>OX493398.1:6349957-7800662 GCA_950371165.1 Lacanobia oleracea
TTGCAGACTAAATAGTAATATGGAGTTGGATTTAATATTAACCTTTTTCTAAGTTTAGTGAATGAATGAAGTCAAGCAATAGAATGTTAAAATAAAACTACGACAGCAAATGATCTTATGACTATTACAACTTTTATAGCTACAAACATTAAAATAACATGGACATAGTTATCATCAAATACTTACATATTATTATTTAGTCCAACAACAATACCGTACTAAACATTCAATACGTGTACTTACACAGTAAACAACTGCAAGCTGTAGTTTCCATATTCAAAAATGATGTGTCAAACCAGCTTGACAGTTGCTAACTGTATGCGCGGGAGTCGGTGGGCGGAGCTTAATTAAAGATCGGGATTTTTAAACACATCTTTTTGTAAACTTTGGTGGTAAAGATCCTAACATTTTTTATGATATTGAGAGTGATCAATTCCTATAGATACACATATTTACTGCTGCATTGGACAAACCCACTATTTTTTACTTTTTATGGGTTTAACAAAGTAATGTAACACTGTTTCAGCTACATGTTTTGTGTGTGAAACAATGTTGTTAGTCACATGGAATGCTATATGGTGTTCTTTATCATGAAACCGAAACGATATTCATGTTAAACAGAAGCACATCAAATATTGTGCAATTATTGCAAAACAAGGGGCTTAAAACGCATGTTAAAAATCTCAACCTTTATCTCCGCCCTATTCCACACGCGCTCAAAACTGTGCCCAAAAACCTGTACAATACCAACTTACAACAATATCTTTTTCTCAAAAATCTTATTCTGCTCAAATTGCACGATCATTTCGTCATTCCTCGCACCTAACAGTTTTTTGGCCCTCTTCAAGTCATCGTAGAAGCACCTACCTTTCTCCGAACGCTGTATATGTATTTTGGGGAGCAAATCTTTTGATAGATACGATATGAGCTTCTGCCAATCCGTCAGCAGGGTGAAAGTTTTCGTGAGTCGAGTCTCAACCGGAATATGGCCGTCGGAATGTTCGAACAAGACATTAATGACGTCTTTTGGGCACTTCATGGCTCTACTGGCTTTGACGAATGACAGGATGAGAGTATCGACATTTTTGTGAGCGCTTATTATCGGTTTGTCGTATATGTTATTGCATATGTTGGCTTCTTCGGCTGGTCCGACGATGTATATGATATGTGTGGCTAACCTGAAGGCTTCCTCTGCCCAGATGAAGGGGTCTCCGTGCGAGGTGGTGGATATATCGCCGTCGAACATGACAATGAAGCCGTATTCCGAGCGCAGGTACGTGACGAATGACGCGACGCATTCGGCGTGCAGTCGGTTCGCGGGTGAGTATGCTACCAGAATTTTCGGCGGAGTTGGTATCATCATGGCTGGAAATAATAAATAAATCTTTAATATCCGGGAATAAAATACTCGGACTGGCAGCCGACCCCAATATAGCTGGGAACAGGCTTAGCAGATTGTTATTTGTTAGGCACGCGGGTCGCGCGGGGAGGGGTAGCACAAGTGAAACGCTTGCTAGCTATCAACGCACTGGTGTATTTTCGAATAGGACACGAAGATGCAACAGATGGCGCGGGGGGGAAGCGCGCCTTGCACACATACATAACATTATTATAGTAGCTATTCACGTGTAACAGAATAATCGCAATACCTCTTAAGTGGTCATTGTACTCATCATTATCAAAAATTTTCACTATAGCAACAATGAAACCGCGGAAAAAATTACTGAACAGCTGTTTTTTTTTTCGCGATTTCGGGGTCTGTCCCATGTTCATAATGATGAGTTACCACTTAACAGGTATTGCGATTATTCTGTTACACGTCGTACCTATATGTAGATATTTGGTACCTTTATTTTTGTTATCAAAAAGGGTATTTATTTATTTTGATTGATTTATAATTTTTCATTTGGGTTCTATTAATTAAATAATTCATTCATTCATCTATTTCGGATTCCGATATACACAATACAATAAAAATTAAAATACAATAAAATTAAATTAAGATAATACGAATAACTAAAATGTTAACAGTTCATTTAATAAAAATATTAACTACTAGCGACCCGCCCCGGCTTCGCACGGGTGCAAATTATACACTAAAACCTTCCTCAAGAACCACTCTAACTATTAAAAAAACTCGCATCAAAATCCGTCGCGTAGTTTTAAACATCTAAGCATACATAGGGACAGACAGACAGCGGAAGCGACTTTGTTTTATACTATGTAGTGGTTATGGGTATTAATGTTTGTTTTATTATGATTATGGCTATTTGTATTAAGGTATTTTACAACGGCTTGTGTTTAAACACCGCCCAAAAAAGTACCTATTTTACTACCAAAAAAGTTCTAAACGGTTACCAAAACAGATAAATGGTCACCAAATAATATTCGAGAAGTAGCGCTCGCCGGCCGCTGCCGCGGCACCGCTCGCTTCGCTCGCTCGGCTCGCGCGCGGTTGGTCACAATTCTAACCTAACCTAACCTATTTTATCCAGTTTGTAACCCCAAGCCTACATTTTATGGCAATCACAGTTGAGTTGGATAGAATTTGGTGACCATTGATCCATTTTGGTGCCTAGGCTTAGAGTCTTAAAAATATTATTTTTGGTGACCGTCTAAATTATACCCTTTTACAATAATTACTCAAGTTATTTAGGTTAGTTATCTTTCATAGTACATGTAGTGAAACTTACCCAATTCAGCATCTCGATTCCCATCATTGCAACAATACCGCCTGATGACGCGCAAGGCGATGTAGTACGCGAAGAGTGTCGCCACTATCAGTGCCGTGACACTCGCTATGCAGATGTTCAGGGTTTGAGGTTCGCTGCCTGGAAAGACGGAAATTACATGGTCAGTCATCATCATCGTAACAGCCGAAAGACCAAAAGGGGGGGTGTTGCCATAATCGCCACGCTTGGCAGGCGGGTTGGCGATCGCAGTGTATGGTGTGGCGTTTTACAGAGAACGCTGCTGCCCATTCTCTGGTAAAGCCTTCCCTTAGTCGCCTCTTACGACACCCACGGGAAGTGATGGGATGGTATTATTATTTAACGACACCATACGGCACCGCCCGACACCATACGGCACATGATTAACATACGATCACAATGTGTTACACCCATCAACCCATAACCCGGAGATTTGCCCCCAGTCAGTTTCTATAACCTTCCCTATCGTCTTTGATGAAACGTTGATCGGGCTAGATAACCCACTATTTTCCACACCGCATCCCCCTGCACATTAACATGCAACCGTTGTTACCGAGAAATGCCTTTTAAACATGTCCGCGTTCTCGGTGGTTTAGACACACCAGCTAAGATCATTCAGAACAACAGAACATTCAGATGTACCCAACCCGTATGGGGGCTGATTCCGATAAACGCGCCTAATCCCGGACGAGCCCCCAAAATTGTGGGGATATAGAGTTCTTCAATAAAGTAGCAGTCTTCATTAATTACTATTCTTTTATTTTTCTTTTCACATCGTTTTTTTTTTAAAAAGTTACAAATCCCAATCTCAATATGGCGTCCTTCCTTCCTCGTCTATCGCTCTCTTCCTTACTTGCACTCACTTTCCATTGCCCACACACACGATTCAAGAAAAAAATCAGTGTTAGCAATTTTTGAAGGTTCAAAACTAATTTGTCTGGCCTAGTTGGTTGTAATAATTCAAATAAAAACAATAATTTTATGCACTAAATGCTTTGTCATTTTTAACAATGAAGTTGCCTAAACTTTTATGGGCATGAGAATTTTCCTGTGGAACTAATAAGGCCGCCACTGAGTGACTTCATTTGCAAGCGCAATCATGGGGCTATTCAAGGTGGACAGGATAAATAAATCTCGAGGCCTGATTCTCAAATTTAGACATAATGGTAGACGGGACCCCACGAGGGCCAGTGCATGCTAGGGTTGCGGAAGTTGTTCGATAGTCACCGCAGCCCTGGAACGCAAAGGGCATTAAGAGGAACACGGATAGGTTTTAGTCAGTAAGTGTCTGACACTCCTTTCTGCTCCGCCCAGAGCGAGAGGAGTCATTTGATGACTTTCCAAGTAACATCAGAAAACGGATTGCGGAACTGAAATGGAGCATGACAGGACACCTGATAAGGCGCGGTGATGATAGGTGGAGTAAGGCAGTGACCGAGTGACGTCTACATGAGCGGACGATATTGTTGCCATCGCAGGTAGAATCTGGATGAGGCTTGCACAGGAACGTGGGGTTGGCACAAGAAAAGAGAGACGTATGCTCAGCAGTGGGTGAAGTCGGGCTGTGGATGATGATGACGAAAATTCTCAAATTTCTGTTCCTAAATTTACAAGGTGGACCGATGACCTGGTAAAGGTCGTGGTTAGCCAATAGATGCGAGACGCGCAGGACCGGTCGTTGTGGTAACGCTTGGGAGAGACCTATGTCCAGCTGTGAACGTCTTTCGGCTCATACGATGATGATGAGGTAGAAATTTACAGAGGCAGATAAAATTTTAGTCTTTGTTGAATTATCTTACATTTAGTATTAAGGTCAGTTACCCCCGATAAGTAGCAATATTTTGATTCAAGCTTTGACACGTTGGGTGACCTCTAATTTTATTTTTACTTTGTGACCGACGCTACGACGCTTGGATCCTGTAGTACTCGTACCACCACTCTTATTGGGCGGTGATTAAAAAACAAGCTGTTCATTCTTTTGTATTTTATTTCTCTCAGATGACTATTATAATATTAGTAATATTATAAATGCGATCCCATCTCTGTCTGTCTATTTGTTTGTCACCACTTCATGTCCCGATTAGGATGAAACTTGGCACATGGATAGATCATCTCCTGGAATAGACCATAGAATTTATCCCGGTAGTATTTTCCCTTGAGATAATTTTCCACATTCAAGTATTACGTAAGCAGAATTTTAGTCATTTTTAGCCCCCCCCCCTCCCCTTGTCGAATAATAATCAAAACTCTTACCCCTCCCTCCTATGCTTACGTAAGCATTGGTATAGTTTTTACTCGCGCGAGACCTATTTCCCCCATTTCTGTTATTTTTTACTAAACATCGCGTGAGAGTAAAACAACTAACTAGCCATAATTATGTAAAATCTACTAAGATTTGCAAATACAAAAAGGAAATAAATATTACTAACGCAATCACCATTTAAACCTCCCATCCCCCATGTCATCAAAAATAAGCATAGTATGGGTATATGTCAGTACCTCTTTTGATTTAGTTTTTCACCATTTGGTTTTTACAATAAGTGAAAACTTATAACTGGCCTTCATTATATTAAAATAAGTAAGCATGCCTTGCAATTAGCTGTAAGTTTTCCAAATAAATGTATAGTACTTAAATAAAAAATTGATTTGTCAAAAAAGCTGACCAACCAAGCTACGAAACAAGTTGCTTTTCAAGCAGTCTGATGCAGTTCAGTCACTGATCTGATGCGACCAACTGCATCAGACTGCTTGAAAAGCGACTTGTTTCGTACTCTTTAGTCGTTTTAGCGGTCGGCTTTATTGACAAAGTAAATTTTTTATTTCCTACATTTTACTGAGTTACATTTTTGGAGTCGTCTCCTTGAGCCCTTTATCTTGATACCCCACCACCAGGTTTTGAAAAAAAAAATTGAAGGCACAATTTGACGCCAAAAATCGGCCAATTTGTTTTTTTTTTTTTTTTTTATGTACCCAATGTCACTCTCACGACTAAGACGAATCTATTGACACCACTCACATAAAAATTTTTGGTTGCTACGTACGTACGTATTGCTGCTTACGTAATATTTGAAAGGTCCCAGAAGTAGCCGCTGGTAGAAGCAAGTACAGTACATTTTTTACATTAGCAGCAAAACATTCAGTTAAAATGATCCCGCATTTATAACCACATTTTTTTTAATGAGGTCAAATGTGCATAGTATATATTTGAATACATATATTAGACAGTACCTGGCACTGCCTGTTTCTTTATAAAATAAAAAAGAACGATAAAACAAAATCACATTTTTTCCTGTCGTTGGTAATGGCAGCGAGATCAAGTTACAGTCAACGTCATGTATACGGTAACAATTTGACATTAAAACCTTTATTTCGTAATGATAAGAGCGATAGTTGTTCGTCACTCAAGAGAGGTTGACAATTTTGTTTTCGTTTTTACTGGGAAATTCCAGAAAATTATAACGATAGTATGACGTTGGCAAAGCTGGGTCTGTCCCAAAGATAATATGAACGAGAGATAATTTAGAATAGAATGATTTTATTGAAGTAAGTTTTTACGCAGTCCAAATTATTGTCGAAGATTTTTTTTCATTTTACCCCGAATTTCTCCTATATCGTGGGTGCGTGTACAAATATACAAACTCACTTGCACAAACAGCCAGACCCAGAACAACTATCTGTAGGCCATACAAATATTTGATTCGTGCGGGAATCGAACCCGCGACACGCAGCGCAGCAGTCATTTGCTCAGCCACTGCGCTAACCGTGCAGTCTAACTTTCCCATTTCTATTTTTTACTATCGATGGGCTCGCGTTAGAAAACAATTGACATTGACATTGACACCTGATAGAAAGCGATAATTTGGTCGATGTTGGAGCCCGCTTGTCTAGAAGTTATATATTCAGACTTTACTTAAAGATCCCCAGGTTGTAGCTATCAGGAAACAGACTCCGGCAGAGAATTCCACTCCTTAGCTGTACGCACTATGAAAGTATTCCCGTAGCGTTTTGTGCGTATGAGTGGGATGTCGACCACGTACCACGAACTTAGGCCTGCTTTCTTTGGCATCATGGACAAGATGCTGTTGGTGCTGCCCCGCACCCTACTGACCAGGGATGGCTATTGGGCCATCTGTGTTGACGACTCGTGCCAGCTACTGTAAAAGCTCTGTTTTAAACAAAAAATAATACTCACTAATCATAATCCTGGGACTCTCCACCGATTTACAGCCAATGCCCCTCCTCTTCTCGTGGCACCTCATATGTAACGGTGTCACCACAAAACTGAAGGAGCCATTGGACCCCACAAAGTTGTAGTCATATGTTACTTCATCGGTTTTATTCTGTAAAGGCATGGTGGTCGCCATGACCACTCGAGGTGGTCCCCTGACCGCTGGAGTGACCACTTCGATGCGGTACGCGCGAATTTTGAGCTGGTTAGGAGGTGGCATTATGTGTAACCGCATGATGGTAGGGAATATTTCTATATATATGAATGGCTTCCATTTTTCTTCGGTCGTCGATTCACCTGAAAAATAGTTGGTTTTTTAAATAATGATCAATCAGAAAGAGATAGTCGCAGGTCCGCGCTCTGGGTTGGTTGGTTGTGCTCTTCACACTGTTTTAAATTTTCTTATATCTATATTCTTGTAAGTATCTATATTTATTTTTTATTTTACTTTTTGGAGTAACTCTGTATTTTAAAATGCTTTAAGAATCTCCTAAAAAGGCTTATGTTCATAAGCAGCTTAATCGCATAACACTGACTATATTTAGCTAAGAAAGCGATTTATACAACGATAAACCTTATCCTTAATAGTAGACTCATAATTGTCATTTTCGTAGAAGATAAAGTGAGCACGCGGTTCATTCGAATATAAACATTAAAAACATCAAGTTAAGGTTCTTGCCTTAGAACCTTAGCAAAGTAAATTCAAATGGCGGTTTTTAAATCATGGTCTAACAAAGATATTCAATGATTATGCCATTTTTTAAAAGTGTTTCAGTATTTTGAGTTGCAGAATTATTAAGAAGAAAATTGGGTTGAAATTATTGACATTAAGAGCCTTTGCACACGGCGTTTTGTACGTAGACAGTACTGCTTTTTGGTCCTATCTACAGCGCCGAGAGCGCGCGTTCGTTAAACGTGCGTCGTCATTAAAAATACGCCATGTGCATAATAATGCACTGAGAGTGCTTCTGCGGCTGCCGTGGCGGGGTAGTGCATCAGGAATAATTGCAGACAATAATATTGATGGTTTTGCCGCCATTATTAGGAAAAGATGTGCATCCCTGATGACTCGTGTTCGCGGCAGCACCAACAGTATTGTTACGAGCTTGGGGTTCGTTACAATAAAAACAGCCGATTAAACCACCAAAAATAACACTTTAATTTACAACAGTAATTAACACTTTAAACACACTAATAAAAACACACAATCGCACTACTGAATACTTCACTTCACTTAATTCGCAGTTGAAGATCGCTTCCGAAGTTATCGCTTGTATCGCCAATTCAATACTCCCCCAGTCGCCGGATGTCCGCCCTTTATATATCGGCGACAGTTATTTCTAGAACCTTCCAGTATAGAAACTTCTGGAAAGTTCGGGTACATACCGGTCCCGATTGACCTGGTGTCGAAACATCGAGAATGTTCTAGCATAGAAAATTCTAGAAACATCTCAACCTCAGTAATTCCGCTATTCGATACTAGATGGCGGTACATGTACGTAAATGTCGTTATGTACCTAGCTTTAATTCTGGCGCGTAACAGTATTCTCAGTGTATTCGCGGATCGGTGGGATGCCCCGATTTTGCTTAGATGGATGCGGCTCCACGCTGAACTATACTTTTATGTTTTTATGTGTCTGTAACCTACTATCACTAGAATTTAAGTTAAATTGTAACTAACCCTATAGACTCCGGTCTGAAATAAAAAAATTCTATTCTATTTTACATATAGGCTCTAAAAGTGATTTACAAGAAAAACACAGATCACTTACTTAGCATCTCCGCCGAGGGTATATTAAAGTAATACTGCCCCCTATTCACAGTTCGATCCTCCGCCGTAGCTTCAAAGTCGAGGATATGGCTCTGCCCATCCCTGTCATCAGTCTTCGGCCAGTAGCAGTCGTAGTACAGGACCGAGTGTTCATTGATGCTCACCTCGTTCGACATCGTTATGTCCCTGCAGTGATTCTTTACGTCCCTGTACTTGTCTTGAAAGCGGAATTTCATGGCTGTAAGAGAAAAGAATACTTTTTATTATGTTTAGGGTGACATCATGGGCAAACAAACCTAAAACGAGGATTGTAAAACACGAGAACAAACCCGATTGGAACAGAGTGCATTTGGCTATTAAATTATGTTTTACTAGCTTATGCGCGCGACTTCGTACGCTCATATGCCATTTTGTCCCGTTCACGTAGGGATTTCAAGAAATCCTCTCTTAATGCTCCCCTACACTACCCAAGGAACCTACATGCCTAATTTCAGCTTTCTAAGGCTAGTAGTTTCGGCTTTACGTTGTCTGTAAGTCACTCAGTAACAGAAGAATTAAATATTTTGTAAATGACCTCAAACAAACCTAAGGTTTCATGGAAAACCTGATAGGAACCGAGTGCATTTTACTATTTGATAATAATGGGCACTATAAAATATTTAATAACATTCAACTGACAAAAGTACCGTGGCAATTGTCAGACGTCTGGAGTGCGAAAAAGATAAAAAAAACCATGACGAGTTCGGTACTACTCTGTGAAGACGCAACGAAACAGAACTTACAATCACAAACAATCAATCAATTTGAACTTAGAATCTCAGAATCATCTTGGGTAGAGCGAACACGAGAGCATGTAGAATGCCTGCATTCCAGAAGAGTAAGCCGTATTCGTGGTTGCAAAACTGTAGTAACAATATTATGAGTCACTGTAGCTCGCCTGCTAACATCACGTTCCCCCCAACAAGACATATCACCTATTCACAAGTAACTACTCCAAAATCTTTTTTTATTTCATGCCATAATCAATTTTAATTTCCTAGATTCAAGATTCAAAGCATTTATTTCAAATACCTAAACCATTTACAGGCACTTTTGAAATGTCAAGGTCGATGAGTAAGAAAATAAGAAACTATTTGCAAGTACTTAGTAATTAGCTATGATATTCTTCTGCAGGAAAACCCAATCAAATTAGCACGTAAGAAATATAAACAGAGGTATAGAAATAGACATTATATAGGACATATGCATGATGATGTCATGCCAAGATAAACGAACGTTATTGAATCGTTGTTATTTGTTGTTTTATAAAATTTAAACTCAAAACATTTAATTAAACGATTTGATTAAGATGGACAAAGGAAAGAGAGGTAGCGAGATGACCTGGAAGCGTACCGTGAGGGCTGGTACGGGGAAAAAAGGAGGTCGTAGGAAAATAATTCCTGGAACTTGGGTGATGCCTTTGCACAGCCAAGTGACAGTAAATACGGGTTGATAAAAAAATCCATTTGAATTATCAAGGCGTCAAGGAAGCCATTTCAAATTGGTCAAGGATTTTAAAAGCTAAAGCTTCTTAAAATATCCTTCAAGAACTCGTCAGTGAGAAAACCCAAGAGTCGAATAAATTACGTTGTTTACGTATCGGTATGCAAGAGATATAATGTAATAATGGATGTGAGTAATATGATAATTATTTTTATCTTTCTACGAAGATAGTAGCCGGCCCGAGTCATAAGCACAGATGAATGCAGCGGGGTCATTTCGCCAATGTACGGTAGGCGAACGAAACTTGCAAGCGTGATAGTCGATGAGCATTGACTGACGAACCAATAACGTGAAGCGTCAGAGCTTTTGTTGTCAAACCGACCAATGGACAGGTTGCTAAAGACTCGTGCCGGTTATGATAGAAGGATTAAATTAGCAGCGAGCAAAAGTACTCGATAGAGAAATGGAGCATGCCTTGCCTGCCAGCCTAACCGAATGCAGCAGTATTTTATTGAACAAGATATAAAATACAACAAAAAAAAAATTCTTAACTATGAAAGTGACAAGTATCAAATCAATGAAAAGATGATATGTGACAGACGAAGGCAATGAAGGAAGAAAATTCAAAAAGACGGCTATGGCTAATATAATCAGGAGAGGAAAACGTGTTGAATCAAGCTTAAATAACCTGGAAGACTTTTTGGCCTTTTGTCTTGAAAAAGGCCAAAACCAAGCCTTTTTATCAATAAATACGTTAGCTTATGAACTAACAACCGAGTGTAGAAGAAACATCGAGTATCTTCGAGATTCATCATTTGTATGGTCGGGTAGGTGGTCAGCCGGAATGTGGAAAGCAGTCATCCAAGATTTTTATTTTTATAGCTGATTAATGACCTATTTATTGTTGTTGACGGATAATCCGCTTTCGACCTTCTTTCAAAAAATATCGTCACTGACTAGGGCCCAATGATTATCGCCTACGAACTGTCGTTATCTGCTGCACTAAACTGCTATGAACGGAAGCTACATGACACATCGCTATCAGTATATTTTGAATACCACTGATGTGTGAGTGGACGGAAGTAATCCATGCAATAAGCCTAGAGCGGATTTGGTAGACGTCACTAAGTGGTTTAAACATTACAATATGTTTTGCAAGGTTTTTAGAGCAGTCAGAAGCAAAGACATACACAAAGATAAAGACTACTTAATATATGAATCCCCTAGTCCTTTAACCAGTGTATCATAGATAGGGACTACCAAGGCATAATGTTTAACTAAAACAACAATAATATAATATTTAATAATATTAATAATATATAGAAACATTATGCCTTGTTTCGACTTCGGGGACGTTATCACTGGGCGGTCCCACTGTTAGCTGTTCTAATTTCAACGGAGTCGAAGTCCCCAATCTTTTTGGGTAACTATTATGTCCCTCGTGGATTAACTACTACAGAGAATAAGCAAAAGTTTTCATAGAACTTACTTTTCCACTTAATATTACTGAACATAATATTCAAGACCGTGTGGTTCATATCAAAGGAGTCGTAATGGCGAATTGTCATGATGTACGGCTTCAGTGTGACGCCTCCGATATGGGTGTTGGGCGATAGGGGCCCAAAATTCATTTCGCCACATTCCTGGCTGTCTGGAGGATACACCTTCATACTGCAAGCGTCATAGTCCGCGTGGGTTTGGCCAAGGATCTGAAAAGAGGGGTTCAGTTAGTATAAAGGCTTCGGAATATTTTGTAAGATGGGGGATGGTCTAAGGCCATGTTTCCACATATAACCAGCTCGCACGTTGCTTGTTATTTGTTTAATAAATACTTAATTATACACCATATTATACAAAAAGGGAAATTTTAAACTAAACGTAGACAATGGGTTGGCTTTATCGCAATCCGCGATCCCTTCTAGGCAACCAGGAATGGACACCATGATGGACTAAATTGCCTGTAAGGTAGTCGCACCGCACGTAACGAGTTTTTTGGCTATTTAGGTGCTACTAAGCTCGCACGCAATCAAAGACTAGAAAATTACAGATGGAGAGCACGTTCGACCAAAAATAGCGTTTTCGAAATCCTATATGTGTAAGGGTAGGGTGCAAACTAAAGACCGGCGTGCAAAAAGACGTTTTTTTTTTCATGTATCAGTTTAGAATGCCATCTTTCAATACAGATTTTTTGACAACAGAGTCGATTTTAAATTCTTATCACATAAAGATTACAATGCAGGCATGACGACTATTAGGTATGACGTCAACATCTATTCCACATTAATAAATTACAACAAGGTGACACTAAGAGACGGGTTTGGCTATTACGAATTAGAATATAATAATAAAACTAACTGATCAACGCAACTTCCTCTGCGTCACATTTTTAGGGTTCCGAACCTCCGAAAAAAAACCCTTATAGAATCACTCGGGTGTCTGTCTATCCGTCTGTCACAGCAACTTTTTCAAGATTCAAGATTCAAAGCATTTTATTTCAAATAAACCATTTACAGGCACTTTTGAAACGTCAAGGTCGGTCAGTCAAAAACATGGAAGCTATTTGCACGTTCCAAAGCGTAGATCTCTATGGAGAAGAACATGCAAGAAACTCCACGGACACTCATTTAAATCATGTTCTGTTTTACAAAATTCTAAATTACTTATAATTGTTGCTTCTGCATGTGAGGAGAATGTAAATGAAAAAAAAAAGCTTATTATAAGAATTTAAAATATAAAGATTAAAATAAGCCAATGGCAGTTGAGAGATGCCATTCTCAACCGACGGCGGCCGTTCACGAACATGACGCGTGTAAGCAAGCGCACCATTCAGCTCAACCATTTCGAAGGGAACCGAATGACCCAACCCACGCGCCGCCATCAGCGAGACATTTGAGTGAGCATGACATGCTCTCAACCACCATGCTCGTTCATGTCCTACAAGTAAAACTATAAATAATCACATAATATGTTTTCTCCGTATGTATGTATGTATGTAAATCAGGCTGGTATCCGCAACTCCACGACTAAGCGCGAAGTTTTCTCCGTATCTGCTGGACCGATTCTGTTGAATCTTGGTATACACTTGGACTTCTGTGACCCAAACACGGACGCTTTACGTAAATAAACATATTTTTAGTATGGGATAACAATCATCGTTTATAGGGTTCTATACATGGAGGTTAACCAACGGAACACTATTAATAAGCCTCCGCTGTTGGTTTGTCCGTCTGTGTCAGCACCCTGTATCTCATGAACAGTAATCGGCAGACAGTTAACATCTATTGCCAGTGTGAACCCGTAAAGGTATGGACATAACATGACAACAATAAAGGTTTTATCTAGATATAAAGATTAAATGGTATCTAAATATAGGGTAGACAGATTAAAATGTTTTGTTTTCATTTGAAAACATGTTAATCACATTCTTAGATTAGTTTCAAAGTTCAAAATAAAAGGAGATTGTAATATTTCTTGAAGCCATATTTTAAGCATGACAAAAATACTGTAGGTATGAATTATGGACCAAATAAATTTTATCTTTTATTCAGTGAAATTCCCACATAAATATTTTGTAGCCAGAAGTAATTTTTTGGTATGAAAACCAGGTACACCAATCATACATAGAGATAAGGTGGGTATAGCTGAATACATTGTGAATGCATGTACATTCACAGATTGTCTAGAGCAGCTGCTCCCAGTTTGTCAATTGTAGTAGCCCAATAGGAAAGCTCTGAATCGGTTCCCTGGGTGTGCTCAAGTACGCCGGTAAGAAAGTTGTATTTGCAGCAGCAAACGTGACTTTGTAAAATGGGGTTTTATTTACCTGACAGATATCCACATTGGATTGTTCAGAACATGAGCAGCATGTAAAAGTGCCCACATACCTGTACTTCGAGGATTGAATGTATGCCACCAAAGCTGCTATTAACGTAGCCACCCATTGGGGCCAAACTATCTAGTTAACCATAGACTTGAAAAGAATCTTTATCTTTTTTTTTTTTTCTTTTCTGAAAGAAGTCTTAATGTTCTTTAGGGTTCCATACCAGAAGCGTAACCAACGGAAACCTATTACTAAGCCTCTGCTGTCCGTCTATCGATATGTCTGTCTGTCAGCAGGCTGTATCTCAAGAACCACAACCACAACAGGTAGATAGTTTAACATTTTCAGAGTGCATATTGATCTGTGGAAGTACTGATCTGGTAATGAGTTCATCTGTAATATTGCATGCAAGCAATACTAATTTTGCCCTTTTTTTTTAATATGTATTATGACATAACATTAGAACAACATAAGACATACTGCACCACCCCCAAATAAATGCCCTTTCAATAAACAGAATTCAATGTTACTTGAAACATGTGGAGCAGCCGCCTACCAGACCTCCGCAAACCATTAACTGGGTAACACAGTACTTCTAGCAAGACTGGAGTCACATTAACTGGCTTCTGACTATCCGTAACAACTGCCAAAGATTTACAAATGACAACCAGGACCAACGGCTTAAAGTGCTTTCCGAGGCATGGAGGAAACTCGGTATGTTAAGATGGTCACCCATCCACAGACCAAGCTTGGCAAGCGTTGCTTAACCTTGAAGATCGACTCGTGCGGCTGTTCTTATCTAGCCACAACCTCGACTGATACATTTAAAATTAAGTAATAATTGTACAACTACTTTTATTATTGCTAGAAATAGGTACACTGTTACTATGAATGGACTGAACTGAATGCATTTATAGTGAGTCATGTACAAAAATTAATAATTATACCAATTTACATTCTTATTATTGTTTATCTACATCTGAATTTAAGTTTAGCCTTGAGTTTGAACTGATTGGCTCAAGTATCTATTGCATCCAAGAACTAAGAATAATTAACAGACTAAATAATTTCTAATTCTGATTCTCTGATCAACCTTGAACAATTATTTATTGGAAGATGTTGACCACAACTATAAATATTTATGTCAATTATTAGGGAAACTTCTTTATCTTGAATAGTCTGAGCAGAAACGTGTTCATATAAATAATATTAGCAATATAAGGAAAATGATGGGTCAGACAGTGAAGGACGTATAAGTCAGATAATGCAACCAGTCTTGCCCTTTCATTGCAAAAATCAATACTGATTGATGCAGCTATGCGGTTAAGTGCATTAAATTATAAATAATTGGCTACGTACCTCTGTTTTGCAGCTAAGCTCCGACGATTTATTCCCACATAGCTGCTTAAATCCAGCTACATATTGCAGAAAACAAACAAACACTAAAAACACTGTTCGCCACATTTCGATGGTATTGTCCGATTATTTTAAAGGGGAAGTTTTGAACATAAATTTATTTAAGATAAACACATGATTATGTGCTCATCTTGTTCTGTTATTTTATCTATTGGGTAAATAAAAAGTGAAAAAATAATAAAAATGTTTACGACGCGTTATCCGAGTCTACAAGCAAACTATGAAACTACGCAATGGTTGCGTTCCGTACTCTAATTTTGTTAAGATTTTTATCATATTTAGTAGAAGGGACACCACAGAGTTTTCCAGTTTGGCAAAAAAATACCAGACTGTTTTTAACCGACTTCCAAAGAAGAAGGAAGTTCTCAATTCGGTTGGTATTTTTTTATACAACAATTAATCTGAAGTTTGGTTTCTGATCCGGTTTCTGTGATTCTTTTTTAATTTGATGCGGTGCCTACTTGCCATTTGGTCTCAGTTTGGCTCAGTGATATTTATTTTATGAATATTTTTGCTTACTAAAATATGTGATTTCTGCGATTAAAATGTAAAAAACAAAAATCTTAAAAAAAACACCACAACTAAAAATACCTACCGACTTCGAAATGAAAGGTAAGGTGAACCAAGGCAAGTGTGACTCTTGTGAATAACATTGCCCTCTTCGGCTCCTCTTAGACTTTCTCTGGTATCATCATTATCATCATCATCCACAACCTGACCTCGCCTACTGCTGAGCATGTGCCAGTCTCATCCAGGTTCTTCCTGCGATGGCAACAATGTCATCTGTCCATCTCGCCGCTGGTCGACCAACATTTCTTCTTCCAGTCCTTGGACGCCACTCGGACACGCCAGGTGTCCTACCCAGCTCTATTTTAGTTCCGCAAGTCGACCTTCGTACGTCTTCGGATCTCGATGTTTGGAACTCGATCCATTAGCCGTATGCCATGCATGGAACGCACACAGGTGAAAACCACGCAATTTACGGCCAATATTGATAAAAATTAAGTTACTCTTAAAAAGTAGTAACCTAAATGAACTGTGTAAATTATCATCCGGACATATACCACAATCTATTAGTTGAAGTCTTTTTATTCTACTACCAACATATTTGAATAAGGTAGTGATTGTTTAGTGCAATAATTTGTTACGATTTTCAATAGTGCTTCAAGTCACGTTTAATATTTGTTTAGTTAATATTTGAATTAAAATATTATGGATTCCATACCTTCAGGTAAATGTACTTTTTAACAAATAACTAAAACGTTTATATCACTGACGAAAGTGAAGATTTATCCTTTTAACACAAGGTTATTTTTCATTAGTTTATTTTTATTCTCATAGTAAAAGAGTTTATAATCAAGCACAATCAACCCGTATTTTGTTAATATTTTAATAGTTCATTTCGTTAGCTTTACTATGATACCAAATTTAGCTGCGCCTACTTGCGTCACCTGATCAAAATATTACAAAATTCAAGAACATGTATGAATTGTAAATGAATTCATAATCACATTTCAGGCAGTTCCCCGCATAACATACCAATTAGCCGAAGAAATCTAGTGAGTTTTTATTTAGTGGGTGAATCTGATGATCACGAGACTCGATTTCAATGCTTAGTAACAAAAGTTTGGGAGATTACATACTGAAGACCAAATATCAAACAAGAGTTATCTCAATTTATTTATCAATATAAAAAGAAGTGGCAAGATGTTTCAAGAAATAAAAAAAATTAAAATATATATAGTTACTGGCTAGATACATGTATTAATTTCCTTTCGCAAGAAAGGCAAAGAATCAGTAGTGGAGCAGCGGGAAGGCCTCAAAAATATTAAATATGCGCTCTGAAAACTACCATCCTCTATTTAAAATGGTATCCGTGGTATAATATATGCTGACTACCATTCACCGAATATTAATTCATGGACATATCATTATACAGATCGCAGTAGTTTCCATTGGGCTTTTATATGAAGAGGCCCAAGAAAGTAAGAACAACAACATAAGGAAATATTTTGAAGGTTTTACCCGAAAATTTACCAGAAAACAAACTATGGAAGGATCTTCAAATCCATACATTACAGGTCTCAGAAAACTATCACAAAGACAATTAGGTAAATGGACGCTTACGCAGGAGACTGTGTCTCGACACCGTAAGTCATGGTGGACAAAACACACTGGTAATAGAGGTGGGATTTCAGACATCGTGGAATTTTGGCTGACTTAACAATGTCATCCAATTTACTAAAAGCGGCCCACCCAAGCTGTATTGTTCTCGGTACCTCCGTTTGCTCCGTAATAAAAGAATGTGGCCAAGGCATTGGCGTAGCTACCAAGGCCAGGGCCAGGCGGGGCAGTGCCCCGGGGCCCCCAAGCTTAAGGGGCCCCAAAACCTAATTAGCAAACCTCATAATGAAGTTACCCTGTATTGTGATTAAGAAACTATTTTTGGCGCGTATTTCAAAAGAGTTATTGCCGAACGTTCAGAAATCTTAGAAACAAATACATCATTCTGTTAATAGGGACGGATATAAAACTAAAAAAAAAAATACAAACAAGCATCTAATGCTACGTTTACATGCTTGCCATGGTTTGGCAAACGTCCACAAACTCCAAGCCATTACAAACGTTTGGATGCCATTTACACGCTTGCGAGTCAGTGTTGCCGTTTGTACGGCAATTGCCGTTTCGTACGGCAATCAGGCTCTTTTAAGACAAATTTTACGGTATACGGCAGAGTGGTCATTGCCGTACGCTAAAATACGGCAATCAGGCCATCTAGCAAGAAAACGAAATTAAATAAATTGTACGAAATTAAATTAAGATGAAACGTAATCAGCGTTTGCGTAAAAATGAACGCAACTCTACTTATTGTATTTATTGTCTTTGGTATTCGGGGAATTCTGAAGGGGAATTCCCTAATCCTATTCTATTCATTTTGCCTTGCTCGCCGCTCGGCTCGTCACTACTTGTTAGTTCTTCGTATCAAATCAATTCGAAACAAGATAGAACTTAGTTTTTACTTTTGGAACAGAGTTTTCACAGTGCAGTGGTCGGTGATATTTAGAAAATGACCTCAGATTCAGAAGAAGATGCCACTGGTCCGTCAACGCCTAAGAAATGTAAGAAAACCAAACACAGAGCCCAAAAGTATAGAAACCAATGGGAAACTGAAGGCGAGTTTAAAGATTGGATTCGCCCTGTTGAAAATAATACTTATAAGGCATATTGTAAACTATGTGATGTGAAAATCTCTTGTGAAATTTCTACTTTAAAGAGACACATGTCCAACGCTGAACATTCGCGGAAAATAAAATATAAAAAACTTGCCAAGCCGATACCATCATTTTTCAAAAAAGCAGATGTTATTTGCCCCCATGAAAATTCTGTTGCTGAACTTGAATTAAAACTTTGTTCATTTATGGCTGAGCATAACGTTTCGTTTCAAACCATGGATCATTTAAGTGAAATAATAAGGAGTATACCCGATTCGAAAATTGCACCCCATATTAAATTGAAAAGAACAAAATGTACAGGAGTAATAAAAAACGTTATTGGGGAATGTCACAAAAGCGATTTACAAACTTTGTTAAAATCAACAAAATTCAGTGTGCTAGTGGACGAGTCGACTGACATTTCATCAGTTAAAACAATGTGCATCGTAGTGCGTCTTTA
The DNA here is from genome assembly GCA_950371165.1 of Lacanobia oleracea. NCBI lineage: Eukaryota > Metazoa > Arthropoda > Insecta > Lepidoptera > Noctuidae > Lacanobia > Lacanobia oleracea. The sequence goes on from OX493398.1 coordinate 6,369,058, forward strand.
TGACCCTGAAACACAAAAAATTTCGAGCCTTCTATGGGAATTGCGACCTTTGTTTGAAAAGAACGATTTTGACGCTGCAAATCAAGGTGCAACTGGAGAAGCCATTTATAATTCGATTATCAGAAGCTTTCAGGACCGAAACGTTCCTACAGATAATATAATAGGATATGCATCAGACGGTGCTAGCGTTATGATGGGCCAGCACAACTCAGTAGCTAGTCGATTTATGTCACAGAATCCTGGCATAATCATTCTTAAATGCATCTGCCACTCATTACACTTGTGTGCAAGCGAAGCGTGTAAGAAATTGCCAAGGCGTTGTGAGGATCTAGCCCGAAACGTGTATGGATACTTTAAACACAGCTCAAAACGTCAATCTGAATTTGTCGAATTCCAGGTGTTCACTAATACTAAAGTGCACAAGCTACTGCACCCCTCCCAGACACGGTGGCTCTCCTTATTAGCAGTTGTCAATCGATTACTGGAGCAGTGGGAACCATTAAAACTGTTTTTTACAAGAAAGTGGCTTGATGAGCGTATTGTGTCTGCAGAGCATACATTCAATGACTTGAATGATCCATTCATGAAGCTATATTTTATATTCTTGCAATGGGTGCTGCCTAAGTTCGTGAATCTAAACGAATATTTCCAAAAAAGCGGTGTCGCAATAACAGAATTAGATAGAAAAATGAGAGCAACTTATCAAGAGCTTCTGTTGTGTTATATGAAACGAGACTATGTTGTTACAAATGATATGAGCGCTATTGACCCGACTAAAGAAGAGCATTTTTACGACCTGAAAGTATGTATTTTGGGGTACAACTGATGACTGAAATAGCAAACCAGAATATTCAATCAAGGCAAGACTTGATTTCAGATTTCCAAAAAAGAGCGAGAGATTTCCTTATAACCGGGTGTTGTCAAATAAGGAATAGATATGACTTTTCCGACGTATTACTGCAGAAGTTATCGATACTATCGCCAGAAAATGCTGTTTCGAGTGCCCAAAGAACCACGGAGCCAACTCTGTTGCCCATGATGCTAAAGGTTCCTTGCATCATGAAAGGAACAAAAACAGGCCATAGACGATGAATGGAGACTTCTACCGGAAACAGTTCTTCCCGAAGACTCCTTCCTTCATATGGACAAAATGTCACCTGATGAGTTTTGGAGCAAGATATTACATTTATCGGAACCGCAATTTCAGAATTTGGCGAAATTTGCTCTTGAAGTTCTCTCCTTGCCACATGCAAATGCCGATTCAGAAAGAATCTTCAGCGCTGTGAACTTAATTAAAACAAAACAAAGAAACCGCCTTTTAACGTCTACTATAAATGCAACATTATTAGCCAAACAGTGCATTTCCAGAAAACATACGAATTGTACGAGGTTCAAGCCAACTCCCGAAATGATAACGAAAATAAAAAAACCGTCGGAATTTGAAAAAAATGCCACTGAAGAAGATGTCTTATTAGGTGATATTGTGGATGTGATGGGAGGAGACGAGTGATTTCATGTCTATATTTTAATTTTTCATGTAAATAGTTAAATAAAAAAATGTACGGCAATTTTTGTTTCAATACGGCAATTTCATCTCTTGCGTACGGCAACCCTGCAAATGACCAGCGGCAACACTGTTGCGAGTGCGTCAGTGTGTGTGTTCCGGACAGGCAAGCATGACGGACGTAGACGTTCAAGTTGTGGGGAGTAAAGTCATAATCTCGTCGTAAGACCAATTACTACTCAGTACCTGGATGATGATTTTTTTGTAAAACTTTTTCTAAAAACTGGCCGAGTGCGAGTCGGACTCGCGTGCAAAGGGTTCAACAAATTTCATTTTTCTGAACATGTTATTTTAACACTATAGACTTCATATAGGTTTTCCTGTAATTTATAGGTAAAGATCTAGTCAGTCGTTTCGTCGTTTCAAAGATAATTCGGAGGGAATGGTAATTTTTCTTCTATTTTCTTGAATAACTTCAAAACCATTTATTTTAAAATTATGAAAAAAAATTAAAAACCTCACAGAAAGCCCTATTTGATATGTCACACGGTATTGTTAAAAAAACTATTTTTTTTACGGATAGACAGACCATTTTTTGTTCGGAACGCTAAAAATTCAACCTAGCTAGCTATATCGATTTATAGCTCCCGAAACCCCCTGCCCCTGCTTACTAAATTTCATGAAAATCGATGGAGCCGTTTCCGAGATTCCATATATACACTAATTGCTCGTTTAAAGGTATTAGATGATCGTAGCTTAAAACTAAAAACCGTCCGTTCGGTGCGAGCTTGTGACTGAAACTAAACACGCGCCAACGTGTAAATGCGTCCCAAACGCTTGCCGTAAATTTCCTTTGATCTGTGTTAAAAAACCGACACTAGTCCGGATCGGAGGCAAGCTCACGCAAACCATGCCAAACACCCCGTTTACACGCTTGCGTTTGTGGACGCTGGCCAAGCCACGGCAAGCGTGTAAACGTACCATTACAGAGTTCGGTCATACATAACTAAAGCAAGGGTCGGGTTATCCCTTACATCTTGCTACTTTCTAAACACATGTTGTTAAGCATTAATTAAGCATTTCCTGCACGTAATAATTTTGCATAAATTAGAAAACTAAAATAATGGATAAAATAGAAACCCAGTAGTGCAAAAAAAAACTGTCACCGATCGTATCAACGATGATGGTGTCTGCTGCATGTCACAGGACTTACAGGTAACAACGGAGGTATAATGGACCTCAACATTTTACGAAAATGGGGACGGTCAATCTTCTTGTGACTCGAGAAATTTGATAATCAAGATATTAAGTGAAAATAAAAAAAACGCAAAATTCTTAATATAACCTTTACAGCCTTTAGGGCCTTTTCCGATAAACGCCCACCAGAGCAACATGGACTAGCACATCGCTATTGGCTGTGTTATTCTAAAATACTAGATTCTGCCTACTGTCAATCCTGCTGGTTACGGGCATTCGGGATTGGAAACATTTATCAGAAATAATTTCTCACAATACAGTCTCTCGAATGGCCATACGGAAGCATGTGCTGTGCATCAACTTATGAAAAAAAGTGATAGGTTTTGACTATTGACAAGGAACTCGAAAATTAAAATCGTAAAGAAGAGTAATTTTGGAGAATGCTTCTTCAGAGGCTATTCGATGTCATACTTGTCTAGCAAACAATTCTTTGGCTTAAAGAGGACATCGAGAAAACTTCTATGACGAAGATTACCATGGATATTTTTGTCCATTTTAAATGGATATTTCTGTCCATTGTAGAGCTTTTTGCACGATATGATGACATATTGCGGCAAGCAAGCTTCGGATATGCCAACATGTGTTTTTTTTTAAGTGTCGTTTTAATTTTGTTTTTTGTTTGTTTTTATTAAACGATTAGCTTCTGCCAGCGGCGTCGCTCGCGTGATCCCTAGGAACATACTCCCAGAATAAAAGTAGCCTCTGTATTATTCCAGGCAATAATCTACATCTGTACCAAATTTCATGAAGATCCTTTCAGGCGTTCTGACGTGAAAGATTAATAAATATTCACATCCTCACAAACTTTCGCATTTATTAAAATTACTAAAAATTTTACTATAGTAGGATTCTACCATTACTGACTGATTGAGTGACTGACAAACAACGCACAGCCGAAGTCGCGAGCAAATGCTAGTAAAACATAATTTAATAGCAAAATGCACTCCTCCCATATTCATCCTTAGTCCTACCTTAAAAGAGACATCATAAAAGTTTTGTAGCATGTTTTAGAGGTCTTCGAAGTTTTCAGCGAAAACTACCCTGGTTATCTGCAAATCTCAAATGAGACAGGAAGGCTAATACCACTATAGTCACAATCTAGCCTTTTCATGATGTCTTCTAGGACTGCTGTAAAAAAAAGGTCGATGAAATGGTGTCGCCCTGTCTCACTCCGCGCTTGAATGATACGGGTTTGGTTAGGGTATGCATGCGAACCTGTAGAGCGGCCGAGGCTTATTATTCCCGCAGCATATCCACGTGACGGGAATCGATGTAGCAGCGATGGCGAGCGTAGAACACGGCCCAGTGCTCAACACTGTCGAAAGCTATCTCGTAATCGACGAAAGCCATTCATAGTGCCCGTTTATATTCTCGGCATTTCTCCATCAGCTGTTTCATAGTGTGGATATGGTCAATAGTTGAATATCCACTGCGGAAACCAGCCTGCTCGATGGGCTGAGCGTCATCAAGCTCACGGGTAAGCCGATTAGTTAGAGTTTTAGCAAATAGCTTATAAATCTGAGACAGGAGACTAATGGGTCGGTAATTTATGAGTTTTGAAGTGTCACCTTGTTTTTGAATTATGTTGACAACAGCATTTTAAAAAGCTCTAACGCAAATAGCTCCATTAAAAAGCTTCACGAGTGTGTTTTGAACTGGCTCACCGCCTGCTAGTAACAGTTCGACTGTGATTCCATCTTCACCTGGAGACTTGTCTGTCTTCATGTCGTGTAGTGATTTTGTGGCCTGACATGGCAGAATAGGTGGTAAGATATCCGAATTTTGATGTTCAACAGACGGTGCTCTAGGATCGCCTTCAAGAAAAATAGGTTCTCCAGATTTAGACGCTTATAGTTCTGCGTAGAATTTCTCAACAATAGCTACAATTTGAATTCGGTCTGTCACTATGTTATTTTTTTTATCTATTGCTGTATTGATTGTTATGTCTCTCCTTTTCTGTATTAAGTCTAATGTTTTCAGTGACAATTTTTTTGCTTCTTTGTAACTCCACCAAGGTGTTGCTTCGTTGCTTCCGTCATAGACCGGCACAAAAGATGGCTCATATGGTCTACATCTAGATTTTTCTCTTCAAGCCCTTCAAATTTATTTTATAGTTCTATTTGAAAAGTGTCTTGCAAAGAAGCGAGTTCCTGTTTTTTCTGTAGACCTACTGCGAAAATAAGTAACGTCTGGGCCCTGGGATCTTGGATTAATACTTGGTGAATGCTCCAGGGTAGCCCGCGAAATTCAAATATTTTTATGTTTTTTGCAATTTGCCGGTCAGTGTGAAGCTGTATGTGGACCAAATACGATCTGCGACCGTAACGCGTATTTATCTAAAGAATTATAACCATTTTAATCATCAATATAGCCCTCTAAGTTCATGTAGCTCGACAGAATGATTATTTCTGAAATATTTAAAACACGTTCCGTTTCACGTTACTTTTAATTTGTAACTATTGTTAATTTTTTTTACAAAAGACAGTCCTTAAAACGCCCGCCCGTCACCACTTCCTAGTGTTTTAGCTGTGGAGAAGAAGTAGCCAGCAACACATCTGTCTGTTACGTTTTAAGAACTTGAATCTATGTAAAATGGAAAGTACATGACACAAAAAAAAGTGGCGGGAACCATCACCGGGTACTGCTCATTGAACAAACACACACGATAGGTATTACGGATAGTTTTTTATGCAGAGCATGCATGGAGGAGAAGGAAACGGTATCGCACGTACTCTTGAGTGCACAGGCGTTGCTGAAATACGGAGTCAAACAATAAGGACACAGAACTCGCTCACTGATGTTTTGAACACACCGGGAAAACTGATTTGTTTTTGGAAGGAGGTTGGCTGCTTGAATTAACGGCCGCCTTGGTTTACGCACAATAGTCCAACATCAGGACTTAGTGCGGAAACTAAGTGCCTATAGGTAGCTGGAACGTGATCAATTTTTTTTAAGTAGCAAAAAGCCTAATACTCAGTCAATAACAAATCACGGAAACCAGACCGTGAAAAGATTTAAAATAATAATTGACACAACTTGACATATTGACAATTGACGTTTATGTTGATAACGCAACGCCATGAGATAAAACTTCAAGTATTGATGCACCTAAGTAAATATGAATTAGTTAGTTAAATTGTATAATCTTCAAAATATGTCCTTAATTCTATTAAAAAGTGCTAAGTAAACAGGCAGGATGACCGTAAGTCTTACTACTCAAATATCCTAATTCCATTGTGTTGTGATTTCATTGCGTGAGAAAAATTACAATGTTGTTAAAACTTGTAATTAATCTTTTACCGATCTAATAAAGGTTAAAGTTCTTGCCCTTTTTAATTGTGTTAATTGTATTAAGAAACTAATAAATATAGAATTGTATTAATAGCGAGTTATTTAGTATCTTGTGAATAACTATGTAAAATGTGTTGGGTAGACCAGGGATAGTCTAATAACTTTGTAGTTCCTTTTTAAAATGTAGTTTATGGTTACCTATTATTGAATCGATATTAAACACCTAAATACTTCTGCTCTAATACTTCAGTTATTTCAGAATTTAGTGACTAACAATATCATTTTCCAGAATGGGTTTAGATTGATTTCCTTATTTGCGAGGTAAATTTTATAATCGGTTCGAGCTTATTCTATTTTGATGCTCAGGATTAGACTGGTAGGCAGCTTATTTGGCTGGCAGGCTGGGCAGATTGGTTTTTTTTTAAAGTCATCTTCTTCTGCCTAGCCTAGTATTTTATGTGGAGCAGCTGCCTACTAGCCCTCCATAACCCATTAACAGGGATTTTTTTATAAAGTATTTTATAAAATTTTGGAATCATTAGTAGGTAAAACTTAAAAAATTTCAAGATGTTGATTGGTCCGTGTTAATAATACAACAAATTAAGGTGAATGCTCCAGGGTAGCCCGCGAAATTCAAATATTTTTATGTTTTTTGCAATTTGCCGGTCAGTGTGAAGCTGTATGTGGACCAAATGCGATCTGCGACCGTAACGCGTATTTATCTAAAGAATTATAACCATTTTAATTATCAATATAGCCCTCTAAGTTCATGTAGTTCGAAAGAATGAATATTTCAGAAATAATCATTCTTTCGAACTACATGAACTTTTATTTTGAGAAAAGACATTATAGACCGTTAAATTTCCACGATAAAGAAACACTAATAAGATAAATTAACCCAAGTGTCTTCAGCAATGAGGAATATAAAACCTTTGAAGGTTGAGATTGTTCTCAAACCAGTAGTCAACATTCCTGAATCATAAATTTAGGAATGACCATTTCATCAAAATCTTTGGTTATTTATTAAAATATTGATTTCCTCCCTTTGAATAGAGTAGTATTCTGAACAAAGTCAGTTAAAAATTATAAGCGCGACTTAGTTCCTAACTTAAGGCTAAATTTTCAATTAAAATATAGGTCAAAACTCATTGTGAATCCTCATAATTATGTGCAGATTATGTCTAAAACACACATTGTACACTTGTACGTCAGTGATATAATTAAATATCGTTTTTATCAAAAGGATGTCATAACATATTTTTAATGTTGGAATATATGCATTAACTCTTCCTGCTAAAATTAGTTCATTCAGTGAGTGTTAACAAAAAGGTTCATTCTGCCAAAGTCTATGTGATTGCAATATGTTTTTTTATTCATAATTACAATTTGCTTTATTCTATGAGTTTTATGCAAAAGTCTTTATTCAGTGTGTTCTCAATTCGGTTGGTATAAATATATTTTTTTTTATGTAGGGATGTACACCAATAACTCCGTAGTTTGTGACCCAATTTCTGTGGTTATTTTTTAGTTCGATGCGCCATTAAGTGTGTAAAATTGGCCATTTGGTTCCATACAAATTTAATTCAGTTTGGCTCAGTAGTTTTTAATTTATGAGCATTTTTGCCTACTTGGATGATGTCACTCCTGCGTAGACGAAAAAAACAACAACTTTTTACAAAAAAGTAAAACCGCTTCCAGATAAAACACTAAACAAAAGTAGGTATAAAATAACTTTAATTTCGGAAGTCGGTGTCATAAAACGAAAGAACAAAACCAAAACACCGTTTATTCGAATTTTTAACGTATCATGATGTCGAAAGAGATTCAAATGCCATGAACACATAACGCTAAGCAATGACTAATTTTGAATTCAAATTTTTTGAAAATAGAGTTCTTAGCCAAACAAAAAATATTTTGATTTTAAATGGCCAGTACCTACTGCCTTAGGTGTGGATCTATTATTTATTTTGGAAGTGCAGTGTGTGGTACCGGGAGCTCGATGTTTTTTGTAGTAGTTGACTCCCAGAAAATTAATCATACCATGAAGAAAGATAAAACATACTATGTTAGTAAAAATAGTAAAAAGTGTGTAAAATTGTCCATAAAGGTTCTTATCGCACAATTTTTACCAGTAAATTTCACGTAATTGGGCATACGATAAGAATTTATGGGCAATTTAAATTCATAATTAAGCTGCTCTAGAATATAAATTCTTAAGCCATGGTTTCAAGTCAGGATTTTTAACTTTTTATATTTTTTTTATTTAGAAGCTTGTATTTGACTACCATACCAAATTATGTTAAGACGATGGGGTTGACGGTAGACCACGTTTGCCTTGAGTTATTAAATTGTTTTTTTCATAGTTCCAGTATAATGAGAAACGAACAGTAATGTCATGCAAGTATTTTATTGGTAATAAAATAGATTTCTTCAATTGGTTGATACTGGTTTTTAATTTGAATTGGCAGTTTTACATACAAAAGCCATGATGTCTGCAGGATATATAGAACTCGGTGCAAAGAATAAAAATGTATGTACCTTGGCATGTTTTATATTAAGATAGGGAAAATTACTATGAAATCATGTTGTTATTTGTTTGTGGGTACCTATTAGATAAGATAGGGAAAATTACTATGAAATCATGTTGTTATTACCATTTTAGGTACTAGGTATTTATTCTGTTTGATACCATGGTTTATACGCCCTATGTCAGATACGCAAAATGTCAGACAAGCATATCGTCAGATTGGCAGACTTCGTCGGAAAATGACAAATTCGCTAATCGTCAGAAACTGTTAATGACAACTTCGCAAAATGCCAAAACGCTTTATGTCAGATACTAAAAATATCAAACTGATTCTATGTTAAGGAAAACACATACGTTTGATTCAGATCGCCAAGTTCCTCCCCCGCATACCCCTACTCAAAAACTTTTGGAGCGTGGGTACGCTACAAACCTTATTTTTTCAAATACGTCATGTCTTATTTTCCTGGTTTGAAGCCAACATAGTTTCATCATTAAAATGTCGTCTGGAAACGAAATACATCTGATATCAAATAGTCGGCCATATTAAGGTGTTTTCCTCAGTCTCATTTCAGTTCTACGGAAAGCGACGTGTATTTTGTGCATTTTGATTTTGTAGTTGCGGGAGTGCGTGTGAACATTGACGTGATGTGACTACCATTTTTAAAACTATAATTTTAATATTCTCTCTCTCGCGTCCTGGACAAACTTATACATGCTGTTGGATTCAAATATTTCAATGTTTTGATCCAGGAATATGCTTTATCCGTGTGTCTGATTTCATGCAAATCCGATCGACAAACATACACATTATAATAGAGACATTTCGTGGATAAAACAAAAATCTATATTTTGTTCCGTCAGTTTGATTATCAAAAAATATAGGACACGTAGTGAAGTTTTCGTTCAGCAACGTAATTTCTGTTCCCTAGGTATGCAAATGACAACATGATATCAGCAGCGTGTGTAAGAAACAAATACTCTCAGATGATAAACAAATAAACATGCGTTGTGTATTGAGAGACTGGCCTAGAGAGTAACAAATTTTGACGGGAACGTGGTAGCCGGCCGCTTAACTGGCAGATTTTCATATAAAAAAAAGATATTTATAGAAGAACACAGAAAGTTTTTTGGAAGTCTTTTATAAAGAAAATGCGGTCTTCGTATACTTATTTAGTGAGTGTCTATGTTACGAGTCGTTGAAGAAAGCGTCTTTATTACTATCTATAATATCAAAAGAAAGGCAAAGTTATTATGGAAAATATTGCGTTTTTCAGCCATCGTCGGTCAGCTTCTTAATGCGAAATATTTTTTGTCCTTTTTATACGTCATGTGGTGTGAAAATTGAAAAATTATATTAATTAATATAAAATTAATTTACATTGAAATTGATCTTTTTTTTAATTTGTTCCAACTAAGTAAACACAGTTTGTTATATAAACATAGCAATTAAAAAAAAACATTTTTAAATATTTTAATTCAGTAATCAATGGAAAAAAAGTGTTACTTAATTTAACTCTTAATGTCGCATCGGCATAAAGTTATTCGGTTTTTATTTAAATTGTTTTCGTCGACTGCTCATGTAGACTGTGTTAACTGGGTCATCAATAGAGGCAAATTGGTATCATTGGTCAATGAAATATTTAACTGTATGCATCATGTTGGTCAAAGCGTAATAGACAATGTCTTATTGTAAATAGGTGTTAAATTGATAACGAGACCACGTCGCCATTGTCTTCATCACAATTGATAAACTTCATATTGTTTATAATACTTATTTAAATTAAAATGCGTGCAATTGTGTATGTTATAATAACGGTGGTGGGTATTTCTGTATGGTTGATTAGTCCGGCTATCCCTGTAACCTTATCGGAAATACCGCGTTATCATTTAGTCGCCCGACTGTTATTTCGATAACGCGATGGAGTATCGCCACGTCATATAAAACTAGGAACGAGGAGAGTCTACTTGTACGAATTTGTAAGTTAGTTATTATAAAAGCTTCACTTTTATCAAGTTTTATACCGGTACGCTTGATACTTCTTTAATTTTATCGCATCTTGATTTTTAACAGCAAAAATACTTACTAAAACTTTACTACATTACTAAACCAATCGTTATAACTAATAACCAGCAACGGACACTGTTCCCGAAACCGGTGGCCTCGTATTTTTATATTTTGAAATGTTTTTTATTTAAAAATATAATATATTATTATAGTTTATTGAATAAAGGGATTAACCAGCAATAGCTATTAGTAAAACAAGTTATTAATTACCTATATAAAATACAACTGTATATTTTTGTGGTTTCGCTTTTCCAAGTTAGAAAATGTATTCATTTGTCGAATAACAGACGTGCATATGAAAAAAACACAATACATAAACATCATGTAATTGAATGCACAAAATATAATGTGGGGAAAGCTATGTCAGTTCTAGTTGATAAACGATTTTGAGCCAGTGCTGTTTTTGAATATCCGTTAAATACACTCATATCTACTAAAATACTCGTTTTGTGAAACACCTAAATACAAATAAGCGCTTGTAACGACAATACGAACATTTATTAATTTTATAAAGATACTATTTCGTTTAACCTGGTGAGAAGGGCACATGAAAAATATTGTGACGTTGTGATGTAGATTTGTATCAAATAAAAGTCTCATAACTCGTCAATTGTTATAGGCAGAGCTCGTGCGAACGTTTACAAATTGTAAATACCACTTTTATATCTTACTGATCGCTCTTGAAATAATATGGAAACGTATTGACAAGTCTAATTGTTGTAAAGTACAAGTAGTGTAAGGCCGTTTCGACGACTCGTCGCGTAGACACGCTGCCGCGCGCAGTCTACGATAAAAAAATATATTTAAAAAAATATATTTGAGCGTAGATCGTTAAGAAATGTATACTAATATGCTGCAGGCAGAAGGTCGGGTGATGGGTCGACGTTTCTTTTTAACGCTGGTGATTGGGATTTCTGCTGGATTTAGTTTTGCATACATACTATTAACATCGACTGGATTCTCACGAGACACTGCTTGGCATAACTACAGGTAACTCTATCTAAAATATTGCATGTCGCATGCCCTTTTCTTTCTTTTTTCTTGTTGCATGCATTTGCATGGCATGTTTTTGAGCTAATTTTGTTGTAATTTGTTTTTAAATAATACATTTTTGTAAGAATCTTTTAATAAATACCTTTCTTCAGTAATTAATGTGTAAAAAATAACAATTATTCTGTATTAATATTTAAAATTCACCCATAAAATTACTGATAAATAAAATAGGTAAGATGTGCTTCTCAAAATAATAATTATGTCCTTAGACCTCAGAATAATTGTTCAGAATGTAATAAATTTAAGTAGACTTGTGTGAGAATTCTAAAAAAATACACTTGCAGGAAAAATCAGTTGCTTTCCTTTAGTAGTTGCGATTCATTTTATTTATATTTATCCTGTAGGTACTTTAGTTTCAGATTCGAAATTAAAGTATTTATCCCGGTATGTATTGCGTGCACAAATAATATTAGCTACCTACTATTGTACTTTAGATAAATTTAAACCAACAACATTTACGAAAAAGCTACGTAAAGGTTAACAGAATACTTTGGCACAACTATTTCAAATGTTTGCTTGATGTGGCTGTCGGTAACCTCTCACTCCTGGCCTGGTTTCCAGCATAGTCTGGAAGTACTGGAGAATTTACAACGAGGTTACAAGCAATGAAGGCAGTAGAGAGTGAAAGAGGTACAGTATCCCTACTATACCTCTTTCACTACAGAAATATAAACATTCTTCGGCCTTAAGCCTTGGCCCATATCCGCCTATCATAACGCAAAACATTATGATTGGCTCATATATTCTGTACCAGAGATAGTATTTTTATAATCTAAATATTGATTTTCACCGATACGATATTTTGTATTACTGATAGTGGTCCGCTATTGTTAAGGCATTATTTTGAAACATTGTTCTTTTTATTTGAATAGTGGGAATATGACATGAAGTACTGTGTATAATTACCCAGTTAATGGGTTGTGGAGGTCTGGTAGGCAGCCGCTCCTTCAACACTGGTATTCAGTTAAAACCGGCTTGACTGGAAGCCAAGCCCAGTATATGTAGTTGGGAAAAGGCTAGGCAGATAATGAGGACTAACTTTTGCCCGTGAATTCGTACGCGCATATCCCGTAAATCTCGTTTTTTCACGTTTCCGTAGGAATTTCTCAAAATCCTCTCTTAGTGCTCGCCTGCGGTAAGTGGGGAAGCCAGATGATATCAGTCACTCAGTATCGGACGAATTTAATATATATTAATTGCAAAGCCTATGTTATCCCACTGCTGGGCAAAAGCTTCCCTATATATATATATTACTATTATTATCTTAATATATATAAATCTCGTGTCACAATGTTTGTCCTCAATGGACTCCTAAACCACTTAACCGATTATAATAAAATTCGCACACCATGTGCAGTTCGATCCAACTTGAGAGATAGGATAGTTTAAATCTCAAATTATAGTCGCAATTTTAATTTATTGCTAATTATTTGTCTGTTATTATTTGACAGCGGGTAGGGTAGGTAGGGTAGGTAGGGTAGGTAGGGTAGGTAGGGTAGGTAGGGTAGGTAGGGTAGGTAGGGTAGGTAGGGTAGGTAGGGTAGGTAGGGTAGGTAGGGTAGGTAGGGTAGGTAGGGTAGGTAGGGTAGGTAGGGTAGGTAGGGTAGGTAGGGTAGGTAGGGTAGGTAGGGTAGGTAGGGTAGGTAGGGTAGGTAGGGTAGGTAGGGTAGGTAGGGTAGGTAGGGTAGGTAGGGTAGGTAGGGTAGGTAGGGTAGGTAGGGTAGGTAGGGTAGGTAGGGTAGGTGGGGTAGGTGGGGTAGGTAGGGTAGGTAGGGTAGGTAGGGTAGGTAGGGTAGGTAGGGTAGGTAGGGTAGCCAGTTGACGGGAGCGAAGCCGCGCGGGTCAGCTAGTATTATTATATATTACTATTGATAGGCACGCGTTTTGCTGCCTTCTACAGCCAATCTAGTCTATCAGTTTATGTAAAACTAGCATCTGCCAGCGGCTTTGCCAGCCTGAAAGGTCGAAAATTATCAGGGAACAAATTCCCAGGATTAAAAGTATCATATGTCCTATTCCAAGACATTGTTTACGCTTTTATCAGACAGGCAGACTCACTTTCGTATTTATAATAATAATAAAATAAAATAGCTTGGACACCCTGTTTCCGATATCGGTGGGCTACTATTTTTATATTTTTAAATGTTTTTTAATATATATATATATTGTTTAAAAATGTTTAAAAATATATAAATAAAGAAAATAAATATATCTCCGTGTATATTGTCAGTGGTCAGGCAGGGGCCAATACTTCTTCCATAGTAAACGATTATAATATTATCTACCAGTCCTCTAAATCACCCAAACCCATAGTGTTTCATCTTTTGTTTCCATATTCTGCAATAGTTCTGCTCCAACCGGGGATGGTTCTTGAGTTTACTTTCACAGTGCATACAGGGGTAATCGTCGGTTGGTGCGCTATTCCATTTGAAATGTCTAACGGCCCCTCTGTGAATTGGCTTCGGCCCCTCATACGCCATCCAAAGGACCGGGTCTCCAGGCAACAGAGAAAAAAAATATTTTGATTTTATTTATTTATGAATCTTGTTTTACGTATGTTTTTTTTTAATCCTAGGTATTTACTATAAGTAATCTGAAAAAATATTGTTCATACAGGGTTAATTTAACGCTTACCCTTGTAGATATTTTAGCTTAGACTAATAGGATATTTTGTTCTTCAAATAGAATTGTAGGGATATGAACTATTTATGGCCAACAACTTCGTCTAATTTACGTTTGTTAAATTTCCAACCGTTTTACAAACAAAGCGATAGCATAACGGGTTTTAAATTATTTTATTGCGCTTGTAACTGTGGTAATTTCGGGTATCCTTTTAATTGTTTCCCGGATAGATACGGTTTTTTTTATTATTTAATATATTGTTTGAGTAACGATCCCGACTATTCGAACATACATTTTCGTACCATAGACATTCATATATAAATCTAAGGGTCAGTTCCACTAACTTTGAAACAACGTTCATATTTCCATACATTTTTGACTGGTTGCGACTGACATGCGAATGTAAATGATGTTTTATAATTAGTAGAATTGACCCTCGTCAAGATTTCTTGGCATTTACGAAAATCACAAAACATTGTCCCCTAATGTCGATTAAATAAGCTGGACATGAAATTTCGTTAAGGAGGAGCTCGTGGCCAGATAATAACAGCCGCAGCGGGTCGATCTTCAAGGTTAAGCAACGCTTGCCAAGGTTGGTCTGTGGATGGGTGACCATCTTAACATACCGAGTTTCCTCCGTGCCTCGGAAAGCACGTTAAGCCATTGGTCCCGGCTGTCATTTGTAGACCTTTGGCAGTCGTTGCGGATAGTCAGAAGCTAGTAAATCTGACTCCAGTCTTGCCATGAAGAACCGTGTTACCCAGTTCATGGGTTGTGGAGGTCTGGTAGGCAGCCGCTCCTCGTAAAATACTGGGATTCAGCTAAATCCGGCTTGACTGGAAGCCGACCCCAATATCATATTTGGGAAAAGGCTAGGCAGATGAGATGATGATGATGAAATTTCGTTAAGGTTTTCGAGTCATATTCGCCGGCTGATTCTTTAAAATTTGGTCACCTCTCTTAAGCAAATTTCATCTAATTCGAGAGATTAAAATTGCCACGTTAGTCTTATAACGTTGACGTGGTTGTAGTGGATGTGGTCGGCCATTCCACGTGGTGTTTCTGGCTTCTTTATGAAATGGCCTCCTTAAGCTAACCTGACTTAGGGGGCTACTCTCTTAGCCTGAAGTCCGCATTTTCGGCCTTATTTGCAGGCGTTTTCTACTCCGTATTTCCTAACTACTAAGAATGAATGACAACACGATGTGACAGTTTGACATCGTTCGGGTTCGTGCATAGTTCGGGATCGGGGCTAATCGTAAGTCCGTAGGTGATACGGAGTACAAAACGCCCGCCGTAAGGCCGAAACTACGGATTTCGGGTTTAGAGAGTAGCCCTCCTAGTCTCGATGACATCATGGAATGGCCAATGACTACGACATTGGAATTCACTTGTCTAGGTCGAACTACTTATACTCGAATGCGTCCTATCAGCTTTGACTTAAGTATAATATCTAGATGACCACTTAGCTTCAAGGATAGGGCTTACTATTGTGCGGTTCCGTATACGCAAACTAAGACAGGTTTTTCATTATCGCCAGGAGCACGATCAAACAAACATCCCTACCTTGTTGCTATTCCAACAATTCGCGCTAAGCGTTTCCAAACGTCTTTTATAGTGTGCACAGCAAAGGAGTGGAACTCTCTACCTGCGTCTGTGTTTCCGAACGCATTCAACACTAATCTCTTCAAAGTTAGAGTGAACAGTCTTCTTCTGTGTAAGCTGACTCCATCGTCTTTGTCTCTGTCATCTCTGACCTAGACTTGAGTCAAGAGCAAAACCCTTCTCAATTAAAAAAATCCGGCCAACTGCGAGTCGGACTCGCACAAGAAGGGTTCCGTACCATAAACCTTAATTTTTATTATTTGTTGTTATAGCGGCAATAGAAAAACACAATCTGTAAAAAATTCAACTCTCTACATATTACGGTTCTTGAGATACAGCTCGCTGACAGACAGACGGACGGACGGACGGACAGCGGAGGCTTAGTAATAGGGTTCCTTTGGTTACCCTTCGGGTACGGAACCCTAAAAAAGAAATCACCTAACTTAAAGCTTTAAACATGGGTTAGGCATAGCCTCCTTTTTTTTGGAAGTCGGCTAAAGATAACGAAAGACAAGGATGCAATGCGGTTGCGTGTACAATCAGATCTATATTTATGTCATGATGTGATTAGATATTGTAGTTGTTGGTATAAAAAGTGTTACTGATTAAGCGCGTCGCCTATGAAATAGGAACGCTCAAGCCCAATAGTTATCGATTCCCAAAAATGTACTGAGATATGCGGTATGTTATGAAATCGGTGCTTATAATATAAGCCATCAAGGAACTCAACTGATCTAATTTAAAATTCTATATTATTATGAAACATTTTTATACTAAATTATATTGAGTGTTTTACGCTGTTTCTTCAAGACTCCCGAATAAATTACCCTGTGAAATGTACTAAACATCATATTTTTTTATAGTAAAAAATATTTTTTTTTTGTTAAGGGCGGATCTGAAACCTATCAGTACCTACATTAGTATTCAAACAATCATTTAAGTTATCTAATTATAATCGTTCATGATAATCATTTGTCAACCATAGTGTTTTGTTATCGAATACTCCGTAATAGGCTACTTTTAAAATTATCTATTTGCCGTGTATTAATCTTCAAGTAAAATAATTTGTGTTTGTTTCTGATAAAACCATTTGTTTATTGATATCGAATAAAGTATATTCACATATGATCCTACACTGGTGGATCCGGGGGGGTTTTAAGGGCTCAACCCTCCCCCCAACAAAAGACCGAGATGTCATTATTTTTGGTAGTCTTCAACCTAACGAAGTCACTGAGGAATTCACTAAACGTAATTCAAGTAGGCTTGTTTAACAAAATAAGATTATTTATGTGGATTTGTAAGTGTTTTGCTTTGCTAAAATCTACTCTCAGCGGGATCAAGCCCCCAAACGACAATGCTGGATCCGCCACTGCCTAAGTACTACGGCGAACCATTCTTATCGACTTTTTTTTTATTTTACATACAATTATGGGTTAAGGACCGGAAGATGATAAAGTTACACTGTTTTAGACCATTAAAAACAATTATTGAATTCAGATTTTATTTTTGTCTTGTTTACGTACAAGAGTAGGAGAATTTCTATTGGGCTTAATTGGCATTGTATAAGTAAAAAAATAAAATACCCAATTAAGGACGCTTTCACGATTCGCGACGAAAACTAGATCATCTTCGTTCGCGACACTTCTTCCAGTTATACTATTTTTTTTATATATTTTGAATTGATTCTATAGATGCTATTAATTTTAAGTCACTAGTACATTTCCTTGAATTAAAAGTCAACCCATTTTAGGCAGAACTATTGGTGTAGGCAATTTATTTTATAAGGTTTTGCTAAAATGTATGTACAGTACAACTATTTTCTTAACCACTCAGCGTAGTGAAAATAGACGCAGACGCCTACAAATAACGTTTAAATCGCGCGAGCGTCGGCTTGTCCCGAAAGGGACTTACGATCCTGAGTTTATGTCCGACGACTCGTCAGTCCGCAGTCATCGGATTTCTATCAGTGGCACTTCCCACCTGACGCTTCCAATCAACTTGGAAGTTTAAAGAGTTGTTTATTAACAACTCTATATACTTCCAGGAGTATTCTCTTTTAACTTAAGGTGGTTGCGCCAGGGTAGCCCGCGAAATTCAAATATTCTTACGTTTTTTACAATTTGCAAGTCAGCATTAGGTTTTATGTTGATTAAAGTATGATTCGCGGGCGTAAGAATTATATATTTTCAGAATTATAATCATTTAAGTCAGCAATAAAACTCCATAGGGCCAGGTAACCCGAAAGAATGACTATTTCATGAAATCTTGACATTTTAGGATTATACTTACTTATGGAGTTATTTTACTGATTTTAATGGTTATAATTCTGAAAATACATTCTGAGGATAGCTCGTTTGTATTCGGAAATGCGATGACTGCCGAATGATATTAAGAAAATAGTTGTACTGTACATAATTATGAAATTCGTTTATTCAGGTCATTTACACCCATTTCAATACAATTAAAATCACACACAAAAAAAAGAAAAATTAAATTAAATTCATAAATGAAATTAATTAATTAATTTAATTTGGTAATTATTATGTATTTGGTTCTATGTACGTAGGTTTTTTCGCCTTCTGTTTGTATGCCAATGTAGATATATTTTTAGTTCTATCTGGTTTTATCTAGCACATAGTAGTAACTAGAATTTTGTTTTTGTTTATCATATTCATGCTTTTGAATGGCTAGGCCGCATTCGGGCGCTTGCTGGAACATTAATTCATGAATTATGCTATTTTTACTTACATAATTTATTGATTTAAATCGACTGGAGTGTTTAGAAAATGCAATTTTATTTACAAAATATATCAAAGAAGGAAATAATGTTTAAAGAAGTGAAATAAACGAACAAACAAAATAAAGAGTAACAAAGAGAAAAAAGAAAAGAAAATGTAAGAGTAATAAAGAGTATTCTATTCTATTCTAATAGGTACCAATAAAAATTATCAAAACTGTATAATTAGCGCCTATCTTTCTAAATTACTTCTGGTAGAGAGAAAGTGCATAGCGAAGACTGTGCCGTGCCATCTAGTGTTGCAAATTGGGAACTTTTGTAGTATCTTCTACCTGGCGTTAATCCCGGCTATTGCCAGGGTCCGCCTTCCTACTCAGCTTCCTCCACTTTGCCCGATCTTGGACATCCTTCTCAGTTAGGCCATTGGCTCTCATGTCGGACTTAACGACGTCCAACCAGCGCTTGCGAGGGCGACCACGGGACCTAGCCCCAAGAACAGCCATATTCATGCATCCCCGACCAACGTACTCCATAGGGCGGCGCATGATGTGGCCATACCATCGCAGACGACACTCTTGCAGTTTTTCCCCCACGTCACGGACACCAAGACTACCTCTGATGAAAGAGTTACGTATGCGATCGGATCGCGTTACGCCACTCATCCACCTCAGCATCTTCATCTCCGTGACGCGAAGCTCCTGGGTGTGTCTGCTTAGTGCTGGCCAACATTCACCGCCGTACAGTAGGACAGGCCGTATGATGCATTTACATATCTGCCCCTTGAGCTTCGGAGGCATTTTGCGGTCGCATACAACGCCCGTTACCTCGCGCCACTTCGCCCAAGCCGCGCCTATACGTGCTTGGACATCGTCGTCCACGTTGCCAGACTCGTGCAGCACGGATCCAAGGTACCTGAACGTATCGGACTTTCTGATCAGGTCCGAACCTATTCGGATGAACCTATTTGAATCCGTGCCGCCACAGGACATGTACTCAGTCTTCGCCACATTTAGTCTCAGACCACCGTTTTCAAGCGTGTCCTTCCAAATGTTGACTTTGCGCTCAAGATGGGCTTTGTTCTGATTAACGAGGGCGATGTCATCGGCATACATCATTAGCCATGGGGGCTTATCTTGGATGTTTGCCGTAACTACATCGAGCACTACGTTAAACAAGAACGGGCTAAGAGCCGAGCCTTGGTGAACGCCAACAGATATTGGGAAGCCATTCGATTCGCCAACAGCAGTCTGGACAGAGGACACGGAATCGCGGTACATGTCTCTGATAATGTCAATATAGGCCTCGGGAACGCCCTTGAAGCGCAGCATGGACTGCCGAGGTATACAGTCGAAGGCCTTCTGCAGGTCTAAAAAGGCCATATGCAAAGCTCTCCTTCTCTCTCTGTAAGCCTCAGCCAGATTCCGTAAGGCGAATACTGCGTCCATGGTGCTGTTACCCGCCCGGAAGCCATATTGACACTCAGAGACAGTACACTCGCTACGGAGCCGTGTGTCAATGATGCGCTCGAAGAGCTTCATGGTGTGGCACATGATCTTGATACCGCGGTAGTTACTACAATCCTGTACGCTACCTTTGCCTTTGTATACAGGGATAATCAGGCTAAATCGCCACTGGTTCGGCATTTCCTTGGTGATCAGGATGCGGTTAAAAAGATCCGTCAGAAGGTCCACGCCATGTGGGCCCATCGCCTTCCACACTTCAATTGGCACATGTCAGGCCCGACCGCTTTCCGGTTCTTCATGTGGCGAAGAGCAATGCGGGTTTCGTCGGGGGAAATAGGGGAAATAAGTCCAAGGTTAGGAGGCGGTTCGAGAGGAAGGTTATGGGGATGCTGTTTGTTAGACAGCTCCGCGAAGTATGTACACCATCTCTCCTTAACAGAGGGGGCATCGTAGAGCAGCTTACCCTGGGCGTCCCTTACACAGAGACATTTGCTAATGTCCCGTGTAGCTTTCTCCCGGGCACGCGCCAGCTTAAAAATAAGCTTTTGCCCCTCCGCAGTTTCCAGCTTGTCGTACAAGGGTGCCAGACTTTTGCTGCGGGCTCTGGCTACAGCTTTTTTGCAAGCGCGCTTAGCCGCTCCATATGCCTCTCTGTCATCCGGAGAGTTGGACCCTTGCCACTGTTTAAATAAAACCTTCTTCTTCCGAGTCGCCTCCTGCACCCCGTCATCCCACCACCACCACGTCTCCTTTTCTATGGTGCGGCCACCAAGAGAAGTGCCAAGGACGCGCTTACCCGCATCGGTGATTGCTGAATGGATCCTACTCCAGATCTCTTGAGCGGACTCATGCGGAGCACTGATCTCGAGATGCTCGACCTCCGCGATGAAGTCCGACTGCCTAGGACCATCAAGCAACCACCACTTTGTGCGGGGTTTGCGTTTTTCGGTCACTTTCTTTTTCGGTACAACCGCAAAGTCCAGGACAAGGAGGCGGTGTTGAGCCGTTAGGCTTTCACCTGGGATGACTTTGCAGTTGGTAACCTTGCCAATGTGGCACCGTCGCACCAGCAGGTAATCTATTTGGGTTGAGTAGGCACCACTACGGTACGTAATAAGATGCTGGGGCTTCTTCTGAAAGAACGTGTTCGCGATGGCTAGGTCAGACAAAGCGCAGGTGCTGAGTATACTGACTCCCTCTGCATTTAGCTGGCCATATCCAAAACCACCGTGAACACGTCCGTACTCTCCAGCAAACTGACCTACGTGACCGTTGAGATCCCCCCCAACCAAAACACCTTCGGAATTCGGAATAGCGCGTAGTACGTCCTCGAACTCATCCCAGAAGGCCTCCTTTTCAGACTCACAGCAACCAGTTTGAGGAGCATAGGCGCTGATTAGGTTCGTTACCGACCCTTCGATCAGCACCCAAACTCGCATCAACCGGTCGCTGCATCGGTCTACTTCAAGGAGTCCATCCTGAAGGTCCTTAGACAGCACCACGGCCACTCCGCCCCTGCCCGTTGGTGATCCGGTGTACACTAGCCGGTACCCCTGCCCGATGACACGTGACTTATTTCCCTTCCAGCGCGTCTCCTGAAGGAAGGTGCACTGGACCCGACGCTTCGCAAGTACGTCCGCGAGTTCTCGGCAACGTCCGGTTAGGGAGCCAATGTTCCAGGTGGCAAAGCGGAACTTCTTCTTGGGTACTATCCTCTTTAGCCGTGCCCGTACTCGACACGGTAGCCCTAGCCCACTTATCGCAGGTTTAGGGCGATGTGCCTGCGCGTCGTTATGAGGCGACGCCCTAGCCCGAGTACCCGTTTTCAACTTCTTGTCCATTTGATTATTTGGCTGAAGTTGGTTTTACGTGGGGCGACCAGCCGTCTGACCCCCACAACCCTACGAGAGGGGAAACCAGGTTCGCCAGAGCCTCGTCCGTTGGACAGCAGGGTGCACCGCTAGCAGGTGAGGTTGGCTTGGGTCTTAAGATGGTAACAGACCCCATGCACAGGAACTTTTGTAGTATAAATACTTGATATTGACACTTCTGAACTATAGGTGGCAGCACTGAACCCCTTTTTTTTAAGGATGGGACAAATGAAATGACTCCTCCCGCTGTGGGTGAAGCAGGAGGGAGTGTCAGACTCTTACTGACTAAAACCCATCCGTGTTCCTCCTAGGGCCCTTTGCGTTCCAGGGCTACGGTGCCTCTTTCGAACGAAGTCCGCAGCCTCAACAGGTACTAGCGGGTCCATTCTTCTATGCTGACAGGTCTTTGAGGCTCGTGTGGAACACAGCGCGCCGTCGACCCAGCACAGAACCCCTACGTTTTCTCAATCTTCAGTTGCTCCCAAACTCAGATTTCAAATAAGAACGTGTATACCATACCCCCCATCATATCAGTATGATAAAATATCGGTATCATTACTTCTTTCTGATACGACGATAAAGGACTAGAAAATATTAATCTTTGTGTGATATTGATATTGGCCGCAGTACAATGCTTTATTTCATGCTTTGAGTAGCAGTTCTCGATAAATTCGATAGAGCAGTGCATACAAATGTCATACTACTTGTTTGTACAACTGCTATTCTTTGTTTCCTTCTTCCTTATTTTATCAGTTCAGCAAACAGTAAATTAAACTGAAATTACATCAATATTATTTCCTCATGTTGTGTGCAGTCCAAATTCGAAGTTACTTTTTTTAAAATAAAGTGGGACTTAACTTACTTAGGTGGGAGTGGGACATAACGGGCTAGATTAAATTAGATAGGTACTTAAATATAACGGCCATTATTTTGTTTACTATAAAATAATTTGTAATTATAAGTCTTTAGGAAGTAAATGCCAAACCAAAAATACGTGTAAGAACATTTTTGGTGACAAAATAAAATGTGATAAGTAATTATGCAAAAGATAAGTTGCCGGATTCTTAAAAAAACCCGATAGGT
Source organism: Lacanobia oleracea (assembly GCA_950371165.1). Lineage (NCBI taxonomy): Eukaryota > Metazoa > Arthropoda > Insecta > Lepidoptera > Noctuidae > Lacanobia > Lacanobia oleracea. Next base: position 6,392,136 of record OX493398.1, read on the forward strand.
ACACAGATATGCTGAAAACTTTATCAAATTATTCAATAAACCAATAAAGTAAACATTTCCTTAGTAATTGATTCGATCGTTGTTGGTCACTCGGTATGATACAATTTAAATTACTATCAGAAAATTTATCATTTGATTTTAGTTTCTACTTCAGTTATTTTCCTTTAAGGTGATTGTATTAGTTTTCAAACACTCCATTCGATGTTTAGTACTTTATACAACGTAACAGAATAAATGCAATACATCTTAAGGGCTCATTGTACTCATTATTATGCGAAAGCGAAAAAATCAAGGTTTCCACCCCAAACATTTATGTGTATAATAGCTCTACATAATTTACTGAACAGCTGATTTTTTCGTGATTTCGTGGTTGGTCCCATAAATGCTGTTCATAATGATGAGTACAATGCCCCCTTAAGAGGTATTGCGTTAATTCTGTTGCAAGTTGTAAACACTTCTTAAACTGGCCAGAAGCATTCATGCCATATTTTAAAATACCTCTACAAAGCTTAAACTACTCCATGCAACTTAGATGTGTAAAACAAACCTGCAATTTTCCTTTAAAATTTCCAGGGAGTCGATAAGGGATTTGGACAGGCACCCGATTATAGCAATCGGTGATCATAGCCACGACGAAGCAGCACATAAGGATGAGAATCGAACGGTGGCGGACGAACTGTACAAGAAGGTCAGGGTACTCTGCTGGATCATGACGCAGCCGAAGAACCATGAGACCAAAGCTAAACACGTGAAGGCCACGTGGGGGAAGAGGTGCAATAAACTGCTGATTATGAGCACTGAGGACGGTACGTCAATTTCCTTCTACTTTTTAGTCATCATCTGCCTAGCCATTTCCCAACTATATTGGGGTTGGCTTCCAGTCAAACCGGATTCTGCTGAATACCAGTATTTTACGTGAAGCGGCTGCCTACCAGACGTCCACAACTCATTAAATGGGTAACACGGTATTTCTTGGCAAAAAGAGTCAGATTTACTGGCTTCTGACAATCCGTAACGACTGCCAAAGTTCTACAAATGACAGCTGGGACCAACAGCTTAACGTGCTTTCCGAGGCACGGAGGAAACTCCCACACCCATCCACAGACCAACCTTGGCAAGCGTTGCTTAACCTTGACGGTCGACCTGTGCGGCTGTTATTCTTTAGCCACGAGCTCCTGACAGACACACGGACGATCAGACAGATGGATGGAAAGCGGAAATTCAGTAATAGGGTTCCGTTGGTTATCCTTCGGGTACGGAACTCATCATCTTCCTGCCCTTATCCCATGTTACTTGGGGTCGGCGCAACACGTTTTATTCTTCCATTCTGTTCTATCAGTCGTCACTCTATCACTAACTCCCTTTTCTTTCATGTCGCTCCTCACACAATCCATCCATCTTTTCTTTGGCCTTCCTCTCCCTCTCCATCCATCCACATTTATGTTGTTTATTTTAATTTTGATTATGATTTTGATTTTAATTTTGATTTTGATTTTGATTTTGATTTTAATTTTGATTTTAATTCAAAATTGAGACAAGCGATTCCCTTTTAACTTTTCCGTCACTGGCGCCACTTTTAAAGTGCCTCTAATGTACTCATTTCTCACTTTATCCACTCTCGTTACTCCACACATCCATCTCAACATTCTCATCTCCGCTACATGCAATCTATTTTCATCCGTCTTTTTCGCAGCCCAACATTCTGATCCATACATTACGACAGGTCTTATCACGGACTTACCTATATATTTTCCCTTTTAATTTGAGGGGCATCCGAGGGTCACAAGTTGTTCCAGTGACCTGTCGCCATTTCATCCATCCTGAGTTGATCCGGTGCGTTACGTCTCGGTCTATATCGCCATCTCCCTGGACAAGCGACCCGAGATACCGAAAGTCGGAGCAAATCGGTATAGGCGTTCCGGTGAGAGCTATAGGTATCGGACTGGAGGGACCGCCGAAATCGCAGAACAGGTACTCTGTTTTGGTTCTGCTCAATTTCAGGCCAACACTCTCCGTATAGTCTCTCAGTATAAATCGCAAAACAAAGCAAAGCAATAAATCGGAAAACGCATTTTAACCATTACTTGAATTAACTACGTAAATTAAAAAAAAAACTCGTCCTAAGACCCTTTTCTGTATAATTTTCGTTTTGTATTTTATTTATTTAAACTATTATTTTTGTATGCCTCTTGCAGACCCATCCCTGCCGACAGTAAAGCTACCAGTAGAAGAAGGCAGAGACTTCTTGTGGGCAAAGACGAAGGCAGCCTTCCGTTACGTCTATGAACATCACAGGAGAGACGCGGACTGGTTCATGAAGGCTGATGATGATACGTGAGTACATTTTTAAAAGGCTTTTCACTGCGACTTTGCCCACGATAGGTTATATTTTCGTAATAAAACGTAGCTTGTAAGGATTTTAGAGTCCCATCTATCTCTGTACCTTAGTAAACCAAACAAACTCAGTTTCGCATTGATAATATTTGGATCTTCTTCTTCTTATCGTAAGGTCTAGCGACCCCACACACCCTGGTGTCAGAGTTTCTAAACCGCCTCAACGGCCTCTGACATGGTTTATTGTACCACATGCTTATACGTGCCTTCCGAAGCACAAAATTATATTTTCATCAGACAATCAGGTAATTCAAGCCTGCAATGTCCTAGTCAAACTGGAAACTACTTTACAAATATGCTTCCCGTGGGATTTGAACCCACGACCGCTGGGTCACAAGGCAAGCGCCTAAACCACTCGACCACGAAGGCAGTTTCCATATGTTTAATACCTATTTGGATGTAATCTGGGGACACGGTAGTGCCTCCTCCAAGACGGGACAACGGAAGCGAAGGGCACTTTCTACCTTTTTTTCGAAGCGTTTCGTCGTATTTTTGTACCCTTGCCTTTGGGAGAGAAGGAGATTGTCAGTCGCTCTGCTCAGAACCGGTCTTGGTCACTGGGCTGGGCTTTCCGGATAACTCATTTTGGAGGCTAGCGGGATCCGAAGCACGGTGCCAGCCGTTGGCCGACCGCAGTTAGTAGGGGGCCCAAGTAGCACGCCAGCCACGTGTGAAAGGTATGCTCCACCGTGCCAGCCGGCGACTGGATGGGAGGACCCGGTGGCCATATCTGGGAGGGTTCGGGCGTCCCCGCAGTCTCCCCTCAGTGTCCTCATAGGTTAGTTTAGCTCGTCTGTGTTTCCAAAAGCTTACAACCCTAATCTCTTCAAAGTTAGAGTGAACAGGCTCCTTCTGGGTAGGCTCGCTCCATCGTAGACTTTGTCTCTGTCATCTCTGACATAGACTAGAGTCTAGAGCAAACCCATTACAAATAAAAAAAAAAAAACCCTTATTGCCCTGCCCCGATCGAATGATCGGGGCAGTGGTAGAAAGTCCAAATCCTCAAAATATGATATCAATAGAGTACATATTAAAGTCACCAAAATCTAAGAAGTCCGATTTGACAGCAGTATACAATTTTGCTTTCCTAGTAAGTATGAGAAAAATAAATCTCTTTCGCACTTAGTGGTAAAGCAATCTTCTGTCCCTTTCTGCTCAGCTAGCTCACCTGTCAAATCGGACTTTTAAGACGATAGTCACCGTGCCCGGCGTTGACTATGCCTTCTAGTGTCGCATATTCGAAGTTTTAAGGGTCAGAATACTGACGCTTCTGTGCTGCCACCTGTGATTCCTGCACGCTCAGTTTAGGGGAACGTGCGCGAAGAAGACTGTGCCATCTAGCGTAGCTATTTCGAATTTTATACTTGACAGTGACATTTTTGTGCTGCCACCTATAGTTTCTGCACGCTCCCTTTATGGTGAGATGACGATGTGCCTTATCAAAAGTTGTGGAAATAGAATGCAATGCTTATATATATAAATGGAAATACAGTAGAGAGTAGTAGTAGGTTTGCTAACGAATAGTAGCCCTATTCATATACAAAACAGAAGTCTTTGAATTTAATAACTTTAATTCAGGAAATCTTTTGAGGAGCTCGTGCCTAGATAATAACAGCCGCACGGGTCGATCTTCAAGGTTAAGCAACGCTTGCCAAGGTTAGTCTGTGGATGGGTAACCATCTTAAAATACCGAGTTTCCTCCGTGCCTCGGAAAGCACGTTAAGACGTTGCTCCCGGCTGTCATTTGTAGATCTTTGGCAGTCGTTACGGATAGTCAGAAGCCAGTAAATCTGACTCTAGTCTTGATATGAAGTAGCGTTACCCAGTTAATGGGTTGTGGGGGTCTGGTAGGCAGCCGCTCCTCGTAAAATACTGGTATTCAGCTAAATCCGGTTTGACTGGAAGCCGACCCCAATATAGTTGGGAAAAGGCTAGGCAGATGATGAATTCAGAAAATCTTAAGTTATTCGCCCTTAACCTAGAAAATCGTGGAACCTGCATATTGTTAACCCAAACCAAAGAGGTGCATTGTACAGAGAATTTACATAAGAAAAGTGATTATACCCTTTTTAGATACGGTCGTGGTTGGCCGGTACGATCCTATTGTAGTGCGTTGAGATACCTACATACGGAGTGTTTGCCAAGGTTTGTTGATATTTATTGGTAACTAGTTAATCTGCGCAACTTCGTCTGCGTCACAATTTGCATTACTGCTCCGCTCCTATTGGTCTTAGCGTGATGATATATAGCCTTTAGCCTTCCTCGATGAATGGGCTATCTAAGAATTTTTCAAATCGGACAAGTAGTTCCTGAGATTAGCGCGTTCAAGTAAACAAACAAACAAACTCTTCAGCTTTAGATATTATTTATTTATTAATTTATTGGTAATGTTCCTGTTCGGCGGATAAGACGATTTTAATTCGCATTTCCCATTATTCAGGAGGAACACGAATGGGTTTTAGTCAGTAAGAGTCTGACACTCCCTTCTGCTCAAAAAAATGGGTGGGATATTCAACATAAGTGGTTGAGGAAAGATTAGGCAGATAAATTGCTATTGTATGTTGACGATTAAATAACATTGGTGTAATGTTTAATCAAGACTACTTACCATATCGCTTACTTAGATATGATAAATGGCAAAATTGTATGTAAAATTCACCTGCACAAACATACAAACTTAAACAAACAGTAACTGGTTTAATTATTTATCCGACGTGGTACATGTTTCTGGGTTACATCAGCCATGATTTATTTATTTTATTTAAACACTTTCAGCACAAAAATGTACAGAGGCGGACTTAATGCCATAAGCATTCTCTACCAGTCAACCTTTGGGTAATGCAGAGAATAGTCGTAGGTGCAATAAAGAAAATTTAAAGCGATTCGAACTCAATAATGAACAATATATAAATCATACATACAATATAAATATATAATAAATATACAAATCAACAAGATAAATATACAAACGAAATACTAAAACAATTAAGGCGAATAAGTTAACGGGAAACATTAGCGCTGTGATGATACAACTGCCAACCTCTTATGAATGTGTTTACGAACTTTAACTTTGAAGGATAATCGGTTGGTGGCCATCCTGATCTCTTGGGGGAGCGCATTCCAAAGAGAAATAGACTGAACGAAGAAAGAAGAGTGAATAAAGTCAGTACGGTGACATTGAAGGAGACGGTTGTTTGATGAGCGTAGATTTAGATTGTGGCTGGCGCAAATGTATTGAAAGTGAGGGGCTAGATAACTGGGAGAGTTGGGAGAGACAAGAAATGAAAACAAGGTAGTAAGAGCCCTTAACTCTCTGCGCTCGCGTATAGGCAACCACTTTAAAAGCAATCGATACGCAGAGACATGATCATATTTACGCAGAAACAAATTTTTTTAAAGTTTTTTAAACGATACAGGGCCCGCAACGTTCCCGTAACCTTCTGGCTGACACTAGCGACTTGAGTACGCCAGTTTAAGGTACTATCAATACGCAAACCTAGATCCTTCACGTCAGTGCTAAATGGGACAATCGTACTGTCGAACAGGACATTTGGCAAAGCTGTTTCATCCACTTAAGCGATGCTTCGAGAACTCCCAATGATAATCGCCTGACACTTATCAGGGTTTACAGCAACACCAAATCTATCTGACCATGTTTTTATGGCTATCAAGTCTCTGTTTAATTTGTTGATAGCGTCCGGTAGTTCGTCGACCCTCACTTGACAGTACAACTGCAGGTCATCTGCATATAGATGATACGCACATTGAAGTTCAGAAATTATTAGATTAATAAAAATAGAAAATAGAAGCGGAGAAAGAATGCCGCCTTGAGGAACGCCAGTTTCCAAATCACGCCAGCAAGATGAGGAATCCCCAACGTGAACCGACTGCTGACGTCCCTGAAGATAAGAGGTAAACCACTCCAGTGCTTCGGGAGAGACCATAACATAGGAGAGAATGGCTAAAAGGATGTCATGACTGACGGTATTGAAGGCATTTGAGAAATCTACCAACACCAGTACAGTGACCTTGGTGTCTTCCAGTCCTGCCCTTATATCGCCAGTCACTTTAAGGAGAGCGGAAACAGTACTGTGCCCGGGCCTGAACCCAGATTGTAGAGGGCTTATTAGGGAGTTACAATGCACAAGTGCGAGAGCTGTTTGTGTACACAGGCCTCGAGCACTTTGGATAAGAACGGAAGTATAGAAATTGGGCGGAAGTGGGTTGGAAGAGTGGGATTGGAAACTTTCGGTAGAGGACGAACGTAGGCTTTACGCCATAAGGACGGGAAAACTCGGGAGAAAAGGGAAAAATTGACAATGTGGGTGATGGCAGGTAAGAGGTGATCTAGAATGGTAATGATCATGCCGCGAGTGTCATTATCACAGCCCACCGCTTTTGACTTTATGGACAGAATGATTTTTCTAATCTCTCCCGACTCAACTGGAACGAAACGAAAATAATTAATTTGAGGATGCGTTAGACTAGAGATTAGAGACAGAGTAAGTTGTTTGGCTAGACGATCCATAGTAGGTACAGTAGAGAAATGACAGTTAAGATCGTTTGAAAAACTTTGAAATCTTGTAAAACATTGAAATCATCACCCAGAGCCATGTACCATCGTTATCCAGATCAACAAGCACCTGTATCGCAAGAAAGCCTCTGGGTACTCACACAAGTAACCAACTCCACACTTAGTGCCACACTATCCTCCATGCATGTAAAGCATTGTGGGACTTTCACTCACTACGGTCACCATAGACCACGAGTCGCAATCACACCATTGCCCTCGAAATACTTGCATCCACACACATGAGGGCCATCCCTCAAACACGCGCATCCACCATGCATGTAGAGCATTGTGGGACTTTCACTCACTACGGTCACCATAGACCACGAGTCGCAATCACACCATTGCCCTCGAAATACTTGCATCCACACACATGAGGGCCATCCCTCAAACACGCGCATCCACCATGCATGTAGAGCATTGTGGGACTTTCACTCACTACGGTCACCATAGACCACGAGTCGCAATCACACCATTGCCCTCGAAATACTTGCATCCACACACATGAGGGCCATCCCTCAAACACGCGCATCCACCATGCATGTAGAGCATTGTGGGACTTTCACTCATTACGGTCACCATAGACCACGAGTCGCAATCACACCATTGCCCTCGAAATACTTGCGTCCACACACATGAGGGCCATCCCTCAAACACGCGCATCCACCATGCATGTAGGGCATTGTGGGACTTTCACTCACTACGGTCACCATAGACCACGAGTCGCAATCACACCATTGCCCTCGAAATACTTGCATCCACACACATGAGGGCCATCCCTCAAACACGCGCATCCACCATGCATGTAGAGCATTGTGGGACTTTCACTCATTACGGTCACCATAGACCACGAGTCGCAATCACACCATTGCCCTCGAAATACTTGCGTCCACACACATGAGGGCCATCCCTCAAACACGCGCATCCACCATGCATGTAGAGCATTGTGGGACTTTTACTCATTACGGTCACCGTAGACCACGAGTCGCAATCACACCATTGCCCTCGAATGACTGCATCTGCAAACATGTACAATAGTGAAAGATGGTCTCAGTGATAAGAGCAGGACAAGGCGGGGAACACGCGAGTAGGGTTCTCTATTGGCCCTCTGACCGCACCAGGAGCCTGGTAGAAATCTGTGTCACTGAGGTAACTCACGTAGTCCGTGGGAAAGGGGCGTTTGGCTCTGGCGGGGGTCATAGAATACGCCCGCAACTAAGCCCGAAACTACGGACTTCGGGCTTAGAGAGTAGCCTCCCAGGCTAGACTTTGAAAACTGTTAATCTGTGGTGGTTGCGTGGGTCGTCCTCGTCCACCAACATAAAGCGACAGAGGTCACCATTGGCCTAATCAAACGCAAATCACAACGTAATCTTGGAGGATTCCAAGTTTTTCTTCAAATTAAATCCACAGTACGATTGTGTTTTTATTGAGATTGTAGTCGACATGACTTTCCCAGAGCAATTGCTATCAAGGACCACTCCCTGGTACTTGGGACTAAGTATCTGGTACTAAATTCGATGAATATTCGGATAATTCGGATATCCGGATAGCATGTTCTACTCGAGAGTTTTGTTAGATTTCCTTCAGCTAGCTAGGTATTTCTATTTCCTGACTAGCGATCTGTATGAAGAATGGATCAACAAATTCAATGCTTTTCACTCTTTGTTTTAATAAAAGTAAACACCATTATATTTCGCTTGAATTAAATTAAGTACAAAGGACGTGTGATAGCGATATTTCAATGGCACTTGTTATGTATTTGTAAGGCTATTATGATCATCTAGTAAAAAAAAAACATTTTTAATTATTCAAAAGGCAATGAATGTCATATTATAAATAAATCTATTCAATTCAATCAATGGGTGTAGTCTTGTTTTTTTTTAGTGTGGGGTAGACTAGGAATTTCTGTATCGTGGGTGCGCTTTCAAACATACAAAGTCACATACATAAACAGCCAGACCGAACAACTACTTTCTTAACTATTCCGTGCAGGAATCGAACCTACGACACGCGTCGCAACAGCCAATCGTTCAACCACTGTGCTAACCGGGCGTATATGTCGTTTTCTCAACTATGTTGGTGTTGGCTTCTAATCCAGTCGATGGTCTGGTGCACTGGTGTCAGATTTTCTGACTTCAGACTACCCGTAGCGACTGCCAAAGAAGAATAGATGACAACCGAGACTGACGGCTTAACATGCTTTCCGAGACATAAATAATTCCCGAAATTTAAAGGACGGACACATATCCACGGACCGTCTTCTGCAAGCGTCGCTTTACTTCGGAGATCGACTTTAGCGGCTGTTATTATTTAGTCACGAGCTCGAAATGCCATGTTAAAAATCGTGCTATTTAATTACAGATACAAAATATTCAAAAGTCAACAAGTTTCAATCGTTTCAGCCTTTTTTTTAATGATGGGAAATCATAAAATGACTCCTCCCGCTCTGGGCGGAGCAGAAGGGAGTGTCAGACTTTTACCGACTAAAACCCATCCGTGTTTCTCCTAATGCCTCTGCGTTCCAGTGTCGCGGTGACTCGAACAAACTGCGCAAAAATACATTCAGCCTAGCCCTTTAGCGAGAACGAACGTCATTATTCGCCTATATAATTTATTTATTTAATAAATACGTCACAATACCGCTATTCGCAATTTGTTTCACAGTTATAAATGTGACAAATTGTCGGGCCATTGTCCATGGGCACCATAGTAATTTCCGTTCGATCCATTTGATAAAACTCTTTCAATACTACTCACTACAAAACAGCTGCAATTTTATCTTTTTGTCATTAAAATGTAGGGGTAATAATAATTTTATTGTTATTTCGAGGTGTTAAAATGTTATACACATTATAGAGACTTCAGTGATGTCGCCTGGAAGTCGCCCACCAGTCACGTAATACATCGATATTGTTAACTGAAGTTATTTTCAAGAAGGGAGATAACGCAAAAATAAATGAATAATTTTGTGTGTGCCTTTGATTTGGCTGAAGAGCTTCTTTTAACTGTATCTATATTACTAATATATAAAGCTGAAGAGTTTGTTTGTTTGCTTGAACGCGCTAATCTCAAGAACTGCTGGTCCGATATGAAAAAATCTTTCAGTGTTAGATAGCCCATTTATCGAGGAAGGCTATAGACTATATATCGCTAAGACCAATAGGAGCGGAGCAGACGAAGTTGCACGGGTCGACTAGTGATACAGATAGCTGACCCGCGCAACTTCGTCTACGTCACAGTTTTCATTAGTGCTCCGCTCTTATTGGTCGTAGCGTGATCCCATATGGCCTATAGTCTTCCTCGATAAATGGGCTTACACTGAAATAATTTTTGAAGTCGGACCAGTAGTTCCTGAGATTAGCGCGTTCAAGCAAACAAACAAACAAACTCTTCAGCTTTATATATTAGTTATAGATGTAGATTCAATAGATTTAAGCCGGAGATTGTTTGTAATAACAATCTCCGGCTTAAATCCGACAAAGATCGATCAAGAGATTGAGATACTTCATCGGGCTCGTTCGCTCGAGAACTAGGAAATGATTCAAATTGTTTTATGTATTCCTTGAGGTTCACACGGGTTTACGTATGAATATCATGCGCTGCGAGCTGTGTTTATGTCACCGGAAAATGACTAACTTCGTAAGATTATAAAATAACTTGAGAGATTGTAAACTTTCGTTAAATTTTCAACTGAACCTTGGGAATGTTTTTTTACGCATCAAAATTTGAAAGTTTATAAATTCTCGAATTCATTCCGAGAAATCGCAAGTTGACGGAGCCGCTGCGCGGTGCCCCTATTTCTGCCTGCAGGGTTTAAAGTAAACTTTACATGAATGGGATCACGGGAGCTAACATGAATGGGTTCTCGCCTTCCCACGATATCTAGAAGCGGGGCAGAGTTTCCAGCCAGTGATAGATATTCATAGTGTAAATCAAGATAAGCTTTTAGAATAAAACTTAGTTTAACTTCTTTTTCAGATACGTGGTGGTTGAAAACTTGAGATACATGCTGGCGGATTACGACAATAACGACCCAATATACTTCGGTTGTAGGTTCAAACATTTCTCGCCACAGGTATGTACATTACTTATGCATTTGTTTGTGAATTTACTTATCCTTAATTTTTATTGATACCAATTTTTATTTAATCTTACCAAAGTAATTGCCAACAGACTCTTTCTGTTGGAATATAGCTTTTGCTTGCGACTTCGTACGCGCATATCCCGTTCCCATAGGAATGCCACAACATGCCGATCCGAACCAGTACTTTCGGCTGACCGTCTGTCTGTCACTCACTCAGTCACCAGTAACGGAATCCTTAAACTTCCTTACTTAATATTATAAATGCGAAAGTAACTCTGTCTGTATGTCTGTCGCGCTTTTACGCCAAAACTACTGATTTAAATGAAATTTGGTACAGAAATAGTTTAAGAGCCTGAGAAAGGACATAGGCTACTTTTTATCCCGGGAGTATGTTCCCTAGGGACCACGCGGGCGAAGCTTCTGGCAGAAGCTAGTAATTTTATATATATATTAGGATTGACTGACTGAAATACCAATATCCACTCAAATCGATGACTTCCGTTCGACAGACTATTATTTAAAATCTGAGTTCTGAAACCGTAGACCCCCCAAGTCTCGAAATTTAATACGGAAACAGCGTTTTTCTCCACGCGAAGGGCCTAAAGATTTACTGTGTAAGCAAGTCGTCAAAAAAGACCGAAATGGGCCAAAACTCTAAAATATACATAGAAGCATGCAAATATTTTATATTATTATGTCTAATTAATATTAATTATGATATTTGTACACTGATAGCCCTAAATCTCTTTATATTATATAACCTAAGAGAATGCCCTGTGCGATAAGACCGCCTATTGTACACTCGTTTTTATAAATGCTCCTGCGGTTTGTATGAAGTGTACAATAGATAAGATGAGCAAAAAGTGCAAGGTTCAATAATGACTGAATGTATTCGTGACGATCTAAGATATGAAGGAAATATCTTTCGCACTTAGTGGTAAAGCGATCTTCTATCCCTCTCTACTCAGCTGTCAAATCCGACTTCTAAGATTGTCACGTATATCGGGGCTGCGGAATCTATTCGAAAGAGTCACCGCGGCCCTGGAACGCAAAGGGAATAGGGAATATGAACGCGTTTTTTTTATTTGCCGAACTAAATACTTATTAGCTCTAGTAAACAATCATGAAATTTCCTTTTAAATACATTCATCAGCGATGAAGTTATAAACCTTCAAAGATTACAATTAGAAAGAGAAGTCCGATGTAAACTTTGACGTCATCGTCCATGACTTCTATATAGCTGCCATGGAAAACAGCGTTTTCGCGAGAGGGACAGATATATTTGTTTAAAATAATTATATCTCCATCGTTTTTCGAGTACATTTGTTTCTATTTTCGCTGTTAGTACTATATTTTTGTTAATTTTTAGATTAAACTGTGTAGATGATAAATATGTTTTTCATGCATATTCCCTATCAGGAGGAACACGGATGGGTTTTAGTCAGTAAGAGTCTGACACTCCCTCCTCCTTCGCCCAGAGCGGGAGGAGTCATTTGATGATTTCCCATCCAAGATGGTCACGTATATAGAAATGTCTTGCAGGGTTACATGAGCGGCGGCGCGGGCTACGTGCTAAGCAGAGCAGCTCTGGACAAGTTCGTGAACAAAGCGCTGCCGACACCCACGCTATGTCGGCAAGACGATCACGGAGCTGAGGACGCCGAGATGGGTAACATTATTTTTGTTGATCAACTTTTGGCCGCCTTTAATGACTAAACTTTGCCCATTAGGCACTTGTCTCACCGCCGGCGAGGAAGCGAGTAGCTATCGACTATTTGCTCGCTGAGGAAAGGGACAAAAGATATAGATCTCGTGCGAATAAAAGAGACACATACATTCATTGTCGGTAGCTGGCTGTTCACACTGCAGGCGGGCGGCTCTTAACTCTAGTGGATCGCAGCGACAAGAGCTATCATATAACCTAAGAGAATGCCCTGTGCGATAATACCGCCTATTGTACACTCGTTTTTTCTTTCGTTGACTTGACATGTCGTTGACTTTGTTTTCATTGTTTGTGTTGCTTGTTTTTGTATACATCCCTACTGTGTGAATATTTCGACACAAATGTACCTATTTTGTTTATGAAATGAATAACTTGAACTTATTAAAGATTGTACTCGCTCAGCGACACTCGCTCGGCTATGCTCGCTTGGCTGTCAGAACAACCAAACTGCGGTAACTTCTACCTATAGTGCGGGCCGGAGCGAGTATTGCGAGTAAAAGCCCATTGCACTTAAAGCACTCACTGTAAGCCGAGCGGCAAAACTATCGAAACTTTTCACTCGCTACTCGCTGATCGCCAATTGTTTCGTGTTTGAAGCTTTACTCGCTACTCGCTGATCGCCGGCGGTGAGACAAGTGCCTTAAGTCCGCCTCTGAACATTTGTGTGCTGAAAGTGTTAAATAAATAAGTAAAACTGCGGTTCGTGGATTGTTATTTGTTGTGATGGCGGCAATAGAAATACATATTCCGTGAATTTGAACAGCCTACCTATTGCGATTCATGAGATACAGCTTTCAGAGAGACAGACAGACTGCCGAGCTTAGTTGGTGCCGCTAGTGACGCTTTGGGTATGAAAGCAAAAACAAGTATCTATCCTCTTTAAAAGATTACTCATCCAAAGATCGAACTTGGCAAGCGTTGCTTAACCTCGAAAATCGACACGTGCGGCTGTTATTTAGCCATGAGATCCTTTTTAGGGTTCCGTACCCAAAGGGTATCCAACGGAACCCTATTACTAAGCCTCCGCTGTCTGTCAGAAGGCTGTACCTCAAGAACCGTAATAGGTAGACAGTGGAAATTTTTATACATTGTGTATTTGTATATATATATAGCTGCCGCTATAACTCCTTTCGTGTTCGATTCCGACTCGCTTTTGCACTTACCTTTCTCATTATGTTTTAACTGATTTCAGGTAAATGTCTCGACAAGATAGGCGTCCGTGCGATGGACTCCCGCGACGAACACAAGCGAGGTCGCTTCTTCCCGTTCGTGCCACAAGACCATCTGTTCCCCAATCAGGACAAAGGCTTCTGGTATTGGAACTATGTCTTCTATCCTACTGACGAGGTGAGTAAACTAAAATTTTCCATTTTTCTTTGGGATGCCTTCAAATTACCCGCAACTGCTGCAACCGCCACGATCAAATAGTGTTGTACATTTAGTTTCACGATGGACTCTGACGACGAAACACTGCTACTATTGAAACGAAAACAGATTTTGAAAAAATGTTGTGTTATTTTGTATAAGAAATGCTGAATATAATAAGAAATGCACACTCAGCGTCTCAAAAACGTCCGAATAAAATGAGCGCACAGTTTCAAAAGTACGCTCATTCCAAACAGTCTCGCGTCGCTCGCCTCGGTGCACGCGAGTGTTTGTTGACAAATTGTAAAATATTACGTCAAGAACGTTGAGAAAGGATGGGATATCGTATCGTTTTTAAAAGCTTTTATTTAACTTGCAATGTATGTATGTCTGTTTGTTCGGGTGGAATCTTCCTACTCAATTTTGAAGCGATACGATAGCTGTGTGACGTTATTCTAAATCCAATATGGCGGTCCATCCAAGATGGTGGAGTACCTAGTTATTTTTAATGCATTTCTACAATTTGGGTATCAAATGAAAGGGCTTGTTGAAAGTAACTTGAAAAATAATGTGACATCATTCTAAATCCAATATGGCGGAACATCCAAGATGGTGGAATAGTTATTTTTTATGCACTTCTACAATATGGGTATAATGAAAGGGCTTGTTGAGAATAACTCGAAATAAGTAAAAAATTAATAAGAAGTAAAAAACCTTTTTTTTAAAAGCTTTTATGTAAGTGCTCTAAAAAGAAGAAAATAATTTTTTCCCTTCAAATTCATCATAAAAGCTTGTCGCGAAGTTTGCGTAAGTACCTATAAGTATTTAACCTTTTAACCGCTTGTGTCGCATATATGCGACACACGTTTCCGTGTCCCTACCGCTCGTGTCGCATTTCTGCGACAGAGATCATGCATGATTTTTTCGTTCCATTTTCGTCCTGTTAACTACGAGGTACAACTAAAACTATTATTAAATAGACCTATTATTTATAACAATTACTTAAAATTATGTTTCATAGCTCTAAGCATTGAAAAAACTTAAACAAAAATAAGTAATTGGCAGCTTGGAGTTTTCTTCGGTGTCTATCGCGCGCGTCGCATATATATGACCATAGGGATGGGATACAATGCAATGCGCATTAAAACGAAAACAGTAAATAATCAGGTATAGTGCATCATTCAGCATAAAATAAAGTGTCATACGAAATAAAGTTAAATTTAACATAATTTTTACTTTATGTATTAATTCTTTTCCTTATTATTCAAAAGAAAAATATTCCTCACGATCTTTGTATAATGCCAATATTTGACGTTAGTTCCCATCCCTAGACCCCTATGCTTGCAATAATATTTCTCTAGTTAGTCTAGCGCCGCTGTCGCATTAATACGACGGCTGCCTACGTCACGAGCGGGTGAAACGAATGGAAAGTTCCATTAAAGTTGTTCGTGGCTATTTCTGCATTGTCGATAAAATGACTACTACTGAGGAATTAATCAGAATATTAGAAGGTGACGACGAAGAGGAATTATTATTAGAATCTACAGAAGAACTTAGAAGTGATGGAGAGGTAAGTACCTATTTCAATTTCTTCTTATGTTAGTTGCATATATTATTCAGTAGGTATAGGTATAAATAAGACTGGACACGCCACGATTGCGGCGGTAAGTCCCCTCTTTGAGGCGTGGCTGGAGAGACGTCACGGCGTCCTCACCTGTCGCATGACCCAGGAGACGCCGTTGGCGAGGATCGCAGGACGAGGACGATCTCCAGCCTCCGTAGACGCGAGCTTGCGAACGCCGAGCATTGGGTAGCTCGATATTCGCCGTCCTATAAGGACCGAGCCCGAGTAGTCGACGGCGCGCGGTGACCACGCGCGCCTCGAAGAGTTGTCGCAAACACTTGGGTTGGGTTTAGGTAACTCCTTGATGGATCGAAATAGTACCTACCTACCTATTTTAAATATTGTGATGTAATTCTGTTATTATATTACCTACTTACATATCTACATACCTATTGATTGTTCAAATTTGGAACCGTGTTGTATATTGTCCTTACAGCCCGATCTTCAATAAGTACCTACCTACAGTAGCGAGTTAACTTGTGTCATCGGCGAGTTAAGTTGTTAATGTTGTTTGAACGACAAAAGCGAGTTAAGTACCTACCTACCTAGTAAGTTGTCGATTAAGTTGAGTTAGGTACTACTTATTACTTAACTGTCTGAGTTCTTAACTCGCTACTGTACTTATTGAAGTGTAAATCGGGCTTAACATTAATAAGGTACTGTGACAGTACCTACCAAGTCGGACAGGCGCTCGCACTCGCGTTTGTCTCTTTTTAACGAACGGAGTTCCGCATGGCGTTGTCTCTTACTGTGCTCCGGCCTTGCCGCTCAGCGCAACACGTTTTTGTTAGGTATGTGATGACGCCCCGCGCGCCGGGGCTCGGTTAGATAAACTGAAGTCTGTCAGACACTCGCGTAGGAATTATTCCTAGTGCAGGAATTATCTTTAAAAAAAAGATAACTTTAACTGAGTTCTTTTTGTTAAAGTTATATAGATACCTACCATTTGTTTCGAAATGTAATTTTGATCGAATGAATATAAAAAATAATATAGGTACCTACGTAATAAATTTTAATTTATCATTTTAAAGATGAACGACTGTGATACGAAGAAAGTGATTAAGTAATAAGAGATTATTGTGATATAAACTATTAGAATTTAGTAAGGTTAAACAATTAGTAACTGAGATGAACGATTGTGATACGAAGTGATTAGGTTGGTTAAGTTAAAGGCTCTTTACAAACAGGCGCGACACGCGACGCGACACAAAGACATGAGCGGTACCTTCGTGTCGCGACATGAGCGGTTCCTTTGTGTCTCGCCTATTTGTAGGAGCCATAAGGCTGATTTAAAATAAAAACATAAAAAACTTTTGACTTTTTTTTATCGATACAATGATTGCCCCTCCTTAATTATTGTACGTATTATTTTGTCGATTTGTAGCCGGGCGCTAGGGGCACGGCAACTGATATTTAGCCAAGCGCTTAAAAGGTTAATTCAAACCATTTAAATAAGTTTTTTTAAAGGGTTTTTTTGCTTTTAATTTTATGTAGATTCAGTCAAAAAAGTATCGGGAATGGATGATTTGTTTATGGTTCCAAATTTAAATTTTTGTTTTTTTGTAGTTGTTAGATTGGCACAACTGTTTTCCATTTTGGCGCGGAGTTTGAGTTGCATCTGTTATTTATATTAAATACAGTGCTGGTTTTAGTAATATCATATATAGTGTGTATTGCGAATTTCATAATGGACAAAAATATCGAACAAAGAGTTTGTCTTAAATTTTGCATTGCCAATGGAATTTCGTGTTCGGAGTCACTGAAAATGTTACAGAAGGCTTACGGTGAATCGACTTTATCAAAAACTCGTGCTTATGAGTGGTTCAAAGTGTTCAAAAGCGGTCGAAATGTGATGGAAGATTTGCCTCGCTCTGGTAGGCCGTCAATGTCTGCAACTGAAGTTAACATCGCAAAAGTGAAGGAAATAGTGACTGAAAATCCCCATTCAACTCTGAGAGAGATAGCCGCCGAACTTTCTGTATCTCACGAGTCGATCCGTACCATTTTAACTAATCATTTGGGTATGAAACATGTTGCTGCTCGGCTAGTCCCAAAAGATGTGAATTTTCTCCAAAAACTCAATCGCATGAAAGTCGCTGAGGACAATGCTAGAACGAGTCAGTTCGGACCCAACATTCATGAAACGCATTCTTACTGGTGACGAGACGTGGGTTTACGAGTTTGTGCAAACTAGTCAACAAGCTTCGGAGTGGCGCCTTCCAACTGAACCGAAACCGAAAAAACCACGCCAAAGTCGATCAAAAGTCAAAGTCATGTTGACTGTTTTCTTTGACTATCGCGGTGTTGTGCACTCTGAATTCTTACCGGAAGGTCTAACGGTAAATAAAGAATATTATTTGAGCGTTATGCGGCGTTTAAGAGAGCAAATTCGACGAAAAAGGCCAGATTTGTGGAAAGAAAATTCTTGGATTTTGCACCACGACAATGCGCCTTCGCACAAGGCTATCATTGTGAACGAATTTTTAACCAAACACTCAACAAATACCATCCAGCAACCACCATATTCACCAGATATGGCTCCTGCTGACTTTTTTCTTTTTCCTAAACTCAAATTACCACTTCGTGGCACCCGTTTTCAATCGATAGAAGACATAAAGGAGAATTCGCGGCGAGAACTGAACTCAATTCCGGAAGCAGCATTTAAAAAATGTTTTGATGAATGGATTATTCGTTGGCGCAAGTGTATCGTTTCTAAAGGAGCATACTTTGAAGGTGATAAAATAAATTTGGATGAATAACAGACATTTTGTGTATTATTGATCTTTTCCCGGTACTTTCTTGACAGAGTAGTATGTTCCCTGATAACTCGGAAGATGGCTGGACAGATTTCTTTTTTTTTTTTTTGAATGGGTATACTTTCCAGGTGGTCCCAAGATCATCAAGTCAGGATCTGATGATGGGATCCTGGGATAGTGGGGAAATAGAGGAAACTCTTCAAATTTTATAGGCACACTTGAAGCGATTTGGGTAATTTTTGAAAGAGTACTTTTCGGAGTGGTCCACTTCAATTTGGTGAAGATCTGATAAAAACTTCGTAGATAGGCCATTGCCTATCTCCACACACAGTAGTTCCATTGAACTACTCAATAATGGACCGGGATTGCTGAAATCGTATGTATGTACACTAGTTCATAACAAAACATCACGCCGGTACGCTGTGAAGGGAACATGTGAACTAGTAAAAAGTGATAAATAAAATCATTTTTACAAAAAATACAACCGACTTCCAAAACACTACTAAGTATGAAATAACTTTAATTTCAGAAGTCGGTGTCAAAAAACAAAAACTGACTTCCCAAATTAAAGTTTATATCATACTTTGTAGTGTTTTGTTTTTTGGAAGTCGGTTGTATTTTTTTGTAAAAAAGTTATTATTTGCATGTATTATTTGTATTTTTTATATTTTAGTTTTCCTCGTGACCCAATGCAATGTGGAGAATGAACATCAATCAACAAAGGCGTGAAGATTTTTTTAAGCCGAATAAATCAAGATATTTACGCTCTTTTAACAGTATGATTATGTGTTGAGAAACACAATTTACCAAACTCGTAAAACACTAACTCAATGGCTGACAAAAAAAAAAAAACATTCGTCTCCACTCCATGCCTTGTCCTATCGTCTTACTTCGGTCGTAAATTTTTATTGCTTTTTGTACACTTCTTTGTAAAAACAACTTTAAGCAATCCGTGTAAGGTTGAATTTGTAAATAAAGTTGTTTATAGTATAACACACACATGATACAGTTTCGAGTGTTATTTCTTCGTGACTGTGCATCTTAGGATTTTTATACATTAATGAAGTCAACGAACTGAGTTTCATAAAGTAAAAGGCGTCCACTTAACGCACGCGTAAACGTTAAAAGTGGCATCATTAAACCAAAAACTAGGTTCAAGGTTGATTGGGAAAATTTGAAAGTGACAGGTATCGTGACGTGCTTTCTGATTCTGCTAAAGTGGCCTTTTAAGACCCCCTGTTCAAAAACATTTTTTTTATTTTGTACTTTGGCCCCCAAAAGTGACCCCATTACAAAAAAAATAATAATTTACGTAACAAGTCCGTGTTTGGTACAACTGTAAAATTAGTACCAAATTTCAACAGAATCGGTCCCATGGATCCGGAGAAAACTGGCTGTGACAGTTGGACGGACAGACAGACACCCGAGTGATAAGGGTTCCGTTTTTGGTTCGGAACCCAAAAATATTGAATGTAGTCTTGAGAGTTTAAAATTTCGTACCAGACGCCCTGAATATCTTTTCAGTATCAAGCATGTCCACTGACGCGGGTACCGCGTTCGGTACATGATTGTCCATCTTCTTCTGCTATTACCTGTATTTATAGTATTTAGCCTACCAAAAATACATAATTATATAGTACAATGTGTTAAACAAGGCCATCGCGTTAATTAAGTAAGCGGCAACGGAAGAGTTGAAAAAAAAAAACTTTATTTGTACCCAGTAACAGCAAGACAGTAATTTACTTGATTCTAATTAACAAAATATTATTCTTATTTCTATTAATTCTTAGACTAAAGGCCTTTGAGGCAGTTTAGAAACACTGACACTAGGGTGTGTTTGACCAAAACCTCATCTTATGGATTTTTATTTATGGTATTTGCTTCCTCCGAGCATTTTCTTCATTAAAATAAAAAAAATATTTTCCTCTTTTCCAGGGTCTAGACTGCTGCTCCGACCACGCGATCTCCTTCCACTACATCAACCCTCAACTGATGTACGTACTCGACTACCTTATATACCACTTGCGACCTTACGGCATCAGGCACGGCAGTGGCACGCTGCCCAAGCTGTTGGCAGGCAGCAACACTACTCAGGAGATCGAAAAACGTTAGAGGTTTGATGCTGAATATAATAAGTCAAACTTTGAAGTCCTAGTTTTAACGATGGATGGGATATTTTAGGATACTGAAAGGAAGGTTATTAAGAAACAATTATGAAACACGCACGGTACACAAACATAAAAATAAAATATGGTAATCTTCAAAAACATGGCGGCTGCGTTCAAAAGATCCAGACCAAAAATAAATCTGAAAATATCGGATCTTGCCATATTCTGATCGATCAGAACCCGTCAGTTAGACAACCATCATTATTTGTATTTTAAAACCAGCGAATATGGTTTTAAATCACTTAAAATAATTTGCTGTGCCATGGACTGTTGAAAAACCTAAAAATGTTACATTACCTCAACAACCTGCATATTCAGTGTGAAGAAAAGGGATGAGAAAAAATATTCGTTCGTTTTATAATAAATTCAAAACATTCCAAAAACGACTGCTTTCGCATCAAGTCTGAAAGAATATCTAATTGGATAATTGTAGATAATTATGTGTATATGTATATTTGGGAGTTTATATTGTAAATAAAATATTAGAAATTAGAAAATTAATATAATAACGAAATTAAGTTACCAAAAACGGCATAATATTTGTTACGATGGTTGAAGTCAGATGTAAAAAGATAATTTATGAATAGGGTATTTGACTGAATTTTTATTAAGTACTGGCTTTTGCCCGCGACTTAGTACGCGCATATCCCGTTTTTTCCCGTTCCCGTGGGAATTTCGGGAAATCCTCTCTTAGTGCTCCCCTACACTCCCCAAGGAACCTACATGCCAAATTTCAGCATTTTGGCAGCGTTTTGGCTGTACGTTGTCTCAATTCAATTTTTATTTGGTAAAAATTTACTTTGTATCTGATATAATTCTTAAAAATAATACATAATAACTTCCATTGAAACATACCTACTTTTAACAATAATTGGATGCCAACTCAATTCTATCAGTCACTCACTCAGGCAACAGTATGTAATGGAAGAATTTTATATTATTCCAGTTATTTTTTTTTCAAATTGTGCTATTTTAATTACTTGTTGAAAAAAAATCTACATGAATGACTATTATTCTTATAGATTTTTGATAGCTGCTGTCAAATACCCTATTGAAAATCACTGATCAATCCTTTTACATGCGACTGAGCTGCTATAGTTGTATGGCCTTTTTAGTATTAGTAAGTAAAAATGTTACTTCCCATACATCACACTTTGGTGAAGATAAAATGGTGAAAATTTGACAATTACAATCATTTATAGATAAAAGTGTTTTTTTCTAAGAAGTAACAAATATTATAGACCAGAAAAACTAAAGGTTTCTTGCCATAATATTTTAAAATCGTCATAATAATTTTGAGTTTTTTTTTTTTTAATATCAGGGTGTTTTGGCATTTATAAACAAATTCTATTCAATTCGAGTAATAATTTGAATTAAATAAAAGACATACATTATATTAATTAATTTTTATGTTTTTGTGAACGCTGACTTCGAATTTAATATTTAATTTAAAATAGCGTTCAAAAATAATGTTTTAAATTTTGTGATTATTGGCGCGTTTATTTAGCATTACTTTAATCATTCAAAATCTGCGCTACTTTTTAATATCAGAATTCCACAAAAATTTGGCCCACATCAATAAAATATCAAACGCTCCCGATACGAATTAACAATGGAAAATCAAATTAGTCATAAAAACGTTCCTTATTATAATTTATTTAAGTTAAAATGTGAATTAATCTGTAATAGAATGCGTCAGCCAAAGTAGTGTTATGAACGATAATTTTATTATAAGTCGGCTAGTCTCACACGCGGTGTTTTCATACAAATATTTTGTAAGAAAGGCTTCCGAAGAAAGTATATTTTTTGCAAAACTTGCCGTCGCATTGTCGCGTCGTGTTTGTTTTTGGGAGCCTTAAGCGTACAAGAACTACAGCTTTGGATAACTTATGTTTATAGAAATTGACAACTGTAACATTACCTATAATAACTGGCACGAGTCGTGAGCTCAGTCCATTGGTCGGTTTGACAACGACAGCTCTGACGCTTCACGTTATTGGTTCGTCAGTCAATGCTCATCGACTACTGCGCTTGCAAGTTTCGTTCGCCCACCGTACATTGGGGAGATCACCCCGCTGCATTCATCTATGCTCACGACTCGTGCCGGCCGCTATACCATATTGTTTTGTAGTAGACTAAGATTTTTTACACACTCAGAGACTATCAGTCAGTTTGTTTTTTACATCACTATGATTCTGCACGCCACATCTTGACACCAAAGACACTTGTTTCACCAAATTGAAAAGAAAAATGCTATGTGCTTTCTTCCATTGGTGGTTAATAATAATTTTGTAGAAACTTTATAATGTAGAACTAACTTTTTCAAACACGTAAATACTGAAAGTAAACCATGGCAAAGCCAAGTTTTTTAGAGACTAATATTTTCAATCGATGACGATCCGTCATTAGCTTGTGAGGCCTAAGATATTGTATGAAACATACCAGTAACCTTTACCAAAGAATCTTATAGATTTAAGAGTAAAATGTAGTAACACTGAGTGCACGGCAGTAGCAGGTTTATATCACTTGTGGCCTGCGCAGACAGGCGAACGGGACGGCAGACGATCTTGTAATTTATCAATTAAATTTAATACTTAACGGAAATAAGGTATATATTTCAACTAGTTGACCCGCGCAACTTCGTCTGCTCCGCTCCTATTGGTCTTCTGATATTAGCGCGTTCAAGCAAACAAACAAACTCTTTAGCTTCATATAGATTAGATGACCTTGACGCTCGGTGACCGGTCTCGGAGCATCGCAGCGCAGTTTTCGGTCGATCACCGAGCATAGAATTATATACCTTATTTTGATTGGCCAAGTATTGAAATCGATTGATAAATAAAAAATCCTCTGCCGTCCCGTTTATCAGTCTGCGCAGGACATTAGTCACCGTTATGAGTAAGTGTATAATTACGGAGTAGTAAGGGAGCTCGCCCACTGCGCGGCTAAGGTAGTTCTTAACTTTCTTTGAATTCAGAACGAGATCGATCTGTTTCACAACTACTAGAACGATCAAAAAGTAATGATAATCGGTTATTTTTCACTTTGCCTATGGGTTTGCGCCTATGGGTCCTAGCGTGATGTTAAAGTAGCCTCCCTCAAGAATTGTGCTATCAAATGCCAAAGATTTTTTCAAGATTTTTTCAAGTCCGACTGGTAGTTCCAGAGATTAGCACGTTCAAACATACAAAAAACTCTTCAGCTTTATTATTAGTATAAAAAATATGAACCGATTCTATCATTACTTTTGGATCAGCGTGATATGTGTAAATAAAGATTGACACATAACTGCTTCACACAACACTTCTGCTCCGTTGTGAAAAAAACTTTGTAACGTACTTTATTTCCCTTCTCTTATTTCAATTTACTTTATTGTGGTCGGCGCAATATTTACTATTTTCTTCATTGCGTCTTTTGAGTCGTAATCTCAGCGTTTACTTCCTTTAAAGACTTGAATTCAGAATCCTAGTCAATCAACTATCAACTTTAGCGTTGTTTAGTTTAAGTTGATTTTTGAGTGATCGTTTTGTACTAAGTTTATAAAATTTTGACTGCAAAGGAATTTGGACTATTTGATATTTAGTTGAGAACTAGCTGACCCGCGCAACTTCGTCTGCGTCCGATTTTTCATTAATGCTCCGCTCCTATTAGTCTTAGCGTGATGTTATTATAGCCTTCCTCGATAAATGGGCTATCCAAGACTAAAATAGATTCGAACCAGTAGTTCCTGAGATTAACGCGTTCAAACAAACAAACTATTCAGCTTTATATTAGTTTAGACAGTATCTAAGATTCTGAATTCTTTTTTGGACATTTTATTTATTTCAGAAACCAACCTCTATCTTCTTTGGTCACTCCCTATTCCTTAGTTTTAGTGATATCGATAGAACATATCGGTATTTTTAATAGTAATTTTACTGTGTTGTAATTTTGATGATTATTAATTTATTGATAAAAAAATTAGGTACTATTAAGTAGGTAAAAATTACACTTTTATAGAAAAATACCCAGTAGCATGTATGACTACGATTTTAGTTGTGTCTGAGACATCATTTAACCTTTTAACCGCCCGACTTCATACAGGTGTCGTGCTCCCAGCAGCCGGTACAAAAAATAACTGTAAAAATAAGCACCAACAATAAAGACAGATGTGCAATACCTACCTAAATTTGGTCTTAAGGTGGTTGCGCTAGGGTAGCCCGCGAAATTCAAATTTTCTTACGTTTTTTGCAATTTGCAAGTTAGTATTAGGTTATAATGTTGATTAAAGTATGTTTCGAGGGCGTAAGAATTATGTATTAATATACTTTAATCAACATAAAACCTAATACTGACATGCAAATAGCAAAAAACGTGCATCCACCTTAACGAGCTGTCGGAAATATCAGAGTTTGGCGACATAGACACGAAAATATTTGTCGGATCCGACGGAGGCGGTTAAAAGGTTAATACAATTTGGCTGTAATTTACTGTCTTGACTTAGTAAATAGGCTGAAAATATTATTTTTATTTATTGTATTGTATTTTAAAACATAAAACCAAATCCAAAAACTTATACATTTTGATTTGTCAGTTTATTTGCTCAATTTTTTAAATTATATATTTCAAATAAAAGCAAACTGTGGAATGAGATTTGAAAACCGTATTTTATTTACCGATTTTATCCAGTCTTCTATGTGAGAAAATGCTTGGTCTGCAATGATCCTAAAAGGGCATTTTCAGCTATGGCTTCCGCTCTGACCAGTATATTGTACGCAGCAACCGCCTATCTGACCACCGAACTCATTAACAGTGGATCTAAAAACGCCGCTTTAGTAGAATCATAATATTAATCACACAACAATCTGTCAAATTTCATTTTCATCTGTATCGCTAACAAATTAGGTTCAAGGTTGATTGGGAAAATTTGACAGTGACGGGTAGCGTGATGTGCTTTCTGATTCTGCTGAAGTGGCCTTTTTATACCCGCTGGTTAAGGCTGCCTGTCCATTTCAGTGGAGTGGAGAAACGTAAAATTGCACAAAATCTCCGCAACACTAGAGTCATTGACATTATGTGCAATAAATTTTATTCGGTTAATATTTCTCCGCAACCCTTTCAAGTTTCAGAGTTTCAGTGCAATAACGATTGTTATAGCTCAAAGAAAAACACAAAAATAGAGTTAGACAAGTTTATTTCATTTATACAGTCAATGATTACAGACTAATTAAATATCTAACACTCACATAGGTACAGTATACACAGCTGTCGTGTAAAACTAAAATACTAGTCCGTGACTAGGCACTTGAGAAGCGGCCAAATGATGAAGACATGAAGGTATGGCCGACTAGACAAAATAACGTGACAGATAGAAGCATGCAAAGCATGAAAAATATACAGGATGTTACAGAATACAAGCAAAACCTAAAAAGCATTGCACTTCTTATCGTGTGGGCAGTAAGGACTTATGACCCCACACACCCTTTTTTTTTTAAAGGCTTGGAAATCATCAAATAACTTCCTCTGGGTGAAGCAGGAGGGAGTGTCAGACTCTTACTGACTAACCCATCCGTGTTCCTCCTAGAGCCCTTTGCGATCCAGAGCTACGGCACCTCTTTCGAACAGATTCCGCAGCCCCAGCAGGCACCAGTCAAGAGTTTCTTAACCGCCTCAAGGGCCTCTGACGTGATTTATTTGACGACCGCCATTTCGCGGCCGGGACCACCGGCTTAGCATTGTACTTATTATTATGAACAACTCTTGTTATGGGAACAACCCTGAAATAGTGAAAAAAATCAACCTACTACATACTATACATTTGTATATGTGCAAAATGTACTGAACAGCAGATTCAAGGTTGCTAAATAACTATGTTCAGGCATTCTGCCAGACGTTCTACACGAGCTGCCTGTGGGCAAACTTTACACAAAAACTTTCAATTCCTTGGGCGTCCAGTATAATAACGTGTTCAGGGCTCTGTTTCGGCTCTCTATACATTGCACTGCTTCTAGCATGTTTGTAAACGCCAGCGTAGATGACTTCTACGCCAATAATGCGTAAAAGGTTGCGTTCGTGGTGCCACGAGTACGGGGGAGCCCGAATAGTGTCCTCAGGATGATTGGCGAGAGAACTGATACTGTTCTGCTCAGTAGGTTTACTGAACTCCATGTGTAGCGGAACCGGTGAGCCTATTGTGCAGGGGTAGACGGTGAGTCTAGTTTCTTCTTTTACTTTTTAATTACTAATTTTAGTTAGAAGCAAAATTTTATTACTAACAACCTTGTCAGGCATATGAACTTTTTTGTCTGAAATATTTTTTTTTTTTATGGCAAAAGTTGATCAAAATAATAACTATAATGTTCCCTTTCCAGTATATTGTTATAACGATAAAATAATAACCAACTGAATGGATGCATCGAACGTAAATAAATGTCGAAGGTTTTTAGAATGCGTGTTATTTAAATGGTCACATATTGGAATTAAACCAACTTAAGCGCATTACTATAATGTAGGAATCATTGTTCCTTAAACCTTCCAAAAGTGATACATGAACAGCTTTTCTCTAACATTGAAATGCTATTATGGTTTTGCTTGTACTCTACTAAGCAAGCTGCAAATTATACCAAATCAATCATGAGATAAAATGGAGAATGCAACAAATCTTATGACTTAACCATATCGCTAGCGCACACTATGCACTCGTTCTTTTAGACCTCCAAGGTCAAATTCAAGCGTCTCTTTTGCACTTCCGTATTTTAAATGTTCTCTGGCATTATTTATCGCTCTCACTGATATAGTGGATTGAGTTGAGCGAAGCGACTATGCGAGCCACGCTGAACAACGTGAGCTACTGATACAAAAGGATATAAATATACAGTTCCCATCACGCAAGTTTGCCTCCGCTAAGTACGGCGCAATTAGCTGCGCAGGATGTCAATTCGACAACAAACATACAACCGCAAGCGCAAGCGCGCGGGTGTAATGGCATCTCACTCGCTCGTATACGTTCGATGCATTAGTGTGTCTCGCTTGCTCAATGCAATACGACTGTGGATGCGAAAAGTGTTACACGTTGTTATTGTTTTTAATTATTTATTTTGGTTATTACTTACAGTTTGATTTGTGTTCTTGTGGTGTATGTGTTTTTTGTGTTACTTTTCATATTTTTATTGTTACTGGTAGTCTTTGTTACTTGTTTATAGTATAATACGTATAAACAAAAAAATATTTTAGGAATGTAACACTTTTTTACACGATTGCACCTGCGCGGACTTCACTCAAACCTAACTTCCGAGGGGCAAACCACGCTGACGCGAACTGTACAGAGTGATGATACATATCCCAGTGATCGAAAGATACATTTCAATCTTTCCTTTTAGTGATACATTTAGCCCATGTTTACACTACACAACGTGTAAGAGAATAAACGCAATACATCTTAAGGGGTCATTGTACTCATCACTATGAACAACTTTTACTATGGGACCAGTCCCGAAATCACGACAAAAAATCCGGTATTCAGTACATTTTGTCAAGTTATGCGCACAGATATACAGTATGGGGAGTCGATTTTTTTTTCGCGATTTCAGTGTTGGTCCCATAGTGAAAGTTGTTCAGTGACCCCTTAAGAGATATTGCGTTTAATCTGTTACACGTTGTATAAAACCACAACGTACCTCCTGAGCTTCCTGTTTGTCGCGCTTTGCAACAAGCACTACTAATTTGCTAGCGAGGATAAAACACAGCCAAGCTTAAACTGGGCTCTTGAACTAGGAATATTTCTACACAGTTTACAAGCTATATTTGAATTCAGAATCTTATACTAGACAGGTTAGGTTAGGTTACATAAAGGTGAACAATCTTGATGTGTCATTTTATTTTATTTTTTCATTTAAAAATTCCGTTTAAAAATAAAAGGCCAATGTGAACGACAATGATGATTACTAAATCAATGGAACCATAACATTAGGCAATACCCAACTAGCACCAAAGCGTTAAAAAAACCTATATAAGACTCGTATATCAGTTCCATTTGAGTATAAAAGTGTTAACGCATACCTGTGCAACTGAGTTAGAGCATGCTCTAACTCACTTATAACCACGAAAGAGGCCCACAGTTTTACAGGTAAAAGTTATACAAAGCCTATAGTACGGTTTCACAAAGATATTAAAGCTGCACAAGAGCGCTTATTCATCGTCAGCTACTACTTTAATCTGTATTACCGTTGTAAAATAGAGTTGGTAAACGCTACAGGTGCTATAAATCCTATAGTAAGGTGTCAAAAAGATCTTAAAGCTCCACAAGAGCGCTTATTCATCGTCAGCTACTACTTTAACCGGTATTACCGCGATAGTGAGCACTACAGGTGGTAAAAAGCGCACGTCAAGATAAAAAAGCCTATAACCTTACTAAAATTAAATCTGTTCGTAATGGAAGTGTTATGTCATCCATTATTCAACACAGCAGAATAATATTATGTTATTTAAGTATGTGAAGTGAAAAATGACTGCCCTTATGATTTCACAGTAAATGTATACCATGTTTCTCATCTCAATTTTAACGCGCCTAGGATTTATTAAAGATTTAAAAGAAAAATTATGTAAACAAAATAGGTACCTCAAGCTAAACATTACTATTCATTCCTGCTTCTTGAGCAGTGGTATGTAAAATTAAGTGGCATTCATGGAATGCTTCAAATAATGTAAGAACTTTTGTTTATTGTAGTCAAATGTTGAATAACTCGAAATAATATTAATTGTTAGGTTACCAAAACAATGGCGAACTTTACAAAAGTGAGGTTAGTGTTAATAACGACCGATACTTGCGTTATATGACACCAATACCTTTAGAACGTCTGTAAAAGAGGACTGCCTAACACAATAAGCTTTAGTTAAACCCTTTACTACAGGTTAAACCTAGATAGAGGAGTTGTTTGACACCTTTAGTTTCTCGTGTTACTAAACTCTCGATAAACTCTATTTTATAGCTTATGACTGCAATAATAGTCAATATAGCACCTTAAGTGGTATAAAAGAGTTCATTGCAATAACTATACAGCAATAAGTGTTAAGAGGTGTCGGCGAACACTTTTATAAAGACTTGGGTGTCACAAAATGGTTAAAGCTATAACGTATTAAGTATACTTGCTGCTACTAGCGCCATTATAACTCTCAAAGCTGTATTACATCATCCATTAACGCTATAGTGCTGCGATTGGGGCTAAAACTTGTTTGTTAACTCCTCTATATCGTCTTTAGTAATAACTGAGATAATTATAACCCTGTTATATTACTTAAAGTCATAAAAAAGCCTGTAACTGACACCAAAATGTTAGTTGGGTAGTTTGTTTATGTAAGTCACATCAAGATTTTTTGCCTTTATTTTCCTACCTAAACCTTTCTAGTATAGGTAATCTTATATAACTGTTACTCAATTTTCTACTTTAGATTTATGAAGACTCAGTTGATTTTTTAATGCCCTTTCTAATAAAAAGGTACTTGCATTACAACTTGAACTTTGTTCCATATGAAATTGAGTTAAAAATAATTAATCAAAGATTCTGAATTCAAGTTTACGAAGATAAACTAAAGTATTTTACAGTCGTTGATCGCAGGCGGTAGCGTGACGTCACGATAACGGAAACAAGAACTTAACAATTTAAAGTAAACAAAACTAAAGACTACGAAAAAAATCTTACAGCTACCTATGTGATAAGTTTTTATATGGTGAAGCGAAACCGGCCTATATTGTACAGAAAGCGTTACCAATCGGGTTCATGCATGGAAACAACCTTCAAAAGGGGGGTGGGGAATGGGGGGTTGCTAACTAGTTGATAACGCTAACCCTACAAATATCCCATTCGAGTTCAAATGACTTAACTTAGGATAGCCGAAGGTTATCGAGGCGTAAAACATAAATAGTAGTACTGTAATTATATACTTTTATCTGAAATACTACTAAGTGGCTAGTATCACTGTTTTATTTAAGGAAAATTCCACCACAGAAACTGAATTAGGACTAAAAGAGACGTCACTGACATTGCCATCTCTTGAAACCAGGGCGGGAAATCTCGACATCAGCTCAGATGAATGCAGCGGGGTGATCTCGCCAATGTACGGTGGGCGAACGAATCTTGCCTGCCCAATAGTCGATGAGCATTGACTGAAGAACCAATAACGTGAAGCGTCAGAGCTGTCAAACCGACCAATGGAGAGTGTGCTCACGACTCGTCGGTTACTATACCGATTATACCGATAGCCTGCCGACCGAATTCGGTCGTTAAGTCCTAAGGCCGCCCGTAGACAGTCTCCATGATCAACATCAATGATCTGATCTGTGGATCGCGTTTGAGATTGACTGTGTACGCGCGGCCTTAGGACTGAACGACCGCGTTCAGTCGGTCGGCGATCGGTAAATACGTCGCTACTTCCCTTCCCTACGTCAGGCTTGTTTTGACCAAGACTAGGAAATCCTCAGTTGAAGTGAAGTGTGATGCATGCAATTTAGAACCAATGTCGGTGTAAATGTTAACTAAATACAACTTGTAACATAATAAACGCAATAACTCTTACGGGGTCATTGTACTCTTAATAGGGAAGATGCAAATACAGAGTTTATGAGAATTTTGTCAGTAAAATGATAAAAAAGTATAAAATAAAGGCCATTGCAACGTTTTTATTTTGGTTATTATCGATTTTTAACAAAAATAATGAATTAAAGTAAAGTGAAACGGAACGTATTTAAAAAAAACAATCAGCGTTTACTGATGTATCTGCTGTTATGCCAACGAAAAGGCAACCTTACGTCTTTGAGTTAGGACAGTTCTTGACCAGTGATAGACACGAGTGACGTCATCGTCCGTTTTCGCGCGATTCTTTAAACTGTCGGTTTCAAAACGCAATTTTGGCAATAAATTAAAGCGTTTTCATTTCTTATTTATGTGGTGGTTTATTCTAGATGGAGTTCTTTAAAATTAAAGCAAAAATGGAAATATTGCACGTTCCCTATTAGGAACAACTTTTATATGGGACCAAGCCCGAATTCGCGAAAAGAAAATCAGCTGTTCAGTACATTTTGTCGAGTTATGCGCACAGAAATATATGGGGGAGTCGATTTTTTTTTTCACGATCTCTATGTTGGTACCACAGTGAAAGTTGTTCATAATGATGAGTACAATGACTCCTTAAGAGGTATTGCGCTTATTCTGTTACAGGTTGTATAACCTGTATTAATAGAAATACACTATTTGTTTTTTATCCGACTGCCTCAGAAGGTGAGTTATGTTTTTTATATCATACAAATACTTTCCTTTTACCGAATTAAAGTCTACTTTTAATGTTAAAAGTGGATGAATGCGACCGTGAGCATATTTTATAGAAAAATAATAATAACGAAACCTACAACAAGGAGTAATTAAGTACAAAATGTAAGTTATGCGATTATTTTGATACAGAAAACTGGTATTTTTACATACTTTGTACTGGTGAATTGAAAAATAACTACAATCTCAAAACTACCATTATTTGATTGGTTAAAAAGTACGTTTTTTTTTTAAATTCAGTTTTCTACTTTCAAAACATATCACATAACTCAAGATTACGTTTTAACCAAATAATTCAAGAAAAAGAAATGAAAATAATAATAACATAATCCTAATTTACAGTAAATGTCACTAAGTTAATAATGATCTATAACTTAAGTTAGTCAAAATTAAATTAATTAGTAAGAAAACTAAAAATATCGAATTTATAAATAAGAAGTTAGAATTTACAAAGGTAATGGGTAACACAAATGTTCTCTTACATGAACAAACGAAAATTAACTCTAATTTAACTAACAATAAGGTTGGAGTTGTAAATGTCACTGGAAGTAATTCCTCTTTTTTCTGGATATGCTGTAAAATGTAGAAAAAAAAACCGTAATTAGCAGTGGTAATATTTTTACTAATCCAAACATATCAGCCGAAAGAAGTCCACTGCTGGACATAGGCCTCTCCCAAGCGTCGCCACAACGAGCGGTCCTGCGCGTCTCGCATCCATCAGCTACACGCGACCTTCAGCAGGTCATCGGTCCACGTTGAGGGAGGCCGCGCCAACGTTATGTCTTCCGGTACGCGGTCGCCACTCCACAACTTTTCGGCCCCATCGAACATCTGTTCTGCGAGCAATGTGCCCTGCCCAATGCCACTTTAGTTTGGCGATCCTTCGGGCTATGTCGGTAACCTTGGTTCTTTTGCGGATTTCATCATTCCTGATTCGATCACGCAAGGAACTCCAAGCATTGCCCTCTCCATTGCCCTTTGAGTGACTTTCGAGCCTTCTGATGAGGCCCATTGGGAGCACGCTTCCCTACAAGTACCTAACCTATTCACTCTTGAATTTAAGACCTCAGGTTTCAGTTATCAAGGAACACAGACTCCGGCAGGGAATTCTATTTTTAGCTATACGCACAATGAAAGTGTTCCCAAAACGTTTTGCGTGTATGTATTGGAAGTCGAGCCGTATCATTGGCGCATCGCCGTTTGTCTTGCGGTCCGATGAAGGACCGGGCTTGGCGGAATAAAATGATGAAATTCCGTCGCACACTCCCCAAAATGCAAGCAAAAGAAAATCGACAGGCCTGCAACTCGGTGTCGATCGGAATCAGAACTTTATTTGCTCCAAATGCAGGTACAATATAATTTAACTAAAATAAATACATGAGATCAGCTACATTTTACCTCACGGCATGCTATTTGCACACCGTGAGGTAAAATGTAGCATTTATAAAATAAATAGAACTGTCAAAAATACAAATAGAATTAGTTAACGATGCTCAAGACGTTGGAGTTTCGACTCGTTACTTGTTTACAGAGGTCGGAATTAGGTAGAGTTATGTATGCACTTACACTGATTTCATTCAGCGAAAGAATAAAGTGGATATGCCTCATCCCGAGATTAATTTTAAAGAGCAGAAAAATCCCGTGATTTATTTAATAAAAGGGTTATTTACTTTTACATAATTTAATTCACTGCACGCGCGCCGTTGCTAGATTTATATCAACGACATCGGATGTACGAAGTTGTAAAATATAATTGCGCACACGCGCGATGTTGCCACATTTGCAGTTCGCACAACTTAGCTTGTGCGAACAAAAGAAAACAATAGCAGAAATGCGGAGCACTCCCCGATTAGAAATCCCGGGAAGATCCATATTAATATCAACATTTCGATGCAAGTACATAAATAACTGTACCTAATACCTTATTGATCACTTACCCAGTGTCAGCGGGCGAGAAGAAGAACCCCCGGGGGCGCGCGAGCGTGGCGCCGGGCGGCGACCCCGCGTCCGTGTGCGGGCACGCCCACTGCGACCAGTAGTCGCACGGCAGGCGCAGCAGCAGCTGCATCACCTGCACGCGGCGGGGTCAGTGGGCGAGCCAGGCGCCGCCACCCACACGCTACCTCTGGGGGGCTACTCTCTAACTAAGGACTTCGGGCTTAGAGAGTAGACCCCCTGAGCTGTTTAATTGTGTATACCACATCTCTTCCTATTTAACCTGTGATCATCTGGACGCAATAGCCGTTGCGACGCCACAAAAATTGAATAGTTTTATTGTAAAAAAATCGGCGGCTGCCATGTTTTTAGGTCGATCGGGGGCTATAAGATATTAAACACGTTTTAAAAAAAATAGAGGTTTAAACTTTGTGATTTGGTATGGCATGTGGGATGCCATTAAGTGTCCATTTCCGTTGACTACCAATGGCACACACGTGTGCCAACGACGACTGAAACGAACTTTATGAACAGTAGTGGTACATGGGGCAATTATTGCAATGCGGCATTCTATACCAGTCACCCTTTGGGATTTATTTCAAAACAGGCAAATTATTTAGCGGTTGTCTCAATGAAATTGGCTGAAATCTTCGTAGTTATAATCGCTATACAAGTATTATGGGTTGACTGAACTACAAAAAAGTGCCACCTAAGAATTGACGGCGCCATCAGGGCCGGCTTAGGAACAAGTGGCCAGACGACCTAAACGCCTAATGCAAGAGCTAGATCGAGGTGGCTCGGGATAAGAATACTTGGAAGGACTTGGGGGAGGCCTTTGTTCATCAGTGGAATAGTATGGTATGAATTGTCAGGGAACATGCACGGCGTTGACTATGCCATCTAGTGTCGCATATTCGTAACTTTAAGGTTACGAATACTTGACATTGACGCTTTTGTGCTGCCACCTATTGTTCCTGCACGCTCAGTTTAGGAGCACGTACAATAAGTAGACAGTGCCATCTAACGTTGCAATGTCGAAACTTATAGGTAGAATATACTTGACAGACACTTCTGTGCTGCCACTTATAGTTTTTGCAAATTCCCTATAATGGGGATGCTTCTTGAGTAAAAAAAATATGATTATATTTAGTCCGTCAGTTAAATTTTCGAAAAATATTGGACACGTATTTTTGGTTTTATCAAATCAATCAAATTTGACGAAGAAAAAACACATCAAAGATAAGGAGAGGGGGCTTGTGATGTCACTAACCGGTAAAAAGTGTATCGGAAAGTGACGTCACATGAGTTTTCAACGCAATGTATCGTCTTCATTTATTGTTAACTTGAAATAAGAAAAAAATACGTATCAAATATTTTTTGGAAATCTATGTAACAGACTAATTATATTTTATTAGTTAACTACCCTATTGCGTGATAAAGTGACAACTCACATTGAACATCTGCGCCGTGGCGTTGTACATCTCGGTGGGCTGCGACATGAGCCCGTAGCCGATGAGCGTGGGCCCGAAGATCTTCGCCAGGTTGTCGATGCCCATCTCACACTCCGCGCTCTCCGCTACCCTGCAGACAAAGCAATTAACGGAAATTAAAAGCTGTTTCCAACACAACGCTACCAATCACTTGTAATGCTTGGGTGCTCCTATCCTGTCTTCCTAGATTTAATCTAACCTAAATTATCCCGTTATGTCCCACTGTTGGGCAAAGCTAGGCTTCCTTCTCAATTTTCTACACAATGTTTGTCCTCTGCAACTGTCAGTGCCAGTCTTATCGGTCAAGTTCGTCTTCCCACCTTTGCTTAGGTCTGCCGCAATGTCGCCTAGCATTGAATGAGACCCAATTAGAACGGCGGCGAGTCTCTTTTCGGTTGTGGAAGTTGGCTGACAACCTGTACTATAGCTGCAGTGACATCATTGGGTTTAGTGACCTCAGTGCGAAAGAGTGGACCCAGTGTCTTTGAATTTTTGGTGGAGAAGACGTGCCTGATTCTTCAGTCTTCCTATGAACTTAAAAAACCCTTAGGTCTGCCCACCCCTTTTCACCGTTACTATTATATTTTTGTATATTTTCAGATATACTGTATAGATGATAAATGTGTTTTCATGCATATTCCCCATTGGGGAGGCCAGGTCCAGCAGTGGACGTCTTTGGCTGATGATGATGGTGTTCCGTCTGAAAAGTAAGACTTACTTCTGTAAATGCAGCACCAAGAAGGCCAGCGTGTCCCTGTTGGGCTGCGGCAGCTGGCTGACGGCCTGCACGACGGCGCCGGTGGCGTCGCTGGGCTCGGCCAGCCTGGCGGCCTCCATGAAGTCGCTCCACAGCGCGGACGTGACGAGCGGCTCGCGCAGGGAGCGCAGGAAGTCCTTGATGCAGCCGCACAGCACGTGGATGTCTTCGTTCGAGAGGGACGGCGAGCCGCAGCCGCGCAGGAAACGTTCCTACAGGTAGAAAGGAGATGTGTTGGCTAGGGACTTGCGCAGAAAATGGTTTGGTTGCAATTTTTGATGATGTGAAACAAAGGTTTGACATCATCAAAAATTGGATATGACAAAGAAAGATTAAAAAACCTAAATTAAAAAAAAAAACATATACAAGACCAAAAAAGGCGGGTAGACAAGCGATTTGAAAATTATAAATGTTACTGAGTATCCATCCTTCTTGCCCGACTGCCTGCCTCGTCAAACTAGTCACTCCATAGACTAATAGCATAGCAAGCGCTGCTAAATGAGCGTAGGGATAGAATTTGGATACCGTCAGGCAAAGTATTTTGAGAGCACGGAGAGGAGCTCGTGGCTAACGAATACTATTCGCATGGATCGATCTTAAGGTTAAGCATCGCTTGCCAAGGTTGGTTTGTTGCCCCTGTAGAGAGTACCAAAAATTTACTTTGTCAAAAAACCCCAACCGCTAGGAACGGCAAAAAAATCCGAAACAAGCTGCTTTTTAAGCAGTCTGATGCAGTTCAATCACTGGTCTGATACCACCAACTGCATCAGACTGCTTGAAAAGCGACTCGTTTTGATATACGTATTTACTGTGAGCAGTAAATACGAATGTATCGACACCTCTCAAGCTAAAATCCATCGAGCCGTTCAGGTCGCAGAGCGTGCCAAACGATTATACATACATATTCTCGAAAAACATTAGCTTCCTTCTGGCGCAGTCGGGTAAAAACGTTACTATTACTCTAAGTCGACATACCTTGAGTCGTTTGACGTCTTTATCGGTGGCGCTGATGCGGTAGATACCCTTTTCGTTAAGGCCTCGCTTCTCCACCTCGTTGATGCAGTGCACTAACAGCGCGGGTACCATCGGCGGCGTGGACGGCGCGTAGTCCGAGATGCAGCCCTCCTAGAAAGAGAATCATTAGGTACCGCACTGATTTAAACAACGCATACATATCTTAGAGCAACTGTCGTCTAAAGAACAAAAAGTAAAACTGATTTAGATACCCACTTAGGAAGTTATCTGGAACAAAGCTTCCATTGAAAAGGGAGGATCCCTCGACCAGACGATTGTTGTGTCTAGTGGGTAAGTGCCCGATAGTTGATAATCGGATCATGTTCATGTTGTATCATGTTCAAATCGCTCGGAAAACTATGATACCGCGATGCAAAATTTGGTTCAGAAGTTCGTTGGTGAAGGATAGATGGCACCGCGTTAAATTTTTGTCGCGGCACAGATTTCGCTATTTCAATGTACAACTACTGGATTGAAGTATATTGCAAAGGCTTAATACAAAACAAAAGTTGCACAATATTGTTTTGCCATTTTTTGTGTTGCTGGCATCATGATAAAGTTAAGTATTAATTTTTTTTTTTTTCTAAAATGGTTCGATGCTGCATGCTTGCCGTTTGGTCGCGAAAAATTTTATTCAGTGTTTTTGGTTTTGCATCTTCGTTTTTTAACACCGACTTCCGAAATTAAGGTTATTTAAAATCAAGTAGCGTTTTTTTGGACGTCGGTTATATTTTTTGTAAAAAAGGTTTTTGATTTCCACTTTTAAGTGGTGGTACTTGGACTACGTCTTCATGTTTGCAAAAATTGAAATGAGCAAAAATACTCATAAAATAAAAACTACTGAACAAAATTACGGGTTTCGGTCGATTTACGGGACCAAACAGCAAGCATGCAGCATCGAACTAAAAAAGAATCACACAAATCGGATGAGAAACCTCTGAGCAATAGGTGTACATACATGAAAATAAAAAAATTTTGCGGACCTTCTCCTTTTTTGGAAGTCGGTTAAAAACTGCCGGATATATCCTACTTCGGATACCATGAACACCATTGTTGACAGTTTTTGAAGCAGTGTAACAAGTATAATGAAATATAATAATAAGTGAGTAATAACATAGGTCACCTGCGGCGCATTGACCCGCCGGGGGCCGGGCCCGGGCGGCACGCAGGGCAGCGGCAGCAGCGCGCGGCACTCGGGGTGCGGCACCACTCGCATAATAAGTGAGTAATAACATAGGTCACCTGCGGCGCATTGACCCGCCGGGGGCCGGGCCCGGGCGGCACGCAGGGCAGCGGCAGCAGCGCGCGGCACTCGGGGTGCGGCACCACTCGCATAATAAGTGAGTAATAACATAGGTCACCTGCGGCGCATTGACCCGCCGGGGGCCGGGCCCGGGCGGCACGCAGGGCAGCGGCAGCAGCGCGCGGCACTCGGGGTGCGGCACCACTCGCATAATAAGTGAGTAATAACATAGGTCACCTGCGGCGCATTGACCCGCCGGGGGCCGGGCCCGGGCGGCACGCAGGGCAGCGGCAGCAGCGCGCGGCACTCGGGGTGCGGCACCACTCGCATAATAAGTGAGTAATAACATAGGTCACCTGCGGCGCATTGACCCGCCGGGGGCCGGGCCCGGGCGGCACGCAGGGCAGCGGCAGCAGCGCGCGGCACTCGGGGTGCGGCACCACTCGCATAATAAGTGAGTAATAACATAGGTCACCTGCGGCGCATTGACCCGCCGGGGGCCGGGCCCGGGCGGCACGCAGGGCAGCGGCAGCAGCGCGCGGCACTCGGGGTGCGGCACCACTCGCATAATAAGTGAGTAATAACATAGGTCACCTGCGGCGCATTGACCCGCCGGGGGCCGGGCCCGGGCGGCACGCAGGGCAGCGGCAGCAGCGCGCGGCACTCGGGGTGCGGCACCACTCGCATAATAAGTGAGTAATAACATAGGTCACCTGCGGCGCATTGACCCGCCGGGGGCCGGGCCCGGGCGGCACGCAGGGCAGCGGCAGCAGCGCGCGGCACTCGGGGTGCGGCACCACTCGCATAATAAGTGAGTAATAACATAGGTCACCTGCGGCGCATTGACCCGCCGGGGGCCGGGCCCGGGCGGCACGCAGGGCAGCGGCAGCAGCGCGCGGCACTCGGGGTGCGGCACCACTCGCATAATAAGTGAGTAATAACATAGGTCACCTGCGGCGCATTGACCCGCCGGGGGCCGGGCCCGGGCGGCACGCAGGGCAGCGGCAGCAGCGCGCGGCACTCGGGGTGCGGCACCACTCGCATAATAAGTGAGTAATAACATAGGTCACCTGCGGCGCATTGACCCGCCGGGGGCCGGGCCCGGGCGGCACGCAGGGCAGCGGCAGCAGCGCGCGGCACTCGGGGTGCGGCACCACTCGCATAATAAGTGAGTAATAACATAGGTCACCTGCGGCGCATTGACCCGCCGGGGGCCGGGCCCGGGCGGCACGCAGGGCAGCGGCAGCAGCGCGCGGCACTCGGGGTGCGGCACCACTCGCATAATAAGTGAGTAATAACATAGGTCACCTGCGGCGCATTGACCCGCCGGGGGCCGGGCCCGGGCGGCACGCAGGGCAGCGGCAGCAGCGCGCGGCACTCGGGGTGCGGCACCACTCGCATAATAAGTGAGTAATAACATAGGTCACCTGCGGCGCATTGACCCGCCGGGGGCCGGGCCCGGGCGGCACGCAGGGCAGCGGCAGCAGCGCGCGGCACTCGGGGTGCGGCACCACTCGCATAATAAGTGAGTAATAACATAGGTCACCTGCGGCGCATTGACCCGCCGGGGGCCGGGCCCGGGCGGCACGCAGGGCAGCGGCAGCAGCGCGCGGCACTCGGGGTGCGGCACCACTCGCATAATAAGTGAGTAATAACATAGGTCACCTGCGGCGCATTGACCCGCCGGGGGCCGGGCCCGGGCGGCACGCAGGGCAGCGGCAGCAGCGCGCGGCACTCGGGGTGCGCCTGCGCGCGGCACCACTCGCACTTCACGCCCAGCTTCGCAAACTTGATGCTGGCGGAGAAAAATATACGTCATCATTCGTAAACATTAATAAAGTATTGGAGTCATATGAGTGACATTAGATGAGGTACTCACGTTTTGCCGCAAGGGCCGCAAGTCTCGCGCTTGTAGAAGTTCTTGGCCACAAAGTTGTGTTGTCGCGGTCTGCCGCGCGGAGAGCCGCCGAACGCGGCCGACAGCACTGACGGAGTGCGCTGCGGCACTGCTCGCGGAGTTTCCGATCCGGAGTCTGTGTCTGACAGGGAAGAACATAATTTGATTCAGAGGCAAGCTTAGCCGCTACAAAGAAAGTCCTAAAGGAAAACCAAAATTGCTCGACCCGAGAATCGAATGTCACGCTCAATGGTAGCGGTTTACAACTACTACACCAACGAGGCATAACCGCAAATTTGTAAACATACGCGATATCAAGTTTTGCAATACCCAATGTTACTAAGTTACTCAAGGCTGATAAAATTTTCGTTTTCCTAGAATTTACCTAATTGTTAAGGTTGGTCCAGCCCGTAGGCAGGAGAAACACGCTCCTCCCCCGCGTGTTCACGTAGGGCTCGTCCCAGACTGGTCACCCTCCCGCTAATAGTGCGAAATGAATTCCCAAAACTACTTCCTTATCCTTTATTCAAATAAGCTAAGTGCCAGCACATTTTTGAGCGACAACGTTGCCATAAAGGCAGTCTTCCAATACGGCTGTCACCATTTCTTAATGTTAGCCGGGAAGATGATGAGGCGTAACAATCTCCCAGCAATACATCTCTTTAGTATGTTGGAAGAACTAGAATAATATGGTGTTATTGTTAGCCCACTTGACGTTAAGATCAGAAAATATTCCCCCCATGTTGGACTCCGCCGCAACAGAGTAAAAATAATCATAATAAAATAATGTAATTCTCTCACCAGTACGTGGCGGCGCGGAGGGCGTGCACTCTTCCTTGACGTTGTGCTGCATCCTGGCCGACAGGCGCGCCGACGACTTGCGCGGGGGCGGCGCCTCGTCGCTGCTCTCCGATATCGGTTGCTGGACACACATGTTGATGCTACTCACTTTATGATCGTAAGCTTGTGGCAGCGGCTTCGCCTATCATCATCATCAGCAGAAAGACGTCCACTGCTGAACATAGGCCTCCCTCAAGATAGGGAGGATTTGCCATAATCGCCACGCTTGGCAGGCGTGTTGGTAATATTATAATAATGAACAGAGTAGGTATAATTAACAAATTTTTACACCAAAGGTCAATTAATTTTAGCTGTTCTTTTATTTATTTATTTTCGTAATAATTGCTTATGCATCTTGTATAGTCAACCTGATAAACTAGTACTGGCAAGCTTGTTTTCAACAAGTTACCTTTTAGAGAATTTTCTCTGACAGAAATTTATTGTTTTTACATAACGAAAATTAGTTTTAGAAGAAATCTTGCGAGATAAACCTGTTTTAGTTTGAACAGTCATGCACAAAGAGGGCCTAGCACGAATATTTTGACGTATAGTAAAGTTAACGTAAGTGAATTTTGAGTAAAAAAACTGCAACCCTAGTTTAATTTTATGTGACATACACAATAGGGAATATGCATGCGTTTTTTTTATTTGTAAAATGAAATACTTATAAGCTTTAGTAAACAATCATGAAATTATTGTTTAAATAACTTCATCAGCTACGAAGTTATAAAGCTTCAAAGATTCCAATTAGCCAGAAGTCCGATGTAAACTTTGACGTCATCGTCTATGACGCCTATACAGCTGCCATAGAAAACAGCGTTTTCGCGAGAGGGACAGATATATTTGTTTAAAATTATTATATCTCCTTCGTTTTTCGATTAATTGTGATTCTATTTTCACTGATAGTATTATATTTTTGTATACTTTTTGATAAACTGTATAAGATGATAAATATGTATTTCATGCATATTCCCTATTTGCATCATTCAAAAATATGACTACAGTATCCGATTCAAGTAAATATTATGCGCGAAACGAGTATTGTAGTTGTGGTAAAATTTTACGTTACGTTACCAAATGTCAAAAATATTCGTGCAGCATACATCTGACAAGACTACAAAGATCTAGTTGGAATGTTAACTTACGAAGTTCTGCGGCGGCTTGAGGTCGTGGCTGGTGGGCGCGCGCTCCAGCGTGAGCGTAGTTGTGGCAGTGGCCAGCACTTTGCCACCTTGCAGCTCCACCGTCTGTTACAAGGACACATTCATATACTTTATTGGGAGCGAGAGAGAGGAGACAAAACCCACCAGGGCCTGTACTATGACGTGTCAATATCATCGTGATTCCGATATGAAAAAGGAATAAGCGTCGACGCACTGGTCGTATGTTTTGTTGCATACGATAAGTCTATTTCTACTGCATAGTTTTTCATATAAAATCTAAGAGTCCAGATATCATAATGCGTTGCATACGTTGCGTGCGTGGGACCAGTTTGTCTCTAGCTATAGTGTCATTCGTCTTGTATAGCTCTGTCTCTATTTTACACCAGAATAATGTCAAATGTCTCCGTGGTCGAGTGGTTTGCATTGTGACCCGGTGGTCGTGGGTTCGTTTCCCACGGGAAACTTACATTGTTAAGTTGTTTCCAGTTTAACTAGGACATTGCAAGCTTGAACCATCTGATTGTCTGATAAAAAGATGATTCCGTGCTTCGGAAGGCACGTATAAGCCGGTGGGGCCGGCCGCCAAATAACCATGTCACAGGCCCTTAAGGCGGTTTAAAAACTCTGACGTTAGACGTTACTGCCCACACGATAAGATGACTAGAAAAATTATGGCTTTAACATGCCAAAGCAAGACACCAAATAGTACCGTAAAAAACTAGATAGATACAGCAGGTGAAATCTAAACAAGTGAAAACCGTCGCACAAGCAGTCGCGAATGTACGGGACGTCGGATGAGATCAGTCCAGCCGAAAGGCGTACAGGACAAAGCCTGCGGTTATTTAGATAGAACAATGTCTGGATGAGCACCACGAAAGCTGATTCGAAGTGGCGAAAGAAAAGAGTGTCTTAAAAGAAATGGAGGAGGATTTTGCCCAGTAGTGGAGCATGTGCAAAAGCGCCAGTGCGCTTGGTACGCATAGTAGGCGCCAGATAAAATTTCAATAAAGTACATTGACCTTTCGCTAATATCAGTTAGTAGATATCCGAACAATAAATTATGAACCGTTTTTCATTACTAGAGGAAGTAAAGGATCACGATAGAAGTCGATTCAGGACAGCTTTATCTTTATTTCTGTTTTTAATATTAAGGTGGATGCTCCAGGGTAGCCCGCGAAATACAAATATTTTTTTGTTTTTTTGCAATTTGCCGGTCAGTGTGAAGCTGTATGTGGACCAAATGCGATCCGCGACCGTAACGCGTATTTATCTAAAGAATTATAACCATTTTAATCATCAATATAGCCCTCTAAGTTCATGTAGTTCGAAAGAATGAATATTTCAGAAATAATCATACCCTGGAGCATTCACCTTAAGGAAATCAATAAATGTATGTGTCAATGACTGTTATTGCACATTTATCTGTCGCCTGCCATAACCGTGTCTCTATGTGTGAGCGCGAATTCACTCGTTATATCGTGTTCGATATAACGAGTGAAATCGCGAACTGTGATGAAAGAGACAACACACGAAATTTAATACTATAATTACATCAGTTAATAAAATTAAAGTTTCTATTCTAAAAGCAATACTTCTAAACAAAGATGGATAATGAACGTAAGTAAAACCGTTATGCATACTATTTGTAACTAGTCTATCATATCTGTTCTACCCTAAGAATATTAAATTGTTGTGTAATGTCATAAACTTGGTGAATGATACTCATATTTACGAGCACTCACGTGAGTTGCAGGTAGCATAGCTGGGCTACTTTCAAACTGTCTCTAAAAAATAAACAAACATGTCAAATTCTACAATAATATAATTTGAGAACAAACATTGAATTTAGACAGTGATGGGCAAAAAGTATTTAGATTAATAATTACAAATTACAGTTACATTG
The DNA here is from genome assembly GCA_950371165.1 of Lacanobia oleracea. Taxonomy (NCBI): domain Eukaryota; kingdom Metazoa; phylum Arthropoda; class Insecta; order Lepidoptera; family Noctuidae; genus Lacanobia; species Lacanobia oleracea. The sequence continues at coordinate 6,436,365 of OX493398.1, forward strand.
TAATTGGTAATTGAAATACTTTGTAACAGATTACTTAAGTAACTAATTGCAATGAGTACATACTGTAATTAAATACAAAGTAATTGAATTGCAAGTTAATCTAATTACATTATAATAGATTATATAAGTAATCTGATAAAATGTAATTACACATGTATATAAGTATTGGGACACCCCTTACAAAAATGCCCTATTTAATACAGTTTTGACAAATACGAAAATAAAACCACATAATTATACAAAAAAGAAAATGTAATCATCTGTCAATCATTGCTTAGTTTTAAATCTTTTATTAGTTATAATTTTCACCATTGGCTGATAAAAAAAAATACGTTTTCTGATTTATACTTTAAATTAACCTTTAATATGAGCACAATGCATAAAACCCCCCTGCTCCCCCGCAAATTATACTTACTAGTTCCCGATGACGTCGTACGGGCTGCACTTGCAGTATACCTATATCGCAACTGTGCGATGCAAGCATGCGACATTTTCATATTCAAAGTAATTATTTTATTATAATATAATTAAATACTATGTAATTAGGTTACATTGTAATCAAATTATTTCGTAATTAAATACATTGTAATTAATTTCATAGCACATCCAAAGTAACCTAATTACAATGTAATTGAATAATATGTAATTAAATTACATTTTAATCAAATTATTATGTAATTCAATTATTAATTAGATTACATAAATAACTAGTTACGCCCATCACTAATTTAGGAACACTCACATGGTTTTCAGATAGCATTGCCCGACTACTGTTGAACTGTTTCTACAAAGAAATCAAATGTAAAAAAAAATAAAGAGTTTAATTTATAAATTAAAATATAAAAGAATTACTTTATATTTTTTTTCTGAGTGATATTGATATTATTATGAACACTCACATGCACTTGACTCTCAGATACCATTGGCCGACTACTGTCGAATTGTTTCTAAAAAGAAAACAAAAAACAAACTTCTAAAACATACAGTCTAGTTTAGTCTTCATGTCTGGCGTGAGTGATATTGAAGTATTCCATCAGGAATCTTTTTTTGACACGGTTGGCGCAGTGGTTGAGCGATCGGCTGCTGCGCTGCGTGTCGCGGGTTCGATTCCCGCACGGAACAAATATTTGTATGGCCTACAGATAGTTGTTTCGGGTCTGGCTTTTTGTGTATGTGAGTTTGTATGTTTGTGAACGCACCCACGATACAGGAGCAATTCCTAGTGTGGGCCAACGTTTTTTTTTTAAATAATAAATAAATAAAAATCTTTCAGTAGTAGCTTGCCAGCTAGAGTTCAGATTTCTGTCCTGTTCATAGCATAAGGCTCATCTACAGGGGAGTTGCACCCATACTTTGCCTACTCTTTGCCTAATGACCTACTTCTACTAATGCTTATATAAGCATAACGCAAACCATACCACCCACCATACCATGATATGGGCATGAACGTTAACCATGGACAACGCAAATAAACTTCTTCTGAAAAAGACCATGTCTGCCCGTGTCCTTCTAGCGTGTACTATGTCGCCTATTCGTCATGTGCTATGTTGTTGGGATTGCTTTCTAAACTTAGTATTATAAATGGCCAGCCATGGCAGCTGACATACCATCAAAACTACTTCACTCTGGCAGCTGATTATTATATATTTATATTATTTATCCTAATATAAATATATATAATACTAGCTGACCCGCGCAACTTCGTCTTCGTAATTTTTCATTAATTCTCTGCTTCTATTGGTCATAGCACTATGGGCTATCCACCACTGAAAGAATTTTTTAATTCTAATTCGAACCAGTAGTTCCAGATTAGCGCGTCCAATCAACCAACTTTAAAATATAAAGTATACCTAGATGCGTTCGACGCGATCATTTGTACGGGAAATACAAACGCATCGTCGCGTTGTCAGAGGGCGGTACTCGTTGCTTCCGGGTTTGCCGAACAAATGATAGCTTTATATTAGTAAGGCCCCTTAGACCTCTCAATCCATCGGTTAGACTTCAGCGATGTAAAGGTTTCTATGTCGTCATGAAAAATAAAAAAAAAATAAAGAAAAATCTGTATTTATCCCAAAAGCAGTTTTATGGATTTTTAATGAGATATCCCCAGTAAGTCGTTGATAATACTTATGTTGGGGCATATCTCGCTCTATCCCTTAATTGTTAACAATATTGAGACTATTGCACATGGTATTTAAACACAGAAAGAGCTGGACGCGTACCGTGAACGCTGGTACGAGTGGCGCGGGAAAAGATTACTTGGAAAGATTTGGGGGAGACCTTTGCCCAGCAGTGGGACAGAGTACAGGCTAAATAAAAAAAAATATAAAACAGTCCTCTGCTGTGTCTGTCTGTCAGTTTGCGATAAACTCAAAAATGGCTGCACCGATTTTCATGCTGTTTTGTCTAGAAAAAAATTAGGGCTCCTTAAGAAATTTGCAGCGCGGACGAAGTCGCGGGCGGTACTTGTGACTTATAGACTAATTAGCAGTCATGTTACAGTATTTTTATGAATTTGTCATTATTTAATAATCAATGTTTTACCAATGTTTTCTGTGCTAGCGGTGTTAACCTGAAATTAGTTGTTGCACCAGCAATTGTAACTTATTATAAATTATAAGCTGTTTATGTACTGGTGTAAATAGTTGTTGGTTAACCTGAATAAAATAAATAAATAAGTATCTCACCTTAGTAGCAGAGGAAGTAGAAGAGCGTCGTTTCTTGGTGGCGGGCGCGTTGTCCCTCGCGTTCCAGCCGCCGCGCGCCACCCACGAGCGCCGCGTGGACGCCAGCGACAGGTCCAGGTCGTCCTCCGAGCGCGAGTACGACATCTCGGACAGGAGCGTGCCTGACGAAGGGGGGGGACCACTGTATTGTTACAAGGGTATAAAATACCCATTGCTGGGACACTGCTTCCTCTGTGTGAGACAAGGTTCTTTAAGGTCATATCACACACTAGTTGACCCGCGCAACTTCGTCTGCTCCGCTCCTTTTGGTCTTAGCGTAATGATATAGCCTATATCCTTCCTCGATAAATGGGCTATCTAACACTGAAATAGTTTTTCAAATCGGACCAGTAGTTCCTCAGATTAGCGTGTTCAAGCAAACAAACTCTTCAGCTTAATATATTAGTATAGAAGTATAGACATCAACTCTGAAAGGGATCGTCACCGTATCGCGTTTTGCGTCGCCGTCAGACAGACGTCAACTTAACGTAAGCACGTAACCAAAGCGAATAAGCAGCTCCAGTTCGTCGACTCGGCTACGGCTAGGCGAAGCCGCGCTTATGGCTCGCAGACCACCCACTGGGTGAGACGAGAGCACGGAGAGACGTAAAGCGGGTACGACGAGCTGTAGGCGCGGGAAAAGCAAGTTGACCACGACCGCACCGCGGATTCCGATTAGTATGCGTTGCAGTAGGGAGTTTCATACAAAAATACTGCATGTTTTTTTTTTTTTTTTTTAATTGCATTAATAATAATAATAATTGTGAGGCGTGCAATGATTGTAGACATAACCGTCCCGCATGACGAGAACCTCGTGAAAGCCGAGAAAGACAAACAAATCAAGTATATTGACTTGGCTCGCGAGGTTGTCGACATGTGGGAAGTGGACTCCGCTATCATTGTACCGATAGTCGTGTCGGCCAATGGCTTAATAGCCACGAGCCTCGACCAACACCTTAGGAGGCTCTCGTTGGGCAGCTGGATCAAGGGCTTGATTCAGAAAGCGGTACTTCTGGACACGGCTCGCATTGTCAGGAGGTTCCTTTCTCTGGAGCCCTGACCACCGGTAGCTTGGACCCTGTTCCCGATATCGGTGGGCTACTATTTTTATATTTTTAAATGTTTTTGTATTTATTTTATTCAAATATTTAAAAATATAATTTGTATGTATGTAACTGAATAAAGGAGAATAATAATAAACGTTCACTGCTTACCGCAAATCGGATGCATCATCCACGGTCATCGGTGATGAGGCTGTATATCCCGCGGAAGTGCGGGGGTCGTGGCTTCTTAAATGCTAAGACCCTGCACAACCGCGAGGTATGCAGCCTTAGGGAATACATCCTAGAGGCCGACGTGGGTATGCATCGAGATGTGGTAGCGGTGGACAAAGGCCTTACCGCGCTCTCCTTGGCTAACGAGAACTGGCGCAAACCTGTGGTATTAGATACTAATGACCGCAGGGAGGTATGGCAGAGCAAGGAGCTTCACGGACGCTTTTATCGGGTCCTACATGAGCCCGATGTAGACTTCTTAGCGTCCGTAGCCTGGCTTCGTTTTGGTGACCTCTTCGGGGAAACCGAAGGTTTTGTCTGTCCAATTATGGACGAAGTTATGATGACTAATAACTACCGGAAATACATTGTGAAGGACGGTACGGTTGACATATGTCGGGCATGTCACCGGCCCGGGGAATCCATTCGCCACATTATTTCCGGCTGTTCTAGTCTGGCTAACGGAGACTATTTGCACAGGCACAACCTTGTAGCCAGGATTATCCACCAGCAACTTGCTCTTAAATACAATCTTGTGGAATCGGAAGTACCGTACAGGTATAGGTAGGTATACCCGACTCAGTTCTCGAAAGTGGTAGTTGCACATTGTATTGGGATCGGTCTATCATCACTGACAGGACTATTGTTGCCAATAAGCCTGATATAGTGGTGATAGACCGACTAGAGCGTCGCGCAATGTTTGTTGATATAGCAGTCGCTCATGACGAGAACCTCGTGAAGTCAGAGAAAGATAAACAAACGAAGTATCTTGACTTGGCTCGCGAGGTTGTCGACATGTGGGATGTGAACACAGCAGTAATTGTGCCGATAGTCGTGACGGCCAATGGCATAATTGCCAAGAGCCTCAACCAACATCTCAAGAGGCTCTCGTTGGGCCGCTGGATCAAGGGCTTGATCCAGAAAGCTGTACTTCTGGACACGGCGCGTATAGTGAGATTCCTCTCTCAGGAGCCCTGACCACCGGTAGCTTGGACCCTGTTCCCGATACCGGTGGGCTACTATTTTTAAGTTCTCAGTTTAAGACCCTATAGTCCAAGAACTCCACGACCTCATCCCACCGGCCCCCTTCTACCATCGGACATCCAGACGCACTGCATCTTACCATCCCTACCTTGTGGCTATTCCACCAATTCGCACTAAGCGTTTTCAAAGTTCTTTTATAAAGCGCACAGCAAAGGAGTGGAACTCTCTGCCTGTGTCTGTGTTTCCGAAAGCTTACAACACTAATCTCTTCAAAGTTAGAGTGAACAGGCTCCTTCTGGGTAGGCTCGCTCCATCGTAGACTTTGTCTCTGTCATCTCTGACATAGACTAGAGTCAAGAGCAAACACATTACAAACAAAAAAAAAAAAAAATAGTTGTTGCATGTCCCAGGACAAATTGCATTAATGAGAAAAAATAAGCATTTACCAGTAGAATTAAGCTCCGGTACACAGTTCAGCTTAGCATTATGGTCCTGTTGGGCAGTTCCATTGAGGAAGGCAAGCTTCTGCAGTGTCTCATCATTCAGCTTGGCACGATTGTCATTGAAGAGGAGGTCTCGAGCCATATCCAGAAGTTTGCTCTGAAAACATTGATTACCATACCTTTGCATGAAAAATATTGTGTCCTGTATTTTTTGGAATATCTTTTATTCACAAATCTTAGCTAAAAAAAAAGAAAAAAAACCGAAAAAAATAAAAGATCACCCCTTTCACCCCTTATAAACACGATATAAAAACTATATTCAAACTAGCTTAAGCCCGTGACTTTGTATATTCCGTTTTTTCCCATTCCCATAGGAATTTCAGGAAATCCTCTTGTATGGCTCCCCTCCCCTACACTTTTCAAGGAACCTACATGACAAATTTCAGCTTTCTACAACCAGTTATTTCACCCATGTACTGTCTGTCAGTAACAGAAGAATTTAATATACTAGCTTCTGCCAGCAGCTTCACCACATGGTCCCTAGGGAACATAATCCTGGGCCTATGTCCTTTTTCAGGCTCTAGACTATCTGTGTACCAAATTTCATTTAAATCGGTTCAGTAGTTTTGACGTGAAAGTGCAACAGACAGACAGTTACTTTTGCATTTCTATTATTAGTAAGTATTAGGATAGTTTTGGAGATTTTTTGACATCCCAAAAATCTTTGTTCCTGTAGAATACAGGTTAAGAGTGAAGCCCTTTAGATCCAGCAGATCAATTAAAAGAGATTATATAAAGGTCAGAACTATAATAATAACTCAACCATACCAGTTCATTATACTTCTTCAGCACAATATTCCTCTCTCTCTTCTCTCCGTCCAGCAGTTTCCTCACGTGTGCAAACTTGGCCTCCCACTTAGCAAGAGTGCGGAGAGCCTCATCCAATTCCGATTGTATCCGAGCAGCTTCTTTCTCTGCAGCAGCCCACTGGCCACGGACCCATTCCATTTGTTTTAGGAAGGCAAGGAAACCTGTAAAATGAATTCATCCATAGCCCATAGATTAGAGTATGGTCTCCGTTATTCACTGTTAAGCTCCCATTTGGTCCATTGTGTTTGTGGCTAGGTTTTAGCAGGCCTAGCTCCACCCAGTAGCTACCTGGGGCTTCACAGTCCACATTTATACACTTTAGAGTATTTATGATTCTTTTATCAAATACTAATTTATAAACGGTTCATTACGAATCCGGGCTTGATAATTTATGAAACATGAGAGTCTTCAATGGTGTCACAACAAAGCAAAGAAGCAGAGTCAAAGAATACATTTTTAATGACCCTGGGAGACTTCTGAGACTAACAATAGACTGTTTTGAGTATTGATCGTAATAAAAAATAAGACGTTATTTAATCATTCAAATATAGCAGTTCTTTATTCAGTATTTTGTCTGAGATAAGGCATAAAACGAGCAAAATCATATTTTAATACATTCAAGGTCAAAGGATACAGTGTTGATTGGTAATCTAAGTTTCGGATTAAAACATCAGTAATTCTATTTACATGCTCCGCAATGAATTTCCGGTGTTGTAACGAATATTTGGCTAAACATGAGTAATAAATAACTGATAACGTCACATCAAAAGGATGTTGGCGGTAACTGAAAATCTAGCAAGGAATGTAGGTGGATGAAAAGTGAAATCATTTGAAACATCAAAATCATCAAATGTCTACGGTCTAAATAGCTTTGCTATCAATAAAATAAAAAGAAAACAGTTGTAAGCTTACATTCTTCAGCAGCTCCGTCGTTGAGGATACCGTTCAACCGATTTATATCATCGAATTGTGCCACCAACGACAACGTTAAGCCAGGACCCGAATCAGAGTTTTCTGTACTCATCTTGGCTTAGTTTCTAAATAGACCAACAAAATAAAACAAACACTTCAATAATCTTCTAAATATTTCACATTTCAGTTTGCAAAGGACAGCAAAACTATTTGTCAACTGCGCAAACTTGAATATTAACGGCTTTCTGTTGAGAAATTGAAATGGCTGACAGATAAGAAATGCAAACACAAAACAGGTTACGTTTGAAACATGGGAAACCAAAACGTGATCCCTGCTAAGTCACGAAATTAAAAGAACTAAATTTCATGACACTAAAATTAATAACTGTTTGAAACTTTTTCGTTTCATTTATATTTTTTGTTATGTTATTTATTTGGAAATGAAAACTAACTTCATTGAATCTTGAACGGGTTCCATCTTATTATTAAAGTTTTCGAACGGCACCTTCGGTGTTTCCAGTTACCACTGAATAACATTGTATGGGTGATTTGAAATAATTTTCTCTTGTTTCGGTATAGCTGAGACTAAGGTCCTCGGTACGTTTGACTGCCGTCCACACATCCGTGTCAGGGGTGTCCAGGCTATCCGAGTTCCGTGTCAGGGCTATCCGAGTTCCCATCAGGGACGGGCCGTTCGTGTTCCGTGTCCACACACGTCCGGGTCAGGAGCGTCAGGGGCGTCAGGGCTATCAGAATTCCGAGTTTTTCGTTCAGCGTTCACACACATCAGGGAAATCGGAATAATCCGTTTCGGTGGCTGATACGCGATTTCCTTATTTAACAGTGGACTTGGCAATGATTGCAATAGCGCTAGATGAAGATAAAGAAGAAGAAGCAGATGCGACAGACAGTGCTCTTGAATCCCTGACGGGACACGGCAGGGACGGAGGAAAAAATCGGAAAGCACTGTTAGGGTGTCCGTACATCCGTGCGCGCTCCGGAACACTGACGATCCGGAATCCCCTGGCACGGATATGTGTGAGCAAGTTCGTACAAATCGTATTAACCGATTTTTCTCCGTTCCGGCCGTGTCCCGTTAGGGACGGGAACCCGGATGTGTGGACGGCGCTTTACTCAGCTGATCTTTTTTGAGTTTTTCCACCTTGAATTTTTCAGTAGCAGCCAGTACTGCCCAACGTTTCGTGGAAGAAAAGCTTTATCGATCCTACGTCAGGTGTTTTTTTATACTCGTTGCCCTCTAGTTCGGCAACAATTATTCCCTACGATGGTTTCTGCCAATCACTTGTTGAAACAGAGTAGGGATGTACCTACCTAACCAAATAAGCGTAATAAACTTGGCGAATGAGGCCTAGGTTATTAAGGTCAATGGCTATCCCGAAAAAGGCAAGAATTCGACCATAACGACACATTTTGTTGAAATGAAAACTTTTTAGGCGTATTTTCACTTTATCTCGTTAGCGGAGATGCTGAGTCGGTTACACTCGGCTCCAAGCTATCGAAGATCCATTCGATCAGGACCAGGCCCGGGTCGTCAGCGTGTAGTGTTCCACGCACGCCTCAAAGAGATGTCAGCATAGTAGACGCGGCCCGGTAGGGCTAGTGCCTGCCAGGGTTGCGTTTGTTCGAAAGAGTCACCGCGGCGATGGAACACAAAGGGCATTAGGTCAGAGAGAGTCCGAAACTCTCTTCTGTTCTGAATAGAGCGGGAGGAGTCATTTGATGATTTCCTACCCTTAAAAACACGGCTGTCAAAAATGCTGATATATAAATGGCGCGTTTTGGTTATCGGGCTCGGGCATCGTATTTATTATCACACAAACTAAGAGTGAATCGTTTGAAGAATTGCGGTTTATTACTACACATGCGTTGTAATTCGTGTAATTTTAAAATTTTTGTAAGAGGAACTTTGCTATAATCGGTTGTTCTTTTACCGAGAAACCTCTCCCCTTATTTTAAACAAGGAGTTTTCCAAGGCATCATTCCTGTGGTGAAGCACATAAGCATGAAACGCCCATTTTTCCGGGACAAAAACTAGCCTATAACACTCCAAAATAATGTAGCTATCTATAAAAGATTTTCGTGGCTGACCCATATTTGAAAATCGTTCATCTTTCAACATTTTATCAACTTTCTAATATTTCGTTTAGAAGTTTAGATGTCGCCAATATTTTTTATGTAGTAGGTTATAAACATCTCGATATGGCAATTCGCTGTGCTAATTTCAGTTTGACAGTGACAGGCACTCTCATTGACAAATCGCGATGACGTTCCGTTGAGAGCGGTGGTTTGTTCGGGTGGGCCGCGCTCTCTGGCGAATATTTGTGAGATAATTATTATTTCCGAGTTAACCGGCGCCCTAGCGACCGCGGGTAGCTATGGCGGACGAGGAGAATAATGGTGATGACGGTGGTGGTGAATATAAAGCAGGGCAGGCGTTCCGTTTGCGGGGCCGCAAGGGTGCGCTCAAAAAGAAGAATGTTTATCTGATAAAAGACCACAAGTTCATGCCCAGGTTCTTCAAGCAGCCTACGTTCTGTTCCCACTGCAAGGACTTTATATGGTAAGTCTATTTATATTGTAGTGGTGGTTCAAGGGGTATTAAAAATGCAAAATTAAAAATACACTATTTGTTTACAATGAGGAGGCGCCTGTACGCTTAGCTTATTTTGGTTGTGTCTTGTGAGGCAATGATAACAGGCGGTTCAGCCTAACGATCACATTGTAAAAAATAAAGTAGGCTGTATGAGTGATTGTTATTGCCTGTGCAGTTGCCAATTTGAAGTGTATTGTTTGGGATGACAATGATAACACGTTTTCCTGTTAGTGTATTTATAATTTACATGCTTTGATAATTTTAACTGTGTGGGATGGATAAGTGCTGGTAGATTTATTATTTTATTCCAGAGTACCTGTTATTAATTTGTTTAAACAAAATCAGGAGGAATACAAATAAGATTCTTATTGGTTTGATTTAAAATAAATGCTTATGATAATTTATAAATCTGCTAGTATTATTTAGATGCTTATCATAACAAAATCAACCTAATTTAAATTGAATTGCTTTCTCAGAAACCCTTAGAAACAATTTTATTTGTGAAAATGTGTAATCAAATCTTGCAGATTAGCATAAATTAAATTTTGTTTTAAGTTAAAGTTCATCCATACCTTACAAATATTTCTAGTAAGTATATTAATAGAAATGAATTTACATAAATGTATCCTAAATGATCAGTAACACCATAATTCCATATTCTTCGGTAAATTGTCAGACCTTTAATCTTGGCAGAGTATCCGTAAAAGTTCTTGAAAGTAATTGTTAGCTGAACACCTGAAATGTTTATACTAATATTAATTTTAAACTGCACAAAAAGTTATAAAAAAGAATACATAAATATATTTTATTGCTGACAAAAAGTAAAATATTACACAAGAAAAATATCAAATATAGAATAAAAAAGGCATAAAATAAAAAAAAAAAGCACTGCAATCAGCCGGCTACTAAGTCAACCGGCCAGTATTTTTCTAGCATCTACATGCCCTTTTCACAGTAGGCTCATTCTGTATTCAAAAGCCCTCTGGTGGCCATTCACATCTATCTAAGCAGAAATATTTACGAATTTCAATAATATATGATCAATAAATCTGACTCAATCCAAACTCTCCGTTTGATAGACACATGTTCAAATACTAGAAGCAGTAACATTGACATACATGTCATAACAACCAACTGTAAACATATAGAGATACAGAATAATGTGCTCTTCAGATATTTCTGTATTATGACTGAACCTTTTTTTACTGGGAGTGTCATTAGGAAGGAATTTAATTTTGATAGTTTGTTTATAATTGGGTGTATTGAACCTCTCAAAGTTTGCTTAAATTGTAAGGTCAGCTGGATCTTGATTGGAAGTAATTGAAAGGAATATTTTTGTTCAGATAGGTAAGTATAACATTAGAGAGACAGTAGTGCACTATAAGATAAGCCCTTTTTTGTGTATTTTATGCAGGAAAAAAAGGAATATTTTTAAGATTCTATATTCCCACAAAGCTGAAATAGTGAATGATCTCAGTATTGATCAATGTTAAATTTCTCAAAGCGAACACGGCAAAAATTATGGACCCGCAAATTCTGAACGACACTACATTTTACGTATTAAACCTCGCAAAAATACTGATTATTCTTTCTCACCTTTGAAAAGAGAAGCCCACTACGTTCAAAAGTCTAGCATGATCACAGATCAGGTATATTCCAACGCCAAAAAAGAACAAAATACGTCCCGTCGCATCTTACAAGGTTTATAAGGTATCGACCTTTTAGAGCCTTTGACCCTCACGAAACGGCTGAAAGATATTGCCCATTTGTCAACAGACGACACGGCCTTATTGCAAGAGCCGCATATTCCGAGACCGAAATATGTTTTGTGAGTAACGGTCCTTATGCCTTATTGGTCCTTGTTTTTTAGTCTATCCCCGGTTTTTGCGAGCCTAATTGGCTGGTAGTGTTTTCGGCTACCAATCAGAGCAGATCTTGTAGAGGACCCAACGAAATATGTGTCGGTCCGTATGCCCCTTTCCATTTTGTTCTATTCTCGGCTTTTGAAACCCTGGGTTCTGGGGATTTGGTCCAGGAATCGCAAAATGAGGCGCGAATATATTGTCATTGGTAAATCTCCTGGCCGGCCAGGTGTTCGAAACGAAGACTTGAATTAATCCAGCAAAGTGATTGGTTTCACTATGAGAGTATAAATAATGCATTACGAAATGTTATGCATTAAACACATTGTTTGTTTCCTGATGGTGAACCTGACACCAATCTGCACGAGTCGTTCTACCCATTTCCTTCTCATAACATCTGTAACGACTTTACAAAACCATAAAATAAACAATAAAAGGAAACAGAGTCTATTAATAACTGTTCTGTTGTTATTTATAATGCTGTTTCGATTCAGAGCAGTTTCGTAACTGCAAAATCTCGGCAGTCGTTCTAAATTATCATGTCATGCGTGATCTTGCGCATCCAACATTTGTTTAGGTACGAGGGATCTTTCATTCCTATCTACGTATACAAATGTGTAGATAGTCTACCGTGAGAAAACATACAGATCATTGCCATTTATAAAGTCAGTGAAATAAAAAGTAGGATGGTATGGAGTCGTCAACTATTTTAGTTTTCAATAAAACGTAACGGCGAAGGTACGATCTATATTAGACTGACGCGAGTATTTTAACAGGAAATTTTACTATGTCTATAACAAACTATATTTAACGGACTGTACTTGTTGATTTATTGACGCTATTTTTATATCAGAATGGTCGTGGAGAACATTTTGTTGCACAAACCGCACAGCAGTGACATGCTCTTGGCTCCAGAACCAAATTTATTGATTTTACCCACTTAAATGTTAAATTATTAACTGGGGAGTAATGTCGCGTTATATTTGAGAACGTTTATTGAGTAAATTTTGAAATAAGGCCAAGGTAGTGATGTCAGGACGGCAACAGGCAAACTTTGATTTAGTGATTGTGATGAGTGACGGAGTGTGAAGACGTGGAACAAAAAGTCGTAAATTAATCAGTTTTATCCGCTCATGTTTGATTGATGCGTCTTGTTAGCATGGCAGTGTTAAAATATTTAAAGTTCAAAGAAGAACGAACTCGTGACCTTCGAAAAAGTAATACAAGTCGTCGAAAATGGCGAAGAGACATTTTGACGGTCAATTCTCGTATAAGAAGCGTGGTTCAAATTCAAGTCGCATTTCCATCTCAGCGACCGTCAATGGAAGGAGGTATTTTTTGGCAGTTTGCGATACGAATGCGAATACTCTTTAAAAATACGAGAATTGGTCCTCTGGTGTCGATTCACACGACACACCAAATCCGTTTAGTACATAAAAGAAATGGGAATAAGGATAACGCTCTAGGATTCGCTGAACCGTGCGTGGGTGCCATAGAAAACACAATCGCTATGGCAAATAGTCAGACGCGAAACAAACATTTGTTAGACCATGCAAATATTTGTGCTGTTGGAGTCGAATCCAGCTATAGTCGTTAGCATACAGATTTATAATGTTCCCTTTTCCTTTCTTTTCATTTCGTTCGTGTTTGAGGTTTTTATAACCATTTAGTGGCGCACTGGCGGAGTTGTGGCGTATTATATGGCGTTGGGATGCCATCATGATGAAAAACTACGCTGTGCGATCGACTGATCCACGTGGTTTACTTTCTTATTTTTATAATATCTTTTGTATAGTGACTATTCTCTGTTTAATCTGGCTTATAGATACTGCACTCAAATTGCGTACGTAGGACCAGTGTGTTTTTCGCTTAAGAGTACATTGATATATTAAATACAGTTGTCTGGTAAATTTTTCCGCCGTACATACTTTTTTGTTTCCTCGTATACACTGTAGTGCATTATTATCTAAACCCAATCAGGAGCAGCCGATCTAATTAGCTCGGTCTCTACGGCTGATTATAAATTAATGCGTATAAGGTAAAATGTGGGCAAAATTTAATTTGTTTTGTTGCTGTATCCTTGTCTCCCTCTTACCTGTGTTCAAACGTTGTTGCGGTCTCTGTCTTAATTAATTGCTAACTCCTTAGTTTATTCTTGGGTTCGTTGGAATAGGCGTCTAAGGTTTTCTTACAGTAATAGCGTGTAAATTGTGGTTTAAAACAGACGTTATGCAGGGAGTTTATTACTAGGTCTTCCTCAAGAGATCGTCCACCAAATTGTACCCCTCTGTGACTCGCTCAAGGGGTCGAGAAAATATTTTTAAGTGCATTTATTTTCATACGGGTATTTTAGAGATCTAGCAGATTTCAGATATTTAATTGAATTGAGATATTGATTTGATAGTTCTGGAAGATTTAAGTGTCTGTCATATACTTTTTGTTTTGTGTAGGTTTCTGACACATTGATTTCTTTAAAGAGACAAATTCCACATAATTTTATGCATCGATATTTGCATTATTACAAAAAAAATGTAGGTAGGTACTAGTCTTCCACCAAGTAGGTAATACAATGCAAACACAGTTTTTAAATCATTTTATAACAAATCCGCAAAAACTTTTTACAAAAAACCGTTTTAAAACTCTACAATACTCTACAAAAAATAAAATAACCTTAATTTCGGAAGTCGGTGTTTTTGGTTTTGTTTCTTTGTATAAACACAACACGGACTTCCGAAATTTTATGTGGTATTTATGTGGTGATATTTGGATGACGTCTTCGTCTAAGCAGAAATTGAAGTAAGCAAAAACACTCATAAAATCAAAGTATTCCATGTAAGCCAAGAATTTATAACCTACTAGTTGAACGGCGCAACTTCGTTTGCATCACAATTTTCATTACTGTTCCGCTCCTATTGGTCTTAGCGACTGACTGAATAAATTGGCCTTCCGCGATAAATAGGCTATCTAACACTGAAATATTTTTTCAAATCGGGCTATTAGTTCCTGAGATTAGCGCGTTCAAGCAAACAAACAGACTTTTCAGCTTTTGCATAGACTAGTTGACCCGTGCCCACTTCGTTGGGCGGTATTTTTCGCGTTAATATACACGATGCCATTTTAGTCGCCATACAACGGCAGCCCACTTTATGTATCCAATGAATACTACACATTCATTTAAAAAAAACATATTTGACCATTTGAATTATTTGAAAAATGTAAATATTATTAATTATCATGACCCATGACGTAGTTTGAAACATCAAGGAGCGAGCGCAGTCTGAGCCTTGTGTTCCAAGGACGGCGCGGAATGGAACGGTGACTTTGTTTTGATACTTAAACATTATTAACAGGGTGTTTCATAATTCTGAGGCATTATTTATTTTTATAAATTATTACTTAATAAATATTTTTTTTTAAAATAATCGCGCCTAGAGGTAGTTTAATGTCGGGTACAATAAGTAGGCCGCGTTTGTAAGACACTCACAAATAACGTGGATTTCTATTGGTCAAAGAATTTTCAAAATCGATTCAGTAGAGATTACTCTCTACAACCTCAAATCCTCACAGCTCTTTATAATTTACTCTTTATTATAGTCAAGAAGTCATAAAATCACTGTTCTGGTACTTGTGGTTTTCCCTTGTTTACTAGTGTATCCTGCCCATAGATGATATTATGACGTCAATGTTATGTTAAACAGTAGAAAGATATTACTATAATGGTCAAGAAATGAGTAATAATGAATGAGGAAATACCCTTGTGGAGTAAATAAAGCGCAGTAAAATAATTCTGGAATAAATTGGCAAAAATGACGGAACTCTTCAACAATTAATTGATTGTTGAAGAATTAATTACGAGTTTGTTCATAATGTAATTTATATTAATAACTTCTTAAATAAAAATTAAACCTTTTGTATAATTGATTATGTAAATTGTAAATAAAAAATTCTGACACGTATAATTAAATAATTGAGAT
This sequence comes from Lacanobia oleracea, assembly GCA_950371165.1. Classification (NCBI taxonomy): domain Eukaryota; kingdom Metazoa; phylum Arthropoda; class Insecta; order Lepidoptera; family Noctuidae; genus Lacanobia; species Lacanobia oleracea. Next base: position 6,452,024 of record OX493398.1, read on the forward strand.
ACCGTTACTTCTTAAAACTGGTTATTCCATTGGAATCTACTTGAAATTGAAATGTTTTGCTCGGTTTCTGTTCATTACAACTCACTTATTATTAGGATCCTAAATATTATCAAACTAGCTTTTGACCGCGACTTCGTACGCGCATATCCCGTTTTTTCCCGATCCCGTGGGAACTTCGGGAAATCCTCTCTTGGTGCTCGTCTAAGGAGCGTAAGGTAGCTACATACCAAATTTTAGCTTTATACGACCAGCTAGTCTGTTCTGTAAGTAACCATTTCGATATCGAGATTCACCTGAGTGACAAAGCTCACAAACTGAACTTTATTGCACACAACTTAAAGGTCTTATGTTTATACTCGCCTCGGATTCCGCTGTCGAGACTCGAAAATGTTGTTACAGAATAGCACTACTGTAGTGCTATTCTGTAACAACACAGTAGTGTCAGCTGTGCGTTGTCTGTCAGTCACTCAATCAGTCAGTAACGGAAGAATTTTATATTATATCGATTCAAGTTATAACACGACGTAAGATGTGTAGAACAAATAATTTACTGAAAAGTTCTACAGCTGTTTAGTAATTAAGTGCGTTCTTTCAAATGGGATCTTTTATTTTAGTTTATTTAATGGGATATACATATAACTCGAAATTCCACCCAATATGGGCTCCAAGTTATCGGGGACGAAGTGGCTGCAAATTGGCTGTAGAACATTCCATTTTGAAGAACGCAAACAAAATATCCAGTGCTGTTTTGTTTCTTCCGTAGAAACTGAATTAGGAGTTTTTTGCGACCGAAACAAACACCTTTTTAGGGTTCCGTACCCAAAAGTTAACCAACGGGACCCTATTGCTAAGCCTCCGCTGTCCGTTCGCGGTTTTTCTGTCAGCGGGCTGTATCTCAAGAATCTTAATAGGTAGACAGTTCAAATTTTCAAAGATTACAGTATTTCTACTGCCGCAATAACAAAAAATAAGGTTTTTGGTACGGAACCCTTCGTGTGCGAGTCCGACTCGCACTTGATCGATTTATTTTTATTTTTGGTAGGCTCGTTTCACCACAATATCACCTGATGGAAAGTGATGATGTCTATGGTCGACGATGGAACTCGCTTTCCTAATAGTAACCTTCACTCTTAACTTACGTCACTACTTACGTATGTAAATGTTATGAAACAACCCTTTCTTCCACTAACTCGTATGTATCCTTTTACAGGTTATCTTGAAACCGCTGAACCCCAAACCGCAAGCCCATCCAATCCTGAATCAAGAATCCTAACGAAAAGTAACCTTCGTCAACCCTCGAAACCACTTCTGATACAAATCTTTTTAATATTAGAGCGTATACTCGTATAATAAAACGCGAACTGAGGCTGAAATATAACTTTCATTGTCATAATTATCATGTGAAGGTTGCGTGTTTCGTTCCGTTGCTTACCCTGAAGGTACGGAACCCTAATAATGGGGTTCCGTTGGTTACCCTAAAGGTACGGAACCCTAAAAATGATTGCAACGCCAGTTCAATGAAACTCAAAATTGCCATCACAAATAATCTTTCAGTCACACATCACATGAAGAATCCGAGTCAGCGTTTTAATAAATACAAGATGAGAATCTCCTCGACCCAGCCTGCGATCAAACGTGGTCTGTATTCTATTGAACGGAGCAATCGATGCTGCTGGCAGATAGAAATATGAGGTCCATATAGCATAGATCGTTAGATATAATCAGCGATTCGAAGCTTGCTATACGGTTGAGGGAGCACGTAAACCGTCTGCCCCAATTAGCTGTGGCAGGCGTTGATCGCTCCGGCCTTTTATCATAATTTCTGAGTGTATTCGGAATATATGTTACCTTATTTGTCTGTGCGAAAATGTTCCGTTTCTTTGGTACATGAGCACCGCTTTGAGGCACGTATAGCTGTTATAGGTGGTTTAATGAAGAAAATGAATTTGTAATCAGCTTTAAAAGGTTTTCAACTCAGCCGATTTTACTGAAGTAAAATAATAATATGACAAAAAATTAAACACAGTGGCAAATCTCGTATTGGTAAAGAGCCGCGGATTTGCATCGCAATTGGGTTCTTTCCTAGATAATAATTGTATTTAGTCCGTCCGTAAGATTTTGAAAAAATATTGGACATGTATTTTTGCCATTTTAAAACGATTGAAATTGATAAAGTTATAGCGCATCAAAGCTCAAGAGTGGGGCTGGTGACGTCACATTTTAGTAAAACAGCAGTGTCATTCTGAAAACTTGTCAAATTGAAGGCTGACGTGATCACGAAGTGAGCTGTCAATCCGTGTCGCTAAGATGAAATGACAGCTCACTTCGTGATCACTTCACCTAAGCTTTCACTTCGACATGTTTACAGAATCGACTGGCAGTATTGCAATGTGACGTCACGCGCGTATTCAACGCCATCCGAAATTAATCGGTTATATTTTTTTGTAAAAGTTTTTTATTTTTCACTTTTATGTGGTGGAACTATGACGACGTCTTCGTCTACGCAGAAATTGAAATAAGCAAAAATGCTCATAAAATAAAAATTACTGAACCAAACTGAATCACATTATTACGGGACCAAATGGCAAGTATACCGCATCAAACTAAAAAAGGATTAATCGAAATCGGATCAGGAACCTCGGAGTAATCGGTGTACAAACATACAAAAAAAAAATAGTCGCCGAATTGAGAACCTCCTCCTTTTTTGGAAGTCGGTTAATAACAACTCTAATTTTCTTACATTTTGACAGTCAGTGTCGCTAAGATGAATTGGCCTTCTGGACTGGTATATTCTAGTATTTTTAATAAATTCTCCGTATGGTAATTTACAAGGGACTCGCGGAACCGTGAAATATGGCTGAAATAAAAGGAGGCCTCGTAGTGGGTGATTCCGGACTTGTCTTTAATTTAACGAATTTGTGTTTTACCCACATATCTATTCATAGTCTTTTTTACATTTGACTATCAAATTTCTTTTTTTTTTTTGTTTTGTTTTTTTTTTTTTTTAAACGTTGCCCCACACTAGGAATTTCTCCTGTATCGTGGGTGCGTTCACAAACTTACAAACTCACAAACACAAACAGCCAGACCCGAAACAACTATCTGTAGGCCATACAAATATTTGTTCCGTGCGGGAATCGACCTGCGACACGCAGCGCAGCAGCCGATCGCTCAACCACTGCGCCAACCGTGTCGTAAAAATCACAATTCACAATTCTATACTGACAGTTATAATTTGTTCTTTTTAAATTAATCCAGGGCTTTCCGGTGTAAAGGCGACGATTGGAGTAGAAGCAGTTTCCTTCAAAACGACTTCTATAGTCATCTCTTCCACTCGTCTGAATCAAATTGACAGTTAGCCTTTTTAGGGTTCCGAACAATAAATGGAACCCTTATAGGATCACTCGGGTGTCTGTCTGTCTGTCTGTTCGTCTGTCACAGCCAGTTTTCTCCGGATCCACTGGACCGATTCTATTAAAATTTGGTACACATATGGACCCAAAGACAACTAAATTATAAAAAATTTAGTATGGGGGTCACTTTTGGGGCTCAAACTAGAAAAAATAAAAAAGTTTTTTGAACAATATCGTGTAACATATCAAATACAAGGGCTTACTGTGAGAGTTTTAATTATATTTTTTTCATAATTTTAAAATAAATGGTTTTTAAGTTATTCAAGAAATTAGACTAAAAATTACCATTCCCCCCCTTATCTACGAAACTACTGAGCCTAAAATTTTGAAAAAAAAAAAAAAAATGTAGATAATAGATCTTGACCTACAGATAACAGGAAAATCTATAAAAATTCTATAGTGTTAAAAAAAATGAAATTCGTTCGGATATACTTTGCACGCGAGCCGGCCTCGCACTTGGCCAGTTTTTTTTATTTATTGAAACTGTCTTGTTATCGTTGTCATAACAACTGAGAAAATTTTCTTTAAAAGGTAAGGAGATAGGCCTTTTTGATTTTTTAGGTTGGAAATTATCAAATGACTCCTTCCGCTCTGGGCGGAGCGGAAGGGACTGTCAGACTCTTACTGACTATAACCCATCCGTTTCCTTCTTTCGAATAAATTCGGTCTAAGGGCCGGTTTCTGAGTTGCATAACTTTTTTGTCATAAGATTTAAAGATTTATTTTATTTTTCACCACTAAAGAATAAAATTAAAATTTTTAAGTAACTTATTTCAAGATACTTATTACCTAAAATTACTATAAGAACAAATCAAAACCTCGTTAAATCCCAGAACTTGTCAGGTTTATAGACTATAGATTCATAATTTATTCTGGAATCGAGCGAAGACTTGTCCTCGCTGTGTCCCTTTTTGTTACTAAACCTCTTCCTCCCAAAAGAGATATACACAGATTTAGGTGTTATAAGCAGAAAATTGTCCAGTCGCTCTCCGAATGTGAACACGATTTCATTGCTGCACACAAAGCTAACACATGTAACATTTGTCAAAGCACTCGGTTCTAAACTGCGGTAATGGATTGGATCTATATTGGATCCCAACGTAATTTGGTATTCGATAGGTCCTGGGTTAGTTTTGCCGTTCCAATCCCATGATCTGTCTGAAAAGAAGCGGTCATAATTTCCATATAATATGATGTGTTTATTTTTCAGCAAAATGCTAATACCTATTGATAAACTTTTATCTATGGTCAAAAGTTTGCTCAGTCAGGACATAAACAGGCTTATTTAAAAAAAAACATGAACCGTATGCTTCCGTTAAATATTAATTAGCAGATTCGTTATTCAAATTTTCTATCAAGTATTTAAATTTAGAATCCGAATCCGAAGGTTTGCATTAGTTTGGTCTACCGTAAAAAGTAACAAAGACCTAATAATGAATTTCAATGTCAATGTAACGATTTGGTACGGAACAATTTAGTCTAGTTAATCGATTACGCAAGATAAAGCATTCACTCTAGTCTAGATATTGTCTAACATTGATGCATTTTGAACGAGAATCTATTGAAGTTTATACAATAAGTTCATAACTAGATAGAAGCCCATCAATAACCACTGCAAATGCCAGCGTTGGCCATTGTATAGACGTAAGGAAGTTGTTTGATATTATGAGAGTATCGATCTTTGTAAACCTATTAATATCGTTGCCGTTACGGGTTGTCAGAAGCCAGAAATTCTGACACCTATCTTATCGTCTTACCCAGTTACTGTGTTTAGGAGGTCAGATTGGTACTCCATTTAAAATACTGCATCTTCTCTAGGCAGATTGATTGATAAATCTATAAATATTCTTCCTTACTGTTCAGACGGAGCCTTTAACTTGCACGAACTTCAGCGAAAAATACAAGCAAATAATTCTGGAATCAAGATGTCGGGGATTTTTTAAGCTCAAATCTAAATATCAACGTCATTATAAAGAGCAATAACTTCTCAGAAATAAATGTGAACCATATTTAATCGGAAATCTAGGAACTGCAAAAGTGCCGACGCTTAGAATAAAAAATGCCGATTCATTAGGTATTGCGTAAAAAAAAGGTAAATCGTTTTTAGTAAGGAAATAACTTGCGTTCACAACTTGAACCGGGGTTCTCTGCGATGAGTAATGTATGAAAAAAAAAGTCTACATGTGAAGTCCTCAGATGCCATTAGTGACGTCACATCGTCGGCGTAAATGGCGGCCAGTACGTTTTATAGCATAGTATAAACAAATGGGATTCAAAAATGGAATGCAATTGTGACGTTTGTCTTCGTTTACTGCTGCGCCTTCGTGTGATCGCTCGATCTATCTAGTCGGAGGTGTATCATAACATTGTCTTTATGACTCAGCTGAAGACATCATTTACGAGCTGTTACTACTACGTATCGGGACAAGATAACATGACAATACTTGTAGATGTCCTTCCACAACTTTGGTACATCTGTTTCTTTCTTTTGTTTCTTCTTTCTTTCTTTCAAGTAAACGCAGCCAAAATCGTCTAACACTTCTGTCGCCATTTTGTACAACATGTCGCTTAAATTTGGGCTTTGGGCAGAGTATTACGCACAACGGACCGAATGAGAGTCTAAGTGCGGACATTGGAGTCTCTAATCTATCTATCTGTCTATGGGCAGAGTAGTTTACATGCTTTAATACTTTACTCCACCTGTATGAGCCAGCTGACCTAGTTTCTCTTTAAAAATACGTTTGCGACGTACCTACCAATTGAAATTTCCTGCACTAGCAGTGCTACAAATTGACCAATCAGGGCTGCATGACATGTTATGGAGCTGTTTAAACGTGTAGGTATAGGCCACAAAATAAATGTTTTGTAGTTGTATCTATTGTAGGACATTGACATGAGAAATGGTTAGTTAATCGAATACATTAACCATGGCGTCTACACGGAGAAGTATATTCTTAAAAATCTTTAATTCTTTTCTGCGCAATTTATTTCAATTTGTCGTCTATTCCTCGAGACGACAATTCGTCCAAGATTTCGTTGGAGCATAGAGTCGGATTGCGCGTGATTGCAGCTATCTATACTTCGTAGTGACTGGCTTAAACCTCAAGGACGAAACGGCTGTGGGGGGCTACTCTCTAAGCCCGAAGTCGGTTGTTTCGGGCTTAGTTGCGGGCGTATTCTACTTCGTATCACCTAACCACTAAGAATTAATGACAACACGAATGAGCAGTTACTGTTAAATCGTGTTTTTATTCATTTTTAGTTCGGGTTCGGGACTAATCGTAAGTCCGTAGATGGTACGGAGTAGAATACGCCCGCAACTAAGCCTGAAACTACGGACTTCGGGCTTAGAGAGTAGCCCCCCAGGTTTTCTAAACACAGACGTTAAAAGCTAAAGCATACTTTTATAGCTTTAATGTTTTCCGGTGGTTCATATTTATGTAAATAAAAAGCTTTTAGGAAGGTTCAAGTTTTGCGTGTTGGGGTCTAATGAGTTTTATTGGGCGACTGGCCGAAAAAATGTTCAGGTCTTTTTGTAATAAGTACTTTTAAAAGAAGAGGGCTTCAATGCATGGAGGAAGACAACCTACTACTCCAACAAAAACAACTGTCACATGTATCGTGTAAGGTGGTACAGATAGGAGACATTCTCCAAAAACAGAATACGAGCAAGATTTATCCAAGAGAAGTCTCATTAAATATGAAGAAAAGTGTCATGCATTCGTTGGCTTACTGATAAATCTTATCTAAGTATCTTTTACTGCTTCTCAGATTGTTATTTGCAAGTTCTTAGTACGGGCTATTAAAAATAGATCCCAAAAGTACGTGACATTTATTCGTAACAAATTCTAAGAGAAACTCCTCGAGCCCCGACCGTCGACACAATGTTCTTACTTAGCAATTCCATCCACATTAATTATTGGTCCTTTGTGCCTTCGGGGATAATCTGCCTTATTCTACCTATAATCTGCGTGTAAACAGGAAAATCCCTACATTTCCCGTAACGACAAACCTTTAGTAACTACTTTTTCTCGATAAAGGTCAGTTGGCAGAACCTCGCGAGTGCTTAATGGCCGGTGCCTGAATCAGCACTTTTCGGCTAGTCACTCAGGTGCCTATCAATTTGATGCGGAGGGTGAAAATAATTTTCTGATTCGTCATCATTTTCGTGAAAATGTGGTTATTTTTAGTCTTCTATTGTTTTTAAAGTTCTGAGCTTATCTATCTTGTTAGGTGGCTAAGTAAGTGAGTGCTAAACTTGTTTCCCCAAGCTTCACGACTCCGCTCCGCTCCATTAAATTCGTAGATACGGATTTATTGACAGAGTTTAGCGAGTAGGTAGTATGTATCCCAGACAGGGTCAGGTCAGCAGATTTTATCCTATTGAAGTCGTAAAGGCATGTTTTTTTACAAAGTTTCAACTTCAACGGGACATACAAGAGACTTCAGAGCTTGAAACAAAAGCTTTATTTTATCATAATGATAAATAAGATCAACTGAAAGACAAGTAATTATTATGTTCGTTAGGCCGTAATATCTCAAGACTTGTTAAAAAAAAGGAAAAACAAATATACAGAATGAATGTTAAAATTTGTAGATACGTGAACATAACAAAATGATGTCTGGAACCGTCTCATTCTCGGTACTTACGTTTTCCACGAGTTTGTGCAAACCCGGAAAATAACAACTTTGTAACATTATGGATGTCGGAATATTGAAAGTATTTCTATGCTAGTTTAGCTGGGAAAATACCAACATTCTGTATCGTTCATGCATTTTAGATAAGGTATTGAACTGAGAAAGAGCTCGTGGCTAAATCATAACAGATCGATTTTAAAGCTTAAGCAACGCTTGCTTAAGTCGATCTGATGGGTGACCATCATTACATAATTAAGAATCTTTCAAGCATCGGAAAGTACGTTAGTCCCGGTTTTCTTTTTGTAGTTCTTTAACAGTTTTTACGGGTCAGAAGCCAGAAAATCTGACAAGTCTTGCCTAGGATATTGTGTTACCCGGGTAAGTACCTGCTTAGTTGTGGAGGTCAGATTGGCTTCAATAGCTTAGGTAAAATACTGGTATTCAACTGCATCCGTTTACATTGGAAGCCGACTCCAAAGTACCTAGTTAAGAAATGGCTACGTTACGCAGTTTGATGCAACAGTGAAAGCGAAAAACCTGGCTTACTTTTGCACATAAACAATGTGACTTTCATTACATCAGTTTAAAACAAATCATTCACCGTACGGAAGCACTATCTCCGAAGTGAATTATCTAAAGCCAAAAATAAATATCCTGAACAATGAAGTGATGTAATAAAACAAACAGTATTGTGATTCATTCGTTCTCTCGGTCAGTGTCACAATGGAGGTTAGTAGCATGGTTCTAAATTCAAAGTCAAATAAATTGGTGCCTTTTTTTCTTATTTTTCCTATATTGACATAAAAGGTGTTTTCCGGCAATGTATATCGTTGTTGTTAGACTTATTAGCGTCGATGCGAGATTGTTAAACTTTACATTTCACGCTTAATTTTTTTAAAAGGACCATTTTATACTTTTGCTCTCAATCTTCATTAACAGTTTGTTCTTTGTTTCATTGATTTCCCTATAGTCCACGTTGTACGGACGCTATAGACGAATTGATCGACATGGCTGACATACTTGAAAGAAATGAAAAAGTTCTGAGCGCGAAACTGAAACGTCAAATTGATTTTGAATTTAGAACAAAATATTCTAATGGCGCCTACTCCGTTAGCCAACTGCGTCTATGGTTTACGTATGAAAATGAAATCAACATGGCCGCGTGTTATCCTTTCGTCACGCTGAATGCTCGGCGTGGCTAGCCAGTAGTGCTAGTGATAGAGAATTAAATTCACACTTGATTAAATGGAATGTGTTGAGCTACAGCGTAAGTGCTGCATGTCATGGCACATTATGAGATTACACTGCTATGAATTAAATTTTTAGGTTAAACCGACGACAGAGATGATTGTTTTGATTCGTATAATGAAATGGTATCTATGTTTTTTCTTTTGTTTTCATTCAACTTCATCCGGTTTGATTGGAAGCCGACCCCATTATAGTTGGGAAAACGCTAGGCCGATGATGATAATTGTTTTCATTCAACTATTTTTAAAGTGTTATTCTAGTTAGCAATTGTGTGCAAAAAGACTCTATTCATGATTCCTTTTTTTGTATTGCCTGTAAGGTACATCTTCTTAGCAATTATTCTAATTTGATTTTTGCTCCGCATATTGGTGATAGACCCTAAAAATTGGATTGTGATGCATTGAGTCGTGATGAGTAGATTCATCGAAGTCAATGTTAGGTAGGGACCGAAAAGCGCGTAAATCGATTGAAAGCGCTTGCAAATCAAAACTCTATTCAAGCGTTCCCGTATCGCGTTTTGCATTTCACTCCGGAAATTGAGAAAATTCAGCAATTCAGTATTTACCATTGATCTATTTAGTTACTCCGCAAGTACTTTCAAACCCTTACTGGAATCGGCCAGCCAATCAGCATAGCGTATCACATGTCATTTGTTACCTACACAAGGGTATCAATGTCAGTATGTTTGCGTGTTGATCGCTGTAATGTGTCTTTCACAACTTCAGTTCAATCCATCACTGTCAAACTTAAATATTTGACCATAAACAGTACTACACACGATTTTGAATCTTATTTCTACGTAGATTAATTTTATTTTAAATATTGAGACTTATTTTCTTTTGTATTGTGTTGCTCGTTTATTGAATATGTTTAATAGGCGATTGTATTACGATAAAAATAATGATGTAACAATTTTTTTCTTCAATGAATCTACGAGTACATTGTTTCTTACCTTGGTTAAAATTGTTTGTGATAAAACCGGTTTCTTAGTCAATAAAGCGAAAACAAAAGCCTATAAAATGTTATAATATGTAATCAGCGATTATTTAGAACTATTAAATTAATATTATATCTTGTTTTTTTTATTACTTAGCAAATATTATTAATAATATACCTACTCTGGTTTGTAAACCTGACCGTAACGAGGATATATCTTCAAAACATTAAAAAAAAAACACAAAAACAGGTTTCTAATCATCATAATGTAAATAATAAGAACAGGTTTATAAAGTTCAAAGGTATGATGTAAAAAAAGTATCGGTAGTGTTATTTAATAACAGGTATTTAAGTAATGTATGCGTATCATTATTTATTAGTGTGATATTTTTAAATTACATAAATTAAAAGTATTAGATATCTAATATTGTAGGTATACGTAAGTAACATTCCTAAAGTTATACTTATCTATATTAATATATAAAGCTAAAAAGTTTGTTTGTTTGTTTGTTTGTTTGATTGTTTGTTTGCTTGAACGCGCTAATCTCAGGAACTACAGGTCCAATTTGAAATGTCTTTCAGTGTTAGACGCTAAGACCAATAGGAGCGGTGCAGTAATGAAAATTGTGACGCAGACGAAGTTGCGCGGGTCAGCTAGTTATATAAATAAAACGAGTACTGCTTATGCGTGATATTTGTTTCAATTTGAAGTATGACTTTGAATGCAAAAAAAAAAACTAGTTTTATTCGTGTTTTCGTCCGTGTGGTTCCGGATTCCTTGAAGATGTGATTAATATAAACATACTATCTGACCGCTCCGTTGAATGCTCCGCTTCTATTGGTTGTAGCGTGATGCTAATAACCTTCCTCGATAAAAGGGCTAACCAACAAACAAATAAAACATTTTTATCAAGTCGAACCAGCAGTTCTTGAGATTGGCGCGTTCAACCAAACAAGAAAACTCTTCAGCTTTATAATATCTATTACTACGGATTTGATAAAACTTGTTCTCGCGCCGCTCGAACTGCGTGATGCAGAAGCCCTAATTTTACCCTACTGAATCCTCCCGCTTTGGGTGAAGCAGAAGGGAGTGTCAGACTGTTACTGACTAAAACCCATCCGTGTTCCTCCTAGTGCCCTTTGCGTTCCAGGGCCGATGTGACTCTTTCAAACGAAGTCCGCAGCCCCAGCCGGCACTGGCCCTAGCAGGGCCCGTCTTTTGTGCTAACAGCTTTATGAGGTGCGCGTGGAACACAGCTCGCCGTCGACCCGGGCCTGGTTCTGAGCCACCCAATGCTCGCCGTCCGCAGACCCGCGCCTACGGTGGCCGAGAATCGCCCTGCGACTCCCAACGCCCGGGGCGTCTTCTGTTGCGGCGGCTGGGGCGTGAGGTTTCCCTCTCTCTCACACGTTCGGCTTCCTCCATTGCTAGCATTACTGCTTCGCAGAAGGAGGTGACCGGTTCCCATGTCTTCTCACTCCGGACCATGGCTTGAACCAGGGCCGGACGCGAGAGATCGCCGCTGTCGATCGCCTCGACGAGGACACGGCGGTGCTCTGCCCAAGCAGGGCAAACCTCCACCATATGCTCCATCGTGCCCTCCCGGCAAATCTCGCAGTGTTGACACCCAGGCGTATCCTCCCGCCGTATTCGAAACAGGTACCTCCCGAAACAACCGTGTCCATTGAGTACCTGCGTCAAGCAGAAGGTAAGGACGCCGTGGCGCCGCTCTAGTCACTCCTCAAGGAGGGGACTTCGCTTTGACATCGCCGCAATCGTGGCGTGCCCAGCGCTGGGTTGTCGTTGTCTCCATACTGCTATGAGATCCTGCTGGAGCTCCGTCCGCCGCGCTGCGATTTGCTGCGGCAGACGAGTCTTGCCCTGGCGTAGCGCCTCCACGCGCCATTCGTAAATAAGCGTGAGGGCTCTCGCCTCTAGATCCCATGGCGGCAGTCCGGCAAGGAGGCTCGCCGCCTCGCCAGAGACCGTGCGGTATCCGGGCCAGCCGGATGCATCATGCTTGTCGCAAATAAACTTTTATTTTTCATTATTTCTGTCTAATCGAATCCCTTCTCCTTCCCTCTTTTTTCTTCCTTATTACAAACGCATAAACATAAAAACCCGCAACAAAAATTTGTTTATTTATATTCCACATCCGTCTTTGGGACACTCGACATCACTCTAGTGATGAAACTACTCTAGTGATAAGGTTCCGTTTTCATCCATACTTAAATCTTTAAAAAACGCAATTTACGTTTTGACAACTTCCGAAAAACATATTGTACACCTGTCTATATAACAATATTATAGATAGGTATGACAATATTTATGACTAGTTATTAATTTGAAAGTAAAATACTAAGTTAGCAGGTAGCAAGAAAGGTAAATTATATAAAAAAAATAACATTCTCGGCCTTACTTTTATAGCGCAGAATGGTGAGCGGTTAATCTCTCCCATGACCCCCAGGGGCCGCTGCTAAGCGGTCCTAATGAACTGCCCCACTAATTCGTACAATGGCGTCGCTTTATCAGTTAAAGCTCCGCAACTGCAGGGAATATGAATAGTTCTGAAATGAGGTGGGGATTTGAGAGAAGGAACAAAAGAACCCAGGATTCAAATAAGGAATTAGGTAATCTAGCTATGTTGCGGCCCTGGAACGCAAAAGGCATTAGGAAGAACACGGATGGGTTTAAGTTAGTAAGAGTCTGCCACTCCCATCGGCTCCGCCCAGAGCGGCAGGAGTCATTTGATGATTTCCCATCCCTAAAAAAAAAATTGACTAGCAATAAAGCCGATAACGGATGGACTATGTCTTTGTAAATGATGATATGCTAGTCGACGACTATGGTATTGAGGCAGTCGTAAGCAGGCAGTCTTCTCATATCGACTGCCAGAGAAGCATTGAAGAAGAATAATGTTGTGCCGATCCCAAATCGTGATAGGACTAGGAGAATGATGTTGATGAGAATTTCATATTTCTTAAATTATGTGAGCAGCTCTTCCAGCACAGTGCATGCAATAAAAAGCACATGAAACACACAGGGTAAACAGATCACAGAAAATTTAAAAAGAAAACATGATTCAGCAGTCGTAACTTCGTAATCTCGAACTCGCTCTGTATTGCTTAGTTATTGGGATGCACCGGTTAGAGGCAGTCTTTTCGCATAAAATATTGATATTTCACCGCTAAAAGATGATAAGAAGTGGATGATGAACTTAACATATTTGGTTTTAATAATGAAACGATGGATAACTTGTTTAAATGACGGGTAATAGGGATATGGAAGAAGAAGTGTCGGTCAAAAATAAATTGTCATAAGACTAGATAATGGGGATCACTTACATCTTTACTGTACCGTGTTACCCAGTTAATGGGTTGTGGAGGTCAGGTAGGCAGCCGCTCCTCGTAAAATACTGGTATTCTGCTAAATCCGGCCTGAGTGGAAGCCGACCCGAATCGAATACAGTTAGGAAAAGGCTAGGCAGATGACTTACATCTTTCAAAAATTATTTGATCATCTCTTGCAACACTGAGCACTGTCTATGTAATAAAACACAGCACTTGAAACACAAAGTAAAAAGAATTAACAGAATATTAAAAAAGAAAACATGAATCAGCCATCGTTTGCTTAGTTTTTGGCATGCACCGGTCAGAGGCAGTCGCCCTGCATAAAATATTGATATTCCGCTGCGTCTGGATGAACTGGAAGCCGACCTCAACATAGTTGGCTAGCTCGACGGTGATGAATTAGATATTTTAGATTATTCGCATACACACAAAAGCAGTTTCGCGGCAAAAGTGATCTTCCATTTTCAAAGCAGCAAATCTCCGTAATATTACGTAATAGGTCGTATACTACACATCTGGCAGATGTTTTCACAGGTGCCATATATTACTGGCCATCATAATAGTTTGCGGAATTCCATTGATTACACAAACTGTCTTTGTTAGTGTGGTCTTTGGCGTTCTGTATATAAACTGTGGTCATTGGGTTTCCTGGAGTTTGTGTTTTTTTTTTGTTTATGTTATCGATATTTACCGTAATTTTGCTTATGTTGGAGAGATAATTTTGAAAATAGATCCAGCATGCCTACCCAAAAATGTTTATATACTCTTGCTTTAGGTATAGGTAGACGGCTTACGTGGTTACATTTATAGGGACCGTTCCAAATTGAAAGTGGTGACCGTTACCTTATTTTGGGATCAGATGGAATGTTTCTGTTTTTGGACTAAAAAGGTTTTTATGAGTATTGGGCGGATATTTTCCGCTGTAGTAACTGGTAGCTAAATATAGAAAGGTGTTTCCTTTGGTGTGTTTTGAGCTATGGGTAATAACGATATTGTTGAAGCGTACAGCGTAGCTATCTTTTGATCTTCAAATAGTGTGTTTCTAAAACCAAGTTTTGTTAATGTTGAGAATATATTATTTTGTCGACATTTAAAAAAATAATGAAGACTTTCAGATGAAAGTGTCCCAATATTTTATTTTCGAGTTGCAAGACAAGGATCCAACTGTTGATTATATACAACTGACAAAAACAAATTGCTTTAAAAGAGTGTATTTATCCCTGACCTAGGGCAAATGAGGTATTTGCGTATTTAGGTCGAAAAGGCCAGCTACAATAACAAACAAACGTTCGATTCTATATTGAGATAAGGTTCACAACGATTTTGTAATATCCAAAATCTCAAATAACTTTCAGATGTTGGAAACTTTCAAACATGGTAGATGTGTCTGCGTTGGTATAAGGGTACGTATGGACCGCGCGAGGGTAGAATAATAATTCGTTAGCCCTAATAACCGATTCCTTGAAATCCTGAACATCTTTAGAGTCCCAATAGGAGTCCCAATCTTTAGAGTCCCTACTTTGGAAACGCTTGCCGCTTGAACCTAGGGTACCGACAGTGTTGAGTTTGACAACAATACCGACCGTACTCAAAGTTTCGTTCGATTTCTGTAACATATTGGCGAGTGATGATCTTAAAAAAAAGAGTTTCTTTTATTATAGTTATAGATGGTCTTAAATTATTTCGTTTAAGAATCGGTACATTAATAACCAAAAGCTTCGCGCCAAAGCGATAATTGAATTCGTTTCTAACGTCAAAATTGATTCAATTAAATACAAAAATAGAACGGTCGTCATCCCGAGGTGAAACATTTGAGCAAACACAATTGTATCGTCTGCCGCTAGATGGCGTTGAAACGTAATATCATTACCGGCCGACAGCCGTCACTGGCGTCTTATCTCACAGTCGCTTTTGCCTTTATAATATCCGACGTCCCCGCTTCACTTACAAACAGAAGTTGAATAGTTGAATGAAAATGAATCTACTCGAAGGAAAATTTTATGATCTTTCGTTTTGTTGTAGTCTGAAATGAAACACTTGATGAGTGAATTCTGTAATCGTCTAGACGGACTTCTTTTTATTTTCTTTACCTCTGTCATTATCTGGCAAGCTAATTGCTAAAGCATTTCGTTTTTACCTTTGTCTAAGTGTCATATCGAGCGAGTTTCGTGACTTTCGTCAATAATGGCGCAAAACAAATGTGTAACATAATGGGCTACATTTCAAATTCAACACGACAATTTCAACAAGTACTTTATGTAAGTAAAACGAATGAAAAGCAGTCGTGAAGCTCACGATCACGAACATGCGGGTCTGCCGATAGTGTAACTTCTTGGCGCCCAGTGTGGGACCAAGTCTGTGTCTAATAGTTTCATACATTGTTGTCCGTTTATTGTTCTTCATCTAAATAAGGATAGAATTTCCCAAATGGTGAAGTTTTTGTATTGTTTTGTCTAGCAAATATTACGAGTTTTCCTTCAGCTGTAGGTTTACAACATTATTATTTTTCATAAACTCACACAGTGCCCATAAAAAGAAAGATTTACTAAACCAGCAGTCATTAACGCGAAAAAAGAATCACAAATGTGGAAGTGCCATTACGAGGGACTAATGAAGCGTTACCTGGACCCTTTGTGACGTGCAGGAACGTACCAAAGAGAATAATTTACATTTTTATGATTGACCTCACTTGAATGATCCAGAAAGTGCTCACTCTGCCTCTTGTTTTGATGAAATTCAGAATCATGTAACGTGTATTACGGATCGTGTGGCTCATAAAACTGTTTGTTAGCTGGAAAAAGGACTTGGATTTAAGTTGTTTTAGGACAAAATACATGCAGATGAATATCTGTCTTTTCGTTCAATTCATTGTTTTAAGTTTACATTGTGTGGTACACTCATGAACTGAGCAATGCAATGTTTGAGGTAGTAACGGTTTGTTGGAATTAATACGGAAATACAAAAACGTAGGAGAAACACAACAATGACTCATGAACCAATCATGTAGCCCCGTGTCGTCATACTACTCTGGGATTTCCTGCAGCGTGGGTGCCTCTACAAATCATATGCAGATTCTAAATAAATACTCCTGGTCTTTTAAGGCTAAATGGTTATGATATGATACACCAGACTTTTTCCCCGCATAATGTGAGCTTTAAGATAGATTTTTTCATTTTACAGAGGAGTATAGTAAAACAGGGTAAATAAGACCAGAACTACATTCCTTGCATTTCACTTCCGGCCGTTTTTCACCAGAATAACTTTATGTAAACTGAGAGAAGCTAGCCTCAGCGAGTAGGGCACACATGAAGTGAACAAAAATGAAGGCATTTTAGTTATCGACGTTTATATAGCTGCAAATAAGTGTGAAATGTTGTTTAAGAAAACTACATACACAACAAAAATTTGGGTAAAACTACCCTTATTTTTATGCATGACTAGTGATGCGGTAAAATGATACGATCGAGAAAAGCAATAATTTGATTCGATTTGTTAATAAAAACTTTACTTATGTTTAGGTATCAGTTAAAATAATGGGTCCTGAAACACACGGGATAACAAGTGTAGCGGTCGATCAACCGAAATATGCACATTACTCAGAATATCTATATTTCAAACTGAAAACTGAAATAAATAATTTAAATGTGCCTATTCAAATTCTAAAACAGACATCCAGAGCACATTAGCACCTAGTGAATCCATATTTAATGAGATCCCACGTTTTGATGTCTGTTTTATAATATTAATAAATCTTTGGGACTATCCCCACAGAGGACATTAACATAAATATTATAATAATTCTGGCATACTATTAGGCAAGAGAGTGCGTAAATGAAAAATGATGTTAGTTTGTTAACATAGTTAATTTGATTTATCGGGGGTTGAGAAAGAAAACTAATGTTTTGCATGTTGCAAAAGAAATCGTAAGTGTGATTTATGCTAATGGCCATTTAGAGTAAACGGCTACTATAATCTTGTTGAATAAAACCATGAATAAAATTACTTATTTAGTACCAAATAAGATACCGAACAAAAATATGCAAGGCACAAAGCGCCCCTGGAATTAGAAAGCGCCTTTTATCAAATCCCCATCCTTTAACGAGGGAAGCTGTACACTGAAGTTGTTTCATAATATAGCTCAAACATTGTGCGAGATATTCGAAACTGGGGCGTTTGGTTAATGGCTTTTTAAGTGAGGCGGGGCAGGTTGCCTGTGACCTTGACGCCCACAAAACAATTTCGCATGTACCTCGATGACTTAGTTGTTTTCTGCATTATTAAACTGCTTCTGTTTTAGGGGTGTGTGTCCTGTCTGATGTTACGTATACTTTTTTACTGCATTTGTTTGGTTTTAATCCAGATCAAGGTTATTTAAATACGTCTTTGAAAGGTAAAAAAATCTTTTGCTTATATTCCGTGAAAAAAATTCCCAGCCATATAATTCTATAGGCATAAAACAGGAAGTAATTAGTTGAGAACCTCTCAAAAGACTCGACATTTATAATGAACCTTTGGTTCTGTTTCTTCGAAATTTCGAAATAACATGAACCTCATTACACTCTCAGGAACAGAGGAACGGGTTGTCAAATAAAACTTAACTGCATAGGATCATGTAAAGAAGATGCGGGTACGTTGTTCATACGACTCGACGTTTCGTTGGGTATTTCATTTTGAACAAGAGGTTTGTCTTTGAAGTTCTTATTCGTATTAGAAATATCTTTCCGAGTATCATCTTTATTAATTAGTGGAAGTTACTTTAATGCAATTAGTTGTCGTATGGACTCTGTATAACTGTCGTCAGAAGGACCTCAGATAGCTATTATTATTATCTTTTTTATCGAAAAGGGTTTCTTGTGATTTGTATTTTTAAGCTAAAAGGAAGCGAAAATTTATCCAAAAGCAGTGGAAGAGATAAAAAGACTGAAAAAAAAAAATGGTTTCTACTATGCTTTGTCTCGACCAGACAGACAGCCCGTACAAATCTAATCCTTTGCAGAAACACACATGAAATTAGCACGTGTAAAAAGGTTATTTTTACCTTCCCACCTACCACCACATTCACCCATTAGTTCATTATATCTACGCAAACAATTTAACACTAATTAGTAAGCTTACCCTCAATTTCGTGCAAATGATATCACAATACCCCCTTTGTTCTAATTAAAATGACTCGCTCTGAAGTTGCTCTCCTCCAAATTGCGTATGTTTCTTATAATTATATTGTGTAGGGAAAGCTGATGTGTTTGCTTGCTATAATATTATGATACTGTTTTTCAGGTAAGTGGCATGAGCTTTTGCAGAATTGAGGTTTTCGTGAGTACCTAGGCTTTATTGTAGGTTATTTTTTATTAGTATGGGTTATCGTCAAATGACTCCTTCCGCTGTGGGCGAAGCGGAAGGAAGATCTTTTTTGGATAATCACGACAGAATTGCATAATTTAATTCCGCCAAGCCCGTTCCATCATCGGACCACAAGACGAACGGCGATGCGCCACCGATATATTGTGGACATTCCACCACGCACAAAACGTTTATGGAACACATACATAGTGCGTACAGCTAAGGAGAGAAATTCCCTGCCGGAGTCTTGTGTTTCCCGATAGCTACAACCTGGGAGTTTTTAAGTCAAGAGTGAATAGGTTACTTCTAGGCAAGCGTGCTCCATCTTCGACCACATCATCGCTTACCATCAGGTGAGATAGTGGTCAAATGCGAGCCTATCAATAGTAAAAAAAGCTAGGTTTCATTTTACGAAGATCATCTTTAGATAATCACGACATCAATCGATCATTAGGTAACTACGATTAACCATTATATGCCGATAGTGATTATCTTATTAACAGCCGCACGGGTCGATCTTCAATGTTAAGTAACGCTTGCCAAGGTTGGTCTGTGGATGGGTGACCATCTTAACATAGCGAGTTTCCTCCGTGAGTCGGAAAGCACATTAAGCCGTTGATCCCGGCTGTCATTTGTAGATCTTTGGCAGTCGTTACGGATAGTCAGAAGCCAATAAATCTAACTCCAGTCTTGCTATGAAGTACCGTGTTACCCAGTTACTGGGTTGTGGAGGTCTGGTAGGCAGCCGCTCCGCGTAAAATACTGATATTCAGCTAAATCCGGTTTGACTGGAAGCCGACCTCAATATAGTTGGGAAAAGGCTAGGCAGATAAGATGAGTAATATCTCCATATATATTTTTAAACTACAGTATATTTAGCTCACTACTCCAAATTATTTAACATGGACGATAGTTAAACAATAACACTGCCACTTATTATTTCAACACATATTTGAAAGTTATTCTGTTGAGAGTAATTAATAGTAAGGTTAATTGGAGGTTCTGTGTTTTATATAGTAACTTTATAGTGTGGGCTTATACTACTATTAAGATTGAAAGATAATTATTTAATTCTGGAGTTGTCAAAATCCTTCAGGGAGGGAATCCTTCTTTTTACCTAAATAAAAGATCATATTGTAACTTTTACATCATATCAAAGGGCCAATCCTGCTCATTTTCAAGCAAAGTTCGCACTTTGATTTTATAAGTGCATTTGCATTCATTTTTGACAGATTGTGGCTGACATGACAACATTGCTTAAAAAATTTAGGCCCAAATAAAAAAGACACACAAACCGGAAACTATTACAAAGATAAAGAGAATAATAGAAGAAAACAGGCGATTGCGCACCCTGGAAGGCCGCTGCAAACACAAATTCGTGCAATTGGGTTTTATGAATCCGTCGGATACATAGTGTAACGCGCCAGAATTAAAGCTAGGTACATAACGACATTTACGTACATGTACCGCCATCTAGTATCGAATAGCGGAGTTACTGAGGTCAAGATGTTTCTAGAATTTTCTATGCTAGAACATTCTCGATGTTTCGACACCAGGTCAATCGGGATCGGTATGTACCCGAACTTTCCAGAAGTTTCTATACTGGAAGGTTCTAGAAATAACTGTCGCCGATATATAAAGGGCGGACATCCGGCGACTGGGTCAGTATTGAATTAGCGATACAAGCGATAACTTCGGAAGCGATCTTCAACTGCGAATTAAGTGAAGTGAAGTATTCAGTAGTGCGACTGTGTTTTAATTAGTGTGTTTGGAGTGTTAATTACTGTTTTAAATTAAAGTGTTATTTTTGGTGGTTTAATCGGCTGTTTTTATTGTAACGAACCCCAAGCTCGTAACAATTGGTGTCAGAAGAGTGGATAATCATGCCGATTCTGCCAAAGGACGACACGGAGGGTATCCGTACCCGTAGTCAACGCCAGCAGGAGACGGACCAGAGACGTTTTGGTGGAACAACGTCGCAGACGTCGGAAGACCAGGTACCGACTATGGAAGCCGGCCCGTCCACAGCAGCTCCGGTATCATCAGCACCAGACTTTGCTGCTCTGATGATGATGCTGCAGGAGCAGACCCGCCGACAGGAGGAGCAGGCCCGCCGACAGGAGGAGCAGGCCCGCCGACAGGAGGAGCAGGCCCGACGCTTGGAAGAGCAGCTGCAGCGCGACAAGGAGGAGCAGGCCCGCCGACAGGAGGAGCAGGCCCGACGCTTGGAAGAACAGCTGCAGCGCGACAAGGAGGAGCAGGCCCGCCGACAGGAAGAACAGATGCTTCTCATGAAGGAACTTCACGCGTCCTTCGGGAAAGACATGAAGGAGGTGAAGGATAAGGTTGCTCAGCATGACAACCGCTTGTCAGATGCTGAAACCAGGATCAGCAAGTTTGATGACGTCATTTCTGATGTGAAGAAGGAGTTGGGCAACCTTAAACTTGGAGACGGGATTGTTACTTCCGCAGCTACTACACCTTCGCTACGTGGGTTCAAAGTGCCGCTGTTCGATGGCACGTCTTCTTGGTCGGCGTACAAGATACAGTTTGAAGCTGTAATGAAGGCAAACAGGTGGAGTGAAGACCAGGCCATGACTGCCCTCACCCTAGGCCTGCGTGACCAGGCTTTAACTGTCCTAGAAGCTCTCGGTAAGGAGGTGACTTACGAGCAGCTCCTTGAGGCGTTGGAAGCTAGGTATGGTGACGCTCACCTGGAACACGTTTTTCGTGCAAAGCTAAGGGATCGCGTGCAACGGAGTAGTGAGAACCTGCAGCAGTGGGCCCTTGAAGTGGAGAAGCTGGTACGAAAAGCGTACCAGTCGGTACCTGCGCTTATTGAAGGGAACTTGGTGCAGACATTCATCGACGGCATCCGCGACCTTGAGGTTAGAGCTGCTGTGAGACTCGGGCACCACGGGACGCTTAAGGACGCTTTGGCCCATGCACTAGAGGTGGAAGCTGTGCGGCAGGATCATCGTTCCCACCGCGTTAGGGAGGTCGCAGCGGCTCCGGATCGCGACCAATTTAAAGGGTACAGCCCTAGGTGCTACGGCTGTGGTGTAAGGGGCCACCTTCGATCCAGTTGCCCTAAGCGCACTACACAGAGGGAAGATCGCAGACCTTCAGAGGATAGGGCGGCTAACAGCAACGCCCAGCAACAGCAGGGAAACGAGTAAAAGCCAGGACTGCGGGGCGGGTGCTGGCTGATTTTCAAGGAGCCCCAAGGATTTCGATCTCACAAACCCATGACGGGAACAGCCTTATCATCAAGGGCGAGGTCAACGGAACACCATGTAAGCTGACGATAGACACTGGAGCTTCTCGCACGGTTGTCAGTTCCCAACTTATAAGTCGGTTCCTTGGGGACTCTGCATACAACCAAGGACGCATAAATTTGGTAACAGCCACTGGTCAGCGTATACCCGTCCGAGGAGAGAGAGAGATGGAGTTGAAGCTAGGCAACAAAATCTACCTGCATAAGGTTGTCTTGGCCGATATAATGGACGATTGCATCCTGGGCTTAGACTTTATGAGGAAGAATCGTTGTGAGATCGACGTGAATCAAGGAGTTATGAAATGTGGACAAGAGGAACTTTTCATGGAAGGGGCTTTACCTGGAAATGTGTACAGCCTAAAGAAAATTGTTCTTCCTCCGAGATCGGAAACAATTGTGCCGGTTAGTCTTCCTCGGAATCCTGGGCAGACTCATCGTTGCGTACTCGTGGAAAAGGTGAACGATGACCTTCCATGGAAAGTGGCACGAACTTTGGTTAGAGCCACCGACATCTCAGGAGTACGTGTGTTGAACCTTTGTGACAAGGAACAGGTGATAGAAAAGGGCACACTGATAGGCACCTGCGAGGAAGTGGATTGGTTGCGTCGATGCCAATATCTATCAACTGAGACCCTCAGCAAGGATGCACAAACGAGTGTGACCACACTTTTAGGAGACTGTCGCAGCGCTCTGTCTCAAAATGAAATGGTCAAAGCGAAGAGGATGTTACTTAAATACGCCGATGTTTTCTCTTCGAACGATGCTGACATCGGGAAGACTGGCTTAGTTCAACACAAAATAAATACAGGAGAAGAATTGCCTATCTGTCAGCGACCAAGGAGATTACCAGTAGCACGTGAAAAGGAAGTGGAAACCATGATTGAGGGAATGGTGAAAGATGGTGTTATAGAACCTTCATCCAGTCCATGGTGTTCACCTGTAGTGCTGGTAAGGAAGAAGGACGGCAGCATGCGGTTTTGTGTTGACTATCGTCGTCTGAACGACGTTACGAAGAAAGACAGCTATCCTTTGCCAAGAATTGATGACACGCTGGACATGCTTACTGGAGTAAAGTGGTTTAGCACGTTAGATCTAAAAAGTGGCTACTGGCAAGTAGAAATTGACCCAAAGGACAAGGAGAAAACTGCATTCTCAACAGGAAAGGGTCTGTGGCAATTTAAAGTTATGCCGTTTGGATTGTGTAACGCTCCGGCAACGTTTGAAAGGTTGATGGAACTTGTACTAACTGGATTAATTGGTGATGCCTGCCTTGTCTACTTAGATGACATCATCATCGTAGGCCGTACATTTGAAGAACATCTTCATAACCTGGAACGCGTGCTCATGAAGATCAAGAGTGCCAACCTCAAGTTGAGTCCGAAAAAGTGTTCTCTTTTCAAACGGCAAGTGAGCTTTTTGGGGTATGTAGTGTCGGAACAAGGTATCCGTACGGATCCAGAGAAAATCGCCGCTGTCAAGGATTGGCCAGTTCCAAAAGACAAGACGCAGGTCCGAGCATTTTTGGGTTTGTGCTCCTATTATAGGCGATTTGTCAAGAACTTTGCAGATATAGCCAAACCCTTGCACAAGCTAACCGAGGAGAAGCGACGATTCTGTTGGGATGAAAGTTGTGGCATCGCATTCCAGGAGCTAAAGGACCGTCTGTGCAAAACACCTATTTTGGGGTATCCTGATACCAACAAAGAATTTATAGTTGACACAGACGCAAGTGATATAGGACTTGGCGGTGTGTTATCTCAACGTAATGGCGATCAAGAGGTTGTGATTGCGTACTTCAGTAAGTCGTTGTCGAAACCAGAGAAGAATTATTGTGTCACAAGACGGGAATTGCTTGCTTTGGTAAAATCATTACAACATTTTAGCAAATATCTGCTGGGGCGGAAATTCCACTTACGAACCGACCATGCTGCACTGAATTGGCTATTGCAGTTTAAAAATCCAGAAGGACAAGTTGCGAGATGGATTGAACTACTACAGGAATACGACTTTGTGGTCGAACATCGCAGTGGGAAATCTCATGGCAACGCAGATGCATTGTCAAGAAGACCTTGCCCTGAAGACTGCAAACATTGTACTCGGCAGGAGGGCAAAGAAGTCGTACCTGTGAGGATGCTCAAAACAGATCTCAGCAACGAGTGGAAGGAAAGCCTACAACATGCTCAGCAGGAAGATTCGGACATCCGGCCAATTCTGGAGTGGATAAAGGCCAGTGCTCCTAAGCCCACGTGGAGCGACGTCTCAGCGATGAGTTCGATCACGAAAAGCTATTGGGCCCAATGGGACAGCTTAGTGATTCAGGATGGAGTCCTTTGCCGTAAATGGGAAAATGCTCGGGGAGACAGCTGTCATTTGCAAATGGTCGTCCCTAGGGCTAAAGTACCGGATGTTCTACAGCTGTACCACGATGGTTGTTCAGGAGGCCATATGGGAGTTAAACGGACTCTACTGAAGATACGGGAACGGTTTTACTGGGTTCATTGTCGTGATGATGTTGAAGACTGGTGTCGCAAATGTACTAGTTGTGCGGCTGTAAAAGGTCCTCAGACTCGTAGCAGAGGTGCATTGAAATTGTACAATGTTGGTACACCATGGGAAAGGATAGCCCTGGATGTTGCGGTACCGTTTACGGAAAGTGAAAGTGGCAACAAGTATTTCATGGTTGTAATGGATTACTTCACTAAGTGGCCGGAAGTCTTTGCCATTCCAAATCAAGAAGCTACAACAGTTGCAGATAAACTAGTTAATGATGTCTTCTGTCGTTTTGGAGTACCCTTGGAGATTCACAGCGATCAAGGAAGGAATTTTGAGTCACAAATATTCCAGGAAACTTGCCGAGTTATGGGTACTCATAAAACGAGAACAACTTCTTACCACCCACAATCGGATGGAATGGTGGAACGATTTAACCAGACATTGGAGAGGTACCTGGCAAAAGTTGTGGAAAATCGGCAACGCGATTGGGACAAGCATATACAACCATTTTTATTGTCATATCGAAGTGCTGTTCACGAAAGCACATCAGTGACACCAGCTTTCGCAAACTTTGGTAGAGAATTACGGCTGCCTGCAGACTTGATCACCGGAATACCACCTGACACCCCACGCAGTATCACTGATTATGCAAACGACTTGCGGAACAAAATGAATGACATTTATGAGCATGTCAGAGAATCGGGCCAGCAAATGTCTGAAAAGATGAAAACCCGTTATGACCGCAAAATGAACAATAAAGGATTCGACGAAGGTTCACTAGTGTGGTTGCACAATCCAGTTCGCAGTAAAGGGAAATCTCCTAAGCTTCAGGCTAAATGGGACGGGCCGTATCGGATTGTGACAGAAATCAATGACGTGACCTACCGTATACAAAAAGGGACAAGAAGCGCTCCTAAGATCGTCCACGTGGATCGACTGGCGCGTTATTATGGGGCTGATAATGCTCGGGACGAGCATGTCTTAGGAGGGGGCAGTGTAACGCGCCAGAATTAAAGCTAGGTACATAACGACATTTACGTACATGTACCGCCATCTAGTATCGAATAGCGGAGTTACTGAGGTCAAGATGTTTCTAGAATTTTCTATGCTAGAACATTCTCGATGTTTCGACACCAGGTCAATCGGGATCGGTATGTACCCGAACTTTCCAGAAGTTTCTATACTGGAAGGTTCTAGAAATAACTGTCGCCGATATATAAAGGGCGGACATCCGGCGACTGGGTCAGTATTGAATTAGCGATACAAGCGATAACTTCGGAAGCGATCTTCAACTGCGAATTAAGTGAAGTGAAGTATTCAGTAGTGCGACTGTGTTTTAATTAGTGTGTTTGGAGTGTTAATTACTGTTTTAAATTAAAGTGTTATTTTTGGTGGTTTAATCGGCTGTTTTTATTGTAACGAACCCCAAGCTCGTAACAATAGTGTGAGTGCGGTGTCCCTGTTCCGAACATGAACCACACGTTGGAGTATTCGAGTGCCCACTCACCTGTATTCTGGAGGATTTAATAAAAGCCACCTATGCTGCAATTAACGTAGCCACTAACTGGGCCCGAACTATCTAAGGAGTTAACCAGCGACTCGAAATGAAGAAGATAGATTTCAGAGTTCAGACTTAGCATGTAAACAGCGTTCCAGAATTAAATACAAACAGTTGATGATCGTTCCAATATCATGGACACACAAACAAATGAGGTAACAATGACCGATTCATGTCAGCATAAATTACCTACCACAGCTGTCGCCATGTTGTTCCGTGATGTAACCACCAATTACTTCAATTATATTGTCATTGACGAATCTTCTTATTTTGTCAATAGTATAAGATTGACGCTTTAAATTGAGAGGCCAAACGATTCATTCAAGGTCCTTCACAATTTATTGAATGACAATCCCACTCATGGCCCATCTACCGTTTGACACATGTCAAAACTGACACTAAACACGACGCCTGAGTGACGTCACAATCATAGCCGATATTAAGGCAATCTTTCATCCTATTACTCACACGTCACCTCGGGAAAAAGTATTCCGATATATTTTTTAACTCAGCAGAAATCACGTGTGAACCTAAAATGGACCGTGACCCCAATACATACGGCATAAAATCCTTCCATTGCGTAACAAGTCATTAACGAACCCTTGATTAGTCAGTGAAAGTTCGTCCTTGCCTGTTTTGTGCTTTTGTAAGCTTGATAATTAGGTTCTGCTGGTGTATTTTGAGGCTTAGGTTGTTGTGTTTTGGGTTGAAAATCGAGTTGATTTGGTAAAATGTGCTGTTGGTCTGTTCAGGTGAAATCTCAGCGAAAATTTTAATGTAACGGCAGAGTTTCGAATAGAACGTGATCTTTTACGGCTTGAATGGACTTTTGTAAATAGCTGGACGTATAACCAGCGCCGTAAACGTGTTAGTGACTGTACCTTTTTGTTGGAGAAATTGTAATTAGGCTGAGGTTTGTTACTTAGCGTTTAATTTTCATTTAGGACCATTTTCTGAGGCTTATTTCATCATTAAACGAACCTACGGCAGAATAATTGTGAAAACGAAACATACAGTGCTTATAATTGAAGTGAGATGAGCATCATTTAACGTAGTTTTCCTCAAAGATGTAATGTAGGTGGGAAATCGGAAAGAGTCACCTGGAACGCAAAGGGCATTACGAGGACCACGGATTAGTTTTGGTCAGTAAGAGTCTGACACTTCCTTCTGCTTTGCTCAGAGCGGGAGGAGTCATATGATGAGTTCCCATCATTAAAAAAAGGTTCTTATAGTACGAAATTTAATTTGCTGTAACGGGCAGATATGGTATCTTTCGGCTATTGATCATGACTAAACTGCAGATAAATAGTTGTTTATTATAGGAATCAATATAAATTACGGTTAAAACTGCCTTTACACAGTGTCACAAAATTAACATAACCCAAGTAAGTACACGTAAGAAGGTCGTCAGCAATAGTGCGAGATACGATCCCATGTGGAAGTGCAACAATCAGTCATACAATGTTTTCAATCGTGCGCCAGGTGTAGGTAAGTCAAGAGTGAATAGATTACTTCTAGGCAAGCGTGCTCCATCTTCAACCACTTCATCGCTTACCAACAGGTGAGATAGTGGTCAAACGCGTGCCTATCAATAGTAAAAAAAAGGTAACAACTTAAGGTGTGGTAATTTGTGGCGGTAAATAGAATGCGTCATCGCATCAACAGAGGGCGCCTTGCGGTTTTGGCGTACAAATGCAAGCGACGACCGCATATTCGCGCCATGATCTCTTTCCGTTAGGACGGTGCCAGAGTCAGCATAGACCACACACCATCTGAGTACTACTCTTCTCTAACCTCTAAATAGTAATATAACAAAGTATAGCTGTCTGGCTCTGTCTGTTTCTTCGCAGATGACAACCATAGTGCGGTAGCCCCGTGATCTGAAGTGCATTCAGCCATGCGATGCGATCAGTCCTGCGTCAGTTGTGTTGACGCATGTGACTTGTGATGCAGATGATTGTGTTTACCTTTGTCAATCTGTTGATGTTTAAGATTATAGTAGATTAGCTTTATCTTAGACTAGATTTGCCTACAGATCAGCTTGCGTACATATAGCCCGAGAAATTGCAAAAACAAAATAAAAAAAAATTGGTTGGACGATAATTTTACGTGATAACGTCATAAAAACAATTGAATTTTTAACAAACAAGCTAAATTGATCGTTCCTGTCTATCGCTTGTATCGCGCGCTCGCTTGCGGAACGTGACACATTTTCGTACGTGCAGCCGGCGTTCATCGATTTATAAGACGTTTTCACGTCAAAACACAAGACATACTTAAATAATTATCCCTATCTATATGTAAATGAATCAGTTTTCTACGTAGACTTAGCCAGAGAAAATATGTATTGCAACCCCGGTGCAACTGTCACTTTACAATAAACGCACTATTTCGGGAGAAGCATTTAAAAATTTCGTGTCGCCTTTGGTGTCTTACAAAACGTTACGACACTTACTATAAGGGGGTCTAAAAAGGCCACTTTAGTAGAATCAGAAAGCACATCATGCACCCCAAAACTGTCAAATTCTTCCAATCAAACCCGAACCTAATGCTTTGGCGATAAAGATAAAAATTAAATTTGACCGATTGTTGTATGATTAATATTGTGAGAGGAGCTCGTGGCTAAATAATAACAGTCGCACGGGTCGATATGATAATAAACTATTATTATTATTATTATCTTGAAGGTTAAGCAACGCTTGCCAAAGTGAATCTGTGGATGGGTGACCATCTTAACATAACGAGTTTCCTCCGTGCTTCGGAAAGCACGTTAAGCCGTTGGTCCCGGCTGTCATTTAATTTTGTCAGTCGCTACGGATTGTCAGAAGCCAGTAAATCTAACTCCAGTCTTGCCAAGATGTACCGTGTTACCCAGTTAATGGGCTGTGGAGGTCTGGTAGGCAGCCGCTCCACGTAAAACACTTGTATTCAGCTGAATCCGGTTTGACTGGAAGCCGACCCCAATGTAGTTGGGAAAAGACTAGGCAGATGATGATGGCAGATGTGTGATGGAACTTAAATGTGTCAAATTTAGTTAATTTTTCACAAAATATTGCAAAAGGGATGAGTGTTGCACCGGAGGTGCGTACGGTATGTTAAAACCAATACGATTATAATGTTTAATTATCATCTTTTTTATAATAATTATAATTATCCCCGAAACCGGCGAACCGGCGACTACTGTATTTTTTTATATTTTTAAATGTATATTTTTTTAAGAAAAAATAAAAATAAAAATATGAATATGAATTCTTATGTATAGTAGATAAATAATGAGATAATATAAAATGTGGAATTTATAACTGGTGAAACAAACGTGTGTCTCTAGCTATAAATACCACAAGCTGTGAAATATTGGGTCTTGTCATGTCAATAAGAATAGTTGTGATGATCACTAAGTTATGTACATGTTACTATTGTCTCAGGAAACAATTCAAAATAAAACGTTCAAACTTATTATGCAAAAGAATAATAAATATTAGAAGAAATATTTCCTTGCAAAAATCATGCTAATGTTCTTTTTTCCATACCTTACCTTCACAAAGACTGCATTCAATTTATCTTCCATTCTTCTTATAGAAAGAATGTTAAAAATAGAGGCAAACGTCGTCACAATTAAATCTTTAGAGCCACAGAGTAAATGATAAACAGTAATACGTCAACATAGGAGAGTCAGTTCTGTAGTAGGTCAATACTGATTCGTACTTACTTTTATTTGTCTTTAGTTAAGTGTTTGTATTTGAGATTTAAACGTAACGATTGATTTTGAATATGTAATGTTGATTTTTTTCATTTTACTATTGAAAGGCACGCGATGATGATGATTTCAGCAAATATTAATAAATGGAGAGGCAAAGGGTGGCCAAAGATTAATGGATGGTGTTGAGTGATATGAAAGAGAAGGGAGTCAGTAATAGCATGACGGTTGAGAGGACAGGTTGGAGGAAGAAAACGTGTTAAGTTCGCTTTATAATCCCAGAGACTGATTTGACAGATGCAAATGTCAAACTCTAAATTGAAAAAGACAGAACAATCACTTGTAATGTCAAATTAGTCTCTGGGATTAGAAAATGAACCATAGTTACGAGTATCAGAAAACACCCTGAAACCGTTAAACCGGTTCCTTTGGTTACACTTCGTTTACGGAACACCAAAAAGCAAGCTCATGCACACCGGGATTTCGTCTCTGTGCGCTAGACGTAGGTACACCCTGACACCTTCTTACCCTGATTGAAGTGTACGGCAACTAAATTAGATCAGGCGTGCTGCACCTGCTGTAAGTTTGATCAAGCAGGCCCGCACCTGCGCTAGTTAGATTACTGCAGCTATCAACTTAACACGCTCGCATCTGCTTGGCACACAGATCTCATTTCCGGCAAACTTGGTGTATGTGGAATAAGTTTGGCTGGCATACGAACTAGGTGCGATCGCGTGACGAGAATGAAGCGGGATTGAGAGTCGGTTGTGTTGGTCTGTGGTTTTCGTGTTAATCTACAAGCTATTATATTGAGAGTTGACTTCTAATTCGTCAATTCTCTAACTTAAAACGTTAAATTCAAGTTGCAATCTCAACTCATCGACAGTCAATCTCAAAAAAACTTGTTAAAATGTTGGGGATTACAAGTTTTTTTGATTTATTGGAACTGAGAAATGCGGACGTTCTATACAAATAGGATATTGATGTCAATATTGATATTCGGAATATTTGGACTGTGAGTAGGTAGGATAGATAAGAAAGTTGGAGTCTCATTGAGATCAGTTGCTTAAAAATTTGTAGAATTGGCCCTCGTGCATGGACATTTAAAAAATGTTAGTAACAAGAATAACTCTACCATTATCAAACAAATTACTGTACATTATGAATATCAAGTTCCCAACATCACAAAGATAAATTTAATCTGCGCTATAGTCTATACCAATATAAAGAGGTAAAGTTTGTGAGGTTGAAGGGGTAATCTCTGGATCTACAGAACCGATTTTGAAAATTCTTTTACCAATAGAAAGCCACGTTAATTGTGAAAATATTAACCCGAAAAATACCGCCCAACGAAGTGGGCACGGGTCAGCTAGATTTCAGAAGTAAATTCCTTTTAAATAAATCGGACCATCAAATCCACCAAGTTTTATTATTGAATTCCCGATCCAATCCAGTTCTTAATAATTGAACGCTGTAGTCTGAGATATGAAGCATTCGATGCAAGCTTAATATCTTTAGGTTTGGAATTTCTTCCTGGGATTAAGTCCTCCAATAATTGTGGCGGCACTTGGAAAGTTTATATCCAGCTTTGAATTGAGGCAATTATTTCTGGAGATTCGAGAAATTTGTAGCGACATAGATGCATCGTATTCCTATCCAATATGCTTTTCCTATAATAGGCAGTCAACCACAGAACAGATAAAGGACCTCCTTTATCTGTTCTGTGCAGTCAACCATGCAACGAATTCAACTGACTGGTTAATTTGTCTTCTGTTAGGATCAAATTTATGAATTGTGTATGACATTTTAAGATATTGTTAGGCAGAAATAATTATCTTGTCGTTAAACGAGTGACCGATCACGACTTAGACCTTTGATATATTGGCAAGTAATTTTTTTACTGAGCTTAATCTCCTTAAAAATGATTTTGAGCTACACGGTAGCTGAGAAATGCTTTCATTGTCTGGACTGGTCCACTCAAATCAGTGTGGTATTTTCTGCAAAGACCACCTCAGACGTTAAACTACATGGTTCACAGATGATAAACCCGGAATATATGGAAATAATGAAAAGACTTTGACCTCTGAGTATGTTTTGGTGTTTCTTCTCAGGATTGTCATCTAGTTATTTTTTTTTAATTAGACAAAGACACGAAGGGTTCCGTATCATAAACCTTAATTTTTTTATTTGTTGTTATAGCGGCAATAGAAATACACAATCTGTGAAAATATCAACTCTTTATCTATTACGGTTCTTGAGATACAGCCTGCTGACAGACAGAAGGACGGACGGACGGACGGAAGGACAGCGGAGGCTTAGTAATAGGGTTCCGTTGGTTACCCTTCGGGTACGGAACCCTAAAAATATTGTCGTATTACAAAGTTAATTTCATTTATGTTTTGCTGCAACTCTAGTTATTGTTAGCACCTCCTGCTAAGAAACTATACAAACTATAATTATCCAAGTCGAGTCCTGCCGGAGTCTGTGTTTCCTGATAGCTTCAACCTGAGAGTCTTTAAGTCAAGAGTGGATAGGTTACTTCTGGGCAGGCGTGCTACATCTTCGACCACATCATCGCTTGCCATTAGGTGAGATAATGTTCAAACGTGTGCCTAACAATAGTAAAAAAAAGTATCTCTATCGTGTATGGAGTACTGCTCTCATCTTTGGGATAGATCTGCCAGATACCAACTTGATGCCCTTGAGTCAATTGAGAAACGAGCCAAGAGGATCATCGGCAATGAGAGGCTTGTCGCGACGGAGCTCCAAAGTCTTGAACATCGACGACGAGTTGCTAGACTGTCGGTTTTTTACCGGTTGCATTTTGGGGAATGTGCGACGGAATTGCATAATTTAATTCCACCAAGCCCGTTCTATCATCGGACCACAAGACGAACGGCGATGCGCCACCGGTACACGGTGGATATCCCACCCATACGCACAAAACGTTTTGGTAACACATTCATAATGCGTACAGCTAAGGAGTGGAATTCCCTGCCGGAGTCTGTTTCCTGATAGCTACAACCTGGAAGTCTTAAGTCAAGAGTGGATAGGTTACTTCTGGGCAGGCGTGCTACATCTTCGACCACATCATCGCTTGCCATCAGGTGAGATAATGGTCAAACGTATGCCTAACAATAGTAAAAAAAAGTATCTCTACTTGGCAAGAAAATAAAGCCAAACTACTGACTTCTTCTTTCTCCAATTCCACGGTTCATAATCTAACATTTATTTCTGAATCACGTCTCTCTAGTTATTCGCCGCGTTTGCGACTTATAGGATTTTACTGGATACAACTTTTAATTAGTGGAATCTCCTGAGATTGAAAAGCTAATGAGGTCGGGTACTTCTATTAGGGTTGTTTAATAAAATATTATTACTTGTTATTTTGTGCTAAGCTTGAGTTTGTTTGGTTATATTTTCCCAATGCGGACAGTGCAGACTCGGTGTTGGTAGTGATACTCCTGGGATGTATGGACTTAGCATGACGTCACACATTTCAGCATTAATTAGCAATTAATTTATTTGTTTATTAAAACTGCTATCTTATTTTCTACTAGGTTTCTATTGTAAATTGCTGTTTCCGAGACGCTCCCATGCTCCTCTCTGCAGGGTTTTAGCTTCAGCCTGGATGATTACGATGAGTAAAATAGTAATCGTTTATTCAGTATAATACATAGTACCCAAATAATTAAAACTCAGATTTCTCTTGCTGCTTCAATTCCGTGACCAACCTGCTGAAATTGTAATTTTTTTTCCGGATGAAACGTAACACGTAGAAACACCCTGCAATATTAAGCTTTCTATCGAGATAGTGAATAAATGTTCGTGTTCATACCAGCTTTTTCCTAGAAGTCCCTCGTGCACAAAAACGAGTGAACATTTAAGGGTTCGGTTTTATTCGGACATTCGGATCCCTAAAAATAAATATATTTATTCAGATTCACATGCCATGTTGTCACTTCACCATACTTGGTTGACTGGTAGAGAACGCCTTAAGTATTTAGATTCCTTTGTACTTGTGTGTTGCATGATGTTTTCATAAATAAATCAGTAAAAATTCCTTTCGCGTTTTAAGTAGTTGGTTTCTATTCAGTCGAAATCTCAAGAACAGTATTACAGTACAGTCTGTTATAGTTTCCGATACCAAATGCGGCAGAATGTGTCGCTTTAGAATCGGATTTCTTTAAAATGCTATGAGATATCACTGGGATCCGGATTTGGTGCGTTCGAACGCCAGTTGTGTAGGAAAACGTGGTACAGAATATAGAATCACTAAATTAAATATAAAGACTTTGTTGTTTTGTTTGGTTGAACGTGCTAATCTCAGGAACTACTAAATTCTTATAGTACATTTATCGAGGAATGATATAAGCTATAAAACATCACGCTACGACCAACAGGCCCGGAGCATTAATGAAAAATGTGACTCAGATGAAGTTATGCGGGTTAGCTAGTGTGTTCTAAAGTATATTAAAGATCAACGTCTTTGGGAAGGCAGCCTATTGTTTTCCGAATTCTGGTGGTTTTATTGAAAAGCTGGGATTGAAAAGCCTGTCAAGCTGTCTTTTATCTGTAACCTTTCATCGTCTGTCGCCGAATCGAGGAATTATTTGTGGTAGATACTCGGAACAGTGTTTTTATCATAGATATATTTTTATCATACTTTCTGAAAACTACAGCCGGGGAGTATTTAAGTCAAGAGTGAATAGGTTACTTCTAGACGAGCGTGCTGCGTCTTCGATAGCATCATCGCTTACAATCAGGTGAGATAGTGGTCAAACGTGTGCGCTTATCAATAGTAAAAATTATGTGCAATATCTATGGTAATTGTCAGATGTGCAATCGGCCAAGCCCATTCCTCAAAGGAATGGGCTTGGGCGTGACCGAGGTCAAGAACTCGGTCACGTCTGATAGGAAGCGAGGGATGAGGTCTATGATGGAGCAAGAAGATGCCTTTTCACTCTTGTTTTGAAAGCACGGTCTTCATACACCTACTTTAATGAAACCCGTACGCAAAATACCTAGGTATAAAAAGTTAGTTATAAAAGTGTGAGTGATTCTGCACTTTTTGTAGACTATCGCCGGAAACCACTGCTCAGAGATTGTATTGCAATTCTAGCCTTATCGAAAACTCCACTATTCATTGGAAGCGTCCTGAAAGCATATAAGTTTATGTTATAGTTGTTTCCAAGATACTTAAGGCAAAAAACTTCAGAATCACTCCTCTTTTACCGGAAAGATCATATCCAAAAGTAAAGTCTGCCATTTCGGGACACATTTTCGGAAAGATTTATTTGCTATTTCCCCGCTAAGCTGCAAATAAACATAAAAGTTTACCTTACCGTGACATGGTGGTGCTGCCGAGAGGTCGTATATAGACCGTCACGTAGGTGAAACTGTCCTTCCACATACATAAGTTACTAAATAAAGAAGAAAAAGAAAGAAAATACATTTACAATATATATACACAAACGTAAAGGCATGAAGCATGTTTACATGACAAAAAAAAGAACAAAAAAACTATAAAAAAAAACAATAAACGCGTTCTGTTTTTAAATCGTCAAAAGGAGTGTCTGGTGACTGCGCCAAATAGGTCCTGTTTAGCATACAAAATTATATGCCAGACAACTATTGAATGACGCTGGTTTTTACGTGGCAATTCTAATATTTTTAAGCAACGCATCTCAG
This sequence comes from Lacanobia oleracea, assembly GCA_950371165.1. Lineage (NCBI taxonomy): Eukaryota > Metazoa > Arthropoda > Insecta > Lepidoptera > Noctuidae > Lacanobia > Lacanobia oleracea. Next base: position 6,487,666 of record OX493398.1, read on the forward strand.
TCGCAATCTATAAAAAGAAAGAACATCATGTTATTCATTTTGGTCAGAATGCGACTGACATGCAAATGCGAATGTTGCTTGAAAATTTGTATAATTAACACTTTGAACCTTAGATTAAGAAGAAGAGGAGAACAATATATCAAAGTCAAGTATCTGTACGCCCTAGTAGATAGTATTGTACCTACATTTATAGCAAATAAAAGTTCTGATTCTGATTCTTCGTGTCCAACACAACAACGCTGTCAGGGTGTTGATGAGGCTGCCTCGTTTTTGCAGCGCATCGGGAATGTACGCGGATGCACATATAAAATGCTTCTACACTACAATGTGAATGAGGTGTGCATCCCTAGTGCGCAGAAGGCCAAATTCAACAATATAAAAAAAAAAACTAGCAGGCTCGATTGCATACACATATTATCAACGTAACGTCATAAGAAAACAATTTATTTTTTAACAAACAAGACGAACGCTTAGGCCGATCGTGCTTCTCTATCGCTTTTATCGCGCTCTCGCTTACGGAACATGACACTTTTTTGTGCGCGCAACCGGCGTTCATCGATTTATAAGACGTTATCACGTCAAAAATTAAATTAAAATAAAATCAACTAACATAGTTCTTTAGTTTACTAACACAATCAGTCCTTTTTACTTGAATAAAGAAATTTTATTATTATTAGCGCATGCACGTGCTTTCTCACTGCCGTGCCATTGAACTTAGAAATGTTGAACATAATATATTATTCTGTAGTTTCGTCATTTACGTTAAAACTTTATCTTCATAGAAGCTATTCATTTTATTTAAACTTCGGAACCCTCTGCTAGCGGATTAATGCAAACTTTTTAAATTGTTTGTATGCATATGCTAATTTGAGTGTTAGCGTGGGATGGTTCGCAGCTGGGACATTTTTCTCTCTTTAAATTCAAGATAAATTCTGTAATCGTAAGTAGGATTTTTGGAAAAGTTTGAGTTAGTGTATTAATGTTTTAACCGGTCATCCTGTGTACCTAAATGATAACTTTTGTTTTGCTAAAAACGATTTAACATTAATCATCGTTTTTGACTTTCCATCTTTGACGGTCTTGACCTGAGACTCCGAAATGTTATCACGTGACGTTTTGACGGTGTTTGTCAATGAGGACTACCGTTTTTGTACTCACCAGTTGGCGCCACTGTCGAGTAAGGTTCTTAATCATAGCATAAAAGTTGTTAGTACGCGCATATGAACAAAGTTAGAAGGAAACTAATAAAATAAAAATATGTACTTAAATAAACTGCTCTAATTGAGGAGCTCGTGGCTAAATGAGGAGCTCGTGGCTAAATAATAACAACCGCACGGGTCGATTTTAAAGGTTAAGCAAAGGTTGGTCTGTGGATGGGTGACCATCTTAACATACCGAGTTTCCTCCGTGCCTAGGAAAGCAGGTTAAGCCGTTGGTCCCGGCTGTCATTTGTAGATCTCTGGCAGTCGTTACGGATAGTCAGAAGCCAGTAAATCTGACTCCAGTCTTGCCATGAAGTACTACTAATAATAATACAGTGTTACCTAGTTAATGGGTTGTGGAGGTCTGGTAGGCAGCCGCTCCTCGTAAAATACTGGTATTCAGCTAAATCCGGCTTGACTGGAAGCCGGATTTAGATTTTGGGGTCCCAATATAGTTGGGAAAAGGCTAGGCAGATGATGAAGTACCTAAATAAACTCGCGTCAATAGCCAACCAACAGTGAAATTTTACATTCAAACCTCATGCTACACTAGCGTCTCTAGCGGCGAATTCAAATGCGATAGCTCATTCTACACATTTTTGTTGTTTTCGTTTTGATAATCGCCTGCGCGACGCGACGCTACCGCTGACAGAATATCATTATTTCGTCTAGAGCTTCTAACTTTAAAGCCTGAAAGTCTGAAACTGGTTTTAAGACTTGACTTTCAAGCCCGTTGGCAAGAGATATCGTGTAAACCTGTCACTGGCATGTAGGAGTTAAGCAGTCTCTCCTAGGATGGGGGTAGATTTTCAGTCTTACGGCTGCATCCGGTAAGACTGAAATCTATCCCATCCTGATTGGGAAAAGGCAAACGCAGATTGACACAGGCCTTACGACAAATCACAAGCACGTTAATATTATTTTGTACTAGCTGCCCCGCGTAACATTCGTTTAGCCATTTTTCGTTAATGCTCCGCCCCTTTTGATCTTAACGTGATGCTCGATAAGTGGGCTATCCAACGCTAAAATATTTTTTCAAATCGAACCAAAAAATCCTGATATTAGCGCGTTCAACCAAACAAACAAACTTCAGCTTTACAATATTTTTAGTTTTTCTGTAGGCTGGTGAAAAGTCTCATTTAATATCTTACAAATAACTGCTGATTTGTTATGATAAATTACAAAGGCGACCTTCATACAAATCAGAAAGAATTCATACATCCCGACCACGTATTATTGTATTTATACAGTATATTATATGCCGACCTTTTGTATTCCAGACGAAAACATAATATTAAGAATACATTTCGTACAGATGTAAGTTATACGAAGAATATTTTGAGTGTAAACATTAGAAATATGTAGCTTATGTAGAGATGTTGGTTTTCAGATGGGGCGCAATTTAAATTACTTTCGTATTGAGCTAAAATAAAATATTAATTACAAGAAGGCTTTGTCCTAAAATGCCTATTGTCCACAGATGAAGTATGTATACTTCATCATCGTCATCATCATTTCAGCCGAAAGACGTCCACTACTGGACACGGGCCTCCCGCAAGATGGGGGTTTGCCGTAATCGCCACGCTTGGCAGGCAGGTTGGCGATCGCAGTGTATGGTGTTGAGTTTTGCAGAGAACGCTCTGCTGCCCATTCTCTGGCTGTACACTTAAATCTATAATATATAAAGCTGAAGAGTTTGTTTGCTTGAAAGCGCTAATCTCAGGAACTACTGGTTCGATTTAAAAATTCTTTCAGTGTTGGATAGCTCATTTATCGAGGAAGGCTGTAGGCTATATAACATCACGCTAAGAGCAATAGGAGCGGAGCAGTAATGAAAATTGTGACGCAGACGAAGTTGCGGGGGACAACTACTTGTGGATAATAGGCATTTGGACCAAGCTCAATACACACATTTTTGTAGGGTAATAATACTAATAACGCAGGTGTTTTTTTTCTAAATCAACTGGTTCAATTTCTGTTTGGTTGATTATACGGTTATACCTATTTAAAATAAAAACCAAAAATGCCGTTTTGGCTTTCCTCAAAATAGGACTCGAGACGCCTTCCGGTGTTTTTCGATATTCCTCATAGTTTCAGGTTTGATCATAGAACCTCACTTGAAAAATTCATCCTTTGTAGGTTGAAACAATGGGCGGCCTTATGTGACTAACTGGCTTTATACATGGTTATTTATAAAATACCAGCAACCTCTTAGGCAGTAAAAATACATAACTATAAGCAACTTTTACATTGGGAAAACCATCAGCCAAAAAAAAGTATCAGCTGTTTCATACATTTTCATTATACTTACTTACTTCCTTTTTTTTCATTTTGTATGAAACAGCTGATATTTTTCTCGAGATTTCGGGGTTTTCCTAAAGTAAAAGTTGCTTATAATTATGTGTACCTACATTCACTGCCTAAGAGGTTGCTGGTGTTTTACAAATAGTTCTGTATAGGTGTTTTTGATATACAACGTGTAACAGAAAAAACGCAATACCTCTTAAGGGATCGTTGTACTCTTCATTATGAACAGCTTTTACTTAAAAAAACAACTGTTGTGACATTTGGTCGAGTTATGCGCAGATAAATGTATGGAGCAGTCGACTTTTTTGTCGCGATTTCAGTGTTAGTCACAGTGAAAGTTGTTTACAATGGTAGGTACTTGTTGCGTTTATTCTGTAATGTTGGTTGTAGGTACATGGACACCTTTGTCTAATCCTTCGAGAAATACAGGCATGATGTTATGTCATATAATACTAGTCATCGTCATCAGCCTTTTCCCAACTATATTGGGGTCGGCTTCCAGTCAAGCCGGATTTAGCTGAATACCAGTATTTTACGAGGAGCGGCTGCCTACCAGACCTCCACAACCCATTAACTGGGTAACACGGTACTTCATGGCAAGACTGAAGTCAGATTTACTGGCTTCTGACTATCCGTAACGACTGCCAAATATCTACAAATGACAGCCGGGACCAACGGCTTAACGTGCTTTCCGAGGCACGGAGGAAACTCGGTATGTTAAGATGGTCACCCATCCACAGACCAACCTTGACAAGCGTTGCTTAACCTTGAAGATCGACCCGTGCGGCTGTTATTATCTAGCCACGAGCTCCTCAACGATTAGTCCCGAACACGAACTAAAAATGAATGAAAACACGATTTCACAGTAACTATCAAATCGTGTTATTATTCTTATGTCATATAACACTAGTAATAGGTTATAATATTGTTTACTAACACGCTGGATCATTGTTGTCCGAAAATAAAGAATTATTATTATTATATAAAAAAATAAACAAAATTCCAATGAATCACTAGCCATTAATAGAAAAAGGTTTCATTCAAAACCATTACATCATAAACTTGAGTAATGATTGAAAGCATTTGTTTCTATTGTTTATTGAGTATTGTTACGATTTGTTTAATATCGGTTTAATGACAATGACAGCCGCACGCGTCGGTCTTCAAGGTGAAGCATCGCTTACCGAGACCTGTATGTGGAAGGGTGACCAGCAATAAAATACCGAGACTCCACCATGCATCGGAACGCACGTCATAACGTGCGTCCCGTTTGTAATTTACAGATCTTTGGGTAGACAAAAGTCATAAAATTTGACCTCAGTCTTGCCAAGATCGTGCTACCCAGTTGTTATCAAGCAACGTTCGCATTCGCATGTCAGTCACAATCTGTCAAGAAGGCCTCAATTTCCATACATTTTTGACATTTGAAAAATCATTCATTATCTATTGAATAACAATTTACATTGTGTCTGAAATCATTCCTAAAAATAATAATAAAAGTAACATAACAACTTCCATTTAAACATACTACTCTGTCAAGAAAGTACCGGGAAAAGATCAATAATACACAAAATGTCTGTTATTCATCCAAATTTATTTTATCACCTTCAAAGTATGCTCCTTTAGAAACGATACACTTGCGCCAACGAATAATCCATTCATCAAAACATTTTTTAAACGCTGCTTCCGGAATTGAGTTCAGTTCTCGCCGCGAATTCTCCTTTATGTCTTCTATCGATTGAAAACGGGTGCCACGAAGTGGTCATTTGAGTTTAGGAAAAAGAAAAAAGTCAGCAGGAGCCATATCTGGTGAATATGGTGGTTGCTGGATAGTGTTTGTTGAGTGTTTGGTTAAAAATTCGTTCACAATGATAGCCTTGTGCGAAGGCGCATTGTCGTGGTGCAAAATCCAAGAATTTTCATTCCACAAATCTGGCCTTTTTCGTCGAATTTGCTCTCTTTAACGCCGCAAAACGCTCAAATAATATTCTTTATTTACCGTTAGACCTTCCGGTAAGAATTCAGAGTGCACAACACCGCGATAGTCAAAGAAAACAGTCAACATGACTTTGACTTTTGATCGACTTTGGCGTGGTTTTTTCGGTTTCGGTTCAGTTGGAAGGCGCCACCCCGAAGCTTGTTGACTAGTTTGCATGTCAAACTCGTAAACCCACGTCTCGTCACCAGTAACAATGCGTTTCATGAATGTTGGGTCCGAACTGACTCGTTCTAGCATGTCCTCAGCGACTTTCATGCGATTGAGTTTTTGGAGAAAATTCAGATCTTTTGGGACTAGCCGAGCAGCAACATGTTTCATACCCAAATGATTAGTTAAAATGGTACGGATCGACTCGTGAGATACAGAAAGTTCGGCGGCTATCTCTCTCAGAGTTGAATGGGGATTTTCAGTCACTATTTCCTTCACTTTTGCGATGTTAACTTCAGTTGCAGAGGTTGACGGCCTACCAGAGCGAGGCAAATCTTCCATCACATCTCGACCGCTTTTGAACGCTTTGAACCACTCATAAGCACGAGTTTTTGATAAAGTCGATTCACCGTAAGCCTTCTGTAACATTTTCAGTGACTCCGAACACGAAATTCCATTGGCGATACAAAATTTAAGACAAACTCTTTGTTCGATATTTTTGTCCATTATGAAATTCGCAATACACACTATATATGATATTACTAAAACCAGCACTGTATTTAATATAAATAACAGATGCAACTCAAACTCCGCGCCACAATGGAAAACAGTTGTGCCAATCTAACAACTACAAAAAAAAAAACAAAAATTTGAATTTGGAACCATAAACAAATCATCCATTCCCGATACTTTTTTGACTGAATGTACTTTTATCTTATGCATTGGTCAAATGGTCATTTAAAAATAATAATAAAAGATTAATTCAAAACAACACAAAACATATAACAATAAATTGAATGTCGACTCAGGCAATGTCAATGAAATTATAATACCATAATGTCCAGATTAGGTCAAAACAGTGTAGCAGATAATAAGAAAAAAAAAAACATGAAAAAAGCTCATTGTAATAATACATATCGTCAATTGAGTAGAGACATTTATCTAATAGGAATGCTTGAAGCTTTGCTTTAAACGAGATGTGTAAAAAATCTAGCTTTTTAAGTCTATAGGTAATTTGTTAAATATCTGCACTGCTTGATATTGTGAACTGTGCTTCACAATATTGAATAGAGGACTTATTTTATTCTTGAAATCTTTTCTACGTGTTCTCTCTAACCAGTATTTCTTCATGTGTCTCATTCATATTCATGTAGATACTTTTTCAGATAAATCGGGAGCACTAAAACGTAGAGACTGAGAACTGTAAAGATTTTTAAGTCTATGAAATGTGGACGACAGCTCACTCTTTGCGAAATACGGACAATTGTACGTATGGCTCTTTTCTGAAGGACAAAAGCTCTTTGGCAGTTATAATTGTGACTATATCCCCAATATTGGATGCTATATCTTAATTTTGACTACAACCGGCCAAGTGCGAGTCGGAATCGCCCACCGAGGGTTCCGTACAAATTTGTAGCTACAAATTACTTGAAATAAGGACTATATTTGAGTTTTAGATCCAAAACCTATAGGGTACTTCCAGTTGACCTAGAATTGTCAATTTTGGTTAAAAACAAAGTCTAACAGCACAAGTAAAGGAAAAATTGCGAAAAATAAAAAAGTTGAAAATTAAGTTAAATTTCATTACCCATACCTTTTATCGTGTTGACTGAGGACCTTGATATTTATCACCTTATAGGGACTATAAACCTCAGTATCTGGTATAAATTTCAACTTGCTAGGTCCACCTGTTCCTGAAAATCGGTGGTGACCGCGGACGGACAGACAGACAAGAGAGTGATCAAGGGTTCCTTTTTTACCTTTTCAGGTACGGAACCCTAAAAAATGTAGAATTGGCACTCAGATAGGCAGTCGCTCAATGTACAATACTGGTGTGTGCTGGTGTGATCTGCTGATGTATTCAGCTGCATCTGGTCAAATTCTAAGCCGAACCCATCATAGCTAGGAAAAGGCTAGTCCGATTGATTTTGATCCGATTGTGCACTTGGTAAATAAAGGTTATGACATCATTTATGACGGTAAGTATGGAGGAAGTGGAGCTGAGAATGTACTGAACTGGAAAGAGGTTGTAAAGATAAAGATTTTATGTGAGGATCTAGCTGAAATTGAAATTCGAGCGCAGTTTATTTGGATCTTTGTAAATAATAAAAAGATAGTTGTAGACGTATAGCTGTACTTCTACAGTGTCCGGAAAGCTGCTGTGTATTACATTTACCGATTCTGCCATCAAGCTGGTGAGATGGCAAGGGCATTTTAATAGAGGAGTTAAATGGTGAATAACACACGTTAAACCAGTCAAAAAAACCCTTCAGATTTATAATAGGTATTAGTATAGATATAACGTCACTCTTAAATTAGGGCACGCATTTCTAAAGCACCCTGTAGAGAACTTGACGACAAAGTAAGTGATGCACAAGTTCACTTTAAAATTCGTGTTCCTTTTGCAGGATCCCCGACTCCCGACTCAGTAATAGAATTAGTACCGATTGCACATTGCTCATAGTTAGCTCTTAACTTTTAGGAATCGTTTGAGGGTCTCCGGTTTCATCATCTGCCTAGCCTTTTCCCAACTATATTTGGGTCGGCTTCCAGTCAAACCGGATTTAGCTGAATACCAGTATTTTACGCGGGCGGTTGCCTACCAGACCTCCACAACCCAGTAACTAGGTAACATGGTAATTCATGGCAACACTGGAGTCAGATTAACTGGCTTCTGACTATCCGTAACGACTGCCAAAGATCTACAAATGACAGCCGGGACCAACGGCTTAACGTGCTTTCCGAGGCACGGAGGAAACTCGCTATGTTAAAATGGTCACCCATCCACAGACCAACCTTGGCAAGCGTTGCTTAACCTTGAAGATCGACCCGTGTGGCTGTTATTATTTAGCCACGAGCTCCTCGATGGTAAACAGTGATTTTTTTAAGTGGGCGGAGATGGTCAAATCCGTAACTATGAAGTTACGGATTTGGCCATATTGAAAAATATATTTAACGGATTTTTGGACCCGATTTTCATGAGAACTGCTTTTTGAGCGTCTCCGGTTTACTATTCAATAAATAAGTCACTTTACGGCAATTGAATCTCTTTGAGAAAACTTTAATGTCCAACGTTCAACACTTTAGTTTCGGTTTTGAATTTAGCCAGACATGATGACAACGTTCTGAGTGCCAATTCTATTTTTTTAGCAACATTTCCATTCGCATGTCAGTCGCAATCTGTCAAATATATGATGACGACGATAACGCGCGTTGTTCCGTGCCTTGTGCCCTGTTAAGAGTTTTTTGTACCGAAAGCGAAATTGGTGACAGTTGACTACCCAGAATGCGTACATGATGCGAAACTGAGATGAGAGGGGAGGGATCCCGATCACATTCCCAAACAGGCTATGGACTGGAATCCTCAAGGGAAAAGTGGCCGTCCCTGTCAAACCTGGCGACGCACCGTGTTGGCAGAAGCGACGAGCATCGGAATAACGTGGAGCGAGGTGAAGCGTAAAGTTCAAGACCGTTCGCGATGGAAGTCTACTGTGGACGCCATCTGCCCCAGCTGGGGGATAAAGGATCATAAGTCAAAAACTAAGATGGTTAGTTTTTACCTCTTCACGTTTTAACGGATTTGTATTTGTATGAACTTTAGCGCACGAGTGAACCATATTCTGGGCATAGAATATTTTCAATTAGGGGTGTATGTTCTCACGGAATATTTTTCGAGTATTACGCGGGCGTAGCCGCTGACGGAAGCTAGTATTACTATAATCTTCTAACATCACTTCTGACGTCACGTAGCACTATAATCTTCTATTGTCTGACGTCACACACGCATACATATAAATAACGACACAGCTCCAATATGGTGATTTGCCATTGAATGCAGTTGGCACCGCCGTAACAGCCGGTTGATGGCCAGGACCATAATTATAATTTATGTGTCTCTGGTACTGTTGAGCCCTGCTGGCTGGATATTCAGTCGTTGGGGAATCTTATTTGAAAAGAGAACGCATTTAGAACTACTGAAATAAAAAAGTAAGAGCCCGGTAGGTATTTTTATTATAAAATGGATTGTATTTAATTAAAAGAGTGGTTTGATAGCAATTATCAGCTTTTTTGTTAATAGATGTTTGACAATGAATTCGAAAGGAAGAGCATTATTTTATTCGCCGCAGAAGGATTTTTTAGCTAAATATAAATATAGAACGATGAATATAATTGAAAATAATGCTATTTGAGTTACTATGCTGGTGTCCACTATAATTTAATCAATAGTTTAAAATATGTAACCCGTTGATTAAATTATCACGAATCCTTCTATGTGATCCTTAAAAATTACGAAACAAAAAATTCCAAAGTTCACTCTTTCTAGTTAAATTCCTTCGACCGCGTCGCTAACCTTAATTAGTTAAAAGTTTAGTCAGTTACGACCTCAACTCTTGTTTTAAGGATCGTTAATTCTTTTCAAGTATAAATGAAAAGTTCTGGAGCCCGATTAATTTTCTAGCAAACTTCGAAACAGATCCGAACGCGTTCTGAAAGTTCCGCCGAGTTCTTTTTTTAATTTGAACAAAAGATCGAGACCGTTGAAGTTGATCGGGATTCGTTGAACAAATATTTTCTTTTTGAAAAAAGAACTTGGTTTGAAAAAAGTGCCGACGCAGAGAAGCGTGAATTGTTAGAAGATTGTTGATGTAGCAGTTTATCTCGCCGTTTTCTGAAGACTTTTTATTTTTTATTGGCATAATTTGTCATAATAATCCTGAGTTATTTTCTTTTATCCTTCAACCATTCCAGATTACAGTTTAATTTATAAAATACAACTGTTTCAACCTGCAATTTAACTACACAATTTAATGTTTGGAGTAAGAGCTGTCAATGTCAGTGTCATTATTCCATGACACTGATAGCTCTGAACTCGGTTTAGATGTCAATCGCGTTCAGTTTCATTAGTGAAATTCACCCTTAATCGTTGATGAAAGATGAACGATTAAGGGTGAATTTCACTAATAACTATGGTCCCATAAAACAATTGAGAATCAGGAAAAACCAAGAAACAGCTCCTCAGCGGCTAGAACAAATTTCTATTGGATTAAGCAGTAGGTGCCTGTAGCTTTGAGTTTTTTTAACCGACTTCTTCAAACAGGAGGAGGTTCTGTGTTCGGCTGTTTGAATGTTTTTTTTATGTATGTTCACCGATATCTCCGCCAATTGTGGACCGATTTTAAAACTCTTTTTTTATTCGAAAGCCTATACTTCTGAAGTGGTCCCATTGCACCAAGTCAGAATCTAATGATGGGATCCCATGAAAATTCGGGGGAAACCCTCAAATGTTATAGGCACATACAACGTTTTTCATAAACTTTCTAACACAACTCAGATATTTATGCCTGGTAATCATCATCTCATGTTGCTGAGCTGATGATGAAAGGTGTACGTTAGGATCAGATGATGGGATCCCATGAAAAATGTTTGTTCAGCGTTTTTTTCCCCAATTGTCAACCGATTTGGATGATTATTTTTTGTTTGGAAGAGTATTTTTCCGGACTAGTATCATTTCAATTTGGTGAAGAACTTCGGTGGTAGGCAACGGAAATCTTCAATAAATGATAGCAAATGGATCGGGATTGCTGAAATCGTATGTATGTTTATTGTTTCCACCAGTTGATAACATAACATAACATCACGCCGGTGCGCTGTGAATACCAGGCACCACTAATAAGTTAAAGCTTTTTACTAAACTTTTTAAGTAGGTATACTGTTTACCCAACCCATCTGTATTTATCACTTAAAGATAGGGTACGGGTGTCCCGTCCTCAGGAAGTAATTATTACATGTATTAATCTCATGTACATCTCATGTATCGAATAGATGTATAGCACAAGCCGCAATAGAGCGACATAATAGACGATTTCATTCCGTTGCATTTTGTTTCCACTGTTCCTAGACATATTGAAATATTTAATCCAACAACACGGCTGCTCGTTGAAAATATAAAAAATCAGTAGGATATGGCGTTTCAAAGAATTTTGAACACTCTTTAACAGAAGTAATATTTTCACTCGTGGCTTAAAGACCCCCTTACAGCTATCTGGTAAAATAAAAACGTCATTATCGAACATTTAGCTTAGAAAACGTGACTAACACATGTACACCAGTGTCAACTTACGAGTTACGCTTACACTGATCTCTGACTCCGTTTTTAGAAATAAAGCAAAGTTAGTCAATAATAATGTCATTATTACATTGCACACGAACAAAGCCTGAGGGGGCGCTCACAACTTACTAAACTTACTAACATACTAAACTTACAACTTACTAACTTACAACATACAAACAGACAATACAAGCCTGTTACCTCCCCTCGAACGTAAGCTCCAAACACACACAGCATCCGATTCGTGCTCCTAAGTTGTAGCTCATTAATGGCATTCTGGCATAATGCTGTACAATTCGCCAACACAATGTTGCATAATGCTGTTAAATTCGCGAACACAATGTTGCATAATGCTGTACAATTCGCGAACACAATTTTGTATAAGGCTGTGTCTCCATGAGAAATGTGAAAGGATCCGTACCGAGGGATAAATAATCGCTTGCGCTCAGAGGTAAATGAAGCGATTCTATTGGTTCTTAACAAACACATCCCTCGCTACGCATCCTCGCACATCTCTGGTGGAAACGCAGCCTAACAACGGTTCTGTTTTAGTACCAGATAGGCGGTGTGAGAATGTGTAGTAGGGCTGTGAAAATGTGTGATTGGTTCCACTAAAGCTGAGCAAGGGGATTGTGCGGTGTGAGGAAACTGTGAATCGGTGTGTCGCCTAGAGGTGCAAAGATACATAGCGGACTCTTTTATAACTGTGCGCACTCTTTCCTTGGTCGCATCTCTCGCTGGTGGCTGGCGGTTTTAGGTCTACCTAATACCTAGCTCTGATAGCCCTTTTCCACCAGAGCTGCTCTTAACCACGAAAGGAAAATGAAGTGATCCCGTTGGTGGATTTTCCCTCGCTCGCTGCCTAGCTACCCCTGACATCTTTCATACAAAAGCACCTTTATGCACTAGAAGCCGTGTGAACTTGTCAACGCCTGTCTGATGTTTGGATAAGTCTTGTTAACAGTTTTCCAACGAGTAACATTATTTGCTGGATTAGTGAAGATGTCGGCAAGACTAGAAGGAGTTTGCATTGTTTTGTTGTAGAAAATATCGTGGCTTCGACGTGACTTCTTCGACGTCATTATTTTTAGCATGTTTACCTAATTATCAGGCTAGGAAAAGTAAGTGATCCCATTGGTGGATTTTTCCTCTTTCACCGCCACTACCCCGCACATAGAGATATGTGGGGTAGTGATAGTGAGCGCTTCTAGAGCATGCTTTTCTATTAGAGAATAGAAAAGCACCCTAATGCTCTAGAAGCCGTCTTCTTCTTATCTTCTAGTGTCAGAGAGCCGTGTGAACTTGTCAACGCCTCTCTGACGCGCGACGTGCGGATAAGTCTTATTAACAGTTTCCCAACGAGTAACAATGTTTGATAGATTAGTGAAGATGTCGGCAAGATTACACAAAGTTTGTAGTGTTTAGTTGAAGAAAATTTTGTGGCTTCGTTGCGGACGTGTTATAGGCTAAATGAGTGTAGAGAATATCTGTTGTGAATATGGTCCTCTGGTTGCCTATAACGAGGGATTGCGTTGGATCTTTTTTTTTCTTATCGTGTGGGCAGTAAGGTCGAACGACCCCACACACCCTGGTGTCAGAGTTTCTAAACCGCCTCAAGGGTCTCTGACATGGTTTATTTGACGACCGCCATTTGGTGGCCGGGACCACCGGCTTATAGTGCCTTCTGAAGCACGGAATCATCTTTGTATCAGACAATCAGGTGGTTCAAGCCTGCAATGTCCTACCCAAGCTGGAAACAACTTTACAAAATATACTATAAGTTAGAATTCATCATATGCTCGTGTTATCATTTTGGCTAGTGTCGGCGGCGCATTCAACTTTCAATAGGTTCTAGCTTTGGATAGTGGTATTCTGTGACGATCTTGCCATGAACACCCAGGCGAGGTGAACATGGAGTGAGCTGACAATCCGTCTAATCGATATGGAATGACGGGTCACTTCAAGCTCACACGTGAACTTTTTTTTTGTTTATTAGGATATTTTTACTATTCTCAAACAAAGTGCCAATTCTACTAATTTTTAAGCAACATTCGCATCTCAGTTTGTCAAAACGCCTCAATTTCCATACATTTTTGTTAGATTGCGACTGATATGTGAATGAGAACGTTTAGAATTGGTCCTCAGATGCTTAGCATTGCCATTTCGGCTTAAAATGTAAAGTAATCTTACATTTTACCTACCGGTACATTCTTAATCATCAATTCTCTGTACCTACATCAACATGTTTAGCAAAATAAACTTGACTGCGTTCAGTAAATATTTCCTTAGTTTATCATGAAGTCATGTGCCAGCTCGACATGTGATAATCGTGTTTGTTTGTATGTATCATGTGCAGCTAAGATTATTATTGATTCTTTATATGTATGCTGATGCTAACACCTATATGTTCTGTTGGTGCTTCTGAATATTGTTCTTAATAAAAATTAACACAACTTTGTGTAGGTTCTAAATCTGAGTATTATGGAAACTCAGTGATGCACGACTTAAATAAATACACTGAAACTGTTCCTTCCATAAATTGAACTTAGATTCTAATAAGACAGAAGGCCCAGAGGGCTAGGCTTTTCTTCGGCCAAAGAATCAGCATTGCTATTCAACGCGGCATGCTGCCACTGTTCAGGGCATTTTTGCTATTGACAGCGATGTGGATGTGTTTGATGCCCAGTGATTTGGGTTGGTTTCCGACGCGTTTGTAAATAATTTATTGAAATATTAGGTTATGTTTCTGATTTGTAAATAAATCAATAAAATAAAAGATAATGATATTCCTGGATGGAAATATTTTCAATTCAATTTCTATGAACTTTTCAATGAGTGTAAATATGTATTTTACTAGAGGTACATTTCGATATTGCTTTCAGTTGATAATTAAATGAAACAAAAATAAACCCATCACATACTGCTGTCGGTAATAATTTCTTTCTGAACCAAGTATAGATATTATTTGTTCTATCAAAGTTAGAAGAAAAATGCAAAGGACATGAAACAACATTTTATGGAACAAAATATTTACGTGTCTTTATTTACCTACTCTTGTTTCTTGTGGTTTGTTTTTTTGTATCTATTTATAAATATTTGTTTATATTGGACGTCGTTATGTAATTGAGTAAATAGATGGTGTTTGAGACTGAGATCCTTTAGTTTAGCATTATTTATGTTTTCTTTATCTAAGGTAGGTACTTATTGATATGATAATATACTTGAAAATCCGTTCTGTAGTTTTTGCGTGACTGAGTTACACACATCTATTAATACTCACAAACCTTTGCGTTTTTCATAGTAGTAAATGTTAAAAAATCTTTCAATATTAAATTAAATTAATTAGTTTTACATCAAAGGATTTATTAAACACATCTACATAAAATAAATAATTTAGTAAGCATGTAAGTATAATTAATTAATGAACAATCGCACACATACATTTACATATGTATGAGTTGTAATCGGCTTTGTGGAACAATAATGTATGTTGTGTGCTTTCACTGGCTATAATCTGCGCAAAAAGCGCTCCCTGCAAGCGATGGTGGAATAACGAAACAGAATGTGTTTATTGTTTTGAATTTGTCAGAATACATAATTAGTGTTGGTACGAAATAAGTGTTTAAGATACATACTGTATATGAGCAAGTGTTGTATATAAAGACAACTTTAACTGTACCCTCTATTTAAAACAACTTACATCGACGGAAAAATCTGCATGCAAAATGCAAATGGCAATTAGACAGTATTAACTTCTGCCAGCGGCTTTGCAACCGTCCATGTCGTAAATTATATCCCAAGGGAACATACTCCCTGGGCCGCATAAACCTATGTTCTATGTTAGGCCATAATGTACCTCTGTGCTAAATTTTATCCGTCCAAACTTTCGCATTTATCACAGTGGTAAGATGATCAAGATTAAAATTTTAATTACGAGTGCGTGCTAATTGCTTATCGCATTCAGATTTCTTAGAATAGGGAGTAAAGCTGTCCTAAGGTACATCAAGAGCATTAGGAGGAACGCGGGTGAGTTTTAATCAGTAAAATTCTGACATTCGTCCCGCTCAGAGCGGAAGGAGTTATTTCTTCTTCGTTCTCGCTGGCACGACAATATTTTAAATTTGGGTGGCCCAAAACACTGCCACTTCCACAGCACCGCTGATGACAGCATATAATTATGTCACTTCGGTTGCATGTTTCAATCGAGGTGGAGCATGGTTTGTGACTCGACTCCACGTCCATCCTGCAGTTGTTACGTCACGGTAGCCCCACGGAGTTATTTGTTCATCTGCCTAGCCTTTTCCCAACTATATTGGTGACGGCTTCCAGTCAAACCGGATTCCAGTCAAACTGGTATTCAACCAGTGTATTACGTGGAGCGGCTGCCTACCCGAGCTACACAACCCATTAACTGGGTAACACGGTACTTCTTGGCAAGACTGGAGTCAGATTTATTGCTTCTGGCAATCCGTAGGTAACGACTGCCAAAGATCTACAAATGACAGCCGAGACCAACAGCTTAACGTGCTTTCCGAGGCACGGAGGAAACTCGGTATATTAAGATGGTCACCCATCTACAGACCAACCTTGGCAAGCGTTGCTTAACCTTAAAGATCGACCCGTGTGGCTGTTATTATTTAGCCACGAGCTCCGCCCACAGAGTTATTTGATGATTTCCCATAATTCCCATCCAAAAAGATCATGTGCAAATCCTCACGTTCCTGTGACAGCCACAACCTGGCTCTACCCGGCTACCATGTGGTCTGCCCATTTCGTCTATAAATAAAGTATTAACTAATTTAATTCTGGAAGCCACAAAAGGATTCCCTAATCGACCCTTTTAACCTTGACCTAAAGAGCTCATTAATCATGCCAGTACCGTGATCGCCTCCCACTATGCCTTAGGGAAAAGATTGGGCTTGTGAGTGCGTAAGCGGTGGGCCCATGGTTCAGTATAAGTGGGACTTAATAGTTATATTTATAGTCTACTAGCTTCTGCCATCAGCTTCGCCCACGTCGAATATTATCCCATGGGAAGATATTCCCGGGACGAAAATTATCATAAGTCCTATTTCGGGACATGCTCTACACGTGTGCATAAGTTTCGTGTAAATCCGTTCAGCCGTTAACATGTGAAGTGGTAATAAACAGACGGACTGACAGACAGAGATAGTTCCGCATTTTTTAAAAACGTATGGAAATATGAATTTTCGCCCACTGCTGAACATGAGTTTGTCATAAATGGTTGCCTTTAAAAATAAATTAATGACTGGAGGATTACTCTCTTTGGATTGATCTTGTATTGCTTTTGATATGCAGGAGGACGCTGCCGTCTATTTACTGCAGCGCTTATAGTAGGCTTGTGTTTGCGAATAGTAGGCTTGTGTTTGCGAGTAGTAGGCTTGTGTTTGCGAGTAGTAGGCTTGCGTCTAGCCAATACCTATCTTAGGCGATGTTAAGCAATGATGTTTTCGATGATGGAGCAAGCTTTGAGTAAACATGAAATATTTTATTTCTAAACCTTCGGAAAAATTAGTTTTTGCATTTGGCATAGCATTGAGCATACAGCATATTCTTTGTCAAGAATCACAAAGTCAAATATAACTTTTTACTCAGAACCTCTTTGCCAACATCCCTTAGCAATATCTATCTACCTGTATCTCCCTCAGTAAATGCAGTCTCAATCACTTTATTACAGCAGTCGGTACAGATAGAAGTGCAATGTCGTGTTGCATGCGAGTGTCGGACACTGCTGAAAGGTGTCGGCAAACTTGTGGGAGACGTTCACGTGATGTCTGTGTTACGAGTGGAGTATGTTATAAGCGGGTAGCGGAGTAATGAGTCATTATCTAACGGCACTTTCTTGAAAGAAATAGAATTGGCCCGCTAGCGAAGACCAAAACTATATTTTGATTCCATGTAACTTGCTAACTCGGAGTTAATTAGCCTTACTCGGCCTTACGGAACTCTGGCTCCTAAAATTATTCTTCTAATATGAACCTTATAGACATGAATTGTTTTCTTACTCCACCGCTGTTCTTTTAATTTCGCTGTGGTATCCGAGACATTTTGAATTCTTTCTCTGGGACTCGTCGAGCTTCATTGACTCGGCGTCGTCCTGGTGGTAGCTGCTATTGATTCTCCGGAATTGATCTGGTTAGAAATATTATGGCGGAATTGTACAGAAAAATTAGCCTAGTAGTCGTAGTTTTACACGATTTCTAATTAATATTTTTTTCTTTCCTTTGCAAATTATAAGTAAAGATAATTTTATAAAACTTTAAATTAAAAAAGTTTTGCGAAGTTTTCACAAGTTTATGATAATAAGCCGGCAGCTTTATTCAAACAAAAAAAAAACTTAATTTTCTTTTTACTTATTAGCAAAGACATCAATGTTCGCCACGAAATATAAAAAAAAAATAATGGGCCTATTAAAACTTTATGCTGTCTGGTAAAGCCGCGTGTAATAATAAAACATAATGACAGTGTTAAATTGCTGTTTATTTTATGAAAGACACCTACCTCGTTTTAAATAGGGGTTTTGTCAGACCCTTAGCTGGCTTCAACCAGGCACACACACACACACACACACACACACACACATCTTTACCTTTGTTGTGACTCTGTCTCACACACAAGTCCCAGCATTATACTGAGCGATGGCCGCTTTGCGCGGATGTGACGCACATATCTTCCCAGATTGTGTAGGTTATTAATTTTGTTTTCTTCAGATGGAAGTAACATTGTGGGTATCGAATTTGGTAGAAATATTTTAAACTAGCTTCTGCTAACGGCTTCACCCGCGTGATCCCCAGGGAAGATATTCCCGGGATGAAAAGTAGCCTATGTCTTTTCTTAGGTTAGGTTATCTGTGTGCCAAATTTCATTTAAATTAGTTCAGTAGTTTTGGCGTGAAAGCGCGACAGACAGACAGACAAAGTTACTTTCGCATTTATACAATTTTACATTACTTTTGCATTTTTTTAGGATTAGAACAATAATAAACAACAACACAACAACAACAAACAACACACAACCACAACAAACAACAACAATGTAATATTTTTTTTTACTAAAACATTAAGATTTCATCAAATCACTAACTTGCTTTGAGGAAATGAACCCACAGAGTTGTTATTTTATCATCTGTCAGTATTTGATTATTTCCCTAGGGATTTGATCAAATCCTCATTGTGTCCTTTCTCTGCGACATATTTATCTCTCGCTCTCTCCTCCCTTACACCACACCTCACCATCTCTAAATCATTGTGCCGCCACATCACAAAGTGCGACTCCATTAGTCTCTCTCTGTTCATGCAGCCACCATTGCTGTATAATATGTCGCAATCTGACTTACACCAACACCCTGATATCTTCCTCTCTTTCACCACTATCACCTTAGTCCATCTCGCTACCTCCTCCCTTGCTCCACATTACAGCTTCTCTTTATTAAAGGACCTCTTGACCTCTAGTTTTCTGCTCTTTTAGATTCAAGTCTACCTCAATATATTCCTCTCTCCATCATCACTAATTATATCTCGCTCTCTCCTGCCTTGCACCACACCTCAGCATCTCTATATCATTGTGCCTTCACATCACAAAGCGAGCCTCCACCATTAGTTTCTCTCTGTTAATGCAGCTACCATTGTTGTCTATGTCTCATTCTGTTTTCGGATACACGATACTGAATATATCTGTGTACAACTCGCACTTCACTGGGTTTTCCTTGTTATGTATTTTATGTCGTGTGTCGTTGTCATCATTATCATCAATCATTTGTATTTAAAGGTTGATCGGTGAAAAGGTGAAAGCTTTTTGCCATGCTTACAAAATGTGTGGGTTCGCGTTACGCATATAAGTGGGAAATATATTCTAACTAGCTTTTTTTCCTGTTCCCGTAGCAATTTCGTGAAATCCTCCCCAAGGAAAGTAAAGGCAAAATTTCAGCTTTCTGCGACCAAAACTACTGTTTTGGCTGTGCGTTGTTGTCAGTCACTCAGTCACTCAACAGTAAAGGCTATATAGTAAGAAAGTTTAGGAAATCGAAAAACTGTATGTCCTGCATTGTCAAATATTTTTCCCAAACCGTGTACTGAATACAAGTTAGAATTGTTATAAAAGACGACATAAATAACAGACCGATTTCCAAATCCATTATTCGACATTTTGAAAACAATTTTCAATTCAGCAAAATGTATTCGAGCCGGTCTGACGTCTACATTGAATAACGAAGGTCTACAACAAATCGTAGCTACGTGCTACGCGGCTACGCTGCTACGACGTAGCGCTACCAGCGCTACGAAATAAGAACCGTTCGACTTGGTCTGAAATATTCATGGGTTTATCAGTTACCGTATTGGATACATGTTTTTTCATCAAGATGAATAGTTTTCTTCTACGAATATTATGTTGTATGGGTCTGGAAAATAGAAAAACATTTTGGAGAATTCAATAATGCTTTAGAAATGGAAGTAGAACATGGAATTTGTCCCATATTAACGATATATTGTATTGAGCTTTCATTGTGATTGACCCTATAATTTTCTATAGGGTCACAAACTATAATTGTATATTTCATGTATGTAAAGAATTAAATGTTATGAAAATAGAAAATACTTACTAGCTTTTTCCGTGGAGTATCCCCATGGAATCGTGCAAAACATTTTTTCTTTATTTTCAGTAAATTGCGATTGTGTAAAACTGTAAAAATCAAATGTTTCTTTGTGAGGCCAAACGGAACAATAACGCGATTGCGATGGATCTGGGTTCAGCTTGCGAAATTATGTACGGAACTAGACTTTACGAATGTGAGAAGTTGAAGAAGAGAAAATGATAGTAGTAGTTTATAAGCGACCCACCATGGCTTTGCACGTGTGAAAGTATATTCGTAAACCTTCCCCGTTTATCGTTCTTCGTGTTAGTGAAAACTGTATCAAAATCCGTTGAGTGGTGTGGAAGTTTTAAATTATTTAGAGATACCAAATTTATACTTATCCTATTATTTTATCGTTTTTAAATAGTTGGCCAAACAACACGAGATTGAGGCGCTTACCAATCGAATTAAAATGATTTATACCTCATTGAGCATAATTATGAAGTTTCACGACTGAATATTAAAAGATCCTGTGGTATTGAAATACTTCAAAAATAAAGCAATGATTTTCACACCAACTTATTGCCGTGATACACCCTTTCATCAATTTGAAGCTTAAGCAAAATAAAAATAGACCTATAACAATTGCTTACAATGGCCGCATTTCGAGTTTTGTTTTTTTGTTTAAAACAAATTTTATTTAACAAAGTGAAAAGCATACTAAAACAACCATTTCACCTGTAATAGCCTGGAACATGAACAAAGAGAATACATCCTCTTTGCAGGTTTGTTTTTATTCGTTATATAAAGAGTTTTTTGTTCTTTATTGAAATTGTACCTTCCTTTTTGTTTTTGATGATTTTGTATGTTTGTGTTTTTACCGAACACAGCACTATGTACATACATATTCGGAGTAGCTAAGTCTTTCAGAAATTGGTACAACAAAATGCTAGACTAGCTTATCAGTTGTGCTGGTCTAGCAGTGGCGTGCCGTAGGTGCAAGCCAGCAAGACTCCCTAGTCCCTATACACGGTGCCATTTTAGTCTCTCTAGGCTCTTTTATCATTTACGTTATAAAATACTAACTCAACTGGTTTAGTTATTTTTAGTATGTTATATTTCGATGTAATAATGATATAAGAAATAAACACGTAGCAATTTAATATCACTATAGCACAGAATTCAGTACAGAAACAGTGCAGTGGGTCGGCGTGATAGCGATGAGTTATATTATGGTGTTTTCTTTTTAACCAGCAATTTTCTTTTTAACCAGCAATTACCTATGCTGGCTTGCACCTACGGTTCGCCACTGTGGTCTAGCCTTAGTACCAGATAAGGCGTTGTTGGCAAATATACGCGTGTCACACGTTCTCAACTAGTGTCAGCATTTGGTAGCTTTTACTATTTTCCTGCATTTACTAGATTTTTTTCCTCTACCTATGACCCGTTACACCTAAATGAAATATTCTGCCTCCTGGGTAATACAGGTTACCCTAGTTCAGGAGGCAGGGTCTATCTATTGTTGTATACAGATTTCTCCAACAATCCTTATCCTTACTAATATTATAAATGCGAAAGTAACTCTGTCTGTCTGTCTGTCGCGCTTACACGCCAAAAGTACCGAACCGATTTAAATGTAATGTGGTACACAGGTAGTCTAGAGCCTGAGAAAGGACATAGGCTACTTTTTATCCCGGGAGTATGTTCCCTAGGGACCACGCGGGCGAAGCTGCTGGCAGAAGCAAGTCTAAAATAAATGTTCTAAAGTAAACGTTGGTAATACCAACTCAACTTATGTATCAAAATTATAACAGTTTACTATAATCTCTAACTTTGCTGAAATAAATTTATTATTAATTACTATTATAATTAACAGTGAGCAGGTATCTTCTGGACGGGCGAGATCGTGATCGACGAAGAAAAAACAGCTTTCATTGATTCTCTTCCGAATAAACTTAATAGTTTACATTTTCAGCCGTAAATCTAGCCTAAATAAAAGTCAACTTATTACGTTTGTAATTATTAGTTATTTCAAGAGGATCTAACTAAAGAATTCATTTTACATAATTTTTGTGTTCGTTAAGACTCAAGTTGGATTTTAGGCGTGTTTTAACATAGGCCATCGAACAAACGGATCTGGATTATAGACTTTATTTCATTTGCCTAAATAGCTCAGATTAAAGTGTTATTTAAAAATATAATCATATTATTAATTTATATCGTATCATAGAATAGAATAGAATACTCTTTATTATGTACACCATATATCATATACCTCTTTATTATGTATCCATATTTTAATCATATCATATTCATTCAGTATTTATATCATATCATATCATTTTTAATTATTTATAAATTCTTTAGATTACTAGCAATGAAACAAAAGACCTCGTGCAAAAAATCATCCGCCCGGAGCAAATGAAGCTGCAGGTTCGTAGTGTCCGCAAAACAAAAAATGGAGGCGTAATTATTAGTACCGAGACCAAAAACGACGCAGATAAATTAAAGCAAGCAGTCCAGCTCTCTTCATCTGGACTTACCGCCGATGAACCCAACAAGCGTAAACCCAGGATTGTAATCGTAGGAGTGCCGACTTCCATGTCTGAAAATGAGGTCTTCAAGTGCATTTTCGAACAAAACGTAGCCGATAAGTTTTCTGGCATGTCTTTGGAATCCTTCCTGACCATTGTAAAACTAAGCCACAAATCTGGGAAAAGAGATGCGTCGACCTGTAACTACGTCGTTGAAGTACCAGCTAATTTACGTAAAGCCCTAGTTGCTCAATCAAGGCTTTTTATAAATTGGACTTCCTGTCCTGTTAGAGACTTCACATTGGTAACACGGTGCTACAAATGCCATCAATATGGTCATGCAGCAAAATCGTGCAGAGAGGTCAATTGTATGTGTGGTCATTGTGGTGAAGCGGGACACTCGATGTCAGAGTGCGCAAAGAAAGCTGAAATGCCGAAATGTGCAACTTGCTCACGCTTCAAAAAACCCAGCAACCATAGAACAGGAGACGCTGAGTGTCCTGGAAGGAAGATAGCGGAGTTCAGATACATCAACTCCGTCGATTATGAGGGCGCCTAGTGCGTTATACTCAAGGCCAGATTTCCGTAATAACACCTGTTGCTGATTCAACAAGAACATACCACTGCGCTGACCTACTTCCCCTGAATTTTTTGTTGTGATACTAAACTAGCCCAGTGCAAAAATAAAATACGTAGATAAATATAAGTTACGTTGAATAAATCTGCAACATTCACTTTAACCCAGTGAAAATTTCTGCTGACGCTAAAAATTCACCTTGTGTTCGAGCAAATTATTAAGTGTTACAAACAATTTAACGCAAGTTAATCTAATTAGGAATCATTATTTACTATCATAAATTTACGTATAATTAGGTAAATCAAATAAGTCAATAAACTCAGTTATTATTCTAATATTAAGTAAATATTGTAAAAAATTAGACGATTCTTTGTATATTGTTTGAGCCCTTGCCGCCTGTGATACAGGACTCTCCTAGTACAGGCATCTAACATTGTTCTACCTATATTATTATTTAAGATTTATAATTCTATTGTACCAATTCGAATTTTGAATAAAGATTTATTATTATTATTATTATTATTATTATAGGTGAGATCATAATATTTTAGGACCGGTTTTTGAATTAAGAACTTCAGTTTAGGACCTATAAAACTTCTTCAATGCCAAAGTGTGACTGGTTTTCAGATTGGAGTCTTTTTTGTCTAGTATCCCAGCCCAATGTAGAAATACTACTGTATTTCATCTAAACAAGAATGCCATTCTAGCACACAAACTTTTTTCGAATCCAACACTACTCCACATCAGATAAAATTACGCAACATCATGCAAAAAAAAATCCTCGAACAATTTTTGGCGTTTGCACGAATCAAAGAGCCCATCATGTTCGAATCAGATTTTTCTGTCACCCAATGAAATAGGAAACAGCGGAATCAAAATAAACACAGGGCGAAACGAGGCTGTTGCTCGGCGGGACGTGAATATGGGGCGAACGTGGAATAAACGTAGCTTTGTCCGACAATGTTGGATAAAGGGTACATACATACAACATGTTGGTTTAGACACTAGTGTAAGTTTGTTTGACCGTTTAAAACTCTTGCTGATCATTTTTAATACTGTAAACATTGGTTTTCTGTATCGGTATATCATTTAGCAAATAAAAAAATCGCATGACTCATCGCATCACTTTCTTTATTGGGTTACGCAATACCCCCTGGCAAAACTGGTGTCTGATTTACTAGCTTCTAACTGAAATGGTTCTGAAACACAACTCGATACGTGGGTGTTGGGTGTCCAGAGGGCCTAGCATAAAATTTTACCATGGCTGCAATACTATTGTCTCTGGTTACAATTTTTGAAACCGGCAACACTATTGTGCCTAGACTGGGGTTCTATGGTAAGACCACCTGAGGCGCCAAAGTTTTTACGTTTCATTATATTGTACCAATTTTATTATTCAACTTACTGGCGAGAATTTTCATGATTTGATGTTATGAATACATGTAGTAATAAACGGTAACGACCAAATTATTCAAGTATTACACGAATGTGATTCGAGCACCAGCGTTTCATTTTTAAAATGTTAGGCGGACTCCCGCGCCTAAACTCGTTTCGCACATAATATTTATTTCAATTATTTACTTTATTCATACTTTTTAATTATTTAAATTGTGTTTGTCCCATAAAATTAAACCAAAATACTATGGGGTTGTAGACGTTAACTAGTTTCTGCCAGCAGCCGGGTCAAATCAGAAAAATATCAAGGGAATCAGCAGTCTCCTGGGATATAAGTATCCTAAGATAGGACACAACATGGTCTACCCGTGTGCCAACTTACACCCAAATTCGTTCAGCCGTCAAGATGTGAAAAGGTAACAGACAGACAGAGTAACCTTTTTTTTAAACTTTCGCATTTATAATAAAAATAAGCGGTAATAAACGGTCCAATTCTACTCATTTTTAAGCAACTTTTGTTCGCATTTCAGTTAAATTGCCAAAAAATATAGGGAAATTGAGGCTTTTTTGATAATTCCGACTAAGATGATGTGAACATTATCTAAAAAATAGTAGGATTGGTACCCAGTTAGTGATATGGATTAGCATTACCATATTTTTGACTGGTTAACTGGTTTAAAAAACTTACTCGTAAAGTTCCTATCAGAACAAGAAGCAGAAATTCCCTTAATGATTTCTTGAGACTGAATTCCAAGCTTCTCGTATCTACTTATATTTTGTAGGTCAGTGATAAAAGCTGTAAGATTTCCTCGTCTTTGTGGGCTGCAAGCCGTTGCGTCTTGGAGACGCGTGGGCGTGAAATGACTCTCATTCGCAAAGGTCAGGGGTTCAAACCGACTTAGTTTGTCTGTTAAAAAGATTTTGTACGTTCTTGTAGGTATTTTAAGGTCCTATTTTGAGACTTTGTAAGTTTTGTTGGAACGATGTCTTCGTAGATCTATATTAACTAAGGCTGTATCGGGGACATAAGTAGACAGGGCAAGATCAGAGGGCCAATTCTAATATTTTGTAAGGTGGATGCGCCAGGGTAGCCCGCGAAATACAATTTTTCTTACGTTTTTTGCAAGTCAGTTTTAGGTTTTATGCTGATAAAAAGTACGATTCACGGGCGTAAGAATTATGTATTTTCAGAATTATAACCATTTAAGTCAGCAATAAAACTCCATAGGGCCAGGTAACCCGAAAGAATGACAATTTCATGAAATCTTGACATTTAAGAATTATACCTACTTATTGAGTTATTTTACTGATTAGAATGGTTATAATTCTAAAAATACATAATTCTTACGCCCGCGAATCATACTTTAATCAACATATAATCTAACTAGTTGACCCGCGCAACTTCGTCTGCGTCACAATTTTCATTACTGCTCCGCTCCTATTGGTATTAGCGTGATGATATATAGCCTATAGCCTTCCTCGATAAATGGGCTGTCTAACACTGAAATAATTTTTCAAATCGGACTAGAAGTTCCTGAGATTAGCGCGTTCAAGCAAACAAACAAGCAAACAAACAAACTCTTCAGCTTTATATATTAGGTAGTATAATATAAGATACTAACTAACGAATTGCAAAAAACGTAAGAAAATTTTAATTTCGCGGGCTAGCCTGGCGCAACCACCTTAAGCAACTTTCGCATTAACATCTGAGTTGGAATCTGTCAAAAATGTATGGAAATAAAAATATTATAAAAATAAAAATGTTTATTTGACACTTACAAATACATGTTACAAGTCAGTCATAACGGAAATGAGGGCTTTTTTGACAGTTTGCGATTGACATACGAATGCGAACGTTTTTTTTAATAATGAGGGCTACCGTTTTTGTACTCACCAGTTGGCGCCACTCTCGAGTAAGGTTCTTAATCATAGCATTAGTTTTTATTACGCGCATGTGAACAAAGTCGGGCTGTTTTAGAAAAATATTCACAAAAATCAAAACAAATAAGTAAATAAACTCGCGTCAATAGCCAACCAACAGTGAAATTTGACATTTAAAACCTCACGCTACACTAGCGCCTCTAGCGGCAAATTCAAACGCTATTAGTAGAAGTGGTACTGTGTTATTAGTTACAAACACCAGCAGCTGTATATATTTAACTTAAGATTTAACTTAGTCTTTGACAGCACTCAATATATTTAATAGGGATTGTTAACAAAAAGTTACCGTCTATGTTAACGTCGAGTTAAACCAAATGTGGAATAATATCCATACAGCACATCTCTCATATTCAACACAGATAAATAAAACATACTTTTTTCATAAAACTCATCCCTACTATCATACTGTCACTAATTTACACTAGTCTTCATTTGTCGGCGCACCTGTTAGGGCCGGATTAAACTGAATGTAACCAGTTTTATCCAGCCGCCCGATCTACCAGCTAATTATTTGGATTACGGAGTACTTGGAGCGGGTCATTTTGTTCGGGGCTGTGTTATACAACTTCATTTAGGATAATGTGCTCTAAAATGGTAAATAGTTCGTTTAATGGGAGGGATGATGCTGGTTTAGTGTTAGTGTATCTTTTTATAAACACACTTTTTATAACCTAGTCGGGGAACATTCTTGATTATGATTCGTTATTTTACAAAATAGTTACTACGGGTGTAATAATTAACATCCTTACTAGTTGACCCGCGCAACTTCGTCTGCGTCACAATTTTCATTACTGTTCCGCTCCTGTTGGTAAGACCAACAGGAGCGTGATGATATGATATATAGCCTATAGCCTTCCTCGATAAATGGGCTATCTAACACTGAAATAATTTTTCAAATCAGAACAGTAGTTCCTGAGATTAGCGCGTTCAAGCAAACAAACAAACTCTTCAGCTTTATATATTAGTATAGATTCTTCCGTTACTGAGTGAGTGACTGACTGACAGACAACGCATATCCGAAACTGCAGGTCGTAGAAAGCTGAAATTTGGCATATAGGTTCCTTGGGGAGTGTAGGGGAGCACTAAGAGAGGATATCCCGAAATTCTAACGGGAACGGGAAAAACGGGATACGCCCTTTGTGCCCTTTGTGTTCCAAGGCTACGATAACCCTTTCGAACAGACTCCGCAGCCCCAGCAGGCACCTGCCCTAGCGAGCCCCATCTTCCATGCTGACATCTCTTTGAGGCGCGCTGGGATCGCAGCGCGCCGCCGACCCGGGCCAACAAACTAATATCAAGGATGGTCCTGCGGTAAAAAAAAATCATATTTATGAGTTAAATGTCTACTTTACAGAGTTTGTATTACTTCGTTTATACCTTTTATTAAAATCTACATTAATTGACTAGCAACTATTGTAATAGGTTACTGCTTTATACAAATATATCTGTCAACTAGTTCCTGGGAATATTATCGTTGATCGACTGCCTCAGAAGAAGTGTAGTATTTTTTAGGGCTTACCATTAGTAACGTGTCAGGATCTCATACATATATTTCCGGAAATAAATTCGCGATGTTTTGTTATGTTGAAGGACTATATTTATAGTATTCACGATTCACAAATTCCATTACCTTAATTAATAACATAGAAAAGCTCTTCCTATTCACACAATATCTCTACTATCAAACGTCCCTCGACTCGAATGGTACCACTATGTTTCGTCCCACTCCTTAAGGCCCGTCCCACATATGATTGGTATAATATGAGTAGCTCCTCGCTGAACATTTATCAAACCTTTCTCTTAAGGTTGGCCGTTAATTAACATTTCTTACTTAGACCCTTCTTCCTTAATTAACTGAGAATTGATATGTTCGGGTGACTGCGTTTACACGTCTTATCGTAACTTTATTCAGGGGTTGTCAACCTTAATAATTTAATGTGTGGAACTGCCGGGTTTGGGTCTTGACCTTTTGTAATATTAAAACCCGACTAAGTGCGAGTCGGGCTCGCACGCATTGTTACATGACAATTCATAATTTTTTCTCTCTTTTTCAGGTAAGTTTGTGACTCCACAGTACGTAAAATCTATGAAAAAGAAACCTACTGTTGGCGACAAACAGTGAGTACCCTTCTATCTCAGATAAAGCAGACATGGTAATTACTGTATGTAGGTACAATCCAATGCAAGAACCATATATTTTACTTTTTATCATCATTTTGACTTGTACATTATGTTTTAATAAATATACGTTTCTAGCTATTAATATAACAATAATAAAAAAGCTCCCTGTATACCAATAAACAAATCTAAAACGAAAATAATTCACGTAGCGGCCATTAAAAGATTCCCCGTCCGCGCTGGCTGCTGACCAAACAATCAGCCAACGATTCCATTTGCATAATGGCGAATAAACAAATGTTAAAACAATAACACGGTCAACTGCACGGCCATGCTAACAATTTGAATTTAACGTCACCTTTATCACGTTGCGTTAAGGTTGTTTTTCGTATTTTAAGGTAGTGTTAGTCAGGATGGTCGTACCGATTAAATTATAAATTGAACTTTTTGTTTTTAACGTAACCATATTTTTGGGGATTGTTGATTTTAATCAACTGAGTATGGTATGGTTGTATTTTGTTTTTGGAATAAATATGTTTTTTTATTCTTATAAAAGGTAATTCAATAAAGGATCATAAATTTTATTTGTGTACATTTAATCATGTTTTATTATACAGGGAAAAGGATGGATATTTCAATGTACTCGTAAGGCTTTCAATCAATGTTAAAACAGCTTGTAAATACTGAGTATTCTGTTACTTTTGCCAACCGAAGGTATTTTTTGACATATTAACTGTTACTTGAGCACAAATTTCAAATATTTAAAATAGCCATAAATGCAAGTGGATGATACATTTGCAATATTTCAAAAATAGTAATCAGTTTGGCTATCAACGAAATTTGACCACCAAAACGAATATTTTCAAACAATGCAAAATCTAAAATACAATATATAATGGAAAAATTCAATATCGCGGGATAGTGGCAAAATAGCGACGATATGGAAGCCGCAGCCTCATATCAATGCATCACATGCGGCTAACTTCCGCAGAAATTGAACCAATGCTTTTGAATATTTCAAATCGATAGACGAGAGACTAATCTGTTTTACTTTTATGACTGACTGACGGGATATGTTTTTGCATATTTTCACCTAGCAGTTTTTTCGGTTTTACTCCCGTGTTCTATCTTGGGAATAGTTTTTTTATTTGGAAAAAGGTCATGCCACTCAGTGATAGTACAGCTTTGTATTGGCGAAAGTATTCTCGTTATCGGATCAGTATCTCAAAGATAATTATTAATCTCTTAAAAAACAAAAAAGTCCTCACAATAACCACTGCGTGTTTAGTGGTGGAAATATCATAAAATACAACTCATGTTCATTTAAGCAACATAATCCCTTAATCACCCTTTACAGAACCACGAAAGAAAAATAAACAAACAAAAAGTTTTTATTCTCCTTTAAAAGTAACAAGTGTCACCAAAGAGTTTTTTACCATAAATCTCGAGCAAGCTTGCGGACGCTTAACCGAATTAATTTAAATAATTTAACTAAGTGGTTGTATTAAAACATGGCGCCGCAAAACGTGGGAACTGAACTTTGAAGCTTAGTACTACGCCTCGTAGCACTTATTTTGCTACGTGCGTAGCAAGTTCGTAGCTTCGTAGCACACCCTCTACGTTAGCGACTTTAGAAGTTTTTCAAGTGTGGAATGGATTGAGTGAATGAACTTTCGAAGTTCTTTTAATAAAACTGGGAAGAATAATAAATTATAAGCTTGAATACTTTTCTATCTCTTTTATATTTTACTGGGAAATTATATATCATTCCCACAATTGCAAACCGCATGAAAAATACTAGACAGAAGTATCATTTATGTCACAATAAAAAACCGTCACACGATCCATGGATCTTCAGACATAACTACCATTAAACGTCTTTTTACGAGCCATACAAATTGTAACACGACCATAATGCGATGTAACTATAAACCGAGCATTGCCCACTAAAACTGCGGCCTATCTAAATTGGACGTGTAAAAAGAGCCGTAGCTGTTTTACCTTTGAATTTTCACGAGTTTGGGTCTTCAATATTTACTGACAATATTTTGGAGGAACAATAAATATTGATGGTTTGACCTTTGTCCTTTGTGTTCCTATCTGGAGAGCCCGACGACACAGACGTTATTGAATGACGTTCTAAAATTTTAGTTGAGATTGTGTTTCCTTGGCGGAATGTTGAGCTGAGAAGGCTCCATTTTTCCTGTTTGTGTCTTATGGATTATTGAGTTCATATAGCTGTCTGAATAGACAGTTATCCTTACGAGTTGCTGTTTACGGTTGTCAGTGGCAGAAAGCTGAGGTTTTTTGTTATTTTTATCTTGGATTAGTTTTTTACCAAATAAGTACATGCTCTCTGCTGGTTAATTATGTTCAACCGGTAAACAAGAGCATGATGTTACAATTACTCTTATTTGCCTACAACAGTCCACTGCTGGACATGTGCTATCTCAATCGTACGCCATTCAACTCAATTCTTGGAAACTCGCATCCAGTTGATATCAGTCACTTTGTCTAGATTGTTGCTTGTCCTAGCCCGAGGGCGTCCTACCTTAGGTTTGCAGATTTGCGTTCACTAGTCAAGAAAAAGTCTTTTTTCACTGTTACCAATTTCTCATCTGATGGTAAACGGTGATGCGGACGAAGATGGAGCACGTTTGCCTAGAAGTAACCTATTCACTCTTGACTTAAAAACTCCCAGGTTGTAGCTATCTTCCCCAACTCGTTTCTTTACCATCCCCATTCTTGAAATCTGCTAACAAAGACAGAATATAATAGAATAGACAACACAACTCACACATACACCTAGCAACAAACACAGAGTATAAGAGAGAACTAATTAATAAATAGCAGTTTACAGTAAAAATGCGGTGAGCCTGCCCATACTGAAAGGTCTACTATCTCAGCGTCTACCTATACCACATTTATATCGTTAACAATATCGACTCCAAATTAAACTCCTTCTAATGAATTTCCAATACACTCGCTTGCAAAATTAAATTTTTATTTTGCTAGCTAGGTGCTTTTATCTCTTCAAAAAGTTAATTAATTTTTGCCACGTATAAATATAAAACTAGCTAGATTTTACAGGCATTGTTATCTTTTAGTCCATTTTGTATAGTTTCCAGTTAACGGAACGAGGCTCGTGAGACTATTTTGTGTTCATATATTTTCATTGTAAATGTAGAACTTTAAAAGTTCTCCGGGAGATAAGTACGAACGATCTAGCTTGAATGTATCTAGTGCTTTTGTTACGCTCGATTTTTCTTAAAAATATGTGTGACTTGGACAGTGGAAAATAAAGTAGAATCTTTAATGGCAAATGTCTCTTAACTATCAGTGGAGGTTTATTCTACTCTTTCAATGATTGAGAGCACATTAACGTTGAGAGCACATATCCAAATAAATGATTTGAGATAAAGTTAGTTAGTCTGTGTAAAAAC
The DNA here is from genome assembly GCA_950371165.1 of Lacanobia oleracea. Classification (NCBI taxonomy): domain Eukaryota; kingdom Metazoa; phylum Arthropoda; class Insecta; order Lepidoptera; family Noctuidae; genus Lacanobia; species Lacanobia oleracea. The sequence continues at coordinate 6,520,031 of OX493398.1, forward strand.
AAGTTTTTCTGTATGCATCGATACTTATTTTAGCGAAGAATATAAGTTTAATACTGAGTAGGTCCTATCAAAACTCAACTGTGAAATACTAAACTAATATTATAAATTTGAAATTGACTTTATCTTTTTGTCACCTCTTCACGAATTTACCACCACATCTCGGAATAGGACATGGGATTATTTTCATCCCTAGAGCATCTCTTGGGATAATATCTGACTTTAAGGCTGCGTTTCGCTTGCGTTGAGCGAGGTATATGAAGCGATTCTATTGGTTCTTAAGAGCCTATACTACCTCAAATGGCTTAGCAAAATCCTCTGATACGCCGAAAATACTGCAGCATTAATTTTGAAATAAATATATGGTAAAGTTGAGCATTAATGTTAAGTCCTATGTTTGGCGAAAACACGATTACATAAAATTTTCTCGATAGAAAAAAATCCCGAAGTTACCTCTAAACTGAATAATAAACCGCTGGCAATCATAAAATACTTCAAATTAGATCATGAAACTTTTTATACTTACTGAATTAACTATAAAGCAGGTCTTATGTTATTTATTTTTTTGAATTTCCTCCCAAATTAAATAACTTAAAATATCGGCCTTATTAAAGTTGGTTCCCTGCCGCGCGCCACCCGCGCTCAGTCCTGCTCCGGCTTCCGTACGGGAGGGCTGTGTCATTTTGCGCTCAGGACACATTACGCGACGTAAAATAAAACGATTGAATTGCGTGAGTTTTTAGTGTTTGCGTAATGGGAAATAACCGAAATAAAAATAAGAAGCGACGGGGTTGGCGTAAAGAAACAGGCAAACATATGATCGAAATGAAGTAAGTATCTACCGACCTATCTATTTACAGTATTAGTGATTACAAACATGTAGCTAAATATGTAGTAGGTATACACGTTTGGAGCAGTTTCTGCATGTGTGGGTAGGCCAGGTACTTACCGTACATACTCATATTTTTTTATAACTTTCTAAGCGCTTGGCGGCTGCAATACGTGTCGCGTGTTCGATTCCCGCATCGGAACATGTGTTACAAAATTATGTGATGGCCTACAAATAATTGTGAAGACTTGTATTTGTAACCGCACCGTTCACGTTTTAGGAGAAATCAGTATACGGCAACATTTATAAAAAAATGAAATTACCTAAATAGGTTTATTTTGTTTTGACGCAACAAAATATAGGTTTTATATTTTTATAACTCCAACAGTTCCGTGCGGTAATCGAACCCGCGCGCCCCGAATTGCAGCCGCTAAACGCTTATAAAGTTATAAAATATATAAGTATGTACCTACGGTAAGTACCTACACTAGCTGCAAGAAACCAAACTATTGCTTGCTTCACACACAATCGGACGTGCGGTGCTAGGTACCTATGCATGTTGTAAAATACATAAAAAATATGAACTTACTGGGCGTACTGTAGTAGATTAGCTAAATAATAAATATGATGATCTTTCCAGACGACGTCGATTACACACTACTGAAGATGATGTTGATAAAGAGAATATTCCAGAAAATTCGTGAGTATCTGCTACCTATTTATGCACGTAACTGATCTGTTATAAGAACACACAACTTTAAAATAAGGTAGAATAAAAGCAATATATTTCCAGTATAATCTGATCTCGCATTGTATAGGCATTCCGCACAATTAGAGGTCAGCTTATTTTCGCGCACCTGTATTTCTATAATAAACGTAGGTAAACAATAATAATAATTACGTAGCTGTATAATTATTCATTGATACATTCGCAATTATGATTATATGGACGATTTCGTCGTCTTTTTTTATTGCACAATTTTAGGGTTCCTTAGCGAAATGAGAAACGAATATATGTAATGTCTATCGGCCAATTATACCACACATTTGTAATTGTTACAGGACCCAAATACCTCCGATAGAAGTAGAAATAAATTCGGGCGAAACAAATGTTCATACATTACAAAATATTGAATTGTAAGTACCATACGTAAATATTTGATCATCAAGATATTTTTTTTCTGTTCTTTGCCATATGACATTACCGTTTTGTACTAACGCGTAACGGTTACTATCACGAAATTGGCGAGTTCACACACTTTTCATATTGTTGTACTTTTTAGGGTTCCGTATTGTTATTCATGTTGATATAATTATGCTTTCAGGTGTAAGTACTTTTATAATGAATGTTGCGTTTTCTTGCAGATCACAAGTACCACCTGAAGACACAAGCTGTTCACTGAATACACATAGTGACGAAAGAATATTGGATCCGTAAGCTATTTAATAATAATACTCTTGATTTTATTAGTGACTAGCTTGACTTTGCCCGCGACGTCGTTTGTGATCCAGGATAAAAAGTAGCCTATACCCGTTTTCAGGCCATGGTCTTTTCATGTGCTAACTTTTATGCAAATCCGTTCAGCTACTTTAACGTGACAAACAAACAAACACACGTTGCACATTTATATTATTAGTTAGGAAGTGAGGATTACAATTTCCTAATTTTTATACTAAAAAAACCTCTTTTTTTCAGATATTCACATAATCTTCCGCAATACGGCACACCAGATGATGAATGTGATGATGATACTAATTGGTAATTGCTAGATTTTTTATATGAGAAGTTTTATGTGTATCATGTATGTTATTCAGTTTACCAAGAATTCATAAAAAAATATTCTGGTCATTTCAGGTGCGAAATGAGTTTTAATAACCCTGTGGAAGAGGAAAGCTGTTTTTGTGTAGAAGGGCGGAGAATGATTGATGTAAAATATTTTTATAGACGACTTCAAGAAATATCTAATCATAATCAGGCATTCGGATGTACATTGAGCAACGTTCACATTATATCAGAAAAAAGAAAAGGTCTACTCTCCAAATATAAATTAGCCTGCAATATGTGTAATCTAACATTTTATCTTGATTCTGAGCTGAAATCAGACCTAGATTTAAACAAATCTGCAACATCTGGTATCATATCTTCTGGAATTGGCTATTCCCAATTTAGCGAATTATGTGCATCGATGGATTGTCCATCTTTCTCTCAAAAGCACTATGCTAAAGTCCAAAATGAAATATATGATGAATGGCGAAAAACTGCTATAATTACAATGGAGGCAGCTGCAGCAAGGGAACGAGATGCAGCTATTGTGGAAGGGCGAGTAAAAAATGGCCTTGCTTGCATAGATGTGATTGCAGATGGTGTCTGGAGTAAACGTTCTTTCAACACAAATTTTTCAGCCCTATCTGGAGCTGCCGCTATAGTTGGCAAAAGGTTCGGTGAGGTTTTGTTCATCGGAGTAAAGAACAAATACTGCTGCATATGTGCCCGAGCTGAAAGTAAAGGTATCAGTCCAGGCGACCATGTATGCTATAATAATTATAGCGGTTCTTCTACCGGTATGGAGTCTGACATATTGTTAGAGGGGTTTAAACAGTCCATTCCCATGCATAATCTTATATACGAACGTATGGTGGCGGACGGCGACTCGAGCACGTATAAAAAAATTTTGGAAGGACGTCCATATCCCAATTGCACCATAGAAAAAATAGAATGCAAAAATCACATTTTCAGAAACATGTGTAAAAAGCTAAAGAACATAACTACAGAAACCAAATATCCTTCAAATTTAAGAAAAAAAATTACTACTCAAAGAATCCTAGCTATCCGTAAAGTCATTTGCTCATCCATAACTGAACATATTTCCAAAGACGCCACCTTTGACATAAAAGTAAGTAACCTATTTACAGACATCATGAATTCATACAACCATGCATTCGGAAATCACGAAAACTGCCAACCCTATTATTGTACTAGCCAAAACAATAGTGAAGACTTAACTTTAATTTTGAAGACGTGTGCTATATGGCATAGAATTAAATTTGTGGTTAACACTGTGGCAGCTAAGGCTCGAAGTCTTATGCACAACAGTGACAGCAATAGAGTAGAGTCTTTCAACAGTATAATTGCCAAATTTGTTGGTGGGAAACGCATTAACTTTTCATTACGTCGGGGCTATGATGCAAGATGCAACGCTGCCGTGGTATCATTTAACACAAAGCGCCCACTTACCACTTTACACAGAGCGATTTTGGGGAGAAGTCCCAGGTCGCTAGTGAAGAAATTAGAGGAGAAGCGCTCAAAACAAAGACAAAGAGCATCGACATATTGTAACAAAAAATGTAGAAAACTATTTTTTAAAACCAAAGATAAAGATTATGGTGAAAACTGTGAAAAGCCAGACATGACAAGTCTGGAGTACAATCGCATCAAAGAGGATTTTTTGAAAAGTTTGCCCAGTTCAGAAGAAGATCGAAGACAAGTAGAAAAGTCTACAATTCTGCAAAGAGAGTCAAGTGAGTGGTTAGAGCTCAGAAGAAAACTTCTAACGGCATCAAATTTTTCCAAAATTGTAAATAAGCGACAAAACTCAAGTGTGAAAAATTTAGTAAAAAATCTTATATATCCAAAGAATCTAAGTCATGTCCCATCTCTGAAACATGGTATAGAACATGAAGCAACAGCAACAGAGCAAATGTCATTACAATTAAACATTCAAATAGAGCCTTGTGGTCTCTTCATAGATAAAAACTTGCCTTTTCTAGGTGCAACTCCAGATGGAATAGTGGGAGAAGACACAATTATTGAAATAAAGTGTCCTATAACAGCATTTAAAACATCTTTGGAAGAATCTATAGAGAAGAAAAAAGTGATTTTTTGGAAAAAAACTAAAAACGGACCCTTCATAAATAAAAAACATCCTTGGTACATACAAGTACAGGGACAACTTCATATAACGGGTAGGCAAAAATGTATTTTTGGAGTATGGTCTGGATGCGACAAAGACGTTAAAGTTGAAATTATAGAGAGAGATGACCAATATTGGCAAGAAATGGAACCAAAATTAGTACAGTTTTATATGACATGCATGTTGCCTGAGCTATGCGATCCCAGACATGTTCGAAATATGCCAATAAGAGATTTAAGCGAATTAAATGTTATGTAATTTTGACAATGTGTAATAACTTATGGTAAAACCATATCTACCCTACCTACCTACCCTATCATACCCACCTACCTATATACTTACCTATCCTACATCCTTGCCTACCTACCTAACTAGCCTACCTACGTACACAACTACATACCGTAGTATACTACTTACGTACCTACCTACTAATAGATAACAAGAAAACGCATCATATTTTTCACATACATGTATAGCTACATAACCAACTATCCTACTTATCTACATACTTACCTACCTATCTAATATTCATAGTCATACAAACCATGCCTTGAGAATCACGAACAAAACAAAAAAAAATATCCAATATGTTTCCTTCGGAAGTTATGTGCCGTCATACATTTCGGTAATTTATTTTGAAATTTGTATAATGGCAAAGCGTTTTACTACCACGCCAATGTACCCACAGAACCCTGACTGCAATGGTGACTCGAACTTGATTAGTTTTTTGTAACAGTAGAATTTATGCAGTGGCTCAGAATCGGTTTCAAAAAAATCTTATAGGTATAGTAATAATATATAGATACATTTAGACCTACTAATTACATAATTACATTCAAAAACGGCTGTCACAAATACATACAAGGAGAAAACTATAAAACTCAAACTTACTACAAAATCAATGTGCGGAACCCTCACCGTAACGTTGGCTCGTCTATTATTTTGTAGCAATTTCCAGTATAAGTTGATCTCGCATTGTATAGGCTTTCCGTACAATGAGGGGTCAGTTTATACTGGAAATTTTGCTTGATAAGCAACTGTCAGTAGGTACATTGAAATTCCTGCCGGGGTTGTGGTACTGTCCAAAAGGGCTATTGAGGGTACACGAGTCTGACAGTCCCGTCCGCTCCACTTAGGGTGGGAGGATTTTACCACGATAAAAAAAGTACCTGCATTGAAATTAAAGTGATACCTAATAAATTTTATTTTGATAATAGTGACTTATTATTAATAATTTTATTACTTTAGAAGTTTAATACTTGTCCCATAAATAAAGTAGGTAGTTTAGTCTAACAAAATGCATCGTACTCGCGGTGTGCCCGCGTAACCGCGAGCAGCAGTGTGCGAGCGAGATAAAGAGTTAGGCGGCGCGGTGAAGTGGGGGCGAAATTAGAATTTGAGCTGAGGTTGTATAGGCTCTTAACAAACACATCCCTCGCTTCACATCCTCGCACATCTTTGATGGAAACGCAGCCTCACGCAGGTGAAGCCGCTGGCAGAAGCTAATTAAATTATATACATCTTCAGATACATCCGTTCTTAATAATCGTTCCCTTTACCATCCTTTCTAATTAATATCCCACTTCATTCTCATCCGCTAGCAACACATACTTTTAAAAACATTATCCAAAAGGTAACGTACCATCCTATTCTTTGTACAAACCAATTTCACGTGCGCCGACTGGCAAACGTATAGGATGTATTAACCCGGGTATTTTGACCGGGGTATCCGGGTACCCGGTCCAAGGACCCTTAATAGCAATGTCCGCGATTTTGATAAAGCTCCAGTTCAACCCAGATTTCTGACAGTCCGTATTCGTTTGGTATCTTTTGTTTGATACTATGTTGAGTTTGTGGTTCTCTTATATGTATAATAATGTTGCCCTGGTACCCTTTTTGTGAAGACAGTTTGGTTAGACCGTGTCGTTGACATTTGAGCCCTAAATAATATTATTTCGGCTTCTCGAGAGCTGTGTCTAAGGTGATTATTCTATTGATGTAGCTTCTCACTTATTCTAATGTTTATAAATCATATTTTTTTTATTCATGATCCTTGAATAAACAAAATATGATTCTATTAAGTCTGACGTTAGTCCGTACTTTTTTATTTTTTAAGTTATCGAAAAATATGCGACACGTATTTTTTGCTTTATCAAATCAATAGAAAATGTCGAGATAAAACTCATCTAAGATCAGGAGTGGGGTCTTGTGACTTCACTATTCTGTAAAAAGAGTACAGTGTGACGTCATAATAGTTTTCAACGCACTGTACGAGTATCGTTTTAATTTGTCGTTGATGTGAAAAAATAATAAAATAGGTACGTGTCCAATAGAAAATGTATCTGGCGGACTAATAAGATTTTTTTAGTCATCTACCCTATTTCATCAGTAATGTCAGCGATGTCTTCGAGTATCATCATCATCTGCCTAGCCTTTCCCAACTATATTGTGATCGGCTTCCAGTCAAACCGGATCTAGCTGAATACCAGTATATTACGTGAAGCGGCTGCCTACCAGACCTCCACAACCCATTAACTGGGTAACCTTGTACTTCATGGCAAGACTGGAGTCAGATTAACTGGCTTCTGACTATCCGTAACGACTGCCAAAGATCTACAAATGACAGCCGGGACCAACGGCTTAACGTGCTTTCCGAGGCACGGAGGAAACTCGGTAAGTTAAGATGGTCACCCATCCACAGACCAACCTTGGCAAGCGTTGCTTAACCTTGAAGATCGACCCGTGCGGCTGTTATTATCTAGCCACGAGCTCCTCTCTAGCCACGAGCTCCTCTCTAGCCACGAGCTCCTCGCTCCACGCTTCGAGTAACATCATCATCATATCAGCCGAAAGACGTGCACTGCTTGACATGGGCCTCCCCAAGTGTCGCCACAACAACCGGTCCTGTGCGTCTCGCATCCATCGGCTACCCGCGACCCTCACCAGGTCATCGATCCATCTTGTGGAAGGTCTTCCAACGTTTGATTATTGGTCAAGTAAAATAAATAAATTGAGTAGGTTAATTTGAATGTGTTGAATTATTGTTTCAAGTTTCCAATAAGATCTTAGCTTTTATTTTTCGTTGTTAACCAGCTCTGTCTCATTCCTGGGTAAAAATATTCCACTTTTCCTTATATTTCTATCAATTTTGTGTTTCGTTCTACCAACTTTGAAATTCCTCTTCAGTTTTATTATATTAAACAAGCTTTTGCTTGCGACTTCATACACGCATATCCCGTTTTTTCTCGTTCCCGTAGGAATTTCGGGAAATCCTCTCTTAGTGCTCCTTTACAAGCATGCCTAATTTCAGCTCTCTACGTCCAAGTAGTTTCGGCTGTGCGTTGTCTGTCAGTCACTCAGTAACGGAAGAATTTTATTTATTTATTTATTTATTTATTCACAAAATCCACAGCTCTTTAACAATTTTACTTAAAATAAATATACCGATCTTACAGCCAATTACAGATTTACAATTTATTATATATTAGGATTGATGCCCAAAAAATGATACCCAAACTAGAAATCCCCTTGTCATGTCCCAATCGTCATGACAGGCAAACAGAAAATCCCATTAGTTAAAATAACATTTAGTTTAGTTCCAAAGCGATTGAATTAACGGTGACGTTCCAGCAAATTAATATAGCAAAATGTTTGCCAAACATTGGGTGCTTATGGGTTTAATGAGGCTTACCGCACTTCAAATAGATTACCGTGTTAATATTGTAAGTGTATGGGGTTACAATATTATAATCTTAATATCTTTAAACGTATAGACAACGAATTGCAAGGTATACAAGGTCATGTTATAAGGGGGGTTTATTTATTTATTATAACCTTAATTGTACACCGATAATGACATAAAATGAAAAGTACAAACTATAACACATAATAATATGTACAATGGGCGGCCTTATTTTTTGCCCTATTGAAGATCTCTTACCTTAAAAGTATTATTATTTTCTATAGATAGATCAATAGAAGGGATATACTTTATTGCATACCAAAAATCGTTACATAATTCTTTAAAACAAACTTAATTCTGTGGGCTCAATGGCGGTATTATCGCAACTGCAAAATAACCTTTCGATGAACAAATGAATTTAAAATAAATTGAACCGATACTGTATACGTTTCATCTCGGGAGTCTGAGATAATTTTAGATAATAACGCGGGCGATGCCGCAGGCTGAAACTAGTGTTCCTATTTACCAAGACTTGTGAATTGATATCGGTTTTTATAACTGTGGATACTTGAGTCTAAATCTAGTAACTCGTTTTATCTCCAGGAAAGGAAACCTCTTCTATTTCTCTTCAGATAAAGTTGGAGAGAAAAATATGAAACAGCAAGACAAAAATAAACTTTAAAACTAAAACAAGTGCAATTGCGCTGCAATGAAGATTAGTTTCTTCATTTTCCTCCTCATAAAACAATAAGAGAGGAAACTATATTTCCGAGAAGAGAACTTTTCTTAACAATTTTCCACCCGACAATTGTTCCACAATACAATAGAAACTTAAACTCGAAAGGACTCGAGTAACTCAAAAATTAATGTCCTAATCCACACGAATCAAAGTCGTAATAAGCTTGGTAATTGAATAAGTTCACTCAAAGTTAGCTGAATGGAATGAACGAACTGTGGAGTTGGCTTGAACTGAGTTGAACGTACATTCAATAAAGAGTGTAGGTTAAGTCTACAGGGAAAGTAAAGACAAGACGCGCCAAATAAAAAACAAAATCTCAAAAAGTTACGAAATCTGTGATTAAACAGAGGCAGTACTAATTAGAGGCAACTTGAAGAGTACAGTCGAAACATAGATTAAAACTAAATACAAGTTACCTGTGTATTTATTTGACTGTACATTTTGTTTCGTCTCAAATTCCGAGACAAAATCGTGGTTACTTAGCGTATAAGAAGCTTAAATGTATTAACTGGATAATGGTATGTCTTCACGCTTTCCTAATCCAAGAGACATGCTTTAATTTTTGTTTCGGATTATAACTTTTGTTTATTTTGGTTTGTTTGTTTTGATATGCTTCGTGACCAGAAGGCTTTGGGTTCCGTTTGTAAGGGTGCATTTTGTGTATGTTTTGACTTTGGGCCAAATTGTGATGACATTTTCGATCAACAAAAACAGTAGAGAGATGGAGAATATTACATTTGATTCAGATACTAACTTTTGCCCGCGACTTCGTACGTACATATCCTGTTTTTTCTCGTTCCCGTAGGAATTTCGGGAAATCCTCTCTTAGTGTTCCCCTACACTCCTCAAGGAACCTACATGCCTAATTTCAGCTTTCTGCAACCAGTAGTACCAGTTTCGGCTGTGTGTTGTCTGTCAGTCTCTCATCAGTGACGAAAGAATTTAATGAACAGCAAAAACAAAAACTCAAGTACTACTAAAGGTACCTGGGGCTCTTTGAGTCAACAGTGAATAGACTTCATAGCAAACGTGTTCCATTGTGAACCACATCATCGCCTTCCATCAGGAGCGACGTGATCAAACGCGAACCTATAACCTTTATAATATGAGATTGCCCTGTGCGATAAGACCGCCCATTGTACACTAGTTTTTATAAGCGTTTTTTTACTGTGCTTGTTATGAGGTGTACAAAAAAGTATATAATAAATAAATAGAACAAACTTTTAAAATTTGAGGGCTGTCCTCGATTTCTCTGGGATCTCATCATAAGATTCTGACTAGGTGACAATAAGACCACCTCAGGAGTATAGGCTTTTTATTAAAACAATAATTCTAAAAAATAATTCGAAAATCGGTCCACAATTGGCAGACAAATCGGTGTTAATACATAAAAAAAGTACATACGAGTGCAGTCGATCATAGAACCTTTTCCTTTTTGAAGTCGGTTATAAACTTAGGATTATTTCTTTCCCCGACTCCGTTTTCTTTTTACCTATTTTGCTTCACTCATTGGAACAATAGGCCACTATTGTCTACATTTCAATTTCATTTCTCCTTTCGTAGGTTTGCTGAAATAAATTTCTTTAGAAAGAAGCAGTAGGTTTGTACTAATGACCATAATGCTGTATCTATACCTTTTCTCTGTGATAAATAAATATAGGTTCAATAATTACACTGGTTTATCAAAACCCTTGGAAGTTAGACGTTTGTTGGAAGGCTTCCCACAAGGTGGTGATGGTCGCGGGTAGCCGATGGATGCGAGAAACGCAGAACTGGTCGTTGTGGCGACGCTTGGGGGAGACCTATGTCCAGCAATGGACGTCTTACGGCTGATGTGATGATAATGAACAAAACCCTTAAATTTTCCAAACAAGCACACCATAAAATCGCATCACAATAATTACTCTGACTCCAGGACTCCAAACTAAACAAACCAGATACTTACCGTTATTGGGATGTTCAGGATAACGTTAGAGAAGATTATGGCGAACTCGCATTGTTTCCTATTATCTCCCGCCCGCAACGGTTCGGGTCGGTTATTAATAATAACAAACGTTCTCACTTCAGGTAAGGGCGCTATTATTGGCTCAGGCCAAAATAAACTGACTTTGGTGAACATGCTATAAGTATACTTGATTTTGGCTTATCCTGCGAGATGAGGGGTCAATTTACTTGAGATGCAAAAAATGAATTCTTGCGGTTTTGCGCATCGAGATGTAGTTGATGCTTCCTTTTTAGGGCTCCATACCTCAAGGAAAAAACGGAACCCTTATTCCTATAAGACGTATAGACGGACGAACAATAAAGTGATCCTGCACTTTGTTGTCCGTCTGTCTGTCGGTCAAGAACGTTTATCTCAGGAACGTGTGGAGGTATAGAGTTGAGATTAAAACCTTATACTCAAGTTATGTGGCCCCTGCAGCTGTGAATTAATCAAACTTCTTAGATAGGTAACGTAAAAAAAGATAAGGTTCTTTATGCCGCAAAAACGTATATTTCGACAATTTTAAGGGAATCAATATGTATAGGGTATTTTCCGTTGACCTAGAACTATGAAATTTGGCAGGTAATAACGTTTTATACAAGTATTGGGAAAAGTCTGAAACCCATACAGTTTTAATTAAAACATAAAAAATATAAGTCTTTATTTAATTTGTAGCTACAAATTTTAACGGAACCCTCGGTCGAGTCCAACTCGCACTTGGCCGGTTTTTTTTTTGCTCTTCCGCTGCAATATAAGCTGTTACTGAAATAAAATCTAACCTGGAAAGAGTCACAATCACGCCTTTTAAATGCACACCGTATAAATAACGAGCTTATTCCGCGATTGGACCGCTGCGCAATATGTTGCATACAAATAACAGCTATTTTCACTGTGTCCAGTTTAAAAAAGATAATCCCCTTATGGAGTGGACTTTCCAGCTACCGGCTTTTAGTGATACAGTGTACAATAAAATCTGGGAATTCAATACATATGGCACAAGTATGGTCAGCAAGTAAAGTCGGTTAGCACTGTTATTTTACGTACATAGATAGAAACTATAAACATTAAGACAAACATTTTCGAAATCAACCTGTATTCAGGTACATGTTTCATGCAGTCGGAATTAGGGTATCTGTCCATTACAAGGCAGCGGAGCGGAGAAACGGAGAAATTTTAACCAATCATGTCAGTCGAAATGTCAGTGACTTACTTGGCAAGAAGATGTTATGCAATTCCATTGGTTAAAATTTCTCCTTTTCTCCGCTCCGCTGCCTCACTTTGCTGTAATGTAAGGCACCCTTTGTCCTACAAATGTGAGACAAAACTCACACTCTCACTCTCTCTCTCTGTGTGTGTGTGTGTATGTGTGTTGTGTGTGTGAGAGTGTGTGTGTTGTGTGTGTGAGAGTGTGTGTGTGTGTATGAATGGTTTCAGATCATCATTAGTCTGTTTCCTAACTATGTTGGGATCTGCTTCCTATCTAAGGCGATTAACACATCGCACATCGCCGCGGTAGGCGGTGAAGCGGATCTCATGTCGCATTGGCCGCCAATAAATCCGCCTAACACACGTAAACCGCCTTACCGCGCGCAATCCGTGCCGTGTGATAATCGCTTAACTGGATGTAATTGAATAACAGTAATTAACATTAAGTTGGCAACACTACTTATCTGACCTCCACAACCCAGTGACTGGGTACCACTGTACCCCTGGTAACGCTGGTTGCCAGGCTGGTTACTACCAGGGCCTGGCAGGGTTGCGGAATTTGTTCGAAAGAGTCACCGCGGCCCCGGAAGGCCAAGGGCACAAGGAGGAACACGGAAGGGTTTTAGTCAGTAAGAGTCTGACACTCTCTTCTGCTCCGCCCAGAGCGGGAGGATTCATTTGATGTTTTCCCATCCATAAAAAAGGTTGACAAATACCCGGTTATTTAAAAAAAAAACAAACATGAAGTGTCAACAGTCCTTCGCTGTCATGTTCGTTGCCAACCGTACATGTACGCAGGCGAGTGTTTTAACAAGCTCAAATGTACAATAATATATACAATATACGTCTGGTAAAAATGTTAGGCTTCAAAAATATTCGTGTTATAATGTTTGTGCAGAGTTCTGAAATACCTACAGTTAACATTGATTCAGTTTGAGTGGTAAATTACGTGGTTAATTAGTGATTGTTCCCGCTTCAAAATGGTTTCTGTAATTCAAAATGAATGTAGAATTCGTAATAATTAATTTCGTAATGGTTTTCTGCGTATTTAGTTTAATGTTAGTTATTTTGTTATTTAATTTAATGTAGTTTTAGGCATATTATTATGAGTAATAATTTGCTCATATTCTAAGTCAACCTCGACTGAGCGTCTCTCAATAGAATGTTGGTACAGTTATAGCTTGATACAGACAATTGACGTCCTCAACTCAAAAATTGGAAGGCAGGGTCAAAAGGAGTGTTCTCCAAATGTAGTTTGAATATTGGTGTTATATGCTCTCACCACTTACAACTAGAAAAATTTGACTTACGATCGTTATTTTAAAAATCTTAATACTTGTATGGCGTATTCCAACCCTACCCTAAAATCCTTACTACCGTACTCCGGATTTCGTTGAGCACATAAGCCGGGAACATATGAAACTGGAATATCCCGTGCATCACCTACTTCCTACACGTTTGTGGGTTTTCTCAGCACTTACCCGTTCTTATCCTGCTTCGCTTTAATCTAAGCTGTCTTGCAAGTAATATTTTGATATTACTACAGTTTCTTGGAGTATGGAGAAAATTAATTGAAGTTTGCAGCTCTTGCGAAGTGGAGTTTATTATTTTTGAGTTAGAAATGTTTTGTGTACAAGATTGGATATTCTTAATAGCAGTTGGGGGAAAAGCAGAGGAGTAAATTAGTATTTTGTTTAGGAGCAAATATTGTAGTAGAACGGAAACGGTACCTACTTATTTTCTGAGTTTTACTTTTTAGGACATTCAGGAGATAATATTGGAGAATGAATAATCATTTAGTTGAAATGCAGCAATGCCCATTGCCGATACTAACTTGTTAAAAAGATTGGTTGTATCAAGATTCTCTCCGCTGCAGCTGGACTAGGTCGTATAAGCCCCAGTACACCGCGATACTAGCAACAATTCCACATAACTCTCAACACGACCGCACACAAAAGAACCTTCACATACATATTACATTGTACTCACAACCTGTTGTATTGAAATCCCTTTGTTCAGCAACCCACTGGTCTTTTAAATCAATATCGCCGGGATTTTACCGACACGTTGCCGTCGACCTACATTTATTAATTGCACGTTGCATCCATCCCGGGCAGGCGTAGCCACGTGAGTTTCAGCTAAAACCGCCCCGTACCGGTATGACCCGGTTAATAACCGCCGTGAACCGGTTCGTACTGCCTTTGTCCGGTAATGGGCGGAATTATTTTTCCGAATTGTTTCCGTTCAACTTTGATGTATTTATTGAAATAATTTGTGCTGCAATTTATTGAAAATACGCCTGTTTGTTACACATGATTTATTCTGCGAATTTATTTTCCGTGATTGTATCTCAGATTTTTGATTTTTGTTAACTCACACATGGCTTTAAAATGTCAGGCCAATGCCGAACAACTCCATTCCGGCTATCAATAAAGGTGTAAGTTGATTGTACATACGATTTAATGTAGGAATGGAACGCACGCTTTTGACGGCTGTCAACTATTCTTGACGTCTGTCAACAGCTAGTCTTTTGACAACTAACCTGTTCTTGGGTTTTTCCGATTACCCTTGGTCGATATTGTTTATTGTACTTTGTCTATATCGTGTGTTAATATAAATAAGTGTATGCTAAATAAAAATTGTATTTTGATCCTATCTGATATCAATAACCAGCAAAAGTCTAACAGGAGAATCCGGTCAGTGGGTCGTCTTAGGGGCGGAGTGTAGGAGTTGGTGTATACGCTTAGGGGCACTATGAGCAGCAAACAAAACACAAAAAACAAAATTTTTGGTGAAAAAAAAAATTTTGGGACAAATTTTCGTGTTTTTTTTTTTCGGAAACTTTCCGATTTTTTTGCAGTATCGTGTTGTCCTTGTCTGTAGCAACCATTTAGGCTTTGAGAAGCATGGCCCTACGACGCACCGTTTCCGAGTTATGAGCCTTTTACTTTTTATTTATTTTACATAAAACGATTTATATTTCCAAAATGGTAGCTCGGATGAGATTGTTTTCGGGAAAGAAATGGTTGCTCTACTCAAATGCAATGAGGAAATATAAAAAAATTTGCAAAAACTTCGAAAAAAAACATCAAAAATTTTGTAAGTGTCGGTCGTCGTCTTTCAGCTTGAGTATTCTTAGGGGCAGGGAGGGACTTAATTTTTCGAAGTTTTATTTTTTTATGGAATTTGACTATTTTTATTGCAGCAACTGATTAAGCTTGTCCATAGAAACCATTTATGCTCTGAGAAGCATGGCCCTACGACGCACCGTTTCCGACTTATGAGCCTTTTTCTTTTTTTTCTTTTAAATAAAACTATTTATATTTCCGAAATGGTAGCTCGGATGAGATTGTTTTCGGGAAAGAAATTGTTGCTCTACTCAAATGCCATGAGGTCATTTAAAAAAATTAGCAAAAACTTCGAAAAAAAAAAAATCTTCGAAAAGTTTACTAAGTCCCTGCCCCTTTTTTTTTTTTTTTTTTTTAAGGATGGGAAATCATCAAATGACTCCTCCCGCTCTGGGTGAAGCAAGAGGGAGTGTCAGACTCTTACTGACTAAAACCCATCCGTGTTCCTCCTGGTGCCCTTTGCGTTCTAAGGCTACGGCACCTCTTTCGAACAGATTCCGCAGCCCCAGCAGGCACCTGCCCTAGCGGGCCCCGTCTTCCACGCTGACATCTCTTTGAGGCGCGCTGGAATCGCAGCGCGCCGCCGACCCGGGCCTAGTTCTGATCAGACGGCGAGCCACCCACTGCTCGCCGTCCGCAGGCCCGCGCCTACGGCGGCCGGGAATCGTCCTGCGACTCCCGACGCCTGGGGCGTCTTCTTCTGTTGCGGCGACTGGGACGTGAGGTTTCCCTCTCTCTCACACGTTCGGCCTCCTCCTTTGCTAGCATTACTGCTTCGCAGAAGGAGGTGATCGCTTCCCATGCCTCCTCGCTCCGGACCAAAGATTGAACCAAGGCCGGTCGCGAAAGGTCGCCGCCACCGATCGCCTCGACGAGGACCCGGCGGTGCTCCGCCCAAGCAGGGCAGACCTCCACCGTATGCTCCACCGTGTCCTCCGGGCGATCCTCGCAGTGATGACACCCGGGCGCGTCCTCCCGCCGAATCCGAAACAGGTATCTCCCGAAACAACCGTGTCCGGTGAGTACCTGTGTCAGGCGGAAGGTGAGGACGCCGTGGCGCCGCTCCAGCCACTCCTCAAAGAGGGGACTTATCGCCTGGATTGTTGCGTGCCCAGCGCTGGGTTGCGACAGTCGCTGTCTCCATATCGCCATGAGATCTTGCCGGTGCTCCGTCCGCCTTGCTGCGATTTGCCGCGGCAGAGGTGTCTCGCCCCGGCGTTGCGCCTCCACGCGCCACTCGTAAATGTGCGCGAGGGCTCTCGCCTCCAGATCCCATGGCGGCAGTCCGGCAAGGAGGCTCGCCGCCTCGCCAGAGACCGTGCGGTATCCCCGGGCCAGCCGGATGGCCATGACCCTCTGAGACGCGTTGAGGTAACGGGCAGGTCGCTTCCTCAAAGTAGGCGCCCAGACCGGCGCCCCATAAAGGGCCATGGACCGCACGACCCCCGCGTAAAGCTTCCGGCAGGAGGCATTTGGACCCCCTAGATTGGGCAGAAGCCGCTTGAAGGCAGCCCCGGCTCGTGCCAGTCTGGGAGCCAAACGTCGGAAGTGTTCGACGAAGTTCCATCGGCTGTCAAGGACGAGACCTAGATACGTCATCGTCGACCCGACGCCGATGTGAACCCCTCCCACCGTTATTTGAGATCCCGATGGTGGCCTGTTCCGAGAACCATGGAAGCACATGGCTTCGGACTTGTGCAAGGCCACCTCAAGACCCAACTGCCGGATCCTCTCAACGACTATCGCAACCCCGCGTGTCGTAGCGTCAGCCGCCGCCTGGTGCGACCTCCCCTGCGCCAGGACCAGCGTATCGTCAGCATAGCAGACAACGTTGACGCCGCCAGGGAGGTCGGCGCGCAACACCCAATCGTAGCCAATGTCCCACAGAAGCGGCCCCAGAACGGAACCCTGTGGAACACCGCACGACATCTCTCGCCGGTTCCACTCTCCCAGGTGACCGGGGTAGATGACGGCTCTGTCCGTCAAGTATGCCTCAACTACGCGACGGAGGTAGTTCGGCACCCGGTGATACCGAAGTGCCTCCCTGATGCAACTCCAAGGCAGGGTATTAAAGGCGTTGGCGATGTCTAGAGACACAGCCAAGACGACCCCGCCCCGGGAAACCGCGTCCCCCGTCGAGAGGGCTCTCACGCGCATGATGGCGTCCACCGTCGAGCGTCCCGTGCGGAAACCGAACTGGTTTTCCGCCAGATCCGGCCCCACCCTCACTAGGTGCTCGACGAGGCGGTTTGCAATTACTCTTTCAAAGAGCTTGCCCACCTCATCGAGCAGCACGATGGGCCGGTATGCGGACGGAGAGTCCGCGGGGCGCCCCGGCTTCTTAATGAGGACCAGTTTCCCCGTTTTCCAACGAAGTGGGAACTGGCCCCTCTCCAAGCATGCGCTTAGGAACCCTCTTAGTCGAGGCCCAAGAGCCTCCAAGGCCAAGACCCAAGCTTTTCCAGGTAAGCCGTCGGGTCCTGGGGCGGTATTTTTGGCCTTCAGCCTATTAACCGCCACTCTCAGGTCTACCTCAGTCACCTCAGGGGCATCGTCATCGTCGTCATCAATGCAGTCCGCATCGGGCACCGCAGGTGGCGGAGCCATAGGCGGGGGAGTATGCTCCCCTCGCGAGGGGAATAGAGCGCTCACCACGTCCTCCACCAGCTGGGGCCGGAGACTCTGCGTCAAGGGGGGGGCCCAGGTGCGGAGCTTATTCCGCACCATTTTGTAGGGTCTACCCCACGGGTCCCCGTTCAGAGACTCCAGCATCTCCTTGCGAGCCAGATCCTTGGCCTGCAGGATCCCTGCTTTGAGGGCGGCCTTTGCCACTTTGTACTCCTCGTATAGCTCCGCCTCTCTGACCTGCGCATCTGGAGGGCGGATGCGGAGCCTGCGGTGCCTGGTGTACCGGCGCCGTGCGGCAACACATGCCTGACGCAGCGTCGCCAGCTCTTGCGACCACCAGTACACCTGGCGGCGGGCGCGAAGTCCCTGCCCCTAAGAATACTCAAGCTGAAAGACGACGACCGACACTTAGAAAATTTTTGATGTTTTTTTTTTTCGAAGTTTTTGCAAATTTTTTTAAATGAACTCATGGCATTTGAGTAGAGCAACAATTTCTTTCCCGAAAACAATCTCATCCGAGCTACCATTTCGCAAATATAATTTTTTTTATATAAAAGAAAAAAGAGAAAAAGGCTCATAACTTGGAAACGGTGCGTCGTAGGGCCATGCTTCTCAAAGCCTAAATGGTTGCTACAGACAAGGTCAACCCGATTCTGCAAAAAAAATCGTAGTTTGAGAAAAAAAAAAACACGAAAAATTTTCTAAGTCCTTGCTCCATAGTGCCCCTAAGGCTACACTCCAACCGAGAATCCTGGTTTCAATACACACAGATGCACAGATATCGTTTCGAACCAGATAGGTATATATCCACATCTGATACAACTTCAAACCATTTAAAATACATTCGGAGAAAGGTCAAAACCGTTCCAGGACGTTGATTAACCAGTTTGAACCGCTTTTGTCCAGTAATCTCGGGAATTATTCCACATCGTTGGCTGGTTTCTCCGTCTGTACGTTTTGAAGCCATTGAAAGGAGTCAGATATAATATCTTGCTATGATTAAATTTCGCCTTTAATTGAATTGATTAATTAATCGTTGTCCGGTTCTGTATTGAGTTGATCTTTGAGAAGGTTTAATTTGTTTGTTGTTTTGTACGGGATTTGAACAATTGACTTTTGAGCGGGTTCGTGATTATCGCAATTTGTGATTAGTAAAAGGCTTTATCCAAAGGCAGCGATATCGTAAGATGAATGGTTGGTAAATGATTGCCGTAATAAAAGTTTTTGTTAAGTAAGACAACCAAATAAACAGATAGTAATTCCAAATATGCTGGAAACGAGTTCTATATATTAATCCTTTAACTCCCTCAATATTTTTTTTGCTCGAGCCAGCCCGCGCCGCTGAGCCTGTAGTTTTAAATTCGCCCCTAAATAATCAATGTTCGATCCAGCCCGTCCCTAGCTGTCCTCCCCGAGCGACGCCCTAAGCCGAGGTCCGTACCCCACAGGGGGTGCCCTTAGTGTGTAGTCGCTTAGTTTGTAAGTTTTTTTTTAAATAAGCCCTGGCCACCACAGGAAAGTCCGGTTAAGCAGTCGACAACCTTCTAGGTTGACCTGCGAGAGGCCACACATTAAAAAAAAAAAACAGTATTTTTTTAAATTATTAACAATAGCAAACCCGTGCCCACTCCGTTGGGCGGTATTTTCGGGTTAATATACAACCTATAACAGAATAAACGCAATACCTCTTAAGGGGTCACTGAGCCTATCATTCTGAACAACTTTCACTGTGGGACCAACACTGAAATCGCGAAAAAACAATCGATTCCCCCATGCATACAGGCAGTATTTAATAGACGCGCAACGGAAACTAGACATAGTACTCGTACACTTGAACCTGTCATTAATATGATGTCAGGCCAATTCTCAGCTGAAAGGATTCGGTTTGTGTCTTTATTGGATAATTATTATAATTGAAAAGTGACGCCTTTTTTTTTTTCGCCGTTCTTTCTTTCTTTCTGTTAATTTCCAGAATTATTTGCTTGTTTCAATTGTTTTCTATCCTTTGTTTTTTTTTGTGTATTATTTATCACTGGACACTAAATTATATTTATGTATCGTTAACTACACTTTAGCATATTATATCTATATTAATCTGTACTCTATTTAATACCCTACAAAACTGGTTTACCTACATCCGTACACTTCAACATAAGGTGCAATTGAAAACCAGCGTCAGGCAGCGCCTAGTTGTCTGGCATTTTGCTGAACTGGACCTATTTGGCGCAGCCGCGGGGCACACGATGTTTTTTTTTTGTTTTTATAATAAATTTTGCATTTCCTTTTGTTGTTACAAACATTGTGTGATTCCGTGTGTGCCAAATAAATTAGTTTTCTTTCTTTCTTTCTTTTACATTTCTGTGCGTATAACTCGACAAAATGTACTGAACAGCTGTTTTTTTTCGCGATTTCGGGATTGTTCCCATATAAAAGTTATTCATAATGATGAGTACAATAAACCCTTAAGATGTATTGCGTTTGTTCTGTTACACGTTGTATATAACCTATGAAACTCACAAATAACGTGGCTTTCGATTGGTAAATGAATTTTCGAAATCGGTTCAGTAGGTCCAGAGATTACCCCCTTTTTTTTCAAGGATGGGAAATCATCAAATGACTCCTCCTGCTCTGGGTGAAGCAGAAGGGAGTGTCAGACTCTTACTGACTAAAACCCATCCGTGTTCCTCTTAGTGCCCTTTGTGTTCCAGGGTACGGTGCCTCTTTCGAACGAAGTCCGCAACCCCAGCAGGCACTGGCCCTAGCGGGCCCCATCTTTTGTGCTGATAGCTCTTTGAGGCGCACGTGGAACACAGCGCGCCGTCGACCCGGGCCTGGTTCTGATCAGACGGCAAGCCATCCAAAGCTCGCCGTCCGCAGGCCCGCGCCTATGGTGGCCGAGAATCGCCCTGCGAATCGCGACGCCCGGGGCGCCTTCTTCTGTTGCGGCGGCTGGGGCGTGAGGTTTCCCTCTCTCTCACACGTTCGGCTTCCTCCTTTGTTAGCACTACTGCTTCGCAAAAGAAAGTGACCGCTTCCCGAGAGATTACCCCCTACAACCTCACAAACTCACAAACGTTAACTCGTTATAATATTAGTATAGATTTACAAAAACGAGCCGCATGGGTCGATCTTCAAGGTTAAGTAACGCTTGCCAAGGTTGGTCTGTGGATGGGTGACCATCTTAACATACCGAGTTTCCTCCGTGCCTCGGAAAGCACGTTAAGCCGTTGGTCCCGGCTGTCATTTGTAGATCTTTGGCAGTCGTTACGGATAGTCAGAAGCCAGTTAATCTGACTCCAGTCTTGCCATGAAGTACCGTGTTACCCAGTTAACGGGTTGTGGAGGTCTGTTAGGAAGCCGCTCCGCGTAAAATACTGGTATTCAGCTAAATCCGGCTTGACTGGAAGCCGACCCCAATATAGTTGGGAAAAGGCTAGGCAGATGATGATAGATGTACAAAAACGACTCTTCTATAGATTTATTGCATGTAGGTATAGATATTAATCTTCATGGTTTTTTTGGTATTAAACACACCAAAATCAGTACTCAGCGCGAACGAAGTTGCGGGCGAAGTGCTAGTTACATAATATAGTTCTTCTAGTTTATTATTGTCAGTTTTTAAATCAGTGAACACCATCCAATTTTAACAACTGAAACGCAATTACTAGCTAAAGGATACTAAGCCCAAGGGAATGTTAACAGTTACAAACGAAAGCCGAACCACCAACTTCCTCGTTAACGTGTTAGTAACTCCAAATTCGCGTGACCACAAATTATACATGTAGCCATTTCTGAGCTATGTTATTGTCGTGGTCGGCCAGTCTAAACAAATGCTCCATCTATACTTACTAGCTTTTGCCGCCGTCTTCGTACGCCGGTTCCCTTTCTTTCCCGTTTCCGTAGGAATTTCGGGAAATCCTCTCTTAGTACTCCCCTAGACTCCTCAAAGAGCCTACATGCCAGCTTTCTACGACGAGTAGTTTCAGCTGCGCGTTGCCTGTCTTCGCTCATCCAGTAACGGAAGAATTTTAGGTAGATTAACAGGCACGTTCATGAAAATGGCTAAAGGCTATTCCGGAACGGGAAAAAAATGAGATGCTATGCTAATATCACCTATCAAGAGTTTGTTTTTTGGTTGAATGCGCTAATCTTCAGAATTCATCATCTTCCTGCCCTTATCCCATGTTACTTGGAGTCGACGCAACGCGTTTTTTCTCCCATTCTGTTCTATCAGTCGTCACTCTATCACTAACCCCTTTTCTTTCATATCGCTAGTTTTCAGAACTACCGGTTCGAATTAAAAAAATATTTTAGTTTTGGATAGCCCATTTATCGAGGAAGGCAAGGCTACGCTACGACCAATAGGAACGTAGCATTCATGAAAAATGTGACGCTGACGAAGTTGCGCGGGACAGCTTGTGTTAAATGAGAGTGAACAGAGGCATCTTCTGGGCACACTCGCTCCATCATAGACCTCATCTTCGCTTTCCATCGGGCGTGATTGTCCAGAGCAAGCCCATTCCTCATTTAAAATAAAATAAAATAAAAAATACAGCTCGCTTTCTGACCGTCAAGGCCCAGTAACTAAGCAAGAGAATACGCAGTGGTAAGACATGACATTGCTGACGACTTTTTAGGATGGGAAATCATCAAATGACTTCTTCCGCTCTGGGCGGAGCGGTCGGGAGTGTCAGACTTAATGACTAAAACCCATCCGTGTTGTTCCTCTTAATGCCCTTTGCGTTCCAGGGCCGCGTTGACTCTTTCGAACAAATTCCGCAACCCTGGCAGGGTGTAGTAACCAGCCTGATAACCAGTGTTAGAAGGTATCGTGTTAGACGTAACACGATACCCTCTGGTAACCCTGGCAGGCACTAGCCCTAGCGGGCCCCGTCTAACCCTGGCAGGCACTAGCCCTAGCGGGCCCCGTCTAACCCTGGCAGGCACTAGCCCTAGCGGGCCCCGTCTAACCCTGGCAGGCACTAGCCCTAGCGGGCCCCGTCTAACCCTGGCAGGCACTAGCCCTAGCGGGCCCCGTCTAACCCTGGCAGGCACTAGCCCTAGCGGGCCCCGTCTAACCCTGGCAGGCACTAGCCCTAGCGGGCCCCGTCTAACCCTGGCAGGCACTAGCCCTAGCGGGCCCCGTCTAACCCTGGCAGGCACTAGCCCTAGCGGGCCCCGTCTAACCCTGGCAGGCACTAGCCCTAGCGGGCCCCGTCTAACCCTGGCAGGCACTAGCCCTAGCGGGCCCCGTCTAACCCTGGCAGGCACTAGCCCTAGCGGGCCCCGTCTAACCCTGGCAGGCACTAGCCCTAGCGGGCCCCGTCTAACCCTGGCAGGCACTAGCCCTAGCGGGCCCCGTCTAACCCTGGCAGGCACTAGCCCTAGCGGGCCCCGTCTAACCCTGGCAGGCACTAGCCCTAGCGGGCCCCGTCTATTATGCTAGCATCTTTATCTTGACAGATTTACGGCCTTCTGAATAACTGTAACGACTGTAAGATATCTTCAAATGACAACGGGGACTTAAAGTGCTTTCGGAGGCACATAGAGGTATCGACATGTAATAGATGGTCACACATTTACAAATTCCCACAAATAATATTAGCTACAACTTCGCCAAACTCCACATAATAGCGGTTTAAATGACTATGTTATTTATAGTAGTCCCGTATCATGTTAACAAGGATATAGTTAGTGCCGAGTACTGGCTGATGTCATTCACAGCGGACTGTTGAAGAGATGCTCAGATTTGAATGGTAGTAATTTGAGTGTTAATTGGGTATGGAATGTTTGATCTTAAGGTTGAAATTCCTATGGTTATGAGTAGGCACTTACTTTGTAGAGGATGCCAATTGAGTGAGAGATGCTTGGTTGAGGTCTTTCTACTAGACTGAAGGGCCCTTGAAACTGGAAGCCAATTCTATGTTATTATGTGGAATTTATTTCTAGTTTTGGACAAAAGCAAAAATTTTAACAGCGTTGTGTTCTGAAAGTGGAAATACAACATACTTTTTTGCCTCCCAGCAGCGTTGTGTTCCATACCAGTATAAGGAGTTACTGGCATGTGAGAGATTTTAGGTTCGCCATCTACGGTAGGCTCCTCTATATTCGTCCCACCATCAGATGGACACACTGACCGCTTACATGTGACCCAAGTAGGTACACCAGAAAAGCTAATCATTTCGCGATATGCCAAGATACATTTATTTATTTATTATTATTTATTATATACTTTATTGTACACCGATATTAGTATAAAAATAAAACTAAAAACTAAAACACAAACTTGTACAATGGGCGGCCTTATCGCATTGTTTACACATGCAGGGTAATTGACACTTCCCACCATATTGTAGTAGGTATAATAACCGACACGAGTCGTGAGCACACTCCATAGGTCGATTTAACGACCACAGCTCTGACGCTTCACGTTATTGGTTCGTCAGTCAATGCTCATCGACTATTGGACTTATAAGTTTCGTTCGCCCACCGTATATTGGTGAGGTCACCCTGCTGCATTCATCTGTGCTCACGACTCGTGCCGGCTACTATATGTATGTTTTGAAGTGTACCCAGATGTGTCGGCGACAATAACTTTCAACGGGCGACACCATTTGATTGATTGATGCCTGTGTAGATTTTATGGACGGCTAAAAATGTACCCGTGAATGCGAATACGCGATATTTTGCGTTCCAATCATGTGTCATGTATTTCGCTGCATTGAGGATAAAACTGAATTGGTTATTTGATAGGGAAAAAACTGCCGTCGTCGTTATTTTCGTGCTATTTTAGGTAACTTTTCCACAGTGCGAATCAGATCAACTCTTCAGTCAGTACGATGAATAATTACAATACCACTCTAAAGGCGGGTTTTGAGGAGGCTACACGACTTGCTTATGCAATTCAAGCGGATTGCTCTAAAGGATTCTGTAGGCTACTGTTCTAAAGAATCCCTTCAGATTCTTCTTAACTCGTTATCTGTCAGGCTGCTCTATCTTTAAGATCTTCGCGTCTGAAACAGCCGGAGCAACGACTCCCTAAATTAAACTAAACTAAACTAAACTGCTTATAATATTTCTTGCAAGATTACGAAAAGGGGTAAAAGGAAAGCCAAAAGAAAAACCCTCACACTTCCACACATCCCAATCCAGCTCCCAATTCATCAAAAGAAATCCCTTTCAGTCATCCCGAAACTGTCAAGCGTGACCCAAAAATGTCGACACCAATAACACTTGGTTCTCCAGCAATAATATTGACTTATCACTGAGCAATGTTTGCTGGGACCCCGGAAGTGGCCATTACATGCGGAGGAGCGGACAGAGGAATCAATCGACGATGTTCTATGTTTGTTTGACTGTTCATGTTGTTGGTCTTTAAATTACTTTTTCTTGTGTAATAGCTAGTGATATTTCGGGTAAAACGGGGTGAATAGAAACAAAACTTTGAATGACTTCTCTTTAATGCTATTTTAAGCTATTGCATAGCTTCTATCGCGGGCCTTGAGCGTGGAGACCGAATCCAGAAATTCTGTAACGAAAAAAACCTAACACCCCCCACTCCGACCGGCACAGCGGTGATACTTTTTAGTTTTACTTTTTACTTTTTTTTAGCTCAAAGTGTAACTTGTATTAATATCAAAGAAAAAAAACAAAGAAAAAAAATACTGCATAAATAAAATAAATAGGTAATTATAATTGCAAGTTGATAAAAAATGCTATGCAATAGCTTTATCGCGGCAGTCTCCGAGTGCCACACGTCTTTTTTTTTTTTCTGTAGTGTCCCACTGCTGGGCGAAGGCCTCCCCTATATCCTTCGAGACACTTTTCTCCTGCGCTGCCTCGAACCAGCCATTGTGGTGCGCGTCCAGGTCACCCCGCCAGTGCTTTCTGGGCCGGTCTCAGCGACGCCGTCCATCCCCTGGCACCCATTGCGTCAAAATTTATGTCACATTATTGGTTTCTAAAAAGTGATCAATCTTTTCAAATTAATATGTATTGTCTTAAAAATTTCAGTCCTTTCTTGTTGCAAGCAAAATTTGAATAAAGTGAAAATCTCTTTCAAAGTTTTATTTCTATTAACCTCTGCCTCTCTATTTACCCCTTTTAGCAGAAGTTTCCATTTCTAGCCATTACAGAACACATCATATCCAGTCGTAATTTTGGAATTATTTTCAGACCATTGACTTTGACATTGAAAGAAAAGAAAAAAATGAAAATGAATTGGAAGATGATGATGATGACGAATGAATGAATAAGAGAAGAAAGAATGAACATTTTGTCGCATAAAGTGGGGATGGATTTCGTTAGTATATAATCAGTTTTCATATAATAGAAAACTATACTCAACTGTGTGACCCAATAAAAATTGGCTCTAATTAAAGTAAACTCTGCAATAATAGGAAAAAATTCAAACTCTCAACAGACACGCTTACCCCCATTGGCTAATTATACAATAATCCTGCCAATAAAATGCACTGTCCTTTTTAAAAGTCCTTCAAATTAAGTTCGACCCAAAGGCTTAGCGGGCGGGAATTAAACCGGGTATCAACGGGTAATTCCGCAAAGCAATTCAGTATTGGAATCAATTCCGCTTATCCTCTTAAGTGCGTTATTCCAACTAATATCGGGAATGAATTAGTAGTGGGAGTGGTGAAATTTTGAATTGTTGAAGTTTGAATAGTGTTTGCTGTTGAATTAAATGTTTCTGCTGTTATGTATGTTTGCTAATAATAAGATGAACTGCTTTCTTTTAAGTAATAGTTGTTATTCGACTGAAGATTTTATGAACGAAAAACTTACCTAAATAATTGACATTAATGCCTTTAAATCATATTAAAATTTCTTTAAAGAGAGTCTCGAGTTCCTTCCTGGCATCCAGTATAGCAGGTTAAAACCTAGACAAGCTATTTATCATCGCCGTTCATATCCAGACTTCAGTGACTCATCAAGAGTTCCAAGAGATTTTGTGAGTCACCTACCTGCCCTGCATGCACAGAGCATGCAGGGCAGGTACTTCTCTCTTGGGCAGGTTTATAGATAGGTGGCCTGTGGAACCCACCAGTGGAAACATTATACCTCTAGCTAAGAGCTATAGTACGTAAGAGCGTGATAGTAGAATAATGAACCTAGAGGTGCGTTCGAGTAAGTACAATACAAAGTTATGATCACAAAGCAATGGTTATAATTGCAAAGATCTTTTTATGAAAAAATAAATAAATAAAATAAAAATAAAATGGAATATGTTCCTACATATAAAGGTAGGCAGAAAATACGAAAGCGCACTCACACTACACCACACGCGTGTGGCAATTACAACCATTTATCCTATAAACTTTCATATTGTATTGTAAGCAGCTTATTAATTACATCTACTCCTACTGAAGGCTTACTTGGAATCACCGAAAAGCCTAAATTTTAAGCCTTAAATTCCTTGCTGCCAAAAATACTTGGAACAAATCCAACACCCACATCCTAACTGAAATGACGAAGATAAATAGCCATTTTTGTCTCAAAAATGTACGTAGGTATTGTTGAAAAAACTGACTTGTAGGGTTCACATTTTGTGTAGGTTACACATACGATTTTTTTTTGTAAGTACTCTGTATGTTAGCTTTTGATTTCAGATTTGCCCGTGGTAAAAACTCTTTTATTATAACAAAAGAACGTACTACGTTCTTTTTTCTGGTCCACCCGTTCGCAAGTATCCGAAATTTATGCATGTTGAAAGACCTTTCTCATCCTTAACATTCAAGGCCCAATATCATTTCAGCGACTGACTGTCGTGACGAGGAAAACTTGTCAGAATGTAGGCAATGGAGGTGTTTCAAACAGGACCCCTCAAATAAAATCAGATTTTCATAAGAACGATTTAAACAACCCTTCTCACTTCAAAACCCCTATTATCTCCAAAATCGAAAACAATAAATAAAAAAAGCAAAGGCGTGAAAATAACGAACTGGGTGCGATTAAATTACTCTAGCGGACCGTACCGCTCTGTCAGTGGGGCACAGTTAATTCTAACAAATCGAAGAAAGGTACGTCCCTACCGACTGTGACCCAATGTTTTATGTAAACAAGGAGCCATGTAAATGTTGCCACGCTGTTGGGTAACACCGCGGAATTAGGGGCTACGACCCTTGAAAAACCTTTGTTTCTGCGATCGTTAGCGCTTAGAGGGGAGTTAAGGGTTGTAACCACAGAGTATAGGACGACGTACCGGCAGCGGCTAAAGACTATCCAATATACAATGTATATAAAACTCTTCTGTTTCTGAGTGACTGGACAATGCACAGCTAAAACTACTGGTCGTAGAAAGCTGAAACTTGGCATGTAGGTTTCTTGAGGATTGTAGTAATAATAGTAATAAAGCCCTTTATTCAGACCAACTTGGTATCTATTTACAAAGAATTAAGAACTAAAAACTATGAAAATGGGTTTACATATTTTTGTAGCTATACTTACTAATCTTAATCTATTCTTAATTATTTTTTGTAGGTCTGTTTGCCAATCGGCAAAGGCCTCCTCCAACCTTTTCCACTCCCGTCTATCTTGGGCCACTCTATTCCAAGTTATTCCTGCTACTCGCCTAATGTCATCATCCCACCTTTTCTGTGGTCAAGCCTTTTTCCTTGAGGATTATAGGAGAGCCATAAATAACGATTTCCCGAAATTCCTATAGGAACGGGAAAAATGGAAAATGCGCGTATAATATCGTGGGTAAAACATAGTAGTTAATAATATTTGTGGCCGCGCATTTGCGCTGAGCACAAGTTTCGGCAGTCATAACCATAGTCGGAATTGTCACGGGACGTCAGTTTCTCTGAGGAAACGGCGACTTGCAAACCCGATACCTCGTCACGCCGACAGAGAGCGCCTACCGGTTTTTCCGAACTCATCGCGCAAACACGCAACGATCGCGTATTTGAGCGATGATCGCTTTGTATTAAGACGACGCCTTATTACTATACCTATTGAAAGTTTTACCAATGAGCAGTCTAACAGCCACCGGCGAGGAGTCTCAGTGTTTTGTGGTTAAATACGGTGATTCATATTTATTTAACTAAATTTAAAAAAAAAAGCAAAAAGTCGCTGATCCGCCCAACATAGCAGTTTGCAGTTCAGTTGTTCCGGTTTTACACATTCCCAATCCCTACGGCGTTAGTTCATTTCATTCCGAACTCCGACATAAAATGTCACATTCTTTCTTTTTTTACATTCGGACTCCAAACTACACATAATTCGGTCACCACTGCGGTAGAATATTTCTATTGGAATATGAAAAAGTTAACGTTCCTTTTTCAAAAAGCGCGCGAACGACCACCATTTTGTTTTCCTTGGCTCTGACGTCACGATGCTTTGTTCCTGTTAATTTCCGTGGCGGAAGGCCCCTGTAGCGCAACCTTTGCGGATCGATGAGATTTTTTGCTGTGACGGTTCGTTACATCTGCCAAGTTTGAGAAAAAGTAAATAATTGCGGTTTTGGGACGTAATTTGTTATATCGGATGTTGTTTGAAGTGAAACATTAGGTATTGCTTGTGACTTATTGGATTTCAGTGTTTTTTTAGTTATTTCCTACTTACGAAATAGGTCAATAAAGAACACATTATTCCCAAAACAACGAATAAAATATCGGCCAACAAAATGATTCACTCAAAACAAAGTGAAAAAGTACCAACTCGAAACTCAAACATTAATAATTTTGTTTGAAACTCCATAAAAGACGTAAACTCGGTGCGCGAAGTAAGAAAACAAAGGAGAAATATTTTCATATCCCCATCAACCTGTGGCCTCTTTTTCAAGGAGCATGAACCGAAAATTTATTAAGTACATAAATATGGAGTATTTTATGTTGGAAGGCAAATACTAGGTTTAGATTGAAAATAAATTCATCTCGGAACTCTCAATTAAGTTGGAAGGTCGTAGATATATTGTAAAAAATAAAGTCTGAAGATAAAAGATGAGAAGGCGTTGAGGCTACCTTTTTCAATGAAATTACGCTCCAGGGGGAAGAAAATACACGTTGATAATAATTTTAAGTACCTAAAAGATACTATGTTTTTTTTTCTTTAATCTATTTTCGTGTCCTTGACTTCAATCTGAATAGGCTGCCAAGGTATTAACTGGCTCTGTGCATTTAACACATTTTTTTTTAGTCACATTACGTGGCTGCCTTTCCTATGGGAGTTCCGATTTTACTCTCCCGTAGGAATACACTAGAGGGGCAACTCTAGTTTTTAAAGGAACATTCGCATTTGCATAGCAGTCGCAAATTGACAAGAATACCTCGAATTTGTGAAAAAAATGTCGATACTGCAACTTGATTTTTAACGGTTTGTTTTAAGTACGAGAATTGAGGTGTAGCTCTCAACAAAGGGGCAATTATTTTTCCATCGATCACATGAACCTATTCTATTGTAGAGAGTTGTTCTTATAACCGTGAACCCTTTTGGTCTTTCTTGTGAATACAGATGATATGGTACCCAGAAAAATATCGTTGTCACGGAGAATCCTTTAAGCTTCACAGGCTTTAGATTGTGGGCTTCCTTGTTTTGTTGTTGTATGAATTTTCAGTGTGCGGTGCTCTTTTCGTCTGAGAATTCTTTGTGTAGAATGTTTTATAAACTAAACCAATATTGCTTCATATAACACAAGGTTGCATCTCTAGAACCGTTACAGTACTGACAAAATAATTGAGTCACATTAAACTGGTTAAAAACTTGTCGAATTCAGGAAATGCCAAAAACTAAGGATCACTTTTTAAAGCTTCGAACTATAACTCATTTTTTTTACAGACAATTCAATTAGCCTTTCGCCTGAAACGGTGGTACAAAAATCCAATACGAACCGAAATAAAATAAGCTAGCCATGTTAACACAGCTTTCAAATATAAAAGCAATATTTCTGTATCTTTCAAAATGGAGGCAATGGAGGGGAAAAATGTGATTAATAGAAAAATCAATTGAAAAAGAGCAATATTTTGTTAGCAAACGGGCAGACGGGTGGTCGGTCGCATTAGCGACGTGGTTCTGAACCATTGGAGCGTGGGCTGTGCCTGCCCGGAATTAGGTTAGATTGTGTATGTATGTATTCGTTTTTGATGCTAGGTCAATTTGTACGTGTAATCTGACCAGTTTTTGGGTTAAAGGGAAGATTTTTTTTGTGGTAGGTCGGTAAATAGTTTCTACATTACGTCAAGTACGTGTTAGGTGCATTGATGTCCCGATAAAATTGATTCGAACGGTAAGGACCTTGCGTAGAAATAATTTGCCCCTTTTTAAACTGTATCTGTATTTTGTGTGACCTTCATCAGACATTTGGAACTACTGAATCCAATTGAGGCAAATGCGTGCCGATCAATGTAAAAACAATATTATCGCTCACAATCTCTTATCTAAACCAATTCAAAAACGATACACACTCATAACAATCCATAAAGTTAATCACTCTATCAATCGTATTGACATCAGCAATCATCGTAATGTTTCAATTCGAACTATATTTCGATCACATTTCGTGATTTTCCACACAATCGCCGCAATTTACCACCGGATTACATAGTGATGTCAAACCGCGGGACAAGTCCATCTTCGCGGGATCCCGGTTTTTAAGGGACGGATTAATTTTAAGGATATCGTGTCTTGGCAGCCTGTAGGCGATTGACCCTTTTCAAACAGCGTCATGTCTTAAACTAATGTTTTCATTTTGGGAAGAAGTTTTTATCCGAGTACTTATTTTGTGGGAGTTTTTACGATAGGAGCATCTGGCGTCACCTGGGCTTTGATTTATTAAACCTAGAATTTTTATCAAGTTTTAGTGGAACTTTCTAAATATCTAGTTGGAAACTTAATTTACATTGCGACAAGGAGTATTCTCCTGTAATGGTTTACTGTAAGAGGCTGGCCGTGTAAACTTGATGTAGTGAAGAAGTGAGCTGCCCATTCATACATTGAAGGTGAAGTTTAGTCCAAATTTGGCGCAAATAAACGCTTTTTCTTTCTTTCTTTCTTTCTTATGTTTATCACGGTGAGATGTTCACAGAGGAAACTGGCTCAATAATTTGACAATCACTTTTCACTCAATCCCACTCCCTATCCCGGGATATTCCCGAAAAATTATGCTTTATTGTTATTGACAGCTCTTGCCTACCTATATCCCGATAAAATTACGTCATACTGACAGCACTATAGAACGGACATTTATGACATGAGGCAAATTGGTCCGATTTACCGGTAGAACACGGTATCCCATGTGGTTTGATTAATGTTCAGCCTGCATCGGATTTCACTTTATTTTACCTGGACTAAACCGCCCGGGGTTATTTTATTGATGTGCTTACACATTTTCCCCCTTCTGTGGTTTATCCTTTATACGTTTGTGGATATCAGTATGATGTAGGTATGTATTTGGATGAAACACGTGTAGGTTTTGTGATTATACGTTCAGTTTTAGAGCTGCAAAGCCCGAAGTTCGTGTGGGAAGTTCTAGTCGTGGGATGATACAAGCAGATTCTATTTGTTTTACGTGGGTGTTGTCATTTATTTACTTAATTTCCGCTGCTGTTGAAATTGGAATAATGTTATTACGCTTTTTGAAAGTCTACTAAGTGGCAATCAATACAATTATGTTTTTTTTTGTCATTTTTTACTATTGATGTTACGTTTTAAGGTCCATCAAGCAGACGCAGATGTGATTCTAACTTTTTTGAAATTTAAGACATTTGCAGTGCGATCATGTAGTGAGCTGTCATTACTTGGATTGACAGATCACTTCACCCAAGCCTTCACTTCGACATGTCTACTAAATCGACAGGTTGGTTTTAATACGACTGTTCGATCTTAGATAGTGCCTTTCTAGAGACTAAAACGGTCCCTCAAAAATGTTAAAACCCTATATTTTATTCTAAAATGTAACTCATAAAAAACATGTACCGTTCATGCAAACTTACCCCGTATTTCAATTTTATTCCATTTTATTTCTTCGAAGATACTCGAACAGCTTCCCGATGTAACTGATAGGGAGATTCGATTTGTCAGGCTTTCCGATTGAATCGATTTGATTTATTAATCGTTGAGCCGGGTTAAGGGTAGGGTTCCATTGTTCTCATAATGGATAGTTTAAAACCGTTGTTTGATTTGGTCCGGGATATCCGCGATCCGTGACGTCATTGTGAAGTGATATTAAAGGATAACAAGCGACCATTTTGCTAGTATTTTGGGGGTTGGTGAATAGGTATTGTCTGCTGATCTGCAGAGGAAGCGCTTTTCTTTAATGACGGTCTTACAATTGCTGTTTTGTGACAGAAATCGTAGCGGTATTCAAATGTTTTATCTTAAACATGTGGCGCCTTAGTAGGAAAAAGCTAAGAAACTTGCTTCAAGATAATAATAAACATGAAAAACACGTCGTTCCAACATGCGCATAAATTCCAGAACTGAAAAAATACCCACCGAATTGAGAACCTCTTCCTTTTTTTAAGTCGGTTAAAAATACAGATAAATATACAACTTGGTCTTTCGAACCGGCTTCCGTCGATGCGAGGCAGTATTCTATTGGATTGTTGGACACACAGCGTGACGTCACAATACTTCCAAGAATACCTCACAAAAATCAGTCTGATAAGACATCGCGATCAAATCTGTTCTAAACAAATTCTCGTTTGAATATTTTCGCTCGGCTCACGGGGAGCCGGTTCAGTAGGCCGGTTCAAAGCGGCTGATATAGCTCCTAGCTATAATCGTACCTCTGACGTCAGTCGTACTTAACATGACCATATAGCCGGTTTTGAACGAGACTGTCCCGTTTTTTAGGGTGCCATACCTCAAAAGGTAAAAAAAGAACCCGTATTAGATCACTCTCTTGTCCGTTTGTTTGTCCGTGTGTCATCACCGTTTTTATCAGGAACGGGTGGACCTAGCAACTTGATATTTATACCAGATATTGAGGTAAAATACCTAAAAATAAGAAAAGTTGAAAATTAAGGTGAATTTTGGTACTAACAAGTTTTCGCAAAAATATAAATTTGCGCATATCTTTTTAACGACTAGAGACCTTGATTTTTATACACCTGCTTCTATGCTGGTAAGAAACCCTTCGTGCGCGAGTCCGACTAGCTCTTGACCGGTTTTTTATTTCCACTTCCCGGGGTCGCGATGTTTGGGAACGGATTGTCCTGTTTTCTGTTACAGAACGGTCAATACATATAAAAACATGGGTATTAATTGTTTGAACTTTATTTTTCTTCAATAGTATTTGTTTCATTGTTATACCAGTTGCTTAGACTGAGTCGAAAATAAACTTATTCTTTGTCTATGGAAAATCAAAAACGCAAATTATGTTCCCATAAAACTTTTCTCTTTTTGCTTTTAAACAGATCAATCGGTTTTGGCGTACATTAGCTGACCCGTGCCCACTTCGTTGGCCGGTATTTCTCGGGTTAATATTATAGTCTATGACACTCAAAACTAACGTGGCTTTCTATTGGTAAAAGAGTTTTCAAAATCGGTTCAGTAGATCCAGAGATTACCCCCTACAACTTTACCTCTTTATTATATTAAGTGTACAAAAAGATAAATAAAACAAATTGTTTTGACAGAATCGACTGTCACCGTAACTTTGCGTAAGTCCCGGTTTATATAAAATATGAAATGGTCACGTTACTCAAACAGTGCTTTGGTTATGTTGAGCCTGAGGGGTTACTCTCTAAGCCCGAAGTCCGTAGATTCGGGCTTAGTTGCGGGCGTATTCTAATCCTTATCACCTACAGACTTACGATTAGGCCCGAACCCGAACTAAGAATGAATGACAACACAATTTGACAGTAATTGACAAATCGTGTTATCATTAATTCTTAGTGGTTAGGTGATACGGAGTAGAATATGCCCGCAACTAAGCCCGAAACTACGGACTTCGGGCTTAGAGAGTAGTCACCCTGTTTCGGATCTCGATGTTTTGTACTTAATATTGTCCTGTTTTGGTTGTTGTATCTTAGAATATGTTTTACTGGTATTGGTGGGCAGTACTGCAACGTAGGTATGCTGTAACTTGCAGATTTTTTTTCGGTATAGATACCAGGGCCCTGAAACGCAAAGGGCATTAGGAGGAATAGGGATGGGTTTTACTTACAAAGAGTCTGACACTCTCTTCTGCTCCGCCCAGAGCGTGAGAGATAATTTTGATGATTTCCCTTCCTTAACACCTTCACTCCCGCGTCGGTTACCGGTGACCTCAAACAATACATTTTCTATTGTGTCTATTTGTCTGGCAGACAACGTGTTAAAAATAAAACCGGCCAAGTAAGAGTCGAACTTTCACACAAAGGGTTCCGTACCATGAACCTTAATTTTTATTATTTGTTGTTATAACGGCAATAAAAATACACAATTTGTGAAAATTTCAACTGTCTACCTATTACGGTTCTTGAGATATAGCCCACTGACAGACAGACAGACGGACGGACGGACGGACGGACAGCGGAGGCTTAGTAATAGGGTTTCGTTGGTTACCCTTTGGGTACGGAGCCCTAAAAAATAGATATACTCCTACCTACGGCACCTGTTGTCGATGTACAGTATTTCATATCCTACGGTCAAAGTTCGTCTTCTTGGACACAAATGAAGCGATTTTGAGAGGTACCATGAGAACAATTTAAAGTTTTCTACAGAAAGTAAAAAATCACTCCTCCTTTTGCAACTCTTTTTCGAAAAAG
This sequence comes from Lacanobia oleracea, assembly GCA_950371165.1. Taxonomy (NCBI): domain Eukaryota; kingdom Metazoa; phylum Arthropoda; class Insecta; order Lepidoptera; family Noctuidae; genus Lacanobia; species Lacanobia oleracea. The sequence goes on from OX493398.1 coordinate 6,555,840, forward strand.
TTCTTAACTTAAGTATTTCACATTCAAATCAAGTGTAAATTAAATCGGTTCATTCACTTTCAAAAATCAATACTTGCGTGTTTATAGGAAATACCGTGAAGAGTTTAGAAAGCTGAAATTGGGAATACTTATTTTATTACGTGAGCATCCGCAAAGAAAAAGGATTTAAATTTTGATAAAATTTAAAATGTAGGCATCGTCGTTGGTTAACGATCGTACGAGTTAACGAACTGATTTCGTCGCGCGATGAAAATGATTCCTGCGTGTCTAAAAAGGCCACTTTAGCAGAATCAGAAAGCACATCACGCTACTACTGTCAATTTTTTCCAATCAACCTTGAACCTAATGCGTTAGCGATAAAGATGAAAATGAAATTTGACAGATTGTTGTGTGATTAATATTATGATTCTGCTAAAACGGTCTTTTTAGACCCCGTGTACTCGGGTGATGTCATGCAATCATCAATTAGGACAATAAAGAAAGGGGTGTGTGTAATCTCATCCATCTGCCTAGCCTTTTCCCAACCATATCGGGGTCGGCCTCCAGACAAATCGGTGTGGAGCGGCTGCCTACCAGACCTCCACAACCCATTAACTGGGTAACACGGTACTTCTTGGCAAGACTGGAGTCAGATTTACTGGCTTCTGACAATCCGTAACGACTGCCAAAGATGTACAAATGACAGCCGGGATCAACGGCTTAACGTGCTTTCCGAGGCACGGAGGAAACTCGGTATGTTAAGATGGTCACCCATCCACAGACCAACCTTGGCAAGCGTTGCTTAACCTTAAAGATCGACCCGTGCGGCTGTTATTATTTAGCCACGAGCGCCTCATCGTGCGACGAATTTGCATCGTTACCCGTACGACCGTTAGCCAATTAGGACGACGACTTTATGGGAGGGAGGACTTGCACTCTTGTGAAGCCGAAGCCTAATACCATCAAGTTAAGCAAAAACAATAAACCCAGAACACATCTATAACAGCGTGCCAAATAAAACGTTCCGATTCACGCTTCTAATCAGATTGGGAATGCGATCGCTCGCTTATCCAATATTCGGCCTGATGTGTGTCAGCTGACCTGTAAACTTAGGTAGATTGTTGACGGTTGTTATATCAATGACCCGTATTATTGGAATTAGGCTAGCTTAGATATTAGCCTTGTTTGAGAGATGTTCTTCATTTTCATTATTATTGTGATAGCCCCCTTGATACTTGTACTTGTCATAAGTAGTAAGTAATTTTAGAAGAACGTACCAATTTTTAGGGTCATCAACGAAACACTATTACTAAGCCTCCGCTGTCCGTCTGCCCGTCCGTCCGTCTGTCTATCAGTCAGCGAGCTGTATCTCAAGAACCGTAATAGGTAGACAGTTGAAATTTTCAGTGTGTATATCTATTGTCGCTATAACAACTACAAAAAACTGGCCAAGTGCGAGTCGGACTCGCGTGCAAAGGGTCTGAGAAATGAAATCTGAAAAAAAAAAATAGGTAGTATATTGCACGTAACTTGTTTTAGCAAGAATTAATGTGTCGGTATCACATAATAGGAAAAAAAACACTGACAAATCGTTGACATGAAACCAATTTACTCCTTAATTTTTTAACAAGAGACTAAAAAAATATATCTACTGCTGTGCATGTACAATACAAACTTGGCTTAAAACTTGGTTTTGTTACTTTTTAAAAATATGTATTTGTTTTATTATAAAAAATAAAACCACGGGTAGCGGAGTGGCGCGAAGAGGTTTAGTTAGCTCCGGATGTATGTATTAAAGGTCATTGGCATGTATACAAGCCTTAAGTCAAGAGATAATAGGCTACTTCTAGGCAAGCGTTCCATCTTCGACCACATCATTGCTTACCATCAGTTGAGATAGTAGTCAAACGTGTGCCTATCAATAGTAAAAAAAAAACGGTTTTTGTGGAAGCCGATTCCAACATAGTTGAGAAAAGACTACGCAGATTAATAGTTTTTTTTAAACGTTACCCGCACTAAGGAGTTTCTCTTGAGCCTCAAGTCTGCTATTACAATAGTGTCAGTATGGTCTATCACTGATTTCATAATAATATGCATGCGATTTTTTTATTTGCAAAATGAAATACTTTTTAGCTCTAGTAAAAAATCATGTAATTATTTTTTAAATACCTCCATCAGCGATGAAGTTATAAAGCTTCAAAGATTACAATTAGAAGGAGAAGTCCGATGTAAACTTTGACGTCATCGTCTATGACGCCTATACAGCTGCCAAAGAAAACAGCGTTTTTGCGAGAGGGACAGATATATTTGTTTAAAATAATTATATCTCCTTCGTTTTTCGAGTAATTTTGATTCTAATTTCACTGTTAGTATTATATTTTTCTATATTTTTAGATAAACTGTATAGATGATAAATATGTTTTGCATATTCCCTATTGTTGATTTTGACAAGTTTGGTAATCTACTAATATAAAATCGTAATTATGACTTTCCAATGGTCAACCACTGACACTCCATTGAAAGAAATGGCATAGAATGGTAATCTCGTACATAATGACAAAGTAATAAATAATATGTAAAAATATTAATAAAAGAAATCTGGCTACTAACGGGTTTTATTATAATGGCAAAACGAAAGTGTCTTTCTACCACGATTCTATTACGAGACCATTGACCGACCAGAGATCGACCATTATGAATTAGCAGATTACGAACTTTTAGCAAATTGACAATGGGATCGTATTGGAGTGACGAATTTATAAAAAATAGCAGACTAGGGGCCCTGTGTGTGCGTTCACAAACACAAACTCATGGGAGTTTTCGGGTCTGACTGTTTGTGTACAACTATCTGTAGGCCATACAAATTTTTGTTTCGTGTGGGAATCGAACCCGCAGCGCAGCAGGGAATCGCTCAAGCGCAGTTAGCTAAAAATAGTTCTGCATACAATACTAGTCGCCTATTGGTTTGTGTTCCCAGCACTTGTACAAACAATGTCGCCTCGGAAGCTGAAGGAGGCCTATTACCGTTCTGAATACGTACCGAGGGAGTCAATTCCATTACTGAATTGTCTATTCCATTCACATAGTACTTCCAAACATCACGTATTTGGATTGTACTGTACGCCTTGGATGGATGGATCAGGGATAGCAATATTTTATTGTTAGTTGCGTAGGTATCTCATGGATGGTGATATCGACACATATCGGGCAAAAGCCACAAGGTTGCCTGTGTTGTATTTCGGTGAGTGTGCCTATGAACTCCACGACCTCATCCCGCACTGCAAGTTACCATCCTTACCTTGTTTCTATTCCACAAATTTGCACTAAGCGTTTCCAAACATCTTTTATAATGCGCACAGCAAAGGAGGGGAACTCTGTGTTTCCGAACGCATTCAACCCTAATCTTTTCAAAGTTAGAGTGAACAAGCTTCTTCTGGGTAAGCTCGCTCCATCGTCGATTTGTCTCTGTCACCTCTACCTAGACTAGAGTCAAAATCAAACCTATCTCCAAACAAGTGTTTTTGCTGCCTATTATAATGATTAGTTGTTTCATGGCAGAACAAGAAGCATTTATTTGGGACTAGCTGACCCGCGCAACTTGGTCTGCGTCACAATTTTTATTACTACTCCGCTCCTATTGGTCTTAGCGTGATTATCAGGGAACACAGACTTTGGCAAAACTAAAAGTAACTAAATTAAATTAATTACCTATTTAGCACTTTTTGCATGGAACATCATTCCATTCTGTATTTGGAGAAGGGCGTTGTTAGCTGCGCTACAGTTTATACTTTTACAGCTATCATCGTTTTACTTGTTGCAATTAGTCTTGTGTTATTGTTCCGAAATAAACTTGTTTTATTTGCTAATTGGGGCAGTCTGCTATAGGCGGGTTTATTTACTAAGCTGCCGTGGTATATCTAAAATGCCGTTACCCGACATCTGGTCGATTTTGAATTTTTGATGATATATTAATGAAAAAAAAAAAAATATCTATTGATCAGAGTTTGCGAATTTTCAACACCTTGAATAGCAAATTGGAAATTCGCAAATATTGATCGAAAATATAGAAAGTAATATTACCGTCAAGTTCATAATTTAGTTAGACCTTGTAAAATTGCACGCAATAATTTTAGTAAGAGGTATAAAGGCTAACAATGAAGACATATCGTTCAAAAAAGAAATACCTTACAGTACTTAGGGCGACCAGCCAATCGCTGAGCTGCTTCTGTAATTGGGTCGTAAAATTCTTCATCTAATCCAATTTAATGAAAGGTATCATTAGGGATGCTCAAGATACCCAAAGGTTCCGGTTGTCCCTACTTTGCCGTCCTTTTCTTTTGCCTTCATGCAAGCTGGAAACAAATATACATCAGAGAAAGTACACTTTGAGACAATTTGACAAAGTTTTGTTTCGAGATAATTTTTTATTTTATTTGGGTTTGCTCTTGACTCTAGTCTAGGTCAGAGATGACAGAGACAAAGTCTACGATGGGGCGAGCTTACCCAGAAGTAGCCTGTTCACTCTAGTTTTCAAAAACAACGGAAAATACAAATAGGTATACCGAAAATCAACAGATTTTTATCTTTACGTGTTTTAGGTGTAAATTTAAATTATGATAATAAGAAAAAGTCCGAGTAACTTTCTCAGAGCCCCCTAGAGTCTGGAAAAGTTTATAGCAAAAGATTTAGTTGATACCCAAGTGACTAAAAATCAAAAGCACCGTGTATTTAAAACTGAAAATAAAAGTAGACGTGTGTGAAATACACTGCAAACATAGAAGCAGTGAGTGCATAATGAGACTATTTTCCAACAATTATTTTGTAAAAAATTACCATACATTTTTGCAAACTTTCCCTTCATAACGGTCTGTAATATATTCCGACAATATTAAACAGCGTGCCTCAGGTTGGCGAACCCTGCCTTAGACAAATGTTTCGCGACGCGAGTGCAATTTGTTGTAGAAAACGGATGGCGGATTAATTCTTACCTTTTCGTGATGTAGGTAGGTATGTGTTTCGGGAGTTCAATAAAAGGACCAATGAGATTGGTCCTGTGTTTATTTGTATTGTATTAGAAAGTGTCAGTATATACAAGATTCGAGTATTTTTTAAGTTATTTTGTAAACTTACTAGCGTATGCCAGCGGTGCTCACCGGTAGCGTGAATGTCGAAAATTATATCTCATGATAACGATGAAAAATAAAAAGTATTCTGTCATAAATTACGCGTGATTGCAATACCTACACATCTTTTTTATATAAAAAGCTAACCATTTATCGTAAGAAGAATCCGCTAGCAGGAGTACGAAGTAGGATTTTATCGAAAACATTTGACGTAATAGAACGTTCTTTTTTTATTTGCTCATTAACGAGGAAGTTCCATAATTAAACACTGGTCCTTTCCTTAATGACCCCACCTTCATTTACCCCATAAAGGTATCCTCTTCGCTAAAGTTACCGTTAATGTTGCCATACATCACTTGTTGCATTATTACTCTCATTCTGGTGATTAATGAAGCTGGGGTTAGAATTTAATATCTTCGCACTTAAGATCTTGGATGAAATTACAGTGCTGTTTGGTTTTTCATTAAACATAAATCCTTACTAATATTATGAATGCGGAAAAGTGTTTGTATTTTTATTTGTTTGTTTGTTACGCTTTCACGCCTAAATTACTTAATCGATTTTAATGTGTTTGGTACAGAGTTAGATGGGATCCTGGAGACGGTTATAGGCTATTTGTTTACGAAAATCTATACTAACGCGAGCGCAGCCGCGGCCTTTTAAACGCCGAGCCAATGAAGCCTGACGAGTCCCGGAGAAAAGATTCAACTGTCTTGGATCCCGCAACTAAATTAATCAGAAAAGTACAGCGGAGGAGTAGGAAAAAAAATATAATTTCCACTTCCCTCCGTCTCAAGCTGTCTTAATTCCTTTCGTCATTGAGTTCAATAATTTAAATAATGTTTTAAGTATTATTTAGACCGCTACCTACTTGAACCACTGAGTCCGCGTCCAACGATTGTTTCGCTAAGTGTAGAATAGGCTCCATTGAGGTCTTTCCCCAAAACTTCTATGAACGTGGATGAGAGATTCTCTTCAATCTTTGTTTAATCTATTTAAACTGAAGAAAGTAAGTGCCCTTTCAAAATGCCCGTTCCATCATCGGACTATAAGACGTACGATAATACGCCACCTCTATGAACATCTCACCCATACGCAACACAAAAGAAGTAAATCTAGAGTTTTGTTGCGAAATTTGGTCGAAAGAGTCACCGCGGCCCTGGAACGCAAAGGGCACTAGGAGGAACACGGAGGAGTTTTAGTCAGTAACAGTCTGACACTCCCTTCCACTCCGACCAGAGCGGGAGGAGTCGTTTGATGATTTCCCATCCTTAAAAAAAAGTCAATAGTATTCCATCAGGATTGAGATCAAACGCGAGCCTACCCAACATTCCTGTGGCTTCCCTAGTATAGCGAAGCCCATAGGCGGCGGTGACCGCTTACCATCAGGTGGGCTATCTGTTCGTATGCCACACTATGGCATTAAGATAGAAAAGGAGATAATACACCTGCGAAAAGTCATAGAAAAGAAAATATAAATGCTTTTCCGTCCCTAGAGTTAGATGATACGTAATGTGACAGACAGGTGACATTACGTGCTTGAATAGTGCGAATTATTAACATTCACATATACGCGAACGCGACGCCATTGTTTTACTTCATACTGTATATTTTACTGCATTATGTTACATCAGTAGCAATTACGGTGCTCCACGTGTTGATTCCCATCGGCTTGAAGGACTTATATTTAAAGTTGACGTCCCGAACACGCTAAGCCGTTGGTCCCGGCTGTCATTTAAAGATCTTTGACAATCGTTGGGGGTAGTCAGAAGTGCGAAAATCAGAGTGCCAATTCTAGTATTTTTAAGCTACGTTCGCGTTTACATTTACGTCGCAATCTGTCAACATCATCTGCCTAGCCTTTTCCCAACTATATTGGGGTTGGCTTCCAGTCAAACCGGATTCAGCTGAATACCAGTATTTTACGTGGAGCGGCTGCCTACCAGACCTACACAACCCATTAACTGGATAACACGGTACTTCATGGCAAGACTGGAGTCAGATTTACTGGCTTCTGACTATCCGTAACGACTGCCAAAGATCTACAAATGACAGCCGGGACCAACGGCTTAACGTGCTTTCCGAGGCACGGAGGAAACTCGGTATGTTAAGATGGTCACTCATCCACAGACCAACCTTGGCAAGCGTTGCTTAACCTTGAAGATCGACCCGTGCGGCTGTTATTATCTAGCCACGAGCTCCTCCGCCTACGTCGCAATCTGTCAACAATGGATGGTAATTAAGGCGTTTTTGAACGGTTCGCGACTGAGATGCAAATACGAAAGTTGCGTAAAAATTGTAGAATTGGCACTCTGATCCAATCTTGATAAGAGGTACTGTGTTATGCAGTTACCGAAAGTTTATTCTCGTATTGATACAGCGTTCAAATTTATGACGCAGTGTTGTATCAGCTATAGATGTCAAAACTTAACAAAATATAGGGTAATTAGGAGTGTTTTTGTCTCCTGCCAAGGTTAATAAAGAATTTGTTCGAAAGAGTCACCGCGGCCCTGAAACGCAAAAGACATTAGGAGGAACACGGATAGTTTTTAGTCAGTAAGAGTCTGACACACTCTCTTCTGCTCCGGAAAGAGTCATTTGACAAAGGTGTTTTTGACTGCGAACGCTCCTTAAAAAATAAAATTGCTTCTCTGGTTTGATAATCAGAAAGGCATCTGCCTTTTAGGGTATTTTTTACGAGTACTTGGAAAAATACTGGTATTCAGCTGCTATGAGTTAGATTGGGAATCCCACATTGTTGGAAAAAGGCTACGCTAGATTGACGTTACCGAAATCAACCTAATTCCTTCAAGTACCCATCATATTTTATCGTACACGTACACATATACCAAAAGCTACATGTACTAGAAGATTAAACAAGGTATAATTAATTATAAACATTGTAGCCGGCTCGTATTAAGCTGTGCCGAGGGCACGCGGGGCTTCGGACGGCTTCTCTCTATCCACTTAGGCAGCTTTGCTTCGCCTACTTACCTGTGTTTTATGGCTTGTTGCTACCTAGGGGCTAGGGTGTAACAATTATACCACTCTAGTATTTAAATTGGATTGTGGAATTGGTAGATGTCACGGACGAGTTCTGTGTATGATGTCTTGTGCCACTACCGGGCAAGTGCTTCATTTTCCTTCGCACCCAAGCGCAGATAGGCCTGCCAGTGTTGTGGAGTTCGTTCTGAAAGAGTCTCCGCGGCCCTGAAACGCAAAATGCATTAGGAGGACACGGATGGTTATTCAGTAAGGCCTGGACTCCACCAAAGCGGAGAAGAGATGAGCAGGGCGGAGACGTGTTTACAAAAACCAATAGAATTTTGTAAATCACACATCTCGTCTACACTCAGCTTCTCTATTGGTTGTTTAAAACACGTTTCCGCTCCGCTCGTCGCGTCTCCGCTTTGGTGGAGTCTGGGCCTTAGAGTCTGACATTCCCTTCCGCTCCGCCTAGAGCGGGAAAATGGTTGGAATGGCCCAAGATCGAGTTTAATCATCCAGTCATAGTTTTGCTTAGTTGTAAATCGACTAGGTGTTTAATTATTAGGTATTTGTTCTACGTTCTCGCAATAGGCATGATAGTAGGATTTGATATTTGAATGAATCCTATTTTGGCTTCTATAAAAACGCAAGGATTGCTTTTTTTTAAGCTAAGTAAGTTCCATTCGTATTTTGCAGAAAAAAAACTCTGCAATTATTCTTTTAACAATCATCATTTCAGCCGAAACTCGTCTACTGCTGGACATAGGGTTCCCCAAGTGTCGCCACAGCAACCGGTCCTGTGCGTCTCGTATCCATTGGCTCCCCGCGACCCTCACCAGATCATCGTTCCTTGTTGTGGAGGCCTTCCAACGTCTTTCAGTACGTGGTCGCCACTTCAAAACTTTTCGGCCCCAGCGACCATCTGTTCTGCGAGCAATCTCTGTCCACCGTAACTACTATTCTCTGTCTCTTCAGTCGGTCCCTCACTGCGGAGGATCGTGACTACTATTAAATTTTCTAAAAATAAAAACTGTGAACATAATACAGATTTATCTCCATTTCCCTGGAATCAGTTTAAGAAAATCCCAGAGCCGACATCCTTACTGAGTTAGGTAAACGATATCAATTTACTGGAGCCCAGCGTGGCTGGGAAACATGGTTGAGCTGCATTCTCCCGACGTTACTTTAAATTGTTGAGAGAGCTACTTCAGCATTCTGAGGCTGAAGCTTGAGGGTCTAAGTTTCAAGACTAGTTTTAAGATATCTTGGAGATTTTTGGTTAGCGTTTTAGATGTCGTCTTTGTCTAGTTGTTAGTAAGTTTGGGTCAAACGATGGCTGTTTTTGTTGACCTTTTCATATGCCGAGCGGACCAATTTTGAACCGACTTCTTCAAAAAGGAGGAGGTTCTATGTTCGACTGTATGTATTTTTTTATATATGTTAACCGATTTCTCCGCCAATTGTGGGCAAGTTTTAAAATTTACTTCTTTATTCGAAAGCCTATATTCCTGAGGTAGTCCCATTGTCACCAGGTCAGAATCTGATGATGGGATCCCATGAAAATCAAGGGAAACCCTCAAATTTATAGGCACACACAATGTTTTTCATGACATTTCAAACGCAATTCAGATATTTGTGCCGGGTAATCATCATTTCATGTTGCTGAGCTGGTGATGGAAGATATAAGTCAGGATCTGATGATGGGATCCCATGAAAAATGTTTGTTCAGCGATATTTTAGCCAATTATTAACCGATTTGGATGATTATTTTTTGTTTGGAAGAGTATTTTTCCAGACTGGTCCCATTTGAATTTGGTGAAGATCTGATGAAGAACTTCGGAGGTAGGCAACGGATCTCTTCAATCAATGATAGCAAATGGATCGGGATTTCTGAAATCGCATGTCTGTTGATTGTTTACACCAGTTCATAACATAACATCGTGTTTGTGGTTTCACTTTTTAGTGGTACCTGCGTTCCACTAAAAAGTGAAAAATAACTCTAATTTCGGAATTCGGTGTCAAAAAACCAAAAAATACCAAAAACACCGACTTCCGAAATTAGAGTTATTTTATACTACGTAGTGTTTTGTTTTTGGAAGACGGTTTTTTTTTTTTTTATAAAAAAGATTTTTTAGAGATTTCGCATTCAATGCGAATAATGTAATGTTCGGAAATTGAGCCTTTTTTATGGATTACGACTGACATGCGAATGCAAACGTTTTTTTTTTTTTTTTTTTTTTTTATCTATTGATAGGCACGCGTTTGACCACTATCGTACGACGTTGTTTAAAAATCAGTAGATTTGTCACTCTGATAATTGACTTACGAACGTTATAGCTATATATAATAATAATAATATTCCACACAACTATCACACAACGCCATCTAGTCCCAAGCTAAGCGGAGCTTGTGTTACGGGTACTAGACAACTGATAAACATACTTATATATTTCTAAATACATACATATTATAGATAAACTACACCCAGACACAGAACAAATGATCATGCTCATCACACAAACATTTGTCCTGGGTGGGAATCGAACCCACAACCTCTGGCATAACAGTCAGGGTCACTAACCACTAGACCAACAGGCAAGTCAATATGCAGACTAGTTGACCCGTGCAACTTCGTTTGCGTCACAATTTTCATTACTGCTCCGCTCCTATGGGCCTCAGCGTCTCATATAGCCTTCCTCGATAAATGGGCTATCTATTACTGAACGATTTTTTCAAATCGGACCAGTAGTTCCTGAGATTAGCGCGTTCAAGTAAACAAACAAACAAACAAACTCTTCAGCTTTATATATTAGTACTAGCTGACCCGCGCGGCTTCGCTCCCGTCAACTGGCTACCCTACCTACCCTACCTACCCTACCTACCCTACCTACCCTACCTACCCCACCTACCCCACCTACCCTACCTACCCTACCTACCCTACCTACCCTACCTACCCTACCTACCCTACCTACCCTACCTACCCTACCTACCCTACCTACCCTACCTACCCTACCTACCCTACCTACCCTACCTACCCTACCTACCCTACCTACCCTACCTACCCTACCTACCCTACCTACCCTACCTACCCTACCTACCCTACCTACCCTACCTACCCTACCTACCCTACCTACCCTACCTACCCTACCTACCCTACCTACCCTACCTACCCTACCTACCCTACCTACCCTACCTACCCTACCTACCCTACCTACCCTACCTACCCTACCTACCCTACCTACCCTACCTACCCTACCTACCCTACCTACCCTACCTACCCTACCTACCCTACCTACCCTACCTACCCTACCCGCTGTCAAATAATAACAGACAAATAATTAGCAATAAATTAAAATTGCGACTATAATTTGAGATTTAAACTATCCTATCTCTCAAGTTGGATCGAACTGCACATGGTGTGCGAATTTTATTATAATCGGTTAAGTGGTTTAGGAGTCCATTGAGGACAAACATTGTGACACGAGATTTATATATATTAAGATAGATAAAAAATGTGTCTAAATCTACGCGTACCTACTGATAATTCACCTATTGTCTATAATACTATCATCGGTCTGTGTTTTCTGATAGCTACATCCTGGGAGACTGTAAGAGTGAATTGGTTACTTCTAACCACGTACCAGATATTGATGCTGTTTTCATTTGTTGACATAACGATAGACATGGTGGGTTTGAGTGTGGATTGAATTCATCCGAAGCCGGGCACTAATCGGTGGATTAGAATAAACTAACAGTGAGGAGCTCGTGGCTAGATATCTAAGTAGCTAGATCTTCAAGGTTAAGCAAGGCTTGCCAAGGTTGGTCTGTGGATGGGTGACCATCTTAATGTACCGAGTTTCCTACGTGCCTCGGAAAGCACGTTAAGCCGTTGGTCCCGGCTGTCTTTTGTAGATCTTTGGCAGTCGTTACGGATAATCAGAAGCCAGTTAATCTGACTCCAGTCTTGCCATTAAGTACCGTGATACCCAGTTAATGGGTTGTGGAGGTCTGGTAGGCAGCCGCTCCGCGTAAAATATTGGTATTCAGCTAAATGCGGTTTGAATGGAAGCCAACCCCAATATAGTTCGGAAAAGGCTAGGCAGATGATGATGAATAAAGTAACAGCATTCCTTGGCTAGTCAATCACAGAGTAGAGCAGACGACCAAAAAATCTAATCAGACCATCAGATAGATTTCCAAAAAATATTGGACACTTTATTTTTTGTTTTATCACGTAAACAAAAGATTATAGTTAAAGATAATTTATTTCTGAGCATATGGTGCATTAAGGTCTTATTCATTATCCAGTTTCACATACACTACCGTTGCCGGACTATACAGTGCGTTGAAATCTCGTGTGACGTTACAGCACAGCACACTTTTTACCTAATAGTGACGTCACAAGGAACCACTCCTGATCTTTGAATTTGGGTCTATTATTATTCGATAATCTAACTGAGGGACTAAATAGAATCATATTGTTTTACTCAGGAAATATCCCTATTGTAACCATCTAACTCCGAAAGGCCCAAACTCCTAAAAATATCGAAAATCAACATCCCAACACATTATAAAGTAACACACAAGTCCATACAACTATTACTTTGGCCCAGAAACCAAATTAAACAACAACAATAGTATTAAACATTAGCCATTCTGTAGGTTTCAGTATTGTGTGGAACCAAGCGAAGTTACCCGCTTACGAGACTCGTTGTTAAACAATACATGTAGACTTTGCTCCTTTTGTGAATATTAATTTCTGGATCTAAATTGGTTTATGTATAGAGGTCATTTTGGGTTGGCTGATCGACATTTTATAGTTGTTTTAGGTCTTGAGTTTCTGCTGTACCTATTAATTAAATGTAAATGTAGCCACGGTCTGGGTATTGGATTGTACCTAATAATTTAAAAACTGCCAAACTATAATATGTAAGCGGCTTCACCTGCGTGAATGTTGGAAATGATTTCAAAGGAACGTAGATGCTAAAAAGTGTAAAAGTATCTTATGTTCGTCCTAAATCATGATTTACCATGTAAATAAGATACTTTCATACCATGGCATTTTTTTTAAGGATGGGAAACCATCAAATGACTCCTCCCGCTAAAGGTGAAGCAGGAGGGAGTGTCAGACTCTTACTGACTAAAACCCATCCGTGTTCCTCCTAGAGCTTTTTGCGTTCCAGGGCTACGGTACCTCCTTTGAACCGCAGCCCCAGCAGGCACTGGCCCTAGCGGGCTCCGTCTTCTTTGCTGACAGATCTTTCAGGCGCGCATGGAACACAGCACGCCGTTGACCTGGGCGTGGTTCTGATCAGACGGCGAGCCACCCAATGCTCGCCGTCCGCAGACCCGCGCCTACGGCTGCCGAAAATCGCTTTGCGACTCCATGCCATGCCCAAGAGTTACCATGGCACCGGAACGCAAAGGGCATTAGGAGGAACACAGATGGGTTTTAGTCAGTAAGAGTCTGACACTCCCTTCCGCTCCGCCCAGAGCGGGAGGAGCATTTGATGATTTCGCATCCTAAACAAAGGCATGACCATATCTGGTCTACCACTAAGCCTTGGTTTATTAATAATAAACATACAAAATTACTCAACCATCATTTTTCCATCACTTCCCGTGGATGTCGTAAGAGGCGACTAAGGGACTCGCCAAAGAATGGGCAGCGGCGTTCTCTGTAAAACTCAACACCATACACTGCGCTCTCGCCAACCCGCCTGCCAAGCGTGGCGATTATGGCAAAGCCCCCCAATGGGGGAGGCCTAAGTCCAGCAGTGGACGTCTTTTGGCAAATATGATGATGATGAAATTATACAATATTAGTCGGATATTTAGTTTTCAAATATAAGAATCGCTAGTTTAATCCAACAGCTACGGGAATTACATACATTTTCGGGATACCAACCAACAGCAACGTTCGTTAACACAATGTCCGAAACAATTTTCATTGAATCCAATAACGACACTGGATTTCATACGAACACGGCTAGGGTTGCCCGGTCTTCAAACCGAAAAGCGGGACAGATCAGCCAGTTTAGCCGGACATTTGGGTAAAAAGGCTGGACACCCCTAATTTTTAGTGTTAGTATAACACGATATTTTTTTTTTAAGTGAAACAAAGTTTTTTTTTATCTTTTACTACAAAATTTACCACAAACTCTAATAAAATTGAACGTATCAGTCCTGTTTAACCGACTTCTTATATTAATCATTCAGTATTCATTACTATATTACTTTCTATAACTGCAATAGTAGTAGTAAGTAGCTAGCGATACACGGTGAGGTAAGTGGAGCGGAAAACAACACAATGAAAAGTAAAAAAATGCTCAAATTCAAAAAGCCTAACAAAAAGAAAGAAAAAGCGTTTATTTGCGCCAAGCATGACGCATACCAAAAAAAATAATTAAATAAAACCAAATTATAAAAATTGGGAAGATATGCGTCATATTCGCGCAAAATGGCCATCGCTCAATAATGCTGGGACTCGTGTGCGAGACAGAGCCACAGCTCTGGGTTTTAGCGACAGCTGGCCTGGCCGGACACCGTCTAATTTTGCCGAACTCATAACCAAAAACAGTCAGGCGACTGACCGGCTTTATCCGGACGCCTGGCAACGCTAAACACGGCCGACATGCCATTCCCATCCATTCAGAAATTGGCACAGTGACAAACTCCTATCAGCATTCCTATCCTCGATGCCATTCAACTGAATCAATAGAGGTTTAAAATTAATGGCAGCAGTTACAACCAGAATCAATTCTTGTAAGTTAAGGCTCGCCATAATGAAAAGCTTTTTGTTCTGGATACTTCCATTGGGTAGAGGAATGGACTGAGCAATATGGTCACGAAATTCACTAGATGTAAAAAGAGACAGAGTGACTATGCGTTTTTCTCAATAACATTGTAAATTTTGGTTAAATGTATCTATGTGTAGAAAGATGAATATACTATCTTGTACACCTAGCTAAGTAGAGTAAAATTGGGGGACCTGGATCAAGGAGATCCAGGTCACCCCAATTTTATCATTCATTTCATCAACATTCAAACATTCAACTTTCTATTCTAATTGATTATTTTTATATTCATTAAACTTATTTACACAGTCACACGTGCTTAGTTTCGAGTACCTATACGATTTTATTTTAGTAAGCAAAAATGAGATACTTGATCTGTTCAATGCAACTATGATCTCGCGAATGGACGAGCATTGTTGCTACGTGATATTTATAACACAATGTTTGCTTTATTGACTAACAGATTTTTTTTCAATGAACTTTATTTGCTAAATGACATTAAAATAATGGGAATATACTTAGTTTCTTATGGGTGATTTAATTTTAAAGCTTCTGTAATGAAACTACATTATTGTAATGAATAAGCAAGTATTTATTAGTTCATATAATTACAACTTAAATAAACAAATTAATTGCAATTAATTAGACAAAATGAACTAACAAAAGAACACTGAACCGAAGGACTGAAGGAATTAACAGATGCAGTAGGTGATCCGGGTGCTCGTAGGACCTATCCGTTTTTCTTCTTACAAGGATTGATAAAAAGTATTGTTTAAATATGGTAGCATGTCTTTGACACGTAAGTAGATGTTATCGGTGTAAATGCTCTTTACAATATGCTGAACACATATTTCAGCACTGCACTGGCACATAGAATTACTTTCAACTTGGTTTGCATCGTAAATTTCGATCCGTATAACTTTAGTGCCACCGGTGGAAACCGTTTTGTAAAAACTTATCAACTCCTTATTATTAGTTGTATTTGTATTTTGAACACATGGGGTTCGTTGTCGTTCATCCTCATCCAAATAATTTACGACTTTATCAATCACATCAGGTTCTATCATTAACGGAGGTGAAGTTGGTGAATAAACCCAACTCGGTATCTGAAACAAAATACATTATTATTATTATTATTATTATTATTTATTTTCACAGGTATAATAAATTATATATTATTATTATTATTATTATTTTATAATTAAAAGTAAAATATTTTCTAAAATTAGGTACTTACAGACATTGTAGAGTATCAGTAGCGCACTAAAAGAATGGAAGAACTGAATTGAATTTGTATCTTATTTTATCCTGATTTATATATAAAATATGTGTTGCTGATAGAGTTCAAAATAACGTAATGCTGAGTTGAATATATTTATGACTAGGAATAACCCGCGCCTATGCTCACGTAAATGTTGTTTTTAGCAGTAAAAAGTAATAGTAAACACATAAAAACATCTAATCTGCTGTACTGTGGAAGTAAACCATGGGGGATTTAGTAGTATGTATCACTTAAATTTAGGGTGTATTTACACG
This sequence comes from Lacanobia oleracea, assembly GCA_950371165.1. Taxonomy (NCBI): domain Eukaryota; kingdom Metazoa; phylum Arthropoda; class Insecta; order Lepidoptera; family Noctuidae; genus Lacanobia; species Lacanobia oleracea. The sequence goes on from OX493398.1 coordinate 6,572,263, forward strand.
GGTCAGCCGTACTTTATACACATATAATGAAATACAGAAAAATAAAATGTAGACAACAATGTGTACCCTTACCCTAATGAATCTATATTTGGATAAAATGCTGACAGAGTTCTACTATTACTTGATGCTAAATGTAAGTCACTATATTGATTATGGTATCGGTTGATTTGTTTGTTTGTTGAAGTTTATATTGTATGAAAAGAAATGCAGGTACGATACGTTATTAGAATGAGAGAAACCAAGGTACTAGCATAGTACAACATAATCAATAACTCATATATATTTTTTGGATTGGTTAATATGATATCTTGTTTTGCAATGTAAGCATACATCTTCTCGATGACATATTTGGTAGTACATCGTCATAATTTGGCTGTATATAAAGTGCATCGATGCCAGACAAAATCACAAACTGCTCTCCCGAGGGAAACAATCATCACCTTCAGCCTTATCACATCTGAGCTTCAACCAGAATCAAAAATCTTCAAAATGTAAGTAGATCATAATTAATATTTTATTAGATGTGTTTAAATGTGTCATCACAAGGTCTATTCTATGAATGATCGAATGTACATATGTATGAATGAATGATTGAATGAATGCATATAGGTATAAATGAATGAATGAATACACAAATGATGGAATGATTGAATAAATAATTGAATTAACATGAATGAATTATTGAATGTATGGATGCATAAATGAATAAATGATGCTATTCTTATTCCTATCCGGCTTTTCAGTGGAATCTCGTAATCTATAAATAAGATGCTCCCTATGTTTTTAATGCAAATTTTATATTTTCAATTCCGAGTTTAACGGAGTCCTCCACTCATTTATTTTTTCTATCAGGTTAATATAATATTTCAAATTATATTGTTTCAGGTCCAAGTCATATTCATCTACATTGCCTCAACTGTGTTCATCGGATGAAGAGTCAGAGATCGAGACGCAGTCAGTGCAGCAGAAATCGACTTCTTCTTCTTCTTCTTCGAATCGACTCAAAAAATCGACTACTAACAAGCGGTTCAAAACCGATCGAGTCGATGGGTCTAAGACGCACGGACCCAAGAAACCTAAAATACAACCGGTGCCGTTAACCAGCAACAAGCTGACTGCACGGGATCTATTCGGTAGTGAGAGCGATGAAGAGGATTCGTCTGCGAAGCCGTCCACATCGACTGGTAAAAAACCGACTCCTCTTTATTCTTATTTCACTAAGAGGATTAGCAAAGGCTATGCCAGAAAAATAAGTGAGACAAAGCAGGGGCCTTATTACGTAGAGGTAAAGGTGTATAATTGTGATGAAATCACAGACGTACCACCAGTAAATAGATGGCGCCATTCAATAGTTACTATCAAAACAAAAGTTGATGCGGACACGGAGATGTGGCGCCATCTAAAAGGATTTACGTCTTCAGTTGAACAAGATTTTAGTAATTGTCCAGCTACCCTTATAAATTCTTATTATTAGCACATACTATGTACTTACTCTTACTAGTTTTTACACAACATATGTAAAAACACTTAATAATTACAAAATAATACCTAAGTATACATACATACATATGTACTTTATATTATAAGTAATCTTTATAATATCTAAATACTTGTACCTAAATAATCAATTAATAAATAAATAAAATATTATGTTATTTAAATCCAATGTTTTATTTCACAGTTGTACAGTCCAGAGATGGCAGAACACCTTTAACAAGACCATTTAGTAAAATTGTGAATTGTACCAAATGTGGAACTGAAATACCACGAAACCAGTTTGCATATCATAAGAGAACTAATATACACAAGACAAATAGCTTATTGAGTACTGAATTTAAAAATATTTTTATTGTAGCAACAGCATTTAAAAATAGAATTGTAACTTTTCGTCTGAACTTAGCTCAGGATGGCGAGCACCTCACTCGTGAGGCGATCCCGAGTAATAGTCAGACATGTATACCTCAGGATGACGAGCACCTCACTCGTGAGGCGATCCCGAGTAATAGTCAGACATATATACCTCAGGATGACGAGCACCTCACTCGTGAGGCGATCCCGAGTAATAGTCAGACATATATACCTCAGGATGACGAGCACCTCACTCGTGAGGCGATCCCGAGTAATAGTCAGACATATATACCTCAGGATGACGAGCACCTCACTCGTGAGGCGATCCCGAGTCATACTCAGATATGTACAGGTCAGAATGACGAGCACCTCACTCCTGAGGCGATGCTGAATTCTGTACATCCAGATATTGATAAATGTACATATCATGATAAAAGTCATCTGTATAAATTAAGTAAAGTAAGCTATCGGTATCTGTATAACATAATTCAACATTATCTCCATATTTCTTTTTTATAAAATCATAATGAAACTGATATAGATGTTGTTTGGCGTACTCCAGAACTGTAAATCCGATGTAAATTGGTCGGTCTAATATTATTTTATCACGATTCAATTGTATAGCTACAAAATCCTCTGCAAATATTGACACACTTGTAAAATTAGGTTTTGAAATCAATTTCTGTGCACAAAGTTTCTTATTCGTGAAGTTTTTCTTATCATCCCATTTGGTTACCAGTTTTATGTCAACTTGTTTCCTTTTATTTTCTATAGTTTTACCAAATATCGCATTATTTAGAAGTTTAAAAAAATCTTTTTCAAAAGAAGTTTTTGATGCCATACGCCGATTGGTATTAAGATCTATATATTTCTTTAAGAAATCATCTTGTTTAAAAGTTAGTATGCGATGAATCTTTTTTAAAATCAAACCATTTTTTATGCATTGTTTTAAATGTATGTAATGAATAACATAATTTACTTTATCATACAGATTAGCAATTAACTTAGCTGATTTCCCTCCTGGGGGTACAAATTTCTCTGCAGCAAATGGCAAGTCTTTATGCTGATCGTGAATACAATCCGGGTAATATAAATCTACTTCTAAAATAAAACCATACAAACTGTCATCTGATACACACAATACATTAAAGTTGGCGATTTCATGTCGAGTTAAAAATCTGAACTCTGAAACCGGTAACTTTTTAGTCATTGCATAACCGTATAGATTATTGCAATCTAGATATATTAAATAACTCAAGGGTTCTAAATCATTATAATGAGGTAAATACTTATTATTTGCCTTAGCATGACGGAGGAAACATTGTGCCAAGCCTCCTCGTATACCTTTTTCAATAAATGTATAAATTTCTAAGTCACTAATGAGCTCTAATTCAATGTTAGTGTACAGAAGCATAGCGTCCCAGCTCAAACTAGGTGAAGTTACATAATGAGCAGGATCCAGTTTGTAAAAAAATAAACTTGTATCTCTGAATTTTTCAAATATGTCGCATAACAACAAAACATCGCATTTCAAATACAGATCACTGTATTCACCAAGCGTTGTTATGTTAAAATTGTTCCAAATATCTTGGGCGTGAGCATATTCGTCATCTGATAGAAATTCCATAGTTAAACTATTATAAAAACTAGACTTTGGGGGTAGTTGATTTTCATCAAATTTTGACCAGTCGTCCATATAATCATATGGATAAATACCTTTCTTACGTAATAACTTAAGTTTGGTTTTATCCTTAAATTCTCTTGACAAATAAACAAAATCTTTATCTGACAAGCTTTTACTTAAAGAATCTAAGCTTGAGCTAAGAAAATGAAATGAATCAATAAACTTAATCTGTACTGAACGAGCACCTTTTTTTGTCTTAATTAGCTTAGTTATTGTAAGATATTTTTCTTTAGTTTTTGGGATTATTTTAATTGAGCCCTCATATTTAGCCAACTCTCTTATAAATATATGCGAGTCATAACCACTTAGATTATGAAATACTACCGGTATGAATGGACACACTTTATACATCAAATTACAATGTGAGTGCGCTGCCCCTCTATACTCGGAAGTAATATGATCATGATCTCGAACTTTATCTCCAGACAATGACTGATTACATATATGACACTTAGTTGCATTTCGATATTCTCGTTCTTGTTTATAAGTTAAAGGTTTCATTGATAAATGAGTAAACAAAACTTTATTTATCCGCTTTACATCTTTTACTAAACGTTTAATAAAGACTTCGACGCAATCTATGCCTCTGTACGTGACAAACTTGTTAAGTTTTTTGTCATGACAACAACATATATAATATGCAAAACTTGAAGGTTGATGCTTTTTTAGTGTCTTAGTATTTTTAGAACTATTTTCATTGCAATTTATTAGCAAACTCTCAAAATCAGCATAAATAATAAAATTAATTTTAAGTTTTCTTTCATAATGTTTGAATTTCAATATGGTATCTTTTTCCGGTAGTATAGTTAGTATTTTAGAACAAGTATGAGAAACATATTTCTTTTCATTTGTAAAAAATTGTAAACATGAATCGCATAAAAAAACTTTGCCATGGTGCTGAGTAACCTGGCGTCGAACTAATCGTATAAGATCTTTTATTAAACAGTAATGTCCTTTACCATTCCGTTCAAAGTATAATAAATGAACATGTTTTTCTTTTTTCTTATTCGTCATGTATAACGGGCCAGTAACAACGTATTTGTTATCTAGCCCATAAATGGTAACGCTTATTGTAGGATTTAACCGCTCAAAAAGTTGGATGTCATTCTGTGAAGGAGGAAATGACATTCCTTGAATATTGAGAACTTGGCTATAATGAGGATAGGATGTCGTTCTGCACACATTATTTGTACGAGGAAATAATGCAGCTACGACAGACCATAAGAAACAATACTCGTCATTATTACGTAAATTCAAACAACTTTTAGTATTTTTTATTAGTGAGGGCAACTCTACGTACGTGCCGCCTCTCATGGGACAATATTTACATATATTAATCTCAATATGACTTAGCGAAAGATATGCCCAACCTGACTGTACATGTTCAAATTCAGACATTTTGCGCATAAATACATGTATTTTATTCAAAAAGAACTCGTGTATATCAGTATTTTTATAGATAATATCATACTTAGTGTTAAAAGATTTCAGTTCTATCTGTTCGTCGTCAGATTTTAGCAGAAGAAACTTTGCAAAAAGCTCAAAATTTACTTTTATGCAATCATACTTCTTCAATATCATAGTTATTAATTTATCAATATCTGGATGTACAGAATTCAGCATCGCCTCAGGAGTGAGGTGCTCGTCATTCTGACCTGTACATATCTGAGTATGACTCGGGATCGCCTCACGAGTGAGGTGCTCGTCATCCTGAGGTATATATGTCTGACTATTACTCGGGATCGCCTCACGAGTGAGGTGCTCGTCATCCTGAGGTATATATGTCTGACTATTACTCGGGATCGCCTCACGAGTGAGGTGCTCGTCATCCTGAGGTATATATGTCTGACTATTACTCGGGATCGCCTCACGAGTGAGGTGCTCGTCATCCTGAGGTATACATGTCTGACTATTACTCGGGATCGCCTCACGAGTGAGGTGCTCGCCATCCTGAGCTAAGTTCAGACGAAAAGTTACAATTCTATTTTTAAATGCTGTTGCTACAATAAAAATATTTTTAAATTCAGTACTCAATAAGCTATTTGTCTTGTGTATATTAGTTCTCTTATGATATGCAAACTGGTTTCGTGGTATTTCAGTTCCACATTTGGTACAATTCACAATTTTACTAAATGGTCTTGTTAAAGGTGTTCTGCCATCTCTGGACTGTACAACTGTGAAATAAAACATTGGATTTAAATAACATAATATTTTATTTATTTATTAATTGATTATTTAGGTACAAGTATTTAGATATTATAAAGATTACTTATAATATAAAGTACATATGTATGTATGTATACTTAGGTATTATTTTGTAATTATTAAGTGTTTTTACATATGTTGTGTAAAAACTAGTAAGAGTAAGTACATAGTATGTGCTAATAATAAGAATTTATAAGGGTAGCTGGACAATTACTAAAATCTTGTTCAACTGAAGACGTAAATCCTTTTAGATGGCGCCACATCTCCGTGTCCGCATCAACTTTTGTTTTGATAGTAACTATTGAATGGCGCCATCTATTTACTGGTGGTACGTCTGTGATTTCATCACAATTATACACCTTTACCTCTACGTAATAAGGCCCCTGCTTTGTCTCACTTATTTTTCTGGCATAGCCTTTGCTAATCCTCTTAGTGAAATAAGAATAAAGAGGAGTCGGTTTTTTACCAGTCGATGTGGACGGCTTCGCAGACGAATCCTCTTCATCGCTCTCACTACCGAATAGATCCCGTGCAGTCAGCTTGTTGCTGGTTAACGGCACCGGTTGTATTTTAGGTTTCTTGGGTCCGTGCGTCTTAGACCCATCGACTCGATCGGTTTTGAACCGCTTGTTAGTAGTCGATTTTTTGAGTCGATTCGAAGAAGAAGAAGAAGAAGTCGATTTCTGCTGCACTGACTGCGTCTCGATCTCTGACTCTTCATCCGATGAACACAGTTGAGGCAATGTAGATGAATATGACTTGGACCTGAAACAATATAATTTGAAATATTATATTAACCTGATAGAAAAAATAAATGAGTGGAGGACTCCGTTAAACTCGGAATTGAAAATATAAAATTTGCATTAAAAACATAGGGAGCATCTTATTTATAGATTACGAGATTCCACTGAAAAGCCGGATAGGAATAAGAATAGCATCATTTATTCATTTATGCATCCATACATTCAATAATTCATTCATGTTAATTCAATTATTTATTCAATCATTCCATCATTTGTGTATTCATTCATTCATTTATACCTATATGCATTCATTCAATCATTCATTCATACATATGTACATTCGATCATTCATAGAATAGACCTTGTGATGACACATTTAAACACATCTAATAAAATATTAATTATGATCTACTTACATTTTGAAGATTTTTGATTCTGGTTGAAGCTCAGATGTGATAAGGCTGAAGGTGATGATTGTTTCCCTCGGGAGAGCAGTTTGTGATTTTGTCTGGCATCGATGCACTTTATATACAGCCAAATTATGACGATGTACTACCAAATATGTCATCGAGAAGATGTATGCTTACATTGCAAAACAAGATATCATATTAACCAATCCAAAAAATATATATGAGTTATTGATTATGTTGTACTATGCTAGTACCTTGGTTTCTCTCATTCTAATAACGTATCGTACCTGCATTTCTTTTCATACAATATAAACTTCAACAAACAAACAAATCAACCGATACCATAATCAATATAGTGACTTACATTTAGCATCAAGTAATAGTAGAACTCTGTCAGCATTTTATCCAAATATAGATTCATTAGGGTAAGGGTACACATTGTTGTCTACATTTTATTTTTCTGTATTTCATTATATGTGTATAAAGTACGGCTGACCCGTGTAAATACACCCTAAATTTAAGTGATACATACTACTAAATCCCCCATGGTTTACTTCCACAGTACAGCAGATTAGATGTTTTTATGTGTTTACTATTACTTTTTACTGCTAAAAACAACATTTACGTGAGCATAGGCGCGGGTTATTCCTAGTCATAAATATATTCAACTCAGCATTACGTTATTTTGAACTCTATCAGCAACACATATTTTATATATAAATCAGGATAAAATAAGATACAAATTCAATTCAGTTCTTCCATTCTTTTAGTGCGCTACTGATACTCTACAATGTCTGTAAGTACCTAATTTTAGAAAATATTTTACTTTTAATTATAAAATAATAATAATAATAATAATATATAATTTATTATACCTGTGAAAATAAATAATAATAATAATAATAATAATAATAATGTATTTTGTTTCAGATACCGAGTTGGGTTTATTCACCAACTTCACCTCCGTTAATGATAGAACCTGATGTGATTGATAAAGTCGTAAATTATTTGGATGAGGATGAACGACAACGAACCCCATGTGTTCAAAATACAAATACAACTAATAATAAGGAGTTGATAAGTTTTTACAAAACGGTTTCCACCGGTGGCACTAAAGTTATACGGATCGAAATTTACGATGCAAACCAAGTTGAAAGTAATTCTATGTGCCAGTGCAGTGCTGAAATATGTGTTCAGCATATTGTAAAGAGCATTTACACCGATAACATCTACTTACGTGTCAAAGACATGCTACCATATTTAAACAATACTTTTTATCAATCCTTGTAAGAAGAAAAACGGATAGGTCCTACGAGCACCCGGATCACCTACTGCATCTGTTAATTCCTTCAGTCCTTCGGTTCAGTGTTCTTTTGTTAGTTCATTTTGTCTAATTAATTGCAATTAATTTGTTTATTTAAGTTGTAATTATATGAACTAATAAATACTTGCTTATTCATTACAATAATGTAGTTTCATTACAGAAGCTTTAAAATTAAATCACCCATAAGAAACTAAGTATATTCCCATTATTTTAATGTCATTTAGCAAATAAAGTTCATTGAAAAAAAATCTGTTAGTCAATAAAGCAAACATTGTGTTATAAATATCACGTAGCAACAATGCTCGTCCATTCGCGAGATCATAGTTGCATTGAACAGATCAAGTATCTCATTTTTGCTTACTAAAATAAAATCGTATAGGTACTCGAAACTAAGCACGTGTGACTGTGTAAATAAGTTTAATGAATATAAAAATAATCAATTAGAATAGAAAGTTGAATGTTTGAATGTTGATGAAATGAATGATAAAATTGGGGTGACCTGGATCTCCTTGATCCAGGTCCCCCAATTTTACTCTACTTAGCTACACCACTCTTTAATACCGACTTAATTCTATCGCTCGGTGGCGATCTTATCGCTGAAAGCGATATGTACTAGACGACCTTTAGATGGTCTGAAAAAACTTGAGTGATTCTATCTCAGCACCACTGGTACAAAATGCCTCAACGTGTTGAACAGTGTTTTTAACTTTTGCATAAAGTTTAATAAATAAATTATCCTTTTATCTCAAAGAAAGCATAATCAATGCTTTCTTTGAGATAAAAGGATAATTTATTTGTGTGAAAGTGCGAATTACAATCGCTGTGAACTTCACACGTAGAGTATAATGCAAAACGCCTTTTGTGCGGCGATGATTATTTATATAACTTGTTTGGTGACTACGATGACACTACAAGCCCGTGATATGACCCATTCAAAATTCAAGAAAAAGACGAATACTGGCCATACGACCGCTTCGTCTCTCTCACACTTATAACCGTACTCTTTCACAGCCGAATAGAGAACGCTCAGTCCATTCTTATTCTAAGGCCATTTCGGACCCCCGTCCGATCCGTAATGCCGCTAAGTAATGAGCGATTAACAACACACTTCGTGAAATGTATTGACGAGGGATTAGCAGTCCTCATGCCAGTTAGGACCAAATGGTTGGAAAGCAAATGCGTAAATTGGATTACGTTGTGCTCCGTAATTGAGTTATTTACTTAGCTTATGAGCTGGTATTTGGTATTGAGGTGATGCCTGGAGCCGTCAAGGTTTTACTAAAGGTCTGTCACTTGGAGCACCTTGTATTTATATCAGGAATATGCTTATGTGCGGCAGATACCTTTACTTATTTTATTACATCTTGCGCTGTTAAATTTTGAATTCGATATCGAACATCACTTATGACTTATGTGGCTTTTACTTAAAAATTATTAGCTGTTTCATACAAAATGCAGTGTTTATCTGATGAAAATGTATGACAAAGCATATTTATTTTTTTCGACTTTTCTGAGTTATAACGTTTAATATACTTTCACTCCCGAAGATGTTATTAGTGTTTTACAAATAATCCTGTATATTTTGAATATTCCAGAACGAAAATAATGCCTCTCGTTTTAATTCCACGTTGATGGAATAAGTTGCTTCTTAAATGTTAAAGGTAACAAAAATGTCCACAAAATAAGGTCGGAGGACTAAAACCATTAAAAGAAGTATCAATTTCACGGCCCCTGTTTTCCTCTCGACACCTTTTAATTCAGTAATCGATAGTCAAAGTTCATTCCTTAAAAATGTCCGCGGAACAAAATTAATGGTCTCTCTAACCCCGGGTAGGGTTGGCAGCTGCTAGATTTTTGTCCCGTAAAATGCTGTTTTTTTTGTTGACTATGATTTTTTTTTATGTTATTTTCAGAGACCAGAATTACTTTCAATATAAAAGGGCGTATTGAATGCAATCAAATATAAGGAAATGTAATTATCTTGGTTATTTTAATATCTTAAGGAGTGGAATTCTCTGCCAGAGTCTGTGTTTACTGATAGCTATAACCTGGGAGTCAAGACCGAATAGGTTAGTTCTAGGCAAGTGTGATCCATCTTCGACCACATCATCGCTTACCATCAGGTGAGATAGTGGTCAAACATAAAAGAAAAAAGAGACCCATACAATCAGTCCTTTCATTTGATATCACACGACACAGTTTGCCAAACTTTTATTTTCTAAAACGTTTCCCAATTAGAAAACATTGGGAAACAATGTTTTTTGTATGTATATTTTTACATACAAAAAATACATAAGGCGTCCGTTATTTTTAAATTGTAAATAAAAAACTGACACGAGATAATCCTAGGTTCCGTTTTCTCATGCGCTCGGAACCAACATCAATTCATTTAGAAAGGCATGTTACATGATAATTCATAAATTCTTCTTTCTTTTTCAGGTAAGTTTGAGACTCCACAAAACATAAAATCTATGAAAAAGCAACATAACTACTATTGGTGCCAAACAGTGAGTACCTTAACTTCTACTGAAATGCTAACAAATGCTCATCTAAAAAAACTTAACAGTAAGATTAATACTACTGCTGTTATCTAAATCATAGTCGTGTCAAAAACTTTTTAAAGTATTAAAACATTAAACTCCATCTTACAGAGGTAGGCAGAAAAATCGCCAAGAGCGTCACCTGCCGCAATCCTTTTTTTTAAGGATGGGAAATCAGCAAATGACTCCTTCCCCTGGGAAGGAAGTGTCAGACTCTTACTGACTAAAACCCATCCGTGTTCCCTTTGCGTTCCAGGACCGCGCCGACTCTTTCGAACAAATTCCTCAACCCTGGCAGGCACTGGTCCTAGCGGGCCCTCAATTTGCTTCGTGAACATTTGCAGTTTTTTTAACTTTTTAAATATCTGTGATTATGTAAGGAGCTTTAAAATGTGGCAACCCTATTTTCTGTCAATTTTAAGTTACAAAAACATCAAGTATCGGGTTGAGATACTCATGGTCCAAATCAATTTTGTTTATAATTGTCACTAGAGATGTCATCAATCTTCAGTTTAAAAAGAAAAGCTTTTAAAAATAGAATTAGAAAAATATATGGAAATGGAGGCATATTTGTAAGACGCAATTTGTCAAAAAAGCTGCAATTTTCATACCTTTTTGACAGATTGCGACTGGATTGCAAATGAGAACGTTACATAAAAATCGGCCAAGTGCGAGATTTGTATTATTTGTTGTTATAGCGGCAATAGAGTACACAATCTGTGAAAATTTTAGCCCGCTTACAGACAGACAGACAGACAGACAGACAGACAGACAGACAGACAGACAGACGGACGGACGGACGGACGGACAGTGGAGGCTTAATAATAGGTTTACGTTGGGTACCCTTTGGGTACAGAACTCTAAAAAAGAGCAGGATTAGTCTTCTGGCGAAGGACACAGGACTTGTCGACGTGCCCATACTTGGGGGAGGCCTTTGTACAGCAGGATGCGGCTATCCGCTGAAATGAAGATGGTATAAAGTTTCTCTTCTTCTTCGCGTCGGTGGTGTAGTGCAATTACAAGTTGACCCAATATTTTACCTTTTCCATGACGTCGTCGGTGGCAGCATATTGGTAGTTTTGTCTGCAGACTTTCGGCACATACAGGACAGGATAGTATGTAATTTGTGTTCCAAAAAACAGTCACGGTGATACATAGCTACAATTTAGTTACACATCCACATAATTATAATGTAGTCGTTTGGCCGAGCTATGAGGAGTTACCCCAAATACCCTCAAAAAAGGTTGTAACAGTTTTTCCTGTTCCTATAGCTATCTCTGTCTGCCTATAGCTTTCTCTCTCGGAAGTAAGATTAAAAGATTACAGTTTTAAGAGATGCCCTTCAAACCTATTTTGAATAGGTCTATCAAGCTCCCTTACCGTTTTATTTTCCAGTACGATTTTTCCTTGTTCTAAAAACAGAAAAAATAAAAAAAATAAACATTTCTTTTTTATTTCGAACACACAGATGTATCTGTGTATATATATATTATATTTGTGCACACATAGTGCAGGAACACATATAAAGAAACTCAATTTAAAAACATACACGTATGATCCATGTAAACATGTAGGTACCACTTCATCAAGACATAAAAAATTCAAACATCAGGCAACAGTTTCAAACCAATCCATCGTTCAAAAGAAAATATTCACGAAAAACTGTAACGGTCAACGTTCGGCTAAAAGACAGACCTTCCATTTTTGGATGAGAATCGAAAGCCTATCATATCCGTCCCAGTTTATTTCCATCCATCATATTTTTTGGCAACGACACAAAAAGTTGGAGAGGAAAACATCGATATACATTCAGTCAAAAAAGTATCGGGAATGGATGATTTCTATATGGTTCCAAATTCAAATTTTTGTTTTTTTGTAGTTGTTAGATTGGCACAACTGTTTTCCATTTTGGCGCGGAGTTTGAGATGCATCTGTTATTTATATTAAATACAGTGCTGGTTTTAGTAATATCATATATAGTGTGTATTGCGAATTTCATAATGGACAAAAATATCGAACAAAGAGTTTGTCTTAAATTTTGCATCGCCAATGGAATTTCGTGTTCGGAGTCACTGAAAATGTTACAGAAGGCTTACGGTGAATCGACTTTATCAAAAACACGTGCTTATGAGTGGTTCAAAGTGTTCAAAAGCGGTCGAGATGTGATGGAAGATTTGCCTCGCTCTGGTAGGCCGTCAACGTCTGCAACTGAAGTTAACATCGCAAAAGTGAAGGAAATAGTGACTGAAAATCCCCATTCAACTCTGAGAGAGATAGCCGCCGAACTTTCTGTATCTCACGAGTCGATCCGTACCATTTTAACTAATCATTTGGGTATGAAACATGTTGCTGCTCGGCTAGTCCCAAAAGATCTGATTTTCTCCAAAAACTCAATCGCATGAAAGTCGCTGAGGACATGCTAAAACGAGTCAGTTCGGACCCAACATTCATGAAACGCATTGTTACTGGTGACGAGACGTGGGTTTACGAGTTTGACATGCAAACTAGTCAACAAGCTTCGGAGTGGCGCCTTCCAACTGAACCGAAACCGAAAAAACCACGCCAAAGTCGATCAAAAGTCAGTCATGTTGACTGTTTTCTTTGACTATCGCGGTGTTGTGCACTCTGAATTCTTACCGGAAGGTCTAACGGTAAATAAAGAATATTATTTGAGCGTTATGCGGCGTTTAAGAGAGCAAATTCGACGAAAAGGGCCAGATTTGTGGAAAGAAAATTCTTGGATTTTGCACCACGACAATGCGCCTTCGCACAAGGCTATCATTGTGAACGAATTTTTAACCAAACACTCAACAAATACCATCCAGCAACCACCATATTCACCAGATATGGCTCCTGCTGACTTTTTTCTTTTTCCTAAACTCAAATTACCACTTCGTGGCACCCGTTTTCAATCGATAGAAGACATAAAGGAGAATTCGCGGCGAGAACTGAACTCAATTCCGGAAGCAGCGTTTAAAAAATGTTTTGATGAATGGATTATTCGTTGGCGCAAGTGTATCGTTTCTAAAGGAGCATACTTTGAAGGTGATAAAATAAATTTGGATGAATAACAGACATTTTGTGTATTATTGATCTTTTCCCGGTACTTTCTTGACAGAGTAGTAAATATGTATTACCTGTCTTTTAGGGCTGTGAAGTTCCAACAAAAAAAAAAAATGTTGTATTTGTACCTAGCCCGTGGCTTTAAAAGAATTTTCGATTAGTCTTGTACCCTTTGCTGCCGATAGGCCCTTTTATAATAGATTACCTCCGTGGTCGAGTGGTTTTTTTTTGTTTTGGCAGGAGGGGAAATCCTCATGGACGCCCCAACCGCCTCACGACGGTTGGGGTAGTGAGGCGTTTGCCTTGTGACCCGGTGGTCGTGAGTTCGATACCCACGGGAAGAGCATACTTTGTAAAGTTGTTTGCCAGTTTGGCTATGACATTGCAGGCTTGAATCACCTGATTGTCTGATAAAAAGATGATTCCGTGCTTCGAAGGCACGTATAAGCTGGTGGTAACAGCCGCCAAATGGCGGTCGTTGTCAAATAAACCATGTCAGAAACCCTTGAGCCGGTTTAGATACTCTGACAGTAGGGTGTGTGGGGTTGTTAGACCTTCCTGCCCACTTGAAAGAAGAAGAATACACCTACCCTACGAGTGTCGTTCAAACCAGCCTACTGTAATCTGCGGGTTAATTCACACAATCACAATGGTTCCTTTCATTTTGGCATCTCAATAGTATTCATTTCGTTATTTGCGATTTATTTAACATAATTATGAAGCAACGGATCGTTCGAATGTGATAAAAAGCCTTGATACCAAGCGCTGAGATTCAGTTTTTAGGGTCCGTCCGTCTGTCTGTCAGTGGGCTGTATCTCAAGAACCGTAATAGGTACCGTAACCGTAAATCAATGCATGGTACGGAACCCTTCGTGTGAGAGTCCGACTCGCACTTGGCCGGTTTTTTTAAATTGATCATCAGTGATTAGTTAAGTTACTTTTTCTTTGGTCAACTATTTTACTGATCTTTACGTACAAACGTTTCATGATTCACTTCTCACATTTGACAAAAAATCCATATTAAGGCCCAAGTTCAATAATAGAACTTGTCCATCCCTACCGCTGATGGATAGTACGCAAATTCGTTTTGTAATTCATCACAGCTATATCGGCGAACTGGGCGGTATTTCACCATGTTTTTGAAGGCTCTCGCTCGTACGAACAATTTATTAATTTGTATGTCGCTCTGCAGTTATTTAATTTCAAAGTCGGTCAGCCAAATTCTTTATGATTCGTTCGTAGTCTTTTTTTAATTTTTTTTTTTGGCGTCGTGCCTCGCTGATGTAAAAGGTCTATTTACAGGTAGGTATGGTTTATTCGTATTTTAGGGTTTCGTTGTTTGAAAATTCGGTGATAATTCTCAATATTTCTGTATCATTATAATCCTGTTATTGAATTAAATTAAGCAGTGCTCATCTTCATGATACTAAGTTAAATAAGAAATAAAGTCAATAACGGCAATTCTTCTCCATCAAACTACGCTAATTACAATAGTTTTACTATTCCAACATCTATTTTCACCTGTAATTCACAAACTTGTAAGATGCTATTCCCACATTCAATATTCCGCTTACCGTGCGTGTCCTTGAACCAGTTCTTTCCTCCCCTGTCCGACACGTTGCCCCAAATTCCCCGCTCTCCCGTCTCCCCTGGCGCGGAGCTAATGGTGTTGAACGTTCCCGGCAAAAACAGGGGAGAGTGTCCCTCAAAAATGTCACATCGGGAAAGTGTTCCAATTAATTTGAAGTAACGATTGTCATTCGCTTTTGTTATGGTGCTATATTTAGACTGTTTTAGTGGTTTTTTTTTTGTATAAAATGGCTCATTAAGTTTTGTTAGATTTCAACTAAGTATGGCGTACCTGTAATGCCTAATCTTCTACACTTCTATGCTAATATTATAAAGAGGAAATATTTATGTTTTCGTATGTAACGAATGAACTTAAAAAACTACTGGACCGATTTGAAAAATTCTTTTCAGCAATTTAGCAACATTATCAGGGAGTAATAGGCTAAATTTTATCCCTGTACTCCCACGGCAACGGGAACTACGCGGGTAAAACCGCCTGACGTCCGCTAGTATTTATGAAATCTGATATTATCTCGCAGCAGGTTAATCGCTTAATCGTATCTTGGCAATAGATACCATATTCAGGTGTTAAATAAATTCGCAAAGTTCCACTTGCGAAATATACTCAAAAGCAGATCCTTTTATTTCTGGACCACCACGACGATATACCTACTTACGTGTTCTTGTAACTTATTTATGAAAACCTTTACGACTTCTTCCCATCCCCTTAAAAATAACAACACTTAATTTTTAATGCCCATACCGATCTAGAGAAAACTTCCTCAAGCATTTTACTTCGTCTTGGCTCCGTAGTTATATGAAATTCGTCGACCGTCGGCCTCACAGAATAGAACTATTCGTTTTATTGATAACTGCAGGGGCGGATCCAGGATTATCATTTGGGGGGGGGGCTTGACCCCGCTGAGGGTAGGTCTTAGCAAAGTAAACACAATAAAACGACCTCGCACACGAAGGGTTCCGTACCATAAACCTTAATTTTTGTTATTTGTTGTTATAGCGGCAATAGAAATACACAATCTGAATTAACACACAAAAAATTAAACTGTCTACCTATTTCGGGTCTTGAGTTACAGCCCTGTGACAGGCAGACGGACGGATAGCGGAGGCTTAGTAATAAGGTTCCGTTGGTTACCCTTTGGGTACGGAACCCTAAAAAGCATTTAAATTTGCGTAACGCAATCGCCTTGGAATACTTTTCGTATATTTCAATGACTTCGTTAGGTAGTAGACTACCAAAGATAGGCTTGCACCCCATAAACCTTCTCCCTGGATCCGTCCTCGGATAACCGTCAGGCAGTGTAGTGAAACTGTGAAAGTTTCAGCCGCCCAAAGTTGTCGGGTCTACAGAAGTTGGGCATTCCATGTAGTGTTGGAATGACAGTCGGAACGATTAAACTGTCGTTTCGTTATTGATATTTTGGGAGTATGTAAGCTGACGTGTTTAGACAAAGTTGGGGGTTTAAAACTGTTAGTAACAGGCTTACATGGAGATACATTGTGGTTGTATTGAACGTCTTCTTATGTCTAAATAAAGTTGTTGTGAGGCGCATTTGGCGTGACGACGAACATGAATGAAAATGACTAAAATGGATATCTGACAGATTTTTGGTCATGTGAGCCTTTTTTCGCTTTGTAGTTATCGAGAATTCGTCGAACGTAGGTCGGCCTCACAGAATAGAACTATGGATGCAAGACGCACTGGGCTGGTTGTTGTGGCGACACTTGGGGGAGTTCTTTGTTTAGCCTTGGCCACAACTAGGCATTGATGGACTTGCTTATGTGTGCCTCGGCTACGCCTGGGTCCACATTTACACGTTGATCCATTAATACCTCTATTGCTGGCCGCTGCAGTAATGTATTATAGTTGCAACAAGTTTGAGCCATCCCATTAAAAAAAAAACGCCAATTAGAACGCATACCATTAAAAATACTAATAAAATCAAAATAAATAACGTCAAAAAAATTTTTGCATGTGCGTAAAGCGGCCGTCGCTCAGCATAATGCTAGGAGTCTCGAGCAAAACTAAGGCACAGCGCTGGTAAATTGTGAATTAACCTAATCAAACTCTTTCCCATCTCTTATATTTCATGAACTAGTTGTTTTCCTAACACTACAAATACAAAACAGCCGTCAACACAAGAGATACCCAAGAGGTTGTCTAATATTACCATCGTAAATATACCCACGAATCTCAATACCCTTCCAATACGGATCAATACATAAACAAACGGAGCAGATCCATTCCTACACATTTATTCAATGGTCCCTCTTCGACACTTCAAAATTCGGAGTAATGGACGAAAGATTATTTCTATTTACCTTTGGGTCCGATTGAAATCCGTCTGCTTAGCCTTGCTGAACTAAGTTTTTCTTTAACGGCCAAAGGCTTCTTTTACTGCCAAAGATCTACAAATGACAGCCAGGACCAACGGCTTCACTTGCTTTCCGGGGAACGGAGGAAACTCGGTTTAAAATAGATGGTCGGCGGTCACCCATTCACGGATCGACCTCGTCCAACAAACGTCTCATCTACTGATTAATATTACTCTCAAACAATTTGAAGATGTTTCTAAAAGGCCATAATTTCATCGGCGCAGTTATTTTTAATTACATTATTGTTGAGGCGTCTTTTATTTTGTGTCGTGGCTTGACGTGGGTTTTCATCGTACTTCGAATTGATTTATCTGAAGAACAACAAAAAATTTAAATCTTCGCCTTAATTCAAATTATAACAATTAGAACTTTTTAAATCTTAACTATCTAATGACATTGTGCTCTTAAATTATGTAGATAGTATTTTAGTGTCTACCGGTCAGAATACCAAAAGTCACTAAGAGAAAATCATAAAAACGAAAAACAAAACTGAAAAAAAAAAAAAAACATTTTAAAATGTAGCGGGGATGTCTTCTGTACTGTCACTAGTCAGCTCCAGCTGTCATTGTGATCTTGCAGTCCATTCATCCAACAATCCCTCTTTAGCTTTTATTTTCATATAAAATTGATTTAGGTACGTTATGTAAATTATCATAATGATAAACTGCCCCGGCATTCCCAAGTCGCCCGGCTCGTAGCTTAACGACCGAGAAAAATAAAATGAATGAGGCTAAACCAGGATTCCTAGCGTTTTAGAAATTTGGGAAATTTTCTGCACAGGTAGCTTATTGTACGTCAGGGTTTGTTCGAAAGAGTCACCGCGGCCCTGGAACCTGGATTAAGAACACTGCGCTCAGAGCGGGGGGAGTCATTTGATGATTTCCCATCTCTACAAAAAAAAAAGCTTAATGTAAAACGGTTTCAGTTTTATGTTATTAAGTAAGGATTATTGACACGGGATGTGTAACAACTTAGTCTTTTGAAGCCTGTCCAGGCAAGTAATATTATAAAAGGTCCCATTAAAAAACATAGACAAATTTCGAAACAGCGTTCAGTACGTCTAAACCAAAGATATCTAAACATAAAACACTCATTGAAGTGATTTAAATTTGACTTAAAATAGTAATTTGCTGGCACACTAGAATAAATACATCCCATATCGATAGGTGCTTGCACTCGTGTTTTTCTTTTTTCCCGCCCGACTAAAACACGATGGGGTGTTATAGGTATCATTGTCCTTATTTTGGTGGTCTGAATGATTTCTGAAAGTTTGTCCAAATATCCTAATAAAAAAAATAAAAAAGTCATTTGTTTCAGACAAAAAGTTCCATAATATATAGGCAAGGTTGTTGTAACAGAATTTTGCTTAGGTATAACTAATGTGATGAAATGTGTGTGTGTGTGTGTGTGTGTGTGTGTGTGTGTGTGTGTGTGTGTGTGTGTGTGTGTGTGTGTGTGTGTGTGTGTACCTTATAATATACGGGGTTACTTTTCAATGACCTGCCACTCTTCAGTATTTTTTACTTGCATTATTCGGCAGAATGGAAAAGCAGATGTATTTTTTTTTGGTAGTGATTTTTTGCGATCGAATGAGATCGTGTTTGTAAATGATACCTGATGGCCGGTAAAATGCCCCGGTCATTGGAAAAGTAACCCTGCATAGTTAAGTATCTATTATTATCGACTGGCCTGTTGGTCTAGTGGTTAGTGACCCTGACTGCTATGCCAGAGGTTGTGGGTTCGATTCCCACCCAGGACAAATGTTTGTGTGATGAGCATGATCATTTGTTCTGTGTCTGGGTGTAGTTTATCTATAATATGTATGTATTTAGAAATATATAAGTATGTTTATCAGTTGTCTAGTACCCATAACACAAGCTCTGCTTAGCTTGGGACTAGATGGCGTTGTGTGATAGTTGTGTGGAATATATATATTATATATTTGCACCGATTTGTAGGTCATCGTGTGAACTAACACTTAAAACTTGTACCTAAAACGTTCAACGAAGGGTTGGCTTTTACCTTCGACAAAGGATAATCATTGCCATACAATGTGGCAATGCCGCCAGTCTTTTGGGTATTTTAGGTCCAGTTGACAGCGATACGGATGAATTTTTTGGCCATATTTTAAGGTTAACTTAGTTTAGAGTTTTTATTTAAGTTAAGTATTCATAAAAATAGTTGCAAATATCGATTTTTCTTTAATGATATTAGGTACACCCATTACACGCTTAATCAATGAAACTGCATAGAAAAAACTGATAAAATTTTGGTAAGCCCCAGTTTTTGAAAATAAAAGGTTATTAACACCCAATGGCGACCCGCCCCGGCTTCGCACGGGTAAACATAGAAAACATGGTAGAAATAGAAAATATGATAAAAATAAAAAAAACATGGTAAAAAAATAGAAAATGTTTTTTAAATAGAATACACAGTAAAAATAAAAAATAAACTCTTTCGTGAAGGTGTTACGAACGACTAACAATAATTACATTTAGCTAAATATTGAGGGTAAGTAAGTAAGCTTAGAAACCTTACCTGCACCTGAAACACTTCTCATATAGGGTTTCCAATCGAATCATACCCTCGACATCTATTCCTTTTATGTTGACTTTATTCCAC
This sequence comes from Lacanobia oleracea, assembly GCA_950371165.1. NCBI lineage: Eukaryota > Metazoa > Arthropoda > Insecta > Lepidoptera > Noctuidae > Lacanobia > Lacanobia oleracea. The sequence continues at coordinate 6,592,665 of OX493398.1, forward strand.
CACAATTTATGGAGACTTCTAATTAATTGTTTACCATAATCACGTCTGTGTGAACTGTGAATCCAACAATTAAATGTTTCTTGTCATTCTTTCATATATAAGACTGTCTCTGCTTTGCACGGTACAAAATGTTTACAAATTTTATACAGAACCCTTCCTCGTTAATAAATTGCTCTTTCTATTAGTAAAAGTATAAAAATCCGTTACGTGGTTTAGAAGGAGAATGAGGAGAAACAGCAGACAGCATTTCTTTATTCTATTGAGAGATTTGCATCTTCCTCTTTGCGACACCAATCTTCTGAACGCTCCGATAAAAGCTTCAGATGTCAGCGGGTCTAAAAAGGCCACTAAAGCAGAATCAGAAAGCACGTCACTATCAAATTTTCCCAATCAACCTTGAAACTAATGCGTTAGCAATAAAGATGAAAATTAAATTTGACAGGTTGTTGTGTGATTAATATTATGATTCTTCTCACCTGCCCTTTTAGGCCCCCTGATCACCAAAGGGGAAAAGGAAGATATTCAGCCATGAAATGTTTTGAAGTCTTCATTGTAGGCTACAAAGTCAAGACTTGTTATGTCGATAATATTCATCGAATATTCCAACCATTAAAAAATTCTGGCCACGTCCGAATTAATCAGATCGTGTAACAAACCAAAGAAAGAAATCGAGCTAACTTGAAAAGATTCAATGTCTAATCCAGACGTATTACTCTGTAGGGAAATTAGAAAGAATCACCACAATTATTCGGGAGAATTCGTTTTTTTTTTATCACAAATTCACGCTCGTTCATTTGTTTTATAGCTCGGGATTTTTAGAATGAATACGGGAAATATGCGTAATTTGTGTATTTTGGAGTTGCGATCTTATCGTTTCTTTAGTAAAATGTAAAGTCCAGCAGCTGCTTGGGCATTGGTGATAGGTTTTTACAAAACTATCTTAGCCCTGTCACAGCTAAAACAGGCGTAACATAACGTTGTACTTATTAAAAATTGAACATTTCAACCGAAATAGGTCTGGACTGTTGGACATTTTTATGGTATTTGTGGGTTTGTATGTAGTTAAGTTAAAATAATTTTAAAGCGTGAATTGTTTTTTTATATTTTGTTTTGTTGATTGTGATTTCAGTTATGTCAACAAAAGAGCAAAGTTGACATTTGCTCGTTGTCTATGGTATGACCACTGATTATAATGTCCGCCACAGACGTTCTTCTCCGTAGAGATTTACGCTTTGGAACATTGTTTCATTTTTTTGACTGCCCGACCTTGACAGTTCAAAAGAGCCTTTAAATAAATGGTTTGTTTAAATAAATCAACATTTTTTAATACACTTTTGGTTTTTAATAATTATTGTTTAATTTGTTTTTTTTTAAATTATTTTGATACAGAATTTAAATTATTTCTGTAATGTGCATTTTGTCCGTGCACGTTAAGCATTCGCTGTTTGTTCTGGTGTTTTCCTCTCAAGATATTACGGTAGCGTGACTGGTTACTCATGGTATCTCTGTGAAGTTGGGCCCTAAGTTTCCGCCACCTTCTGCGCCACATTTTCAAGTCTGACAAATAAGTAATCATTTATCGATCAGTTACCTAGTAGAGGATCAAATAGGTACTTCATTACTAGTATCGCTCCGTACGTTCGCTTCGTGGATATGAGCATATAATCCTGGTCCCCCGGGCACCGGCGTGTCACGCGAACCGCCTGGGCGGTGTCATTACCGTAAATTAGAGCACGTTACGGGAAGATGGCCACTTATTGGCTAATAGAGGCTGATGGTGGAGATAAGGGTACTTAGGCTGCATGTAGGAACGTGCAAGCTTCGTTTAGCATCGTAGTATTTTTTTGCAACTTTTTGGTTATATTTGTGGAACAGGGTGTAAAGTCCCGCAAACCTCCGTAGTTAAGGGAGGATCCTCTGACCTGACGGTTGATGTTTCAGGTGGGCAACTGCCCGATACTTGATATTCGGACTGTTATGTTCAAATCGCAAGGAAAACTCAGATATCACCATGCAGGATTTCGTTAGTACTTTGCTGCTGGTGGGATAGATGGCGTTGCGGTTCTTTTTTGTTCCCGTATAATTTCGCTTTGTTAGTTTTTCTATGGCAGCTTTGATGCCGCTACATACTTGCTATATGTGCGAAGGTACAAAAAATAATTTTGCTGGGGCGTTGTGAGCCAAACTCAATTTAAACACTAGGAATTGGTAAAGGGCATTGGCAGGCCATTTTGTTGAGTTATTAGAGCAAAAACCTACTGAACAGCTGTTATTTTTTCTAAGAGTTAATTTGTGTATACATCGTGTGTCTGCACTGGATAAAAGTGAATTATGAAAGGTTTGCAGTATATTTGCAGCCTTTTTGTCTTAATTTCTCACAATCACATAAACAGGCTTTTTAAATTAGCAATGCAATCAATCTGCTTAGCTTTCTCCGAAATATACAGGGTTATTTGTAAAACACCAAGAATCTCTTAGGCAGTGAAAGTACACATGATTGTAAACAATTGATATTAATCGCCTTATCACCATACTAGCTTCTGCCAGCGACTTCGCCCGCGTGATCCCTAAGACGCATACTCTCGGGATAAAAAGTAGCCTATGTGTTATTTCAGACTATAATCTACGTCTGTGCCTAATTTCATGAACCTTTCAGGCGTTCTGACGTGAAGGACTAACAAACATCCATCCTCACAAACTTTCTCATCTATACTAATATATAAAGCTGAAAAGTTTATTTGTTTACTTGAACGCGCTAATCCCAGGAACTACTGGTCCGATTTAAAAAAATATTTCAGTGTTAGATAGCCCATTTATCGAGGAAGGCTATATATTATCATTAAGCTATATAATTCATTTCTTCTCTTAAATTTCACTTTTTTAATACAATAACGATAACGAGCTATAACAACAGCCTGCTATAATCTATCATAAAACAATTATACAAGTAGATGTTGGGCGACCTATTGTGCTAACAGTACCGACATTATTAATATTACGGTACTACAGAGTTCTTGAACTTGTATTTGTCTCCCTGCTCCAACCTATTATTAACTGTAATTTTATATTATGTAACAATAAATTACCACCAGATAAAGTTGTATCGATAATGTCTGTTAACAGCCAGCTATTTTGTACAATAATTTGTGGATAACGTCGTTAGCAGTGTATATGCTACTTCTTTTGACTAGTTGTTCTGATTATTTTATTATATACTTACTGCTGTTTGTTGTCCCTAATAAAATAAAAAATTATCACGTTAAGACCAATATGAGCGGGGCAGACGAAGTTGCGCGGATCAACTAGTTTATAATATTAATGGGATTAAACAACCACATAAATTCACACACACACGGAACCAGAAATCCGCTAAAACCATCCCATAGCTTCCCTAATAAGCCTACCAACGGACATCCGTTAGTAGGTACTAGCACGGTGTAAATAGTATACTAAATACATTCCCCAGCGATTGTGGCGGGACACGCGACGTACGGCTACCGCGAATTAGCGCGATGGACCGCCGCCAATTTGTGTCATACATTGTTCAATTGTTTTAAATGGAACCGTTGATTTTGTTAATTATATGGGCCGTTTTGTTGGGCTTGTGATTAGCTAAAATTAAACCTAGGTGTATTTAAATTAAAGTATTGTTTGGTTGTAATTGTACCATAAGCCAAATGTACTTACAAAATTAAGTACCTACATTTGATACCTTTTTACTCGTATCACTTTTTCGATTTCAAGGAACCAAACTATCTCAAAACGTTGAATCGAAGAAATGTAGCAGCAAATGAAGAGATTCGTAAAGAAACTCCATCGAACGAAAGTAATCGGAAGATTTACCAAATGAGATGTAGAAGCTAATGGTACGATGACTCGATGTAATCTGCTGGAAAAGGGGAGACATCAACTTGTTTGTTTTTAAATAGCTTTAATTTTACTTGAAAGTGTCTCTTTACTCCAGTAGGTACCTACAGTCCTGCATTTGGGTGAAATAGGGTATTTTACTGAAATTTGTAAGTAAATAAAAATGACGTCAAATGATGCGTGGCGTGTCCGTGGTTTACTCCGTGGAGGAGCTCGTGGCTAAAGAATAACAGCCGCACTAGAAATTTTTTATTTATTATCTAGTATTAAAAATTTAATTTGACTCATTTAATTATGTAAAGTGTTTACCTGCATTGTATTGTTTATTTATAAGTACTCGCGGAGGGACGCCAGGATGCCACTCAACCGGTGGTTGCTGAAAACCAGCGCTGTGATTTCTGGACTTGTCCAGAGTCGCGGCATACGCTGAGCAACGACCGTTTTTTGCTCGGATGCGGCGCACAACTTACTTGTTAATTTATGTTTTCGATTTTATTTTTGTACCTATTGTAAATTATTGTTTATTTTGTTTTTGTGTTTAATGTCAACTTGTCAATGACGATTGACGGGCAGCACCGGACGCCGCGGTCGCACCATAGACAATCTGTCGAAGTTTTGATGGTGGAACTATGTTCTGTTTGTCTGTGGTGTGAACAAAGACTTGTGCCCGGTCCTGACATAGTCCTAGTGACAATAGGTTATTTAGTTTAGTTTTTAGTTAAGTTTTTATTTATTCCCTTATTCTTTTGTGTTTTGTGCGTCGCTTTTGGGGAAATAAACGTCTTTTCTTTCTTTCTTTCACAGATCGATTTTCAAGGTTAAGCAACGCTTGCCAAGGTTGGTCTGTGGATGGGTGACCATCTTAACGTACCGAGTTTCCTCCGAGCCTCGGAAAGCACGTTAAGCCGTTGGTCCCGGCTGTCATTTGTAGAACTTTGGCAGTCGTTACGGATTGTCAAAAGCCAGTAAATCTGACTCCAGTCTTGCCAAGAAATACCGTGTTGCCCATTTCATGGGTTGTGGAGGTCTGGTAGGCAGCCGCTTCACGTAAAATACTGATACTCAGCTGAATCCAGTTTGACTGGAAGCCGACTCCAATATAGTTGGGAAAAGGCTAGGCAGATGATGATGACTGAAATTTGTGAGTAGTCAGTTAGTTTGAAAAAATATTGGACACGTATTTTTTTCTTTTTTCATGTAAACGAAAAATGAAGACGCTACAGTGCGTTGAAAACTCACGTGACGTCACTACTATAGTACAATTTTACCAGCGACGTGACGTCATCAGCCCCTCTCCTGAATTCTGATGCGTTTTATCTTTATCAGTATGGCTAGAAAAGAGGTGAATTTTGAAATGACAGATGGAATGTAACCGTATGGTGTCGGCCAGTGCCTTAAAAGAATAATACCATAGATATATTTTTCTATGAATAAAACCATCCCAACACTTCCCGTGGGTGTCGTAAGAGGCGACTAAGGGACTCGCCAGAGAATGGGGAGCAGCGTTCTCTGCAAAACTCAACACCATACACTGCGATCGCCAACCCGCCTGCTAAGCGTGGCGATTATGGCAAACCATCTTGGTGGAGGCCTATGTCCAGTAGTGGAGGTCTTTCGGCTGAAATGATGATGATGATGAGATAGAATGTATGGTAGAAATTCTGGTGCAAATCTTAATTGGTTTAGTGGTTTAGATGTGAAAGTGTAACGACAGAGTTATATTCGTAGGGACGATTTAGTTGCGTTAGGTTAAATTTGATTGTTTTTGTTTTTTTTTAAACAAAAAAAGAATATTATTATGAAACTTCCATCTCAACTCTCTATACATAATACACCTAATTAGTCCAATGCTGAACATGAGACAACAGACACATTAATGCCCAACTCATCATAAAAAGAAAAAGCTTTCGGGGAAATAAAAGATAATTCTTCCAAATAACGTCTATTGTTGCGCCCGACCCACTAATAAAGAAATTGCCATATCATCATAATGTAACATTATTGAAATGCTAGCAGGATATGAAAACTTTATTATTATAGTTCCAGGGGTATAATGGGTATAACTATATCTTTAATATCGTTAACGTAATTAAAACTAGTCCGTGCGAGTTACAACAGTCATTTTTGGGGTTCCGTACCTAAGGGGTATCCAACGGAACCCTATTACTAAGCCCTTGCTGTCCGTCCGTCCGTCTTTCTGTCAGCGGGCTGTATCTCAAGACCCGTAATAGGTAGCAAGTTGAAATTTTCACAGATTTTGTATTTCTGCTGCCGCTATAACAACAAATAATAATAATAAAATGAAGGTTTATGGTACGGAACCCTTCGTGTGCGAGTCCGACTCGCACTTGGCCGGTTTTTATTAGAAGTTTTTATTACAGGCGATGTAAAAGTATAGAAACCCATAAGGGGACTTTTAATTCGTTAGCAATATATATGGACATTTTATTATGGGGTTAACTCAAAAATATAAGTATGACCAAAAACATTTACGTTCGCAAAATTTCAGTTTTTTTTTTTACAAATTCATGATTAAAAGTTCGTAGGATTCATGTACTTTTACGCCTGAAAACAAACCAATGAATTAAAATTAATAATTAATGAAATGGATGAGTTCAGCTTATGAGTAAAAGTAAAGTTCATCGTCAATATAGCAAAGCGCTGTTTTACTTAAAACGGAAATAACTCAATATCTTTATCTTAAAGTAGAAGAAATTGTGTCAACGAGAACAACAACTTATTGCTCAATCCTGTGAAAATTCACGCTCACGGCACAAACAAACAGAATAGGGACAAGGAATAAATCCTCATCGATTCTTTATCTCATACGAAAGAGCTCAAAGAATTCACACAGCTCAACACGCTGAAGAAAATAAAAGATATATATTTTCCTTGAGCCTTCGAGAGGCTTCAGGCATCGATTGTTTTAAAATTCTACGAGACTAATGAGACAGAAAAGCCTCATGAATAGGTAGGCGACAGTGAGCGGGAACTTCAAAATGGCGCGAAAACCCGCCATCTTGTTAAAGTTTTTCTTTTCATCTTCTTTTAAGACTAAGTGCTGTTGAATATTGTGTTTCATTTATTGCTTAACGATATTTCTGCGACGTAACGGTTTTAACAAGCAGCTACAGCTTCGGGTTTTCTAAAAATACAATATTTATGTAACTAACCTCGGTTTCCGAAAAACAAAAAAAAAATTGACCCGTCACAAATAAAACCAAATTCATGTTATGCGATTGGCTCTTGAATATGTCACCGAAAAATAGCAGACACCGTAAGATTGTAAAATGTCGCGTGAAATTGTTTACTATGTTTTTTTGCTTTTTTGATAGTTATAATCTCTCGAAGTCATTCCGAGAAATTGTGAACTGACATAAAATGGCGACCAATCATAGCACATGTCTACAAGAATCAAGGCTCTTATTGGTCTGTTCAAAACTTCAAATGTGACATCACAATCATGTACGCCATAGAGTTTCGAATAAATGGACCTCCCGTTGCACGATGTTGGTTGGGTTTACTTTGGGTGTGTACCTAATGTTACTATCAAATATTGATGTGTAAAAAAGTATTCCAAATGTTCAGTTGACGATTTATCGTAAGTTTACAATCTCTCAAGTTATTTTATAAACTTACGGAGTTTGCCATTTTCCGGTGACAAGTACTCATTCAAACAATCACAGCTTGATACAATACGCACCTTTGACAATTTGTCACAATCGTTTTGTGATAATTCTCTCTCGAAAAACTGGGCACAAACATGGTTACTAAATTTTCCTGTTGGTACCCTTTTTTTAGACAATTTGATACCTGACTGGCATTGACATTTGACGTACGCCCAATTGTTTCCTTTGCTATTTATCAATACAGGAAAATAGGAAAAGGAATGTATTATTAGCCATTCAAAAGAGGATTTGCCTTATGTTTGGGATCAAGAAACGACATCGATACAATACTTGTTAGATATAACAATCCTTATTTTCCAAATAGATTTTATTTCCTACTTTGGAAAACTTCATTAAAATGAACTTATTATTAGCCATCCAAAAAAGGATTTATATTTCTTAATTCATTATGTTGCAACAGCAGAAACATAAAACAAATGTTGTATGTATTCTATTTAAAAAGTGTTTCGTACTTCTAGTTATGCACAACCATTTTAAACAAATTACGTATTTCCACCGTATGTGTTCCCTAATCCAAAACTGCGCCCCCGAAGATAAAACTACCAGGCAAGCATATAAGGTAGGAGGGTAAACAAAACAAGCAATTTGTATCAACCTATCAGGTAACGCTATCGGGAACACTGGCGCGACTCACGTCAAGTATTTCAGTTAATGCCTCGTAAATTGTTACGTCTTCGGCACCTATCTGATGGGTTCTGCCGCTCGGATATTTAGATCCGCCACCGAAGAGGAAACTTTTTAACATCATTTTCAGTTAGAATTTCCGTAACATAATTTGGTGTCGATAGCAACTTAAGAATAATGGTGGGGATTAGAGGCCTGTTTTGAATTACGATTTGCCGCTACATTTTACGAGGGCTAATTCTACTAATTTTCAAACGTTGTCATTCGCATCTCAGTCGCAATCTGTCAAAAAATGTATGAAAATTAAGGTCTTTTTGACAGTTTGCAACTGACATGCTAATGCGAACGTTGTTAAAAAATTAGTAGAACTGGCTCTCTGATGTACTTAAGTGAAATCTCATTGAGGACACAAAAAATCTGGCGTATTTTCTGTACCGTATTGTATAGACGAAACGAAACGAGAGAATCGAACTCCCTCGACACAAAACACAACACGAAATCCGTATTCTGGATTTCAAACATACTTCTACTGCCTATAAATTCGTAATCCAGGACATCAGAATAGTCTTCTAAATCGTAAGTTGTAACCTTTCCACAGTGTAGCGCATGTAATCTTCGTCATAAGTCACGTAAAGCTCACTTGTGTTCCGAAACTGCGTCGTTTGAAGCATAATTTTCTGGAACGACGACCATAACCCGTGTATGTTGAACCCTAACCTTTGAGCATTCAAGCCATTTTTGTATAAAACACTCGTCTCTTTGTGTATGGATGTTGCTATTGCGTAATACCCGTTTCTTCTGGAATCTGTGGCTCTGGGACAGAAATAAAATAGGGCAAATATTTTTTGGTCCCGGTGATTTAAATTTGAGGTGACGATGTATTGATTACGAAGATAAATATCCGGAATGTATCGTATATTCCGATGTTTTCTGAATGGAAGATAATTAGGTGGCAAAACTTTTACGACACTACTGAAAGCAAGACTAAGTGATGGCCTATTCTTTGTCACAAACCCCAAAGTCCAGCAAAGTAATTAACTCCAAAATCAAGCTCAGAAATATTACTCAACAACCAAAAGCAGTCTGTGAATCATTGAATTGAAACCAACCATTAATTTGTTTTCTAGTAACAAAAGTATGACTTACGTACGAAGTAGTACAATATAGACAAAAGGCCCCCCTTTAAAATGAGAATAAAGGCGCAGACCCACCCTGGCGCATGGAGAAGCCACGCACGTGTGTAAAGTTTCGCTTTGCAAGAAAATATATGATGTGTAACTGCAAATCACGGACACGCCACGCATCAATTGACGTCATTAGTACAGGCGCGGCTTGCTCGAAAATCGCGATCACATAGCTCAACGCTGACAACGCCATGTACGCTGTGCATGCGGTACACACTACACGAATATTAACCCACGAGTATGTACAACTGTATCGTAGCACAGTGCGCCGCGGTGGGCCACGCTACAGTTGTACATAGTTGTGTGTACTGCAGTGGAAACGTAGACCCATATGTAGTTGTCAAAGAAATGAATCTGCGCAGCTAAAATGCGCCGCGTGCTTGGAATGCGCCGCTGTGGGTCTGCCTCTTTAAACTTAACTGGCACAATGAGGGTGTAAGTAATTACACTGACTGCCCTTTGGGGAGTACAGTCGTGATGTTATGTTAAACGGACAGCTTGTGGTTTGACAACACTACACGTGGAAATGACGTATTCTTACCGCGGGATAGTCGAATACACGAATGTATGGCTATAGTAGATACGTTTTAGCATTGCAATTTCGTTCATCGCCCTTTCCCGTATATCTCTTCGAGGGAACCGCCTTCATTTTTTTATTTTATTTATTTTTTATTATTTGTTGCTACTTTCTACTTATTCCGGTTCTTGAGATATAGCTCACTGACAGATATATGGACGGACGAGCGGACGGACAGCAAAGCCTTAGTAATACGGTTCCGATGGTTATACCCTTCGGGTACGGAACCTTAAAAATACTATTATATTAAATCTATTAGTATTAAATGTTAAACGTGTAGATAGATTGATAGATGGCCACGCAATTTGCAACGTCAGTGGCGTTCATCAAGCGCTTGACACTCCAGCATGAGAGTCATTTTCGAGACGGTAAATATATGTTGGTAAAATAATTCGTTCCCTTTGGTGGCAAATAATACATAGGTATGGTTAAATATATCTATGATTTTTTTTAAAAACAGGCTCCTTAATTTATGAATAACGTTCTAGCCCATGTACCGGAAGACGCAACGCTAGAAGGCCTCCCACAAGGTGGACCGATGACCTGGTGAAGGTCGCGGGTAGACAATGAATGCGGGACGCGCAGTACCGGTCGTTGTGGCGACGCTTGGTGGAAGCCTATGTCCAGCAGTAGACGTCTTTCGTCTGATATGATGATGATGCACGTTGCACATGCTCATATAAAAACCTTAATTTTATAATTCAGCACACGCTCATCGAATATATTTTGGTAAACCTAAAGGTAAAATACACGATGCATTTGAATACAAAGACAATTTATTGTTTATTACATGTTTAGAGTGTGTCAGTGAATAAATGTGTAATTTATTGATATATCCGTATTTTTGATAGTAGAGTTTAAAGAAAAACATGTGATATGAAATATGCAATGCAGCGGTTTATCACGTGCCAGTACGTTATGATTTAGTTATTCGATATCTAAAAAAATGTGGTGTATTGTTTGGCCCCAAGAATGGATAAAAACCTAAGAAAGAAATTCATCCTCTTCGTCGAAACGATGATTTCAAATTTCATAAGTTTCGACCCAAATCAACCATCAACCTCGCAAAGATCTTCCTTAGCAGGTACAGGTGTTTTTATTCAGAGATCATGAGTGAGATACGAAAAACAATAATTGAAAAGCATTATTTTAGCGCCCAGAAGTTGCTCTTCGAGAGTAATTCAAACCGCCTGAAAATTTCACCGAACCTTCGGAGATCCTTCCACCTGGGCACGCCTTGCCGTAGCCGACCTGAAAAACTCTTAATAGACTCCGTATTCGGGTCGGCCGCAGTAAGGATAACTTCCTCAGGTCCGATTCCCGGATCGCTCCGGTCTTTAGTCTTTGTGTAGTGTCTCTGCAGTCTATGGACCCATCTTTCGTCCTGCGCCGCATTTCCTGTCACCTATACATATGTAAGGGCCTTATATCTTCGTCAGCGAATTGTGACTGTGGCCAAACATAAAAAAGAACAGAAAAAAATCGGTAACCCAAAGTGAGTGAGTCAGTAAACGCACGAGATGTGTTTGTAAACGTAAAACGTACCCACGATATAGAACAAATTAATTCCTAATGTAGGGAAAAGATAAAAAAAAAAAAAAAAAAACTGCCGTCCAACGAACTTACAGAAGATTACCAACAAAATATACATAAGCGAACTTAAGAATTTTTAACTAAATTATTGTTCTACAGTTTTTCCTGCAAAGGTTACATGTAAAGTTCCAAGGTAACTCTCAAGCCAGTGTGGATGATAAATATCTTTAATAAAAATGTCGCCTAAAAGAATTTGTCTTTTTAACGCCAAACTTTTTGGGATGTTTTTATGAACAAATAATAGAGGAAATTGTCTTCAAATATTTTTGTTTTTGCTTTGATTTGCTGATTTATCTGAAATCAAGTTACTTTTGCACCTCGCTCAAATAAACTGGTTGTTTTTCTGCGGCGCTTGTAAATTTTGTTAAGTGTATCTACTAATTTTTTTTAGGTGGGCTAGGTATATCAATGGATGGAGATGGGAGGAGTCCCGCTCTGGGCGAAGCGGACTGGAGTGTCAGACTCTTACCGACTAAAACCCATCCGTGTTCCTCCTAAGGCCCTTTGCGCAGGGCCGCGGTGACCCTTTCGAACAAATTCCGCGGGCCTAGCATGATGTTTTTAATAACTGTAATACTCGTTTAGCACATATTATTTCTTGGATTGGATACTATATTCATATATTTGTATGATACAAATTGTGTCATCTGCCTAGCCTTTTCCCAACTATATTGGGGTCGGCTTCCATTCAAGCCGGATTTAGCTTAATAACAGTACTTGACGAGGAGCGGCTGCCTACCAGACTTCCACAACCCATTAACTGGGTAACACGGTACTTCATGGCAAGACTGGAGTCAGATTTACTGGCTTCTGACTATCCGTAACGACTGCCAAAGATATACAAATGACAGCCGGGACAACGGCTTAACGCGCTTTCCGAGGCACGGAGGAAACTCGGTATGCTAAGATGGTCACCCATCCACAGACCAATCTTGGCAAGCGTTGCTTAACCTTAAAGATCGACCCGTGCGACTGTTATTATCTAGCCACGAGCCTCATATAAATGTATGATACAAATTGTGTATGTCTCATAAAATGAAACCAAAATACTTTGGAATTTTAATTTATAATCTAAATTCACTTACGTTAACAATAGTATAACGTTACTAGATATACATCAAAACATTCGTGCTAAGCCCTCTGAACAAAAGACCAAATCTATGGAGATATCAAAGTTAGAGTGAACAGGCTCCTTCTGGGTAGGCTCGCTCCATCGTAGACTTTGTCTCTGTCATCTCTGACATAGACTAGAGTCAAGAACAAACCCATTACAAAAAAAAAAAGATATCTAAAAATCACCGGCTTGCTACGCATACCCAGTACAACAAAATCAATAAAAATCGGTGTTTAATTGCGCCTAACATAAACAGATTCCGGCCAATCTCCTTAACGACCAGTTGTGCTTAAATAATGTAAAAGGTTTATTTGAACGAGAACTCTCATCAATTGAAATAAATGACTGATTTGTTTATACAGAACATAATCTTTTTAATGGCTGCAATGAGAGAAAAGTGGTCGTTAAATTGTTTATGGCTATTGTGTACTCTTGTTTTAAAAAAGTGCCTTCGAATCTATTCTGCTTTTCGATTGCAAGGTATAAAGGGAGAAAAACCAATTGGTGACCAAAGCGTAAAAGTATTATTGGCTTGCATATGCGAACCTAAAGGACCTAAATTTATTTTTAAGTCCCATGTAATAGAGGCGATCCTATTGCCATCAATTGTTTCCTTCCCTCTTCTTCTTCTTTTTTATTTGGAGGGTAAACGGTACAGAGAGTAAAATCCCGCAAACCTCCATTGAAAAGGGCGGATCCGCCGACTAGGCGGTTGCTGTGCCTGGCGGGCAACTGCCCAATAGTTGATATTCAGGCTGATGATCAAATCGCACGGTAAATAAACTGCTTGCGCGATGCAGAATTTCGACTTAGTAGTTCGCTGCTAGTTGGATAGATGGCGTCGCGGTTCTTTTTTTTTTGTTGCGATCTAGATTTGCTCCGTTGGTTTTTCTTGTGGCGCCATTGATGCTGCTACAAATCTTTAATTTTTCCTATCTAGTTTTTAATAAGAACAAGATCACTGTAAGAAATTCGGCACCGCATGAAGAAACTTTGTTGCAATACTTGTTAAGAGTTTCTTTAAATGAATGCTTTTGTGATATAAATCTATACTTAGATAAAGCCTTCTTAACTGAAATAAAATCACTAGTTTGTGGTTTATCCAAGTCGGTGTTTTTGGTTATTTTTTCGTTTTTTTTTTTTCGACTTACCGCCGGTACCCATTAAGAGGGTACCGGCGAGATGTTATGTTAAGAACTGGTGTAAACAATAAAAATAAATGCGATTTCAGTAATCCCGATCCATTTGCCATCATTTATTGAAGAGTACCGTTGCCTACCTCCGAAGTTCTTCGTCAGATCTTCACCAAATGAAATGGGACCATTCCAAAAAAATACTCTTCCAAACAAAAAAGAATACAAATCGGCTGATAATTGGCGATCCCATGAAACGATTTTCATGGGATCACATCATCAGATCCTAATTTATACCTTCCATCATCAGCTCAGCAACATGAGATGATGATTACCAGGCACAAATATCTGAATTACGTTAGAAAGTTTATGAAAAAATAAAATTGTACATGCCTATAAAATTTGAGGATTTCCCTCGATTTTCATGGGATCCCATCATCAGATTCTGACAATGGAACCAATCGGAATGTATATCCTTTCAGATGAAACAAGAATTTTTCAAATAGGTTCATAAATGACGGAGTTCTGAGGTAACAAACATACAATCGAATTGAGAACTAACCTCCTTCTTTTTTTGAAGTTGATTAAAAATGCTACACCGTCTCGTGGTTCTTGTGAAGTTTATTTTAAACTTTTTAGGGTTCCGAACATCCGTAAGGAACAGAACCCTATCAGTCAGTCTTCTTCTTATCGTGAGGACAGTAAGGTCTAACGACCCCACACACCCTAGTGTCAGAGTTTCTAAACCGCCTCAAGGGCCTCTGACACGGTTTATTAACGGAAGAATTTTATATCTATACTAATATATAAAGCTGAAGAGTTTGTTTGTTTGTTTACTTGAACGCGCTAATCTCAGGAACTACTGGTCCGATTTGAAAAAACATTTCAATGTTAGATAGCCCATTTATCGTGGTAGGCTATAGGCTATATATTATCACGCTGAGACTAATAGGAGCGGAGCAGTAATGAAAATTGTGACGCAAACGAAGTTGCGCGGGTCAACTAGTATTAGGATAATAGTATGCGTTGTTCCTTCGATACTTTATTTTTAGTTCTATAGAGGTGAATATAATGTTACCGGAACCTACTGATATTTTAGTATTAAAAACGACATTTACGCAAGGAACAGAAGGTATAGCAAAAAAAAAAAAAAAACAAAACCCATCTATCTATCTATCGATCAGGATATGGTTTCCGCACTTAGTCCTGATGTTGGATCATTGTGCGTGAGCCACGGTGGCCAAATTAGTCCAACCAGCCAACTTCCCTCCAGAAGCAGATCAGTTAACTCGGTGTGTTCAAGATGTCTGTGAGCGAGTTCTGTGTTCCTATCGTTTGGTTCCGTATTTCGGTAACGCCTGTGCACTCGAGTAGTACCTACATGCGATACAGTTTCCTCCTGCTCCATGCATGCTCTGCATAGAGGACTGTCCGTAATAAACAAAACCCATTCACAATAATAAAGACGTGCGCCACTAATTCAAAGTAAACTAAAGCATAACGATAAAACGTAAAGATTTACGGCAAACGTGAACGTAAGCGTAACGCCTCGTAAATGCTTTATTGGCAGCTGTTCTTATATTTTTGTCTCTCTCCAAGAATGTGAGAAAGAAAGAGAGGAAAGCTAGAGTTTACTTGTTTATGATGTGATTGTGATATTTGGTTTAAGAGTCGTGAAACGAGATTACTTGAAACTCAATTTGAAACGAAAATGTGGCTTAAAATTAGTTTGTTATGTTACTGGTTCAGTTTGATTCGTTTGAGCTATAGGGAATATGCATGAAAAACATATTTATCATCAATACAGTTTATCTAAAAATATACAAAAATACAATACTAACACTGAAAATAGAATCAAAATTACTCGAAAAACGAAGGAGATATAATTATCTTAAACAAATATATCTGTCCCTCTCGCGAAAACGCTGTTTTCTATGGCAGCTGTATAGGCGTCATAGACGATGACGTCAAAGTTTACATCGGACTTCTGTTTCTAATTGTAATCTTTGAAGCTTTATAACTTCATCACTGATGAAGGTATTTAAAAAATAATTTCATGATTGTTTACTAGAGCTAATAAGTATTTCATTTTGCAAACAAAAAAATCGAATGCAAATTCCCTATTCAGTAGAACTTTTTATACCTATTTACTCATGGCTTGTGTTTAAACACCGCCCAAAAAAGTACCTATTTTACTAACAAAAAAGTTCTAAACGGTTACCAAAACAGATAAATGGTCACCAAATAATATTCGAGAAGTAGCGGTTGGTCACAATTCTAACCTAACCTAACCTATTTTATCCAGTTTGTAACCCCAAGCCTACATTTTGTTGGCAATCACAGTTGAGTTGGATAGAATTTGGTGACCATTGATCCATTTTGGTGCCTAGGCTTAGAGTCTTAAAAATATTATTTTTGGTGACCGTCTAAATTATACCCTTTACTCATCTTCTTCTTCCTCTTCTTCTTTTATTGTGTGGGCAGTAAGGTCTAACGAACCCACACACCCTATTTATTCAGTATATCATACTAGCTTTTTCCCGCGACTACGTACGCGCACAACACATGTTTCCCGTTTTTTTTCGTTCCCGTGGGATTTTGGGAAATCCTCTCTTAGTGCTCCCGTGCGGAGTTTAGGGAAGCTACATGCCAAATTTCAGCTTTCTACGAACAGTAGTTTCGGCTGTGTGTTGTCTATCAGTCAGTCACTTAGTAACGGGAGAATTTTATAAGTTAGGATGTACATCTTTTATGTTATTCTGGACATGGGTCAGGTGGGACGAGCATAAGCCCTAGTAAGTACGGGCCAGTCTTTTCTGTATGAGTTAAGCTCGCAAAGAACACGGTTGAGTGGAAAAGTAAGAGTGAGATCTTTGCCCAGAAATTGAACAAAATAGGCTTGATGGATAAATAAATCCCGGTTGCACAATAATCATCATCATCATATCAACCGAAAGACAGCGACTGCTGGACATAGGCCTCCCCTCAAAGACGCCTTAATAACCGGTTCAGTGCGTCTCGCATCCATCGACTACCCGCGACCCTCACCAGGTCATCGGTCCATCTTGCGGCCTTCCAACGCTGTGTCTTTCGGTACGCGGTCGCCACTCAATAACTTTTTGGTTCCATCGACCATCTGTTCTGCGAGCAATGTGCCCTGCCCACTGCCACTTCTGCACAATAACATTTACATCTAATTGATATCTCCTGATGTCTTTGCCACCTATTATTATAAAAATGTTTTCTCTCTATTTCAGGTAAGTTCCAGGTCTCAATCGACACGTACAGCGAACCCTGTACCAAGGAGTATATCAACATTCCGCCCGCCTTTAGAAGCTCTGGTATGTTTTTTTTTAATGCACTCACAGATTCAATGCCGCCAACTGCATTAGACTATAATAGTTAAAAAGTGACTTGTTTGAAAATTTTTAGTACTTTTTTGCGTCGGGTTTTTAAACACAATTATATTTTTCTTGCCCGATCTTTTAATCCGATTTAAATACATTTATACAAGGTGCCATTTTAGTCATCTTACAAAGGCGGCCCATTTAATGTACCCGATATAAACTTTCTCCAGGCGCGATTATTTTTTTAAATAATTCCACCATAAAAATAAATAATGCAGTAGAATTATGAAACACCTTGTTAATGGTTTACGTATCAAAACAATATCACCGTTCCATTCCGCACTGTGCTTGGAACACAAGACTCGGACTGCGCTCACTCCTGGATGTTTCAAACTACATCATGTAAATATTTGTTAATTCAAATGCTCATAATTATCATTTTATTTTAATGATGAATGAGTATTAGTCAGTAGCGGCTTTAGAGCCGGGCGACTCGGGCGGCCGCCCTGGGCGCCGGCAACTGAAGGGCTCCGAGTCATACAGGGCGCTGCGCCTTATTTGAGTAACTATTTCTTTCGATATATAGAAAAATTTAGACATTGATGGTGATTTGTAGTGCGATTAAATTTCAGGTCGGCAACACAATCTCGAAGATATTCAGGCAACAAGTATCGAAACCTTGAAACTTCAAGAATTATATCCCTGTATATCGCCGCGTATTCTGCTAACAAATCTAACAATACCAGTGACTGTTGCAAGTGCAAACGCAGGTTTTCTGAACTTAAATTATAACTCACCAATTGAAAGCCAAAAACTGCCAAATAGGGGAAATAATTCGTGCTGTGAAATCGTGTATAAGCGAATTATGGCATAGTTGTTTTAAACAATATCGTAAAACTACTGATGGTGGAGGTGAAGCTATCGGGGTTGGGTATAAAGATTTTTCTTAATAAGTTCTTTGAATTATATTGAAATTTAAAACGGTGCCAAATGCATGACTCGCCCAGGGCACTTAGATGGTGAAAGCCACGTGCTGCCGTGCACAGCGAGGCTAAGAGGAGACGCCTTTACAGTCTCCCCAGGGATGTGCCCTAACAGGCATTGCACAGAGGGGGTTCCGGAGTGGTCTTTTAAGAGGTAACGGGGCCCCTTCTATGTGCTGATGGTGATCACCGGATTTGTCTTATTATGGTAAAAATCCCACACTCTCTGGGTTTTACCCCAAAAGTCCAGGCGTCTTTTTCGAAAGGTTCCCCCCAAAACAAAAAAAAAAGTTGGTGAAGGCCGGTCTGGCCGGCCCCGGTATAAGTCATTGAATAGATAAAGTGGGCTGCCGTTGTAAGACTGAAATTTCACCGTGTATAAGTATCTGATACACGAATTAGCGTACACAAACTAGGCAATGAATTAAGTATAAACCGAGCACGCTCCTAACTACGCTGGCCGTTGGCGCATTATTATTTCACTCGGTGTCACCCGCCCGTCTGGCCTTCGCCTCTGTGAATAATTACTACCGAGCTGAATTTATCACAGACTCACAGACTAGGGATGGTATCGACCACGCTCAACGCAATTTTTTGCGACCATGTGTGTCCGTTTTAGATTTCATTGATCTTTGGCGATTCTTTGATTTGCGTGGTTTAATTTATGGTTCTTCTTTGGTCATGTATAACTTTGTTCGATATTTTTGGGGTACCTACTGTATGTAGGTCACTGTATGTAGGTACTGTATGTAGACTCAAGATTTTTGTGCGCTGTTCATCAGTAAAATTGCAGCTAATGTGTACATTAGCTGCAATTTTACTGATGAACAGCGCACAAAAATCTTGAGTCTTTATTATTACAGTTAAACTGTTTGCATGCCTAATCGATTAATCAATTCAGTTCAACCAAATGCGGTCGCCGCATTCAGTGACCGCATAATGTAAACAAAAGAAATTAGCATAATGATCATTTTAAACTTAACATCTGTAACTTGTAGGTACCTACTATCAGTACAAATAAAAAAATATTTTATTCTAAATGAAACTAAATTCAAAATCACTTCACATTAACTTAATTCAATAAAAATGGAGGTCTTCCCCAGACGAATTTCAACGCTTTATTCCTTGATATTCGTGGCTCCTGAAACCTGGAGATTACCGTGACGTAAATAATAAAGACAGACATCCTTACTCGTGATTTGTAACATCGCGCGTCCGTAAATAATACATTTCTCTTAAGTTACTGTGAATTATTCTCAGAAGGACCACTTTTCGATTTAAGACGATCATCCAAATAAGGGGTGCTCCTCTTTAAGCCCGAAGTCCGTAGTTTCGGCCTCAGTTGCAGGCGTTTTCTACTCTGATCCGGTTCTGACTGGTTTTGTATATAAGTCTACTAGCGACCCGCCCCGGATCGCTCGGGTGCAAATGTTTATTTAGCCCAAACTAATAAAGTGAACATCTAATTACCAGAGTCAATAATTTAGTGGTTCTGCTGAAATAATAAGTGCAATAGACAGCCGTCAAAGTCAACTGCTCTCAGGTGTCTACCAGTTCGGGACATCTCTACCTCCGTTATAATTATTTGATTATGCGACTTACTTTAATTTTGAGATATCTCCTAAGATATTCACCCAAATTAAATGATGTGAACGGCAATTTGCTCCAAATTAAACACTCAAGATAACTAACACATTTATTAAGATATGGATTTGTACTATATTGGTGAAAAAACCTATGCAAATGAAGCAGTATTTTATATCAAATTTCAATATCAAAAATGGTTATTGTGAGTCAACTATTAAAGATAGACGTATGCTATTGCTGTCTTTTTCGTAGATATTGATGTGTTATCTAAAACTGTAGTACATCGTTTTGTTCTATCATCAATAGTTTTCACAGCGCACCCGATGTACAGAATTTTTTTGATATTTTTTTCCGACCTCTTCAGTAATAGTCTTCATATATCAGCCAATTTACACAAAACCTTGACAAATTGCATACTAAAACCAGAGAACCACTCTATCTACCTAAAAAACCCTCACCAAAATCCGTTGCGTAGTTTTAAAGATCTAGGTAAGCATACATAGGGACAGACAGACGCGGGAAACGGCATTGTTTTATACTATGTACTGATAAGTTTGCAAACGCACCTGCGATACAGGAGAAATTCCTAGTGTGGGAAACGTTTTCAAAAACTCTTTCAAATTCAATGAAGCTTCTCTCCATCTCCTCGTAGTGGCTTCATCGTAGAATGAGTTGATAGCTGCTTATCTCCGCAGGGCGGGGGGGCTTGAGGTCAGGAGCGAGAATATTTGAATACCAATGAGCCGCGATATTGTTTCAGCAGAAAAATAACTAGCAGTTGGTAACTGAAAGGCTGTCGCTACAGTTTTTAATTTCGTTTTTTTTTTTAAAGTGTCTTCTTGGGGATTTGGTTAAAATGTTATTGCTGTTACTTTCTTTAGAAGATGTCTTAAAGATTTGTGCTTCTTAGGTTTAAATCGAGGCTTAAAGAAGTTTTGCAGCGGAAATTAAATAAATATTTCTACTAGCTTCTTCCAGAGGCTTCGCCCATGACAAAGTCAGTTATGATCCCGAGGGAACGTGATCCCGGGATAAAAAGTATCCTTTCTATATATGGTTTGTTTCTAGCCTCTGAGGCGTTGATTGAACAAATATACAGGGTGGCCAGAAAAATGACGTCAAAAAATAAAAGTTAGGTCCCTCGTATCGTGGGGTATCCGAATCACCCCAATGTTCCGCGAATTTTCATAGTTTTGGAGCTACGGATTTTTTTTCTAATCTGACCAATTTAAGAAAAAAGTCGAAAAATAAAATTAGAAGACTTCGATGAGATTTTTTTTGCAACTGAGTTTTTGAAGTTTCTGTAGGATTCACCATAAGTCTGGACGGCAGGTCAAAAAGACCAATTAGTTCGCTATTGAGGATACCAGGCCACAAGTTAACGCTGAAATGATGTTGAAACGTTAAAGCTCACATTCCATGTGGATTTTCAATCGCCCACGTGAGGTAATTATGGTAAAATGGCAAAAAAAATAATTATATTCAGATAGCTAATTTTAAGAATTTTCCACCTAGCTGTCTTTGGACGCCGATTTTAGCCAAAATAGCCCTATAAAATTCTACGTTTTTTAATCATTATGAAAGCTGAAAATCTAACGCTAGGCGAGGCTTACTTAGAAATCATGAAATCACCTGTTTAGACTTTTAATTTAAAGTTGAAAATTTATGTCATAATTTACCGAAAGTAAATTTTTCACTTTAGACTGTAGCGGCATCAAGACCGCCACAAGAAAAACCTACGGAGCAAAGCCACATCGCAACAAAAAGAACCGCGACGCCATCTATCCGACTAGCAGCGAACTACAACGTTGAAATCCTGCATCGCGCAAGCAGAGTTTACCGTGCGATTTGAACATATACATCAGCTCGAATATCAACTATCGGGCAGTAGCCCGCCAGGCACAACAGCCGCCTGGTCGGAGGATCCTCCTTTTCAATTGAGGTGTGTGGGACTTTACTCTCTGTTCCGCATGCTTCTAAACTGGTGACCCTCGACAATGAACGTCAGCGCAGCCTTCGTGCAACTACTTCAGCGTGACGTCATCATCACTTCTCCTCATCGTGACCTCAAGCTCTCGAGCAGCGAGTCATACAGCCAGCCAGTACCCACGGCTTCTACGGATATCCTGACCACCAGCATGCAGCAGCCGCGCATATGTTCAGCATCCTCAGCCTCAATCATCACCCCGACTCACTGGGGCATCGCATACAGTTCCGACTCACTGTGAACTCTGCGACTACCGGTTCCGACTCACTGGAGCCAGCAACAGCACCACTCCGACTCACTGGAGCCTGCAGCATCATCCCGACTCACTGGGATCCCATCACCCCGGCTCGCTGGGGCATCGCATATAGTTCCGACTCACCGTGAACTCTGCGACATCCGGTTCCGACTCACTGGAACCTGCAGCATCATCCCGACTCACTGGGATATCTCATCACCCCGACTCACTGGGGCACCGCATATAGTTCCGACTCACCGAGAACTCTGCGACTTCCGATTCCGACTCACTGGAATCAACCTTCAACTGGCTTGGCAAGCATCTCAAGATGCATGGACGACTCATCCACTATCGACCTCCGGTCTCCGGAGGGGAGTGATGTAGCGGCATCAAGACCGCCACAAGAAAAACCTACGGAGCAAAGCCACATCGCAACAAAAAGAACCGCGACGCCATCTATCCGACTAGCAGCGAACTACAACGTTGAAATCCTGCATCGCGCAAGCAGAGTTTACCGTGCGATTTGAACATATACATCAGCTCGAATATCAACTATCGGGCAGTAGCCCGCCAGGCACAACAGCCGCCTGGTCGGAGGATCCTCCTTTTCAATTGAGGTGTGTGGGACTTTACTCTCTGTTCCGCATGCTTCTAAAAGACCAACATTTTCATAACTTCAACACAGTTACGAAGCTGACAATTTTATGCATAAAAGTACAACTCATGAAAATACAGTTGCAAACAAAATCTCGACAGTCTTGTAATTTTTCATTTTTTTTTAAATGGATCCGGTCGATCATTCTCAAATATGAAAAAAAAAACTCCATAGCTCGAAAACTATGAAAAGTCGCGGACCATACATGGGGTGATTCCGATACCACTCGATACGAGGGACTTAAGTTTTATTTTTGAACGTCAATGTTCAGGCCAGCCTGTATATTACAACCTCCTAACATTTATTAGAATAGCAGCTCCCCACACAGTAATTTCACTAACTACTTTACCATGTCACCAGTACACCACACAATCTCTCTGCTCCAATTTGTCTCCGTCAGAGAGCGACCTTCTAAGCCCAGGAACAATCTAAAAAACATTAATTCATTTTGCGACCCACCGCGGCCCACACAACTTTTTGCGGGGACACAAATTCTGTCTATTTTAACCTCGAATATCGCAAAAAAATTACCAACTGGAGACTTAGTAAAGTGGTCTTTTGTGGGTAGTGTCCTTTATTTTTAATTTTAACAGCCATTTTGTTTAAGAAAATTTGTAATTAAGGAGATATAATAAAAACTAATTCTCTCTGAAATAACCAATTAGAGCTTGGAATTGTGAATTAGAAGATTCTCTTTGGAGAGGCTATGTTTTAAACAATTTATAATATTCTAAAACATTTGTAAAAATCTTGATTGTTTCAGAAAATATATAAGCTAATTTTTAGGGGTGCGTACTTGATGAGTAACCAACAGAATACTAAGCGTCTGTTGACCGCCTTTTTGTCCATCTGTCTCTCAGTGGGCTGTATCTCATGACCCGTAATAGATAGACAATGAGTTGATTTTCACAGTGTATATTGCTATTGCCACTACAACAACAAACTGAACCGAATTGTCGATCTTTCTCAGGATAAAATTCCGGATTGTAATAAAACTATTATCCAAGGATCGTGCTTTTCTTCTCCGTTTTACCTTTAGCTGTCATAACATAAGCCCTACATGTTCATTAGCTTAAATTAGCAGCCTGAAACCTTTAGCTATGGACCACAAGACGAACGGCGATGCGCCACCGGTGGACATCGCAACCCCACGCACAAAACGTTTTGGGAACAATTTCATCGTGCGTGGAGTGGAATTCCCTGCCAGACTCTGTGTTTCCTGATAGCTACAACCTGGGAGTCTTTAAGTCAAGAGTGAATAGGTTACTTCTAGGTAAGCGTGCTCCATCTTCGACCGCATCATCGCTTACCGTAAGGTGAGATAGTGGTCAAACGTATGCTTTTTTTTTTAAGGTTGGGAAATCATCAAATGACTCCTCCCGCTCTGGGTGAAGCAAGAGGGACTGTCAGACTCTTACTGACTAAAACCCATCCGTCTTCCTCCTGTTGCCTTTGCGTTCCAAGGCTACGGTACCTCTTTCGAACAGAACAGATTCCGCAGCCCCAGCAGGCACCTGCCCTAGCGGGCCCCGTCTTCCACGCTGACATCTCTTTGAAGTGCGCTGGGATCGCAGCGCGCCGCTGACCCGGGCCTAGTTCTGATCAGACAGCGAGCCACCCACTGCTCGCCGTCCGCCGGCCCGCGGTCAAACGTATGCCTACAATAGTAAAAAAATAATAATCAAAGACAGAACTCAACTGTTCGAAATTCCTTCCCCCTTCTGTTCGCTCAACCATAATGGCCGGCATTGCTTCCCAGTTGTGATACAACGCTCTGTTGCATTCACAATGCGCCGTCTGCTGTCTGACCTCACCACCTATGCACAGATATAATATTCATTGATTTCCGGAGTCAAGCTGGATTGTATTAGATCGCCTCAGTGACTTGTGTGACGCAATACTAGAAGCATCGTTGATGAATGAGTATGTTGTATAAACTACAACTTGTATCAGCGGGTCTAAAAAGGCCACTTTAGTAGGATTAGCCAGCACATAGCTACCCAAAACTGTCAAATTTTCAATTTTTTTTTATTTAGGAATGGGCTTGCTCTTGACCACAATCACACCTGAAGGAAAGCGATAGATGAGGTCTATGATGGAGCGAGCGTGGCCAGAAGATGCCTGTTCACTCTTGATTTGAAGGCAGCTGGGGTTATGTGAACGGGAACAATCAATCAACCTTGAACCCAATGGTTTAGCGATCATCATCTGCCTAGCCTTTTCCCATCTTTATGGGATCGGCTTCCAGTCAAGCCGGATTTAGCTCAATACCAGTATTTTACGAGGAGCGGCTACCTACCTGACCTCCACAACCCATTAACTGGGTAACACGGGACTTCATGGCAAGACTGGAGTTAGATTTACTGGCTTCTGACGATCCGTAACGACTGTCAAAGATGTATAAATGACAGCCGGGGCCAACGGCTTAACATGCTTTCACCCATCCACACACTTTTTGGTCACCCATCCACAGACTAACCTTGGCAAGCTTGCTTAACCTTGAAGGTCGACCCGTACGGCTGTTATTATCTAGCCATGAGCTCCTCAACCCAATGCTTTAGCGACAAAGATGAAAATGATATTTGACAGATTGCTGTACGATAAATATTATGATCCTAGTATGATTCTACTAAACTGGCCTTTTTAGACCCGCAGAATAAACGCAATAGCTCATTTGGGGTCATTTTCAAACGAAATTTCAACTTTCAAAATTTTTTCATTGTCAACTTTCGAATTTGCAATAAGGTGATGTGATTTATTGTATTCAAAATGATCTTACACGATGAAATTGTAATGGTTGTTTTCCCGCAGCGAAATTATTTTGTCCTGGTAAAACAATCGATTTATATTAAAATAAAAGTAATGGAAGATGCGTGCATGCAGTTAATGCCGTTTCTATCCTTACGTATGAGAGCTTATTTTGCTCTAAAAATGTATGAATCGCTATTCACATATCAGCAGCGTGTGCGTTTTGAGTAGTTATCTACTTACGTCACTAGTGAACTGAAATTTTTCTACTTTCGAGTTTATGAATATTTTTTAAATTCTTTGAAAACAAATATTATTATTTTGTAAGTTTAACGTTATGTTTCAAAAGTACTACTGAGGGCCTAGCACGAATATTTTTGACGTATAGTAACGTAACGTAAAATTTTACCATAGCTACAATACTCGTTTCGCACATAATATTTTTTTTTATTAGATACTGTATTCATATTTTTGTAGTTTTTCACATTAAAAATTCACTTACTTTAACGTTACTATATATGTTAAAATATTCGTGCTAGGCCCTCTGATGGCTAATCGTTCAGCGGCGGGAAAACAACCATTAAAATGTCACGGTGTATAAAGATTACAGAGTTTATAACATAATCAAGCTTCATTACAATCTGACGGTGTTTGCAATAACCCGGTGACGATGCACTTTAACACACTTTTCGAAATTATGTCTCCGAAACAGACTCCTTTTACAGTTATTAAATCTCTTCGCAAACACTCTCCAAGATTCCGCGTTCTGAAAAATTCTCAAATAAAATGAAGGTTTTCATCTGGAATTCTAGAATAAGAATGTGCTCAAAACTAGGTTCGTTCTTATTACGGAAAGGAACTTGAAAAATGCTGGGAGTCTCTCTTGAATATAATGATTTGAATTGTTTTGCTGGAGATACTGGCGCTTGTCTGCATTTCATAAGGCGCCTGTCTTACCGCCAATGATCAGCCAGAAGCGAGTAAAGCTAGAAACTAGGTACGAGTTACCGAGCAGCTAGAAGCGAGTGCGTAGTTCCGATAGTATTGTCGCTCGGCTATAAGCGAGTGCCCTTGTGCGACGGGCGATTACTTGCACCACTCGCTCGGGTCCGCACTATAAGTAGAAATGCCCGCCTGGTTGGTCTCTCGACGTGAGTTCTGATTTCTGACCAAAACGAGCATCGCTGTGCGAGTAAGGTAAGAGCCCGCTCGCCCGCGGTTTAAACTTTAAGCTATCGACTATAAAATAATGTATGTGTCTATTTTACTCACATGGGATCTATCTTTTGTCCGTTTCCTCAGTGAGAAAATAATCGATAGCTGATCACTTCCTCGTCGAGGGTGAGGCAAGTGCAACTAGTAGATAATGCGAGCTAGGCGAAGATGAGGTTTTAATAAACAACTAGTAGACCCGCGCAACTTCGTCTGCTTCGCTCTTATTAGTCTTAGCGTGATGAGATATAGCCTAAAGCCTTCCTCGATAAATGGGCTATCTAACACTGAAATATTTTTTTAATTCGGACCAGTAGTTCCTGACAGCAAACAAACTCTTCAGCTTTATATATTAAGTATGTATTTATTTATGGATAAAACTTTGATGAAACTGCTAGCGCTAGCTAATGGTACTTAATAGGGTTTCCTTAAAGTCTTTTTTTTTTTTGTTTAAATACTCTGGCTTTATGACGAGATCAAACAAGATAAAATTGAGAAAATAACACTAACAGTTTAGTTTGGGAAAAATATCTACTTACTACTAAATAAATAAATAAATAAATCTAAGTATTTATCTGCAACTAAATAAATTGTTGGTTCTGTAAGAGTTAAGTATGTTCATCATACATACTAACCTACTACGTAGATACAATTTTCTTACCTTTCTGCGCCTTGCTAAGTTCACTACTCTAGGTATATCACAAATGAACTTTCAGGAAACTATTTTAATAATATACAACTCCAATAAATCTTCATAAAATAGATACCTCCCATCTGAAATCCCACTAGTTTTTGTCCGTAGATCTCAAAACGCTGCCGTTTTCCATCCTTTGTTCGCTCACAATCGCTGGCTATGGTTGTGGCGGTTTTGTACACGACACAGTGGTCACCATTGTCTTCCATCGCCCATGGGATCAGCGAGGACCTTTTAGAACCGACTTCATTATACAGGATTCTAAGGGTTATTTAAGTTTTCGAGTTTGTCATCTATATAGTTCATTTTGGATATGAATGGAAGATGAGAAATGGAGGTAGAATAGAATAGGAATGAAATAGACAGTAAGGGTAAGATGGCAAAGGAATTGAATAATGGTTGACTTTAGTAAAGTTTTGCTGAATTGAGTACTAAGGATTTGGTTATAAGCGTTGCTTTTCAATGACGGTCGTCCCGTGCAGTTGTTATTATTTAGCTACGAGCTAGACGTGTGTACTACGGGGGTTTAAAACGGGCTTCTCTTAAAGTATAGCAAAATTGTCCTTCGGGTCTAAAAAAGCAACTTTCGCTGGGTAGCTAAATTGGCCCTTTTTAGACCCGCAGTGACGGGTGTCACGATGTTGTGGAGCTCGTGGCTAAATAATAACAGCCGCACGGGTCGATCTTTAAGGTTTAGCAACGCTTGCCAAGGTTGGTCTGTGGATGGGTGAACATCTTAATATACCAGGTTTCCTCCGTGCCTCGCAAAGCACGTTAAGCCATTGGTCCCGGCTGTCATTTGTAGATCTTTGGCAGTCGTTACGGATTGTCAGAAGCCAGTAAATCTGACTCTAGTCTTACCAAGAAGTACCGTGTTACCCAGTTAATGGGTTGTGGAGGTCTGGTAGGCAGCCGCTCCACGTAAAACACTGGTATTCAGCTGAATCCGGTTTCACTGGAAGCCGACCCCAATATAGTTGGGAAAAGGCTGGGCAGATGATGAGTGACGGGTATCACTATCAAATTTTTACAATCAAACTTGAACCTAATGCGTTAGCGATAGAGATGAAAATGAAATTTGACAGATTGTTGTGTGATTAATATTATGATTCTACTAAAGTGGCCTTTTTAGTCCTCCAGTTTTCTATAATATTTTTAACTGCAAGATCATGGTTAAACTGGCAAAGTTTAGTTATTGAAACTAAGTTACAAACTAGTCTGCTCGAACTTATAAGTGCAGCTTGGTGACTTGAACTTCTGAAGAACAATATTTTAACTAGCTCTTGTTAACTTGAACGGATAATCCTCTAGTTCCTTTCATTTAATTTTTTTGTAGTTTATGTATAACTTCTGATGTTTTTTTTTAATATCGCAGCATATGTTGAGATAGGGACTTTTTTGGTCTCGCACAGATTAAATTTATGTTGTTAGCTTTGTTAATGAATTGTTTTTTGTTTTAATTTATTTTACTTTTTTGTTTGGCTTGACCGAGTCCCAAATAAATACTTTTCTTTCTTTTTTTGATGGATTGCCTTTGATGTGTAAGAAAACTCTTGAGATATGAATTGTGGTCGGGAAATTATAATAATATGCTCACCCTTTGATTGTAGCATACCTACACATAAAATAATATAAGCTCACGCCAATATTTCCTGAAAAGTTTGAGCAAACTTGTACTTGTAATACACTCATTTTACCAAATTACTGTTTACGTCTCATGTACACAGACGAATCTATTACCATCAACTAATTTCTTACAAGACGTACGGCTATACTTCCCCGGAATATGGTGGACATCCCGCCCGTAGTCCCGTGCCCACAAAACTTTATGGGAATACTTTGTCTACATACAGCTAAGGAGTGGAATTCCCTGCCGAAGTCTGTGTTTCCTGATAACTTCAACCTGGGTGTTTAAGTTAACAGTGGTCAAATAGGAACCTACCAATAAATTATTTCAAAACCGGGCTGCCACCGAGTTTTTTTTTTCTATTGATAGGCACGCGCTTGACCACCATCTCACCTGATAGTAAGCGATGATGTGATCGAAGATGGAGCACGCTTGCCTAGAAGTAACCTATTCACTCTTGACTTAAAGACTCCCAGGTTGTAAATTTCAACTTTTCATTGGCAGAATGTTAGTTGCTTTACCTTAAACTCTGCCTTCTGCTAACCCCTTAGATAAATACAGACGTGATATTATTGTCATAGGTAAAAAGTACAATTTAAAATGTAATAACTTCAAACTAAGTTCAGGAGTGTTCGTGACTCTCGTTGACGTCAAAAAGCAACAAGAATTTTCAATTTCGCAAAGAGCTCATGAAATAAACGAAATTGAACCGAGAATATGGAGACTGCTAGAAAATAATACTAATGGCGACCTTTTAGGAAAGTTTGATATTTATGTGATTGAGGTGCATTTAAATGTTCTCCATGATTAGAGATATCGTTATGTACTCGTTTGGTGTAATCCTTGGCAGTATTCAAGACTCCAACCGAACCTCATACTTACTGCTGTTCTGTGCTTGCAATTTTAAACCAACCAGACATTTATTAACTTGTACTTAACCACCAAAAACGTATGCCAACTCAAAGGGCAAAGCGCCAGATCGTCTACCTTTTACATTCCGCTTACGGATTCGATTCCCACACAAAATCAAATATTATCTTTGCTCACAGATATCTGTTTCAATAGGTACACGACGTTTGTTCGCGCTGTGTATACTGTGTAACCACGATACAGGAAATTCAAGGGACTATTATCAAAGCTTCCTTGCTCAAAGGGTCATGTTCGCTTGGCCTATTTTAGAGGTAAACTCACCTATCTGGCGTTATCTTTTGGGAACGCGCCTAATAATAGATTGGCCGTGAATAAGATACAGTAAACTTGCATCTTAGGGGTGTATCTGTTAATTATGTCGGTTAATTGCTATTTTAAGCTGATTAGGGCATTACTATACCCATAAATGCTCATAGCGGTCAATTTAGCAACTTAGGCTGTTGGAAATTCAGTACTGGTGGAATGTGGCGACGCTTGTGAGAGGCCTAGATCAATCAGTAGTTGGTTCCAAATGTAATATGGCAAGCTCTGGACTGACTCAGGTAAGTAATACAATTACCCTTTGTTTTTATTCCAGTCCTTCTTCTGATATCCAAGAATTTTCGAGGCAGTTTCTTCATCATTTCCGCCTGAATGTGTTTACTTTCCTTTAATATAAGCAGAAACACTACAGTTTTCACAGTTACAACAAAATTATACACTTTTCCCATCTACCCAGTATGAAAGAAACATATACTTACACTTTTTCCACCCGCCCAGTATGAAAGAAACATTTTATGGCTGCTTATGATGTGTAAGATATGCCTCGAAATAGCGGCGCGAATGGGGACATGAAACAACCTGTGGATGCCAACTGGCGATATTTAGCTTCGGCTATCATTCGTGTATTTTCGGAGGTAATTCGTGTTTACTCGGCATTTCATAAGCTTTATTATGTTGAACTTTTAGATCATTTAGTTTCCTTCAAGGTCCTTTTTTTAAGGATGGCAAAACAAATAGCGGACTGCTCCCGCTCCGGGTGATGCAGAAGGGAGTGTCAGACTCTTACTGACTAAAAACCATCCGTGTTCCTCTTACGCCCTTTGCGTTCCAGGACCGCGGTGACTCCTTTGAACAAATTCCGCAACCCCGGCAGGCACTGGCCCTAGCGGGCCCGTCTTCTATGCTGACAGCTCCTTGAGGTGTTGCGCCCAAGCAGGGCAGACCTCTACCGTATGCTCCACCGTATCTTCCGTCCTTCAAGGTCCTGCAGTGCGTTTCTGTAAACATGTCGAAGTGAAGCCTTGGGTGAAGTGACCAAAGTTGCTGTCAATCCAAGTGATCAAGATGGAATGACAGCTCACTTCGTGATCACTTCACTCAAGCCTTCACTTCGACATGTTTACAGAATCGACCGGCTGAATCACAGTGAACGGGCGCCATCAATTGAGATTGGTCATCTCTTAACTGCCTGGGTTTATCTTTTATCGTGCCTGTAAATGGCTTAGCCTAGGAATATATAAGATTTATTAACTCGTAAAATGTTATCTATCAACTTTTTTAACCTACAAGTTTTCCAATGCTGCATGCTGGTACTTCTGGCTCCTCTCATTGAGACAGCACCATAACGAGCTACCTATGGTCCTTGCCACATTGCTTGATATTGCAAAGTGTTTTTTAGTCAATAACGCATGTCATCCTGTCTCTCAAAGTTATCACAACATGTTTCAAATGCTGCAAATATAGCTTTGAAACAAAAAAAAAGTAGTTTGAACTACAAACGTCAAATAGAACTTCGCCCAAGGTACTTCAACCGCAGTTTGCAAACGCGGAGACCCAGTTTTAAATGAAAACACTCCAAAAAGAACATTGGCTGGAACAACTTTGACAAGTGATCTCCTCGAGAAGAATGGGAAAGATGAAGTCAAGCCTCGAATCGCTTCCTTGAACGAAAAACTTCGGAGTATGTCCCTCATCCCCCTGTTATTTGGTTTACGAACTAGTGATGTGCAAGACTCATTTATAAATCGATGTTATGGGCATACGTCTTCCAGTTGATATTAATGCAGAGGAATTTTTACGCAATGTTTTAAATTTTAATTATTGAATTTTAATTTTACGTGTATATCGTTACCTTGTTAAATGTTTAAAAGAAAAAAAAAATCGAACTTTAGTCAAAAAATATTGTTTTTCGTCAATGCCACGACAAAAATGGCATTTTTTTGTTTAGCTCGTGCTGCCCATTGCTGGGCATAGGCCTCCCTCAGGGCTCTCTGTAAAATATGCTTGTTGACTGTTCACTTGATAACGTTACAAACTTAAAGTATGTGCAAAGAAGAAACTGTTATCTTCTATAACCCCAACTTAAGACACCCATAACCCAATCAACTAATAATAATTAATAGCTTAGCATAAATCCCTTCATACCGAAGATTAATTCGCTATAATTAACGCTCACGCTGCTACTGTTACCTATTAGTTACCGAAGTTGTAATTAGTTGCCACACCCTTTCTTATCATGCATTCGAAACATACGTTCCATTTGATTGATTACCGAAATTAGCAACTGCAATATTGTCCAATTTCACCCTCAATACGTGAGATATTATCATAATAGCACTATTGTGATAGATATTATTGAGGAATTGGATACCGAAACGTCATTAGTTATCTGGAACGTGTCTGTTAATATCATGAGTTGGAAACAATACATGTTATCCTTAACACGTGCATTAGTGGGTCATCAGAAATCCTTCATTCAATTGAATATTATAAAATAATATCGAATATTATCGTGGAGAATGTCGCTTTCTATATAGATATAATGGAATGCTCATGCCGATGGCTTTAACGATGTCAACAAGATCATTTTATAACTTTGATTTAGTCATTCGAAAACAGTCTATTTCATAGAGAATAAAGAGCAGCCACAGATGCGTCCGCTGTGATCAAATAGATCGCACCAGCCTGTTAGAACCTCATTTAGCAAAGATTCGAGAGGCTTGCAATCTTAATAAATTACTTCATTCAGCAAAGTTGGAAGTCTTTGAGTTTAGCTCGTTCTTCTTCCTTAATAGTCACCGCAACTTAGACCAACTACAAGATATTACTTCCGCAAGTAAGTAATCTGGAACGTAATATAAACTTTGCAACGAACATGTTGAAGACACAAAAATAAATAAATCGATCTAAACATCGACTATGTCCCATCTTCCCATCACTAGTTTGCTTTGACCGACCGTTCATTTGGTATGCGAGATTGCAGCGCAGAAAGTCATTATTGAACAATGCTTGGACAATCCCTCAGATACCTTCGGCTTGTGATTGCTGTTCTTCCAAATACGATGGATATTGTCTCAATGGATTCCCGATGTTTGGCGGAGAATGCCGAAGGTTGCCGATGTGGGGGCCGTTATTTGATTTTGTTCCGGTAAATAGGAATGGGGAACGAAGGTTGTAGGAAAGGAATGTTTGTGTAGCTTTAAATGTTGAAGTTAGATAGTTAGTCGGCTCGTATGTTTTAATGAAAGTTTAGTGTTTTCTTTGAAGTCAATGATGTTTACATCTTTTGCTTGCATGATTCGGACTTTTATTGATTCATATTTAGTAAAGAAAACCAAGCAGTTAATCGTATTGTGCCTGTTCTTACTGCCAAAGTTTTATGCTGTTGGTATAAAACTTATGGGCATTTTTGGAGGAGGCCTTTACCCGTACAAGGGGTTCTTGCAGACTAAATAGTTCAAAATATAAATAAAACTAGAATTTATATACTAAAAATACTAATACCATGCCATTAAGTTAAAACTAACAATATTTATAATAAGAAATAACACAAACATTGAAACTAAGTACTGAACCGAAAATTTTTAAGTAATGTACAGTTTGCTGGAAACAAATGGCCATTTTTTATAAAACTTTTAAAGACGCATATCTAAATTAATGTTTTTTGTTAGTCCCTGCTGGACAAAGAACGCTTGTAATCACTTAAAAAGGTCAGTTGAGATCATTAACCTCAAAACTTTAAAAAAATACTTAAACGTTAAAACCCGATCGACTAATACCATTTCTTCTGGCAACACTCATTTGCACTTAATCGCGAACTGACTTGACTCTCGTCTCGAACCGTAATGGAAAAGTCTTGTATGTACGTTTGTTGAGACTTTCCTCAGTACTGGTAAATAGTGAGAGATTCTTCTTTTGAAATAAAAATGGCAGTTTCTATTTTTGTTGCCTTCCACAAGGTGGACCGATGACCTGGTGAGGACCGCGGGTAGCCAATGTATGTGAGACGCACTGGACCGGTCGTTGTGGCGGCAATTGGGGGAGGCCTATATCCAGCAGTAGACGTCTTTCGGCTGATATGATGATGATGATGATCTGGGTACGGGAAAATAGTAATGGTAATACATTCTTTGTGGGTTGAACCAAATAGTGGAGTTTCCTTCCGGAGTCGTATTTCCTCATAGCTACAATCTGGGAGTCTCACACAACCTGGGGACAGTTGTATCACCTGGGGACGTTTTCCAGTACTTGTCGAGCTTCAGTAACCTGTTGCTGCAGTTGATTCTAGATTTCAGGAGTTACAGTGAAGAATATTGCCGTCCATAAAGTTACCCATGAAGAAAACATTTCTTTACCTACCTATTTCAACAACTTCGTCTGCGTCACATTTTTATAAATGCTCCGCTCCTATTGGTCGTACCCTGATGTTCTATAGCCTATAGACTTCCTCGATAAAAGAGCTATCTAACGCTAAAAGATTTTTTTAAATTCAAACCAGCAGTTCCTGAGATTAGTTCAACCAACTTCTTCGCGTTTAAACTATTCAGCTTTATAATATTCATCTGCCTAGCCTTTTCCCAACTACATTGGGGTCGGCTTCCAGTCAAACCGGATTCAGCTGAATACCAGTGTTTTACGTGGATCGGCTGCCTACCAGACCTCCACAACCCATTAACTGGGTAACATGGTACATCTTGGCAAGACTGGAGTCAGATTTACTGGCTTCTGACAATCCGTAACGACTGCCAAAGATCTGCAAATGACAGCCGGGACCAAATGCTTAACGTGCTTTCCGAGGCACGGAGGAAACTCGGTATGTTACGAAAGTCACCCATCCACAGACCAACCTTGGCAAGCGTTGCTTAACCTTGAAGATCGACCCGTGCAGCTGTTATTATCTAGCCATGAGCTCCTCATATGATCTATTCAATTATGTGTTTTCAAAAGACAGAGCACTAACCAATAAAAAAAAATGCTGCAAACCAAACACACGATCTTAAAAAGAGCTTTTATTTTCCTCTCTGTGCTTTCTGATGTCCTCAAACAGACTCAATGGGTATCTTTTTATTTACATGTGTGAGTACTTGCATATACTTATGATAAACGATGTAGGCACGGATTTTCTTAGTTTTAGTGCGAAAGGGGTGCTAGTATTTTAGGTAAACCATCTAAGTGGTCTTTCGAGTAAATGTTTCTCATACATAAGTGGCTGAGAATCTTTAAGGGCGGTTTGTTATACTTACGGTAAACACAAATAAGTTGTGTGATTTTCTCCTTAGTGGGATGTTGAGTAGTATTGTAAGTATCATTTTGGGTATTTGATTATATTATCGCTTTAGAGAAAATATTGCTTTTTGTTCATCTCTTATAGTCTCATACATCAACATATCAGCCGAAAGACGTCCACTGCATAGGCTTTTTGCATGTGGCTGCACAACAACCGGTCCTGTGCGTCTCGCAGCCATCGGGTACCCGCGACTCTCACCAGGTCATCGGTCCACCTTGTGGGAGACCGCGCCAACGCTGCGTCTTCCGGTACGCGGTCCTCTGCCCCAGACCCTCTGCAACAGCGATGCGG
This sequence comes from Lacanobia oleracea, assembly GCA_950371165.1. Classification (NCBI taxonomy): domain Eukaryota; kingdom Metazoa; phylum Arthropoda; class Insecta; order Lepidoptera; family Noctuidae; genus Lacanobia; species Lacanobia oleracea. The sequence goes on from OX493398.1 coordinate 6,628,290, forward strand.
CGTGCTTGCGTCTGATCGCTGACCTATGCTCGGTTTCTGAGATTTTTGTCGGTGGTTTATCTGTCCGTTAACGCCATTTGACATAACGTCAGTAGTGAACGGTAGACAAACGACCGATAAAGTTCCTCTGAAAGCAGGCACTAGTCGCCGACTATAAATTTTAATGTGACCGGTTCATCGTCTTCCCCGAATAGTGTTCGACTACCTATTAGTAAAAAGTTTTTATACAAACCTATCAATAACACTTAAATCGTTTTCCCGGGATTTTATCAAAGGGACTAAAAAAAATGGTCAGTAAAATTTCCTTTTAAAAAGGGATAATTATTTTGAGCCGTCTTTCTCAGTAACCAACAAGTAGATGCGTAAATACTTGGGATTATGTTCGGACCTGGTTCGGACGAGATCGGACCGTATCGTGCGACTGACAAAAGTTTAGGGTTATACACATTATTACACAAGAGAACTGAAGTATTTCGGAAATGTTGTGAATTTGTTGCGAAGGAATTTCGGGTGGAACTATTAATTATATTTGTTTGCGGTTTTGGATGGTTATGAGCTATATTGCCCAAGGGAAGCCTTGTCACGAGTTTTATATGTAGACATCTGTAACCAAAACTTACCGCGACTTCTCCGAGCCTAGAAGAGCACGTTATTCCGTAGAGTTCCTGACTGTCAGTTATGGATAGAGTGAAGCCAGAAAATCTGACACCAGTCTTTTAAGTGGGTGATAGACGTACGAGCAAATACGCGTGCTTATGGCTCGACGACCTTTTCCGCTCGTGTGTTACCCTAAGTACGCGTACTACCTTCCAATCAAACCGATTTCAGCTAATTACCTACCGATATTTTACGTAGAGCGGCTGCCTAACAGACCTCCACAACCCATTAACTGGGTAATACGGTACTTCTTGGCAAGACTAGTGTCAAATTTTCGGGCTTCTGATTATCCGTAACGACTGCCAAAGATTTGTAAATGACAGCCAGGACCAACGGCTTAACGTGCATTCCGAGGCACAGAGGAGTCTCGGTATGTAAAGATGGTCACCCATCCACAGACCAACATTGGCAAGCGTTGCTTAACCTTAAAGATCGACCCGTGTGGCTGTTATTATCTAGCCACGAGCTCCTCAAAGAGCTTTCCTGATTCCTCTGTTTACCAATAACAGGACTTAATCTTGAAAATCGATCTATGTGGCTGTTATTCTTTTAGCCACGAGCTCCTAGTAAGGAAAATACCTACCAGCGGTCCCATTCAAATATGTTCACTCAACTCAACAATATATCTAATCTGAAAACCTTACGACATTTACCCATGTATAAAAATTATTGAAGTGAACATTCGTCTGATCGATACGAACATCAATGAGTACAGAAATCGGCATCTGTTAATAATAGCTGGTAAGAATGTCGATAAAACTGAAGTGTTTGTCTGTGGTCCTGAAATAAACACAACACACAGACTATGTGGATTAGGAACTATGAACTATGTTGTTGATACGTATGTTGATTTAAAGAAGAAAAGTTATCACGTATTCGTAAACGTTCGCTTATCGTCAAATCGTATGGAAAAAGAGGTTTTACGTTATTCACACCAGACGGCGCTTACTCAGTTTTATTACAAACTAGCTTCTGCCCGCGACTTCGTACACGCATATCCCGTTTTTTCCCGTTCCCGTAGGAATTTCGGGAAATCCTCTATTAGTGCTCCCTTTCACTCCTCAAGGAATCTACTCGTACATGGCAAATTTCAGCTGTCTACGACCAGGAGTTTCGGCTGTACGTTGTCTGTCATACTTAATAACGGAAGAATTTTGTAAATGTATACGAGTATATTGATAAATATTGATTGAAGTTTACGTTAACGCGATCGAGTACGTTTCAAAAGTCGCACTAAGACCACAGAGCACGGCTGGCCATACATTTAAACCTTAGTCAGGATTCAGAATATCACAGAACGGACACGCTCGGTCTGTGTGGAAAGTTTTGACATTGCCGCCTTTCTTTAGGGTTCCGTACCCAAGTGGTATATATAATAAATAAATATATTAAAATTTTGATCGAAATCGGACCCGAAACTTCCTTTACTACAAATTTCTCGCTATTTTTTCTAGTTATGGATTTTTGCACTCTCGCTCTTTGAGTTTCTCCCTGAATGTTGCTTACACATCTTTTAATAAAACTAAAATCTTTTGTAAAACCTCGTGCAATGTTCTAGTCTGAAGCTCTTCGGGACGGATACAAGCACATGAAAGGTGATTGTTTTTGAAATTTATTAGAAGTCTTTGTCGCAGAGACCGCAGCAAAAGTGAATTATTTCAACATAATTATATTACTTTGGACACTATAAATTATAATAAGTCGTGCTTTTAGTGTGGTTTAGACATTATTTTCATTTCATTACATGTCTTTTTTCTTTTGGTCTTAGTTCGGCTTAGCTTGCAAAAACAGTACTGCTACTGTGCAAGCTAAGCTTAGAAATGCTACTACTAATATATCCACTAATACTATTATTAATACTATTATTATCTCATTTCTAATCCACTAATGTAGATCATCATCCGCCTAGCCTTTTCCCAACCATATTGGGGTCGGCTTCCAGTCAAACCGGATTTAGCTGAATACCAGTATTTTACGAGGAGCTGCTGCCTACCAGACCTCCACAACCCATTAACTGGGTAACACGGTACTTCATGGCAAGACTGGAGTCAGATTTACTGGCTTCTGACTATCCGTAACGACTGCCAAAGATCTACAAATGACAGCCGGAACCAACGGCTTAAACGTGCTTTCCGAGGTACGGAGGAAACTTGGTATGTTAAGAAGGTCACCCATCCACAGACCAACCTTGGCAAGCGTTGCTTAACCTTAAAGATCGATCCGTGTGGTTAGTATTCTTTAGCCACGAGCTCCACTAATATAGATACTACCACATAACTACATGTTTATGGTGTACAACAAAGAAGGTACTGTGACCTCCTTGGCTGCAGGTCACTGGCAGATAAGGTAGTCGATGAACTTTAGAGGGATCTGGCAGAAATATTTAAATTAGGAATGTTAAAATATGTGTTGTTTTTTACGGGAGACATGTATTAGCGCTAAGGCAGATGCCCTAAATAAGTAGTTGAATTCTAAACCGTGTTTTATCTATTTACTATATATAAAAATCAATTGCTGTTCGTTACTCTCGCTAAAACTCGAGAACGGCGGGGCCGATTTAAATAATTCTTTTTTTGTTAGTTTCGCCAGAATACAGGGAAGGTTTAAAAAGAAAAAGGTTAAGTAGGTAGGGTAGCCCGTTGACGGGAGCGAAGTCGCGCGGGTCAGCTAGTCTTCTAATATATATTTTACATGAAGTATGATCAATTGAGCATATCGTCTAAGTATGTAATATTTCCACGCTAACATTAATAACAGTCCTAACTGCTATCAGTTTTAATAACTTCTAATTACACCCCGAAAGTGACATAATAACGATGAAGCGGCGGTTTTGCGGCCATTTGCCGAATCTATTGTACAGTTAAACCGTCGTCGTTAGGTATTTGAACATAGCCTAATGGACTTACCGTTAGTTTTTTTTATTTGAGATGGGTTTGCTCTTGGCTCTTGTCTATGTCAGAGATGACAGAGACAAAGTCTACGATGGAGCGAGCTTACCCAGAAGGAGCCTGTTCGCTCTACTTTGAAGAGATGAGGGTTGTAAGCGTTTGGAAACACAGACTCAGGCATCGAGTTCCTTTGCTGTGCGCATTATAAAAGACGTTTGGAAACGCTTAGTGCTTAGTTTTGAGTTTGTATCGCCCACACCATGTATGTGTTCATGGTTTTGTGTATATTTTGAAGGTTTGTGTGTGTAGTTATATGGTGACTAGCTTTGGCCCGCGACTTCGTACGCGCATATCCCTCTTTTTCCCCGTTCCTGTAAGAATTTCGGGAAATCCTCTCTTAGTGCTCCCCTACACACCCCAAGGACCCTTTTTTTTCGTTTTTAAGGATGGAAAATCATCAAATGACTCCTCCCGCTCTGGGTGAAGCAGGAGGGAGTGTCAGACTCTTACTGACTTAAACCCATCCGTGTTCGTCCTGGTGCCCTTTGCGTTCCAAGGCTACGGTACCTCCTTCGAACAGATTCCGCAGCCGCAGCAGGCACCTGCCCTAGCGGGCCCTGTCTTCCACGCTGACATCTCTTAGAGGCGCGCTCTTTTTTTGAGCGTCGATCTTTTTTTCGCGATTTCAGTGTTGGTCCCACAGTGAAAGTTGTTCGTAATGGTGAGTTCAGTGACCCCTTGAGAGGTATTGCGTTTAATGTTACAGGTGGTATAATAGGATACATTAGTATAGGGGTTATAAAATACTCATTTGACTCTTCCGGTTGTTTTCTTTAATGCCTTATTTTGTACACGATGTGCTTTTTATTGACACTTTTTAATTTTATTTTATGTACTAGTTGACGCGCGCAACTTCGTCTGCGTCACAATTTTCATTACTGCTCCGCTCCTATTGGTCTTAGCTTGATGATATATAGCCTATAGCCTTCCTCGATAAACGGGCTATCTAACACTGAAAGAATTTTTCAAATCGGACCAGTAGTTCCTGAGATTAGCGCGTTTAAGCAACCAAACAAACAAACTCTTCTGCTTTATATATTAGTATAGATAAGATAAGATGTGTACCTGATGGAACACCGATATTATTTTACACCATTAACACATAACGTACAAAGAAATAAGGATTTCTCACTCTCAATAGCTCAGTTTCTGATTTCATCATGACCCTCTATTTTTCCAAATTACCGACAACTTATAGATGAAAGATTGGCAATTTAACCCAGAAATTCAATCTAAAATCATTTTATTATGAGGTATGAAGCTTAGCATTCAGTAGAATTCTTCTACATTGTTATTATAGCGCACATTAAAACTAGGAAATGTCGACCTCAGTATCTCCTGGGGATGCCTCGTGGAAGGAAACACGCGCCGAGTACTTATAGGTTGGGTTGCATGTGGCATTATATTGGTTGTACCTTCGGCAATTGTATATTTTTCTGCACGAGCAGTGCTTCATTTTGCATCAAAACATAGATTAGCAAATTAATAGCTAAATTTTGAAAGGCGAATAAAGACGCATTTGAACTTTTTGCTGTAAATCTAATTTTTTCTTACATAATTATATTTGTATTATTTCCGAGCGACTTTGCACAACAGCAGGCTATTTCTCGTACGAAAAAGCGTCCAAATGCAATGAGGGCTATTGCGTTTGAATTCTCTGCTAGAGGCGCTAGTGTAGCGTGAGGTTTTAAATGTCAAATTTGACGGTTGTTTGATTATTGACGCGAGTTTATTTAATTATTTGTTTTGATTTCTATTTTTATTTTCCTTCTAACTTTGTTCGCTTAAGTACGCGTAATAACAATTTTAATGCTATGATTAAGAACCTTACTCGACAGTGGCGCCAACTGGTGAGTACAAAAACGGTAGACCTCATTTGTTCGAAAGAGTCACCGCGACCCTGGAACGCAAAGGGCATTAGGAGGAACACGAATGGGTTTTAGTCAGTAAGAGTCTGACATTCCCTTCTGCTCCGCCCAGAGCGAGAGGAGTCAATTGACGATTTAAAGAATTCGGTTAAAAAAAAATAATTTCCAGATTGAAAACGTAACTATTTCTGCTCAAAGAAAATAGCCTACCCATCTAAAAACATAAGAACCTCTCAGTCAAGACTGTTACAATAAATCAAGCCCCTGCGGGTTGACGTGGGCAACTGAAGATACCGCGCACCTAATAATCGCGGGAAGCTTCAAGACATTTGACGTCGAGTGATACATCTGAATCTGGTCAGGGTTGATTCAGATGTAGAAACTGATTTAGTGTTGGATGTTACTGAAGGTTTTTGGTCAGGGAAGTGATGATGATCGGGGATTATTTTTCATTTTACCTTACATACTAACTTACTTTTTTCAGTATCTATATCTATACTTTAATATATAAAGCTGAAGAGTTTGTTTGTTTACTTGAACGCGCTAATCTCAAGAACTCCTGGTCCGATTTGGAAAATTCTTTCAGTATTAGATAGCCCATTTATCGAGGAAGGCTATATCATCACGCTAAGACAAATAGGAGCGGAGCAGTAACGAAAATTGTGACGCAGACAAAGTTGCGCGGGACAACTAGTTTCTTATAAAACTGACCAAGTGTGAATCGGCCTATTACGGTTCTTGAGATATAGCCCGCTGACAGACAGATGGACTGATAGACGGGCGGACGCACAGCGAATGATTAGTAATAGGGTCTGTTGGTTACCCTTTGGATACAAAACCCTAAAAATCATTAAAAAAATACGAAAAGTAGTCGGGAGCTGGGTCCAAGCTACCGATGGTTAGGGCTCCAGAGAAAGAAAATCGTAGGCTAATTTTTATGGGTTATCAATCTCCGTACGATTTTGTGTTGAAAATCATCAGGTTTTTTCCAATACAAGAAGTCTTTGCATGTAATAGACGGTAGTTTAACCTTGAAGATCGACTCGGTTCATAGAAAATATACAACAAAAACTTTACCAATGTAATATTATGACGCACATTAAACTACAAGATCTGGATTTAAAATTACATCCCCGACCAAAAAATAGTAGTGCTATAAGTTTTTAAATCAAGATTCATGACTTAACAAGAACCCTCTAGAACAGAGTCCTAAGATTACCCTCAAACTAAAACTTTTCAACTCAGAAGACCAATAAATTAGTGTCAATGAGTCACTTACTCACAAAGTTAGGGCATCTAAGACAAATGAGTAGGTACTTAATGTCTACACGATCTTGCTGAAGATGCCGTGACGACATTAAGGGAAGGATAGACCTGGAGGCGTGAGTTGGAACGCTAGTTTAGTTAGTTTTAAAACGAGTTGAGATAAGGTGGATTTATTAATATAATACATTATTTGTTAAGAATACCATATGTATAATTCATGTGAAGAGGAGGAATGAAACGCATGTAATATCCATCCACATTTAGAGGACGGAGAGGGAGAGGAAAGATAAAAAGAGAATAGATGGATGGATGTGTGAGGAGCGATATGAAAGAAAAGGGAGTTGGTGATAGAGTGACAATGGCAATAGAAATACACAATCTGTGAAAATTTCAACTGTCTACCTATTACTGTTCTTGAGATACAGCCCGCTGGCGGACAGACGGACGGGTGGACAGCAAAGGTTTAATAAAAGAGTTCCGTTGGTTACTTTTTGGGTACGGAACCCTAAAACCTAGTCGAGTCGCTTATAAAAATACTAGTTATTAAACCTAAGCATTTGTGATAAGATACTTCAAATAAAAGAACACCACAATCAAAGAAACGCAGATTTAGCACTACATATCAAACTAAACAGACTTTCATCATACAAGAGTAAGTACGAACCCAAAATAGCTTTTCCCAATACGCGCCCCACGAGCGAACGAATAGTGTGCTAAGTAAGTCATTAGTGCGGTCGACAGACGGATTACGTAGATAGTGGAGAGGTGGGAGATAAAACTGCGAGAGCGGGACATAGGAGGTTTATCTAGCTTCGCAGTAATGACTGAACTGAAGTGTCGGGCCGAGCTGGTTTAGAACAGTATTTTAGTAGCGCTGAAAAAAGGTATGTTTTAACAAGTTTTTAAAAGAGGATAGGGGAAAAAGGAGTTGATAGCTTTCACTATAAATTTAGTATTTCGCAAAAGCTTGTCAGATAGTGTGGAAGATGGTGTAGAGATGAAACTGCTGCATAAGGGGTTTATCTAGCTTTATAGTAATGCCGGGCGAAGCCGATAGCAGATAGAAGCTAGTATTTCATGAACCTATGTATGTAGTTCAAAAGGCTGCGTTTCCATCAGAGATGTGTGAGGATTCATAGTGAGGGATGAGTTTGTAAAGAACCAATAGAATCGCTTCATTTACCTAGCTTCGCTCAGCGCAAGCGAAAAATAAATCCCTCGCTACGTGTTCGCAAGTTCTGGCATAATCATCTCTATACATCTAATCGTGAACATAACCCCTTACAAAACATTATCCGCAAGTCGAAACTCGTACTAGGTGGAACTTTCTCAAATTAAAGCGGGGCCGTCATGGCTGTCTTCATTTTAGTTTGGACTCACTAGCAAGCTGTACTGGAGAAGTCCCACTAGGTACAGCACCACGAAAAATACAAGAACTTAAGGTCCAACAGGTAGTAACAGCACACTTTACATGTCAGTTGAAATTATGAAGCACATATACACATCACAACGCACATAAATTATACTAGAAAGAGTCACTGCGGCCCTGGAACGCAAATAATATTAGAAGGAACACGGATGGGTTTTAGGCAGTAAGAGCCTGACGATCCCTTCCACTCCGCCCGGAGCGGAAAGGAGTGTCAGAGTTGAGTAGTCATTTGATGATTTCCCATCCTTAAAAATAAAGGGTGTAACCACTTTTGGTTAGAACTTTAACATTTATGCAATGTCTAGAGAACGTTTCCCTCTTCTTTTTGGTGTTCTTCATTGCTGAAGATCTTACCAGTCCTGGACGGCTTTGACGTATTCACTAACAAGCTGCTTCCAGGCTACACTGTCTTCGGCTTTTCTCAGGGCAGCAGCCTCAGATGCGCAACAATCTTCTCCAACCCCACATTTTAGCGTGCCAGCTGTCAAAATTTTAATTCTCTTTGGTCACTTCCTGTAACTTTATGTGCTTGCCTTTAACCAACGATATGGCTAAGGTCCAAGCAAACAAGGCGTAAAATTATATAAAAAAAAAAACGTGTTTATTATCAAGTTATCAAGTATTATGGTACTCCCTACTCAAGAAAAATGCTAACTGGTGACTAGGCAGTATGGTCTCAGACCTTAGCCTCCGTCAGGAATGAATTTATTAAAAAAAAGTATTATGGTACTTCTGAATTCCATTTTTAAATCCCAACACGTCACTAGCACTGATGCTATGTAGATTGCGAATGTGCGCAGTAGTTGCCTCATTCCCTCGCTTTCTTAGAAATTCTTGATTAATTACATTAGCAAGACTGATTGTGGGTGAGGAAAGGTTGAAGTAGTTCATAATAGTCGGTGTGTTGAATGTGTAAATGATTTAATTATATTAGTAGTTTAATAATTTATTTTACACGTGACATGCTTGGCAAAATCTTGCTTGTTGTGCGACTTTAAACTGTATCGTATAGGTATATAAAGTCAGTCTGCTTTTTACCACATCCTAGTAGTCTAAACAAGTGCAGCTGAATACCAGTATTTTACATGGCGCCTGCCTGTCTCACTCCACTACCCAGTAACTGGGTAACCTGTTAACCCTTGACAAGACTGGTGTCAGATTGATTCAGGTTTCTGACTATTAGTAACGACAGCAATTTATTTACAAAACTTCGTCCGCGCTGAAATTTTCTTAAAGATCCCTTTCTAGAAAAATTATATACTAAAACTTTCCTCGAGAACCACTCTATCCATTGGTGAAAACAGCATGAAAATCGGTGCGGTAGTTTTTGAGTTTATCGCGAACAGACAGACAGACGCGGCGGAGGACTATGTTTTATAATATGTAGTGATAGTGAATAGATTAGAATTGAATTTTATTTTGCAAATATGGGTAATACACAGTTGTTGTTGGTATATCAGAGCTCAGCCATATTTTACCATTCGGCATGTAAACATTTACATTATTTATGCACATGACATCTTAAATCAGATCAGTTAATAAATATCATTAATTATCACTATGACCAAACTTATAAATCAATTAAGAAATTATCACTATCATCAAAATTATAAATCCTTTAACGTTCCCACTGTTGGGTCACAGGTCTCCCGTATCTCTTGAAAAAAAAGTTGCATGCAACATTTTAGCTCATTCGGTTGGCAATAACTGGTTTCGGTTACAAGCTTTGACTCCTACGCACTGTCTGACCAACATTATCTAACCCACTTGACTATTATTCGCTAATATTCAAGTGAGTTAAATAACACACAGACCCTACTAACTAACAAGGCATATTAAATTGAAGCTTGTAATACAAAATATCAGCCAGTATTCGTCCCTTTGCGGGATAAACGCCTCTGGTCAAACAGTAAAGATACACCATGGATCATTACGGTTGCTCCCTACGGCAATTCGAAACCATTAAGTGCTGTTATGCAAAATTTTCCTGAACCGTCAATCATGTCAAGAAAAGGTATACTCTCATACAATGACCTCACTTATTTTAGCTAGCAAAATTATTCAATGGGGTATTTTACTAAAAAATTAGTCCGTCTGATAGAGTTTCAAAAAATATTGGACATGTATTTTTTCTTTTTTCACCTAAACAAATAATAAAGAGGATACAGCGAGTTGAACACACGCGTGACGTCATATGGCTTGGTAAAAATGTACCAAATTTACCAAGCCAGATGACGTGTGTGACGATGAAATCTATCAGACAGACTAATTACATTTTCTTAGTAAAATACCCTATTGCATTTTCTTACCTTCCAAAGTTCTCGTTTCAAAATATTGCTACAGTCAAGTCAGTCTCAAACTAGTCTCGACACAACATAGAATCTGAAAACTCTACATATTCCAAACTTGTTACCGAGAACTTCGATTGGCAAAACCGAATTTACGGTTTCCATATTACTCGCAAAGTCAAATCGATGTCACGGAATGCTAAAACCGTAAAGTTCCGAAATTAAATTCCATTGAACGGTATTAATTTAGACGGTTCATTCAACATGTCGATACCATCGGGGATCAATAACTTACGTCATTTAAGATGATGTTTTAAGTGGCTGTACATCCTAAGAGATAGAATTTATTGAGGATCCCGCAGTGTGATTCAATTTTGATTATTTTGGGGCGCCTTGAACGACGGAACCCAAAGTTTAATTATTACGGTATTTATTAAATTAGAGAAAGCTATTATTCGAATTTATTAGGCGATTAAACCAACAGAAAAGAAAATTCGATTTTCCTTTTGATTTCTGTTCACTATTTTTACGTATATAATCTAGAGCGATCATTTATCAGAACAGAAGAAAATGTTTAAGAAGTATAAATACCGAACTAGCTACATCCATGAAAGCATTTCTCTACCGTTGTTTAAATTATTCACGACCGTCGCGCTCGTTTGTCAACGACAGCTTTGTTTTAACTGCGCGTTCATTTTTATACGACATGTATTTTGAAACTACATCGTAAAATAAAACAATACTGGGTGACGTGACGTTTAATTCATTGGCGATCTTAGCGAGCAGTGTAACTCGTGAATGTGAAGAAATTTGATCAGGTATAGGACCAACCGAACTGAAGTTTCCTGCATTTGATCGAGTTTCTCGAAAATATTCATAAGTATTTACTGTAGTATAATAGTAACCTAACGCAGCTCTTAAGTTCGGCAAAAAATAGTAACATTTGCAGAAGTACAACGGAACAACAAAATATAAACAATGAACACTCATTCAATGCATTCAAGAATCAATTAGCCCTATAGCAAATTTTGTTTTTCTGTTTTTTTTCTTCTTATCCTATAAAATGTGTGTACATAAATTGTTAAATAAATTAATAAATAAATAAATAAATAAGATCCAAGTTACCTCATAACTGAATATATATTAAATTATACTGTATAAAATTAATGAAAAAAAGACATCCAAGACTATGCAGAGACGAACTTATAACAACATAAAAAGCAAACATTGGTCTCAAGAGAGTGTCTGTGTCTTTTTTGAGATTTGAATATCTTTAAACTTTGAACCTAAATATAGGTAATCAAAACGTGTTTTATTTTTAACTAGTTGACCCGCGCAACTTCGTCTGCGTCACAATTTTCATTACTGCTCCGCTACTGTTGGTCTAGCGTGGTGATATATAGCCTACAGCCTTCCTCGATAAATGAGCTATCTAACACTGAAATAATTTTTCAAATCGGACCTGTAGTCTCTGAGATTAGCGCGTTCAAGTAAACAAACAAACTCTTCAGCTTTATAATTATATTAGTATAGACAAGATATTAGTACATACATTCATGAGTACCACAACCCCTGAAAGCTTGCCAATGAATTAAAGTCGAGTCACCCTTTATAATTTTAAATGGCGACTATCTCTTCGCACATCTTCCTCAAAGTCACGTACTTCATGATAAGTGAAAACCTCGCGCCTGTATAAACTACCTTAAGACTGGCCATTTATCAATCGGTAAGGCAAACGATTCCGAGTCGCGACTCGATTCATCAACAATCGATTCGGCGGGAACCATCGATAACCGGTGAAATGTGTCTATTTGTCGTTAGTTACCGGTTTCTTTCTTATTTTTTCTTGCTGTCTATGATTGTTGAGGTTATATTTTGCTATCTGTATTTTTTGCGCGCGAAAGATCAGTAATAAATGTTTGCGGTTTTCGAGTAATGTACCATCTTTTTTATATTTTATTGACGTTGTTATACTGCCATTTATTTTTATTAGTAGGTTAAGTAATCGTAGTGTCTGAATTATTTATTGTATATCGATAAACTTTATCACTTCTTATCTATTGCGCTCTCACTTCCCCAACATAAAATTGACAGAGACAGCTAGAATTTTGTTTGCAAACGACAAAATTTTATAGATAAGTTTCCAGAGAACTTGACCTTCACGAAACTTTAGCCCATACGTTCCTATACGTAATTATGGCGACACAAGATGGCGGAAGGAAGCGGGGCACAAAGGAGGTGCCAACAAAGGTCGCATTGCCTTCAGAAAAGGAACGAACCTATTATCGAGATGAGAAAGTTGGTTCTATACATCCTGGCTGGACGCTGGAGCTGTAAATAAGAAATTCTTTTGTCTGATCTTGAATAGAATGCGATGTGAAACACAAGTCATTTAGTTTACGAGATAAAAATAACGAATAGATGTTTATTAGAGACTAGTTGACTCGCGCAACTTCGTCTGCGTCACAATTTTCATTACTGCTCCGCCCCTGTTGGTCTTAGGCTATCTAACACTGAAATCATTTTTCAAATCAGACCAGTGGTTCCTGAGATTAGCGCGTTGAAGCAAGCAAGCAAACAAACTCTTCAGCTTTAAATATTAGTATTAGTTGACCCGCGCATCTAGTACTAACATAGTTTGGTTTTTAAATCAGCAGTCTTAACTCACTCTGAAACAACGAGTTGTAGTTCAAAATAAAAGTTTCAAGGAGGTAAAGTTTTTTTTTTTTTGTTATTTGAGGATGTGAAGTTATTCATTAAACCAGCAACGAAAACATTCAGGTACTTCTAGCCGGTATCTAGAGAGAATTAGAACAGCAAGTTTGCATATTATTAAGGCAAACAAGAGCAGTGGTGGCCCGGTGGTAATGACTGCGACTTATGAGTTGTAGGTCGTAGGTTCGAACCCAGGCAGGCGCTTTACTTTGTGTAAATTATTTCATCACCACTGCTCTCAAAACGGTGAAAGAAAACATCGTGAGGAAACCGGCATGTCCTAGTACCAAAAATTCGAAGACATGTGACATCTACCTACCCGCACTGGGCCCGCGTGGTGGAGTACGGCCCACTCCCTCTCACCGAGAGGAGGCCTGTGTCCCAGCAGTGGGAACATTATAGGCTGATTCTGCTTATGCTAAGGTAATAAAAGGCACTTAAAATGTACCCACACCATTTAAAATTTAAATTGTCGCTAAAGAAAGCACTCACTGTTTTCCTCGAACTCAATACAGTACAGTATCATCGAAAGTGGAATACTCATAAATTTTATAATGATACCGTCACTGGATCCATCTTATTTACCTTATCAAAGGTAAATTCTCACGTTTTACCTTTACAAAACACACTTCTAAAGATCTTACTGTCTTGAATAAATGAGTAGGTATAAGGCGGTGATTGTGTGCTTGCGCCTTTATTTTTGTCTTTTTTTAGACGAAAGGATTTATCGAACGTTTTTGTTCTGTTTGAGCCAACCGTTTTGCACTCTTTTCTTAGACTTCAGAAAGTGCGTAACTGGTAGGTAAATAATATTCAAATTCGATTTCCATCGCAATTTTCTGGTAACCATTTTTGGTAAAACGTTATTTTGAAGGAATAGCCAAGTAGCTGCTATAACTAGTAACTTCCCTATGTATAAAAATAAAGTCATGTTCGATTTTTGCAAACTTTGGCATTGACAAATAAAGCTTTGCATACAAGGTAGGTACGTCTCACAGACCCAGTTTAAAGAATCTAGGTCAGGTGTGTAATACCGACGTGAATGAAAAGATGCATGAACGTGGAAGAATTGACAGAGATGTAAAGCTTAAGCTTCTTTGTGATAGAAGACGCTTCTGCCTTTTCTTCCGGTGGAAAGCGTTCATTCATGTTTGAAAGACCTAAACATATAAATACGAAATATTCACGTAGGTAATGTGACCTCCTTTGCTGCAGGTCACTGGCACACAAGTTAGTCAATAGAACTTTAAAAGGGTCTGGCAAAAATATAAATAACATTTGAATTAGGAATGTAAAATTATTAATTACCAGTGTTCCGCTCCGGCTTCGCATTAGTGAAAATTAAACACAAAACCCTTACTCGTTTATAGATCTTTAATAATTAGTGTGTGGTTTAGAAAAGTAAGCAAAAAAATAGACAGGGGAACATAAGCTCACGTCTCATTGTCACGAAAGTAAGAAGAAATTACAAAATGCGTCTATTAACATCCTATTATTCATTCGTATCTTTATGTGGCAGTATCTATGTAATTAGGTACCCACTCCACGCCCAGAAACTACCCGAAACTCTGGTCTCTGAATTTGACAACTGTCTGTAAACGAAACCCGCAAGCAGAACAAGTCCAACCACTTAGTAAAACTTTTCGCCCTCACAAAACAAACGTTCAAAAAGTTTTTATTTAATCAATACCAGTATTTTCACTTCGCTCACGTTCTTCGGAAGTTTTTCGCCGAAATCGTTAGCAGTAAAAGACTTCGCTCGAATGCCCGAACCTTCCGAAACAAATATTGTCAGCTAGCGAAGTTATTATTTATAAATGATACATTTATTTATTGGTTTTGTCTTCCCAAATAATTTCCAGCTTGTCAGGCTTTCGATTGGTATTAGGTTCGTGGCGTAATTTGGGGTTATTTCTTTTACATGGAATGTCGTTGATTGACTTGCAGGATAGATATTGACAGCGACAACATAGAATCTGGTTAAATGGTTCTGGCGATGGACGAAACAAAAAATGAAAGAGTTTAAAAATGTCATTTCGATCAATCGCAAGACCTTCGAACTCAAAAATGTCTAAAGTTTACTTTTTTAATGACCGCGGAAATAAATAACTAAGTAACTATTATAATTAAGTGCTTATTTTACACTTCGCGTGACCCAAGGTCTGGCTTTTACCTCGGACAGAGGATAAGCATTGCAATACAATGTGGCAATGCCGCCAGTCTTTTGGGCTCACTTCCAGTGGACAGCGATGCGGACGAATTTTTTGACTCCTTATTTTAGTTAGGATTTTTTTAATTTTAAGTGTAGGTATATATTTTGTTTTAATAAAGAGTATATCGGCTATTTAAAAAAAATAAAACTAATATTTTGTTGTTGTTTTTTTTGTAAATAATCTGTGGTAGGTAAGAAGAAAGTTTCCGTAGCTTTAAAATTCGCATTTAGTGAACGTTAAAACTTATTAGAGTTCATATAAAGATGGACACCTTCAGTCTTTCATGATAAACACTATTCAATCTAGCTCAACAGAAGCGTTTATTCAGTGAACATCTGAATCCTGAAACAAACGGCTTGTTCAGAAAGAGAATGGCCCGTCAAGATATCTATAGTAGTACCTGCGAAAGTCAGGGTCAGACTATAAATCTGTCCTCGCATTAAGATGTGTGGTCAAATGTATTGTGGTGCGAGGGTCGACTTGAAGCATCCCTTGGGAGAAATACACTGTGTTCAAAATGAAGGTACAAGTTTCGTCTAGCTACAGGTATATCGTATTCACTTTAACAGATATAACTTGTTGAATCCAGAGCAAGTTAATAATGTTCACGTTTCACTTGTTTTCAGTTTCAAGTTAAAGATCTATGTTTCTATATACATATATCTTTACGTATTATGTAATACGTTACGTATATATGTCACTGAACTCCTCCTAAACGACTAGATCGATTTTTATGTTTATGTGTGTGTTGCTCTGGGTGTGCAATATAAGTGGAGCTGAATGGGTGCGAGAATTTTCTTTCTTCTTAAAAGCCAACGTTCGGGCAGGACCACGTACGACGAGACCGCTAGTACTAATAGTTTTTAAGACCTCATGAACATTGAAGAACATTATTGCTTTTCCACCAAAGCGTTTCCAAACGTCTTTTATATTTTTGCCGACTCGGGAATCGAACTCAGGGCCTCATGACTCGCGACTAGCCCAACCTATTACCACTAGCATAATTTATGACCCTCCACATTATCGGCCTAACGAAAAACTGTCATGAATGCCATTGCCTCTCCAATATGTTATTCAATGGGCCTACTGAGTCGTATGTTAATCTAATAGCTAGCTGGTAGAGGGAGGCTATCCAATATTCCTTCCTTCGTGCAGGCCCTTATATTAACTTGTCGGCTCCAAGTGTTAGCACTTTTGTGTAAGTTTATTTTCCTTGCTTGGTCGGTATCTTGGTGTTTTCCGTAGGTACGGGAATTGTATTGATAAGGGTTATTCACAATTGGTGTGGACAGTTAATTATGATCGTTGCGATATTTAATTAATTTTATTTAAAATTTACTAAATATCGTCTGCCTGACTCTGGAATCGTGCATATTTTCTGAATAAAAAGCCTGAGAAACTCAGCGAAAATATAGCTTTCTCCTATGAGTAAAAAAAAAAGAAATCGGAATAATACTTCACAGAAAGCATACTAACATTTAAACAAACCCTTTTGCGTTTATATTAGTTTTGATTTAACTAATACGAAATGAAAGACCAAATTAATGACTGAATATTAGACAGCTTCGAGTCCCCTTTTTATAATAAAATAGTTCTAGTAAATCCGATTATAATATCAAAATAATAAAGATTTATTTTAACAAAATAAGACCACTTTAACTAATACTATTTGATAGACAAATCAAAATTCAATTATAACAATATAAATTGAATTGCCGCTAGAAATTTAATAATGAACGAGTTTAGTAGTAGTAGTCTTAGTTCGATGGTTGAATTATTTACTGAAGGACAAAATGCATAGATACGGCCCATCTATTACTAGGCGGTCACTCACTTCACATCTACATTGCCTGGGGCATAGGAAGTCCAATGAAACTCGGTGACAATCAATGTCAAAACTTGTCAAAATGTAGAGAAATTAAAACTGTTTTTTGACAGCTTGTGATTACGATGCGAATGCCTGCTTATGTAGTTTCTTTTTTATTAAAATTAGTTTTTACAAATAAAAAATTGTCAAGCGTAATTTGTAGGATAAATTTTTGAACAACCAATCACATGACTAGACTTGCGTTTTATTTGTGACATGTCGATATTTTCTTGTCAGGCACGGCTGTTTAGCTTAATTTTATTATGTGCCTGGAACAATCAACCGTATTAGGTTAGCTTAATATACAAACATTAAGGCGTAGGCATAACCACGCGAAAATACCTACTATTACTTATGTGAATTATTATACTTCAAGAATTAGGTACTCGCAATATTTCAGACCTCAAATTGTAGGCCCGGCTCAGGGTACAATTACTGTAGAATCGAGGCAAAACGTATGCTAATACACCCTTTCAAGTTGACGGCATTCATAGAAATAAGCAATGCATTAAGCAGGTCGCTATAGGGCTGTGC
Organism: Lacanobia oleracea; assembly: GCA_950371165.1. Lineage (NCBI taxonomy): Eukaryota > Metazoa > Arthropoda > Insecta > Lepidoptera > Noctuidae > Lacanobia > Lacanobia oleracea. The sequence goes on from OX493398.1 coordinate 6,646,075, forward strand.
CCTCTTTCTTATCTGTTCGATGATGTGACAGAAGCTTTGTTTTTTTTTTTCAAGTGGCAACCCTGGCTTTTGCGCTCGTGTCGAGAATATCGCTCTTTTATTTATTCATGAGCTTGTTGTTATTATAATGTTTTCTATTACTTCTTTATTGATTGACATTAAAATGAAAAGGATGGGTTGTTTGTAAGAGGTTTATAAGTTAAGCTTGTTTGGATATACGAGGGGTGTCTTGACAAGCAATGAGATACGAAAATAAGAGAGTGTCGAGTTCAAACGTCGAAATGGAAACAAAATGACATTGACATTCAGCTTCATGTTTTTACTTTAACTTGCACGCCTAATAACTGTCAAATAGGTATCATGTAACTCTTATACCATTTTTATACCGTACCACTCTTATACCGTGCATATTTTGTTTGTTATAGATCTACCGATAAAGGTGCTCTTCTTTTTAAAGATATTAGCGAGTATTTTCCTGCCAGCTACATGGTTAAAAATTTACAGTTTTAGGAATGAAAATTATCGCAAGAAAAATGTGACAAATTGTTATAAGCTCATATTATCATTTTCCCATCTTATCTCCGATACTAATGAGCCTAAACTATGTCTCAACTTATGGATTACACGAATACCGATTAAGGTAGATACAGACATTGCGAGGCATGCGCGACGCACGCCTCGCATCGCACACATTTCGATGTTTTGCCTGGGTAGCCATGCCGCACCACGAATATGAACGTCCACACATTGCGTGCGCTTCGCATGACTTATCCGCCTTTAAAAGTCTATAGTTTAAAGTGACATTTAAAAAAATATGATTCGTTTTGAAACCTTGTCGCGTGAGTGCGTCGCACACTTACATCGACACTATTTAGGTAGTTTAACAAAATAAGATCAACACCAATGTTACAAATCAAAACCAAGTTTATATTTCTGTCAATAAATATCTTTTCATTTTGCAACCCTAGTGGAAACCAAATGTTGGCACGACAAGCCTATATTTAGACGATACGCTTCTGAACTCTCGCGGTCTATACATAATATGTACGCTATGTAGACAGGTTGGAACCTTCGTCTACAATGGTCTATTAAAATTACCACAGGGACATAGATTGGTTATATTTATAGCTGAAACCACGAGACCTTGTCTGAGCAATTTACTGTCGTAGTATGCTCATGTACAAAACTATAATCTAATCTCTATAAATCTAATACCTTTAAACAAGCAATTCTTGTATAATATACCTGTATAATCTGATTCTCGGAAACGGCTCCAAAGATTTTCATGAAATTTGGTATACGGCGGTTTCGGGAGCGAGAAATCGATCCAGCTAGGTTTCATTTTTAGAAAACTGTCCTAAAAAAATACTGAGCAAAGCTCGGTCTTCCAGGTAGCTACTGTTCTTAAAAGTAGATAAGATTTGAATCTAAAAAAAAATCAACAGGACACTGCATATTTTGAGTTTGGGTTAACTTCGGTGGCCTATACCTATAGAAAACATTCAATCGGCTACGCATTTGTGGCCACTGCAAATACAAACTGGCGAAATGGGGTTTTACAGACGCGTCGTATACCCAATGAGAGTGTGGTGCCCCTGTTCAGAAGATGGGCTACATATTGTAGTGTTTCAAGTGCCAATACACCTGTACTTTGGGGTACAAAGCTGCGTTTAAACCAGAGATGTACCAGGATACGCATCGAGGGATGTGTTTGTTAAGAACCAATAGGATCGCTTGCGCTGAGCGAGGCTAGGTAAATGAAGCGATTCCTCGCATATCTCTGGTACAAACCTAGCCTTAATGAATGTCACCGATGCTGCTTGGCACCTTCCTGGCCCAAACAATCTTAGGACTTAAACGAAGACTCGAAGAGAGGAAGAAGACTGCATATTACATCAGTAGCTGACCCTCGCAACTTTGTCTGCGTAACATTTTTCATGAATGCTCCGCTCCTATTGGTCGTAGCGTGAAGTTATAATTAGATCAGCGCTGCATCTGAATAAAACTGAACTAGCATCTGCTTAATTTTAAAATTCCCAAGTCAGGCTTTTGAGAAAACTCTCTGTGACAGAAAGATTGACAAAATGTGATTTTACAACGGTTCCGTTTTCTTTTAAAGAAAATAACATCAAAACCTGTATGCAATCCCTTTCTATGTTTCCCAGTATTTAATTGTTCTAAAGTAGGAATACAACCAATAACATACTGGGTTTTAGGAGTAAAACCCTGTCAAATCGCCCCACACAACGCAAAACGTGCGCCAGCCCTATTCCGTTAGAATGGCTTACAGAGCTAATGGGACTCCCAGTGCGATTTGCATGTGAATGGAACTGAATCGGGGGAATAAGGCTCCGAACATATGTAAGAGTGTATGGATGAACTTAAGCCGTATAGTTTCGTATAAGGAGATTTTTTTTTGGATGGTAAGGAAATTGCAGGGTTACTAAGATGTTTTTCTGATCGACGTCTTGAAGGAAATGCTGCTCTAGTCATCATCATATCAGCCGAAAGACGTCTACTGCTGGACAAAGGCCTCCACCAAGTGTGTACCTATCGGCTAATCGAACTCGGCTACTCGGGTCACTAGTGCTAAAATTGTAATGAACAAATTGTGTCACTCAAGTAGCCTCGGAGGTAGGTAGGTGTTCTTGAAAGTTTTTCTGCTGAGAATCTTCAATTTTCGGTCAAAGAAAGTTACAAAAATCATCCTCGAAACCAAGTGTAAAATCTGAGATCCTGCTAAAAATTTCATTTTCAAACGCTACTCTCATCTTGCACAGTTCGTGCTACTCTATGCAAAGCAGGTAATTGGCAGTAAGTAGTACAGTACTGTAGTATACTTTAGCCTGGCTCCGAGTGCCGTGGTAGAACATGCTCGGATTTGGGCTGCCACCGCTTCGGCGCTGCAGATGTAATGAGCCACTCGTGTCCTCTCGAATTTTTCATATGGAACCACTCAAGGAAGCGTGAAGTTCCGTGTTTTTGTTGATTTGCTTTTATAAGGTGATCAGATATTTTTTAAATTTTATAAAATGACATGTTTAAGCTTTCTTTTAATTTGCCATGTGTGACAAAATTCTGAGAAGTAATACCCAGAATTTGATCTGCTAATTTCGGATGGTGTAATAATACGGCTGGGTTTTTTTTTCAACATCAACCGGTTCGATTCCTGGGTAGGAATAAGGATTTTTAAAAAATTTGGTATTGCAGTTTTAGTTTTTATCAAAATCGGGCTCGAGACTCCTTTCAGTGTTTTTTTTGATATTCCTCATAGTTTCGGATTTGGCCATCAGGGTGAATTTTTCGAGTGTGCCTTACACTCGAAAAATTCACCCTGCACAAACCAAACCTGCCCTTTGAGAACATTTACCTTCACAGCCTACGGGGGACTAATTGATTTCTGTAGACATTGAAGGCCTAGAAGTTACCATACTCAACAAACTTAAATAGTCAAACCTCTAAACGTACGTCATGCTTGGCGCAAATAAACGCTTTTTCTTTCTTTCTTTCTTTCTTTCTACCTACTAAGTTTTGTAGAGCCTTTTCAAGTTCATCATTTAACAGCCATATAAACTCGAACACCCCCAATTCACCGTTCACCTAATACAGTAATACCTGCAGAACCCAAGACAAACATTCGCCCCTGTAACGTTACGTCGTTGACGTTCCTACACGCTCCCGGAATGGCGTCGGAAGGAATTTATATGAGGAGCCCTGCGCTGTCTAGAATTTTGTCTGCTAGGGTCAATAGAATTTCTTATAAGTCTTTTGATGGAACATGCTGTAATGAAAACTTGGTGAAAAGTGTGAATGGTATTAATTTTAATCTTAATATAAACTCCAGGTTAGTTAAGATAGTAAATTCTAGTATAGATAAACGCGTACCCCCCACGCCAAACCAAATTTTTTTGTTGCATTTACAGGCTTCTGACAATCCGTAACGACTGCCAAAGATCTACAAATGACAGCCGGGACCAAAAGCTTAACGTGCTTTCCGAGACACGTAGAAAACTCGGTATGTTAAGATGGTCACCCATCCACAGACCAACCTTGGCAACCTTTAAGATCGACCTGAGCGGCTGTTATTATTAAGCCACGAGCTCCTCATTTAGCTACAAGCTCCTCGAACTTGCGATGCGTTAGTCTTAATATTTTTGTGCTTTCATAGTGTTGCTACTTTGATAAAACCTACCCCTCCCCTCCTCCAGACGACAATCCTGTAAGTACCTATTTTATCGAAGAGAGAATCGCATTGTGTTGGTTCAATATGGTGAAAGCATTGAAAGAAAATAATTGTGTCTTCTTTTAACTTGGCTCTACTTGGATATCGATTGGAGTATTTTTAAATCAATGCATGAAGCCGTTAGTTCGGTGGACTTGTTGATAGTAATATGCCGTAGCGAGATTGGATTTGTTACACTACAATTAGCTATGGATATACTACTCATCATGATCTGCCTAGCCTTTTCCCAACTATATTGGGTTTGGCATCCAGTCCAACAGGATTCAGCTGAATACCTACTTACTGGAAAAAAGTTTTTATTGAGAACACTCAAGCTGAATTTAAGTTCGTACATGCGAATTGCTGTTTTTTTGTATGTATTGCTTGCAGATTTGAGAGCAATTAATATCGCAAGCCATTTCGTCAGTTTCTATAATGTCTAAATTGGTTTAGATTGTTTTTCTTTACTTAAAAATATCTGACTCGTAGGTCAAGTTATGATATTAAATTATTATCAACTCGTCACAGATTACGGCTGATTACAATAATTACAACATGCATTTGACAATTTGTCACATAACTTTGCGATACTTTTCGTTACCGAGACTGAGTCTTAGGAGAGAATAAGTTTGACGTGTAAATCTGTGTATCTACGTGTCTGTGTCAACGTAGCTCTAAAAAAATTAACCGTTGTGTTATTATTATGTTATGTTATTTATTTATTTATTTAAACCTTTTGTAAAATAGTGGTAAATAGGCGGACTTAATGTAACAAGGCATTCTCTACCAGTCAACCTTTGGGTTAAAAAGAAATACACTGTGGTAGGTGTAGGTAGAGCAGATAAATAAAATTAACGATAACTCATCATCATCTCATCTGCCTACCCTTTTCCAACTATATATTGGGGTCGGCTTCCAGTCAAACCGGATTCAGCTGAATACAGTGTTTTACGTGGAGCGGCTGCCTACCAGACCTCCACAACTTATTAACCGGGTAACACGGTACTTCTTGGCAAGACTGGAGTCAGATTTACTGGCTTCTGACAACCCGTAACGACTGCCAAATATCTTCAAATGACAGCCAGGACTAACGGCTCAACGTGCTTTCCGAGGCTCGGAGAAAACTCGTTATGTTAAGATGGTCACACATCCACAGACCAACCTTGGCAAGCGTTGCTTAACCTTAAAGATCGACCCGTGCGGCTGTTATTATTTAGCCACGAGCTCCTCTCAAATAAAATTAACGATAACTAACGATTGTTAATATTGATAGATTGATTACGATTGTTCAATGTAAAGTTTACACATCAAAATTCGTTGCCGATAACCTCTTCAAATTCTGTAGGATATCCTTGATATTATCTGAATATTCAATGTCCACAACTCTAAAGTGACACGGCCTGAATTTGTTAGGACGAACAATTTAAGGCTTAGTGCCAGCTTTTTCGGCCCTGAGCCGTTAATCGGGGTTGGCGGTGAATACCCAAATACGGATGAGCATGGTAATGTTACAAATTGGAATGTTAACGGTATTGGAAAGTTTATGGCGTTATTGAAGTGTCAAAGTCTTTGACTGTGAGATTTTTGGGAACAATATAGGTGTTATTTGTCCATTTAAGCTTAATGCACAAAGGAACATCGGTGGACTTAATGTCTTAGGCATTCTCTACCAGTCAGTTAAGGGAGGTGGAGTGATAACATGACAGGTACATTGATAAAACAAGAATCACTACATAGTATAAAACAAAGTCGCTTCCGCTGTCTGTCTGTCCCTATGTATGCTTAGATCTTTAAAACCGCGCTACGGATTTTGATGCGGGTTTTTTTTAATAGATAGTGATTCTCGAGGAAGGTTTAAGTATATAATTTGCGCCCGTGCGAAGCCGGAGCGAGTCGCTAGTAACACATAAATAATAGGCATATTGATAATCTGACAAATTGTCGTAAATGTGTGAATTGACAAGTTGAGCTGTGACTGATTTGCGCTGTGGTTCTCGGTTTCTTATAAAAATAAATAAATTATCCTCTTCCTCTTTTTTTTTTCTTTTTCTGTTTAACCTCTTAAAGGAATAACTAACTCATAATAAAGGGATCTATACAAAGAAACATTCTATCAGCGATAACGTTTGCCAAAAATAAACTAGAGTTCTAGGCATAGTGACATTATGCTACCAAAATGTTACATGGTCATTCCCTAACTATTCGACATTTCGAAATCACTATCCCGTATACGTTAGGCGCCAGATAAATGAGCAATGACGGTCACTGACCCCCATACCTACATTTATTGACTTTCTTAATGACAAAAACAGAAATCAATATTTATAAAATTCTTCCGTTACTGAGTGACTGACAGACAACGCACAGCCGAAACTACTGAGGGCCTACCATGACGTGCTAAAGTGTGAATCTTCCGGGCGAGAAAGAGGGATGGAGCTATAAAAGGTGTATAGCTCTATCCCTCTTTCTCGCCCGGAAGATTGACGCTTTAACACGTCATGGTAGGCCCTCTGGTCGTAGAAAGCTGAAAATTGGCATGTAGGTTCCTTGAGTAGTATAGGGTTGCATTAAGAGAGGATTTGCCGAAATTCTTACGGGAACGCGAAAAACGGGATATGCGCTTACGAAGTCGCGGGAAAAAGCTAGTTAGTAAAGCATTAAGCTGTCCTGAATCGACTTCTATCGTGATCCTTTACGTTCCCTAGTAATGAAAAACGGTTTGTAATTTATTTTTCGGGTTTCTACGAACAGATATTAAGGAAAGGTCAATGTACTTTATTGCAAATTCATCTGGCGCCTATCATATAATGTCAATGTCTAGACCCAAGCCACGTTTCCACCTGCAAACAGCTCGCATGCAAGTAACATTACCGTGAAATATTATTATGATCAATCGCTCGATCTTGATGCTAAATGGTAACCGATCTTGTCGCGCAATGTAATTAAACTTAAATGCGAGTTGCTTGCATGTGGAAACGGCCTTAATCTTAGCTCGTACAGCATTTTCCCTCAGCAAATAGTTGTTACCTTGATACAGCCTACCCATTTCACTATGACTTTCAAAAACTATTTCAGATCTGTCCCAAATAAACATTGTTAAAATAATCCATACTGAGTGTTGTAGAAAACGTGGGAGGTTTAATGGAATTGAAATTCTTTTGTGTTTATTTCAGGTAAGAGTCGAGTAGTAAAAGTTCACGGCGCTAAACTTAGCGAGTTGTGAACTGTCCAGTCAGCGCCGCGGTACGAGGGAGAGGAGTTGGCGTTTTAAGGTAGATTTTAAGATTAATTGACCCCTGGTTTCTCAAAGGAGAATTCGAAGCTCGAAAATTGAGAATCTCTACGTTAGTGGAAGTAGTTTGACAAGTTTTAACTTTCAATTCAACTTTAGTTATTACTTATTGTTAATTTAATTTATTTTTAAATTGTATCGAAGTGTAACGTCTCAAATTGACACTCAATGGAAGAATCTTCAAATTCTCAATCCTGAAAACAGGGAATAGTTACAATGTAATTACAGGAAGACTTGTTTATATACACAAATACCTCTTGTTCAAGATAATATGCAACTCAGTGATCTGACTCTTTAGTTGAGTCGGAGAAAGGGCTTGTTACAGCTGATGATCTTGAACGAGATATTCGAAATTTGAATCTCGATTAACAGTTGTTAAAATCCACGTACAATGAACCACATAATGATAATGTTGAAGACAGATTCGACAGATAATTATAATGTTAGTAGCGCAAAGTTGGCTGTTGCAAAAAAAACGACTATCAAAAAAGGGAAAAATAGATCTCAACTTTCAGCGGTTTCTCCGCTGCCGTCTATCCCTTTTACCATTCACTAAAGCGCTTCAGCGGAACGGGTCCACTGTAAATGGACCGCAAAACGCAGCTTCTCTTAATTAACTAACGGCCTCTAAATTTTCCTTATTTCTCCTCACAAACTTAAATTAAATCACATTTTTCCTCCCTTTCTACCCTTCCGGGGAATTTAAGGAATTCTGTTACGTTTTTGAATTATGAATTAGGATTGTTAATGTCTAACGTGTTTGGAATACAAAATATGAAGTATTCGGCTAATTAAGAAAAATTTTTGTACGGGGTATTTTTATTTTTGTTCGGAATTAAATGGAGAAAGTGTGGTAGAAGAATTTAAATTTTACTGGTAACATCGTATATTTGTTTTATGATAATAAAAGGTCAATTATATACATTCTTAGTTTTGTTTTAAGACGAGTTTAAAAAAAAATATTCGCTATATATGAGACCTACTTTTTGTGTTATTAATAAAGTGGGCAGACCAAGCAAGTAAATTTTAATTAGGAAGGCACAAATAAAAAAACTCTTACAAAATATATAGAATTTAAACTTTTTTTTTAACGATGGGAAATCATCAAATGACTCCTCCCGCTCTGGGTGAAGCAGTCAGACTCTTACTGACTAAAACCCATCCGTGTTCCTCCTAGTGCCCTTTGCGTTCCAGGGCTACGGTACCTCTTTCGAACAGATTCCGCAGCCCCAGCAGGCACTTGCCCTAGCGGGCCCCGTCTTCCGTGCTGACATTTCTTTGAGGCGTGCTGGGATCGCAGCGCGCCGCCGACCCGGGCCTGGTTCTGATCAGACAGCGAGACCCCCAATGCTCGCCGACCGCAGGCCCGCGCCTACAGCGGCCGGGAATCGTCCTGCGACTCCCGACGCCTGGGGCGTCTTCTTCTGTTGCGGCGGCTGGGGCGTGAGGTTTCCCTCTCTCTCACACGTTCGGCCTCCTCCTTTGCTAGTATTACTGCTTCACGGAAGGAGGTGACCGCTTCCCATGCCTCCTCGCTCTGGACCATAGATTGAACAGAGCCGGTCGCGACAGGTCGCCGCCGCCGATCGCCTCGACGTGGCCCCGGCAAACCTGGTATAACAAAAAAAAAAGGATGTTCTTGCTGTAGTTCACATCATCGTGGAACCGTATAACTTTCATTTTAACCCAGTTTAGTTCAGAATACTATGCTTTGTAAATATTTCAAAACTTATAGTTTGGCAAGGAAACGACAGCGGTGCAGTGTAGCCAACTTTATACTAATGTATTGCCAACTTTTCAATGACATATTTTGAAACAGATAGATAAAACTTTTAGTAGAACTTTTTATTTGTATGTATTACATTTTATTAAGGACTAAAAACCTATTTCAAGATAGAAAACATTATTTAATATTATCCTTTTTAGAAATCAACAAGTAAAAAACGGTGTCTTCAAAAAGATGATGTTGTTTCAGGCTGGCCACAGACCGAATTTCTCAAAAAAAAAAAAAATGTGTTTTTGTTCGATTTCATTAAACGTAAGTTTCGTCTTACATATTTAATAACTCATTCCTATTGTTTTTGACTGTTCCAGAGTTGATTAAAAACTGAAACTTATAAGTTTACTAGGCAATTTACCTATTGTTTCCTTTAGATCATCACTTTCAGAAAAAACCTTTAAATTTTACATTTTTTCCGCGCCCTGCAATTCATAATAATTCATCAACGAAATTAATAAACAGTGGCACCATTTTGTCCTTTTTAATTTAAATAAGTGTTCCATTTCTAACCGGCCAGTAATAATCTTCATGACAACTCTAGTTGCCCTTTTCCACGACATAAAAAAGTACTTTAATTTATTTTCTTCTGGAGTTGCCTGTTGAAAAAAGAGACATCAAATTGAAATGTACCGCCTCCGTCTTTGGTGCTTATTAAATAAGGGGGAGTTTCGACAAGCGGAACGTTTTGGCCAATTAGAATTATCCTGACGTGTATTGAATGCTTGATAGACTCAGCTTGTTCTTTGTTTGTTAGCCGTTCGAGATTAAAGGCAGTTTTCGGAGAATTGGAGTAATCCGTGTGTTCAGCAGTTTGTGTTTAGGTAGCGATTTCGTGGAATACCGTTGTTTACTTCTTGGTTTGTGATAGAAAACTGGATTTAATTGTTAATTCGGTTCGAGCCGACTGATTTTCAGGAGATATTTCATTTGTATTTGATTCTGTTCCTTTTATTATTTATTAAACAAATAACTTTCACCATATATCTAGGTTTTAAATCTGTAGGTTCACGAGTATATTATCTTAGGATCTCGAGTTTCTGAACTAATGTATCTAGCTGATAGTTTGTGTTTTCTACTTATAAAAACTTAAAAAAGTACCAACCTACTTTCCATTTCATCACACATGTTACTTCGATCATGACATCGTTTCATTTTCAATGTTCACAAAATCTCTTCGACAATGTCCACGGGGTATGCGAGTATCCTCGATTAACCTTTACGGGCGAAACACACAATTTATCTGGCAACATTCGACTGTTGTGGCTTCAGTCCTTTGATGTCTCAGTTTAGTGTACACCGCACCAAAGGGATGGCCGTTTTTCCTGGGGTGAATTTGGATCCTTTGGTATTGCCCTGGGTTATTTTACAAGGAAAATCTGTTACAATACGGTCAACTCGGGTTGGGATGTATAGTCGTGGTTCATAATATTTGGAATTTGAAAATAGAATTTGCTAGACAGGCTTTGTTTTAAAGTAGGTATCATGAACGGTGAACGGTGGTTGCCTGGTATCTAAACTGTTATGATATCTGCTCCAGAGACATAATGTAAAAAGGATTACATATTCGTATGTACAGACATTAAATGAATACTTACACTAAAATATTAGGTTTTATTGTTTGTAGTGTTTATTGTTATTACCAAGAAAAAGTCTAGTAATAATTTAATTTAAATCGCCAGCCGTACTTAGAAATCGTGAACCAGATAATAAGAGATAACTAGATAATAAGAGAATGCTGTGATCGCCTATTATAATTGGAAACGCACTCTTGTATTTGTCCCTGTCTGTATTATAATACATGTGATTGTGTAGCCTCTGTTGGCGATCCTATATAAATAAATAATTTAATAACCAGCATATTATCACCACAACTTACCAAAAACCGACCACTTGCGAGTCGGCCTCCCGCGCAGATGGTTTCGTACATCATTAGCATGTTATTTTGAAACAGACAGGCGGACAGTATAAAATATACTACATATAAGACGGCTTTCCAGTCGTATGAATGGAACCCTTAAAAGACTTTGTTTCATCACAATTTCCTCGGAAGGACAAGAGTGCCGTCGCAATCTGTCAAAAATGTTTGGCAATCGCGGCTTGTTTGACAGATTGCGACTGTCATGCGAATACGAACGTAGTTTAAAAACTGGCCAAGTGCGAGTCGGTCTCGCGCGCAAAGGGTTCCGAACAAATTTCTTTTTTTTAACATGTTTTTTTAGGACTATAGAATTTTTATAGATTTTCCTGTAATCTATAGGTAAAGGTCTATTATCTCCATTTTTTCAAAATTTTTAGCTCAGTAGTTTCGGAGATAAGAAAGGGTGAATGGTCATTTTTCGTCTAATTTCTTGAACAACTCCAAAACCATTTATTTTAAAATTATGAAAAAAATTATAATTAAAACCCTCACAATAAGCCCTTTTATTTGATATGACACACAATATTGTTCAAAAAACGTATTGTTTCTTTAATTTTCTAGTTTGACCCTTAAAAGCGACCCCATTCTAAAAATTTTATAATTTACGTAACGCTTCTGTGTTTGGGTCACAGAAGTCCATATGTGTACCAAATTTCAACAGAATTGGTCCAGTGGATCCGGAGAAAACTGGCTGTGACGGACGGATAGACAGACAGACAGACAGACAGACACCCGAGTGATCCTATAAGGGTTCCGTTTTATGTTCGGAACCCTAAAAATTTGTAGATTTGGCCCCAAGGTCCAAAAATACAAAAGGCCTTTCCCAAAATCCAAACATCCACCCACATTACATACTCAAAAGTAACTTATTATATGAAACTCATGTATTTACAAAAAACGGTGCCATTGTAAAACCAAGTCTACAAAGTTGGTTTAATGGACGAAAGTGCAAAACTTAGGACCATCAATTAAAGTCTGTGGCACTGATTAATGGTGCTCGAGTCTGATTGACGCTTTTTATATTTTCTTGTATGAAAAATTGTCGAGGAAATGGTAGGGTTACGTTAATGTATACTGGAATGAAAATCAGTTCTGAACCTTGTTTTAAAACTATTGGATATCAGATGTGTCGTAATATTATAAAGCGATCTCGGGTACTAATGGATCTAATTGAAAACATATTTTACTTTGTTGGATAGCCCACTTATCGAGGAAGGCTATAGAGAATAGGCTATATAAAATCATCAACATCGCAATGACCAATAGGAGCGGAGCAGAAATGAAATACGTGACGTAACGTTGTTAAAAATGATTTATAACGAGACAAAAACTGTAGACACAAAAAACCGTCGAGTGATGCAGTTAGACTTGTTGGGTTAGTACTGGACCGAAGTCCTTTTACTTATAACAATCTTAAAGTGTAACAGCCCATGGTTGCCCATGATTGTGAACTTCGATCAAAAATAGGTTGTGAATGAATCTTTAATAACCGCCCCGTCTCTCAACAAAACATTTCTTCTGAAATTCATTTGTTTTTAAAGCACAAAAGGGGTTTTTTTCTTTTCAGAAAAGCTTTGTCTGAAAACTGCATTCTGTTTTTAATTCTAGCATCTCCTGCATTTTAGCACCCATCGTGGAAAAGATTCAATAAAAAACTACTTTGTAAATGCAGTGTAAAAGCTCAGACTCCATAATAGTTCAGTACTGCTCTTCGAAGCACTTCAGAAAACTCCCTAGAGAAATATTAAATGCACTCAAAATGGAATACTTCAAAAGACTTTACTGCAACATTTTCAAGTCCATTCACTTTACGAAACTTTTACCGCCAAAGTTAAAATTAAATACACCTGTATCTACAGTACCCTAATGAGTTCTTTTGTACAGAACCATCGCAAACGGCAATTCTGAGACTGAATCAGGAACCATTGGACGAGATAACACCTGAACGCTCATCACAACAAAAGTTGAACGTTAAAAGTAATTTTAAATGTGAAATTTGGCTCTTAAGGAAATCCCAAATCGTATTATTCTCCAAATAACGTTGCTTTTGATAAGGCTGTGTTATTTTTGGCGTGCTTATGCGAAATATGTAAATAACGGTTTCTGAGAAACGTTGTGGTCGTTAACTGTCCGTTAACGCTATTTGTCCTAACGCCATTGGTTGATTAGTGGTTAACGAAAAGATAAACGATCGATAAAATACCTCAGAAACCGGCATAAATCTTAAGAGAACGTCCCAAGGTTGCCGGGGTCTTGACCATTTAACTATTTATTCATTAATTATTATTATAACACCCTTACAGACACATCCAAGGCGATGTTATAACATACACATAACATACAAAGTTGATACGACAGAGGGGCTTTCCTTTAAACTGCATATACTAGGTACCATTTCCAAGCTCTGTACCAAAAATTAATTAAATAGGAGCAGTAGTTTAGGCGCAAATGATTTTTAAAGTTTTTGCACCGTTTGAACACGATGTATCTTTTCTAAAAGCTGATTATGTCTAAGCATAGGTCATGCACCTTACAACGATAAATCTACGATGCGTTGTTGCCGCTCTGACGCATGTCGAAGGACATTCACTAAAAATTGGCAATGCAAACAAGGAAGCAATAAATACACACACACTTGCACTTTCACTACGAAAGCGACAAACATAACGCGACTGACAGAAAGGGAAATAGGTCAGTTTGTTACATCCTAGATTTTTGCGATCGGTAAGTGGGGCCTCTAAAAAACTTGTTTTTTCAGTGCGCCGACGCTGTCCTTTCAGAACGTACGATTTGTCAAATTCGCGCGCTAACAATAAATGTGATTTTGTTTTGTTATTGTGATAGGACACTAAATAAATAAGTTTAAGACAGTATTTCTTATTTTTATTGTGTCAGGAGACGTAACTGGGGATTATTATTATTTAGTACCCATTAGTGATTTTTTTTTGTGATTGACTGTTTTTTATGGTGGTAGGGCACGTAATTAAACTTTGGTTGTGTGTGTGTGTGTGTAATTAAAGTGTTAAACAATGCCTCGTGTAACTTACACGGCGTCAGAATGCCGTGGAAACGCAGTTTTAGCTCTGCGAACGTACAGAGAAAGGTATGGTGACAGCTGCAATGGGGATTTTACTGAAAAAGTCTAATTAGTCCGTCTGATATATTTAAAAAAAAATATTGGACACGTATTTTTTTATTTTTATACAGCGAGTTGAAGACACGCGTGATGTCATCTGGCTTGTTAAAACGGTACGAAATTCACCAAGCCAAAATACGTGTCCAATATACGTAAGTATATTGTGCGTATATATACGTAAGTATAAACTATATAGCTTACAAAACAGAATAAAACACAACCACCCTTTGTAAATAAAATAGGCTGACCGTAACACAGTGGCAACGTAGCGCGCGCGCCGGAGCGCGGTGTGCGGTATCTCGTGTGCAATATTATCCAAATACCAATATTCTCCGTCAGTATAATTTGTGCATTAATGTGAATGGAGGACACATCGAGAATTTAAAAATTTATTGTTTTGTTTTTGTGCGCGTACTTCAAAACCTTACCACACATAAAAGACAGCGCGAGCGGGGGCCTAAGTCGCCGGCCGCCCCCCCGCCCCGGCCCCCGCCGAGCACACGAGATACCGCACACCGCGCTCCGGCGCGCGCGCTACGTTGCCACTGTGTTACGGTCAGTCTATTTTATTTACAAAGGGTGCTTGCGTTTTATTCTGATTTGTAAGCTATATAGTTTGTTTGAAAAAAATATTTTCTCATTTTTGGCGCTTTTTGTTTTTATACCGTATCGAATTAATACTGAACACATATAGTATACGTAGTTTAATTTAATACCCGTCTGTCGTATCAACTCTGTATAAAACGTTACAAAACAATACATGTTTACAAAATGTTTAGCAAGATTTTGAATCAGTTCCACTCGAGTCATATAACGTAGATATGGCAACTCTGACACTGACTCATTATGGCTTTCGGGAATTGCAGTGTTCGAGAATATGTCCCATAAAACTGTCCCAAAAACCCAACCAAAAAATATTTTTGTTGGGTTTTCGGGTCGGAAATAGGTTACTTCGTTTTGTGTTAATACGTAATTTTTTTTATGACGGCAGCTTCAATTATTTTAACATTTCATTTGTCTATGGAAAAACTTGAAAACTTTTTTGCAAAACATTGTTCCTACGTATTTTGAACGTACGTTTACTAAGTACAGAAATACCGCGGAAATAAGTTTTCTATAGGCGAAATGGAAACACGAAATTCCTTCGAAGAATGCAAGCCTAAGGCCTCGTTTACGGAGACGCGTGGCTTCGCGCGTCGCGTGCAGTGTGGCGTCTAGCGTTGCGTTGGACGTTTTTTGCGTTCACAAAGAGACGGCGCGTGCAGCGGTCCGCGTCTTCACACGCACTAAAACAAACATATGATTAAGTACGAATTCGTTCATGGAGCCGAGGGTCATGGCGCGTCGCGTGAAGTGTAGCTGCGGACGCGGCGGTGGACGCGGCATTTACACACACATTTACACGTTTACACGTATTTACACGTTTGTTCGTTGTTACTATTCGAACAAGACTGCCCAGGACTCAAGAAAACTGGCGCTGCGCACGACGCTGCGACCGACGCCGCGACCAACGCCGCGTGCGGCGCTGCGTCCGACGCCCCGTGCGACGCGGCGTCGTCATCCGCAAATAATGCTACATTTCAAACAAACGCGTGTAAAAACGCCTCTCCGTAAACGCTCTCATTCAACGCCGTAAGTTTGAATTTAGTGCGGGTCGCGCCTCCGCACGCGACGCTCGAAGCCACGCGTCTCCAGAAACGAGGCCTTACGCAATATATTTGATACAGTAAAGGTAACCCTATCCCGCGATCACCCGCGGCATATAAAATTCATTTAGGACGAACTCAGTAGTTGGATCTATCTATATCGCACGTATAAGGTTCGTGTAGGCTACGGTACAGCGTTTAATATAGGTTTTAGTACAGTCGACATGAGCAAGGATATGCTCATGATATTAAATGTTTCGGTAAGAGAAATACTTAGGAACCGATTAAAATTGTCGATGAAATTGGTCTATCCAATTAATCTTAGTGTTAAATAAGTAAAATAAATTACAGAGTGTTAAATTAAACAACGTATTTTTGAAGCTATGATCAAATGTATATTTCGATTTTAATATTAAAAAAATACTTACTATGATAGCGCACAAAATACAGAAAGTGACGGGAGAGAGTGCGATTAAAGAGTAAAAGTAAGAAAGAAAGAAATAAAAACAAAATATATTAACACAATGTACCGAAATCTGATTGGGATTTTAGAAAGCATTATCAACAGCGCCATATTTATGTGACTAACCATTAATATCGACATTAACAACAGCCTTAGAGCAGGAAATTGGTAACACAAATCATGGACGTACTTTTTACAGTCGGAAATTATTTTGACAAAGGCTGGCCATAAAAAAAAATATACGTAGTTTTTCAAGCCAAATAATTACGTACCCAAGTAGATATTTTATTTCTACAATTACAATTACCTTGCTGTAAAGTTAGGATGTCTTGTACCTGTATTAAATTCCGATAAAAGACTTGTGTTTCCAACTGTACCGTTATACCGTTTTCCTGTTTCGTGCTTCCTGGTTTGATTCAGCCGCTCTTCTTACACTCACGGAGTATTTCTAACGTATGAAATGAAGCCACGCATAGTAACATTCCTTATTTTATTTTTTAATATAAACCTGATTTTATTCTTCTTTTTCTTTATGGTGCAAATGTCGGCATAATAGTGAAGCTTAGCCACTGATCTACTCATAATGCTAAAGGTATACCTTGGTAAGTATGATTTTCGAAAGTTCTTTTATTGCATTCCTAAATTATTTAAACTGTAGTTGCGATCGTTTTTGCAATAAACTCTACGTAAAAAGGTTTTATTCAGCATGATTGGCGAATTAAATGGTAGATAATCTCTGATAAACTAATGAAGCAATAACAGCAATTACTAACACTAATTACGAATCACCATATTTAAAACGCATATGGCTTAATCAATTTCCTTTATTAAAATACCACAAACTACATCGTTTTGCCTGTATCAGCATAAATAGATAATAGATATAATTTACATACCAAATGTACCAATGAAGTCGTCAAGTCGAAATCAGACATTAATGTCATTCAGGCATCCAACCAAAGACCATAAATAGAACTTACTACTTCCATGCATGTAACCTAGTTCTATTTATGTTACTTATTCTAGTTAGACTGACTCACAAGGGCTATTGAAAATTACTGGCTACAATTATAGCGGAACGTTTCTCACATATTAAGTGTTGCCAGTGCTCTTAACAGACATACTTCGAATGTTGATTAGTGCTAGCGTTTTTAGGTTGTTTGTCAACAAACAACCTAAATGTCGTAGATGTTTATTAAACTGTATTTTTTTTTAAGAATAACCCGTTATATTTTTTTTCTTAAGAAGAATATGTAGAAAACCATGCTCAATTATATCTAATACATGCTTTTCTATCAGATTGTCCTGCATTCGTGTCTTTTTAGGGTTCCGAACAAAAAACAGAACCCTTATAGAATCACTCGGGTGTCTGCCTGTTTGTCTGTCCGACTGTCACAGCCAGTTTTTTCCGGATCCACTGGACCGATGTTGTCAAAATTTGGTACACATATGGACTTCTGTGACCCAAACACGAACGCGTTACGTAAATTATTATTTTTTTAGTGTGGGGGTCACTTTTGGGAGTCTAACTAGAAAATTAAAAAAAAGTTAGAGAGCAGTTAAGGACAATATCGTGTTATATGTCAAATGAAAGGGCTTGCTGTGAGGGTTTAAGGTATATTTTTTTATAATTTTAAAATAAATGGTTTTGAAATTATTCAAGAAATTAGACGAAAAATTAACATTCCCGCCCCTTATTTCCGAAACTACTGAGCCTAAAATTTTGAAAAACATAGAGATAATAGTTATTTACCTATAGATTGCAGGAAAATCTATAATAATTCTATAGTAGTAAAAATAACATGTTAAAAAAAATTCGTTCGGGACCCTTTGCACGCGAGTCTGACTCGCACTTAGCCAGTTTTTTAACCGACGAGATACAAGAAATTCCACTTGTCTTCTTTTTTATTGCAATTCTTGTACGTTTTTTTGTAAACTCCTTTTTCCTGTAATAGTGAACGTATTCATTTAATCGCACATTGTAAAGCTTTCTCAGAAGAGTGAAAAAAAAAAACGCAATGACAATATTGCAACACTGTAAAACCTTAACAAATTACTCGACGACTTCCCTTCGCGTCTTAATCGCACAATCGCGACGTTGCACCAGGCTCTATAAGTGATAGGGTTGACAAATAAGGCCACTAATAGCATTTGACGCCGTCCAACATGGATATCGCGATTGAAACTTTTTATAGATAAATAGGGCCAGCCGACACAGAGACAGGACACAACACTTTTTATTAAGATCACGATACAATATAACTTTATTTCCTACTTAAATAGTTACATAGGTACTTACTTTTGCCCGCGACTTTATCCCGTTCCCATAGGTATTTCGGGAAATCCTCTCTTGGTGCTCCCCTTAACTCCCCAAGGAACCTGAGAAACATGCCAAATTTCAGCTTTCTATGACCGTTTCGGCTGTGCGTTGTCTGTCAGTCACACAATCAGTCAGTAACGGAAGAATTTTATATATATATTGATGATGATATCAGTAAGGGAATTTGTGTACGTAAAGGGTAGCAAAGGAAACCTATTACTAAAGCTGCGCTGCCTGCGGACGGCGAGCTTTGGGTGGCTCGCCGTCCGATCAGAACCAGGCCCGGGTCGGCGGCGCGCTGTGTTCCACGCGCGCCTCAAGGAGCTGTCAGCAAGGGAGACGGGGCCCGCTAGGGCCAGTGCCTGCTGGGGTGCGGAATCCGTTCGAAAGAGACGCCGCGTCCCTGGAACGCAAAGGGCACTGGGAGGAACATGGATGGGTTTTAGTCAGTAAGAGTCTGACACTACCTTCCGCTCATCCTTACGGAATCCTATTACTAAAGCTGCGCTGTCAATCCGTCGGATTTTCTCGCTGTAGCAGGCTGTATCTCATGAACCGCAATATGTAGGCAGTTCCACAGAGTGGGTATAAAATTAATGGGGTCAAACAGAAAATGTTTTGTTTGAATTAAGTTACGGAACCCAGCCAAGTGCCTGGACAAAATCCAGCCGAATGCGGCAACAGTTTGCTGGTTTTTCAGTCTGTAAAATTCTATATCGTATAGCGTCGTAGTGTGGGCTGGCCCTTATACGATACCAGTAATCTCGTCTGTCTGTCTGTAAATACCGATACATCACATTAATTGGTCAGAAGTACTTTTATGTAAGTGTTTACTGGTAATCATGTTATTTATACGATTTTAGATAAGAAACACAATCTTGGTCATAAAGATGAAATGGTTTCTCTGGAATCTTGATTGAAATAGCTGGTCTGATAGCCTGATGATGAGGTTTTAACGTATGTACGTACTGTAATTGTTAGTCAACGTAATATAATTTGTAGGCAATCTTCTCTTCGTCTGCTTCAAAAGTGTCAAACGTTTATCGATATTATGATATTTGACTTCCATCATAAATTTTCGTGGATAAACTTATACTCCACAGTGAGGGTCTGGCGATCCTTAATACAAGTTCTCCCTATCACGAACTCCAGTATCTCCCACAGGATCTTTTTGCACATGTACCTACCTATAAAGCTACCTAGTTGATAATATGTATATGTTTTCCAAATCCTCATACTTAAACCAGCTTAATTTAACATTTCTCTAGCGCAACCATACCAAAACTATAGGTAATTTTTCCTCAAAATTGTGCTCGCTTTAATTTTCGCAAAATTTCGGTAACGATGCTCTAGAGAGCACTAAAGTGTTTGGCTGCCACAAACGATCTAATCTAGACATACATAAATAGAAGTTCCTTCTAATTTACGCCATTATTTTGAGGCTTGATTTATTCACAACGCAAAATATTACATAGAAAAAGAGAATTACAACTTCGTCCAAATAAAATATTCTCGTATTTTTGTTGAGAGTTTATATTGAAATAACCTGATTTTTAAATTAGCTCTTATTCGATTTATGTAAAACTAGCGACCCGCCCCGGCTTTGCACGGGTGCTAATGTTTATTTAGCCCAAACTAACAAAGTGGACATCTAATTACAGTCAATAATATTGTGGTCCAGCTGAAATAAAAGTGCAATAGACAACCGTCAACGACGTCTGCTCTCAGGTGTCTACCAGTTCGGAATATCTCTACCACCGTTATAATTATTTGGTGGCGCGGCTTACTTTAATTTTGAGATATCTCCTGAGATATTCATCCAAATTAAATGGTGTGAACTCACTCAAGATGACTAACATATTTATTAAGATAAGGATTCGTACTATATTGGTGAAAACACCTGCAAATGAAGCAGTATTTTATAGGAATTTTGAAAATGGTTATTCTGAGTTAATCATAAAAGGTAGACATATGCTATTGCGATTTTTTTCGTAGGTGTGTTATCTAGAACTGTAGTAGGTACATTGTTTTTATCTTCATGTATCAGCCAATTTACATAAAACCTTGACAAATTATAAATTAAAATCATCCTCGGGAACCACTCTATCCATTAAAAGAACTCGCATCAAAATTCGTTGCGAAGTTTTAAAGATCTAAGCATACATAGGGACAGGCAGACGCGGAAAACGACTTTGTTTTATACTATGTAATAACACCGTTTATCATTATTTAACTACATAAACCTTTCTATTATAGTGCGAATTTTTATGGGGATTACATAAATCAGGTAGTATGATGTACTACAGGTGTACTTACCAAAAAAGAACAAAAAATTTAACAATGTAGGAACCTGTTTTATTTCAGTAAAATTAAATGAGACGAAAACAATTCAGCCTGAGGGCTCCAACTGGGACTAAGGACATCTTACCCTAATTGAGGTAAAGAACAACCTCTGTTAAATTCAAGGCTCAGGTTTAAGAACTAATTTACTATTTAGGTACACTGAATTCGTCGAAATATAACAAAGGGGATGAATGTTATTATAATTTATGAACTATTAAAATTTTGAAAGTAAGTGCTACACTAGTAGCTAACTTAAACAAACGCCGTTTAACGAAAGGCGTTCACTGCTGGACATAGGCCTCCCCCAAGAGTCGCCATATCTATCGGTGGTCTCGCATCCAGCGGATTTCCGCAGCCATCACCAGGTTATTGGTCTTCCCACGCTTTATCTTACGGTACACGATTGTCACTCCAGGACCTTTCGACCCCATCAACTAACGCTGTTTTCCGCCGACTTCCAAAACAGGAGACGGTTCTCAATTCAGCTGGTAATTTTTTTATGTATGTACATCAATTACTCCGAGGTTTCTGGTCCGATTTCTGTGATTCTTTAGTTCGATGCTTGCCATTTGGTCCCGTAAAAATGTAATTCAGTTTGGCTCAGTAGTTTTTATTTTATGAGTATTTTTGCTTATTTCAATTTCTGCGTAGACGATGACGTCGTCCAAGTTTCAACACTTAAAAGTGAAAAATAAAAATAAGTTTTTCGGAAGTCGGTGTCAAAAAATAAAGAAACAAAACCGAAAATTAAAGTTATTTTATACTTTGTAGATTTTTGTTTGGAAGACACTTTTTCAAAAGAAACAAGCAGAGGAGTTCAGTAAAAAACACCACTTAAAATAATTAACCATCATTGGGGATGATTTTGACGGTGGCAACACTGTGAATATTTAATCGAGGTCTCATGGGTCCTGGTCGAGCTGCCGCGGACGTATCAGCTTGCAATCCAGTGGTAAGCGATAGAGATGCGCACATTTTGCTTGAAAATTAGTGGAATTGGCACTCTTGAGCGAGCTCTGGTCATATTAGCCCTCGAAATATGTTGAGATTGCCAAACCACATTAGCCGCAGTCGCTCTTGAAAGCGATGTTCTTCTCCGTAGCTCATTATCACTGTGGCGTCTGTAGACTTTGGCGTGCCGAAGGTTGCTTGATCGAAAAATTTATTTTACAATGGCAACCAATTCCTATCGCTCGATATTAAATTTGTGATCCTTTCGACTATTTGTGATCCTTTATGGCGTGCAGTGATCAACGATCTTTACACTGTTTGCATCCAGAAGAAAACATAGCGCCGCACCATCTTTCAAATAATCAGTAGCATATCCTCTGGTGTAGTACAGCCTTATGTTTCGCTAAAGCAACATTTTACATAATTGATGTTGGACTGAGAGAAATGGCTCAAAGTCAGAGGTCACGCGGACATTTTAATCACATTAAAGTACATATTTCATGAACTAAACCACGCTGAACTGGTGCTATTTATAAGGAATCTTTAGTATCATGGACCTATAAACAGACCAGAGAATTGTGCGTAGGTTTAATGTTATACAAGTTATGTTTGGTTTCTCAGACAGCGATTTTTCAGTAGCAGCTCGACGCGCGAAGATGGCAATACAGGGAGAGACAAACTGGTCCGACGTACGCAACGTATGCAACGCATTATGATATCTGGACCCTATATTTTATATGAAAAATTATACAATCGAAACACACTTATCGTATGCAACGCAACATACGATAAGTGTGTTTCTATTGCACAGTTTTTGCGTACGCAGGACCAGTGTCTCTCGCTTATGTGTACCCCCGATTTCATGGACCTTACCATACTGTTATATTTCTGTGGACCTTACAATGAATGTCTCGTGAAATATGGCTGTTGGCATTTCCTATGCAACAAGACACACAAGACAAACATATCTTGTGTGTCTTGTTAGAATCCCTATACCTAAAAAAAAACTATGATTATAGACTAACATATCCAGCTCACTGTCCTTTTCGAGCAGATAACGCAGAAGATGGCTGGATGAGTCAGGTGCAAAAACCAAATGTTCTACACTTGCCCTAGACCGAACTTGCTGGAATACTTGGGAGAAGACTTTGCCCAGCACTGGAATTAAACAGCCTGACAGTAACCAGTAAATTTCCTTACGAATAATACACGAGTGATTTTGAACAGTATTTTTTTTGGGTCAAACCCGCCACACGTTCCCAACCACTGCAACTCCTGAAAACCAGAATCAACAGTGGCGACCACCAAAAAAACGCCGAGCCAATGAAGCCCGACGAGTCCCGGAGAAACGATTCAACTGTCTTGGATCCCGCAACAAAAGCGGAAAAGTAGGAAAAAATATATGTAATTTCCACTTCCCTCTTTATAAAGCAAGAGACAGAATAGAGCTAGGCCAATAGGCACCTTCTTCTTCTTATCGTGTGGGCAGTAAGGTCTAACGACCCCAGACACCCTAGTCAGAGATTCTAAACCGCCTCAAGGGGCTCTGACATGGTTTGGGCACCAAGGGACATGTACAACTGGGTTAAGCCCAGTTGCCAAACACCACGTATAAATATAATCTCTAAAACTAATGGGTCCTAAATTGTGAGCTACTTTTGACTCCAGTAATAGGTATGGCAAAATTGCTTGAACGCACGGACATTTGTTCTGGTTTCTACAAAGTCCGTATAGTAAACTACTCCAGATGTAAACTGAACAGTATCTTAGAACATATCGATCGAATCATTCCGCCATGAAAACAGTACATTCCATATATCGTTAGAGCATAATAGCGAACACTTGATAACGTAACAGTTGCAGACGATAAACAATGGTCATTAACAGTTGGTAATCATTTGTTAGAGGGGTAATTAAAACATGGCCGCTGTGCGTAATGGAGTGTTTGGTACGGTATCAGTTGTGCAGATATTTGCTCAGATGTACTTACAAGATTAATATTCGGCTTAAATCTGAAATGATAATAGGGTATTTTACAAAAAAATTTAGTTAGTCCGTCAGATAGACTTAAAAAAAATATTCGACACGTATTTTTTCTTTTTGCACGTAAACAAAAAATGAAGAGGATACAGCGAGTTAAAGACACGCGTGACGTCATGTGGCTTGGTAAATTCGGTACAGTTTTACCAAGCCTCCTAAAAAATCTGATTTATTTTACTTATCTTCATTCCATTTAAATACAAAATGAATGCCTACTGTTTGTCAGTAAGGGAATCATTTGAACGGTTGGAGCAATACGCCATTCTTTCGATTATTTTTTTATGAACTATACTCTTGATTTAGATAAAAAGGTGACTAAATATTATAAATGAAAATTAAGAGAGAAAAATATGTAGGTAATTGAATATAATACCAGTTTACACTCATCATCATCATAACAGCCGAAAGACGTCCACGCTTGGCAGGCGGGTTGGCGGTCGCAGTATATGGTGTCGCGTTTTACAGAGAGCGCTGCTGCCCATCTGGCGAGTCCCTTAGTCGCCTCTTACGACACTCGCGGGAAGTGATGGGATGGTATTATTCTTTTACGACACCAAACGGCACCGGCCGACACCGTACGGCAAATAAGTACACTATAGTAACACATTTTTTTTGTTGTTTATCATAGACGGGTATTTCTATGATGTAAAACACAACAAAAATATGTGTTTGTAAATTACACAACTTAAGCCTCAGGCTAGTTCCCTCATTTCAACAAAAACCTCATTTAAATTAGCTCAGTATCAAAGAAAACATAATTATTGTGGAAAATATTAAATAAAAAACATAATAAGCCTCTCAAGAGAAAAACGTTAAATATACTTAAATGAGGAAAGAAAATCTTACAATTTGAAAAAGATACATTTTCCGAGATTACAGGAGAAACGGCCATAGATTTAGAAGAAAATGAGACGCTCGGGGGCGCCCGTGATGTATAGTAAAAGGAAGAGACACAGATAAAAAGTGGATATTAAAATGTTTTTGCATCAAAATATTGCTGCGTTTCTGTTTTTTATTCATTTATACTTGAATGTTGTTTATAAAATGTTTTTTTTTTATGTTTTGTGTGATTTAGTTAGTTGATATTTATGTCCTTGTTTCGTTAAGTTAACGTGTGTAACTTAATAACCTGCTTACTACAAACAATAGGGAAACTGCAAATACAGAATTTATGAGAATGTTGTCAGTAAAATGATAAAAAAGGATAAAATAAATGACATTACAAAGTTTTTATTTTGGTTAGTATCGATTTTTAACAATAATAATGAATTAAAGTAACGTGAAACGGAACGTATTTAAAAACAACAATCAGCGTTTAGTGACGTATCTGCTGTTATGCCAACGAAAAGGCAACCTTATGTCTTTGAGTTGGGACAGTT
This sequence comes from Lacanobia oleracea, assembly GCA_950371165.1. NCBI lineage: Eukaryota > Metazoa > Arthropoda > Insecta > Lepidoptera > Noctuidae > Lacanobia > Lacanobia oleracea. The sequence goes on from OX493398.1 coordinate 6,671,565, forward strand.
CTTGACCAGTGATAGACACGAGTGACGTCATCGTCCGTTTTCGCGCTAACCTTTAAACTGTCGATTTAAAAACGCAATTTTGGCAATAAATTAAAGCATTTTCATTTTTTATTTATGTGGTGGTCTATTCTAGATGAAGTTCTTTAAAATTAAAGCAAAAATGGAAATATTGCATTTTCCCTATTCTGACATCACATAGCTATGATGCTGTTTCGATTTGAAATTTACAGGGGCCAGGGAAAAAATAGGTGATTCATTTCAACGTCAAGCCGAACAGAGATAGTCTAGAGCCTGAGAAAGGACATAGGCTACTTTTTATCCCGGGAGTATGTTCCCTAGGGATCACGCGGGCGAAGCCTCTGGCAGAAGCTAGTTTAGTTATATATTGATACAAAAATACATAATATAGCTTACAATAAATTTTTATTATGCAATTCTACATATTAATATAATTCTACATAGGTAATACTGTATTTCTCATTCACAATTAAGATTACAAGCACCATAATATAACTTATCAGTTAGCAATAAGACAACCATTCTTCCAACTTGCAGGCTTTAAAACAGCACTCGTCAACTATTTGACCTTGCCTCTTCGTCCTGCCGAAGTCCAAAGCTCTCTGGTTATCCATCCAAAGATCTGCGCCACCGCGTCGAGACATCATAATGGCCCATGGTTGATTATTATATTCCTTACAAACTCTGAACACATACTTTTGTACCTTCTTTATCAACCAAGGTATCGGCGACAACCAATACTATGAAGCTGAGGAAGACAAGGAATATTACAGTCTTCATGGTGGTCTTAGTGTGGAATGTGGCGAAAGGGAGGAAGCTGCGGCTTTTATAGTGTGAAAGCTCATTAGTTATTCGATATTAATATGCATCAGGAAGCAATAATGAGATGTCAGTGTGTACCTGCCGGGATTAATAATGTCATTCAGGTTAGCACAGTTCAGTAAGCTAACTATTAAAGATTTTTGTAACATTTAGTGCTTCTCTTTTGTAACATACATGATCTGAAAATCTTGCGTTGCTTGTTATTTCAGATCATTTATTCAAGTTAACACTTTTTTATGTTTTCCTTAGCAGTCTTTCAGTATTAAAATAGGTAAGAAAGTCCCATTGATAGATATTTATCTGGTTTGAACCCTCCATAGAGCGTAACTTTTGCAAGCGTCTAAGTCATTTGTTGCCGAATTTGATCAACTTCGGCAGCTGCCGTTACCGATGATGAGAGATGAGACCTTGGAGACTATTTTGGACTTATTTTTCTTAAATCCATATAAACGCTAGCGAAGCCGCGTGCAAAAGCTATTAAAAATACAGAAGTAAACCCTTAACTGTTCGTTAAGTTAACATGTCCAAGCCGCCATTTGATATGCTACAGAGATAGGCGGAAGGACATAGCGTAATATTCGTCTCGGGAGTACTTTTCCTTTTGTTAATATCCGCATTTCGCGCTGCCGAAGTCGTTGGTAGAAGCTAATCTTAAAATGAGAAACAGCAAGAGCCTTGATGGCGCCTTAAAATTTAGTTGCGTTTGAACATTGTTAGACTTTCATGCGTCTCTTTAACCTGCTTATCATAACATGCTAATAAAGTAAATCAAACTATAATATCAAGTCGGCATTATGCCATAAACTTGCTATGATTTACACGTAAAGTATAAAAGTCGTATAAATCCGTATCTGTCAAATGAATATTATATGAATAATTCGTGTAATGTACGAGCGACGTCGTATTCAGTCGAAGAACGAATTAATCAAAGGATTGTACGTGTACTGTGTTTGAAAACCATGTTTTTGTCAATGTGACCTTTGTTGTATTTCTATGTATAAAATATTGAAAAAACATGGGTTTATTTATTTTGATATTTTGGGTGGGTTCGCTAAATTACAACGAACAAAAAATATTTACCAATAGTTTAAAAATGAATAGCTGAAGGTATGCGTAGCTTTGGTGATGCAGTGGATAGGTAAGCAAATAAAGACTTTAAATCCTTTCAATGTTTTTCTTTGGAGTTCTAGTCCTACCTTAGAAGGTTAATAAAAAGCTCTTGCTAATTTTGATAAAGACAATAATCCAGCCAATTTAATCGTACAACTAACTATTAATTAGTTGACGAATTAATTCTTAATCTAAACGATCAAAATTCTAAATTGAAACACAAACACACCGACACGAAACATGACTTCTAACACCAACATTTCACTTAACTATTCCGAATTAAAATTCAAACAATCCCATACATATTGCAGCTGCAATCAATCACAAAAACAAGGTAAGTACAAGACCTAAAAAGCCGCTACTCAACTAAAATAATTAAAACACAATTTACCTCTTGCCATATCTAGTAGAGCAGTATTCGTGTCGGTTTGAGCTCAAGGCGCTCACCCGCTGAGTTTAGACCCTTTTATTATGTACCAGCAGGTTTTTGTCCATACCTCCCTATGTACGGTCCGTATTATAATAATGTATACTGCAAATTAATTGGTCCTTAAGGGCTATATTTGATTTATTTGCTGAATAGAAAATTAATAAGTTAATAGTTGCCAAGTTTGTGCTTCGCTTGGTACGGTTTTAATTACTTGCGTGGGAGTACTGTCGCTGCTATTTCGGTCTCTCCAGTATGTGTTAAGTTTCTAACTTGGCGCGATATTCATATGTATTTTGAGATTGGCTGATTGCAGTATTAATAGAGTTCTATATTACTTGTGGCGTGATAACGTGAGATAATTTTATCAAACTTAACCACCGAACTCTTTTGTGATAAAAACCTTAGTGCCTTATCGGCCTGCTTTAAGTCGGGCCTTTTGAGGTATATCATTTTATTTCTACGTCTTACTCCATCTCCATCTCCAGGCCTCCGCTCTCTCACCAAGAGGAAGCCTTCGTCCCAGCAGTGGGAACATTATAGGCTGATCTGAGAGGCAATTCTCGTATTTTTACGAGCAGCTTACGCATTCGTATCGCAGTAACTCTCTGCGATACGAATATAATATTGCTACTATACAGAATGAAGAAAACTCCTAAAACTGGTTTAATATTCAATATCTAGCCACGAATGTATTTGATAAAAACATACCAACAGTAACTTCTTTACAACAATTCAACCCTTCATTACGGCTCAGCCAAGTGTTACAACCCTGTAACGGCTCTTAGGCAAGTGTTAACCCTTAAAAGCTCGCAAAGCAGGGATTGTATCGCGACTGAGTCTCCAGGGAACGCCACAAGTTCGGCCAATCTTGTAGCAGAATTGAGCAAATGGGTTCACGGGATTCACGAAATGGTTCGAGCAAATATAAATGTGACTGGCTTTATGAAAGACTAGACGATATAATGCATTTAAACGGTTTGTCTACGTACTGGCATGTATGCTATTGGGAATACCACGCCAGTACCCAACTAACATTTTGGTGTCAGTTACAGGCTTTTTTATGACTTTAAGTAATATAACAGGGTTATAATTACCTCATTTATTACTAAAGACGATATAGAGGAGCTAACAAACAAGTTTTAGCCCCAATCGCAGCACTATAGCGTTAATGGATGATGTAATACAGCTTTGAGAGTTATAATGGCGCTAGTAGCAGCAAGTATACTTAATACGTTATAGCTTTAACCTTTTTGTGACACCCAAGTCTTTATAAAAGTGTTCGCCGACACCTCTTAACACTTATTGTTGTATAGTTATTGCAATGAACTCTTTTATACCACTTAAGGTGCTATATTGACTATTATTGCAGTCATAAGCTATAAAATAGAGTTTATCGAGAGTTTAGTAACACGAGAAACTAAAGGTGTCAAACAACTCCTCTATCTAGGTTTAACCTGTAATAAAGGGTTTAACTAAAGCTTATTGTGTTAGGCAGTCCTCTTTTACAGACGTTCTAAAGGTATTGGTGTCAAACAACGCAAGTATGGGTCGTTATTAACACTAACCTCACTTTTGTAAAGTTCGCCATTGTTTTGGTAACCTAACAATTAATATTATTTCGAGTTATTCAACATTTGACTACAATAAACAAAATTTCTTACATTATTTGAAGCATTCCATGAATGCCACTTAATTTTACATACCACTGCTCAAGAAGCAGGAATGAATAGTAATGTTTAGCTTGAGGTACCTATTTTGTTATCATAATTTTTCTTTTAAATCTTTAATAAATCCTAGGCGCGTTAAAATTGAGATGAGAACCATGGTATACATTTACTGTAAAATCATAAGGGCAGTCATTTTTCACTTCACATACTTAAATAACATAATATTCCATAATATTATTCTGCTGTGTTGAATAATGGATGACATAACACTTCCATTACGAACAGATTTAATTTTAGTAAGGTTACAGGCTTTTTTATCATGACGTGTGCTTTTTACCACCTGTAGTGCTCACTATCGCGGTAATAGCGGTTAAAGTAGTAGCTGACGATGAATAAGCGCTCTTGTGGAGCTTTAAGATCTTTTTGACACCTTACTATAGGATTTATAGCACCTGTAGCGTTTACCAACTCTATTTTACAACGGTAATACAGATTAAAGTAGTAGCTGACGATGAATAAGCGCTCTTGTGCAGCTTTAATATCTTTGTGACACCGTACTATAGGCTTTCTATAACTTTTACCTGTAAAACTGAGGGCCTCTTTCGTGGTTATAAGTGAGTTAGAGCATGCTCTAACTCAGTTGCACAGGTATGCGTTAACACTTTTATACTCAAATGGAACTGATATACGAGTCTTATATAGGTTTTTTTAACGCTTTGGTGCTAGTTGGGTAGTATTGCCAGTTTTTAAATGACTTCCAAAAAAGGAGGAGGTTCTCAATCGGTGGGTGTTTTTATGTATTTTTTATTTATTATGTGCACCGATTACCTACTACGAGGTTTCTGACTTCTATGATTCATGTTTTAGTTCAATGCGGTATATTTGCCATTTGATCCAGTTACAAATTTGATGCAGTTTGTTTCAGGAGTTTTTATTCTATGAGCAGTTTTGCTTATTTCAACTTCTGCGCAGACGAAGACATCGTCCAAGTATCAACACTTAAACGTAAAAAAAAAAATACAACCGACTTCCAAACAAAACACTACTAGCTATCAATAAATGGCTAGAGCTAGCGTGCGAGTCAGCCTGCCGAGTAGTTGCAGTGCAGTAGCTCGCATCGTTTGGACGTATCTTACGAGTGACTGCCACGTGTGAGATGGGTAGCTCGAGTTCCTTCAACATTTCTCGCATCGTTTAGACGCGTTCAACAGTAGCTCGCTAGTGTCAGCTAAGCTGTTGCGAGCGGAACCTGGAATTTTTGGGTGCTGCACTTTGCAAGAGCCTGGGTAGCTACTATCGCCGTGTAGACAGCTAAAACAAGACGAGCTACAGGGATACGAGTATACGATTCGAGTAACTGTCTACTGTCTAGTCAGCAGCTCGCACTGTGTAATCTATCCATAAGTTAGTTGACATTCAATTCCCTGCCCAACCTTTTCCCAACAGTATTCGAGTTCCAGTCTCACCGGCCATAAGCTAGCTATGTAATGTAATCATTGTGAAAAAAAAACCGGCCAAGAGCAAGTCGTACTCGCGCATGTTTTTATTATTTGGTGTTATAGCGGCAACAGAAATACACACTTTGTGATAATTTTAATGGTCTACCTATTACGGTTCATGATATAGCCCGCTGACAGACAGACGGACGGACGAATAGCGGAGGCTTAGTAATAGGGTTCCGTTGGTTACCGTTTGGGTACGGAACTCTAAAAACTAAAGTCATTTGGTCCCTTGCCTTACCTTCACCTTTGAATAAGGAACCGGTCCAGACACAAATGATAAAAAAGGTATTAATCCAGTTACAACGATGTATTTAAAAAAAAAATGTTTTTGAGAGGTAAATATAACATAATCATTTATATAAATAACAACATTCTTAACATGAACATTATACAATTAAAACTGCAGTTAACTTCCGTAAGTATTATTGTATTTAATAACAAGTACCAAAATGATAAAACATTAAGGAACATTCTTAATACGCACTGCACTCAATCCACAGAACTTCTCTAACAGTACATCGCATAAATTGAGTACCTAATCGCACACCTTGAAGCAGCACTCTTCAACAATCTTCGATTCCTCCCGCTTTGCCATGCCAAAGTGCAAACGTCTCTGTATCTCCATCCTCAGCCAGTTGTTCATGCCACCATACCTCGGCAAGACTGCCCCACTTCTCTTCGAGAGTTCATTTTGCTCACAAAATCTGGCCATGAATTCAGCCAGGACCCTCCCACATCTCCTTATCCTGTTCCTGTCTTCAAATTCCATGGTGAGAACAAAACTGATGAAAAAGAGTAAGATAAGGGATGTGACAACCTTCATGCTGGTCATAGTGTCAAATGTGATGAAAAGCAGGAAGCGGCCGATTTTATAACGTGAAAGCTCATTAATATTCCTGATTAAAATTATGCATCACGCATCAGGTTGCAGTAATGAGGTGGGAGTATATTTGACGCAATTTAAAGGTTCCATCGTTGTACGACAACGACCAATTTGGTGCCTAGTTTTTTTTTTATATATACTAGGTGAGTAAAGTTTTCGACCCTGTGAAAATCTACCCAGGGCTCTAGATAAAGTGAGATTCCATCAGCAAACCGGATTGTCAATAGTCCAAAATGGGGATTGACCACGTCACATTTTGGTAGCGATTGTCAGTCATTTGTCTTCGAGGGAAGTCACCGGGAACTGACATCCCTCGAAGACAAATATACCAGCTGTGATGTGCTGAGCTGATTTAGCAGCTGAGCTGGTATAAGATACTAGTTGACCCGCGCAACTTCGTCTGCTCCGCTCCGCCTTCCTCGATAAATGGTCTATCTAACACTGAAATATTTTTTCAAATCGGACCAGTATTTCCTAAGATTTGCGCGTTCGAATAAACAAACAAACTCTTCAGCTTTATATATTAGTATAGATGTTGTATTCTAAATCCCGTCTACTTGTTGATTAAGCGTTCCCGTAAGGCGTACGATCCTAAACATACATTTTTAAAATTTCAACCGCAAATCGCTGGTGGTTTACAAATTAAAGTGCTCGACGGTATTTGACCGATAGAACTGATGCCATTCGTGACGTATATACCTGCCTGGGTAATGCACGTCATACAGGTTGGCACAGTTCACTGAGCACACTATCAACTAACCTATGTAGGTAGTTTGATGGGCATTATATTATTATGTAAATTTCTAAATAGATAAGCATAGTGTTTAGATACTGAAAGTTTTCGGTAAGTATCTATACTTCTTCTCCAAAACCTTATATTTTTGCTGGTTTAAAAAGCTTCGTCTTTTATAGAACAGAAACTTAAAAATTACCTAATACCAAACATTAAAATGTTGATTATTATTTATTATTACTAGCCTGTCCTGTCCCACTGCTAGGCAAAGGCCTCCCTCCATTCCTTCCAATGCTCACGGTATTGTGTCTCTTCCTTCCAAGTCGTAAGGAAGACATCCAGTTCGTCCCGCCATCTCCTTCGCGATCTGCGCGGTCTCGTCTCGCTGTTTCAGGGTTCTCCTGTATTTTACGGGCCCACAGCTCGTCCGGCAAATGTTGACTTGCACAATGTATTTCTATTAGTCAATTTTATGTATTGGATTTAATTAATTTACCTAGTCTTTCTCAAGTGTTTTGGGGTCGGCTTCCAGCCTAACCGGGTACAGCTGAGTACCAGTATTTTACACGGGGCGGCCATCTATCTGACCTCCACAACTCAATAAATGGGTAACACGTTTCCTCTTGGCAGGACGGGCGTCAGATTTCCTGGCTTCAGACTGCCCATTACGACTGTCAAAGATCTTTAAATGACCGTCGCCACCAACAGCTTAACGCGTTTTCCGAGGTACGGAAGAATCTTGGTTAGTTAAGATGTTCACCCATTCGCGGACAGACCTTGGCGTTCGAGAAAAAGTTCATGACTAAGACGAAAAAGCAAAAACAGTGTAGTTTTCCCTTTTAGGGTTCTGTACCTGAAGGGTAACCAACGGAACCCTATTACCAAGCCTCCGATGTCCGTCCGTCCGTCCGTTCGTCTGTCTGTCAGCGGGCTGTATCTCAAAAACTGTATTTGGAAGACATTGAAATTATCCCAGGTCGTGAATTTCTATTGCCGCTATAACAACAAATAATAAAAATTAAGGTTTATGGTACGGAACTCCCTTCGTGTACGAGTCCGACTCGCACTTGGCCGGGTGTTTCTCAAAAGTAATATTTTAAATTTCAGTTTTAATCCGTTCATTACTTTAATTTTGAACTACATAGTGTAGCTTCTATTAGGGCCGGGCTCAACGCTAAAGTTCAGAGGGGTCCAATTTGAAACCGCGACCTTTTAGCCAACCTACGTCCTGGCTTTAGGGGTTAATTTTACAAATTATTTTCTTTACATACTACCATTTTCATAGCTAAATTCCAAAACCGTGTAAAATAGGTCGTTAAATAATTGTGGAATAATTTTTCTGAAAATTCAGAATTCTATCTTCAGTTTCTCAGAACGTACTTATTAAAAATATTTTGTCAAAAGCGGTGTTCCTTTTGAAATGATGTTACTTATCCCAGGAGATTATTCCGTCTCGTTGGAATGATAATAGCTAAAGTTTTCTGTATCTTTTTATTTAAGTAAATACTTTAACTATGAATTAGTTTTACTAATGTAGATTCATGTATAGTATATTTGTATTGTAACGTATAACGTTATATTCTATACAAGCGTGTACCCTACTTATGCTTGTACAAAAATCATCTCTGAAATTAGCAGGGTAATCCCTCCCTACGATCCAAAGAAAAGTGGCTCAAAGGACCTTTTCAGACAAATTTAGCCCATAAAGGATAAAAATATTGACCCATACACTCGATCAGCTTAAAAAGACTACCAACCCTTATTTACCACTTCTCACATAAGCAGATTTCACAAACATATCCATTTTCAACATACTACTTGTGTCCACAACTCTCCGATCCCTCGAAACGTCCCGAAGATTCCCGAACACATCGTTACTTACAGTAAGTACTATCGTAAAATACTTTTTGTTGAACTTTTTCAAAGAAACTCTGGGGAATTCTGCGGAGGCGATAAGTGGTATTTATCTCGGGCTAAGTGTAGCTATAGGGCTGACAATACTAGTTGGAAACTAATATCTTTGTAATGGAACTCTGTTCAGACCCAGAGCTAAGGAATGTTGGGCAGACGTGATAGATTAAATTCTTGCTATTTTCTTGTTTGGCGAAAGGCTTATAGGTCCTTTTTTAGTTTTGTATTTTAAGGCTTGATAGTCGACTAATCAATCTGCCTTGTCTTTTGCCAACTATTTTGGGTTGGATTCTATTCTCTCCGGTTGCAGCTGAATACTACTAACGTCCATTAACTGCATGACGCGATAACCGATAACCGCGATAGTAAAATAATACTGTTATATAAATTATGAGTTCATTAAACTTAACAGACAGTTGTGTTGCTGGGGAGTTTGTTGACTTCTTCTTCCCAGCTAAAACACTAGGAAGTGGTAACGGGCTGAGCGATTTGGGGGACTGTCTTCATGTAAATTTTGACGTTCAAAAAGTGCTGATTTTCAGCCTAGTTTGAATTCATATGATTGATTGATTGAACCCTTGATTGGACCTGTAACGAATATCAGAGATCTGGACAACCGACAGTGAGTCAACCAAGTTAATCTATCTTTTTGTTAACTCCAAATATTATGAAAACTGTTTTTTTACAAACCGCGCTGAGCCCACGTGGGGGGAAACCGAACTTCCAGCAGTGGAAACATTTTAAGGTTATGTTATTCTACCGGTATTTTTAACTTCTGCATTAATATCCACTGGAAAATCAACCATTTTAAACCGAGAAATACAATGTTAAAAATGTTTTGTACACAGATATTCTTTCAAATGTTATAAGAAGTGCAGAAGCGTCCATCTTTCTTACTAAAAGATGAATGGATTAGTGTAGGGAGGCTCAAGAGAGCTTCAACGACGAAAGACTGTTAAATCAATTATCTCCGGCGCGCCGAGATTCATTTTGCGGTTTTGTCTCGTTAGGTGCTATTGTACATCTTTGCTTAAAATAGTAGAAACAGGGGCTCGAAACGTATGAACACGAAGTAAATATTGTATATTAGTGCCTGCGATTTAGTTTCTGGGAGGCAAGGGACAAGGGGGGCCCAGCAGAGGACGTCTTTCAGCTGATATGATGATGATGATGAGGCCAAAGGAGCCGAGCGGTTTTCGGGACTACAGTAACCTTTGACATTCAGCGATTGTGTGTCGCTTTCTGTCAGTGAAATGGTTTTTGTAACCAGTTCTAACAAGTGCAAGTTCTACAAATTTTAAAGCATCGTTCGCATTCGCATGTCAGTCCCAATCTCTCAAAAAATTATGAAAATTGAGGTTTTTTTGACAAATCGCGACTGAGATGCGAATGCGAACGATGCTTATAAATAGTAGAGTTGGCACTCAGATCTGTTTTCTAGAGTATATTTTTTCAAATATGAAAATTCGTTCAGAAGTAAAAGTAAAAATTCTTATCAAACATACAGTACAGACATTATTAAAATAAATGGAGTGGACTGGAGCCTAAACTAGGGCTACCCTGTTTTCAGGACTCCAGTTCTTCCTCCCGCGGCGAGTAAATAGGAGAAGTTTAGATAACGTTATCCTAAAAAATGCCTAAATAAAAGTAAACCATATGAAAAGCAATGCTATTCGCCACAAAAAAACAAACATTCAAACCACGACCAACCCTGAAACTGTCGGTGTACCCTTAAAAAGCAAAATGGAAACTTACTCACGAGCCGAAACTTTCTTGACCGAACTCGGTCGAAGTTTTACGAATAAGATTCATTAATAAAGTTGGCGGTAGACTTCGTCAGTCGTCACCACTTTAATTAGGTGGATAGAACTTCACATTTGTACAACTGATGTCCTTTGAAGACAGTTGAGATATCTACACTAATTCTATTATCGAACTTGCTCGGTTTTATCGTTTCGAATGCGATTTAAATAATTTTCACATCGGATAAGTTCGGTTCTTATCGTAACCGAAGAGTTGGAAAAGGATTTCGTGATTTCAAACTTGGAACTTGGAGATTGATGCCTAAGATTTTTGTAAAACTCTATTTTACTTAATATGATAATTTTTGATACGAACTTTTTTCCTTAAATTCTAGCTTAGTGAGGCTTACTAGTATGGGAACCTATTAGGAAAAATTATGAGTTTTCATTCTAGAAACTACAGTACCTAAATGCTTACTTTCAAAGTACATACTGCTATAATCTTCATACCAAAACAAATAATATTTACTGGCACAAAAAATCCACATCCGCAAATTGAAGACCCTCTCCAAAACCCGACTCTAAAGATAATAACTCAAATTCATAATTAAAACAAAAAGTGCTTAATGAAGCCTCCCTCAAAAGACAATATAATGAAATTGGCTCGACTTTAAACACTTCGGGTGGCTAAGGGTAGCTATAAATCATCAAAGAACTTTCAATTCAATTATTGACGGGAAAAGTCCCCGTTGAATGGCCAGCCTTATAGTCTATAGTCTATAGTCTAAGAGCTGGTGAAGTGGCGAACTGCTTTAAGCATTGAGATTAATGTTGAGTGCAGTCGTTCTATTTGATTTGATTTCTGGAATATTGCCTTTTTGTTACTGGTATTATTTTATTATGTAATTTATCTTGGTTAGTTAATTCATTTTATTACTGATTTAAACGAGTGTGTAGAAATAACCTATTCATTCTTGACCTGTTAAAATATGAATTAATAACCTATTGATTCTTGACCAGCAGGAAATAGACAAACTCCCAATTTCAAAATTTGGCAAATACATCAATCCATTGCGTTATTCTTGTTTTCGTACATATTAATCTATATATCAAAGCAAAGGAGATTGGTTGCAGTTCCTTAAAGAAGCCAGCTACTCGATTCGATTATCCCACTCATGAATAATGAAAAAAATCGTTTATTGAACAACCAATAATTGGAATTGAAACTACTAATTTATTCGATTGGTTTGCATAATTGATTCTCGATGGGAGTCCCGGTAATGATCAAAACGATCGATGCATTTATTGCTTGAACTTTGAGACTAAGCTTTTCAGGAATAGATTATTGAATTGTTAAGAGTTGGGGTGACCGAGATAGCTTCTTCTGAAATATCGATATTCTGCGGTATCTTGTTAAAGAAGGCGACCTCAATCTAATTGGAAAAAGCCTGGATGGATAAGTAATACGTTGCTACTTTTGCTGGCATATAAAATCTTAAGAGAGTTATTTTAAGACTCCCGATAAAAAAGGAACCTTCCAGTGATCCTGTCCATTAGTTCAGTTTAAAACTCGAAAACCCAGCTCCCTTCTTTCAACACGACGCTAAGCCCACCTTATGACGTGAACATCGTAAATAGCCAGTTTAAAGAAAAACACACTAATAATTTCCAAGTATAAATACGCAAATAGACAACAAAGCCTGGGGGCTACTCTCTAAGCCCGAAGTCCGTAGTTCCGGTTTAGTTGCGTATTCTACTCCGTATCATCTACGTACTTACGATTATTCCCGAACCCGAACTAAAACTGAATGACAAACGATTTGACAGAAACTGTTAAATCGTGTTGTCATTCATTCTTAGTGGTTAGGTAAGACGGAGTAGAATACGCCCGCAACTAAGCCCGAAACTACGGGCTTCGGGCTTAGAGAGTAGCCCCCGTGTTTTGCCTCACGCCTCTCGTCAACACAAGATCTTAACGTCTCGCTAGTCTTACTTCAGTAACTCGATGCTAAGCCCGCTTTATAACGTGAATATCATAAATAGCTAGATTAAAAAAGACACATTAAAAGTTGCCAAGTATAAATACGCAAATAGAAAACAATATATTTTTTCATCAGCCTAGCCTTTTCCAACTATATTGGGGTCGGCTTCCAGTCAAACCGGATTTAGCTGAATACCAGTATTTTACGTGGAGCGGCTGCCTACCAGATCTCCACAACCCATTATCTGAGTAACACGGTACTTCATGGCAAGACTGGAGTCAGATTTACTGGCTTCTGTCTATCCGTAACGAATACCAAAGATCTTCAAATGATAGCCGGGACCAACGGCTCAACGTGCTTTCCGAGGCACAGAGGAAACTCGGTATGTAAAGATGGTCACCCATCCACAGACCAACCTTGGCAAGCGTTGCTTAACCTTGTAGATCGACCCGTGCGTGCGGCTGTTATTATCTAGCCACGAGCTCCGCAAATAGACAACAATATTGTAAATATATGTATGAATACGGAAATAGACAGCAATGTTTGCCTAAAACTACTAATCTTTCACCAAATCGCCTCACGTCAGTCGTCAACACAAGATCTTACCGTCTCGCTAGTCTTACTTTAGCAACTCGATGTTAAGCCCGGTTTACAACGTGAACATCTTTGACTGACACCGCTCATAAAATCTTCAGTAAAGCCTTTTATAGTTGGAGTAGTTCATTTTACAGTGTAGTCTTTTACTTTGTTTGAACGAAGAGTATGGCAAAGGTAAGTTGTTTTAGAGACTTCTTTGCGAGGCTATATCTATACTTAATACTTAATATAGTATAAAGCTGAAGAGTTTGTTTGTTTGTTTACTTGAACGCGTTAATCTCAGGAACTGCTGGTCCGATTTGAACAATTCTTTCAGTGTTAGATAGCCTATTTATCGAGGAAGGCGACTTGTGACGCAGACGAAATTGCGCGGGTCAACTAGTAAATTATAAAATCGTGGGAAAATAACTGTGAGGAAATGGCATTTTCTACCACTGCAACTCCGAATATGTAGACAGAAAAAGAGTTGAGTTTAAGGTGTGCAGAGTTAAACTTTTTAGTATTTATTTTTTGTAAGAAACTCTCCTTCTGGGGAGAACGGAGTTTTATGTCGGACTTCTACAGAATTATAGTTCCTACCACTACCGTGAGTCCACAGGACACAATTACATTCATGCGCAAGCGCAACCCCGACTGGTAAACGTAACGTATGTGAGTTTTGAATGAGAAAAACTACAACTTCATAGTATTTTGGTTTAGTTTTATGGCACATACACAATTTATATCGTTCAAAAATATGCGTATGCAATGCTGGGCAAAGGTCTCCCTCCATTCCTTCCAATGATCACGGTGTCGTGCCTCTTCCTTCCAATTCGTAAGAAAGACATCCAGGTCGTCCCGCCATCTCCTTCGCGGTCTGCCGCGGCCTCGTCTCGCTGTTTCAGGGTTCTAAGCCTGTATTTTCAGACATGTCCTGCCCAATCCCATTTAAGTTGGGCAGCCTTTTGAGCCACATCGACGATTTGCGTTTTGGAGCGCAGTATGTACCTAGTATACTGCGCTCCATAGCACGTTGGCAAACCTTGAGTTTGGACTTTTGGATGTTAGTCAAAGACCAAGTCTGTGCACCATAGGTCAAGATGGGAAGAATACACATGTCCATCAGCTTACGCTTCGGTGACATGGGCTCCTTCATGGACCAGTAGCTCTTCCAGGCATTTTCAGTAGTCTTGCAATTTTCTTATCTTGCCTTGCCTGGAAAGAGACGCTTGGCCCAAACAGATGTATTCTTGGATGTATTGTATATTCTCCCCGCCTACGTGTATGTTCCTTTCGGAGCTGTTGGTCATGATTTTGGTCTTCGACATTTATTCATCTTAAGTCCAACCTTAAGGCTCGCATCGCTAAGGTCTTGTAGCATTTGTAGTCTCTAATTTCTCAATTCTAATAGTATCTAATTCAAATAAATATTACATGCGAAAAGAGTATGGCAGCTATGGTAAAATTTACGTTACGTTACGTTACTATACGTCAAAAATATTCGTGCTACGCCCTCGGAGCTCCAGTTCTACAAATTTTAAAACATCGTTCGCATTCGCTTGTCAATCGTAATCTGACAAAAAAGCCTTGCTTTATAATTAGTAGAATTGCCACTGTGATATTTAAATGTGAATGTTTGTGTGTTTGTTTGTGTATTGTTAATCGATCATGCTTAAATGGCAGAATGTATTCGGATGAAACTTGGGACGTGGGCGATGCCACTGTCTGTTGCGAGTAGTTTAATTTCAATTACTATTTGCATGCCGCAAGTTATTTCATCTATGCTGTATTGTATATATATATATATATATATATTGTTGGTTATGATTGAAAATTCTTTAATTATTAAATCCATCTTTCAAAATCTATACTTAAAAGATTGTTACGCACAAACAAAACTGATATTTGGAATATGGTTTTATTTTCGTTCACTAAGACAAGAAGTTTTGAAAATTGAGGGGCCGTGTGATTGAAGGGGGAACACTGTATGAAATTCATTTATTGATCAAGAGACATGAAAATTTAATTGAACGCGGTCGAAGACGCGGGCTTCAACTAGTACTATTCTAACTCGATATAAGCTCCAACCTTCCTACAATAAAAACAGAACATAAACAATGTCAATTTTATTGTAGGGTACATGAATACTTTAGTGAGTCCGGCGACATTTCAATATTCCTCCCACGCGCTCGCTCACTCAGGAGAAAAGGTCGCAAATTAACTTTTATTTCGCAAATAAATGTCGTTCCGAATGTAGGGTAGTTTGATGTTTTTCTTGGTACGATTAGGGTAGTTTTGTTTTGTAATTTGAGGGATATTTTGTTGATCGGATTTTGAAGTTGTTACTCGATTTAGTATCAAAATAAATGTATGAATTAGCAACTCTTTATTAATAGAATGGAAATGGTGGCTCAAGAAATGGTTAGTAAAACTTACGACTTAGGAATGTGCAATTAGCTTCATATTTCTGTCTGACTTCTTGTATATTCAAAAGTTCCTGTAAATGGTTAAATAGGAATAAATGCTTTGAGTGCTAAGTCTACAAAGTACTGACACTATACAAAATAAGATAGAAGATAGGGTACGGTAAACAGCAGTGCATCACCGTTGAAACCCCTTAAATATTAATAGAAGAAAGTATTTATATTCATTCATATTCTTACTCTTGCGAATTTCTGTTGAATCACTGCTATTATCATAACATTATTATCTAAATTCAACTTTAAATGCCAATAAAACAAACACAGACGAATTTCCTAAAATAAGCAGACATTTTCGTTCTACGCAAATATTTCACATTCGAAATAATAAGCATACATTTTACATTTGAAATAATTTTCACACTAAAAGTTGAAAATTTGAGCTCGCCAGATGTTTATATTTAGATTCCAATTAAGGTTTTAAAAGGCATACATTGTTTTTAACTGTTGGCAATATTGACAACCATAATGACATAGGGAACTGAAGGGGGCTATTCTCGTACTTTTAGAGAGCGTTCGCATTTGCATCTCAGTCGCAATCTGTCAAAAACACCTTTTTTCCTACATTTTGAAAAGTTTTTGAACTTATATTGTTGCTAAAATGATATTTTGAGTTGAACTTTAAATAATTTTAGTACGAGAATTTGCTTTCTTTTATAAATAAACATAAGATGTAATGTGTCTCGACAAAAATAAAGGTCAGTTTCGCACGAAATACTACAGCATAAAATTCGAATTGCAAATTCCGTGGCGTATGTCTGAAATGTGTACCTTTTTGAGTTTAAAATAAAATTGTATAGCGGTCTTCAAAAGTGTGCGCTGCATCGCGTTTTGTTGTGAAATTTTAGTGATGTCCATGCTAATTTCTAATTTTATATTCGTAGCGTCTATTTCGACTTATTTTACATGAAAATGCACCAAATGTAGTGACTGGACTAAGTGATTTTTATTACTGTTGGAACATTTTTTGCGAATATATGCGATATAATTTTAACGTTAGTTTTCATTCGATTAAATTTTCCAGTTAGAGCTGTCAAACAAAAGTACGTACTAATTAGTTACCTAGTAGGTTTTGAAGTTCGGAATCTCAACTTGTAAGGCCCTGTCCTTAATATACGTTTAAAGACGCAAACTATGAATTTAGGTTGTTCTTTAGATACGTAGTACTTCATAACATGTTAACGAAGCAAAACGAGTTTATACAGGAATCGTAGCCGATGGTGTTCTTAGGTTCAGCATACCCCATTTCAAAATGGCGTGACTTTATGTTACACATACAAACATAAACTAAGGACTTCCTAATTCGCACCGTCAATTGGTGTATTCAATAAATGAAACCGCTTCGATTGCGTTGCCAAAATCTAAGAATATGTTCCAAAATCAATCCAATATAATTGGCCAATGAACCTACAAATTATCATGTTCAATGAGATCCAAACCCCGTTCAAAGTTTGTCCAGCCAAGCGATTTAATTTCAATCCATTTGGGCTAAGGATATCAATACGGTCATGTATATGTACGCCTTCTGATTCATTGGGTTTCTGATTTATGGTGAATTAGGGTAATTTGCACCCTGTATTTGTGGGGCAAGGTTGTGTTTTAGTTTAGATGGATGTTTTGATAATTCAGAGATTAGTATTTTTGAGGTTTAACCGTGTTTAGAATTAGGTATGGTGATGACTGATGTCTGTTTTCCAAGTATTATGTTGGTATGTTTATACAAATACTTGTTTTTAAACCCTTTTATTATGTAACTAACTAAGAAGAAAGTAAAGAATACTACCCATTTAACAAAAAAATAACCTGCTTTTGAAAATTAAGTGTAGGTACGTAGGCAGTACCCAAGTAACTATTGCGAGCACGAAAACGCGTTTAATATAAAGTGCCCAATCGATAGCCGCCATTTCCCTGCGGTTTTCACACAAAAAGCTGAAACTGAATTAAACAGAGGCTCATAAAAGTACAAAAAGTAGAAAGCAAACACATTGGAATTCTGTAAGCAACAGGTATGCAATTATTTTTGGCTACAGCCTTTGTTGGCAGACCTCAGACCATGCCTGCGACCATTCTGCCTTTTATTACCTTTTGTATTCAAAACGATATTTTTCCTCTTTTGTATTCGAGGCTATATTCCAATTTTGAAGTATTGTTATTTATTATTATTTATTTGCCGTGTTTGCGGCCAGCGACAGCATAAGAATTCGATTTTTAATTTAGCAACACCTCATCGATCACTCTCCGTTATTTATCTCTGGCAAGTTATGTCAATGAGCTGACATTTTTTTTTTGTAGCTAATCGAATAGCGCTCTTGTTTTAAAACAGATCCATCACAGGAGTTTATTATTTATCAATGGACGATGTAGGATCAAAAAGGAGTGCACTGAAGTGATAAAATATAAATATTTGGTTTTGTGTAGCTAAATTGATATTCTTTTCTGGAAACACAAATAAAACTGCCAAAAATGATATTTTCTATCCGATAATCCTATCGCTAGAAAGTATATCCTATCTACAAAGCTAGGTTTGAATAGGCATGTCAGAATATTATAGGTGCTTCTCGCATGAACATGAACTAAGAAAATAGTTTGCATTAGGTATAGACGATTTTTAATAATAATATTAATAAGTAATATTATATGTAAATAAAATATATGGCGGTTTAATAACTACTGCAAAAAAAATACCTGCTGCTCCTTCTTTTTTTCGTGTCGATTGACTCTCAATTTTATTGAGCAACCTGTACAGCTCTATCATTGGCCTCGTTCAAATCCTGGATGGTGCAGGTAGTTGTGCATGACGGGCTATTAAGGAGGTGATGAATGTCCTGTGAAGGTGCTCCGCACTGGCACTGCGTTTGGGATGGGTGGAGAATCCCCCACTTAGCCAAGTTATGTTTACAGCGGCCAACCTGGGTTCGCAGTCGGTTAAGAGATTTCCAGATTTGCCACTTAAGTTCGCGTCCAGGGGGCAGATGTTCTGCCGGGGGTGGTGAAAACCTACTTAAAGAACAGAAAATTGTGAAATCGTCATAGGTACCCACTTTATTCTTCTGATAAACTTATCAGACCATTTAAACTTGACTTGAGCCTTAGTAAAAATAATAACTACTTAATAATAATAATTTACAAAATTAAATTAACCACTCGCTCAAAACATCAATCACTGATCCCTACATTCCCTACAACAACCCTGCACCCCGTCCCTAACCTACCGCCTTACAAGACGCAATGATTCACAAAACATCACGTAATTAGCATGTCGGAGTCTGTCGGAGTCCCGGAGTCGGAGTCCGGAGCCGGCTCACCTGTTGCGGCGCGCGCAGATCGACCGCTGCATTGTGCCCGGTTAACCCTGCAAATGTGGGTCGGCTTGTTCCCCAGAAACACTTGACGGAATTGTGCCGATGTGATTTGATAATGGTGAGAGGATTTGAAGATTGGAAAAGGAATGTTTGATGTTTGACGGGCGATTCGAAAGAGATGTCTTGATTTGAATGAAGAATGTCTACCATGTGTGAGACAGATGATTTCTTACCTTAAAAAAAAAAACTCTTTTCAACTTACAGAACTTTTGCTGTGTTTATTATAATATTATTAAAGAGGTAACGTTTGTGAGGTTTTAGGGGGTAATCTCTGGATCTTCTGAATAGATTTTTTTATTATTTTACTAATAGAAAGCCACGTTATTTGTCAGTGTCATCACACAATCTTTTCGGGTTAATTATATTAACCCGAAAAATACCAGCTGACGAAGTGGCCACAGTCAGCTTGTTATCAATATATATAAAATTAAAACTATTATAAAAATATTTAAACTATTTTTTGGTTCCCAAAGGGAGCCGTTTTTTCATACGGACGTGGAAAACGGAATCCGTGTAAGATCACTCGTGTGTCTGTCTGACTCGCTTTTTGTCTGTCCGTCTGTTACAGCCAATTTTTCATTGTCAGTAGCTCCACTGCTGGACATAGGCCTCCCCCAAAAGGGGGGTTTGCCATAATCGCCACGCTTGGCAGGCGGGTTGGCGATCGCAGTGTATGCTGTTGCGTTCTACAGAGAACGCTGCTGCCCATTCTCTGGTGAGTCCCTTAGTCCCCTCTTACGGCACCCACGGGAAGTAATGGGATGGTATTATTCTTTTACGGCACCATACGGCACCGGCCGACACCAATACTGGCACAAAAGAGCCAACTAAATCCTACAGCTGTTTCCAACTACTGAAACTGTCTGTCCCAGAAATAGTTGACAGAACTGTGCCGATAGCCGTTCCGCGTCCGAGTAATTCAATAAAGACCCTAAGATTGCACGAATACGAAGCTGAGCGCTTCTGTTTCTGCCAACAACGGCTGGAACATTGTCGATATACTAGTACTTGTACTTGTCCCAAGACAATTTTAAATCAGGAGTTGAACAAGAAATCTTAGCAATGGATTGAAATTTGCAGTGGAGTCTATTTCTCTCTATAGCTGTGTACTTGTTTTGTTTTATCAAATGTACGCTGGCCTTGTGCCTGAAAATATTACAGAAATGTTTTCGTATTCATGAATTCGTGTAAATAAATTCCTGTCTGAATCGAAATATGGATCGTTGCATCAACGTATGTAGTTCGCAAAAACAATGGTATTCTACAGTAAGGTCATTTGATCTCTATAGGATATGATGAAATTGATTTTCATTGCGACTACAATATGGTCAAGGAGGGCCTCCGCTGTCCGTCCGTCTGTCTGTCAGCGGGTTGTATCAAGGACCGTAATAGGTAGACAATTGAAATTTTCACACATTGTGTATTTGCCATTGCCGCTATAACAAAACATAATAAAAATTAAGGTTTATATACGATACGATATGATACGGAACCCTTCGTGTCCGACTCCTACTTGTCCGCTTTTTGTATTCTAAAACATAACTAGATAGACCTCAGAAGAGAGAAAGCCATTAATTATTGCACTCAATTTAAAACTTATTTATTATTATTATTTATTTATTTTTATTTTTTTACTTGAACTGCGATCGCTGATGAAGTACCTAGATATTCATTTTTGTAACGAAATAAAACGTGAGTGGCTTTTGGGCGGGAGTATTTTCTAAATGGACAGTAGATAGCTAATATGAATCAATCAATTAACCCCATCCAAATCTGAACACTCTCCCTAACGACCCTTAACTAAGGACACGATTCCCACATCAACCCCGAATAAAACCTCCGATATATGTGTCAATATCTCTATTTCTGTCGGTGCAGTATTTGGGTCAGTCCGTCCTAAAACAGTCGACCGCCGACCAATAGAGGCTCAGTGATTGCACGAAATCACGCCGTTGTATGTTGTTTATTTTTGCGTGAATAGGTCGCTTTATTAGTGGTGTTTTTTTTAGTGTTCCGTACCCGAAGGGTAACCAATGGAACCCTATTACTAAGCAGCCAGCGGGCTGTATCTCAAAAATCGTAATAGGTAGATAGTTGAAATTTCCACAGATTCTATTGCTGCTAGATCAACAAACAATACATTAAAAAAAAATGAAGGGGCTATTATAATACAAGAAACATGTTTTTTTTTTCGGTTTATGGTACGGAACCCTTCGTGTTGGAGTCCGACTCGCAATTGGTCGGTTTTTTTTCTCGTGTCGTGTCAATAGCCAGTCGTCAATATTCTTCGTATTTTTAATTTCTTTTGCGTTTGTGGAAATATGTATGATAATACTAAATACTTCATAATCCGTCTGCCCTTGTATCATGTTACTAGTTGGTCAGTCCGTCCTAAAACAGTCGATGTGAGGCGCCGACAGCCGACCAATAGAGGCTCAGTGATTGCAGGAAATCACACTGTTCTATGCTTGTTTATTTTTGCGTGAATAGGTCGCTTTGTTAGTGTTGTTTTTTTTTCTTTTTGTGCTTATGTCGTGAACTCGTGATAAATGGCCACTCATCAGGGTGGGACTCGTCTTTCCAGTATTTCTTACTTTTTTAGGCTCTCTAAATGTATCATTATGGTTTGTGCCTGTAGAAAAAATAAGAATATAATTTTCTTCCATTCTTCCATTTTCTTACTATTCATTCTTCACACAGTCGATCTACTTTTATTCTCGACTAGTCGACCCGCGCAACTTCGTTTGCTCCACTCCTATTGGTTTCAGTGTGATGATATATATAGCCTTCCTCGATAAATGGGCTATCTAACACTGAAATAATTTTTCAAATCGGACCAGTAGTTCCTGAGATTAGCGCGTTCAAGCAAGCAAACAAACAAACAAAGTGTACAGTTTTATATATTAGTAATATAGATAAGTATTTTAGATTTCATCTTTCCTCGTGTTAACACAAACGATTTCCTTTAGGTACATTTTTCTGCCTCTTCTAAATACCCAGAAGAGAATTTGTAACTGTCGCCAATCTTCTAATTGATTTGGGGTCAATCCCCCTAATATTCTTGTGCCACATCTCAGTGCACGTTTGTGGGGCACTGTCGCCAATAGAAATGCAAAACCCAGTAGCTAGTTTCCTCATGAGCCAAGCTCGTTCGTGTTCTGCCATGTTGCATTAGGTTTCACTATAATGAATATATAGGTCACATTAATAAGTATTAGATTCCAACACGAAGCGGGAATGCATAATGAGTCATTGAACGCTATGCAGCGAACAATGGAAAATCAATCGTAGATTGTTCTACCGCCTATCTACCACGAAGTACCGAAACGCCACAACGCCGTAGCGTATCGGTTACAAAGTCTACCTACGTAAAATACTGGTATTCATTTGCAGTCGGCTAGACTGAAAAGTCAAAAGCTCCAGAAGGATAAAGATTGATTGTCTTAAGTCGATGTCAGCATCGTTATTCCATGCTATATAATACCTACATTGTTGGTTGGATAAGTACAAAGATAAGTTCACTTTGAATTAAGTTACAATACAAATTCCTCCCTTATTTTCCTGTCAACAGAACCCACCCTCTCTATATCGTTTGCGGACAAAATACGGGTGACGTAAAGGCGCTTATCCAATAACTCGATTCGTTCATTCATAAAGTATACTCGGATTCTCGGATACTCGGAATCTCGGAATTCATGGTCGAGATTGAATTTAGTGGCTGTACCACATCGTGGACTTTACTACATACGGTGTGGGACGTCGGTGTACTCGATCGTTACTGTTTGTGAAGTTTGCTGCTGCAATGCAGTTTTTTTTTTTGCATTGGACGTTACAATTTACTTTACGCTAACGTACACCTTTGTTGTCATGGCTGTAGCTTGTAGCAATTGGCGTAGCACAATAGTGATATGCGTAGCACTGTAATCATTAAAGCGTAGCACTGAGTTATTCCCGTCTCGTCACGGTTCCGATTTGTCATTCAACTTTTACTAAATTTAAGTAGTGCGTAGCGCTTTAGAGTTAATTGTTGTGACTGGCGTAGCAATATAGTGTCTGGCGTAGCAGTATAGTGACTGGCGTAGCCGTATGGTGATTGGCGTAGCACTACAGTCTTGTGTAGCTCTGAGACCATTGACGTTTCAAAGCGTAGCACTAGGCTGCATAGTGGAAAAAAATGTCCCTAAAACTTCCACCATTCAAATTAAACCCCGAGCTACTTTTCAACGATATTTTTTACTATCTCGTTAAACCTTTTAAATTAGCCTATCAGCGTCGTTATAACGCGAGGCTTAAACAAACTGCGATAAAACATGATAGGCTAAACAAGCCGTAAAAAGGTCGACAACCTAATGGAATGTAATCAAGTAATTTATTCTTTTGACGGCCGGGACGAGGGGATAAAAGGGAACGTCCCGGTATTTTGTAGATTTTATTTTTTTTATTTGTCTTGATTTTTTTTTTGTCGGCGGATCATTTATGATCATGAATTTTGTGTTTTTTGTCTTTATTTGATTTTTATGTCTGCTAAACTGTTTTCCTAAATACATCGTAATGTGTTAATTATATGTTGCTTCTTCAATTCAAAATTTTATCACTTTTTAAAACTCTTAATAAAAAAAATTGAGTAGCAAAATTCCACCCGAAAAAACGTACATACATACTACTCTGTCAAGAAAGTACCGGGAAAAGATCAATAATACACAAAATGTCTGTTATTCATCCAAATTTATATTATCACCTTCAAAGTATGCTCCTTTAGAAACGATACACTTGCGCCAACGAATAATCCATTCATCAAAACATTTTTTAAACGTTGCTTCCGGAATTGAGTTCAGTTCTCGCCGCGAATTCTCCTTGATGTCTTCTATCGATTGAAAACGGGTGCCACGAAGTGGTAATTTGAGTTTAGGAAAAAGAAAAAAGTCAGCACGAGCCATATCTGGTGAATATGGTGGTTGCTGGATGGTATTTGTTGAGTGTTTGGTTAAAAATTCGTTCACAATGATAGCCTTGTGCGAAGGCGCATTGTCGTGGTGCAAAATCCAAGAATATTCTTTCCACAAATCTGGCCTTTTTCGTCGAATTTTACCGCGATAGTCAAAGAAAACAGTCAACATGACTTTGACTTTTGATCGACTTTGGCGTGGTTTTTTCGGTTTCGGTTCAGTTGGAAGGCGCCACTCCGAAGCTTGTTGACTAGTTTGCATGTCAAACTCGTAAACCCACGTCTCGTCACCAGTAACAATGCGTTTCATGAATGTTGGGTCCGAACTGACTCGTTCTAGCATGTCCTCAGCGACTTTCATGCGATTGAGTTTTTGGAGAAAATTCAGATCTTTTGGGACTAGCCGAGCAGCAACATGTTTCATACCCAAATGATTAGGTAGTTAAAATGGTACGGAGCAGCAACATGTTTCATACCCAAATGATTAGTTAAAATGGTACGGATCGACTCGTGAGATACAGAAAGTTCGGCGGCTATCTCTCTCAGAGTTGA
Source organism: Lacanobia oleracea (assembly GCA_950371165.1). Taxonomy (NCBI): domain Eukaryota; kingdom Metazoa; phylum Arthropoda; class Insecta; order Lepidoptera; family Noctuidae; genus Lacanobia; species Lacanobia oleracea. The sequence continues at coordinate 6,696,280 of OX493398.1, forward strand.
ATGGGGATTTTCAGTCACTATTTCCTTCACTTTTGCGATGTTAACTTCAGTTGCAGACGTTGACGGCCTACCAGAGCGAGGCAAATCTTCCATCACATCTCGACCGCTTTTGAACGCTTTGAACCACTCATAAGCACGAGTTTTTGATAAGGCGATTCACCGTAAGCCTTCTGTAACATTTTCAGTGACTCCGAACACGAAATTCCATAGGCGATGCAAAATTTAAGACAAACTCTTTGTTTGATATTTTTGTCCATTATGAAATTCGCAATACACACTATAGGTATATGATATTACTAAAACAAGCACTGTATTTAATATAAATAACAGATGCAACTCAAACTCCGCGCCAAAATGGAAAACAGTTGTGCCAATCTAACAACTACAAAAAAAAACAAAAATTTGAATTTGGAACCTTATACAAATCATCCATTCCTGATACTTTTTTGACTGAATGTACATTGAAAGTTAAAATGATAAGCTTTTAAAATATTAATATTCTCATTATACAAACTAAAAGTAAAAAATAAAAACACCTCTAGCCATCTATGTAAATATAAATTAAGATCGTTTAATTGGTTGCATAATTATGCGACCCTTGCCGCTACAAAGGCGCTCCTTCAAATGTTTCTCTCGTAATGATTTTAATGAAGTGTGTAATTGTTTAGTGCAAAACCATGTTTTACCTTTACGCGATTTTAAATACACAGATCATTAGAGCGTGAAAAACTAAACATTTCATTAAATTAAATAAAACTTTATTTACCGACCATTTTGAACAAAAATATACTTAACATTTTTCTTCAAAATGGTCGGTAGCAAAAAGAATCGATACGATGCTCAAAGGCTTAAATGTGATCAAAGATGAATCCAATTCTCTTGACGTTTACACACAAACAGCGGAATACTCTTAATCTTCAAGCCTTTACACACACACACACACACACAATACATAGTACAGTTTATAATCAACCTGTTGGCTGCCTGATTAGCCCCAAGGGTTCACTACTGAACTTTTGATCAAAGCCAAGTGTCTTAGCGAATAGTTTAGACGTTGCTAATAAACGACCACAATGTGCTGTTATCTCGTCATCGTGTTTTACGTATAAAGGGTTGGAAATATTTTGTGAAATTGGTGGAAACTGAATAATATTTGAGCCTTATGTTATAAGAACTTTAGGTTTGTTATAGCTCACCGTAGGCGTGGACTGCGGACGGCGAGCATTGGGTGGCTCGCCGTCTGATCAGAACCAGGCCCGGGTCGGCGGCGCGCTGCGATCCCAACGCGCCTCAAGGACATGTCAGCACGGAAGACGGGGCCCACTAAGGCCAGTGCCTGCTGGAGCTGCGGACTTCGTTCGAAAGAGGCACCGTACCCTGGAACGCAAAGGGCACTAGGAGAAACACGGATGGGTTTTAGTCAGTAAGAGTCTGACACTCCCTCCTGCTGCACCCAGAGCGGGAGGAGTCATTTGATGAATTCCCATCCTACAAAAAAAAAAAGGTATAGCTAGGTATAGGGTTTGGTAAGTCACCGATCGTGAATCGACTATCCGGTGCTCGTCGAGCTTCATTGAACCAGTGCTTTTCTGGTAGTCACTAACTGCTGATTCTGGTTGAGGAGCTCGTGGCTAGATAATAACAGCCGCACGGGTCGATCTTCAAGGTTACGCAGCGCTTGCCAAGGTTGGTCTGTGGATGGGTTACCATCTTAACATAGCGAGTTTCCTCCGTGCCTCGGAAAGCACGTTAAGCCGTTGGTCCCGGCTGTCATTTGTAGATCTATGGCAGTCATTACGGATTGTCAGAAGCTAGTAAAATCTGACTCCAGTCATGCCATGAAGTACCGTGTTACCCAGTTAATGGGTTGTGGAGGTCTGGTAGGCAGCCGCTCCACGTAAAACACTGGTATTCAGCTGAAACCGGTTTGACTGGAAGCCGACCCCAATATAGTTGGGAAAAGGCTGGGCAGATGATGATGACTAGCTGCTGATTCTGACTTTTAGGAGTTGCAAGTGGTTGGGGACATCCCAAAAATAAAATTGGTCACCTTGGCTTACAATCCATAACTTAGCAAAACTGCTTTCCGTTACCACCTTTAACAGGTTTAATGAACTTCCCTGTCTATTAAAACTAAAGTTTTAGCAATAAAGCTTCGATTATTCAGCAAAACGATTAATATTTTTCCACCAAATATTGTTGTAACCAAAATAGAAGATTAGAAAGAATCTCTTTTTAGTCAAAGTTGGTCTACAGTTGTTGTTTCAGGGTAAAAGATGTTCATATTCAGGAGACCTCTAACTCCCATAAATATTCCATCTTTGAACGTTGTATTTCAACTATATTTTATAAAAACCGGCCAAGTGCGAGTCGGGCTCTCACACGAAGGGTTCCGTACCATAAAACTAAATTTTTATTATTTGTTGATATAGCGGCAATAGAAATACACAATCTGTGAAAATTTCAACTATCTACCTATTACGGTTCTTGAGATACAGCCCGCTGACAGACGGACGGACGAACGGACAGCGGAGGCATAGTAATAGGGTTTCGTTGGTTACCCTTTGGGTACGGAACCCTAAAAAAGGACTCGAATGGAGCGCGAGTCAAACTCGCATTAATCCGGTTTTTTTTAAAGATTAACTGCAAACTTCACAACACACACGTCACTGTTATCAGAACACAGAATAAAACATAACGAAACATTTAACATAATTATGTAAAATGCATGCATTCAATATAAAATATAAGCCACATACCGGAACAACGTCGGTACTCGAGAATATAAAATTACTCATGCAAAATGAAAATTTTATTACTTTTCACAATAATGAAATTGAAGCCCACGTCATGCTTGCTGCAGTGAAGTTACATTCTCTTTAACGATATTAATGGGGTAAATTTATAGGTAGCAGTAGTAAGTTCCTATTAATTGTTACTAATATTATAATTATAACGCTGAGGAGTTTGTTTATTAGTTTGGTTGAACGCGCTAATCTCAGGACTACAAGTTCGAATTAAAAAAATATTTTAGTGTTGGACACCTATAAAAATAGGCCGTTTATGCTTTAGGGTACTTCCCGTTGACTTAGAATCATGAGAGTGCTTTAAACTATACTAATATTATAAAGAGGTAAAGTTTGGAATTTGTGAGGTTGTAGTCTATCTATACTAATATATAAAGCTGAAGAGTGTGTTTGTTTGTTTGAACGCGCTAATCTCAGGAACTACTGGTCCGATTTGAAAAATTCTTTCAGTTTTTAGATACTCCATTTACCGAGGAAGGTTATAGGCAAAGACCAATAGGAGCTGAGCACACGAAGTTGCGCGGGTCAACTAGTAGTTTATAAACATCCGTAGGTAATTTATACTCGGAAAAAACCGGTCAAGTGCGAGTCGGACTCGCACACGAAGGGTTCCGTACCATAAACCCTAATTTTTATTATTTGTTGTTATAACGGCAATAGAAAAACACAATCTGTGAAAGTTTCAGATTTTCAGCTCTCTACCTATTATGGTTCTTGAGATACAGCCCGCTGACAGACAGACGGACGGACGGACAGCGGAGGCTTAGTAATAGGGTTCCGTTGATTACCCTTCGGGTACGGAACCCTAAAAAAGGACTCGATTGGATCCCTTGGAGCGCGAGTCAAACTCGCATTTATCCGGGTTTTTTTTAAAGATTAAACCTGCTTTCTAAGACCAATTACGGTCAAGTACAGTAGAATTCTCTAATTACAGTTGAACCCTCTGTTTCCAAAATTCTGTATAAATGGAAAGAATATCAAATATCAACTTGTTAACAAGAGAAACGAAAAATTAATTGTTCATTAAAACACAGTTAATTTTCCTGGTTTGCCTAAGGGAGCGTGCTCTCTTCCCTAGCGACACAGAAATTAATTTATGAAAGTAAAAACAACGGGCATTCCAGCTTGTTTGACTTTACTTACTCACTCTATAATAAAATGTATACATGGGTAAGATTTTAACTGCTGAACTACTAAACCAATTTTTTCATAAGTCAGTTGTACCTTCACTAACTTCATGTGTCATTGATGCTCAAAGTACGGTTCGCGAAAGCTTTCCGAGCCGATCGATCGTGAAAATTTCCAAAAAATAAAGTTGTTTTTCAGTTTGGTTAGCACATTGCAAGCTTGAATCACCTGATTGTCTGATAAATAGATGATTCCGTGCTTCGGATGGCACGTATAAGCCGGTGGTCCCGGCCGCCAAATGGCGGTCGTCAATCAAACCATGTCAGAGACCCTTGAGGCGGTTTAGAAACTCTAACACTAGGGTGTGTGGGGTCATTAGACCTTACTGCCCATTCGATAAGAAAAGTCAGATAAAATATTGTTCCGTGTTTCGGGAGGCGTATATAAGCCGGTGGTCCCGGCCGCCAAATGGCGGTCGTCAATCAAACCATGTCAAAGGCCCTTGAGGCGGTTTAGAAACTCTGACACAAGGGTGTCGTTAGACCTTACTGCCCACACGGTAATTAAAAGATGACTGATGATTATGACTCCATCATATAAGTTGTTTTGAGGTTGTTGAAAGAATTTACGAAAAATCCGAAATATCACTCATGCAACGACAAGTGTAGCGTGATTCTGTAACCTCTCACCGTGCGAGCTTGGGTGAAAGGCACATGAATGGAGATGTCAATCCATACAAACTACATGGAAGGACAGTTCTCTTCACGCTCTCTCCACCTAACGAAAGCAAAAGCTTACACGGTGAGTTATTGGCAGGATAGACCTGCGATATTATGTTTCTACTACACTTGACATAACAATATGTACTTACCTAAGTTAAGGTAAACACACAGAACAAAAATAAAACATACATACATTACACATGTTACATAGTAGCTCATAAGTTGTTAGTAATGAGGTAGTAACAGATTATGCTTATATGCTAAATTACTGTTATTATTAGGTGCTTAAATTACAAGTTTATTTAGTTACATAACCCTATAGCTATCTCTACAAAACCCCACTCATAATTTTTTAGGGTGCCTTCAAATTTGTCGCAGTGCCGCGCTGAAGCTGCGCGCCACTTTGCACAAATTTGGAGGCGCCCTTACCAGCCTCATGTTATTTTAAGTGCTGAGTTTTTCTTTCACTTTAGTAGGCTGAGATGGGAATCGATCACTTGCTGCCTAAGTATTTCGAGGTAGAACGCCGAGTCTGAATACCCCAGCCCTTATATTCTTTGTCAGTTAGGTACGTACGATCCTCTGCGTAGCCGCCTAGAAATTCTTGGAACGAATCGTACCCCTATTCAAGGGTACCTTTTGTCCCGAAAAATGAATTCCACTCTTCTCAATAAAAGGTTTTAGGAAATATTATAAATGGACTAGCTCCTGATGTCAGCTTCGCCCAGAAGAAAGTCAGAAATTTTCTTAAGGTCACCCCATTCTCTAAGGAAATTTCCCCTGGGAAAAAAAAAACGTATGTCCGTCTCTAAAGTCCAATCGCATAATTAATTATCTTTCCTATCTCTATAACAATACTAGCTGAACCGCGCAACTTCGTCTGGGTCACATTTTTCATAAATGCTCCGCTCCTATTGGTCGTAGCGTTGATGCTTTATATCCTATAACCTTCCTCGATAAATGGGCTAGTCAACACTAAAAGATTTTTTTTATTTGAACCAGTAGTTCCTGAGATTCGCGCGTTCAAACAACCACACAAACACTTCAGCTTTATTATATTAGTAAATAAAGATTCCATCATTTGTTCAGCGGTTGAGGCGTGAATACGTTACAAACAAACAGAAAGACAGAGCTATAATATTAATGTGGATACGAATGGATAGCGGAAATGTACTTTAAAGCATTTTCTGAGCTTTGTAAGATTTTTACAGAGCTTTATTCTGAAATGTTTCACCTTTATTCTTTACACGTGCAAAATCTATCATGCTGCGAAAGATCAAATATGTCTGACCGGGTTTTGTATGGAAATGAGCCCTCCTTTCGATATTATGTAACCACGTTCGCTTGAGATATTTTCGATTTTGTTTTGCCATTTTTATTATTCGATTCTTTATTTCGATTCGGTGGAAACTCTATTGCTTTTGCGTTATAGCTTTTTGTTAGCTAATATTTGGACCCGACTTCTATTCGATCAATCTGCCGCAGTCTAACCTGGGGGGGCTACTCTCTAAGCCCGAAGCCGAAGACTTACGATTAGTCCCGAACCCGAACTAAGAGTGAATAACAACACGATTATATAGTAACATTTTTTTTTTTTTTTTTTGTTTTATTTATTCCAGAAAGTAACATAGAAAAAAAAACACATATCTTCTGTCAAACTGCTGTACAGTTTGTCGGCAGTGTTCTCGTGGGTAGTTACAGTTTAACCCAAGTAGGTACTTATCGACTACTTTATACTTACTACTACCACATTACTTTGAACAAAAACACTTAATAAAATAATAACAAAAGGGGCACGAGTCAGATCTTCCCACCAGGCTGGCCACGCATGCACACAACGCAATCGACATTCAATGTACTCTGTGGTCCTGACCGCCACCGCACCCCCCCCCCCCCACTGCGAGATAGCTACGCAGCGCGAGCGAGACGCCGCGACGGCCGCCCGAGATCGGCCAAGCCAAGAGGCCCACAACAACAACAAGCCGCGCGTATGCCAGACTGGCCGGCCCGCGCCTGCCTCATACTCGTAAAGTCATTACATAACTTAGCAGCCAGACAAAGATAAACTATCTCGATGTGACTCTTTACACAGACAAATTTCAAAGAAATAAACTACTGTTTCAAACCAATGTTTCACTTGATTTGGTAATCGTTATTTTTGCATTTAGGTACGAGTACATTGATTTCAGTTACATTTCATTTCTAAACTGAGTGTTACAATAATAAAGAATAAAGAGACACATCAAGACTGCTCACAGACTGCTGACAGCATAGGTCTAACGCTAAGGACACAAACCCAAATAGTGCTTACGCAGGACATTCTTTAATACATTTTTGGAAACTGCTTCAGTTTTAATTTGCGTAGGTAATTCATTTAACAATGTTGGAAGTAGCCATCGCTGTGTCCTTTGACCGAAATAATTATTTACTTTAGGGACTACATATCTGTTTCTCTGTGTCGCTTTACGAGTTGGCCGGTTATACACTCTCTTAATCTTGTATTTGTTTTTATTGTGGTGTGCTAAGATTATACTTAACTTGATTTTTTTTTGGATAGGTATTATTCTACAAGTTTTAAATAACTTTTCGTACTCCTTATTAATATTGTCTTTAGTTGCCTTATTTGCTAGTAATTTTAATAGTCTAATTTGCAATTTTTTTATGTTATTTAAATGTACCGGAAACGTCAGTCCATAAGCAGCCAACCCGTAATTTATTGTTGCATCTGCAAGCGCGTGGTAAAGAATGTACAGTATTCGCTTACTAACTATATATTTTAAATTATTCAGTTTACCTAACACTGAGCGCAGTCTACTACATACCGTGTCTACATGTATGTCCCAAGAAAACTTCTCATCAATTGTTAGTCCTAGGTACTTATAGCTCGCTACGCGCTCAACACATTCACACTGACAATTTACCTTGTTATCATGAAGGCATCCATACGAGTGGCCCTTTACTGAGATACAGGCATTTTTAGCACCATGGTTATACGGAGACGATATCAACATACATTTGGTTTTATTTAAATTAATAAGAATGCCATTATCGTGCGCCCATTTTACTAAGTTGTCCAGATCTTCTTGCATTGCGGACTGGATCAGTTCACAGTCCCGACCACTGTATGCCAAGCACGTGTCGTCTGCATACATATAGGTATTACAGTTTTTGATGACGTTGACCATACTATTGACGTGCATGATGTACCCAATCGGTCCATAAACTGACCCAGTCGGCACCCCATAACTGACTTTACCGAGTTCACTGTCTGCTCCTTTAATTCTAACTTTCAGATATCTGTTGTGGAGATATTGCCTAAACCACCCTTTAACAGGCCCTCGTATTCCACACTCGTCCATGGCCTGTAGCAAACCCTCATGGTCCAGAGTATCGAAGGCTTTTTTAAAGTCAATAAAGGTTAATAAAACCATCTCTTTCGAATTTAATAAGCTATTTATATCATCAGTAAACTTACTTAATGCCGTTGCTGTGCTTCTATTTGGCCTAAAGCCATGTTGGGTATCAGTTAAAATATTATTACTTTCTAAAAACACTGTTATTTGCCCCATTATTACTTTCTCGACAATTTTATTAATTACGCTCAATATCGCAATAGGCCTATAATTTGTGTATTCTTTGTATTTCCCCCCCTTGAAGATTGGTCTAATAATTGAAATCTTTAATTCATTAGGATATGACTCTCTATCTATACATTTATTTATGAAATGAGCAATGACTTGGCTGATTGAATACTTAATTATTTTTAAATCTTGAACTCTAATACCATCGGAACCCGGGGACTTACTACATTTTAACTTATCAATGATTAAACATATATCTCTAGGACATACCTTTTTAAATCTGAAACTCACATCACTTTCCTTTACATATTCACTTCTTTCATAAAATAAAAGATTACATGAGTGTTTCTGTTTTAACGAACCAATTTCATTAGTAAATGTTTGACAAAACTTGTTACATACGCTATCCAGTTTCTCGATACTTCTTATAAAATACTTTTGTATCACATCATCGACATTCATCTTTTTTCTGCCAAGCCACTTGTTCGCACACTCCCAAACTTTCCTCATGTCTCCATTGCAGTTTTTTATCTATAGTCGCCTGTGCGCATTTTTAGCAACATTTACAGCTTTATTTGCTTTATTTCGATATTTTGTGTATTCCAAACGTAGTGTCATATTTTTAGGATTCGCTTTCCATTTTCGAAACAATGCATCTTTATATTCTAGTAATATTTGCAGCTTTTTATTAACCCAGATATTAGAATCACGTTGTTTGATTATTTTTATAGTTTTCGACGTGCCGTAAATGTTGTCAAAAATGTCGCACAGTCTCCTATACAATTCCAAAGAGTCTTCAATAAACATGAGATTACTCCATTCTACATTACATAACTTAGTTTTGACAGATTCATTGTTAAGCATCGTGCGATAACAAGGAGGCATCAGCTGTTTATCCACTTCCATTGAAAGTCCCGTTAAATAGTGATCGGATACTTTCGTTGTTAGTACGTAGGCGTGCAGCTCGCCGGACGGTCGCGCACTTCGCATAAAAATATGATCGATGCATGATGTCACTCGACGCTCCGATACCACTACCTCTCGCGTAACATCTTGGATGTAAAATTGCTTAGCGGTTAGGTGATACGGAGTGCCGTAGATTCTTCGATCTTTTTTTACGTGAACTTGACGTTTGTTTTTTTTACAGCTTTTAAGGACTGTAGACCTTATTTTATGGTTTCAAGTTCAACTCGATACCTCCACGCGTTCCCGAGATAAAGGGTCTTAACAGACGGACGGACGGACAACAAAGTGATCCTAAAAGGGTTCCATTTTTTCCTTTTGTGGTACGGAACCCTTAGAAACTCCATTTGCCTACTTTTCTAGAAGCTTCCATAGATTTCTCCAGTAAACAAAATTACTTGAAAGTATGCTTGTAATTTCTAATAACCGTCCCTCTTCATTATGTTCGACAAGTAATTGCTCGTCCACTATCAAAGTATCAACTTCGTTAGCCTAAATTGATTACCTATCTTTATTAATTTCATAATTTGGAAACTAGTTTATGCTGTCTTCTGTTGTCAGTACTTCACTAGGGAATTGAGTGATCAATGAACGCTTTTTAGAATAATTAAATGATAACTTGGACCTTTTTAGGGTTCCGTACCAAAGGGTAACCAACGGAACCCTATTATTAAGCCTCCGCTGTCCGTCCGTCTGTCTGTCAGCGGGCTGTATCTCGAGAACCGTAATAGGTAGACAGTTGAAATTTTCACAGATAGAGTATTTCTATTGCCGCTAAACAACAAATAATAAAAATGGAGGTTTATGGTACGGAACCCTTCGTGTGCAAGTCCGACTCGCTTTTGGCCGGTTTTTTTTTAATCTACCAATATAATTTTATGGTTTAATTTTTATAAATGAAAGAATTTTCGTAACCATCCTCTACTATGACGTCACATTGCCATCATAAAACAATTGAGAAAAAGGGATGGTTCTATTCGTCATATTTATCTCCTTCTCTATCTCATACCGAAATGATTATGGTATTAATAATAATAATAAAACTCCGCAATTATTGTACCGATAGTCGTGTCAGCCAATGGCTTAATAGTCACGAGCCTCGACCAACACCTTAGGAGGCTCTCGTTGGGCAGCTGGATCAAGGGCTTGATTCAGAAAGCGGTACTTCTGGACACGGCTCGCATTGTCAGGAGGTTTCTTTCTCTGGACCCTGTTCCCGACATCGGTGGGCTACTATTTTTATATTTTTAAATGTTTTCTTTTATATATAGGTATATATATATATTGTATAAAAATATTTAAAAATGTATAAATAAGTGAAGAAGATGAATAAGGGAAATAATAATAATAATAATAATGCTTTGTTGTCAGGCGACTTAGGCCCATAGAAAAGAATACACAAAATAATATTATAGAAAAATACACTAATACATATTAAAATCATAAAAACTAAATCTATTTGCTGCGCTGGGTCGGCGACGTATTGCGCTGAGTCGTGGTGTCAGGTAGCCTACCGCGAAAACGCCGATAGATGACACCCGTCGGTCAAAATTCTTCCTTCAAGGACATAGTTGGCAGGTCAGTAGTGTCAGATACACAGATTTCTCCCACAAATAATCTTACCACTTCATAACATTACTCTTAGTTTAGTCCAAGTAGCATTGTTCTGGGGATGTTAATATAAACTGAGCAACCCTCAGAAGCCCTCGAACCTCTACAACCAGCAAACTTTTCCTTCCGCATAAGACCAAAAGAAAACAACACCCTAAAAGCATCTTAGCCTGTTAACATCTAATAAATATTTATCAATCCATCCACTGTTAATATATTAAAATTCCCTGCCAATCCAAAGTTTGGAGAGGGAATCGCAAAATGTATTTGTTTAAGTGTTTGTTTCGGGACTCTTCGGGGAGCTTCGGCAATCTTCGGAGCTCATTTTCTTCAATATTCGGGACTCGCAATTCGTTGTAAATTAGTGTAATTGTACGAATCCGCCGCAGGGCTAGCTGCTCATTTCCACTTTCAGTGTGTTTTCAACTTCATTATGGCGTTGTAGAACTGTTGATTAAGGTAATTCGTGGTTATAAGGCTATTGAGAATTGTGTTTTATGTTAATTAAAGAATAATATCCAGAAGGATAAGAAACTTGTTTAGTTCTCCAAACAATATTGGAACCATAGAGAACCGAGACGACACAGAAGCCAATGCTAGATACGGCTTTCCCAAAATTTTCCATACACACCAAGCGTGTCCAGCAAGCGTCAACCATAGGACTTGACGGCCTAAGACAATACTGACAATGGCCACAACAGACGCAAGTTGTGGTCAGCGCATATTGTGCGGTCATGAATATTATTAGTAATGGGGTCTCCAGTCGCTGTTGTTTCCGTGGTCTGATCTTGTAATGGAAAATATACAGAATTTTCATTTTTTAAAGTGAAAGCTTTTCGTTTTGATCTCAGTTTAATCAAGCTAACTTTAGGTACTTTCCTTCTGGGTTTTTATAGCAATCAGTTGTCGTATTCCCGAATAGTTATAATGCATACTCTTGAATTCTGTCGCATTATTTGAAAGTAGCTTATTTTTTACAGCATCGCCTTTTATAGTAGTTAGTCAGAAACATGAGGTGCCAGACTCACTCAATGGAACCGGAAAATGCTCCGAGAAAAAATACCTATCCTAAGATACTCAACATTATTCAATGAAATAATTTTCATAATCAGATCAAAACTTTTGGAGATTTCCTCCAAATCCTCAAATAACTCGTTTCTTATAAGTATTTGAAAGAAGGAAAAAGAGTTTATTTACGTCAAGCCAACGAATACAAAAATTCGGGTTATGCAAGTTAGGAAGATATGCGTCGCATCGGCGCAAAACGACCCTCGTTCAGCATAATGCTGGGACTCGTGTGCGAGATGGTGCCACAGCGCGACAGCCGACATTGACTGTTAGGCGTCGGCCGGAGCAGCGTAAAAAGTAGTTAAAACTAAAATAAACAAAAAATAATAAATAATACGGTAAGCAAGATATTGGTTGGCAGACTATCGACCTATCGACCCAATTCGTAAACCTCTTCAAAGTTTTTATTACTTTAAACAAAACGAACCTCCGAAACTCGAAAACACTCAAACAATACCAATCCCATCGTACATTGCTGGCCACATATCCACAAAGCACACAACAGATTGCTATCCACGCCGTCTTGTATACGTTCCAATTACGCAGCGGTCGCGCTGCGGCTCGCTCCGGTATTATTGGCTAACCACCGCCGGTATCCAAGACAGAGCATTGCGTTCTAAGGCTGGCTTCACGGCTTGAGGTAGATTTGCCTTGACGTCTGAGCTAAAGCTTATAGTAGGATAGGTATGATTATGTTATTTTGTACAATGCAAGTAAGATATACTTGTGAAATCTAGATTTTGAGTTGATCAATCTTAATTTATAAAAAATTTCACAGATTTGGCATGTTCATGTTCTTGGGGAGTTTAAGGGAGCACTAAAAGAGGACTTTCCGAAATTCCTACGGGAACGGGATATGCGCGTACGGAGTCGCGGACAAAAGTTAGTTAATATGAAAAAGCCTTATATTAATGACAAATAAAGAGATTTCTATAACATCTGTATTCCCCAAAGACTGAGGCGGAGGTGTAGACTCACAATTCGCCAGTTACGGCAAAATCGTATATTAAAGGGGGCGAAGTCATTGCCATCAACCGGGCACAGGAACAGGTTGTTACGGTTAACCTGGTAAACTCTAAATAGACTCCGCACTCAGAGTAAAGACAACCCCCATAGGTGAGGATTCTCGTATGGCTCCGATCTTCAGTGCTTGTGTGGCGTCTCTCCATAAAACCGTGACCCTCCTTTCGCATTTTCTGTCACCTATTCATTATTGTTGATGTGAGACCTTTACGGCTGCGCAAACATATTATTTTAAAGTATTTGCTATCGATACACTAAGAAGAACAATCCAGATTCCACGTTGCTACATAAAAATTAAATATGGACTGATAAATTGTCAGCGTTTCCAAACGTCTTTTATAATGCGCACAGCAAAGAAGTAGAACTCTGCCTGCGTTTGTGTAACCGAACGCATACAACCCCAATCTCTTCAATGTTAGTGTGAACAGGCTTCTTCTGGGTAAGCTTGGTCCATCGTCGACTTTGTCTCTGTCATCTCTGACCTAGACTAGAGTCCAGAGCTAATTTGCTCTGGACCCATCGCAAAGAAAAAAAAGAAAGAAAAGAAGTTTATTTCCTCAAAAGCGACGCACAAAACACAAAATAATTAAGGTAAGTTATCATTACACCGCTGCATTATCAATCACCTCTCGAAAAATCGCGTTACCCATAAGAAACTGACATAAAGAACCGCTTAAATTAAACGCTTTATAAATAAAGCCAGGTGACGGCGTTTACGTGAAACAAACAAGTGCCTATCGGGTGCGAGAGCTAAAAGGAGCTAACTGCATTAATTAGTGCGTCGAGCGCTTGTCGGGGATAATCTAGTGAAGTAGTGACACTTCTACAGTTACTCGATTTACTTGCTTATCCGTAGCGTGATATTGTGTTGTGGAGAATATTTTCATGTAGGCCTTTTCTTGTTGACCATTATTTTGAAAGTAAATACTTTTTGTTTTTAGCCTATGTTGTCCCACTGTTGGGCAAAGGCCTCATATTTTCCCAGCCAAGTTTTTCTGATGCCTTCTCCGGCCAATCCGTCAGGAATTAGTCCAAATCGTCACGCTAGTGTTTTTTAGGTCTGCCTCGGTTGCGACGTCTGTCTTCAGGCACTCTCTGCGTGGCGATCTGTCCTCGTGCATCCTGTAAATGTGCCCCGCCCAATTCCAAAACTAAAAACTAATTTAAAAAAATGTCTGTGTAGTTCTTTGCACGTTCTTCTGCATAGAGATTTACACTTTGGGACGAGGAACAAGCTTCATGTTTTTTGACTGACCGACCTTTTCTATTCAAAAGTGCCACACTTTTAGGAAGGTAATAAAGTGAAGACGCAGCTGTTTTTTTTTTCTTAATTAAAGCTAGTTTGTGGAACATCCAACAGAATACCAGTGAGAGGTAAGCAGAAAAACTAATCAAAGGTAAATAAGTAAAAATGTGTTCTCTAAAATCGTAGTGTAGTAGACAAAATACTGCTACTCCAAATCGACTACGCTGCAAGCCTCTACGAGCCTATGCTACGAGCCTACGGAACTGCTACGCAGACATTTCTACGCTACGAAGAATTCACTAACCTTCGTAGACATTGCTACGCCGCATCTTGATGACCATCGATTCGAGATCTAGTAATAATAATAATTAACATCCAATGAGGTTGAACACTACAAAAGTAATTATTTAAATAAATTAAATACCGGTACTTAATTAAATGAAATTTCTTAAAAGAAAACTAATAAACCTCCGTGAAACTAACTAAAACAAGACGCTATTCCCAGACAAAAACGCATAAAATACTCCGCTCCAACTTTTAGCATAAATAGAAACACGTATTGTGCACCAATTAGCACAAAGCTGCGTTTAATCTACGACACAAATTGCAGAAATTGCAGCGGGAGTGTCTGACACTTGTGAATAATTACGTCCTCGCTACGTGCCGTATATTATATTAAATTAAAGGATCACCTGCATAGGTGTCCCGGCTAACTTATGTTGTCAGTGTGAGTTCGTTTGTTTGTGCAGTTTGAACTTCGAACAAAGTTAAGGTCGACAGCTGCTAGTATATAAGTCTAAATTAATTTTATTTGGAGGATATTATGTATTTAGAGTATCGTACTCGAAGTGTAACTACCGGAACTATATCTAAGCCTCCACTGTTCGTCCGTCGGTCTATCAGCCGACTATCATCATTTGACTCGATTCGACTGTCATTTTTACAGTGTGTATTTCTATTGCCATTAATAAAAATTGGTCCCCGTGGATTTTTCAAATTATTAGTAAATAATAATAAAATAACTTATCTAAAACAACTGCAGTTCGAGTACTAGGAAAATACTAAAATCCCATAAAAAACTTTTTTAATAAATATTTCGCAAATCAATATAAAGCGCTTACGCAAACAGAAACAGAGTGAAATAAATAATTCAGGAATCACAGTTTTATTCTGTCAGTCGTTCGCAGCTGTTTTACTAGGCGCATATCTTTTACGAGCTTCGAAAGTACATAAACCTTTCTATTATGTCTTGGGAAAACTTGAGAAACCGTTTTTTCGCGAAATTCCTAGGATGTTAGTGAAATACCGAATTTTTGCATTGGATATTAAAATCAAATTTTAAGTATTTAGATACTCTTAAGATGTTTTGAACTCGAATGCTGATTGGCTAGAATCTAGCCAATAAGCATTCGAGTAGAGAATAATCTACACTCTAGATTATTCTAAGATTCAGTTCATATATTTTGTGATGGAGTGTTTGTGTGTGTGTTTAAGGGGTAAATTACTCGCTAAATTTGAAGTAGGGTTTAGTTCTTAATTCCAAAATCTTAATGTATAGTCTGTTTTTTAATTTCGGAGACTAAATTGACAAGTGCGAATGGCAAACTGACATAGATTACAATAGGATTTACGTCAGTTTTGACATTTGCACTTGTCAATTTAGTCACCGCGATAAAAAAAAACAGGTTTTTGAAACCAGTTTGACAGGTTTTCAGGCTATAGTAGAGTTTGAAGAAAACTCAACTTCAAATTCTTAATTAAAAATTGTGAAATTAGTTTCCCAAAAATCTGGCCTTATGCAAGAACTCCAGTATTTCCCAATTGCCTGCGACACCTGGGTACATGAATGTATGTCACAGTTTCCCTTCAAACAGTAATAGGTATTTTCCGTTTATGTCAACGCGGAAATGAAACGCAAACAGTCGGAGCTGTGTTTACGTCATAAAATTTAACGCAAAATAATCGAGAACACGTGAAAAGTAAAGACAATTTACATTATAATTTGAATGCTGTTTGCTTTCATTTTGTTAATTAAAAGTTTTTTTTTGGGAGTGGAGAAGTAATTTTATGATTTTGTGGGTAGTTTGAGGTTTTATGGCAGCTGTTAAGACAGTTTGTAATAGTTGTAATGGTTACTTTATGAAAAGTAAATATTTCAAGTAATGAAAGGTCTAGTAAACATGAAACAGAGAAGGCCTGTGTCTCAGCAATGGGAACTTCTCAGTTTTTGTCCCAGCTCTGTTTCATTCTCTTCTTATTCTCTTTGTGAGAGGGAGTTTGCCGTAATCCAATACGCCGATTCAATGTGTCAAGCCGGTTTCCGGTTTCAAGAGTTTTCCTTACACCGTATTTTTAGGGTTCCGTACCAAAAGGGTATTCAACGGAACCCTATTACTAAGCTTCCGCTGTCCGTCCGTCCGACCCTCCGTACGTTCGTCCATCCGTTTGTCAGCGGGCTCTTTCTCAAGAATCGGACTAGAACAGGAAAACCTTTCAATAAAAATACTAAAATAAAATAAAAATAGAAAAATAATAAAAGGTCTAGTTTCATATCCGGCCACGGAGCGTATTTCTATCCTAATCAGCTGTCAGTGGCAGACCCGAACGAAATAGACTCGTGAAAGTTTGACAACCTCATCAAACTTGTATGGATTTCAATGCGTAACGCCCCTTAATATAATTTGTTAGGAGACTAAAAGAATACTGTGGAGATAGTTGACGATAATTGGTTTAGTTATTTGTATCTGCTTTCTTTGATTTCACTTAAACTAGGGCTGCTATTTTATGTTCTTCTAAGTACCCAAAGGCGCAGACCCACCGCGGCGCATGCTGTGCACGAGCAAGAGGCGCACTTTAACTACGTGGATACATTTGTTTGACAACATGGGTCTACGTTTCCACCGCAGTACACACTACAAGTACACGTCCACAACTATGTACAACTGTAGCGTGACCCACCGCGGCGCACTGTGCTGCGATACAGTTGTACAAAGTCGTTGGTGTGTACCGCATGCACACCGTAAATGGCGTTGACAGCGTTGAGCTATGTGAGCGCCATATTCGAGTAAGCCACGCATGTACTAATGACGTCAATTGATGCGTAGCGTGACCGTGGGTTACAGTGGACACAATCACATACATTTCTTGCAAAGCGAAGCTTGGAGTTTGATACAGAATACCTCTAACGATCTGAATCAAAGTTGTTTAAAATGAGCTTTATGCACTTTTCAAAACTTAATTCTCCTTGGAGAAGAACGAGCAGGAATCTCCATGAACCCTTATTTCAAGTTATAACAAAATCATGGTTCCATATTTTTTAATATTCACTTCATTATTAATTACTAGTTAACCCGCGCAACTTCGTCTGTCACATTTTTCATTAATGCTCTACTCGTATTGATTGTAGCCTATACCCTTCCTCGATGAATAGGCTATCCAACCCTGAAATATTTTTTCTATTCGAACATTAGTTTCTGAGATTAGCGCGTTCAACCAAACAAACAAACTCTTCAACTTTATTATCAGCTTTATAATATTGGTTTATACATCTTTTAAATTCTTAACACCGCAGGCTAAGGGAACCTCGTGGGGTTGTGGTAGGTAACTGTACACTGAAAATTCTTAAATGGCACTTCACTGTAAGAGTCATTGTTCACAAGGAAAGTCGGTCCCTTGCTACAATAGAAGTTTAAAAGTAGCAGACACAGCATGCATCTTTGGGGTGACTGAAAATTGAATTTTGTTTCTGAATTCGGTCGAAATTGTGTCAGTTCTAAGCGCCTTCATTGTTAAGTTAGGAAGCATGTGACAATGAAGTATTTTGGCATATTTAAAGATATTCTTACTTTGAATGTAGCACAACAATCAAATAAATATTTAGTTTATATTTAATTTTGTTTAATTGATTAAATTTCTTTTAGTCCATTCAATGGTCTGGTAGATACCACTGTCAGCGATAATTTCACCATTGTGTCCATAGAATTAAGTTCGTGTAAAGGCGCAGATCCACGCCATGCACGCCGTATATATTAACTCACGACTATGTACAACTGTATCGCAGCCATGAGCCACGCTACAGTTGTACATAGTTTTGGGTGTGTAGCGGCATCAAGGCCGCCACAAGAAAAACCAACAGAGCAAATCTACATCGCAACAAAAAAGAACCGCGACGCCATCTATCCGACTAGCAGCGAACTACATCGTTGAAATCCTGCATCGCGCAAGCAGAGTTTACCGTGCGATTTGAACACATACATCAGCCCGAATATCAACTATTGGGCAGTAGCCCGCCAGGCACAACAGCCGCCTGGTTGGAGGATCCTCCTTTTTAATGGGGGTATGCGGGACTTTGATTGGTAGCGGTACAGAGAGTGTACCGCTACCAATCAATCAATCAATCAATCTCATCACCCCGACTCACTGGGGCACCGCATATAGTTCCGACTCACAGTGAACTCTGCGACTACCGGTTCCGACTCACTGGAGCCAGCAGCAGCACCACTCCGACTCACTGGAGCCTGCAGCATCATCCCGACTCACTGGGATCTCATCACCCCGACTCACTGGGGCACCGCATATAGTTCCGACTCACCGAGAACTCTGCGACTTCCGATTCCGACTCACTGGAATCAACTTTCAATTGGCTTGGCAAGCATCTCAAGATGCATGGACGACTCATCCACTATCGACCTCCGGTCTCCGGAGGGGAGTGATGTAGCGGCATCAATACCGCGACAAGAAAAACCAACGGAGCAAATTACATCGCAACAAAAAGAACCGCGACGCCATCTATCCGATTAGCAGTGAACTACAACGTTGAAATCCTGCATCGCGCAAGCAGAGTTTACCGTGCGATATGAACATATACATCAGCCCGAATATCAACTATCGGGCAGTAGCCCGCCAGGCACAACAGCCGCCTGGTCGGAGGATCCTTCTTTTCAAATGAGGTATGCGGGACTTTACTCTCTGTACCGCATACCTCCTACCCGATCTGTGCCAATTTGGTTATGTGGGTGATAAATAGTGAGTGAGGGTACACTTACGGGGTCTGGTAAATTATAGTCCACCTCAGTAGTTACACAAGTTTATTGTCCCAACACAACACAGTCTTAGAAGGCACAGTTATAGTTTTTGAGCTAATATAGTAAGCGTAAGCAAGCACCAAGCGAAATAAACAACTTCGTCAACACAGCGGTTTAGCGCGGGTAATAACACAATAAGTACGGCTCAAGCGTCAGCGAGCGTGCGTTCGACGTTGGTCATAGATCGTGACTCTTTGTGTGCGTTGACAAACGCGTCAACCTTCTTCGTCAGTTCCATGATAAGGCGCATCATGTCCGTCGATGAGTCCGCTCGTGACGTGGATGCTGCTGCGACTTGTGGCACGGTAGGTGCCATGTCATGCACCCTGTCAGCTAGGTCCGCGAGTTCGGTGAGGGACAAGCTCAATTGCGACGCGATGATCGTCTGCAGGCTACCTGGAAGGCGACTCGTCCAAAGGGTGCGAAGAAAGTCCTCTGGGATTGTCGGCCCTGCTAGATGTTGGAGATGCCGCAAAAACTGGGACGGTTTTCGGTCTCCTAGTTCCTCCGACTGAAGAAGCTGCTTCACCATCTTCTCTTTGGAAACCGACAAGCGCTTGATGAGTTCTGACTTCAGCTTCTCGTACTTGCCGGTAGCAGGTGGCGAGGTTATAATGTCTTCAACTTCAATCGAATACTGCCGGTCGAGGTGAGCCAGAACGTAGTGGAATTTGGTGTCTTCATCCTTTATACTGGCAAACTTGAATTGGCCTTCAATTTGGCTAAACCATATGTTAGGTTTTTCTGGCCAAAAAGATGGTATGCGTACACCTACTCTAAATAATTCCCTTGACGGATGTTCGTGGTCAGTGGAAACGCGCTCACATTTACTCGGCCGTCGGCGGCTGGGGCGTTGACTGCGCTGGGATGTTTCTGTGCTGCTGCCGTCGCTGCTCATATTGGCTCTTCTATTTGTCAAGATGTTCTGAGCGGGGTGGGTGGTGGTGTGTAGTGTGTACTGACGTAGACCCACGCTGTCAAACAAATGAATCCACGCTAAAATGAGTCGCGTGCCCGTGCACAGCATTCGCCGCGGTGGGTCATCGCCTTAACTATCTTTAGTTAGCAATGCAGTATATTCTATAAATCTATAATGTCACAGCCACTTCAAATTGCATTATTTTTTCTTTTTTTTTAATATATGTATAATAAATATTTTCAAGTCAAAAACCTCACACAAATTAAACCTCACCATACCAAACTCAAGAGCGCAACCTCATTCATGTAACAACTTCTATTACCTACATAGGTACCATAATGAAAATGCTAATTAGTCTACCACTTCCAACTGCAATTACCATTATGAAAATATTCAGCGCTAGTGTTGTTCCAACGACTATTATTCTTGTTAAAACAGAAATAAACATCAACATCGTTTGATGAAAAATAAATCGAGCTGACGTCTTTGCCTTTGACTTGGTATTGTGTATACAGACAAGGTAAATACTGAGTTCGTTAGTTTGTGACGTACTTACACTTTTGATGGTTCGTGGTTTTTTGATGTTTATGAGTGACTTCAGTTGTTTTGATGGAATTTGAAATTTCCTTACCAAAACATTTTGAAGTTAAATTTTTTTTTTCATAATTCGTTCGTTTCACTGGTAAAACACTGGTATTCAGCTGAATCCGGTTTGACTGGAAGCCGACCCCAATGTAGTTGGGAAAAGGCTAGGCAGATGATGAATTCGTTCGTTTCATATTCACTCGCTTTGCAATATAAAATATAGGAGCAGCTGTTGCCAAAAGCAATTCACTGACACAATATTAGTCATGCATTTTCATTTCGACCCACAATTCAAACACAAAGACACTCTTCTCGAGTTTAAATTAAAAATATCGATTGGTTCAAAAATAATTTGAATCGAGTAAAAAGCGCTCGTATACTATATCGATGTACTCTCGAGGGCCATTGTCGAGTGGAACTGGCACGCAACATCCCCCCGCAACGTTCCACTTTTGAATCTGGAGAACCGAGGCGGTTTCAACGACTTTTTACGTTTATTTTTTATTTCACTTTTTTTAACAGAGATTGCGGCCAGCGTTTTGCTCGAGTTATGACTCGTTCCGATTATTATGTTTGCCAGTGTACGATATTCAAATTCATTTATTTCACGAACAATAGTGAGTTTAAATGCCTTTTGTGTTTTGTTCTAATCCCTTTAGCGTTGGAAGGGAGGAAATATATTACGCTTAGATAAATAAATAAAGGCTGAGTAGAAGTGCAAAGAGCAATAAATGTCGGGGGTTTGATGAGCACTTGATTATTTCATGTTTCCCTTTTCCCTAAAACTAATCCGGAGTGTAGGCGTGACATTCACACCTCTCTATACTAATCTCAATTAAGCTGGCCGAATGTTTATGGCGGTCGTTTCGCACTTGACCGTTTCCCGTTAGGGCTGGTCTCGGTGAGTGCTCGCAGGACAATTTATGAGCTAACGCATGTGACGTGTTAGCCGACAATTGTGGCGGGAGAAGAAAAATGGCAGCATGATTGTTGCCTGTGTTTGTATGCCTTTTTTCATTGTTTCGTTTGTGTAGGCTGACTGGTTAGATAGATGAGAGTCGCTGAGGATCAAGTTTGATAGATTCATTAGCGAGCTATTTTATTAAAATCTTTTTTGTTAAACATATTATAAATAATTTCCAGCTGTTAAGTATACGCGCAGTTCACTGTGTCCTACTACTAAGGCTTGCAACATTGTGCAATTTTGTAAATTAATATTACTAAAATGTTTTTAGACTACTTAATTCTGTTAATTCCGTCAAAAAATTTCCGTGCTTCGGAAAGCACGTTAGCCGTTGGTCCCGTTTGAAGATCTTTGGCAGTCGTTGCGAATTACTAGAAGCCACAGATTGCTAGAAGCCAGTAAATCTATCTCCAGTCGACTCCACGTTGAGCCGTTGGTCCCGAAGATCTTTGGTATTCGTTACGGATAGACAGAAGCCAGTAAATCTGACTCCAGTCTTGCCAAGTAGTACCGTGTTACCCTGATAATGGGTTGTGGAGGTCTGGTAAAGTACTGGTATTCAGCTGAATCCGATTTGACTGGAAGCCGGCCCCAATATATTTGGAAAAGTGCTGGACAGATTGTTGATATTTAGTACCTAGGGTAAACGGTATGTTGCGGAATTTGCTTGATAGAGTCACCGCAGCCCTGGAACTCAAAGGACACGGATGGGTTGTATTCAATAAGAGTCCGACACTCCGTTCCGCTCCGCCCAGAGCGAGCCGAGTTATTTGATGATTTCCCATTCCTAAAAAAAGGTACGAAATTTTTTTTTTGTCTTCCTCATCTTATACCATTTGGTTAAGTTAATATTGTAGTTGCTGCTTCAGACTATGTAGTCCTCTTTTTAACCGACTTCCAAAAAAGGAGGTGGTTCTCAATTCGGCGGGTATTTTTTTTTTATGTATTTACACCGATTACTCCAAGATTTTTAATCCGATTTGTGTAATTCTTGTGATTCATACTTGCCGTTTGGTCCCGTAACAATTTGATTCATGCTTGCCGTTTGGTCCCGTAACAATTTGATTCATGCTTGCAGTTTGGTCCCGTAACAATTTGATTCATGCTTGCAGTTTGGTCCCGTAACAATTTGATTCATGCTTGCAGTTTGGTCCCGTAACAATTTGATTCATGCTTGCAGTTTGGTCCCGTAACAATTTGATTCATGCTTGCAGTTTGGTCCCGTAACAATTTGATTCATGCTTGCAGTTTGGTTCAGTAGTTTTTATTTTATGAGCTTTTTGCTTATTTTAATTTTTGCATACATGAAGACGTCGTCCAAGTGTCACCACTTAAAAGTGAAAAAAATAAAAAAAAATACAACCGGATTGAGAACCTCCTCCTTTTTTGAAGTTGGTTAAAAATGAAAAACTTTTTTACAAAAAAAAAAAAATATAACCGACTTCCAAAAAAACAACAAAGTATAAAATAACCTTAATTTCGGAAGTCGGTGTTAAAAAACGAAGATGCAAAACCAAAAACACATATTTTTTTTTGTAAAAAAGTTTTTTTTGTAAACCTATAATATATCGCGAAAGTGAAAGTTACATGCACTTCACACGGTGTGCCAAGACAGCGGTTTCCGTGTTGGCGCCTGCATTGTTCCGTGCGCGCCAAACACGTGAACACACTTAATTTTGAGCAAGAAGGATTGATTGCCTTACCTTAGCGCCAATATTAATTTGTGTACCTAACTATAGATTAATAATTTTGGCTCATAAGTTGACACTACTCAGGTAACGAAGACACGCATATACCGGTAGCCTTTTTGCATAATACAAAAAGCTCAAGTGCGAGTCGGACTTGCACACGAAGGGTTCCGGGCCATAAACTGAAACAAAACATGTTTATTTTAAGGAATTTTAATTATTTGTTGTTATAGCAGCAATAGAAATACACAATCTGTGAAAATTTCAACTGTCTACCTATTACGGTTCTTGATACCGCCCACTGACAGACAAACGGACAGACGGATGGACAGACAGACGGACGGACAGATGGATGGACAGACAGACGGACGGACAGACGGATGGACAGACAGACGGACGGACAGACGGATGGACAGACAGACGGACGGAAAGGGGAGGTTTAGTAATATTTTGGCTTAGTATGGTTCCGTTGGTTACCCTTTGGGTACGGATCCCTAAAAACGAATGCAATTGGTCACATGTTTTCATTTTGACATTGCAACCGTATAAATTGCGAATTTTAGGTGGTCGAACAAACGAATTTTTAAACATATGATGCGATGGATCTGGAGTTCCTTTGGGTTTTATAAAATATGCGATTTTATTCGTTACGCGGATTTGTAAACAAAAAATAATCAAGATTCAAGAGCTTTCTCGTTGTTTTCTTAATGTTCTACACTTGACCGTGGTGTACTTGTGTGTTCTAAATTTCATCCAAATCCGTTCTGCGTGATTGCTTGAAGAACCACCGTATAAGAAATAGGATATTCATTTGAAAGCGTAGCTCTGTAACCAAGAAACCAACGTAATAAGCGTATAGGCGTTACTAGTCTGACAAAAGAACTCAATAAATAATACCACTGGCCACTAGCCAAAGTCTTTGACAATAATATAAGTGCGATAATAAACACTTCATAAAAGATGCAATCATTCTTGCTTAGTTGTTTCATTGTTGGGCAAACCTTTTGAAAAAACTATTCCAATTGTCTTTGTGTTTTCCCGCCGGCCGATTGATCGCCCATAAGCTCTTAAGTGCTGATGTATCTTAGAATTCTTAGAGTAATTTTATTGATTGTAACGATTAATAAAGTTATTTGAAAATAAAGAAGAAATCTATCAGGAACGCGACTAAAATGAAAAGTCATCACTTATTAGGCACTGGGCAGCTAGGCATGTGCGTACTGGCGTACATGTCGCCAATTAATTTAAGCTTTTTATGTACTAACAATAGGTTAAGATTTTACTAACACTATATGGATCAATGGTCTGAATTAAATAAATTATTATTATTATTATTTCCTTTATTTATTTTCTTTACTTATTTATATATTTTTAAACATTTTTATACAATATATACATTAGAAAAAAAAAACATTTAAAAATATAAAAATAGTAGCCCACCGATATCGGGAACAGGGTCCAAGCTACCGGTGGTCAGGGCTCCAGAGATAGGAACCTCCTGACAATGCGAGCCGTGTCCAGAAGTACCGCTTTCTGAATCAAGCCCTTGATCCAGCTGCCCAACGAGAGCCTCCTAAGGTGTTGGTCGAGGCTCGTGGCTATTAAGCCATTGGCCGATACGACTATCGGTACAATGATTGCGGAGTCCACTTCCCACATGTCGACAACCTCGCGAGCCAAGTCAATATACTTGATTTGTTTGTCTTTCTCGGCTTTCACGAGGTTCTCGTCATGCGGGACGGTTATGTCTACAATCATTGCACGCCTCACAATTCGGTCCACCACCACTATATCAGGCTTATTGGCAACAATAGTCCTGTCAGTGATGATGGACCGATCCCAGTACAATGTGATATTGCCATTATCGAGAACTGGGTCGGGCGCATACCTATAGTATGGCACCTCCGACTCCACAAGAGAGTATTTCAGAGCAAGTTGCTGATGGATAATCCTGGCTACAAGGTTGTGCCTATGCAAGTATTCTCCGTTAGCTAGACGAGAACAACCAGAGACAATGTGGCGAATTGATTCTCCCGGACGGTGACATGCCCGACATATGTCGACCGTGCCGTCTTTCACAATAAATCTCCGGTAGTTATTCGTCATGATAACTTCGTCCATAATTGCACAAACAAAACCTTCGGTTTCTCCAAAAAGATCACCGAAACGCAGCCAGGCTACGGACGCTAGTTGGTCTACGTCAGGCCCATGTAGGGCCCGGAAAAAGCGTCCGTGAAGCTCCTTACTCTGCCATACCGCCCTGCGATCGTTAGTGTCAAGCACTGCAGGTTTGCGCCAGTTCTCATTTGCCAAGGAGAGCGGGGTGAGTCCCTTGTCCACCGCCACTACATTTCGATGCATACCCACGTCGACAGCTAGGAAATATTCCCTAAGACTGCATATCTCGCGATTGTGGAGAGTCTTAGCATTTAAAAAGCCTCGACCTCCACACTTTCGCGGGATATACAGTCTCATTACCGACGACCGTGGGTGATGCATTCGATACGCAGTAAGCAGTGTACGGACCCGCCTATCCAGGGCGTCAAGTTCCGTTTGAGTCCATTTGAGTACGCCGAAAGAGTACATCAATACTGGCATGACCCAACCGTTGAAGGCGCGCACCTTGTTTCCGCCCGATAGAAAGCTATTGAATACCTTCTTCAGGCGGCCAAAGAAGCGCTCCTTCAACGATTGCTTCATGTCAGTAACATTGATACCTAACGCTTCCGACATACCCAAATACTTGTAAGTTTCAGTTGGAGAGAGGGATCTCAGGTTTATGGAATCCGAGAGTTGAGTTCCCACGGATTCCATAATCTCTCCACGCTTTACATGCATGACCGCACATTTGTCCACACCAAACTCCATCCTGATGGCGTTACTGAATGTTTCAGTTACCTTCAGTAGCTCCATCAGTTGCAGATTAGTGGTGGCAAAGAGTTTCAGATCATCCATGTAAAGGAGGTGAGATATAACCTGACCACCTCTCTTCAACCGATAGCCTAGCCCTGAATTCTCCAGCAGTGTGCTAAGAGGATTCAAGGCTAGACAAAACCAAAGTGGACTCAAACTATCGCCCTGAAATATACCCCGCTCGATCCTTACCGGTTCGCTATTCCTCTGGATATTTCGACATCCTGGATAGCGAAGGACTGTCCTCCATTGCCCCATACACGACATCAGGAAGGTGCGTAGCGTTGCATCAACTTTATACAATTCTAGCACCCTCATGAGCCATGTATGAGGCACCGAGTCATAGGCCTTCTTATAGTCTATCCAGCATGTTGACAGATCCTTTCGGGAACGCCGAACCTGTTGGCTAATGGCCATATCAATAAGGAGTAGCTCCTTAGTACCGCGGGACCCATTCCTACATCCATTTTGAGAGGCAGACATGATGTTGTTGTTGTTAATATGACTATTAATCTTTGCCCTCAAAATGGATGTAAGAACTTTATAGACCGTCGGTAAACACGTGATCGGTCTATAATTTTTAGGTTCCGCAGTACTACCTGATTTATGGAGCAGGTGGGTTATTCCTGTAGTTAAGAACTGGGGTAGCGACCCAGACTCTAAGGCAGACTGGAATTGAGACGCCAAGCAAGCGTGCGATCTCGTAAACCATTTAATCCAGAAATTGTGCAGCCCGTCCGGCCCTGGAGATTTCCAGTTAGGCAACGGGCGGACTGCACAAGCTACATCTTGGGGGCTGATGGAAATTGCCCCCATTTCTGGTATCGGATCGCACACACGCTCGACCTCCCGAGTCCAGTCACCCTCAGTATGACTGACAGGAACCGACCAGATGCTGCGCCAGAATGAACACATAGCATCATCATCCGGCAAGCGCGTGTCAGTCACACCTTGGTCCGGTCGCTCCCAATCCCTATATACCCACCTTTCGTTACTTCGGAATGTGCGATTCTGGGTGTATCGCTCCACTCGCCGCCTGTACCTACGAATACGGCTTGCCCATGCATACACCTTCTGCTTCAGGAAGTCGATGCGCTCTGTGACACGAGATATATAATCTCGGGGATTGACATCAGTCCCCGAAAACGCCCGTCTCACAAAGCGCATCACTCTAGGGCGTGTGTTGCCCTCCCTGAAGCAGATCAGTTTGCCGATTAGCGCTCTGGCCTCACCAATACGACGCTCGATCCTGCACTGCCAAGCTGGTACGGCTGGTTTTGGTCGTGTAACTCTGTCATTGGTTATTTTTATTTTGACATGAGCTACACGACATGCCGCTACAGCCGCGCAGTACATGATCGAATGTGCATCGGTGAGGTTATCACAGTTATCAAAATGGCTTGACAACTGCGAATCCAGAGCAGCCACCAGCGCCCTGTTCTTGTTATGCATGGGCAAACGAGGTAAGCGTGGTCTAAGTTCAGGCGGCATGTAGCGGTATTCCCGAATAGCACACTCCAAAGCACTCCTCAATTCGTCATTGCACTGGGTACTTACGTTTGTAACCCTGTCATTACTCTCCTCGTCAGCGTGGCTGGGCAATTGGGTTGACTGTGCTGGTGCCACAGTCTGCGACGGAGGAGCAATGACATGGCTACACATTTCAGTGCGGAGGCGATCAAGCACACTATCATCCAACATATGGTTACGCTGGATGACGCGCACCTGATCCGACAGTCGTTGGGCCGATACGCTGACAGCTGGTTCAAGTACCTGAAACAGAGAGAGCATCCGACCACGGTACGCAGTCAGGTTAGTTCCCCCCTCTGTAGCCCCAAAGTATGAGCGTATAACATTCTCATTTATGGCTTGAGTCCATTTTATACGCTGCACACTTCCACCGATAGCGGGGACCCTGTCAGAGACCGGTGGGCCTCGAGGTCCTAAGCTGGCCGGTGGTCGGCCTCGCCCGCGCCGACGCGCAGGTGGTGGTGTCGTCGGCGGCGAGAAGTATTCGTCGCTCGAGCTCGACGCAACTGCAGCTACCGGAATCTCAGGACTCACGGCTGGCGCTGGTCCCGGCGGCTGCGAGGCGGAACTGAGCGACGAACCCGAAGATGGAGTTGGTGCGTTTTGTTTTCGAGCTCGGCTTCTTGTCAGCATTTTATAATGGTCATGTTATCGGTCCAAAAAGAGGTAATTCGTTTCGTGTTTGGTTTTATTATATCGTCACTGTTTTTTTTCTTGTTTTACTGTTAGTTTTTGCCATTTTGATGAAAGAAATTGAATTAAATTGTATAGAAAATTGCGGATTGAGCAAAAAATATGACGTTTCAGTTGACAGCCGAGCCACAGATTTATTTATTTATTTATTATTATTATTATTAGGTAGTCAAAAAAGGACCTTGCGTCCTAAACAACCGTGACTATGAAAAAAAACCGGTCAAGAGCGAGTTGGACTCGCGCACCGAGCGTTCCGTGCAAATTTGTAGATACGTATTATATTTAGTTCAGGAATCGAGTCTGGCAGTTTTTACCGAGCTTACCGCGTAGGCTTAATATAGTAGGGTCCCATCAGCACCTTTTGTACAGAACCCTGCAGGCCTGATCCGCAACTCGAACCGTCCAGTACTTCGCAAGTACCAAATAAGTTCAAGATAGTTCTACGATAAACGAACCAGAACAAATTAGAGATTTAACGAATTTGGACCATAGCAGATTCGTTTCAAGACCTCTTAGAAACCGAACCGAACTACAACGCTGTGCTGTTTAAAAATCGTCTGAGGGTCGTTCTCCATTGGAAAATATTAACACCGCGATTCAGAAAAACGCGTTATCAGCCATGTCGTAAACTAACTAAATATTTGGCAGCGGAAGACTTTAAAAGAACGTATCTGCCTAGCCTTTTCCCAACAATATTGGGGTCGGCTTCCAGTCAAACCAGATTTAGCTGAATACCAGTATTTTACGCGGCTGCCTACCAGACCTCCACAACCCAGTAACTGGGTAACACGGTACTTCATGGCAAGAATGGAGTCAGATTTACTGGCTTCTGACTATCCGTAACGACTGCCAAAGATCTACAAATGACAGCCGGGACCA
Source organism: Lacanobia oleracea (assembly GCA_950371165.1). Lineage (NCBI taxonomy): Eukaryota > Metazoa > Arthropoda > Insecta > Lepidoptera > Noctuidae > Lacanobia > Lacanobia oleracea. The sequence continues at coordinate 6,725,684 of OX493398.1, forward strand.
ACGGCTTAACGTGCTTTCCGAAGCACGGAGGAAACTCGCTATGTTAAGATGGTCACCCATCCACAGACCAACCTTGGCAGGCGTTGCTTAACCTTGAAGATCGACCCGTGCGGCTGTTATTATGTAGCCACGAGCTCCTCACGTTAAAAGAACGTATGTTACGATTAATAACGATAAATTTAGAGACAAACTGATCAGCAACGCTTTTATATCGTATCGTATGTTGCGTTACGTACGATATGTGTGACTCTATTGCATAGTTTTTATACAAAATCAATAGTCCAGATAATAATATCACAATGCGTTGCATAAGTTGCGTACGTGGGACCAGTTTGTCTCTAGCTTAAGGTATTAAAATGTTCACTATTATTTTGGTACGTAAGTTTAACAGAAACTCAACAATTTGTTATCGTGTTTTATTTTCATGCTTTCGTGCATTTTATTTTTTCTCAAATGTGGCGCTCTGACTGATCAGAGTACATTAGGAAGTTTCTTTCTAAATTTAAAATGTTTATATCTTTTGATTTTGTGAGTCGATTTTGATGATGTATACGCTAAACATTACTCTGGATAACACATATTTTTTTGCAGTAAGTACCTAGATTTTGAATCCAATCAGTGGTTTATTACGCTCGGTGATTGATTACGTATTTTAAATAAAGACTATATTTTTCATGATTTAATTATAAATGTAAAGTTTTTAGACTTTTCCCTATATCTGTGGTATAAGACGGTATTACTGCCAGCGGGAAATACCCTATGAAGTTTGATTCCCTTGAGAGTGTCAAAATATTCGTTTTTAGCGGCAGAAGCGGCCGTATCTTTTTTTATGTTAACTCATAACCATGAGATTTTCACAGCTTCAAGGGACCGTAGGGTTGAATATATTAGAGAATAGAATTCCAACTCGACACCTCCACGCGTTCCCGAGATAAAGGGTGTTGACAGACAGACGGACGGACAACAAAGTGATCCTATAAGGGTTCCGCTTTTTCCTTTTGAGGTACGGAACCCTAAAAAATAAGATAGTAAGTTTTGTCTATGATTATATGTATATCTATGATTATTGTGATAATACCTATACGTATTTGAAAGTTGGCAGCAAAAACAAATGATCGCGGTTACACAGAGAAAACATAAGAAAATGAGTGTGTTTCTATTTAGTTTTGTAAAGCCACTTCACACATGCAGTCGTGCCAATTGTTACGATAGTCTGGATAATAGTATCGTAAAATTATTCAACCGTGTGTTGTTTACCTACTTTCGTAATATTTTCTCTGTTTCATATTATTATGTAGGGCGAATATTGACGCCTTAAAAGCGATCCGTAGCTCGTTGTTTTCGTGAAAATTGTGATAAACCATACTATAGATTTTACCGTTTTACGAAAAAGTCCATAAAATTAAATTGATCGTGCTATTAATAAATTTCACAAAGCAAGTCGACGAGTAAGCTATTTTACAAAATTAACTGAACAAGCCATAAAATTATAAGACAACTATTTCGTCATGTGATAAAATTTTAAAGTTTACCGTCAGCCTGTAATCTCTTGATGCGCATACGCACCGGATGAGCGGAAAAGAAAAAATAACTCAGAAATAGTTTGGACAGAACTATAAAAATATGATGGATTTTATGACCGTCACTTATATTCTGGCAAGCAATGGCTTTTGCGTTTTTCAGGCATATTTATATGCTACATCTTGTCGGTCTATCGTAGGCCATAGTTTGTTTGTGAAAGCTAAAAGATGTTTATCAACAAACAAATACTTCAGTGGAATATGATGCGTGTTAAAGCTGGGATCACACTTGTAGCACGCGAACGATACCGCGCTGGGATCGCATTTCAGCGTAAATATTTTGGCAGTATATTTGGCGTATTTTCTTGACAGTGAAAACCCCCGTAGAGGACTAAAATTCTATTCCTAGACTAACTAAATGCTTAAGATAGTAGGCGATACTTGTAGCTTCCATGTGACTGGCACTTCTATCAATCTACTTAGCTTTTTCCAGACAGCTTTCTGCTTTAAAGTACTGAAAATCTGTTCCTTGCTTTTAAATAAATGGCCCTTCGGGAAAGTCGCACATGTAAGGCGGGAAACGTGTCTTTAACGTAACACGGTTACGTAATGTGGTCAGAGAAACGCGCGAACACGCGGAACGTAACGCGTCACGGTGATATATGCGCGGTTTGAATTAATTCGGAATGTGGGTAATCATGTGTGTAGTCTGTTCGCGGCTGATAAATATTATAAAACTTTTTGTATTTTTTGTAGCTATTTTGTCGGAGTAATGAACTGTGATTTCGATGGATTTTATCAAATAATAATTGTTGTTTCAAGTGGCTCGAATAAAAATTTGCAGAAATCAATTATAAATGTTTAGCTTTGTTTTGTTCCAGCCAGTAGCTATCCATTCCATTGGAAAACAAAATAATAACTAGCTATTTGTAGCTAGTTATTATTTTGTTTTCTACCAAACTCAACCTCGACTTTTTAATCAGAAAAAAAGGGGAAATTAAAGCCAAAAATTGCCAGTTCAGCGGGACAGCACGTACGTTCGTGTGCTCAGCGCATACGCTTCTGACAAATAGTCGGAAACTGTTGCTGAAACGTAATATATTGCAGCTTAGAGCGACGCTCCGTACTACGTTGCCTTCATACTCAGTAAAAATCCTATGGGACCGCTACCAACAGTTGTCGAACGATCTCCCAATTGAAATATCGGAATTTGAATACCGTTTTGGGAAATTGGTCGCCAGTATATCCATCGGAAAATGCCCGTGTATTGGTCCATGTTTTGATTCAATTTTGGACCGTTGTTGTTCTGTATTTTGTTTGCTAGATTTTAGATTTGGTTATCGCATTTTCGTGGCCTTGGCAAGCTAGTTTCCGGATCAACTTTGTGCGCCGGAAATGATAACAGTCTTTGATCAAACGTCAAAAGCAGTAGGTACTGACGTTAAACGTAAATAATGTTACTTTTTCTATACCTCGACTCTAACGTCATATCAAAAGTTTGCCTTAGGTTTGGTTTTACGTTTATATGTAACTAGATAAATTACCGGTAATACAACAATACTATTAATTTAAAACGCTTTTGTGGAAAGTTTCTCGAAACTGAAAATACGCGACTTCCTACGCGATAGTGGGCATACTTTATTTTCAACGTTTGATAAATCTATTAAAATGCCTTTAAACCTATTTAGTGAATTAGACCATTAGACCAATTTATTATTCAGCCAATACCTTTTTGATCTTTATACCTCATTATTCTCGAACGCAGTCTTGTTACAAAAATATGATTTACACTTATTACGTGTACAATTATAATAATTTATTTGACGTATTCGTGTCGTCTGTAGTAGGGTACCTGGCGTGTTTCCAGACGAACTATTAATATGCCACAGATAATATATTTTACGGAGGTGCAGCCGAGTTTGTTTACTCTGTGCTTCGTGCATCTAGGTCTATGAATATTTTGATTCAGAAATTGTGTTATATTTATTGCGTTTTGATGTGTCATTAGTTGAGCTTGTGAATTTAAATTTGAACATAAATTATATGGAGCAAATTGATAAATCAATTTCACAGATTTGTCTTTATGAAAGGTGGCTTAAAGAAACAGTTGTACCCAAAACAAAAAATAAATCAACAGTCTGGTCGTGACACTGCGCAAAACACTAATTTTAACGTACGTCAAAGTTTTAAAAACATGCTCCTTACATTCATATCTGACAGAATACAAACATTTACACTTTACAAAAATAAAGTGCATCAATATCACAGTGAACTGTTCAGTGAAATTTTAAACAAAAAACAAACTTGTAAATCTCTGCATTCACCTAATTTAAATGCTCATTCATATAAGTCATAATATTGCATCTTTTACATTTTAAACTCATTAAATACATTTTAAGGGCGCCTTCAAATTAGTCGCTAAGTACCGCGCGGTAGCAGCGCGATAGCAGCGCGTGTTTGTTATTTGTATGGATTAACAAAGCAGTGCGACAGTCGCGCTGCTACCGCGCGGCTCTTAGCGACTAATTTGAAGACGCCCTTAATAATATCTTCGCTCATAGACCAAAGACAAAAGTTTTATGAGGAAGTTAGGTACGCGAAGTTTATAACCTAGCTTTTGCTCGTTTCTTTTCCCGCAAGTTATTTTTCTTTTAATAAGGAAAATGCAAGGACAATACCTTGTTCTTCCAGAGAGACAACTCGTAAACTACGGGTATTTTCATTTCCAAGGCAAGCTACATGAACAACAACAAATAATTTTCTGTCTCTTTTGTTTTTGTACGACAGAGTACGAAACGGGATTCCTTTGGTACTTCAAAAACTTTTTTTATCAGAAATGTTTTTAAATTAGATATTTACCTGCCTAAAATGACTTGTTATTGCCATCATGAATTGCTCCATCTCTCAATAACTCCGCAAAAATCCCATAACTGCGAGAAAATTAATTAGTAATTAGTTGTATTTTTACACCAGTCTTAATGAGACCAGTCTGAATTTTTCTGCTGTTTCGGTAATCTTCATGAATTCTCCTTACCTTAATATATATATATTTCAATATCCAAGGACATCTGCCGGTCGGTTCTGTAAAAAAACCTCATCGTGAAACCTTAGGTGACGCGAGAATGAAGTCTTAGTGAGCTATCGTTCCAATTGATGCTAGGGATTGACAACTCACTTTACTTAGGTAATCTATTTCGGTGAGTTTGTTGCAGAATATGACTATGTTGGTCTTTGATCAAAATTTAGCGCCGAATTTTACGACCTAGGTGATGATAAAATGTAACAACAAAATTGTGTAGGATTATAATATTAACAAAGTATATTTCCCTGGGAACATTAAAACGTTATACTTGTACAAAGTTATCGTGGGAGGATTATTTATACTGTCTTCATGTCGACAGGTTAGTCCGCTTTGATGTCGGCTCGCCATTAATTATTCCTCTTTATTTTGTTTTGTTTTTAAAAGAAAAAGACGTGGAAATATTTGAATTGGATGTTAAGGGTGTAAATAATGAGAAATATTTTGCGGCTTTAGATAATTTTGAGGATAATACAGTTTTTAAAGGTCGTTATGAGATCTCTTTGTTTTCTGAAAAATATTTTTTACTGTTGGTACATACATACATAATTATGATTTACATGTCACGTTAACCATAAATTGAACCTTTTTGATAAGCAGAACAAAAAAAAAACATCACATCACAGCAAGAACAACGCCTTGTATTTACTTAATACTTACATATTTCAGCCACGCACACATCGTTTGTCTATGGTATACGCACAAAATATATTATCTGTGCCATCCGCCATTGTTGCCGGTTGGCGCGAAACATATGTTGTGATATACGGCGACGACACTTCTTTTGTATTTCGATTCAGTAATAAAAGCTTATCTTGTACGCTGATCTGGAGGTAAAAGAAAGCGGGATATGATTGTGTTTTGTTTGGTATTCATCGCATAAGGTTAGTGAGCTTAAAAATCGCCATTTTCTTGTCCCAATTCACTCGTATCTGGAGTCCATACTTCTCTATTATTCGAAATCGCAGTAGTCTAGCCATTTCACCTTTAGCACAGTCCATCTATCGTCTTCATCTGCTCTTATACCCTTACTAGCCTTAGCCCGTGGCTTCGCACTCGTTAAGAAGGATCTGCGTAAATAAAAAGTAAGCTATAACCATCTCCAGCGTCTCTGTCTGTTCCAAAATGCATCATAATCAGTTCAGTGATTTAAGCGTGACAGCTCAAACAATGAAACTGACTTTCGTATTTATAATATTTGTTAGGATACCATAAGCAAATTTTATTTTTTTTCTCAAAGGAGACTGAATTTACGACGCCCACGGGTCTCGATGTAAAACTAAGAGATCTTAAGTAAAGTGTCCTTTCAATTTTTACCCTTTTTTAGGGTTCCGCACCCAAAGGGTAACCAACGGAACCTTATTACTAAGCCTCCGCTGTCCGTCCGTCCGTCTGTCAGTAGACAGCTGAAATTTTCACAGATTGTGTATAAAATTAAGGCTTATGGTACGGAACCCTTGGTGTGCGAGTCCGACTCGCGCTTGGCCGATTTTTCTTATTATCTCTAAGCGTGTACATCCACAGTGCCCGTTCACTCAAGCCAAATGTACCATATAGACATAACTCCAAATTATTTATGACTTATGGTGGAGTCATGATACTCAGTAATTAATGGATACGACCCGAGAGAGAGTTGCCTCGGAATAGATAATTTAAGATGTCAAGTTATGTATCCCTTAGTTAGGGATAACCTAACTCATGAGCCTAATTTGGACACATTATTAATAGAGGCCCTTGAACTTAGGGTTTGCCTAAGTGTTAATTTTGACAGGGTTGAGTAAAATGTAAGTTAGGTTTGTTAATTTAATTTACTTTCAGATAATTATGCAGTAATAGCTAAATCGTTAAGCCAGGTTGGTAAGCGGAAAGTTGTGAATTAATTACTTATCTGAAGTGATTTGAAAAAGCATAAGTAATATAACTTCACCAACCTATTCTATAACCTCACTAACCCTCATTAGTCTAATATAAAAAAATAAATATGTATTGTTAGGTACCTATCTATACTAATATATAAAGCTGAAGAGTTTGTTTCAGTTTGTTTGTTTGCTTGAACGCGCTAATCTCAGGAATTACTGGGCTTATTTGAAAAATTCTTTCATATTTAGATAGCCCATTAATCGAGGAAGGCTATAGGCTATATATCATCACGCTAAGATCAATAGGAGCAGAGCAGTAATGAAAATTGTGACGCAGACAAAGTTGTGCAGGTCAACTAGTATTTTCATCAAAATATTCCGCTTAAGTTCTACATGACAACAGCAAAAAATATGATTTCATTTTACATAATTACAATTCTTTTCCAAATATGGAACACTCCAATCTTCAGTAAATAAATAAACCATTTTAATATAAACTCAACGCCCACAGATTTTCCCTCGGTCTTTTTTTCTTCTATTGTGTTGCCAACATAAAAATTCCAAAGGCAGCGCCAATGAGGGGCGGAGGCGGTGCAGGGGTGCCAATTTTACAGCCCAATGGCGCGAGAGAGCCGATTGGAAAACGCTGATGACTATGTAGTGATTATACTCCGTGTCCTAATTTTGTATGCGTGGTTCGAAACATAATTCGAGCAGTTAGGATTTATAGGCGTTCAGAATTTAGTTAACTAGATGTAAGTCTCTATAGGCATTGTTGAAATCCATTGTGACCTGTGTAATATCAAAGTTCAGTTGAAAAGATTATTTTGTGAACACAATGTAACTGGATTAATTATAAATCTGTTATCCAATAACTTTTACCGCAGTTTTCTATAATTAGTTAATTATTTGAACCTTGCAGAAAATCTGTTTTCAATTGACCTAATATCTGCTGTATCGTAACGTTGAATCCATGGAATTAGTAAGTACTATTAGGTTGAATCCATGGAAAACTGAAGAGAACATACTAACGTTCTGTAGGTATGTATAGTTTGGGCCAACGATTGTAAAAGAACTTTCAAAAAATTACTTCTTCTAATAAAGTAAAGTAACATCAATATTCCTTTTCCATCGAAAACTTTCAACATAAAAGCCCGTAGCGAAACGTGGACACATTATAAGCAATATTCACAAATTGACGTAGGGACGTAAGTGTTCACTTTGTACTCTCACTTATTGAAACTCTCGAGTATTCGGATTGATGTGAAAATTACAGCCCTTTCGGGGGCGTTCGGGAACGTTCGGCAACGTTCTACGATTCGTTGTGATTCAGAGGTGACGCTTTGACGAGAATATTAAAGTTCTTATTAAAGTGAACCGGCATTTAAGTGGTTGAAGGAATATTAAATAAGTAATAGTATTTTGTAGTCATCATCTACCTAGCTTTTTCCCAACTATATTGGGGTCGGCTTCCAGTCAAGCCGGATTCAGCTGAATACCAGTAGGTATTTACGAGAAGCGGCTGCCTACCAGACCTCCAAAACCCATTAACTGGGTAACACGGTACTTCATGGCAAGACTGGAGTCAGATTTACTGGCTTCTGACTATCCGTAACGATTGCCAAAGTTCTACAAATGGCAGCCGGGACCAACGGCTTAACGTGCTTTCCGAGACACGGAGGAAACTCGGTATGTTAAGATGGTCACCCATCCACAGACCAACCTTGGCAAGCGTTGCTTAACCTCGAAGATCGACCTGTGTGGCTGTTATTATCTAGCCACGAGCAACTCAATAGTATTTTCTAGTATAGATTTTATTCTAGCTTGTTGAGAATTTATTATCTGGGAAGTCGTATCCGTGAAAAAAGAAGGAACAGTATCTTAAGTCATAAATACCATAAGTATTTACGATGTCCAGAACCCAACAACCGTCCAATCATTTGGACTAATTTTTTTTAAAGACTACCCCTCACTAGGAATTTTTCCTGTATCGTGTCTTGGGTGCGTTTACAAAAATAAAAACTTACATACACAAACAGCCAGACCCAGAACAACTATCTGTAGGCCATACAAATATTTTTCCGTGCGGGAATCGAACCCGCGACACGCAGCACAGCAGTCAATCGCTCAACCACTGGCGCCAACCTTGTCGTCAAATTGGATTATATTGATTAAAAATGAGGAAAGACGCATATTAATACTACTATATTTATTATCGTTAAATCTGAACACAAACAGTCATTAATTTTAAATCTCAAAGTTATAAATCATCTACACAGCCGCCATTACAAAATTCACTGTGGCTAAACAAAACATAATCACAAAAAGCTCCCATTCAGAACTATCACAGCGGCGCACTATTCACGGTGCGATAGTATCGCGACGTCGCGTTGTCGCGCCGCTCCATCCGGCGTGTGTCGCGGTGCGCGCTCAAAAGGCGTCATCTTGTTGTTTTGTGCGACGACACAAGGCGCCGTCTATAGGACGCTTTAGTTGTGAAGTTAAAATGTTGCAGTCGTTTAATTGAGGTGCTGAAGTAAGGTTTGTTATGCTGCAGAAATGTCTGGTCTTAGGTTAATTTTTCCGTAAGACTCATGTATAGGCAGAATCGAAGTCAAAGTTAACTCCTACAACCGTGACAACTAGACTAATGTGAAAGGACTTAAAGTCCTTCTTCTCATTTCTTTTTTTTTGTACTTGTCCCAAATAAACATATTTTTCTTTCCTTCTTTTACATTATTTATTCAAACTCGATTATTGCTATTCTCGGTCGCTGATGGTTTGAAATAACAGTGATATTGTCACCATAGCATAAACTATTCCCCACTAGTTCTTTCCAACACAAGAAATGATAAACCAGAAATATACAGGTTCGCAAAATTTCCGCCTTGAGGTATGCCACAGGGCAATGGAGCGCAGTATTCTAAGTTTATAAGAATTGATGGAGTACTGAACACCACGCTGCGGTCTAAAACAGGTATCATTCATCAGACTAGGGCAAAAAAGCTGCCAGAATGCAATGGGACTGGGTGGGTCACACCGGGCGCATGTATAGTGACCGTTGCTGTTGTGGAAAAGAGTCTCCACGCATTGGGTGCCAGAGGATGGACGGCGTTGGTCGCATAGTAATGATTGTTCATAATGATGAGTTTCGGGTTTACCGTAATTTCTGTTACACCTAATAGATCCAAGAAAATTAAACCTCTTTGAATATACAAATTGGTCAGGTTCACAGTTGTGTGACGAACTCGGAATCACTCAGGGCTGTCACAAATATGAATATTCATGTCGGACCAGTGCAGATTATACTGGAACCCATTAATATTTATAATTGAATAAATACTTACTACGGAATTCACAGATGACTAGCAAATGTGGCTTCTAGGCGAAAATTAATATTTGAGTACGTTTTAACTGTTAGTTTGTTAACGTGGAATATTCTGTTTGCTTCTTAATATTGTTAGTAGTTTGAAACATAGTTAGTATTTGGTTATTTAGCAGTACCTTTAGATACTATACCTACTAGGTACTATAGGTACCTAGGTTTCTATCGTAGTGGCGACGCTTGGGGGAGGCCTATGTCCAGCAGTGGACGTCTTTCGGTTGATATGATGATGATGATGATAGGATAGGTACAGTAGTTCTTCTTAATATAAAACTTCTACACTGAGTCCGTACGGTCTCTGTCTTAATTCATCAGTTACTTGCATATTTAAAAATATATAGTCGGAGATTTAAAAAACCTATCATTTTTTTTGCATGAGGAAATATGGTTTAAACAGACAATACCACAATGCTTGATATATATACATTTCAATTGACACATCTACTCGCTATCCAATTTCCATGAGTAGGTACGCACGATGTAGAAGATCCTTTTTGTCATTATTCCTAGTTAAGAATGAAGAAAATACTTCAGTAGGTATCACAATTATAATTGAAAAAGCTATCTTCATCCCCCCATAATACAAAGGATATAAAAACTCCAGAATCAACCGAGTAATAAAGGTTAATACCCTCAGACGTTGATATACGAATATGATAATGTAATTTCTCGCAATGGCCGGGATATTGCCTTCCATTAAATGACTCCAATATCAGTGTGGTTATGATAACCGAAAATGTTAATCTACGGTACAGTTATCTTTTACTTGTGGACTAGTAAGTTACTAAATTAAAATGTAGGACTGGATTTGATACATTTTTTTAAGGGGCTATAAAGTTTTATTCATTATGGACATCACTGGTTACACAATATGTTTACAGCTAAGGAGTGGAATTCCCTGCTCGAATACCGGAGTCTATGGTTCCTGATAGCTACAACCTGAGATATGTTAGTAAAGAGTGAATACGCTACTTTAAAACAAGCACGCTGCATTGTAAACCTCATCATCCCTTTCCGTCAGGTGAAGTTTTGGTCAAACGCGAGCTTATCATTCAACCAAAAAAATACTATAGGTAATTGTACCTACCTACATTTTTAGAGTGATTATAAAAGTGCTAAAATTAAGGTGAAGTCTAATCAAAATGAGCTAAGTTTTCAAGTCCCTAAAACAAGCCAAATACTCACACAATTTAAACACATTACAGTAGAATCCAATTATGCCGGAAGTCATACAAACGAACTGACAATTTCTTAGTGGCTCATAATAAAACAAAACTCATAATGAGAGCAATGGTGGCCCGGTGGTAATGGCTGCGACTTACGAGTTGTAGGTCGTAGGTTCGAACCCAGGCAGTTGCTTTACTTTGTGTAAATTATTCATCACCACTGCTCTCCAAACGGTGAAGGAGAAAGTCGTGAGGAAACTAGCATGTTCTAGAAATTCGAAGACATGTGACATCTACCAACCCACACTGGGCCCGCGTGGTGAATTACGGCCCACTCCAAGAGGAGGCCTGTGTCCCAGCAGTGGGAACATTATAGGCTGATTATGCATATGCATAATAAAACCTTAGCATATAACAACCAATCGGTATTGGCGGATATAAGCATATAAACATATGCTTATATCCGCCAAAACCGATAAGTTGATATATGCTAAGTCGTTCTAAACGGACTCAGCACACCATCCACACAGCAATAGCTCAAGTACTGGCTATCAAACCTCTGCGCATGCCCTCAGGATGCCGTTAAAGCTAGCTCGATCTAGTTACTCTGGCACAGTAAATAATTCACTAATGTACTCGTTTAGTAGTTAGCTAAGGCCGGCCGTATGTACGCTCTACCTTTGCCTAGATTTCGTTGTAGTTTCGAATGCCAACCCTACAATAAATATATTATTCATGGTAGAACTTTCGCGCAAGTTTGTCCGAAATACTTGTGGGACTGTGGGTACTCAGAATTATTAACTTAGTATTTGTGGTCACTAGGTAAGTGTCAAGTCTAGCAGTAAGATTTGCTTGTCGTTATGAATCCTCTTTTTATGGATACAAAGCTCCTCCTCTGGGCGAAGCGGAAGGGAGTGTGAGACTCTTACTGGCTAAAACCCACTCGTGTTACTCCAAATGCCCTGCGTTCCAGGGCCGCGGTTACTCTTTCGAACTAATTTCGCCACCCTGGCAGGCATGCACTAGCCCTAGCGGACCTTGTCAATTATGCTGACATTTCTTTGAGGCGCGCGTGGAGCACAACTCGCCGTCGATCTTTAGTTCCGTGAGTTTTGCCTCTCTCGTAATCAACCCTTAGGTTATAATTTCTAGGTATTGTTTGCTGTATGTTAGCCACACAAAAATAAATATATTCTGAATATTACCTCTCAAACGCCTTATTCAAGAATCATAGTGAGCTGCTGATAGAAAAGTTTACTATTCAATCAAATGTTTTATTACCCTTAGCTGCCAACACCTAGTCTGCAGTCTCGACAACCAATTTTAAATATCCTATAAAAACCTGCATAAAAGCATGATAATTCGACTCGAATTAAGCAGTAGCAGATCTATGCCGTCTCGCCTACCAATTTAAAATACCGTATAAAAAGCTCTGCATAAAAGCATTTTAATTCGACTCTAATCCAGCAGAAAATTGCAACTAAACAAAAGTAGAAAAGACGAAATCCAATTTTATTTTCCACCATTATGCGGTGGCTGATAGGACCATTTACTCTGCGTCCATTACAACAAAAGACGCAGGTGTACTTTAACACTAATTGAAGAAAGACCGGGTACACGATGAAATAAAGAGTAACTTAAGCAGATGGCAGCACCTCTGTACGGCTTGTATTCCGATTCTCGAACTTTCTATTCCATTTTTAAATAAAAAAGGAGTGGGAACAGCCAACAGTAGGCACAAAATCTTCAATTGATATAGTTTGACTGGTTGGGTTAGTAGATTGATGTACTTACTTACTTGAATGAAAAACTTTTCAAAATGTAGCGAAATTATAGGTGTTTTTGACAGTTTACTGGGAAAGCTCCTTAAAAACAATAATACGCAAATTTGCCCTCTGGTCAAATATCATTGTCAAATTGTATCTTTCGATTTAAACTGACATAAGCGACAAGTAATATTGTTTATGTGTGGGAGCATAGTTGGTAGTTAACTAATAATTCATTTCATATTGAAATTCTAAGACCAAAAGCAAAATAAGCTATTTTCAATTTTCCTCGCATTTCAAGTAAGTAGTTGAAAGCCAAAGCTAATTTCAATTTCAAATGAAATCCTATTGCTTTTACTGAACAGTTGATGGTCAGTTCGTCTATTCACGGCATTCAATAAAATATGGTCGCAGGTGTACAGTCGCGTACAGTCGCACTAATTGAAGTAATAGCAGTCTGAGCGGACGAACGATTCAATTCCGATGCGCATCCTGTTCAATGAGGTACATTCGGGTGGTAAAGTGCTGGATGTGACTCGTTTATTTTTAAGGGTTTCAAATTTTTTTTTTCGACTGACTATCTCTAACATTTTATATGCCAGAAACCACTTCAAATATGCTGAAGAGACCGGTATTTCAGCTTTAGACTGACTATTTTGTCATAATCGTGCTGTGTTAGGTTTTACATAAATTTATCATCGTCATCCGGGTTGTGCATGATTTGCATATTTTTTCTTATTGAAAATTGATGCAGCATATTTTCTGTTAGGGTTCTATATACTTTTAACGTATATCCTGCCATTCATCTACACATACACATACATCACTCTTTTTCCTACCTCTCTCCATGGGATCCCGTTCATTATTTGTTGTCTTTCGTTCACTCACTCACTCCCACTCGTTGCTCAGTCGCTAATTGTTTACTTGGCCTGTGTGTTTAGGAAACCATCCCTCAAACATTATGATATCAAATCTTTACCAAAGTTTCACTCACTCCCACTCGTTGCTCAGATTTTAATAATATTTCAATTACATTTACATATTAATGATTTTAGGCTTATCAGGGGTCTTTAAACGCTTATGAAAATAATGATTTGGAGTAGGTAAATTAGGGGGCTTGGTGCCCAAAAATCGAAGTTTTAAGCTTATACATTTTAAACCGGATCAAAGACCTCCAGTAACTCCCTAGTTCGCGAATAAAAAAAGTAACTTAAGAAATTGCCAAAACCGGCCCTCGATATAGAGCCAGTCTCTGAATTCAGTGTTTGGAGTTATGAATGTATGTAACAAACGCTAACGTAATGCCAAAGTTTGACAAGTTTGCAGGCCAGGGGTGTTAAAGAGGCCACTTTAGAAGAATCGTCAAATTTCATTTTCATCTTTATCGCTAAGGAATTAGGTTCAAGGTTGATTGGGATAATTTGACAGTGACGGGTAGCGTGCTATGCTTCGTGACAGGTAGCGTGATTTGCTTTCTGATTCTGCTATAGTGGTCTTTTTAGACCCGCATATAAATAGTTTGACAAATACTTAACTTCAAAGTTTTGAAAAATAATTGGCAGTTAGTCTTATGTACTCTTTTCATGACCAGCAACTGATAACATTTACTGTTGTTAAGCTTTCGATGCTACAATTTAGATCCTAATCATGTTCGATCCATTGACCATGGTGCTAAGACGTATAAGGAGTAGTAAATACTCGAACAACAATTCGTTCAACCCACATGTCTCGATTGCCGAACCAATTACCACCACTTGTGCGGCCAATTTACAGCCTGTCATGGCATTTTATTTTAATTTTATAGAAGAATTTTCAGAGCAAGGATCCGATATGCTGCATTTACAAGCTGTTATTTAACTTGCAATATTCGTTGTCATTTTGAGAATGTCTAAACTCTATTTTACCCGAGGTCAGTCAAGTAACCTCAAACGATTGAAGTCAAATATTTTCAACTAAAATTATGACTTAGGGTTAAGTCAAAGAAATTAATTATTCACTAATTTTTACAGAAATTATTCATAATTAATTTCTGTCAAAATTAGTGAACAATTAATTTGGTGATGAAGGATTTATTTCCCTGCCTGTACCTACCTAGTCAACTAAATTCCGGTACTGGCTCATCCAGTATTTCTATAGTAGTGTCACCCAAAGCCAGATGTTACGTCTATAGCTCCATTACTGCCAACGTCCAATAAGCGAGCACATCGTTCGTTGTTCCATTCAGTCTTGTCGGCAATCCAATGGAATCCAGAATCCCAGTGATATACCGTACTGTTGAAGATTTTGATCAAAGCTAATCTCCCTATGTCGTTCTTTGTTGAGAGAGCCTTTTGCAGTAAATGTAGGACTGTTATAAAGGCACACAAAAGGCAAAAGGTGTTACTGTCCTCGGAGTTGCAATGAAACAAACGATTATTAACAATGTCGATTCAATACTGTTTGTGTTCGCTTTTACCTTAGTAATAAGGGCTATTTTGGATGCTAGAAGCACAGTGCCTTTCGATGTGGCGACTCTTGGGGGAGGCCATGTCTAGCGACAAAGACTAGCGAAAATAAAGATTATGTTTTGAGTGTCTTGTGTGTGTTTTGTGTGTTGTATGGTGCTAACACGGAAAATCAATGGTCCACAGTTGTTCTGCCAGTGTTGCAGAAATCGGTCGAAAGAGTCACCGTGGCCCTGGAATACAAAGGGCATTAGGAGGAACACGGAAGGGTTTTAGTCAGTAAGAGTCTGTGACGCTCCCTTCTGCTCCGTCCAGAGTACTAGGAGTAATTTTATGATTACAAGAGAAACAAAAAAAAACGGTTTATGGTCAAGCTGACCAGTGGGTCTAAAAAAACACACTTTATTAGAATTGTTTAAGGATCATTAGATCTTAATCACAAAACAATCTGTCAAATTTCATTTTCATCCTTATCGCTAAAGTTTTAGGTTCAAGGTTGATTGGGAAAATTTGACAGTTTCAGGTAGTTTGAATTGCTGGCTGATTCTACTAAAGTGGCCTTTTCAGACGCGCAGTTCTGAACCAATTGTGTTCTGAGCGGAGTTGCTGCTCCAAAAGATTAATTTCTGAGGTAATTTTATTAATTTGAATCTTTCTCTTGTTACAGGGGCTTTGGAAAACAAGGATACCAGTGTCAAGGTACGACAAACAATGAGGAAAGTGGTAACGAAAAATGAACTGAAAACAAAGAAAAGATGCGTGAATCTAATTGCATAAGGCTGCGTTTCCACCAGAGATGTGCGAGGATGCTCAGCGAGGGATGTGTTTGTTAAGAACAAAAGAATCGCTTGCGCTGAGCGAGACCGGGCAAGTGAAGCTACGCTCCGCATCCTCGCACATCTCTGGTGCAAACGCACCCTTATACTGCTATTTACTATTGTTGTATTATACTTCTATGATTAGAAGTGAATTTTAAAATTAGAATCACAGCACAGGCTTGAGAAAGCCCAGCAACCAAAGCCTTATACCTATGCAAAACACTGAGACAAAATAGAGAGTTCATATTAATTATTTTCAAGACACGCTACAAATCTGGCAGAATCTAATTTGTACCTAGTAAAAGGTACAACCCTGGTTGAATCGTCCTAAATTGCAAGGTGTAAATCTCTCCGGACAATTTGAATCGATACCATCTCTAATTAAACGGCTCTTAAAACTGCTGAGTTCTATACCAATAAACTGAAAAAAGCGGGCTTGAAAATTCTTCCAAACATTTTCTGCGCTCTATCGACTGTAGTCCAAGAGCCAGGGTTGTCTCCTTTGTCGTCATCTTTTCTATATTTGTGTGCAGTGTGCAGCTTTGTGGTCCACAAAAGATGCCACGAGTACGTGACGTTCACCTGCCCTGGTGCCGACAAGGGGGCGGATTCCGACGTAAGTATTGCATATCTTTTCATATCTTTTTCGATGATAGAAAAGATTTCAGAGATATTTTATTGAGGATTTAACTTTGAAGTTCAATTGCTTTTGTATAAAACGTATTTTAAATGTTTTTATTTGAAATGATTCTTCGAAGTGTACGCAAATTAATTTAAGTAAAGTGCACTGAAAAATTAAACGTCCTGTTAATTATAGTTTACAACAGTTACGTAAAGTTATTTCTAAGGTTATATACATACTTAAGAAGTTAATTTATTACTTTGCAGCTAATAAATTTGCTGCATATTTTCACCGTCCATATTGCATACATTTCACTAGCAAACACACAACATAAACAGAAATTACACATCTAAAAGTACTTTTAATAATAATAAAGACAACATTCGCAGTTATAAAGTAATTATTGTACATCAGATTGCGTGTATGCCGGTCAACCGGTCAGGGCCCGGCCATCAACAAGAATGGCGTCGTGCACTCAAACATAATGAGATTCTCTTTTATATAAAATATAGTCTTTTACAATAAATAGGGTTCACGTAAGAAAATAAACAATCGACTGGGGAATCTGTACTCCTGTGAACTGTCATTGTCATTATTTTCGTCAAGTTATTTTTTTACAGGCAGAGAATGCTTTGTGCTATGTAGGTACCATTTTACCTGTAGGTACACGCTGTGTACGCTTAAATAAATACAAGTACATATTAAGATCGCAGTCGCTCGTCTTGCCAATGGATTCTAATAATAATTATAGTCCCAGTAATTTTTGCAACAATTTTCTTCACTCATTTTGATTACACATAGTACTCATATTGTTTGATGTCATAATGGCTAAGGACCGAACGTCCCGTTTCCGCTTAACATTTCTCATAATACACTGTAGGGCTCTGTACATTAAAATTTATGGTAAGGGTTTATAGATGGTGTGCAGCTCTGGGACTACGTTCCGGAATATTGATATTAAAAAGCATTTTATAATACACTTTGTTTCTTAAATTTACTTCCACTCTTCGTTAATTAAAAGCGTCTGAAAAGTTTTTAGAATGTAGCAAAAAGCTTTGGATTTAAAAAATTAGTTAATTTAAGTAGGAAAATAAAATACCGAACAGAAGATCTACAGTTAATAGCTTACGTTAAATAGAATCGATAAAAAAATAGACAAAATACTAAACAATTATGGAAGAAAATTGTTTTTCACCAAAATCCTCATCGTGTAGTTTCATTACAAGCTAAACTACGCTATCACAGCGAAGATTAAAGGAAAATGGGTCTCATAACGAAAATTCCCGAAAATGTAATAGAAAATCAGGTCACGAACATTAAAATATCGTGTCTCAAGCACAAAATTGTTTAATAATGGTTCATCACTTCAAATAATACGTTATTAGAAACAAGCGGCCATCTTGGATTAATTGGCGGGAACGATACACCGCCATTTTGTTGCGTTTCAAATAGTTCACAATTGGTGCAATTTGTTGAATTGACTCTGTTATTAAATGCGTGTAATTATGTTTCTAGCAAGCGGTGGGGCTTGTTTTATGAAAATACTGCGTAAATAGAAAATGTGAGCGTCTAATAATGAGAAAATGATACGTCTGATGACAATTTAAAGTACTCTATGTATAAGAATAAAATAGGGTATTTGACTGGATTTGTTACCAAAATTTTTAATAAACCTTGAGAAAAGACAAAAATAGCAATAAAAAAATGTTTAAAAGTCTTAAAACATTAAGGAGTTGTAGCGTTCCAAAATCGGTGTTAAACAGAGACAGCACTTATTACGTGTGACGTCACTCGCAAGGTCGCAAGTCACACTTTAGTGAATTTGCGCCATGCAGTATAGGTACAACCGTTTTGCGTGGCAAGGATAGAAGAATAACTTCAAAAGTATTTGTACTGTAGAACTGTATCTTCTCCATTTTTACACATTTTAGTAGCGTCTTTGAAATAGGTATTCTTAAATGTTGATTATTATTGATAATGCAGCAGTCAAATATCCTATTATGTTTTCGCATTTAATTCCGTACACAATGTGTTTCCTACCTTCCTACCTATTATATATATTTAAAACACATTCTATGGTTTTCAGCTAAAGAGCAACGAACTGAATCCTAGAAAGTACTAAACACAGTCCAACTTTATCCATTTTCAACTTGCCAAACGCAGTTTCAAACATTTACTGCTTTTTGCAAACACATTGTTTGCTCCATTTGTAACTTTGTTTATGTTAACGTGAGCTTAAACGCTTGTTTTATTTAACAAGCACTAATAGTTTCAAGGGACAGTAACTAATTGACGGGCACCATTATTTTTCTTCAAAAGGAAGGTAGCTAGCTAGGCACTTGTTATAAAACGTTGTTCTACCCACAGCATGGAGAGAGTTAATTATGTTGGAAAAGATAACATTTTTATGTGTTTTCTCAGTACTTAAAAGCCATTGTTTGTCTGACGAGAATTAAGTACCTAATTAAAATTTGTAGACAGACTTGCTTTTACTGCGAAACTAAGTAATTTCTCCGCTGAAATATCTGGGTAATTTACTTCTAGGAATTTGAAATATTTTTTTGCGAATGGTTTTCTTTGTTAAAAATACTTAATCGCGTTGGAGTAAATATTGTAAAAGCTGACTGTTGAGGTCGGACTTAATAATATTTGTTGTTGCCCCGAGCGTTCTTTTCCAAAGTTTTTTTGTTCAATTTGTTAAAAGAAAGGTCATTACGGTATATTTCATTTGTGTCGACCTTTATCTAAAAAGGTTACATGAAAATATTATGTCATGCTCATCTTTGTAGTACTTAAATTAAATTTGAACATCATTTTCGATTCTGGGTTTATGTAGGTATCCAAAAGGTACTTTTAAATTCAAAGTAAGTTTTCTGTTCTCGTTGTTTTTTACAGAGCACGGGTTAACCAATATACGAGTAGAGTAGTTTAACAATAATATTTTTATTTATTTATAACAATAATATCCTAACTCAAATTAAAATGCGAAGGTGAGTTAAATATATTTTGGTACAGACGTAGATGGGATTTTGGAAGGGATATAGCCTAGGCTACCTTTACGCGAAAATAAAACTTAAACACGAGCAAAGGCGCAGCCAAATTTTCTTTATTTTTGCTAACTATTGATAGGCACACGTTTGACCACTATCTCATCTGATAGTAAGTGATGATATGGTCGAAGATGCAGTACGAAAACTAAACGTAACCCAGTAACGTAAACTAGTAGCGGAAATTTTATCATGTCTGTTAAACGTGATACATTGCGTCTAAAACTTAACCCTTAAAGTTAACTAGATAGAACTAGCTCCTCACCTAGCGGCAAGACAGTACATTGTAAGTTTAATAACGTGAACCATAACACGATACGCCAATTAAGAAAGTTTCAGTTCTCGTTTGATGTAGCGGGAATCAGGATGCAGTTGATGGTTTGCAACGTTCTCTGCAGTTTCGTTAATTAAGAGCGACCAGTACGGTTCATATATCTTGATAGTATACACTTAAGAACGTCATTGATGATGAAGATAATAATAATTATTTATTGCACCAATCAGAACTGTTGAGAAAAGAATAAGGCGAATGCCATTTAGACGCCATCGAAGAAAAGTGTGCAAACAAATGCACAGCAGAAATGAGGCATACGCATCAAAATCTATTTTATTGAACCCGTAAAAGGAATATAGCTATACTGTCTAAATTATCTTAAGTGAACAGAATTATAATTACAGTTTTATTTTAATTGACAACTTTAATGTCAATTAAAATCGTCTGGAAAATATTTGAACGAAATTAATATAGTAATTAAAAGACAGTATGCTTTATTCATTCGTGGAAAACGAAGTTAGAGCGAATATCCATTTAAATTACAAAAAATAAATAGTTTATCTTGACTATCCAGTTCTTATCTATCTATCTATCTATACTAATATATAAAGCTGAAGAGTTTGTTTGTTTGTTTACTTGAACGCGCTAATCTCAGGAACTACTGGTCCGATTTGAAAAATTCTTTCAATGTTAGATAGCCCATTTATCGAGGAAGGCTATAGGCTATATATCATCACGCTAAGACCAATAGAAGCGGAGCAGTGATGAGAAATGTGACGCAGACGAAGTTGCGCGGCACAGCTAGTTATAAGAATAACTATACTATAAAGTATTTTAATAAAGGTAAACAATCTGTGTCTTTTTAATCTTATTTATTTAAAAACTCAGTTAAAACATAAATTCTAACTAAAATCAATGCAAATACAACAATAACTAAATCAATTGAACCATTAGTTTAAGTAGTAGTAGATATTTTTTTTTGTGTAAAAAATCACATCAAGATTGTTTACATGAGGACCTAGCGCGATAAATTTTGACAAATAGTAACGTAACGTAAAATTTTACAAGAGCTACAATACTCCTTTCACACATAATATTTATTTCAATTAGATACTACATTCATATTTTTTGAGAAGCTCGTGGCTAGATAATTACAGCCGCACGGGTCGATCTTCAAGATTAACCAACGCTTGCCAAGGTTGGTCTGTGGATGGGTGACCATCTTAACATACCGAGTTTCCTCCGTGCCTCGGAAAGCACGTTAAGCCGTTGGTCCCGGCTGTCATTTGTAGATCTTTGGCAGTCTTTACGGATAGTCAGAAGCCAGTAAATCTGACTCCTGTCTTGCCATGAAGTACCGTGTTACCCAGTTAATGGGTTGTGGAGGTCTGGTAGGCAGCCGATCCTCGTAAAATACTGGTATTCATCTAAATTCGGTTTGACTGGAAGCAGACCCCAATATGTATAGTTGGGAAAAGGCTAGGCAGATGATGTCTATATTCATATTTTTTAATGATATAAATTGTCTGTCCCATAAAATCAAACCAATATACTATGGGGTTGTAGATTTTCGCATTCAAAATTCACTTACGTTAACGTTACTATACGTCAAAATATTCGTGCTTGGCCCTCTGTATTCACATAACTACCCATACTTTTCTATTATTATAAGAAACAACATTCTTAATATTTTAGTCTTCGTACGATTAGGTTTTCGTACTTTTACTTTAGTGGCAATCTTTTATGGGATTAACCTGCCCACGAAAATGAACTATTGAAAATTTATCATATTATTTATTTTCACATGTCACCCCTGAAAGTTTGCCATTTCATTAAAAACCCTAATTTGTCTCTTTATTACTTCAGATAATATCTGAAATAACAATTCATTAAATACATCCTTATAATAACGACCGTCATTATCCAATCAAAAATATTGTGTTCCAGTATTGGACACTCAATGGCAGTCGATAATAATTTAAAAATCGTTCAAAAGCAATTACTGTTCAGAATGTCCTTTTAAAATTAATTATTTTCCAATAACCGCTCCGAAGCTTTTAACAACTTTCAATTATATACAAAATAGATTGATTCATAGCAAATATTGTCATATTTCTTGAAGAGTGGAATTAAGTTTAAGTTTGGAAAACTTAGTAAAGTTACTAAGACATTTCAGATAATTAATGCATGAAGACTCAATGAACTTGGGTGTTGGTTGTTATTTTGAGGAGGATTCGGGATTACACATAAGGCACGTCATTTCTTAAAGCATCTAAGACAAACCAATTCCAAATCTGATTCGTGATAAAAAAAAACACAGAATGACTTATTTTACTAGAAATCTCTCAAGCGCGCTCCACATTCTCGCCAGAATGTGGAGCGCGCTTCACCATTAAATGATCATACCTATTATGTAAATTACACCTATCAAAATGTGCATTCAATAAGTTGTAACAATCCCATTGCAAAGACAGGATCCAAGCAACCGGACACCCGAGACCATATACATTGTTCCTCTCAACTATAACATCACGTATAAACTGACCAACAGGATACACGCACGAAGCACAACTTCCGCAACTGCACATACTCGTCCCCGACGTTCTGCGACCACTGTGGCTCCCTGCTGTACGGCCTTATCCACCAGGGCCTCAAGTGTCAAGGTACCAAGCGAACCGCGGACTACCCACTAACGCTTGGAAATGCTTCTGTGTTTTAGATATCTCTACTTTCAGATTGGTGATGGTGCTTTCTGCTAATGCTTTTTTTTATTAACTCTTTCATGTCCGTAGACTCTTTAGGTCCCATTTCAGATGTAGGAACGCTCTCGCTCTCTTCGGGCCCTTTTTTATTTGTTCTTTAATTGATTATTATATGTTTGTGATTGCAAAGGCGGCCTACGCTCCTCACAAATGGAACACATGGACGTTCCTTGCGCCAACTTTTTGTGAACACTGCGGTACATTACTCCATGGTCTCGCCCATCAGGGATTAAAATGCGGAGGTATAATATAGACGTATCTATAGAATGACACTAACAAGAGGAAAATAGTTCCTGGATAGCGAATGCTTTAACACGAGACGACTAATGTATGCCTTTGCAACTAAAAAAATATGTGTTGTCAGCACAAGCAGGTTCCAAGTCCCAGGTACAGCTCCCATTAGTGAGACAAGGAGGTCCCTTTGCACGAATTGTCTGGATCGTGAATAAATGTGTTTTAATAAGATTGTCTGAACTATTAATATCAAAGTCCCCTCGTAGGTTCGTCCATCAAATTGAATTTGCTGTTACTTTAATTGATTTGCTTGTTTATCCCCTCTGTATATAAGTCTGTCTACTGCAGCTAAGTTTGTTTGCGGAGTCTGAGAGCACGTCTTTGCATTATAAGTTACATCGCACGTAGTTAGACGTAGTTCATTGTATGAAGCTATTGTTTGCTCATCGGTTGTAAATGGAGCGTTGACAAAGGTTTCATCAAATGCAACTTGTGTGTCTTTTACGTCTTTGTTTAGTTTGATACGGTTGTGAGTTAAGTATTTATATTAAACCGTTTGCTACGCTAGCTGTGCAGTATTAATGACTTGCGCACTTACTAACCAATCGATATCAAAAGCCTTCCTTTGTTCTTTATGGATTACTACTTTCTAGCTCCTTATTACTTTCTTTGAAACTTTCTTTGATTCTCAACTGCAATTGATTGTAATGCTCAATGAACGTGGGCAATTTTCTTTTAGCCTTTTATTAGACTTATGACAAAATGATTGGCTAGAATTAGATTGATAGGCTATATACCTATGTCCGTTATAACACAATGATTGTGGTTCACTATTTCTTCAACTGAGATTATCAACTCCGAAAGTAAACTTCTCTCTATTATATTTTATCTATCTATTATTTTGATAAACATTATCAATATTCGTTGACAATGTTTGTGTTTGATTAAAATCTTGATCAATTTCCCCTCCTGAATGTTACTTGTCTCGCATCTTTCCCTTATGTTGTATTATTAATTTACTAATTACCCTGGAGGCTGTTGTATTTTATCCATTAATATTATAATTACCCAGTACAATTACTACGGTAAACTCGCTATCTTCTCGTTTTAATTCTATTCCACCATTTTAGTTTTACTCTATTCAAATGCATGTTAATTTTCGTTGCTTGAGTGACTGTTATTGCTTGAAAAACTTAATGTTTGTAAAATATATTCTCGCAAGTTACTCCCAATTTGAGCGCAAATGTAAAGTTTGAAGTTTCCATACATTTTAATGATTCATATTTAAGTATTAATGAAGTTCTTACGTATAAAAATACTTGTGTATTTAGTAGCTTTGAAATGCGCTCAGCTTGCATGAGGCAATTTATCATTAAATGCTTCTGTTGAGAGTGATTTACGATATTATTGCGTTCGATCTTAAGTTTTTTACTGTAACACACCTAAATATATTTAGACTTCTTTTCCCAAGTTAGACTGAATATTTGTCCTTAGCTGTCTTTAATTTAACGTGATATGAGTAAAAAAAATCGAAAGTCCTGCTTTTGAAGAACCCATTAAAGCATTTCTTATTACCATTTCCCTAAAGCAAATCAGAACCCTTTAGATACAAAACAAAAAACAAAACTGCCCAGCGCCAAAAAGCCCTGCTTTCACAGGCTTTACTCGTGGATATTAACCTAAAAATCAGTCAATATTAGATAATATTAACACATTGAACGTGTGACAGCATGCGACATGAACGTGCACAAGCGGTGCGAGGAGTCGGTGCCGAACCTGTGCGGCTGCGACCACACCGAGCGGCGCGGGCGCATACAACTCACCGTGTCCTGCCAGGGGAACAAGCTTACCGTTGTGGGTATGTACATGCGACATGAACGTGCACAAGCGGTGCGAGGAGTCGGTGCCGAACCTGTGCGGCTGCGACCACACCGAGCGGCGCGGGCGCATACAACTCACCGTGTCCTGCCAGGGGAACAAGCTTACCGTTGTGGGTATGTACATGCGACATGAACGTGCACAAGCGGTGCGAGGAGTCGGTGCCGAACCTGTGCGGCTGCGACCACACCGAGCGGCGCGGGCGCATACAACTCACCGTGTCCGGCCAGGGGAACAAGCTTACCGTTGTAGGTATGTACATGCGACATGAACGTGCACAAGCGGTGCGAGGAGTCGGTGCCGAACCTGTGCGGCTGCGACCACACCGAGCGGCGCGAGCGCATACAACTCACCGTGTCCTGCCAGGGGAACAAGCTCACCATTGTTGGTTTGTACTGAAACATCGACTGTCCACTGTTTTTTTTTTATTATTGGTAGGTTTGCGTGTGACTACAATTGTAACCTGATGGATAGCGATGATGTGGTTGACAATGAAGCAACCTATTCACTCTTGTCTTAAGAGTTTAAAATTGAAAGGTTTGCCGTCAGAAATCTTTATAACTTAGGTACGTAGTTTCCGAACGAGTTGATTTCCAAGGAACTCTAGGTAGCTACTAGATACTAGACACCTTCATTTTGACGTGACAACGTCTTATAAATTGGTTTGCCGGGTGACACTTCAAGAAACTGCGTTACGCTCCGCTCACGTTATGCGCTCACAATGAGAGCGAGTGAGAGGCACGCGTCCCTTCCACTCGGGCATGGTTAGCCCGCCTAAGAGCGAGAGAGACAGACATAAAAAGTCGTTGTCACGTAAAACTTTCGCCCGTATACCGACTTTACAGGCAACCAATTTTTTGGATAAAAAATCATCAAATGACTCCTTTCGCTCTGGGCGAAGGCGAAGGAGGAATGGAGTGTCAGACTCTTACTGACTAAAACCCACCCGTGACCCTTCAAATGAATTTTGCGTTCCAGGGCCGCGGTAACTCTTTCGAACAAATTTCGCAACCCTTGCAGAGATACTAGATAACGACTAGATACAAAATTACAAATTCAAAATATAGAGATCCTACCAAATTTGTCAAATCTTTCCACACTATAAAATATATTCACTTACCAATACTTTTCCACCACCAGTGATACAGGGCCGCAATCTGATCCCAATGGACCCCAACGGCCTGTCGGACCCCTACGTGAAGATGAAGCTTATCCCAGACTCTGACAATGTGAAGAAAAAAACCAAGACGATGAGGAGCACGCTCAACCCCGTGTGGAACGAGACGCTGACCTTCGATCTGAAGGCCGAGGATAAGGATCGGAGGCTGCTGATTGAGGTAAGGGAAATTTAGAAGCTTTAATACCATGACTGCTCAGACTATTCCTTACATTATATATTATACAGTATATAATGTTTTTTTGTAATGGGTTTGCTCTTGACTCTAGTCTATGTCAGAGATGACAGAGACAAAGTCTACAATGGAGCGAGCTTACCCAGAAGGAGCCTGTTCACTCTAACTTTGAAGAGATTAGGGTTGTTAGCTTTCGGAAACACAGACGCAGGCAGAGAGTGAATGTAATATATACTGTAATATATAATGTAATATATATGATTATACAGTTTATTCCTCACGATATTTCGAACAAACTCGCAAGCCTTTATTTTTGGAAATGAATAAACAGAATTTGTTGAAAATTTATACGTATACGCGAGGCACTTTGGTCACACTTTGTCTGAAAAGAAAGGAAGTTTTTCGTAAAATAATTTAGAGCGAAAAATCACTATTTTTCACTTTCTATAGAAAACTTAAAGTTACTCTCATTTTGTCTCTATACTGTTCTCCGAAAACACCTGAAAAACCACCACCGGTACGCACTGAATCCAAAAGGATCCAGTTTTGATATTAAATATTTCTAGTGCGTTTCTACCGGTTAAAGCCGAGCGACAAAACTATCGATACTACTCACTCGCTACTCGCCAACTCGTTTCGAGTTACAAGCTTTACTCGCTTCTCGCTGATCGCCGGCGGCGAAGTTTTATCATTTTTGATGAATGAACTTGTTTGACAGAAAGCGACACACAATCGCTGATTGTCAAAGGTTACTGTAGTCCCGAAAACCGCTCGGCTCCTTTGGCCTCATCATCATCATCATATCAGCTGAAAGACGTCCTCTGCTGGGCCCCTCTTATCCCTTGCCTCCCAGAAACTAAATCGCAGGCACTAATATACAATATTTACTTCGTGTTCATACGTTTGGACGAGCTCGTGGCTAAATAATAACAGCCGCACGGGTCGATCTTGAAGGTTAAGCTATGCTTGCCAAGGTTGGTCTGTGGATGGGTGACCGTCTTAACATAACGAGTTTCCTCCGTGCCTCGGAAAGCACGTTAAGCCGTTGGTCCCGGCTGTCATTTGTAGATCTTTGGCAGTCGTTACGGATTGTCAGAAGCCAGTAAATCTGACTCCAGTCTTGCCATGATGTACCGTGTTACCCAGTTAATGGGTTGTGGAGGTCTGGTAGGCAGCCGCTCCACGTAAAACACAGGTATTCAGCTGAATCCGGTTTGACTGGAAGCCGACCCCAATATAGTTGGGAAAAGGCTAGGCAGATGATGAATGAACTGTTTCCCCACTGTGAGTCTGTGTACTTGTAATTCGGTGTAGATTTAACATATAAAATAATACCTACAAAATAAGAATGTCTAGCATAAAACTAAGATGACATTTTTATGTAAACCTCGACATTTTTCTGAGTAAGAAAAAGGCTATAAATAATCTCCAAAATTAACATTGAAAAGACATTCCTAGCAGTTGTCAAAATATTTTTGCTTTTGCGATACATTTCGCTCAGACTTGTAATTCTGAATAAATAATTATATTGTAGATAAAATATGCTTTGCATAAAAGCCTTAACGAACGATGTCTTTTCCAAGAATTCGTGATAAATAAATTTACGATTTAAGAAAAAAATAAGTTGAATGAAGTAGTTTCTGTTATATTTTAATTTTCATTCTCAGACTTGCAAATGAATTCATTATTGCTATCATTTGTGAATAAATTTGGTTGTTCAACTATTCAAAATGAATTTCTCATTAGAGCTATTGTTATTAAAATATTTTTGGAGCGAAGTAAATAGGTTTTGAATGAACTTTTTACGTTATTGGATGGAAAACTTTTAGGGAGATTCGTTCATAATTAATTATATGTATTCCTAAATGCGATAGCATTAAGCTTGATACTTAGTACTTGGTACCTAGGGACAACTGAATTTGAGGTATTCTAAAGTTAAAACTTACGAAACGAAGAGAAAAGTAAAAAAAAGAAGCCTTTCAAGAAATAGGGCCATAGAGTTTTTATTTTGCTTGTCTCGATTACTACACAAGAAAGGAACAAGGACTTGTCCACCCAAATAACGGATGCTTCGTCTTCCAGATCTGGGATTGGGACCGTACCTCCCGCAACGACTTCATGGGATCCCTATCCTTCGGCATCTCCGAGCTGATGAAGGCTCCAGCAGACGGTTGGTTCAAACTGTTGACCCAAGAGGAAGGAGAGTTCTACAACGTGCCAGTACCTGAGGAGGGCACAGACCTGGCTCAGCTCAAGAACCAGATGAGAGCCACCAGTGTTGGGGCTCGTAGGCCCCCGCCCCCGCCCGATAGGGAGGTGCC
The DNA here is from genome assembly GCA_950371165.1 of Lacanobia oleracea. Lineage (NCBI taxonomy): Eukaryota > Metazoa > Arthropoda > Insecta > Lepidoptera > Noctuidae > Lacanobia > Lacanobia oleracea. The sequence goes on from OX493398.1 coordinate 6,754,211, forward strand.
GCATAATATGGCCGCTGCTGACGTCATCAGGGCTTCGGATTTCCACTTCATTATGGTGCTTGGAAAGGGATCGTTCGGAAAGGTAAAAAATATATTTTAATAGACTTTTTTGTTATTTATTAATCCCAAAGGATTAATATCATTGCGGGATCCAAGACAGTTGAATCTCCGGGAGTGGTCAAGCTTCATTGACTCGGCGCTTATCTGGTGGTTGCCACTGCTGATTGCGGCTTTCGTGTGTTGGGAATGTGTGGCGGACTTGAGTCTTGGGTTTGACTACAATCTCACCATATGAAAAGCGATGAGTGGGCAACGATCGGGCACGTTTGCCTAGAAGTAACCTATTCACTCTTGACATGTAGCAACAAACTGAAACAAAAAAGCGTCGGTTTTTAAATGAATTTCCACGTCGTGAAATAAGTTTTCTAGTTGAACAAAAAAACCTTCGTTAAATTCAGCTGTTCCCTTTTACCTGTGTTTTTTTTTTAATTTTGATAGCTCTCGTTTAACCACCATTCAGGCTTCCGACAGAACTATTTTATGGTAGAACAGTTACAACAAAAAATCCTGGATTTTTGAACGTCAACTGCGGTATCGGGAAGGCAGCTTTTTTCGAACCATTTGTTTTATTTTTACCATTCCTTTTAAAAAATCTACCTTATTTTTGTCCAGGTAATGTTAGCCGAACGCCGCGGCACGGATGAGCTGTACGCCATCAAGATCTTGAAGAAGGACATCATCATCCAAGATGACGACGTGGAGTGCACCATGGTGGAGAAGAGAGTGCTGGCGCTCAGCAGCAAGCCGCCCTTCTTAGTGCAACTGCATTCTTGCTTCCAGACTATGGTGAGGAATACAATAGAAATGCTCTTTGTTATGTACACCATATAAGTTACAGAATAGATAGTGGGGTGACCCAATGAGCGGATTTCCCACTCCCACTCTTGTCTTGTCTTTCCCACTCTTGTGTCCCACTGCTGGTACAGGTGGAATCAATCCTAGATTGACGACACGGTTGGCGCAGTGGTTGAGCGATAGGCTGCTGCGCTGTGTGTCGCGGGTTCGATTCCCGCACAGAACAAATATTTGTATGGCCTACAGATAGTTGTTCCGGGTATGGCCATTTGTGTATGTGAGATTGTATTTTTGTGAACGCACCCACTAACTTACTAAAAAGCGAATATCACAAACGTCATTAAGTTTGAATCTGCCTATGAGATGTAGACATTTTGATTTACGTGTAGATATATTGCTGATGTCCAATATGGTAGGCTTTGCTAAAACGTTTTGTTTTGGGAATAGGTAGTATTTTAGTTAAGAATCCAGATTTCGAAGTACGAATACTATTTTTTTGTGGCAATGAGTTAGGTTTTGATAACGAACATAACCAGGTGAGGTGACGCTGGGTGGGCCAAAGTAGAATTATCTGATGATTGCTTCTGTACTTTCGAAGGAGCCTAGTGATAAGCTAGTTACAGATTTTTCCCCATGTACACAAGCACCTTTTTCTACTTCTCTTTGCAAAATAATACCACTGATTTTACCATACTTTTTCCACAACTCGGATGTAGTTCATGTTATTAAATATTTGCTGAACTATTCCAGGACCGTCTCTATTTCGTGATGGAGTACGTCAACGGCGGCGATCTGATGTTCCAGATACAACAGTGCGGCAAGTTCAAAGAGCCTGTAGCCGTGTAAGTACCTAACTAATACCACTGCTGGGCCCCTATAACTTACCGAGTTTAATTTTAGAAATAGGAAATCCATTTCTGAGAAGAAACAAGGAACGGTCCAATTTACATGCTTGTCATTTTTTACCAACCTTTATACCATATTTTTAGCAAAGAAATAAATGATTGTTTTGTTTGTTTTTTGTTAATCTGACTCCAGTCCTGCAAGAAGTACCGTCTTACCCCCAGTTAATGGGTTGTACCCCCAGTTAATGGGTTGTGGAGATTTGGTAGGCAGCCGCTCCACGAAAAATACTGGTGTTCAACTGGACCTGGTTTGACTGGAAGCCGACCCCAATATAGTTGGGAAAAGACTACCCCTAGGCAGATGATGAAATAAATTATTGTTTCTGGTGCTGTTTATGTTAAGAAGCTACCAGGAAAGTGCTTGAATAGAAATATTCTAAAGTAGAGATATAAACACGATAAAGTATCTAATCTAATCCATCAAGATATAACGTTAATGGAATTGAAAATAACTGGTTCCCGAAAGCGAAAAAAAAAATATTTTTTCGGCGTTATAATGTCTTATTCAATGTTTAATAAAGACGTGGGAATTATTTTTAGGCCGTCTCTTCATAAAACTAGTACCATACCTTTTGTATGCGAGACCGGCTCGCACTTGACCAGTTTTAAAAGTTGGTCCGAACTCAGTATGTAGAAAATGTGTATAGGTAAAATGTTTCGCTGGAGGCCTATTTTCAGCATTGGTTTGCAAAAACGACCGACCCTCTCACGATCTCCTGTGAAAGAGATCGTGGGGATAGTTTTCCCACGAGCTCGTCCTCCTTATAGATAAAATTCTTACGTTACTGACTAACTGAGTGACTGAAGGACAACGCACAGCCGAAACAACTGGTAAGCTGAAATTTTGCATGTAGGGTCCGTACGGGGCGCGGGTCTGCGGACGGCGAGCACTGAGTGGCTCGCCGTCTGATCAGAACCAGGCCCGGGTCGATGGCGCGCTGTGTCCCATGAGCTGTCAGCATTAAAGACGGGGCCCGCTAGGTCCAGTGCCTGCTGGGGTTGCGGACTTCGTTCGAAAGAGGCACCGTAACGGAACGCAAAGAGCACTAGGAGGAACACGGATGGGTTTTAGTCAGTAAGAGTCTGACACTCCCTCCTGTTTTACCCAGAGCGGGAGGAGTCATTTGATGATTTCCCATCCTAAAAAGTGTCCGTACGGGAAATCCCTACGGGAACAGGAAAAAACGTGATATGCGCTTCATATTTTAGATTCTTCTAATCTAAAATATGAAGACATCTGCCAACCTAGACTGTACACTGTTCGATTTCTAACTGTCTAACCCATTATCGTTACCATCAATTCTTCTCCCCAGCTTCTACGCCTCAGAAATAGCAATCGGTCTATTCTTCCTCCATTCCCGCGGCATCGTGTACCGCGACCTCAAGCTAGACAACGTACTCCTCGACCAAGACGGACACATCAAAATCGCAGACTTCGGTATGTGCAAGGAAGGTATTACCGGCGACAAGACTACCAAGACCTTCTGCGGAACCCCGGATTATATTGCACCAGAGATCATCTTATACCAGCCGTATGGGAAATCTGTGGATTGGTGGGCCTATGGAGTGCTGTTGTATGAGATGCTAGTAGGACAGCCGCCGTTTGATGGAGAGGATGAAGAGGAATTGTTTGCGGCGATTACGGATAATAGTGTGTCGTATCCGAAGACTTTGAGTAAGGTTAGTACAGTCTGTGACCAACATTATCTGACCCACTTGACTATTATTCGCTAATAGTCGAGTGGGTTAGATAATGTTGGTCACAGACCCTACTACACTCTGTTTCTCGAGTATATTTGTCGTTGTCATAATGCAGAATTGGGATTTTGCTGAGTAAAAGAAATATGATTCTATTTAGTCCGTCAGTTAGATTTTCGAAAAATAGTGGAAACGTATTTTTTGTTTTATCAAATCAATCCAAATTGACGAAGATAATACGCATCAAAGATCAGGAGAGGGGCTTGTGATGTCACTAACCGGTAAAAATTTTATCGGAAAGTGACTTCACACGAGTTTTCAACGAACTGTATCGTCTTCAGTTATTGTTAACTTGAAATAAGAAAAAATACGTGTCCAAAAACTTTTTAGAAATCTATCTGACGAACTAGCTCTGCAGCTCGAGGCTATTATTTCTGTCTGCTTAAAGGAACCTAACATGAATGTGATGATGGGAGCTAAGTACGCTCGCTTTGCTCGCTCACTCAAGCTCCCGTCAACCCATTCCAACAAATTTCCTTAAATGTAACCGTTACGTACTCATCCACATCATTAAAATGGCCAACTTTTTTGGCCACGTCATATCTACAAGTATTTTATTTTTATTTATTTTCGTGTTATGGCCATTTCTAACAACAGACAAAAAATAATCGCATGTCAATACTTCAAAACTCGTTCTATATTCGGCCACAGGAAGCCAAGGACGCGTGCAAGGCGTTCCTGACCAAGAACCCGACGAAGCGGCTCGGCTGCAACGCGCGCGGCGAGGAGGACGTCCGCACGCACCCGTTCTTCCGCCGCATCGACTGGGCGCGCATCGAGGCTAGAGACGTGCAGCCGCCCTTCAAGCCCAAGATTGTGAGTACACATGCCACATACAAGTATTTTTATTTTTTTATCATCAAATGAGTCCGCCCGCTCTGGGCGAAGCAGGAGGGAGTGTCAGACTCTTACTGACTAAAATTCATCCGTGTTCCTCCTAATGTCCTTTGCGTAACAGGGACAGGGACTCTTTCGAACAAATTCCGTAGCATTTTGGGCCCATAACTTAATAATAAAGTGACCGTATGAGAGTTTCAAAACAGACGGAGGCTTGTTCTAATTTCCATAGATAAATAGTTAGATATACGAATAACTTGCACTAAGTACATGTCCCACAGACAAATAAGTTTTAAGTAACCAATATTACTAGGTATGTAATACATTCGTCATGATTTTGGGTTAAATGTTAGAATACACGTTTAGAAATATTCACGGGTGTATTCAAAAGGATTTTTCGTGAATTCCCTATTTCGGTGCAAGTTAGGGAAAACGGCAGTAATGAACTTATCAAACGACGAAGCGACAGAAAGTTGTTAATTTATATTGATCAAGTACCATAAGTATGCTGTAGTTACACCAACTTGTAATGGTAACTTGATACAACAGAATAATAATTAACTAAAACATTCTCCAATCCTTCACAGAAACATCGCAAGGACGTATCGAACTTCGACAAGCAGTTCACACAAGAGAAGACGGAACTCACCCCTACGGACAAACTGTTCATGATGAACCTCGACCAGACCGAGTTCATGGGCTTCTCTTTCCTCAACCCCGAGTTCGTGCAGCACGTCTGAACAAGCAAGGTAAGCTGCCTGCTAGTGACATCATCACCTCGGACAAATTATGCCATCCATCCATCCATGTATCCTTCAGTTTCATTGGAAGAAAACTTTGAAGAACTTAGGACTTTCCAAGGGCGCGGTAATATTATGCAACGTGTATCAGAATAAGCGCAATTCCTCTTAAGGGGTCATTGTACTCATGATTATGAACAACTTTGACTACAGGAGAATTATACGCACAAAAATGTATGGAGCAGTCGTTTTTTTTTCCGCGATTTCATTGTTTTCCCATAGTGAAAGTTGTGTGTTGTGTGTGTGTGTGTGTGTGTGTGTGTGGTAGTGTTGAGATATTGCGTTTATTCTGTTACAGGTTGTAATTCAGATAAGAAAACCCGTAATAAACAAATAAATAATAATAATAGGCTTGTAATTAAAATTTATTTGAATTTTTAAATTACAAGTTGAAAAAAAAAACACATTTTCATAGGACGCAATACAACCTAACAACATACCTACTTTTGTTCACGTTGCAGGGTTGAGTTTCTCCTCATTATTGAAGCTGGCTGCGCGGTGGGCCACCAGCTCTTCACTCCATCTGTCGACTGTCTCTGTCACTCATACGGCGCGCATCGTGCGTCTCTCTCTGGTTCAGTTCCGACGGTTAGCTATCATTGTATCGTTGATTCTTGAGGGAATGCCACTCTTAGGCTCTTTGAAGGACGGTAGGAGATATTTGCTCATTCCCCTTAATTTTACTACTCTTACTTTAAGTCGATGATATTCTACGTACCATCCAATACGACATGACTTAGTTTGTTTAATTTATTTCGTGTTTAACGTCGATATTTGGAAGATTTTCCCACTTCAAAATAAGTGTTGTCTTTTATCCTTAATATCGAAGTTAAAAATGAATCGTTGATCTAAGAGTAGTCTTTGGTTTAAGTATAATTTTCGCAATAATTAATTTATTTAACCGCAATAATAATTGAATCGGAAATGTAATCCAACGAATTTCGCTAAGCAATATTAATTGGAGTAAAAACTTATTGTTGAATTTTTGCTCTCTATGTATTGGCAATATTTTTTTCGGCAATTTAAACAATATAATTTATTTGTTATTTAGTAACATGAGAATCATATTCAGAATCTCGACGCATGGCAATCTCTAATATCATGATCTTGGGGCCACTTGATATAGTAAATGTTCATCGCCACTCAGTATTTATACCTTCTGTCAAAATATACTCTATTAGAAGTCATTAAAGTTTATAATCGCTTGCAATTTTGACAGATCGCGTCAAACTGTGTGGATGTATTATGTTTAACTTTCACGTTTTTATCACATATCAGTGTTGTTTATATGTACATAATGTCGTGTCGTGTGGATGGCGATATTGTTAGGCGTTTTAGATGTCCAAGGAGCTTAAAAGAAACATATTTAGCATACGCTATAAAGCCAAAGTGATCGCTTGAATATCTTTTTAGATCTTCTAGCCTATATAAAATTTTAGAAATACTACTAATTGAATTTGCTAACGCATTTTAAAGACATGAGTATTGTAAAATGTTATCTTGATGAGCGAATGGTTGTTTAAAGTTGTTTAATATTAGATTGGGATGAAATGGTTTTAACGTAAGCTAAATGTGTTTCATTTTACGATGTTTTTCACAATATTATTTAGCTCATTATGATTATTTTGAATCTCGTGTCTACTTACGTAGTTAGTGAATACTGTTTATTATTTTTGGGCGAACCTATATTCAATAATATATTATAACTTCTCTTTTTTGCCCAAAAGATGTCGTGTTTTGTTGATGACGTGCGGCAGTCAGGAGGCCGTACTATTAAGTTTTCATTGTCTATGGTCACGTTGGTTGTTTTTAAGGTTTCTCACAGTGTCGCATTTTGTGAAGTATGGATGATCTAATCGTGTATCGTATTAGCTTGACTGTTGGCTTGTGTGCGTGCGCGGGTGACTGATCACTTGTGCATGTGTGCGTGATTTCGTTTCGATTCGATTTGTATCGATATTATGAGGTGTTGAACAGCACTATTTTTTTTACTGTAGCAGAAAACCTTCCGATAGTTTTTTAAATGTTTTTTTTTTGTATTAATAATGACAGCAATTGCAACTAACCTTATAAAATGTTTTTTTAGTCGATTAACAGTACTTTAATCTGATGATTTTACCTATTAACTATCCTATAACGAATAAACCCTTATAATATCGTTACAAATTGTCAACAGCAAATAGCTGTCAATAATCGTCTACTAAAATAGCCTTACTAACTTAATTAATAAATTAATCGCTAATAAAAATAAATTTTAAAATCGTATATAAACTCTTGCTAGATTAATCGATGTGGATTAAAAATGAAAAAGAAAGCATTTGATTCTAAATTGAAATGTAATAAAATGACATTTAGGTGTTTTTTATTTTTTATTTGATAATGGTACTTTTAGCTTAATTATAATAATTAATTATTATCTTTCAATAGTATTCTCGATTTGCCGCGCATTCCCAATGCGGTTTTGCTAATTATAATTAGATATAATAGTAATTTTTAAATTCTTTTAGTAGGCGTAAGTATTAATTTAAGGGCGCTGGCTTGTTTTCACGTTATTATCGCATTTTGTGACAATGTTCTATTCAAATTATTGCTTTAACATTATTTTTTAAACACTAGTTTTAAACGCATTTTATTTTTTTCAAGATCTGGTATTTATTTTTGTATTCATTTTATTATAAAAAAAAAATATGTCAAAAAGTAACCATAGAGTAAAAATGGTTTGTGTTTTTACGTTGGCAACATTCACACTACGATTTTTTATTAGTACATGCTTCGGCAGATACAGAGAGATCTTTTATTGAAATATTTTCTCACACAGGTTACGTTGAAGTTTTAATTTGTTAGCATTTTTTTACCCGATTGCGGCATAGCCCAGAAAGGGTTATGTGTTTGACCTGTGGCTGTATGTATGTATTTTGTTTTTGTTTTGTAAGTGAAATTGAGCCAGCATCGTAGGTTAACAACAGCTGGAGCGGGAGACAACGTAGCGGGCGCACTGCGCTACCCACACCCATCCCTGTGTCTGTGCGAACTCGTACAGCACCACACCACCCCGTGATCCCGTCTTGTTGTAAACACCTCTAAAATAAATTATTTTGATTAAATAAAGGTACGACTTTCTGTGGTGATAGCTGCGCGCTTTCTATCGAGCGTAACAGTTAGCTTTCATGTACTGTTTTGTTGCTCAGTTGGTGTTACCCACTCGGTACCCCGCTCAAGGGCTAGTTGCTATTCATACTGTATTGGTTCTTTTTTATATTGCCATTCAAAAAATATGATCTGGTCTAGACACAGCAACGTATAGAGTACCTACCTAAAGAACCAGGGTAGGTACACAGAATATTTAGTACCGATCTTATAGCAGCATTATTCAAAGCAAATTATATAAATATATTTTAGAAGTGTTCACAACAATACAAAACTTCAAATCCTCCACCCAGCTACATTTTCTTTATATTTAGAATTAATTAGCTTTTCTATTTTCATTTCGAGTACCTACCTATTTATTGAAGACATCGTAGTAAAAATATCGATGGGCTTTATCTGGGAAACAAATAAGGGTTGAGTTTTAATCCAACATTTATAGTGTATTTTCTATGTTATGTCATGTGAAAATTCTGGCTCTAGTTGAATGTCATCGATTATATTTTCCCAACATTATAAAAACCTGGGAACTAATATTAAAAAATCGATTAGTAGGCAACATGTGTAAAAACTCACTAACACCAAAAACTAACATCAACTTGGAACACCATTTTATATGCACTTTAGGTACTCGCAAATAGTTCTTTGACTTCTAATTAGTGTCTGCTAGCTTATACCTTTTACACCCTATTTTATTCTGACTTGGTCAATAATAGAGTATAATAGTAAATTAAAAAGTTTATGAAACTTATAGTTATTTATTTATCTAACCGTTATTATAAGATCTCACTTGTAAATAAGGCATAGTAAGGAGTAAGCCTTCATGCACGCGGGTTCTGTTGCAGCAGCCGGCAGATACGTTCGAAAATCTGAATTCGTCGCGTGTGTGAATTTCACCTTCTGGTCATAATATTAAGTCATTTCCATATAACCGTTGAATATTAAATCTTAGGGAGTAAGTTGTAAGTTAAGCCATATTATCAAGTTTCCAAATCTGTCTTAAACTTGCTTTATATGCTTCGACATTATTTAATTTTTAGTGCTGTGACGTTAACCAATTAAAAAAAATACCGGTTCTACTCTCACATCCGTCACTAGTTGCCCGAAAAAGGTAAAAAGGTTCGATGATATTGCATTTCTGGGTAAAAATGAAAAAAGAAATTTATGAATAATAGGGACTAGACGATGGATTAAAGGGGTATGAACACTCGAGTCATCTGGACAGTATGTTTAAAATGTTGAATAGTTAATGTATGTGTTCAGTGAGAATTAGTTTTAATATCTTGATATTATTTAGCATAGAATATGATATCGTGTTAGAGTTAGGTTGCTCTTCCGACAGTCTTATCCTTTTGCGTAATTCGTAATGATTGCTAGGACAGAATATGCTTAGTGTGGCGCGAAAACTTGTAAATTCCTTCAATTTTTGACAAGCGAAGTGATTTTTTTTAGTGCATTTCTCCTTCAAATTTTATCGGTTCTGTTTCACTAAGATTTAAGATTGTATTTTGTATATTTTGAGTGCATAATTAATTTAACCAACCATAATTTCTTATGAATTCTATTCATGCGCTTGTGATGAGAGGAACAAAAATCATGAAAAAATTGTCTTTATTTCGAGATATTATTTGTTTATTTTTTGTTAATGTCTCATAAATAGGCCTAAACCTCTATAGATTAAGCCCGTAGTTGATACAGGTCTTAGTATACTTTTGACATATTTTACTAATGGATATTCAAGTGTTTAAAATTTTACAAAGACGATGTCGCTAATTGCACCATCACCTGTGCCAAAATATGTAAATATTTTCCATGGTAAATTAGTATTCTATTGAATATTTGTAACCAATCATTTTTATCTTGTTATCTATATTTTGTGATTCTTTATTTTGTTAGTGGCAATAAATTTAAAAGTGGAGTTTTCTGGGCTGGAAATATTCAGGTTTTCCTTTTTATGACAAGGTTGGTTTTAGAATAATTTTAAAACAACTTAAAAACATACTTATAAAAGTACCACTAATAAAATAAAGAAACAATCACTTCAATTTCTACTGTTTTTGCACGTTATCCAATTATGTAAGCAAATAATAAAGCACTATTTTATTAACTTGTAATCATACACTGTTATTTTATTCCTAACTGAATGCAAAGATTGTTTAAAGTTTAATCTATTACATCAATAAAATATAATTATTAGACTGCCACCATATTGTAAGGGCTCATTAAATAACTACCTATCTTATTAAACTTTAAACATTTCTTTACTTATAAGAAATTTATAAAATCATTTTAAATAATAATATTATACAAGAACTGTTTATATTGTTACATTAACTATTATTGCAATGCTTCAATGAATTTTTAAACTACACTGCAACTATTTCTGTGATATATCATCCTTTCACAAGCTACGGGGAAGAGTTGCTCAGAATTGACGATTATTTAATTAAATAAAATAAGAAAACATCAATTGACATCTCACATTATTTTCATTATTTATTTATTAAGAAACCATGTGCCAAAAAATTTCTTTTCATCCATTTTTGTTTCCATGACCTAGAAATCTAAGTAACTCTTCAAAGTAGGTTTATCGGTCTATTCAAATTGGCGCGAAAAATGTTGTCTATGGCAATAGAAAAGCGCGCGAATTTGAACAATGGACGTCATGTTTGAAAAGACCTACCTTTAAAATATTGTAAAGTGCACTTTCAATTTCCGTTAGTCTACCGTCGTCGCCTCTCACTAGGATTAATTAATAATAATTATTAAGATTTTGAATTTTAACCAATTTGCGATGATAAAAGATGGTGGTGTGCGGATACAGCTACCAAAGTATCATCTGTGAGTGTCTGCACGCGATCATGGTTTATGAGATTTTATTGCATATTCTATTATTAATATCGATAGTGTAGTAACAGTATTTCGATTTGTAGTATTAAATTTGTCATTTTCAAGGATTTTTGGGGCATGTAGCCACTTGTTGGGGAGTGTAGCCACCGCTGGGGCGTGATGCCACGCGAGGGTATCGCTCGGTAGATCTGGGATCTCTGGTTGTTTGTATGGATTTTCTCGAAGATGAATGTCGATTGTACTCAACAATATAAATTTCTAATCCATTAGATTTTACCTGTGTTTTATTTATGAAAACCTTATACACTAGTTATAAGTTCAAGTTTTAAAAATAACAAAATATACCTTTATAGAAAATAATGTACACAACCACAGATATAGGTACAACACTATAATTTGATGTCCTGTTCTCCTCTCATGACTTGGCTAAGCATCTGATTGCAAAGGGCAGCGTACGGATTTAGTTCAACCACCTGCAAATATAAACGAATATAAAGTGTTGCACTAACAAGCAATTGTCAAAACATGAAAGACAAGAGAAACGGAGAGTACGTCTGTTCAGCACGAAAGCAAAACAGAAGTGACTTAGTAACACCTAATTTTGGTAATAAAAGATTATTCAAAACAATCGGCATAGTTTAGTAGTCCAATAAATATAAAATATATTTTAATCAAATGGGCTCCACCGCAGCCGGAACCCTTTGTTTAAAATGTCGTTTATGTCACCGGCGCGGCATTTGGCAAAAGCATACTTATGTGGCAATTAATAAAGTGCAATACCTAGAACTTTGCCTTTGTATAAGTGGAAAGCACAAAATAATGATACACCGATTCCTTCAAATCATTCTTTTATCATCTAATTTAAATTACCTACCTATCTAACGAAAAGGTTGGTTGTTATGGAAAACGGGTTGTGTTTGATACACCATGAACGAATATTACTCCGTTTTGATACTCCTTACACATTACCTACTTGTGTAGATACCCTTCGGTACTGATCCTAAGATGTTTTCAAAACAATAGAGATGCACAATGGACGCACAGTTGCGGAGCGCTGCACTCGAAGAAAGTTATGTAAATTGTATGGACGCGCATACGCGCCGTGAGCACATGGTAAAAGTCCGAAAAACGCGCATGCGCGTTGTCCGCACTGTATGTCAACGTTTTTAAGACCCTGTTCATTAAAACAGGCGGTCTAACGACACTAATCTAGCTAGTCCTACAATCTCAAAGTTAAAGAATGAAGTTCTTAAGTTCTTACCTGCTTCCGAGCAAAGCTGCTGCCAAGTTTAGCCGCCTCGGTGAAGGCAGCGCGCGCGTCGTCGTCATTGCCTCGCTTGCGCAGGAGCACGCCGCGTTGGCACAGAGCTAGGGCGCGTGCGCGAGTTGGCTTGCCTTTTGTAAGCTCTATGGCCCGATCGAGGTCTGACATTGCATCTGAAAATTGTAAGATAATGCTAAGGATATTTTCAGCGTGTGACCAAAAACTAAAACGACTGCCCTTTGTGAAGGTACCACGACGCAACTCATTCAAAATGACACGTGAAATAGAAGTTTTTTTTTTTTTTAAAAACGTTGCCCCACACTAGGAATTTCTCCTGTATCGTGTTTGCGTTTACAGACACATAATCACACAAACACAAACAGCCAGACCCGGAACAACTATCTGTAGGCCATACAAATATTTGTTCCGTGCGGGAATCGAACCCGCGATACGCAGCGCAGCAGTCAATTGCTCAACCACTGCGCCAACCGTGTCGTCAAATTTAATTCTTGTCTGTCAGTGTGTCTACCCACAGACAGACACACTGGCTGTTGGTTCACGGCTTTCACCTAGAAGTGGCCCGATTTCAAGAAGGGGAACATTAAAGACTATGCTAAACGATGTGTGCAAAGTATTCACTAGCTGACTCTCATAAAGTCATAAGCCAATTTTTCATTTTTTTTTTTTTACTATAGGTAGGCACGCGTTTGACCACTATCTCACCTGATGGTAAGTGATGATGTGGTCGAAGATGGAGCACGCTTGCCTAGAAATAACCTATTCACTCTTGACTTAAAGACTCCCAGGTTGTAGCTATCGGGAAACACAGACTCCGGCAGGGAATTCCACTCCTTAGCTGTACGCATTATGAATGTGTTACCAAAACGTTTTGTGCGTATGGGTGGGATATCCACCGTGTACCGGTGGCGCATCGCCGTTCGTCTTGTGGTCCGATGATGGAACGGGTTTGGCGGAATTAAATTATGCAATTCCGTCGCACATTCCCCAAAATGCAACCGGTAAAAAACAGACAGGCTAGCAACTCGTCGTCGATGTTCAAGACTTTGGAGCTTCGTCGCGACAAGCCTCTCATTGCCGATGATCCTTTTGGCTCGTTTCTCAATTGACTCAAGGGCATCAAGTTGGTATCTGGCAGATCCATCCCAAAGATGAGAGCAGTACTCCATACACGATCGAACTTGCGCTTGATAACTCTATCAAGCGCAAGTTCGATCGAACAGCTGCTTAAACTCTTAAGCAGCTGTTCCGGCGTGAAGTATCGTCTCACCATTGCCAGAATCCCCAACTTCTTTGCAGCCACTTGAGCATTTGCCTCTATAAGGGCCAAAATTGAGAGTAGATGTTAATGTAACCCCAAGAAGCTCAAGTTGGTCGGTTATCGGCACGGTTAAACCTCGGAAAGATGGAGCTGGGTGGAATTGGCTCCTTTTGGCGGAAAATAGACACGCCTGGGTCTTAGCAGCATTGAACTTGACCAGATTGGCATCGCCCCATTCAGAGACTGCCTGTAAGGACACGTTCAAGCGCTCAACCATTGCCTCCCGGAGAGACCGGATCTGCGACCCACCAGCTCGTGCGTCGGACACGTATCTTTCAGCAACAGTGCTGTCGTCTGCATACCCAAAGGTACCGGGTTTAAGCAGATCATTAATATGCAGCAAGAACATTGTTGCCGAAAGCACCGAAACCTGAGAAACCCCGGCATTAATATCCAGCAGTCCAGACGAGCAGCCATCTATGACCACTCGGAAGACCGAAGGAAGGAAGCTTACTAATAAGTCTATCGTGCCAGACCCTGTCGAAGGCCTTCGAGATGTCAAGGGAGACCGCTAGTGCCTCTCCCTGCTTCTCTATGGCCTCACTCCAGATGTGAATGGCATACGCTAGAAGATCCCCAGTTGACCGATTTCGGCGGAACCCATATTGATGGTCACTAAGAATATCATTCGCTTCTAGGTACGCCAGGAGCTTATGATTCAGCACGCGTTCCATAGTCTTACAAAGTATGGACGTTACCGAGATGGGTCTATAATTCGACGGGTCAGCTCGACTACCCTTCTTGGGCACGGGCTGCACGTTAGCTTGCTTCCAAGCCTTCGGCACTTTTCCAGTCTCAAACGAAAGGCGAAATAGGCGTGTCAAGATCGGAGACAACTTAGGCGCACAAGTCTTCAGAACAATTGCCGGTATCCCGTCGGGACCACTAGCCTTGTTCACGTCTAGGTTACGCAGTACCCTACGGACGTCCTTCTGATGAATGCGAATGTTAGACATACTCGACTCGCATCCACTAGGAGAAGCAGGGGGCGTCGCGCCACCAGGATCCAGACGTGAACATTCCGCAAACAAAGAAGCAAACAAGTTCGCTTTCTCCTCAGCGGAGTGGGCCAGCGTCCCGTCAGGTCTCAGCAGTGGTGGTATAGTGAGGGGCGGCAGAAGTTCGATTCGACCGACTTAGCCAGGGACCAAAAAGCCTTACTACCTGCTGGGTATGAAGCAAGTTTGTTCCCTATTCGGCTAATGTGGTCAATCCGAGCCCTCCGCAACACTTTCTTGCAGGACTTGGCAGCCCTGTTGATGGCTCTCTTTTCATCCGACTCACGTCATTTGCTTTGCGCTTACGAGCGTCGACCCATGCCAGGTACGCCGCGTGCTTAAGCGCATCAGCGCGATTGCACTCGGCACCAAGCCAAGGCCGAGCTTCGCCAGATTTCGCTATGTCAGAGAACGGAATGTAGTACTCCATTCCCCTCCGCAACACATCCGACACGGCGTCCGCGCACGACGAAGCATCAGTGGAAGAAAAGCAAGTAGGCTGCCAAGGGTAACATGCGAAAAAAGATCGCATGCCATCCCAATCTGCTGACCTGTATCGCCATACCCGCCGGGTGCCTCTTGAGCTAGGATCGGGCGGGGAGTAGACGGATACAGACTTCACCAGACAGTGGTCGGAACTACCCAGTGGTGAAGAAATCGACACCGAATAGCGGTCTGGATCTGTTGTCAGCAAAAGGTCCAAGCAATTGGCAGTGTGCGAATCAAAATCGGGCACCCTCGTTGCTCCCTGGACCAGCTGGGTAAGATTTATCGCAAGCGCTAGCTTTCGCGTCTCTCGTCCAGCATGGTCAGTGCACTAGTATGGGAAGAGCCACTCCTGATGGTGGGCATTGAAGTCCCCCAGTAACACCAATTGGGCAGAAGGGTACCGCTGCTGAGCCGTATCCGCCGCCTCACTCAGGTGCTGTGTAAGCCCAGTTGTCTCCAAATCACCGCTGTGCGAACGGTAGACGCAGGAGACAATTTTGTCTAGGCCTGTGTCCAAGTCCTGGAGTCTTCAAGGTAACGGAGACGCCGATAGCAGATGTCGTCCCGGGCGTACATGCATACGCCCGCGCGTGGTCTGAAGTGGTGCTCCAGGGTAAACCCTGGGTAAGACAGGTATGACACGTCCGACGGACATCTGATCTGCGTCTCCGACAGGAACAAGAGCGCTGGTTTCTCGGTCTCACGGTGGTGATGGACTGCAGCGAGATTTGAGTGCAGACCTCGTATGTTAGAGAGGTGCACTTTATGCGAAAGGGCGTGCTGCCGCTGTACAGCTTTTCTCTTTTTGCCCCTGTTCATTTTAAAAGTGAGTGAGGTTGAGGAGAAGGAAGTGAAATGAGGTTCCATGCTGCTAACCCTCAGGCACGCCCTGACAGGACGACATCTTTGGGGGACTAGTCTGGAGACTGCGGGGACGCCCGAGCCCCCCCGGGAATGACCATCAGGCCCTTTCATCTGGTCGCCAACCAGCACGATGGTGCATTCCGGGATTTTTCGCCAGTTGGCGGGGCAGCCTTTCATGTGTGGCTAGCACATTACTTGGGACCCCAACTACCTGGCGGTCGGCCAGCGGCGCACCGTGCCTCGGATCCCGCTACCCTCCGCAACTAGTCTCCCGATACGCCCACGCCAGGGCAAGCCTGGTTGGTCTGCCTGCATTGGAACAACTATTTCGACCCAACTCCTCTGAATTAGCTACACTGAGCATCGTACCGGAACGCAGCTAAGCCGCTTGGCGGTACGTCTTTGCCCAGTGGGTGGTCACAAGCCATCGGCCGAAGCCTACCACCAGTTAGTGTCACCTGATTAACACCACCCGGGGACCACGTGTAGGGTCTAAAATTTGGGTATTCTCCTACGGACGCGGGTGACTCGGCCCCCGAATGAATGAATTTATCAATCGTCGGATAACTTTGTTTTTCAGGGATAAAACGGCTGATCAAAGCGATTAAAGTTTTCTGACTATTGAAAAATAAGCCCTTAATCTTGAACTCTTACCATCATCCTTCTTCATGATCCGCAGCAGCTGAGCCCGGTCGTTGTACCCGGCCGCTCGGTCCGGTGCAGCCTGCACTCCTCTGGTCATGGCTTCCAGCGCCTCCTCCAGCTGGCCAGCCTCTGCTAGACGAACTCCTTCTGCGCATAGCAAGCTCGACTCCTTGTAGACGTCGGTGGTGGGCTCTGAAATAATCAACGTGGAATATTACGCCTGTTTCCTTCGAAGAGTTCTGCAGTGGTGTTGGTACAGACGCCAGAACTTCAAGCTACAACAAACTTTACATTTTCTTTAATAAATACGAACAAACTAACTTCTAATTTTATCGCCAAAGCGATTAGGTTCAAGATTGATTGGGAAAATTTGTCACTTTCCGATAGCTCGATGTGCTGGCGTCTGTATCTACTTTTTTTTTATTTTATTTCTTTTGCCGGCAACGGAATAAACCCAGTATCACGCCTGTTTACTCCGAAAAGTTCTCTAAATCTATCTAATGTCTAATCTAAGTTCTAGGAAATATTTGAATTTCCCAACTATATTGGGGTCGGTTTCCAGTCAAACCGGATTTAGCTGAATACCAGTGTTTTACGTGGAGCGGCTGCTTACCAGACCTCCACAACCCATTAACTGGGTAACACGGTACTTCTTGGCAAGACTGGAGTCAGATTTACTGGCTTCTGAGAATTCGTAACGACTGCCAAAGATCTACAAATGACAGCCGGGACCAACGGCTATAAAAATGACAAAATCAAACTCGAAGCTTTAATTTCAAGTTAATCTTTTACTATACAGGCACTTTTGCAGAACAATTATGCAACTCAGGACCTCACGCTCAGCAGTCGCAGTTTGCAACCACAAGACTAACAAAGCAGTTTACCATCTATTAAGGATATTATCTTGATAAAAGCTTTAATGAACATTGCTATCACGTATTCGAGTACAAACCTTTGTACCTACCTACAACAAAATGTCGAAGTTCCGTGATATAGGTACCTACTTAGTCGCAAAGGCAAAGAGTCTGCTATGCTTTTGCGACATAGGTACTGAATAGTGCAGATTGTCTATGCCATAGATAACTTTTGTAAATGCTTATCAAATGATTTGCGGTAAATTTTCGCTAAGGACAGTTGTGGGGCATACGATCGCGTGTATACTCGTATCCTTACTTTCAGAGCTTTAAGTGAAAAATTAAAAGCAATAACCTTTTTTTAATAAAAAAGATTTTATTTAAATACTCTAAAAAGAAGAAAATAAAATTTACCTTTCAAATTGATCATAAAAGCTTGTCGCGAGGTTTGATTAATTAAATAGGTAAGTACTTCTAGGTAGGTACTTACGCAAACCTCGCGACAAGCTTTTATGATCAATTTTAAACCATTTAAAACATTTTTACAACATTTTTTAGACCATTTCAATAAAATCTTTTTTTTTTAAACCGGCCAAGTGCAAGTCGGACTAGCACACGAAGGGTTCCGTACCATAAACCTTAATTTCTTAACCGACTTCTTCAAAAAGGCTAGGGCTAGGGTTCTATGTTCGGCTGTATATATTTTTTTATGTATGTTCTCCGCCAATTCTGGACCGACGTTAAATTTTTTTTTTTTTTTTCGTAAGCCTATACTCTTGAGGTGATCCCATTGTCACCAAGTTAGCATCCGATGATGGGATCCCATGAAAATCGAGGTAAACCCTGAATTTTTATAAGCACATACCTACAATGTTTTTCATAAACTTTCTAACGCAATTCAGATATTTGTGCCTGGTAATCATCAGCTCATGTTGCTGAGCTGATATGGGAAGGTATATCAGCATCTGATGATGGGATCCCATGAAAAATGTTTGTTCAGCGATATTTTCGCCAATTGTAATCCGGTTTTAATGTTTTTTTTTTTTTGAAGAGTGTTTTTTCGGACTGGTCCCGTTTAAATTTGATGAAGATCTGATGAAGAACTTCGGAGGCAGGCAACGGAACTCTTCAAGAAACGATAGCAAATGGATCGGGATTTCTGAAATCGCATGTCTGTTGATTGTTTACACCCGTTCATAACGTAACATCACGCCGGCACGCTGTGTTTGTGGTTCCACTTTATTAGTGAAAAATAAAAACAACTTTGTTACAAAAAAATTAAACCGACTTCCAAAAACAAAACACTACAAAGTAAAAAATAAATTTAATTTCGGAAGTCGGTGTTCAAAAATAAAATGAATGAATAAGAATAATGAATAATTACTTTGGAGTGTTTTTATTATTTGTTGTTATATCGGCAATAGAAATACCTACACAATCTGTGAAAATTTCAACTGTCTACCTATTCAAATCAAATCAAATCAAATCAAATCATCTTTATTGTGGACTATAGGTATACATCATAAATACAGGTCTTAAATAATTAAAATAAGTTCAGCTATGTCCCGCCGTTGAGGCATAGGTACAATAATAAAATACAAATCAGAAGTAAAATTTATAACACAATTAGTCATATTAGTCTCGATACATTATTAAAATATTCCAAATTATAAATACATACAAATTCAATTCCAAGTCATATTAGTCATAATTCATTATTACAGCATTGCACATTATATTCTTACATAAATATTAAACAACAACAACAACATAATTATGTGGGAGAAAATGATACATATTTTTTCTTTCTTGTCATTGAAATACAATATTTTTGTCACACAAGTAATCTTTGACATCATAATAACATTTGTCTATTAATAATGAATGTAGTTTCTTTTTAAACTGGAGGATTGGTAATTGTTTAATGTCATCAGGCAATTTATTATAGATTAATGATGTCATGCATAAAATACTTTTATTTAATAGTGCCGTTTTACCATAAGGTATTTGTACGTCTAACCTTTTCTTATCCCTTAGTTTTCGATAATAGCTTTTGACAGCAGTCTTATAGTAGCTCAGATTTGATTTCACAAAAATATTTGATTCGTAAATGTATAGGGAAGGCAATGTGAGAATTTTTAGATTTTTAAAGTAAGGTTGACAGCTAATTGTACTATTTATTTGGCACATTGCTCTAATGCACTTCTTTTGAGCTTTAAATATTAATTCCTTGTCTACCGAATTTCCCCAAAATATAATACCGTATCTCAGTAATGGTGCCACCAGTCCGTGATAGGCCGTTAAAATCGCTTCTTTGTTAACTATTTTGGAGAGCTTGTAAAGAGCGAATGAGGATTTGTTGATTCTTTTGCAGAGATCGTCTATATGGGTTGTCCATGAAAGTCTGTAATCAATATTTATTCCTAGAAATTTTGTATCTGTTACAGATTCTACTGTCTGCCCGTTATAATTTACATTAATACTTTTCGGTTGAGTTCTTTGGTGAAAGTGCATTATATTTGTCTTTTTTAAATTTATTTTCAGATTGTTATCAATTAACCATTTAATTATAGTTCTTAATGTTTCATTAATTTCATTTTCATAGTCATTTTGACTGTCACATTTAATTACTACAGTGCTGTCATCTGCAAAAAGTACCATGGGATGCTTTATGTGTCTAGGGAGATCATTAATGTAAATTAGAAAAAGCAAGGGACCCAAGACACTAACTTGTGGAACTCCTAGTTTTATGGTTCTAGTTTGGGATCTATATGTCTTCTCATCCCGCGTATTAAGGCATATTCTAGTTATTTCTGTAAACTGCTTTCTATCACGTAGATATGAGTGAATGAGGTCTAGTGCCTTTCCCCTTATGCCATATGAATCTAATTTTTGAAGCAGTATGTTATGGTTAACACTGTCAAAGGCTTTACTCATATCCATGAAAATAGCACATGTTGGATTTCTTTTGTCCATATTAGTCAAAACAATGTTAGTAAGTTCATATATCGCAGCGTTAATGGACTTACCCTTGCGAAATCCTTTTTGTTCGCTAGCCAAGATATTATATTTTTCTAAAAAATTGTAAAGACGACTATGAATAGTTTTTTCGAATATCTTTGAGAAGATGGATATCAAAGCTATTGGTCTATAATTTCCCATATTGCTTTTGTCATCTTTTTTGTGGAGTGGAATAACAACCGATGTTTTAAGTTTTTCTGGGTAAGTTCCAGTAGAAAAGCATAAATTTATTATATGACTTAGATGAGTTGCAATTGATTGCGACACTTGTTTTATTACTTTAGTACAGATACCATCGTAACCCACACTCTATGTATTTTTAAGTTGCTTAATTTCTCTGTCTACTTCTATTGGGGTTGTGGGGGTAAGGAAAATTGAGTTTAGGTTAGTGTACATGTTTTGATTCGAAGGTGCTTTATTATTATAATTGTTTGTACGCATCGGTTTTGCAGCTTGATCAATAAAATAGTCATTAAAATTATTCGCAATCGACGTTGGATCTGTAATGCTTTCATTATCTTTTAATATTTCACTAATTGGTTCCCTGGGAAATTTAAATTTGGAGTTATTTATAAGTGACCAAGTGGCTTTCGATTTATTTTGAGCTGTGTTGATGCGATGGTTATTTTGTGCCTTCTGCGTAAGACAAATAATTTTTTTAAATTTCGTAGCGTATTGCTTGAATTTATGTTTGTTTTTTTCCGTCCGGTGTGTTCTATATTGCCATAGTAATTTTCTTTTCATTTTGCTACAAATTTTGATACCTTTTGAAACCCATTTAGTTTTTTTTGTATAACGATTTTGTTATTAATTTGTAAGGAAAACACAACTTATAGAAACACAGGAAAAGCTCCAAGAAACGATTGTAGGCTTCGTTTGAATCATTTGTCAGGTAAATGTCAGAGAATGTCAAGTTATTCATACAAGTTTTAAATTTTGTCAAATTTTCCTCACTATAATCGCGTACTTTAATACGCCATGATTTTAATACACAGGACTTTTTGACTGGAAAATGCAATAATTGGGCAGTATGATCTGATAATCCTAATTCAATTATTTGGCTTTTGCATTTATGAATGTTGTGAGCAAAGTTGTCGATGCAAGTGCCACTGATGAGTCTAGTGGGAACTTTAATTTCTAGTTTTAAGTTATGACTTTCTAGAATTTGTTCAAAGTCTAAAGTTTGTCGGTTTCTTTTAAATGTATTGATATTGAAATCTCCGCATACAACAACTTTCTTACTAGTGTTATCACATATTTGGTGCAGTAACTTTTCTAAATTATTAAAAAATGTAGACATACATGAGTTGGGCACTCTGTACACACAAACTATTATCAACTTATGTTCAGTTAGTTCTATTGCACTATATTCTATGATACCTTTACTTGTAAATGTATTATTAAGTACAGCGTATGGGTGTCCTAATCTGGTTAATATACAGGCACCTCCTCTATTTACGTCTCTTGAAAAACTTGCTGCCAAGCGAAATTTGGGTAAATTAATTGTAGCCTCCTGTACTGGTGTCATAAAATGTTCAGTTATACATAATACATCGATGGGTATATTCTTTAGTTCCAATTCTTCTAAGTGTACTGTGAGAATGTCAGCTTTGGTTAGCAGACCAGCAATGTTCTGGTGTAAAATGTGTATGTTATTATAGAAGAAAAAACTGAGAGTTTTGCTTATTTTCGTTAGTATCTACGTAAGGAAATAACCTTAAGTCAATTTTGATCCTCTCCATAATATTTTTAAATATGAAATTTATTCCAGATTTATTTAGTTTCCCTGATCTATCTGAAAACATATCAAATTTAAATTCTAGGTCATTATTTGAGTCAAAAAAGTATGCGTATTTATGATATTCTAGGTCCATGTAAAGTAAGTTATTAAATATATCAACTTTATAGTTATATATAGGGGATCCCCGTACGTACGTAGGTGTGCATATTATGATATTTGTGTGGGTCATTTGTCTCAAGCTTTCATTAGCTTTCATTAATATTATGGATCTTATACAGCTCGCTGACAGACAAACGGACGGACGGACGGACGGACGGACAGCGGAGGCTTAGTAATAGGGTTCCGTTGGTTACCCTTTGGGTACGGAATCCTATAAAGATTTTTTTTCTTTTAATTATTTTTTTACTTTTTAGTTATTTCGAGTTACTCTCAACAAGCCCTTTCATTTGATACCCATATTGTAGAAGTGCATAAAAAATAACTATTCCGCCATCTTGGATGTTCCGCCATATTGGATGTAGAATGACGTCACATTATTTTTGGAGTTACTCTTAACAAGCCCTTTCATTTGATACCCATGTTGTAGAAATACATTAAAAATAACTATTCCGCCATCTTGAATGGTCCGCCATATTGGATTTAGAATGACGTCACACAGCTTATCGTATTGTCATCAAAACTAAACGTGTATAAAAAATTTCAGCTCAGTCGGTTGAAGATATCTGCTTCAAAATTAAGTAGTAAGATTCCACCCGAACAAACTTACATAAGTACATACATTGCAAGTTAAATAAAATCTTTTAAAATAACGTCGTCAATTCAGCTGCACCGCAATGACCTGGTTACTGCGTAGTTACCTAATGCAACTAACCCTGACGACGAAGCTTATTGGTAAGGCGAAGTTAACGCTCGATTAAATTCTACAATATGTGAAAAAGGAAACACTGGGCAATACCAGACTAAACTTAACAACAGGTAGGTACTGCACTTTTGTTATATACAATTAATTGGTAAATAATTAGTAAGTAGTTATGATTTATGAAGGCCGGAATACTTAAACCTATATAGCTAGGTATAGATCATAAATATCTACTAACAACTACACTACCTACTGCACTAGATCAAGGTCTGTGTGACCAGAAGGTACCAAACTATTTACCTATACTTATATGCACAACCCGCATTAACTGATCTTGGAGAAGATCCCATTTTTATGAACCAGTGGGAGTTGTAGTGTAAGTTGGGATCCGTCGTTTAGATTGGCCAGCTCGAAGTCCTGAACTCAATCCGATTGAGCATATCTGGGATGTCCTAAAGAGACAGGTAGACAACATCAGTGCTACCTGCTGCATAAATTAACAAGCAGTTAAAGAGAGTCGTTTCAGAAGAGTGGTCAACGTTAGGTCCACAAAACGTTATTAAAATATCGTAGAAAGCATACCTAAGAGTGCAAGTTGAGAATTTGGCAAGAAGAAATATTTTATATTTGAACTTAAAAAAAAATGTATACGTCGATTTTATTGAATTCATCAGTTTTAAATTTTGACAAATTTTCCTCACTATAATCGCGTACTTTAATACGCCATGATTTTAATACACAGGACTTTTTGACTGGAAAATGCAATAATTGGGCAGTATGATCTGATAATCCTAATTCAATTATTTGGCTTTTGCATTTATGAATGTTGTGAGCAAAGTTGTCGATGCAAGTGCCACTGATGAGTCTAGTGGGAACTTTAATTTCTAGTTTTAAGTTATGACTTTCTAGAATTTGTTCAAAGTCTAAAGTTTGTCGGTTTCTTTTAAATGTATTGATATTGAAATCTCCGCATACAACAACTTTCTTACTAGTGTTATCACATATTTGGTGCAGTAACTTTTCTAAATTATTAAAAAATGTAGACATACATGAGTTGGGCACTCTGTACACACAAACTATTATCAACTTATGTTCAGTTAGTTCTATTGCACTATATTCTATGATACCTTTACTTGTAAATGTATTATTAAGTACAGCGTATGGGTGTCCTAATCTGGTTAATATACAGGCACCTCCTCTATTTACGTCTCTTGAAAAACTTGCTGCCAAGCGAAATTTGGGTAAATTAATTGTAGCCTCCTGTACTGGTGTCATAAAATGTTCAGTTATACATATTACATCGATGGGTATATTCTTTAGTTCCAATTCTTCTAAGTGTACTGTGAGAATGTCAGCTTTGGTTAGCAGACCAGCAATGTTCTGGTGTAAAATGTGTATGTTATTATAGAAGAAAAAACTGAGAGTTTTGCTTATTTTCGTTAGTATCTACGTAAGGAAATAACCTTAAGTCAATTTTGATCCTCTCCATAATATTTTTAAATATGAAATTTATTCCAGATTTATTTAGTTTCCCTGATCTATCTGAAAACATATCAAATTTAAATTCTAGGTCATTATTTGAGTCAAAAAAGTATGCGTATTTATGATATTCTAGGTCCATGTAAAGTAAGTTATTAAATATATCAACTTTATAGTTATATATAGGGGATCCCCGTACGTACGTAGGTGTGCATATTATGATATTTGTGTGGGTCATTTGTCTCAAGCTTTCATTAGCTTTCATTAATATTATGGATCTTATACAGCTCGCTGACAGACAAACGGACGGACGGACGGACGGAAGGACAGCGGAGGCTTAGTAATAGGGTTCCGTTGGTTACCCTTTGGGTACGGAATCCTATAAAGATTTTTTTTCTTTTAATTATTTTTTTACTTTTTAGTTATTTCGAGTTACTCTCAACAAGCCCTTTCATTTGATACCCATATTGTAGAAGTGCATAAAAAATAACTATTCCGCCATCTTGGATGTTCCGCCATATTGGATGTAGAATGACGTCACATTATTTTTGGAGTTACTCTTAACAAGCCCTTTCATTTGATACCCATGTTGTAGAAATACATTAAAAATAACTATTCCGCCATCTTGAATGGTCCGCCATATTGGATTTAGAATGACGTCACACAGCTTATCGTATTGTCATCAAAACTAAACGTGTATAAAAAATTTCAGCTCAGTCGGTTGAAGATATCTGCTTCAAAATTAAGTAGTAAGATTCCACCCGAACAAACTTACATAAGTACATACATTGCAAGTTAAATAAAATCTTTTAAAATAACGTCGTCAATTCAGCTGCACCGCAATGACCTGGTTACTGCGTAGTTACCTAATGCAACTAACCCTGACGACGAAGCTTATTGGTAAGGCGAAGTTAACGCTCGATTAAATTCTACAATATGTGAAAAAGGAAACACTGGGCAATACCAGACTAAACTTAACAACAGGTAGGTACTGCACTTTTGTTATATACAATTAATTGGTAAATAATTAGTAAGTAGTTATGATTTATGAAGGCCGGAATACTTAAACCTATATAGCTAGGTATAGATCATAAATATCTACTAACAACTACACTACCTACTGCACTAGATCAAGGTCTGTGTGACCAGAAGGTACCAAACTATTTACCTATACTTATATGCACAACCCGCATTAACTGATCTTGGAGAAGATCCCATTTTTATGAACCAGTGGGAGTTGTAGTGTAAGTTGGGATCCGTCGTTTAGATTGGCCAGCTCGAAGTCCTGAACTCAATCCGATTGAGCATATCTGGGATGTCCTAAAGAGACAGGTAGACAACATCAGTGCTACCTGCTGCATAAATTAACAAGCAGTTAAAGAGAGTCGTTTCAGAAGAGTGGTCAACGTTAGGTCCACAAAACGTTATTAAAATATCGTAGAAAGCATACCTAAGAGTGCAAGTTGAGAATTTGGCAAGAAGAAATATTTTATATTTGAACTTAAAAAAAAATGTATACGTCGATTTTATTGAATTCATCAACATTTTATGCGGTAAATTGTCAGAATTCACTTCACGCATATTCATTTGCAAGATTATAACGCTACGTCAAACAATTAAAATCAATTGAATTGACTGATATCGGCCGTGGAACGTAAAATTCATTAGGTAGGTAGGTGGCCTTTATTTTTAAAAGGAGATCAATAAATACTATTGTCACTTTTTATTTTTATTTTCTGTGTCTAAGGAACTGTCGTCAAATGAGTTTACTTTCAATAAATAATAATATTTAAAAACCTTACCTTCTTCATCTTCAACAAACTTATCCCCTGCATCCTCGATCACATCTGCAGCTATGGTGGCCGTCGGGTCGAAGATACTCCGCAGCACTGCCTTGTCTCTCTCACTAAGGCTATTCAACGCTGCCATAGTAGTCTAATATTATATTGTCTGTGGTAAAGTTATGGACACGACCGCACCGGTTGCTGTCAACTGGAATGTGGATGGTGGAACCAGTTCTGTATTTTAACGATGCTGGTTGAGACTACTTAGATGTCGTTCTGTGGGTTTGTTTGTCGATTTTGCTACCAATCTAAGTTACGATGTTATAAATATGAAATTAACTCTGTCTGTTACCTACCTTTCACGTCTTAAGGTGGATGCTCCAGGGTAAGTTCATGTAGTTCGAAAGAATGATTATTTCTGAAATATTCATTCTTTCGAACTACATGAACTTAGAGGGCTATATGATTAAAATGGTTATAATTCTTTAGATAAATACGCGTTACGGTCGCGGATCGCATTTGGTCCACATACAGCTTCACACTGACCGGCAAATTGCAAAAAACGTAAAAATATTTGAATTTCGCGGGCTACCCTGGAGCATTCACCTTAACGGCTGAAGAGATTTGGATTAAACTTTTAAATTAACTTGAAAAACCATGTGCCGGAATAGGATAGATACTTTCATCCCGGTAGTATAATCCCTTGGTATAATTTTCAACATTCACGCTGGCAGGCGCTAGTATAATTATAATAATATAATAAATATCTACTAAATATTAATAATTACGATAATAAACTAATATAAATATCACGTAAGTCGTAGGTAATCGATGTGTTTTCTATAGGGGGTTAATCATATAAAAAGCTCCAATCTACTTTAACGCTTTTAACACACGCAATGGCTCAGTGGGTGGGCATTGCGTTTGTTTTATTAGAGCTGCGAGCCCAGCCACTAAACAGGTTTACCAATACCTATTATTGTTGCGGCAATGTCGAAGGGACCATCAGACGTCTACCTGGCCGGTGGTCAACCCTTTTCAATTGTGTACTTTCCACCCAGTTCCTTCATAGCCGTAGCACTCACAAATATTGTAAAACGCTCTCTCCTGGAAAAAAGGTGGAGTTGGTTGCAGTGGAGGCTCGCCAACCATATCAGAGGCCTTTTGCAGTGAAAATGGACCCAATAGAGGTCAATTGACCAGGCCTGCGCCTCTCTCAACCAAAGGATTCCCACAATCTTCTACTAGGACTCCAAAATTTAGTCAAAAGGTACCTAACTACCTTACACACAGAAACAGACTTTTTTCTTAATTATGAGATAAAATCAGATCCAATGATACCTACTGCAATATCCGTAATAATATTTAGACACAAGTTCGAACAACATTATGTAAATTATAAAACTGGTTGCTTGTTTATTTCCTGCGCAGACATGTAATATAATCAGACCGTCAAAAGATACTGATCTTTGTATGGATTTTAATATAATTTCTATAAAATTATGATGAAATAATATTTATTAATCTAGCTACATGTATTTATTCCATCCAAGCCCCACGATATTTTAATGTGATGATCTATATTACTATTACAAACTAGCTGACCCGCGCTGACAACTAACTACCTACCGTACCTACCTACTTACTTTTTTTTTGTTTTTAAACCTTCCCTGTGTTCTGGCGAAACTAACAAAAAAAGAATTATTGAAATCGGCCCCGCCGTTCTCGAGTTTTAGCGAGACTAACGAACAGCAATTCATTTTTATATATAAAAGATTACGAGACATCCTGGTTCGGGCGCTGTTGCAAATTAAGTGACAAATTATTAGGTACCTTTTTTAAGGATGGGAAATCATAAAATTACTCCTCTCCCGCTGCTCTGGGCGGACCGGAAGAGAGTGCCACTCTTACGGATTAAAACCCTTCCGTGTTCCTCCAAATACCCTTTGGGTTCCAGGGCCGCGGTCTCTTTCGAACAAATTCCACGACCCTGGCAGAAGTGGCAATATTTAACGAATGAATATAGAGACAGAATTTCGGTCACTGTAGCCAATCTCAATGGAGACTAACCGTCGGCGTGGAGATATAATATAACACAAACAAGTGTGTGCGGCGTGCGCAAACCGCGATGCATTAATATTGTTCTCTCACCCTCTTCATCCAATGGGACGATCACGGTCTTATTACATCGCCAACTTCCGAAGCGGACTTTCACTGAGAAATGCCTAATACAACAATACTGTCCGACCAGGGAATCGAACCCGAGACATTAAGATGTGTACACGAACGCAAAATCAATATGTACCTTTGTTTTTAAGTAATTTATAATGCGCGCAGCGAAGGAGTGGAACTCTGCCTGCGTCTGTGTTTCCAAAAGCTTACAACCCTAACCTCTTCAAAGTTAGGAGTGAACAGGCTCCTTCTGGGTAAGCTCGTTCCATCGTAGACTTTGTCTCTGTCATCTCTGACATAGTCTGTCATCTGTCAACAAAATATTCACTCCCGGAATCTACCTTCACCAAGTACCCAAGAGAAAGTATTAAATGTCCCCATTGTTTTGCCTTAATTGATACAGACATTTTACGAGATTGGTCATCTTATCATGGGTCTAAAAACAGATAGTGCTCCAGGATGTGATAACATCAGCAGTAAATTCCTCAAACAACATAAAAATGTTCTCGCACATCCCTTGGAATAAATTTTCAACGATTGTTTAAAAACTGGAGTTTTTCCCGATTGCCTAAGTGTGCCCAATCTACAAGAACGGAGACAGAAATCGTATAAACAACGACAGACCGATATCCATTCTACCCGTAATACCCAAAATTCTGGAAAAAATTATAAACATCCGTCTAGTGAAATATCTCGAAAAAATTAACTGCTTTCAGTAAATCAGTATGGGTTTAGGCACGGAAATTCTACAGAACAAGCAATGAACAAACTTATAGACTTTATTAATTCTAATCTAGACAAAGGGAAGAAATGTCTTTCTATTTTTCTTGACCTGGCAAAGGCATTTGATACGATTTCTGTCTCTCTCTTACTTAGCAAATTGGAGGCATTGGGTGTCAGGGGCACTCAACTTGATCTTTTTAATAGCTACCTCTCTGGGCGAACTCAGTGTGTCCGAGTGGATAAACACAAACGTACACACCTTCCAATTAGACACGGCGTGCCCCAGGGAAGTATACTGGAGCCCACCTTATTCCTCGTGTATATAAATGAGCTCACGTCTCAAAACTTGTAAGGTGATATTATCTCTTTCGCGGATGACACCGCTTTGGGCTTTACGTAGTTCGGCTGCAGACGCTAATCTCGCTGCCTAAATCGAAATTGTTGCCACACTGACATTGTAAATTAGTACTAAGTTTTTGGAAATAAATTATTACTATCTATTATTAGTATTTGACTAGAGTCAAGTGCAAACCCATCATTAATAAAAAAAATAGTAGGTTGGGTTATTTTTATATTTGATTTTCACGTAGCGACAATCATCCATAAGTAACTAAGACGCATAACGAAGGTAGGTAGGTAATTAACACGCATAACGTAGGTACTAGGAAATATGCAGTATTTTTTGATTTGGTAATCAAAAAAATTCTTAGCTCAGTGAAAGAATTTTTAAAATATCTTCATCTGCGATTTAGTTCAAGTTGGTAATTAGAAAAAGAAGAGCGACGCGAGGCCTGTGATGTCAGTCGTAACGCCCATACGGCTGCCATAGAAAACGGGGTTTTCGCGAAAGGGACAGATATAAATATTCTTTAAAAAAAATTACATCGTAAATTTTATAACAGGCAGGAAAGGGAAATCGACCACGGCATCGAAAACGCCTGGAAAAGCTACTGGTCCATGAAGACGCTAATGAAGGACGATCTTCCGATCTCCCTGATGCGCAAACTCATTGACATGTGTATTCTGCCCGTCCTAACTTACGGTGCTCAGACCCGTACCCCTATTCTGTAAAACATTTACGTGTCTCGACAGCGGAATCAGAGGTGAGTATCAAATTATGTCAAACGTAAGACCTTTATGTCGTTTACAATAAAGCTCACTTTGTGAGGTTTATCACTCAGGTGAAGCTCGATATCGAAATGGCTACTTACAGAATAGACTAGCTGGTCACTCACCGAGTCGCAAAAGTTCCGCCTTGGGGTATGCCAAAGGGTAATGGAGCGCAGTATTCTAGGTTTAAAAAGAATTGATAGAGTACGGAACACTACGCTGCGCTCCAAAACAGGTATCATAGACGTGGGCAAAAAAGCTAACAGGCTTAAATGGCACTGGGCGGGTCACACCGGGCGCATGCATGGTGACCGCTGGGCTAAATAAGCTCTCCACGCAAACGGGCAATAGGCCGGCCCTGAAAGCGGTGGCGAGATGATCTGGACGCACATTGCGAAGGTTAGTTCGAGGTGGCGCAAGAAAAGAGTGTCTGGAAAGATATGGGGACGCCTTTGCTCAGCAGTGGGACAACATTGGCTAACAAAAAAAAAATTACAATAGAATTGAAATATTTTTTTTGTTATTTTTTTTTAAATTGTGTTATATTTTTCGACAAACTGATTTGATATTTTTTTACGGCATTTGTACCTATAGTAAGTACCTAAATATTTTGAAAGATAATATGTACGGTACATATTTTCGCCAGGTCTCCCACCACAGATACAAACTACGTTCAACTGGAAATTATCACAGACCTTGAAAAAACACAAAGAAACATGAGATGACTAATATTTTATTTTAAAATAAATTATAGTTACAACAATGTTTGTATTTGACAAGTTTGTTGTTCTAGCGAGTGTCTCGATCTAATATGCACATATTCGGTCGTATAAAAACTTTATAATATACTAAAAATAAAAGACACAGTTGGTGTTTTACTGTAACACATAGGCTAGACTCACAAGTCAGTGGGGTATACGGTATACCCTAAGTTATAAGGCTCAGTGGTATACCCTCATTTTAAGGCTCAGTGCTCACTGATCCGCTCCTTATACCAATTTCGTGTCTCAAGGCCGTAATACCCTTTCGGGAGGGCTAAATAGGCTGTGTAACAATAGTCATAAGAAACAGTAAAATACTTCAAGTTCCATACTTCATCAGTAGACTATCTCACTGATTCTATTTTTCTAGTAAGTGTACAATTAATATAGTTCTTCACAGTCAACGAGTGAACCATATTCAGTACAAAATACTACGTAACAGAGAATCTTATAAATAGGCGCTTGGATAAAAGTATAAATTATGATTACAATTTCAATTAGCACTTCTATTTGATACATGCATCCGATAGAACGTAAAGAATGCAATTGAAAATGTATGGCAAGGTACACATGGCTAAATCGTTAGGTGTACAAGCAACTAGCGCCATCTATGCGCTAAGAACGTTAATATTTAGGATTACTATCGGCAGTTTAGGATACGCGAGCTCTGTACCGCCATTACGCGGCATTCAGTGTCGGATTAAGTCAGTGCGGGGCCTGTAGCTACGAATATACCTTTCCAATCAAAACAATTATAACCCTCCTCGTATTATTTCTCACGGACCCCGGGGCCCTTATGTAGCGCTAGAGCCCATATTTTTTTATTTTGCCTACATTGTCCGTAGGTAGAAGCAGAATTATAGACCGGATATGGTGCTGTCTAGATTTTAGACGGTATGGTAGCATGAAAGAAAACAAGTTATGTGCGCGAAGTATGACCCATACCATAATAAAATAAACCAAATTAGTAACTTCATGCGCAGTAAAGTGGAACTTAGGGAGGACTCGTGTCTGAGATAGATCCATGGTTTTCAGAGACATGTTTTTGTAAGTCCAAGTGCGGGGCCCGTAGCATTTGCTACTCTTGCTACGTGGTTAATCCGGCACTTGTCGCATCGGAAGAAAGAACCGCGTTTTGTTAGTATTGAACAATAAACTTTATTATCAGTATCAAAAAGTGCTGAGTTGTACAAACTAAATCGCAGGAAAAAACGAAAGAGGCTCGGGCGCGCTCGGTTGTACTTTAAATACTAAAAATAAAGTTTATTATTCAATGCCATCAGAACTAAACTTCTTTCGGCCAATACTGCATGCATATGCATCTGAAAAAATCGGAAGTCGTTAGTTCCTTTAAATCTTAGTTCTGTCAGACTCTTATGGCAACTGGCCTTCGGATAGCAAGATGGTTTACCGAGGGTTATGGCTTGAGCAAAAATTCAAAATTAGTATAATCTAAGACAACATTCTCTGTCCTTCTTTTAGTTGGGTCATGGCAACTTTTAGTTGACTTGCCCCAATGATGGCACATATAAATCGAGAAGCTAAATTATTCCAATAGTTGATTAATCTCTTCTCATAAAATTGGCGCCTTTAAAGTCGGTCAAGGCAATTTTTTTACTTTTGGCTAACTGATTAACATTGGCACTGGTTCAAAATTTCAATTTCACACTTTGTTTATTTACACAGAACACCTATAAGATGTTCGTTATTCAAGTTTCGTTGAGTATTTTATGAGATGCGAGGTTTGCTGCAAAGTCATGAATATTTCTTGTAGGCATTCTAGGTAACATTTTCAGTTGCACATTTTCAACTCCATTCTTTATCTTAGTTCCACGTAAGATTTAACAGAACCGACTTGATAAGTTATCCCTGTACTTCTTATAACGAATCCTATAAGTTCAATATTAAAAGTACAATATGTCAAATAATAAGTGTATTCCCGTATCTGTACAGTCAACTTCACAGTTGAGTTAAGGTTTGCAATAGACAATTATTCTATATCACAATCCTTTTATATATTATGTAGACTTACACTAACGTTGGTTTGGTGCGACCAACATTATTTTGATTATATTTATTTTTTATTAAGTAGCATACTAGCTAAAAATTTACTACACTGAAAGTATCTTGGCGTAATAAAGATTTAAAGATACTTTTATCCCACAAGTTGTAGGCCCAGTGAGGTCACAGCAGTCTTATTAAGACAATATTTATATACAATAAATAATATCACACAAAATAATTATAATCAAAATAATATACAGCCAGATCACATACACACAATATCAGTCACACCTTAAATGCAATTTCACAAAGTTTGTGTAAACTCCACTGCTCATTTATATTCTAATAGTTGAAAGCTCGAAGCAGTTATTAAGATATTTTGACTATGATAGTAGTATACAGAAAAACTGGAGAACAATGTAGCTGATTTCTACATATTTAATGTTGCATGCCAGAATTGACACAAACTATGTGCAAGCATTGAAAAACTTAACGTAGTAAAATAATATACTATAAATATACAATTAGCAATACCTTACCCTAAAAATACGCTATACATGTAGAAAAACTGTATATAAAAAGTTTAATGCTAAAACTTTGAATTTTTAGTAATATATAAATCATATTCACACAATGGTAATTGTTTGTTATTAGTAATTTTCCTAAATTCATATAATTTCGCGGTTAAATGTAGTTTTTCAATTTGAAATGTAACTATAAATTATGCTCATGCATGTAAAAATATATGTAAATGCACACATACAATTTAGTGGGAGGGTTCAATTCTTTAAATCTCATTATGACTTTGTGGCAATGTTTTGTTCTATTTAAACCATAATAATAACAACAACATTGATCCCTGAAGTGAGCACTCCTCAATTTTTTAAATTACTTCACGATTTTTAATATTCATGTCTTAGATTAATTCATGAAAATTTAATTTAATTGGTGTTATAACTGATAAATTACAATTGACATTGGCATGGTAATTCTAAAGGATATTTACACTTTTATTAATCTAAGTGATAACTAAATTGTATGAAAGTCAGTTATGAAGTGCCACAGCCGCTTGTTTCATAAGCAATATAGCTACTTATGATATTCATTTACACTAATCAAAGTGTAAATATGCCTTTACTGAAGCGTAACCATATGTATTTAGATCAATCCGAGACCTTAGCAAATGATGTCACTAACAATCATAATGTATGCTAAATCAGTCTGTCTCAGTTGGGAAATATGTATAGAAAAGCTTAAAAATCCTAACACGCTTACATTGTGAATGGGAAATGTATGAAATCATAATGAACATGATAAAAAGTAAGTGATTTGACTTAAAATTATGGTACAGTTGACACAGAACACTTAACTCCAATTTAGACAATACAGCTTAACACTGTTATAAATTATTTAAAAACTGTGAAACAAGTATTATGCTAATATCAAAACAGCAGCACAACTGGTAATTTAACATTACACGGGTAAATCGAATGGATGGAAGTGAATTACGTCTTTGTGAGTTTACTGATTCATGGTGTCGGTGGTGCTACCTCTTCTGGAAGCCTTTTGTGCCGTCGGGTCCCCTGGGGGTGCGGATGACGAGGACTCCCCGGGGCGGGGGAGAGGGGAACACCCCGGAGGCGGTGGCCCCGGGCGGCAGGCGGCTGAGGACTTTCCGTTCCCTTCCTTTGGTATTGTTGTCAGTTTGAGGAGATTTTGTCTTATTACTATTATTTTGATTGTCATTAAGATTGTTTGCTTGCAGCTTGTCTTGAAGCCGGCTGAGGCTGGAATAGAGAAAAAGATTTTTTAATTAATTTCTGGTTATGTTTTAATTTTTGACCGACTTCAAAAAGGAGCAGGTTCTCAATTGTTTGAATCTTCTTTTTTTCTTTATAACGGGCAAGAATAAGTCTGTCTGTCCATCTGTCACAGCCAGTTTTCTCCAGATCCACTGGACCAATTTTGTTCTAATTTGATACATATGGACTTTTGTGACCCAAACACGGATGTTTTACTTAAATTATAAAAACATCTCGCACATGGATAGTTTTTTTTGTACCTAAGTCCATTTCTCTCTTATGAAAGATTAAGGTTTTAATTTCAATATCCAGACAGGATACCTATCTCAGCTAAGCCAATTGATTTCTAAAAGTTCTAAAATTTTTCAATGTCAATATTACAATTTAATTTATATTATTTGTTAACAGATTATTTTTCATGATACAGCAAGTTACAATCAATACTAGAATTGGCAGACATTTAAATCAGTAAATGCAACACATTTCAGCGGAACACAATTTGCATGCCCTCAATAACTATTGGCTTCACTTAAACCTCATTAGTGGAACTGAAAAATCAATTGAAAGGCTTATGTACAATCAGTAAAACCTTTAAATAAGAAATAAAAACGAATGTTGGGAATTATTCATAATTTCATTCAGCACTGCTGAAAGTAGATTTGTTACTGGTTAATAGCATTAGCCTAATCTATGACATGGATCTTGCACATACCTAACGGGCAAAATGTGGGAGCTCTGTATGGCTCTGCCTACTCCTTCATGGACTATAGGGTGTTCTGTTGTTAATGTTATCAGCATTCAATAAATTAGGAGACAGATAAATAACTCTTTTATGAACTACAATTTGTTTAGATAATATCTGAACTATATAAACTATTTCTAGAATATTGTTTAACAATGACCATGTCTAGCTTTTATGCAGTATGATAAAACTGCATGCATCAAAATATCAAGGCCATATCAGGTTAAAGTCACTACATATTATAAAACAAAGTCCTCTGCTGCATCTGTCTGTTTGCTATAAACTCAAAAACTCCTGCACTGATTTTCATGCAGTTTTCACCAATGGATAGAGTGGTTCTTGAGGAAGGTTTTAGTATATAATTTGTCTAGAAAAAACTTAGGGATCCTTAAGAAAATTGCAGAGTGGACAAAGTGCTAGTTAAATAATAATTTATGAATTATGTGAGAATTCCTCACATAATTCAATTCAATTCGCATGAAAGAAAAGGGTTCAGTGACAATTGATAGGATAAAGGAATTTAATCATTAGGAGATAGTCAGAGATGTTGACTACATTTAAAAAGCAGTATGGAAGAGAAGATATCACACCAAATAAGTTGAGAAAAGGGAAGAAGAAAAATGATGATGCTGATTTTACACCTGCTTTATGATTGTACTGTGTTTATTTTTATGTAATTGGCAATGAAGTACATTTATAATTAAAATCTTAGATGTTTAGCAAGTTTATACAGATTTTGATAAGAATAAATGCATATTCAGAACATGCCTATAGATTTCCATTGAAGCTGAATATATGACTGTTTCTTGGACTTGTTTTTGATATTGATATTCATTGAAATATGATTTAAATGTGACCATAACTTTAAGGTTTAGGAACCAGGATTACCTAGTATGGAAGTACTATTTCAAAATTTACAGATTTACCAACATAAGTCCCAAGCATTAGTGAGAGTTGGCCTTCATTATTAATCCTAATTCATTATTATCCTGACTAATTTTGAATATAACCCAGCACAAACCTTAAACATGGGTGTTATGTAAAAGAGTATCACAGTGTTTAATAAATGAAACTGGCCTTACTTGTCGTCAATGACGTCTTCGGGGCTTCGAGCTTCTCCCAGAATCCGTAGACGAGCCTCGGCGTACTCCTTCTGCCTTTGTTCGAGTGTTTTGACCGGGCGCGCGTTTCTTTCGCCGTTCAGCTGGCCGCTGCCCGAAGATGAGGGCCTCTTCAGGATACGGATAGCAGGCTCCGGCATTACGCACTGAGATCCAATACACGCGCTTTCTTCAACAGTAACCTTGCAACCTTTGAGTGAAGTTTGCACTGGCGCGCAGTCAGTTGACATCAGCCTGATCTTCTGGTCCAACTGAAATAGACAAACCCACATGTAAATAACTCCACGGCAGCCAGCTCCAACGCGGGAAACATCCAGGTTTGGCTTTCACAGTTACACTTACGCCAATTTCGTCCATATCCTCCCAACTTTCACATACGTCAACTTCATCTTGGGCCGCCATGTTGACTGACTGCCATGACGTTGCCACATGAAAAAACATGTAAAATTTAGAATGTAACTGTGTTTCGCAAGTTTCGGTTTTCGATTCCGGTTTTTAAATCTTGGACAAAAAGCCTTGTTGCCGTATTTATTGAAGAAAAAAAAAGCGTTAATGTCAAAACAATGTGCTTGAATGGTATTTATTTAAATCGTGAAGAGGCTTTCGTGAAAAATAAGTAGAAATAATATTGTACACAACTGGGTATGGTTTAGCAAGTAAGTACGTTAATTAAGCTAGAGTTTCCAGTGTAAACCATAACCGCAGCTTATCATATTGTAGTAAAAATGTTATTTTTCGTTTTATGTAGGTTATTTTATCATGCTGTATTTATTTACTTACGCGTATTTATGTGGTTTCAGATACTAAAAATGGCTTTCAAATCATCGTTCGGTGCGACTGCGTCGGGCCTGACTTCTGTAGATCCTGAGTATGTCCAGTTTCTGATGTTTACAGACGAAGATGTCAAAAAGTTGAGTGTTTCGAAAATCACAAATGTGCAGTGTTTTGACGCCATTGGAAACCCTACGAAAGGAGGTCTGTATGACTCCGCTCTGGGTCCTCTGAGAGACAGGAATGAAACTTGTGGGACTTGTAACAATGTGTTGTTACACTGCCCAGGACACTTTGGGCACATAGAGCTCCCTCTTGTTGTTGTCAATCCGCTTTTTATCAAGAATATCTACGCACTCTTCCGGGTGAGTTGCCTAAAATGTTTCAAAATTCAAATGGATGATAGAATGAAATTCATACTAAAACTTCAGCTGGAATTAGTTGATGCCGGTCACATAACAGCTGCCTTAGACTTGGATAACTATGTTGGAGATATAAGCAGTGGGAAGGAGAACTCTCCTGACAAACCTAACAAGGTAATTAGAAAATACCAGAAACTCTTAAAAAAGCGAGATCCAGTTGTTGAAACATTTCAAAACAAAAATGTAGATAAATTAAGAGCTAAGTTTATAAATCAATATTTTAGAGTTATCAATACTGCTAAGAAATGTGCTTTTTGCTCTTGCAAACTTATCAAAGTGACGACTTCAGAGAATAAAATCATGTACAATCTTAGTGCGGAGGGGGCTGAAAAAGGAACTAAAGGTATCAAGATTCTAATGCCAGATGAAATCAAACGCTTTTGCACAGCCATAGCTCAAAATGATGAAGACATCCTTAAACATTGCTTTCCTGTTCTGAAGCATTCAAATGTAACACCAGTCACTAATGCATTTTTCATGGATGTTGTTCCTGTCTTACCTCCTTGTGTAAGACCTTGCAATGTTTTAAAAGGAGAGCTAATTGAACATCCTCAAACTAATGTGTATAAGACCATACTCCAAAATGCTTTTGCTGCCAGAGCAGTTCTACATGTACTGTCATCGTCAGACCAAAAAAAAACTATTGACAGTCTTGATCAACTACCCAGACAAGCTTATGAGGCAGTTCAAGGCAAATCACCTCCAGAAAAGCTTCACATTGTTTGGCAAGAGCTACAAAAAAGTATCAATAACCTTTTGAACTGTGAAGGTCAAGGTCTATCCAGTCAGGGTTTAAAGCAGATCATTGAAAAGAAAACTGGTTTGATCCGAATGCACATGATGGGCAAAAGAGTTAATTTTGCTGCTCGATCTGTCATCACACCTGACCCCAATGTTGACATTGATGAAATAGGGATCCCTGATGCCTTTGCTATGAAGCTGACATACCCTGTACCAGTCACAGAGTGGAATGTTGACGAATTGAGAAAAATGGTTATCAATGGACCTAACAAACATCCAGGTGCTGAGAAAATAGAAATGGAGAATGGAAGAGTGATCACAATAGCTACCGATTCTATTCAAAAGAGAAAGAGTCTTGCCAAAAGATTGTTGACACCTGATGAGTTCAAGGCATCCGGGCTAAAGACTGTTCATAGACATTTAGTGAACGGTGATGTCTTGATATTGAATCGGCAACCTTCCCTTCACAAGCCCAGTATGATGGCTCACAGAGCAAGGATTTTGAAAGGAGAGAAGACTCTCAGGTTACACTATGCTAACTGTAAATCGTACAACGCTGATTTCGATGGAGACGAAATGAATGCCCATTTCCCACAAAACGAGATTGCAAGAAGCGAAGCATACAACATAATGTCTGTATGTAAACAATACCTTGTACCTAAAGACGGTACGCCATTGAGTGGACTGATCCAAGATCACGTCATTTCTGGCGTGAAAATGTCCGTGAGAGGCGCCTTCTTCGGAAAAGCTGACTATCAGCAGCTAGTCTTCCAAGCTCTACCTAACCACAAAGGACCCATCAAGCTTCTTCCACCTACCATTCTTAAGCCAGTAGTACTTTGGTCTGGAAAACAAGTTTTGTCGACAATCATTATCAATACAACACCCAAAGGAAAGCCATGTCTTACTTTGATTGGAAAAGCGAAAATTAGTTCGAAAGCTTGGCAAAAGACTCCTCCAAGACCTTGGAAAGCTGGTGGCACTCCTTTTAAAAATCCTAACACAATGACAGAGGCAGAAGTCATCATCAGGAAAGGAGAACTTCTATGCGGAGTATTGGACAAAACCCACTATGGTGCTACACCATACGGTTTAGTCCATAGCATGTATGAGCTGTACGGTGGCGGCAGTTCAAGTGCCTTACTTAGTTCATTCTCAAAAGTCTTCACATTCTATTTACAATGGATCGGATTCACGCTCGGAGTCAAAGATATTCTGGTAGTAGACGAAGCTAACAAAAAACGCGATGATTTCATTTGTTTAGTTCGTAATGCTGGAAAAACTGCAGCAGTAAAAGCTACTGAT
The DNA here is from genome assembly GCA_950371165.1 of Lacanobia oleracea. Taxonomy (NCBI): domain Eukaryota; kingdom Metazoa; phylum Arthropoda; class Insecta; order Lepidoptera; family Noctuidae; genus Lacanobia; species Lacanobia oleracea. Next base: position 6,794,371 of record OX493398.1, read on the forward strand.
CTACCTGCAGATGTTGACGACGAAAAGTTAAAAGAAACCATCGAAATAAATTACACAAAAGACCCCAAGTTTAGGGCTAATTTGGACAGACAGTACAAAACTATGCTAGACTCGTACACTAATAATATAAATACGGCTTGTCTGTCCGAGGGATTGCTGGAAAAATTCCCTTACAATAACTTGCAGTTGATGGTTCAGTCTGGTGCTAAAGGGTCAACTGTAAACACTATGCAGATTTCCTGTTTACTTGGTCAAATTGAGTTAGAAGGTAAAAGACCACCACTTATGATATCTGGTCGATCTCTGCCCAGTTTTCCCCCGCATGACGTGTCTCCAAGAGCTGGTGGATTCATCGATGGTCGTTTTATGACAGGAATACAGCCTCAAGAGTTCTTCTTCCATTGTATGGCTGGTCGTGAAGGTCTTATCGATACTGCTGTGAAAACCAGTCGATCTGGTTACTTGCAGAGATGTCTAATCAAACATTTGGAAAGTTTAACTATTGCTTATGACCATACAGTGAGGGATTCTGATGACAGCATCATCCAATTTGCTTACGGAGAAGACGGATTAGATGTCCTCAAATGCCAATTCCTTAAACAGGATCAGTTCCCATTCCTTGATGCAAACTCTAGCGCAGTAGTTGGTGAAGCTGTGATTGATAAACTCAAAGAAGATGAGGGCTTAAAAGACGTTACAAAATCAATCAAATCTTTGAAGAAGTGGAAAAAAAAGTACGGCAGTCCTTTCGAGAAAGTGCGAACGAGTGGCTTTGTGCAATTCTCCGCTATCGAGAAAAAACAAATTGAACTTGATGATGATGATTTACCAACAGACAGAACTAGAGATCCATTATATTGGGAGCTAGAGAAGAAATGGCGTGCTATGGATGAGGAAGAAAGACAACAATATATACGTAAGAAATGTCCCGATCCAATCCCGAGCAAAATGTCACCTGAATATAAATTCGGTGTTATTAATGAACACTTAGAAAGTTTAGTACAAAGCTACTTGAAAAAACGACATTCAACCACATACGAAGAGTATACAGCGAAGGAGAAGTTCATAAATGTTATGAACGCCAAATATCTTGAATCAATGGCCGATCCTGGTGAGCCTGTGGGCCTGTTAGCCGCTCAGTCCATTGGAGAGCCATCTACGCAGATGACACTGAATACTTTCCACTTTGCCGGTCGTGGTGACATGAACGTAACTCTCGGTATACCGCGTCTTAGAGAAATTTTAATGACAGCTTCTGCTAAGCTTAAAACGCCGAATATGGACATTCCATTCAGGGACGACATTCCAGATTTGACGAAGAAAGCGGAGAAATTACGACAAAAACTAAACAGGGTTACAGTGGCTGATGTTTTGGAAAAGATAGACGTAGAATGTCAGATAGTAATTAAGCCTGATAGACAGCTGAAAACGACAATGCGCTTCCAATTTTTGCCGTTTTCTCAGTACAAGACTCAGTACGCAGTTAAACCTCCGCAAATACTAAAACATATGCAGAACAAATTCTTCGACGAGATGTTCGCAACGGTTAGGAAACAAGCGAAGGCGGTAAGCGGTGTGGTTTGGTCTTCGGAGAAGAAGAAATCGAAACGAACTAAAGGGGGTGACGACGACGATGAAGATGAGGTTCCCGAGGCAGAACCTGCCGCTAATTTGGATAGTTCAGACGACGAGGCTCCTAATGACGATGACGACAACACTGACGTAAGTGACATTTATGCTCATTTGTTTCGATAGTCATAACTCCTAAAGGCTTATACTTAAAAAATACTGATGGCCAATTATTATTAGTAGAATTGTTCCTCTGATCAGCGGATTAAAATTTAAATTGTGTATTGATTTGAATAAAAAAATACTGCGAATTACTATTTAAACAATGCATGTGGTATTTTTTTTAAGTCTGATCTTGTGTAAATATTTCCCGGACTGATTTTATGTGCTTATAATTTTTTAAACCTATGCATGAGAAAGTATGGTGATACTCGTATTATAGAAATCTGTCTATTACTAAGCCTCCGCTATCCATCCATCTGTCTGTCAGCGAGTAATAATGGGTAGACAGTTGAAATTCTCAGTGTGTATTTATATTGCCGCTATAACAACAAACAATTTAAAAAAAAATACAAGAATCGTGTTTTTCTCGGATTGTGGTACGGAACCCTTCGTGTCGTGTGAGAGTCCGACTCTCACTTGGCCGGGTTTTTGTATATTGTAAAGTCCGTTGGACTTATGACAAGTTTCATTCTTTTACAGGCTAGAATCCGCAAGAAAAGAACTGAAGAACAAGAATATGAAGATCCCGAATCAGGAGAAGAAGAGAAATCAGATGACGAAGTGGAACTCAGTGACGAACAACCCGCAGATAAAGGGAAAGATCTAAACACGACTGTAGCCGACGATGACGCAGAAACTAGCAAAATCGTCACCGACGTAGTTTCCAGCTTAAAAGAAGCTACTAATTACTCATTCGACACCAAACACTACAAATGGTGCGAATTGACAGTCCTTTTCCCCATTTCCTTCTTAAGAGTCGATCTGTCACAGGCCCTCCGCGAAGCCGCTATGAAATCCGTTATACACGAAATTAAAAACATAAAACGAGCCATCACTAACAAAGAAAAGAACGTACTATTTCTCAAAACTGAAGGAATCAACATTCTACAGATGTTCAAATACAACCATCTTCTAGATTTGAACAAACTTTACAGTAACGATATTCACGCTATCGCAAACACTTACGGCATAGAAGCAGCTAACAAAGTAATAATAACTGAAATACAGAATGTATTCAACGTTTACGGTATCACAGTGGATCCTAGACATTTGTCGCTGGTTGCCGACTATATGACTTACAACGGTATTTTCGAACCAATGAGTCGGAAAGGAATGGAAGCATCGTCTTCGCCCTTACAGCAGATGTCTTTCGAATCTTCACTTATATTTTTGAAGGAAGCTGTGTTAAATTCGAAGAAGGACAACATTCGGTCGGCGTCCAGTTGTCTCATGTTGGGACAGCCTTGTAAAAGCGGAACCGGCTCATTTAGTTTACAACATTTCAGTAAAGTTATTAGCTGAACAATTTAAGTCTTAATTATGAAATCGTGTAATAGTCAAGTGATCATTGTTTATAAGAATAAATATTTTGTTTATAAATATTATTTTATTTGCGTTTGCCAGTTATCGTGCTCTGACCTATATAGGTGGTTACAAAATATTTCACTCAAACTCAAAAACAAAGAGCTTGAACAGCGAAACTTTACTATCTGTAGTCCGACATAATGGGGTATTTTAATAGAACAATAATAATTCTAATAAGTACGTTAGATTTTCAAAAAATATTCGACACGTGTTTTTTGCCAGTTCAAATTGATGATGTGCATCAAACATCAAGAGTGGAGGCTGGTGACGTGGCATTTAGTAAAAAGCATTATCGTGACGTCAGGCAATTTTTCAACGCACTGTATAGTCTCCATTTTTGGGTTAGGTACTTACGTGAAAAGAGATAAATTACGTGTCCAATACTGTTTGGAAATGTACGACTGTCACGGAATAATTAGATTTCTGTAAAATACCCTATTCACACAGTTATGGAAAAGAAAGGGGCTTACAATAGTACCCTGGTGTAAACCCAATGAAAACTATGATTTTGAAAATTCCTTCATGAGAGGCTTCTTAGGATTTATCTAATCAGATCAGATATACTGATTGACCATTAGTTTTTTGTAATTTCAGTCGGGATAGCTAAATATTGTGTAAGAATAAAACTTCAAAAGTGTTTTAAAAATCAATCATTTGTATTTGTCGTATTACAATAGAACTTATAAACGATTATTAAACGACTAAGTAGGTATTAATTATAGCGTTGATGGACATCAGGCAGTGTGTCTGACACACCGTCTTCCTTGAATTGTACTCTTGTATCAAGGCAAGGCACATAACATTGTCACAGACAAGACAGGGAACTTTTACAAAAACGGTAAAATTAACAATTTCATTTATTTATTCAAAGCTTGTGATTACGTACTAAGTTTATGTATAACCATTTACAAGTTATAGGAATAAAATGTTACTATTTACTTTAATAATCTGTACGCGGTTTACATTATAGCTTAATGTTAACTTAGGAATAACAGAATGATCACATTAAGCTCCTGGGCGTGTAGCGTCTTACAACGATACATGAAATATAACTAATCCATAAATATTACAATAATCTTGCACTGAAAACATGTTTATAACCACTTAACTAACGCAACAACATCCGCTTTAAGCGAACAATTTATGATTTTTATAAAATCAGAACTCACAACTCAATATTACCGTTTTGGCACTAACTCGAAGCCATAGACTGAAAGGAATTCGCGGGAAAATTACACCGTTGACGGTTACAATTTGATTTCAAAAGCTCAAGGATAATGTAGCACGTTCGTCTACAAGTCATGAGTCTGAAACTTACTAAGTAACCGTAATTGATAATATTAAAACTAAATTGAATTTTCCTGTTAGTCTATGACATGGATTAGTGAAAATGATTTTTCGGATGATATAAAATCGAAGGTCTGCGACACAGTGACAAATGCTTCAATGGCACTAACTATTTGTATAAACTGTTATTTATGATTACTTGCGAGGATATAAAAGTCACTGGCTAGGACGGTAACATTATGTTTCATTTGGACCCCAGAATCGCTACTCCATCTTTCATTCGTCTTCAATACAAGCCATAAAATACCTATGAACAATACTTGTATGGTAATTAAACTAAATATAATAAATAGCAATTTTAAGAGTTAAAAAGTTGACCAAACACGAGTTCTTTGTGTACCATACCTACACAAGATATTATCACAGCCCTATTGATGTGCGTCTCGTCGTATTTCAAAAATACATTAGACAGGTGAAAAGACTGTAGTCTATATTATTTTATCCACGATTTTTAATCAGAAACATTAACAGCCATATCTAAAAAGTTCATTTAGAACAAGAATTAATAACAATTAAAAAATAATTTGCACAGTCTCACCCTAAAAATACGTTGAGCTCGCGTTTGGTCGAACAAAGCCAACAAACACAACCGCCACTATTAAAAGGCGCGGGAAACATAAATACTTTTTTTTTACAATAGAATCGACACGTGAGCCGGTCGATTCAGCCAACATTTATTTTAACACATTACGTTTTGCAACTATTCTACCCCTAATTCAACAATAATTTTAATTAAAACACGTTAGGGAGCAATGTTGCAAGCCGTATTGAGTCAAGACTTTAAACAGTTGTATTCGCTGTTGGTTCTCAACTTTTTAGCTCCTATTGCGCGGTTTCGGCTTCGCTCTGATTCTTGGCAGCTTTCTTCTCTTGTTTGATGGCTTTCTTGTCGGCTGCTTTCTTGGCGTTAGCCTCGTCATCGGCTGGGTTGTCCCAGTCCTGTCTTTTGCCTGAAGCGAACACGTTGTAGAATGTGGCGCAGAAAATGTAGATTCCACCAGCAATGTAGAACACCTTCTTCCATTGCGCTTGCGTGGGCTGTTGAAGAAAAGAATTTCGATGAGTTAATTATAAATCAAAAGCCAATAATTCAATAAAGTCTTTTAAAACGGCACCGAAGTGAAATCTGTAAGTGGGTGTACTTACCCTGCCCTCAATGATGTAACCAGCGACAATGGGTGCAAGTAGACCGGTAAGGTTGGCCAGACAGTTGGTGAACGCCATCAGAACACCTGCGAAACGTGGCGAGATGTCCAAGTGGTTCACCTGAAAACAACAAACATTGCGGTTAATAAGATATGGACAGATCTGTGTTGAAAGCAGGAAACCATGGCATGGCGTTTTTTATTTATCAAATAATAGGGAAAAGCAGTATTTTCTTCAGTCATTAATTTTTCAACGTTTTTTTTGTGACATCCTATCATTCGTCCTAACTCCTCTGCGATGACAACATCGGTCCACCTTGGGGGAAACTTTCCAACGCTACGTCTTCCGATTCATAGCTGTCACTCCAGAACCTTACGACTCAATCGACAATCTGCCCTACGATAAATGTGCCTGGCCCACTGCTACTTAAATTTGGCGATTCTTCAGGCTGCGTCGGTAACCTTGGTTCTCCTGCGGATACTTATCTTCAGTCCCGATTCGATCACGCACAGAAACTCGCGAGCATAACCCTTTCCCTTTGGTTGACTTTAAGCCTTCTGATGTTGCCCATCGTGGGAGACCATGTTTCAGTTCTGTATGTCATCCACTGATAATGTGTAATGCAATGTTCAACTAATATCAAATGATGTCTTATCCTTACCTTGAAACCTGAGTAGATACCTCCATTGAGACCGACACCCACAGCTAGGATGGCAACGGTGGCGGCAGGGTTGCAGCCAGTGTTGGCGGCGATGAACAGACCACAGGCCGGGCCGTATTGACCTGGAAAGATGAGGGAGCTTGTGAATACTGGTTTTCTAAACAATCACGCCTGTTTGTTCTGCAGAGTTCTAAGGAGAAGTGTGATGTATTTAACACCCACATTTCGCTAAATGCGATAATTTGGGAGGATTGGATTGATGTCTAGCTTCCGGGACTTGTATATCAGTGGACTTCCGGGGCTTTTTCTATTTAATAGATTGGAATCAAACTGATTCCTTTCATCACTAGATTCCACAGACCTAACCGAGATGGATTCAGGACAATTTGTCCAAGAGGCCGACTTACTGACCTACACATAAAATAAAACGCGATCAAGGATTCTCTATTTGATCAAGCATTTTAATTTATTTTTTAAACTTACCGATACTGTTGATGACCTTCCTGACTTGCGTGTGGTTGAACCGACCGCTCGACAGCATCCAGTCGGCGACCACTGAGATGAACATGGAGAACAGCCACATGCACAGGTACGGCAAGGCAGACACGAAACCGTTCTGGAAGAAACATATTCAAGTTAGACAACATCGACGTCTATAAACGAAAACACACAAAAACCGTTGCTCCTGTGCCGTAGTCTACCCGGTCGCCCCACAGTCCCCCGAGCCCACAGATAACTTCTGAGCTACTGGACGGAATTAGACTGGCTATGTTAGCCAGGACTCCCATGCACATCAGACCGAATAAGTGCGGAAAACGGAGACTCTACTCTACTCTGCTACGGTAGTGTCGGTTGCCGACCCATCAGACCATGAGATCAGAGAAGTGCACTGTGTTTGTGCTCACACTTGAGCTCATATATCTCCTTCGTCGATGGCTTGTATTCACTGAGATTGGCCGCTATCGTCTTTATTAGGGAGGGGTAGGCTTTGCCTTTAACCCACATCTCGTTATGAACAAAGACCCCTTTGGTAAACGCTAATCAAAATCACTTGTGTTACAAAAAGCTTCCTATTTGCCGCTAATCATAAAAACCTACTGGCAGTTAGAAATATATCTCAAGTTCTTTATTGAGTAATAAAATTACGTCAAAATTGCCGAACGTTTTTCATACAACGGCTTCTTTATTGTCACTCGTCTCCGGTCACATTTCCGTGGATCAATCTTAACGGAACGGGGGCACTGATCCAGCATAGGGTTGCCAATTGAATTACGAGAAGACCACGTGGAGGTAGGCAAATGGAAAATTCATATTTAAGTCTTAAATTCCATGACCATGCATCATCAGAAAGTGAACTAGTCAAACTTAGATTAATAGTAATGCTCATTTAGCTGAAAGAACTAACCCTAAAGAAAGCGATATAGGTATAATTATGTTTTTAATTTTTGCCCGAAATTTATAATGACCAAATTTTGGTTAGGGCGGCCAATCTCAGCGTAAGCAAGCAATATACTTATGCGAGGGATTGTAAAGTGCACAAGTGGTTCATCGTGCGCAGGTCCAATCAACGTCTCTCTCCCCTCAATTTCACTAAATAAACCAGTAAATCAAATCAATTAAGTCCTACCAGCAGCAAAATTGAAGCTGAAATAGCCAATAAATCTTGTGTGCGAGTTGTCAATCCTGTAACTTGGTACAATTGACCGGTCATGAACTCTCGACCTGGCGACGACGGCTCGCAGCGAATGATTAATGGCCTGAACGATCCAAATTGTATTACGTTCTTTGCTTTATTGCTAAATTACTCTATTGGCTGAAGTGGTGGTTTATTTATCTTGTATGGGTTCGACTTTGTGTTGTGATTTTTGTCTGTCTCGAACGTTTTACTTTTTCATTTGAATATTTGCTATTTTGTGACTTTCTGTCATAATCTAGCTAAAACAATTAATTCTTCCTTTGAGAGGTAAAGATTTGATGGCAGAACCAAAGAAACCATTTCACTAGACATTTCTATCCAAGGACTAAATCTTTCTTTTGCCTAGGTTTTCCTTGGGAAGCTTGTTGGCTATAAAATCTTTCATCATGAGCTATCTAACATAGACAAACCACTCTAGATAGGTATCTACTTACATCCTTGATAGAGAAGTGCAGCACTTGTCGCATGAAGGTTGGCAGCTCTGTCATGAGTGTCTCGTAACCGTAATTCTGACCCATGTGTGCCAACATGATGGCCCAGAAAGGTGTCGAAAGAAGAATCTTGCTCCAAGGGATTGGTGGTGACTGCAACAGAAGATTTTGGTTAGAAAGCCATTTATACCTTCAAGCTCAAAATCAAAATCAACGCCAGATGTTTCTTCTTTTCAAACTTCTGACAAATTTTGTAAGTATTTTACTATTACCTACAAGTACTATTTACCTACGTGTTTTAAAATTTACATAAAATACTTACGCTGGAACCAGCAGCACCCCACAGCGAGCTCAAGATGTACTTTTTCTCGGCTTCCTTGATGGAGGGGCACTGTTCAGGGTCCTCGGAGACGAAGAACAGGAAGGCGAGACACCAGACGGTGCCGACCAGACCGAACACGTAGAAGATGGAGGGCCAGCCGCCGGAGAAGCCGTATGCTGACAACAGGCCGGACAGGGGCATGGAGATCACCGTGCCGAATTGCGCACCTGTAGGAAAGGAACGGATTATAGAATTTGGGTAGAATAAAGAGACCGACCGAAGCATCAGTTTCGGCTGAAACCGAAACCTAACCTTCGTTACCAATTTCAGTTTCGAAAATCCTGTTTCGGACGGACACTAGTACCTACCTACAATCTATACTAATATTTAAAGCTGAAGAGTTTGTTTGCTTGAACGCCCTAATCTCAGGAACTACTGGTCCGATTTGATAAATTCTTTCATTCTTAGATAGCCCATTTATCGAGGAAGGTTATAGGCTATAAAAAATCAGCGGAGCAGACGAAGTTGCGCAGGTCAACTAGTCATTTCATACATTCATATAATTTTATTTTTCACTTGTTGACCCACGCAACTTCGTCTGTGTCACAAATTTCATTACTACTCCGCTCCTATTGGTCTTAGCGTGATGATAAATAGCCTATAGCCTTCCTCGATAAATGGGCTATGTAATACTGAAAGAATTTTTCAAATCGGGCCAGTAGTTCCTGAGATTACCGCGTTCACGCAAACAAACAAACTCTTCAGCTTATATATTAGTATAGATTTTAAAGAAGGTAACATGGGTTAGTGGAAACGCCATCTTGCTTGTACCTCATCTACTTTGCCGGAAATGGTGGACATTAAATAATATGACAACAGACCATATTTAGGCTCATACTCGCAGGAGCTGTCAGTACCTAATTCGATTTGATTGCCAATCTTTTTGACTTCAACCTCCTTTCGCGTGGAAATGGTCTTGAGGTGTAACTTGTGTTCCATCAACTTAGGATGTTTCATAGAAGTCTGTCTGTATCAATAGGTAGTATAAAATCTTACCGGCATATACGGCGGCTCCCATCCTACTTCTCTCGTTGGGTGGAATCCACTTCGCCAACATAGCGTGAGTGCATGGTACGATCGGTCCCTAGAAAATAACATTTAAGTATAAGTTCCGATGTCAAAAACCTTCGTGAAATTGTAGGTGTTGTTGGCATCTTGCTTTCTTTCTGTTGAATACCTATAACAGACTTTAAATAGAACAAGAAGGTTCTTAAAAAAAAAAAAAAAAACTATAATACTTAACCTAGTCAACACAGTACGGTACACGCTTATTTGCTATGACTCGCCACACCAACACAAGTCATACCTAGCGATGTGATATAGGTAAATTGTAGATCAAAGAAAATGAAGATTTGACAACTGTGAATAGAATAGAAATACTCTTTACTGTATAAGTACCATACAAACATTAAATTAGGATCTTAAAAATGTAAGGGTGTCTTATCACTAAAAGCGATCTTTTACGGACAACCTTTAGATAGATTTGACAGAGAAGGGAGAAAAGATAATACTTATACAGTTAGTCATTACGTGGTGTCTCATTGCTTAACGAATTATTTAAGGTCAAAACACAAGGCACTCACCTCTCCCAATCCTTGAATGAATCGCACCAGGATGAGGTACTCGTAGCCAGCCTCAGCGGCAACCGGCACCAGCAGACCGAACACAGAGTTGACCAACATCCCGATACCCAGGAAGTAACGAGCTCCGAACCTGAGGAAACGAATATCCGTATACTATCATGTTGGCATAGAGAAGGAAAACATAAAAAAATATAAAATGATACCTTTCTTTTCGTGAAAAGAAAGAAAGAGGAAATGAGGTGATTAAATTTATTTGGCTCATTTCAAAGAACGATCTGCAAGACTAACCAATGAAACACGTCTACACTGAAAAACCTTCAAAATCCCTTATAATTCATTTAGATGTCAGGTCAATCATATTTAGATACAAACACATTTATCTTAATAGTATGATAGCAAGGTTCTCTTGATGGATTACGTACCGTAATTTCCTCACTCGTGAATGATTTCTTTGTGAAAGTTGTAAAATGACGCTTTATTTAGATAATATCCAAGTTTACGTTTTCTAGTGACAAAATTTTAAAGATTTATTGTATATGTTGACTGGGAAAGCGTGACGTAGCCACTACGTACGTACTAATCGCGTGATAGTCGACATTTAGTATTAATTCGTTGATAAACCGATAAACTATTTAAAAATAACCGGGTAAGCCAATACCTACGTATACCTAGTTGGAATCCTAAATGAGACTAGAGTGCAATGGCAGAGCTTGGTCCGAACAGCGTTCCTTGAGGAACGCTGATGACTAACAGCTCAAACTACAAACGCTATCATATCTTGGTATGACAGTAGTAAGTATTGGAACGCCTCCCACAAGGTGAGCCGATGACCTGGTGAGGGTCGCGGGTAGCCGATGGATGCGAGACGCACAGGACCGGTCGTTGTGGCGACACCTGGAGGAGGCCCATGTCCAGCAGTGGACGCCTTTCGGCTGATATAATGATGATGATGGCAGATGTTTGTACAAACCTTTTAGACAAGATTCCGAAGGGTATCTGCGTGATGACGTATCCATAGAAGAAGGAGGATAAGATGTAACCCTGCAGCGTCGAACTCCAAACGAACGAGCCGTCTTGTGTCGACGCCTGAAACAAAAGAAATTATATTGTTATTGGGACGCCGGACGTTAGGAAATATTTACAACGGTTTTATTTGTTTTTCTAAATATTTCCTCCTGGCCGCAGCCTTCATAATTTTGAATTTGGCACAATATGTCTATGCCCAATGCCATGCTTCCAACCATGCGACTAGACAACTTAAAACTTCCCACAATATTGTCCAGAAAACACCTAATGCTAAATGGCATTCATTCGAACAGGAAAAAAGCGGACGAAAGTATAATATGGATGTTAACGTAAACGTTCACATACCTACTCGTAATTCAATTTGTATAGAAAAAAAAGGTTTTTCGATATTGTTAACAGTACGAGTTCAGGACATTTAATTTAATGCAATCGATAACGTATAAAAGCTCGCAGCAAGGCCAGGTAATTATGACTGTCAACTCTCATGATCCACAGCTTACCCAGTTATTTTGGGAAGGGCGTCTTGTCTCAGCCAAAATTGACAAGAATTACTTTATTCATCTTTTTTACTGTATTCGTTTGATGTTTGCTATGCACAAGATGTCAGTCTTACCTGCCAGGATCTTTCCCGGACACCTTTGTATTTCGGTACAATTTCTAAATTTAAAAAATTATGTTAAATCTCAATCCTATATATAGTATTTAAAATTCTTCCGTTACCCACAGATTGAAGAGTGACAACGCACAGTCGGAACTACTGATCGTAGAAAGCATGAAATTTGGCATGAAACTTCCCTGCACTCTACAGGAGAGCAGTACGATAGTATTTCCCGAAATTCCCACGGGAACGGGAAAAAACGGGATATGTGCATACGAAGTCGCGGGCAAAAGTTAGTGAATACATATGAAGTAAATTTTTAAAGTTTCCACTCACATGGGTCTCATTTCCGATGGGCACTCCGCACTCGGTATCCGTCGGCTCCGATAAGACAGGCAGCGCCGTGTGGTTGACCATGGCGACGATGGCGACAGACATGTTGGTCCTCATGATGTAGGCGTTGGCCATGCCGAGGAACAGCATGAACGTGACCCAGTGACGGGTGCCGAGGCCACCTGGAACAAAGGAAAAGATTCGTTAGAACTTTGTAGAGGTAGGTCCTGTCTGTGAATATACGGGTACAAATGGTCCTTGTGTACGGGAGAATGTTGGTGCGAATATCTTAGCTTAAAAACGCTTCATGAGGAATCTATCATCGTCGTTCATCATCACAGAAAATGATAGCTAACATTTCTCCTGGTCTTTGCGTAGATAGCAGTAAAAGCTGCTGGCTATAGCTTGGTTGAGGTGCTGGTATATTGCTAAGAGAAATAAAAGTATTGCTATGAATACAAAAGTTGATCTAAATATTGTACTTAGCAGTAGCAGTGAAACGCCTTGAACATGGCTGACTTAGCAAAAATGAAGTTGATAAGTACTTTCTGTATTATGTAAACAAGCAACAGGAAAAAAAGAAGACCTAAACGAATTTGTATACGGCAATAACCTCCCAATAGATAAAATAGATAGAGATAATATGTACAACATGATTGGATTAAACGCATTAAGATATCGTCTGCCTGAAAATTAGATCGATAGAGAGATAACTGCATGACTCCGCGTGGTACCGACACTACATAGAGACGACTAGAAGGACCAATACAATTTCAACATTCAATTAGTCTGTAGGAAAAAATCGGTAATGAGGAATCGTATAGCCACGAACTTGTCGTGCATTTTAGTAGGTGATTTTATTTAAATTATAAATTTTTTGATGATTCCTTTCGTTAAAAAAAGGCACGCGCAAATGAGAAGTAGGTAATGCTGTAATCTGAATGATCAACTACAAAACTGTTGCCAAGACCACTGTGGGGAATTAAAACAATGAAAGCTTTTTTTTTTTTTTAAAGATGGTAAATCATCAAATGACTCCTCCCGCTTTGGGGTAAAGCAGAAGGGAGTGTCAGACTCTTACTGACTAAAACCCATCCGTGTTCCTCCTAGTGCCCTTTGCGTTCCAGGGTACGGTGCCTCTTTCGAACGAAGTCCGCAGCCCTGGCAGGCACTGGCCCTAGCGGGCCCCGTCTTTTGTGCTGACAGCTCTTTTGAGGCGCGCGTGGAACACAGCGCGCCGTCGACCCGGGCCTAGTTCTGATCAGACGCACTGATCACCCAATGCTCGCCGTCCGCAGGCCCGCAAAAACAATCAAAGCTAAGCTTGCAACCAAGGGAAAATTTGTAAATCGCGAAAGCCACCACTGGAGGACGGAATTTTTCTCACACAGCCTTTGGCCAACTTCGATTTTTCGTGGGTAAAAATGGCCCTTCTGTACGAATACGAAACCATTTTATTGTGTACTTTATTCATGTTCTTTCTAACTTCATTTTATGAGCACATTTCGGCACACCAATTCGTTATTTACTACCGTGGCTAACCGCACACTGTTTATTATGGTTGCTGGTTGTTCATTAAATAGCTGTTCTGTCGCGTGGACTAGAGGTCTACCGATTGTTTGGCAATATCTACAGCATGATACATTGGTAGTGAGCAGTTTGGTACATTTGTCTCTAAGTACAGATCGGCAGGAGCAGCGTCTATGTAGGTACGTCATAAAGGTATGGATATGAAAATGTGAAACTTAAATTGTCTTGCAAAATAAGATGAGAAAAACGCCACTTGAGGAGAATCATAATTAGAACAATAATATTAATCACACCACAATCTGCCAAATTAAATTTTCATCTTTATCGCTAACGCATTAGGTTCAAGGTTGGTTGGAGAGATTTTACAGTGACGGGTAGCGTGATTTGTATTCTGATTTGCTATAGTGGCCTTTTTAGACCCGCTGTAGTGCCAGCGATACGGAAAAATGTACCTTGTTAATGAGCCATTGTATTTGGGTGAACACAATTTATAAAAACCTTTGCAACGAAATAATACCATATAAATAGTTATAGGATTGATCAATAAAATAAGTAGATTACAAAGTAATCCGTATAATTCATGTTACCCCCTAATGATAAGATAAAGGGTACTACAGGAATATTGTTCAACAAACAAAAAGATAATTGCATGTTTGATTGCCAGCTGTTGGCACCATGTCAATGTTTGTATTATAATTATTGTACTATAGGATAGCACCATCGTATCTTTATGTAGAATACATTTATAGCAGCTTTTTCGATTACCACCTCGTGGTTTGACTATTTTGTAGGTAGGATTACGTATAACGCAGTCCCTACCAAAGATTCACAAGCAACTGGCAAAATGAACTTCACTACCTACGGAAACAAATAAGGACCAGTAATTTTTTTTCGTAGACTGGGTTGTATTTTATGCTCACAACATTCATAGGTAACTAAACTATCAATACAAATTCCCACAAATACTTAGCGAAAGATTTACGGTCTAGACTCTAGGAAAATAATTTACGATCAATAACTACGATCGAATGGCTATCTATACAATAAAATATTTGAGGAAAATTCAGTCTTTTTTCTTTTCTCTCTAACGATATAAGTAGAATAGAATACTCTTTATTATGTACACCATTTAAGTTACAGAAAAGATAGATGAAGAAAACATTACATAGGTGACACAATAGGCGGCCTTATAGCTAAAAGCGATCTTTTGCAGACAACCTTTGGATGGATTGCAAAGATAATGGAAAGACAGTAAGTACCTACTGCAGAGTCTTAGGTGTACGGTGTAGTTCAGTTTATTAGGTAGGTACTAATATATGTTTAGGTACTGCTCAAAGGAAAACTTGCTAAACTGTAAAGCCGCCATATTGGAAAGCTGATGACGTATCTACGAGTATCACTGAAGCGCGGGAAAGCGATGAATTGTAATTTTCGCACCGTGAAAATGAACAACATTATGTAGCTAATAATGTTACGTATTTACTTAGATCAAAAATATGGAAGAAGGTAAAGAAGTACCAGGTAAGTACTAAAGCAAATAAATACCGATTCATCCTAATGTATTCATCCATTACGGCATTGCTGATGACTGACAGACACACAGCCGAAAGTAGTGGTCGTAGTAAGCTGAAAGGGGTTCGAAGTTTTTTGTGTAGGAATAATAGTGTTGAATTTGTACAATGGTTCAATGCAATTTGGCATGTAGGTTCCTTGGGGAGTGTAGGGGAAGCCCTAAGAGAGGATTTCCCGAAATTCCTACGGGAACGGCAAAAACGGGATATACGCGTCCGGAGTGGCGGGCCAAAGCTAGTGAAATATAAATCATATCCATCTACGTATTTATTTCAGTGTTATCAAAAGTTCAAGAGTCAAACGTGAAACAGATTGCTTTCAAAAAGTATTTCAGGTGTAAATAAATACAGAGTCAGAGGATTTCCGATTTGCGCATTTGAGACATTATTATTTACTTTATGGAATGATATTTATGTTAGATTTATATTAAAATCGCCTGACTCTTAGCAACTAAAACCTACTATTTATCTGTCTGTGGTCCTATCTGTTTAGTTTTTCAGGTAAGTACCTATATGTGACCTACGTCTAGTACCTAGGCTTTATTCAAATAAGTTTGATTTTTATAAAATTACCACATAGGAAGGTAGGACCTGTTGAAGGAAACTAGACACAATAACCCAACAATTAATCTATCCTTTATATTGTACAACTAAAGAGTTTGTTTGGTTGAACGCGCTAATCTCAAGAAGTACTGGTTCGAATGGAAAATGTAGCGTAGATGAAGTGAAGCGGGTCAGCTAGTCAGAAAATATATGAATAGTCGTAAAACGTCAAATAGGTAAGTAAAACCACAATTCGGACACTTTATAAACTAGACAGGAAAAATAGTTGGAAAGGCCACAACAGAGTTGACCAGTCCTAAGGAAAAAATTATGAAAATGTAGGTGTGGTATGTACAGGTAGGTACACCACAATTAATTCGTCATCGTTTCAATTTATAGGTCACGAAAATTAGGTTCATACATTTTATTGAAGACATAAAATGGCCTAGGTCCCTTAAAAGAAGCTAAATTGAAATTATTTTTTAAATATAGAAATGCATAGATACGTACAGCAGCTTGAATTACTCAAGCTAAATAAAAAATCGGACTAATAATAGTCTATGAACACATTGAAGACAGATCAAAGACGTACGAAACTGTAGATGGTATTGCCACAAACTTGGCAATACTAATACATGTAAGAGCCAAAATGTCAGTTTTCCATCAGATAGCAGTTGTACCTATTTACTAATTCCGTGCAATTAGAAACATGGCTGGATCGATGTAAACAATTTACGTATATGAAGTGCTATTCTTTCTGTTTTCGAGGGTATATGAATAAACCATAATAAATTAACCGTTTATTTTCGTTTTTTATAGAAACACTGTTGTGTGTTTTCAAACGTGTGTGGCTTTTCCCCCTAAATACCAACTCAGACCAATCATCATCTGCCTAGCATTTTCCCTACTTTATTGGGGTCGGCTTCCAGTCAAATTGGATTCAGCTGAAAACCAGTATTTTACGTGGAGCGGCTGCCTACCAGACCTCCACAACCCATGAACTGACCACCACCTCAGACCTCAGACATATATGTATAGCTCTCATAATATTTGAAAAGTGCAGATTGTGCTAAGTAAGATAGCTCACTGGATCCAAAAGGACCCACTTGTTCATATTAAATATATCCGTGAGGCTCTACCGGGAGACTTTGACCTCAGATTTTGTTTCGGTGTTTAACTCAGGGTATTATTGTTATTTTTTAAGCTACATAGTATTAAAAAAATATATATAATTTATGTGCCTCAAGAATGAAGAAGGACTAATATCCCCGGCAGGGGTAACAAGAGCGTCAAATCTTTACGCACTGCATGACAGCATTTTAAATTATAACCAAAGAGTCTGTTTAGCCGCGTAGGTAAACCTACCAGACTATAGTAGCTGTCATTATCTATGCCATCTAGGCATAAATTACAAAAAACACTCAAGTGTATTAGACCAATTAAGCCTTTAGAAATAGCATCTAGGCAATCTATATATATCTATATTCTTATAAGCCTTCATAATAGAGTCTTTTAGTTGCTGAGTGTTGTGTCAATAAGTAAATTCTTATTCATGAGGCAATTATGGAAATTATTCTTTGGTTGAGAGATTTTGCGTTTAAAAGTTATGGATGGTTGTCGGAATGGAGCAGTAGCAACCTTTGCTTTATTTAAGCTTATCACGTTATTAAACATAGGATAGCCAAGGAAAAGCGATTCTTTTTCGTTTTAGGTACATTATACACAGTGGTATAAGGTCATTACGTACGTGAACGTAGGCATAAAAATTGTTGTAGCTGTGGTTGGTTAAAATATTGTTCAATAGCCAATTGAATCACTTGACTTGCGTAAAATTGTTGACGCGTAAGTAGATAATTTTCTTTCCAGTAACCGGAGGCAACTCGTAAAGTTTCAGCTGGCACCGGTTTCCAATTTATAGTTACATCAGGTGATTCTTTTGGAAATCTCCGTGCAAATAGTGCTTAAAATAATGTAAAAAAATAGTCCACATTTCGTTAAAAATAGCTCTAAACACGTGTTTATTACGTAACATAGAGCACGTGCTCTCCGTTTACTTTAGATTGCGTAGGAGGCATTGTTAGCAGCCGAATAAAAATAAACTGAAAACATTTACAAAGCTCACCATATTTCAAGACAGAGCGAGAAATTAGTTTGTGAAAGGGTACCTTAGGTAACCTGCCTAAAGTCCCTTTATATTTTTTTTTTGGTGATGGCCTCTTTCACGTCTGGATTCAGTATGGATAACATTTTACGATATAGGACCGTCTCCACGAGCGAGAGAATCACGGCGATATTATCGTCCGTGCCACGTATTTCTGTAACAACTCTATGAACGTGTCTCCACACGGCGATATTATCGCAGCGATTCGATGTATGAAAAACCGTCTACTCGCCCCGATTCTCTCGCTCGTAGAGACGGTCCCATAGTATTAACCGACTTCCAAAAGAAGGAGGTTACTACACACGTCGGGGCTCCTGTAGCCCGGAGGGCGCGTATCATTGATACGGCGGGAGCTACGCCCCTGAACCTAAAAGATCTCTCACTATAGAAAGCTACTGTAGCGCAAAGTGTCTGACTACTTACTTTCATCATCATCTGCCTAGCCTTTTCCCAACTATATTGGGGTCGGCTCCCAGTCAAACCGGATTCAGCTGAATACCAGTATTTTACGTGGAGCTGCTGCCTACCAGACCTCCACAACCCATTAACTGGGTAATACGGCAGTTCTATGGCATGACCGGTGTCTGATTTACTGGCTTCTGACAATCCGTAACGTCTGCCAAAGATCTACAAATGACAGCCGGGACCAACGGCTTACCGTGCTTTCCGAGTCACGGAAAAAATTCAGTATGTTGAGATGATCACACATCCACAGACTAACCTTAGCAAGCGTTGCTTAACCTTTAAGATCGAGCCGTGCGGCTAGTATTCTTTAGCCACGAGCTCTTCTGACTACTTTATTCATCCCACTAAAAAATGCATGGTTCCCGTGAGACAGGCAATCGGAATAATAGTCCTGGGAAGATACTTGAAGGTAAAATAGGATGATTTACCATCTTGTTGTAATGAACATTTACCTAAACACGTGTCAGCACGACTATTAACGTCAAGCTATTTTCTTGACAAAGCATGATTGATGTAGATGATACTGACATGTTGCGGCTATTTAGCTGACATCTTATGCTAAATAATCATATCTTTATATTATACCGGTCAATAAATCCGTTCTATTATATAACTGGTGGATAGAGAATTGGCGGATATTGCGAAATAAATTCTAAAGGTCTCACCGCAGACAATATGACATGCGACAGGCGATGTCGCGCTTTTAGAAAGTTCTAGACAGGTTCTGATGGAACGACTTCTAAGACAACGTGTTGTCGCATTGCTGTCGCACTGTCACATCGCGCCTGTATGTGGGAGCCAATGTCGCTGTCATGTAGAAGAGAAAATAAGACAGATTAAAACCCTATAAAAGCATCAGCGCTATTTAAAGTTCTAGTTTCCAATCACCACACACTATTTTAAAAAAACATGTGCAGCAGGCAGGCAAAACTATAAATTAATCTGTAATAGCTTTCAGAAATTGGCAAGATTTATGTGTGGCGGTCGCGTCAAAGACCCCGCAGTCTGCGCGTGCGACGTATAACGAATGTTACGGACTCTGGCGTTTGAAACGTTTCTTGTTTAAAATAGTGTCGTGATTCCATCATCATTTTCACCTTTTGGCAGTAATGCCAAAATCATCACCATCATTCATTCATTTTTTGTCATTTGATTGACGAAGTATTAATATCCAGTAGTGGACTTCTTCAATCTCCGGTGCTGGATATAGGCCTCCCCCCAAGCGTTTGACATCGTCCAGTCCTGGGCTTCGCGCATCCATCGGTCTTCCGCGGCCTTCACCAGGTCATCGGTCCATCTTGTGGGAGGCATGCCAACCTGCAGCTATAGTTGTGAGCCGCCCGAGATGATCTTTTCCAGAATTAATTTTTAATTTGTTTTTAGGTCTGGGAGGTCAGACGGGCAGTTCCTCCAGTTAAAATTCTGGTAGTAAGCTGCATCCGTTTTGACTTGAAGCCAACCACAATTTTGTTGGAAAAAGTTTGTTAAAAGACCTCTCCGTCTACTATGCTGTCTCTAACAGACAAGTGAAAGAAATAAAAACGAGCTTTTGTAAAAGTCCCAGTGTTTTTTATTTGTAAGTAGTTCATGGAAGTTTCCAATTAAGCGATAGCAAACAAGGCAGGGCATTTGTACAGATTCTGTCATATTGTTTGTGGATGTCGTACCTACGTCGTACGCATGTCGGGCAAATGACACCACAACGCGACGTTGCACTTAAACTGCTTCCTTTTGTGGGTAACTAATGACAATAATTACATGGCATATTGTGTTACTGTCTGCTTAGCAATTTTAAAAGGAGTAAAGAAAAATAATGGGTTTTTGCCAAGAATCGTATTTGGGAATTCTTGGCAAAAATGAAACCTATTATACATAGGTATAAGTTGTCATCACTAGACTAGGAATCTAAAACAAGGTCATTAAAAAAGTAAGTACCTCTCAAATTGACAGTCAATGAAGACGTGTTGTAATATTGGACAATTTTATGAATTCAGTTTTAACCATATAACTGTCTCATAATCTGAATTATAGATTTTAATATAGCATCTTCCTCCGTAATTTTATATAATAGAATGTGTTTGTCATCACATCTAAATAGTTTTCTTGGAAAAGTGAGAATGGCATGCTGGATCACGGTACAGAAAAAAGAATTGGCAATCAATGGCGGCTAACTTCTTTTGGCGCCAATTCGCAAAACCATGGAACTGACTGTTTGTATTTTTTAAAAACATCAATTTAAGATGGGTGATATGATAATAGTGACGTACTTACTTCTAGAGAAAAATTTCAAAGATTTATTTTTTACATCAACCTTTGTCTTGCGTGACGCAATAATTATTGTGTTTGCTTTTGTTATCATATTATTCTCGTGAAAAAAGAAGTCAGTTAAGTAATTGTAACTTCTTTTGGTCTAAAAAGGGTTATTAGGCCCACATGTTATAAAGGAAAAAAGGCGAATGCGAAAAAGACGATGCGATTTTTTTTTGTAGAGAACAATTTTTATAAAACTTGCTGTCGCATCGTTGTCGAACTGCCACGCTCTAATGTTGCGCCTGTCTGTAATCGCCTAAAATTCTCAGCCAGATGACACCTTAAAAGCTTTGTCTCGGATATATCAGCAACTACACAAAAGTAGGAATATTTCAGACTACAAACGTATGTACGGCACGCGAGATACCGGCAAATGACGTCACTTGCTACGTCAGAGAGTCAGAACATAGGTTACGCGGTCATTTTAAAGCTGGCTGCACGAAGACCAAGGCTACACAATTCCAAGGTTTTTCGTGACGAACTTGATAACGAGAGCTAATATATTGTGAACCAATTTTTTTATTAACTTCATAGTATTTTAACAAACTGATTTTATAATGTTGTTATTTCCCGATTGTGCTTGTAATACAGGGAAAATTTAAGAGTTATTTATAGGGTGAAGGATAATGTAGAAGTCTCGTTTTGTGGTATTTTGTGTGCTTTTACTCGATTACCTATATTTCTTGGACGGATTTTCTTTACTTATAGTTTTGTTAATAATTAGTAATGAGTCATTTAATTTACCTATTGCCAATGCGTAGGTGTGCCGTCTATTCTATCGTCACGAGTTCAATGACCTCCCTTACTTAATACGACCATGACCCTTAGACTCGGTTAAGTCCAAAATATATCGATAGGCAACAAATAAATATGGGAAAACATTATTTAAATAAAAGACCTGACACGCATTAATATAATTTGATGTGATCCGCATTATGTAGCCCTTTGAGTATGAATAAGATACGGACGCCAGAACATCAACTACACGAAAGTGTTACATTTTCTCAGTCAACATTTTTTCAACTTTATTGAAGAAATTTGACAGATTGTTGTAGAATGATGTGCTGACGTCTATACATGGTTTCAAAATTGATTGAAATAACAAATATTTGCTTTTAATTTCCTGTCTCTGCCACATTCTATAAACAAAATTCAAATCCTCAGTTTTCCTATAAAGTAGTCAGCAACAATTCGTACATTGATATTCACAATAGAATGGGTCGACTAGCCGAGCGCGGCTGTTGACACAGCATAATGCATTATATTATATTACATGGATCGCGTACCAAACTGAAATTATTCGCAGTTCCAGGAAAAAATGGCGACCGTTCACAAAAAAGCGCCAATGTTTCGAACCGAGAATTCAGATATCGGATTCCGTTGAGCGATACCGAATACCAAATAATGATTTATATTTGATTCTCATTCGATAAGGACGGCAACCGAAATAACATCATAATTTTCAGTTGTTGCTTGCAATAAGGCAAGCATTTTCCAGAAAAATCCGTTATTTAATTTTGAGGTTTTTGCGTCTCACTTTATTAGGTATTCAACTGAAACGGGTTTTCAGTTTAAAAGTAGGTAGGTATGTACTTATATATATCTCTTCGAGGCCTGAATCTAAATTTCTTTGTTCTCATTTCCTCATTTATGGTAGCAAACGCAAATAATTTGCCGAACCCAAAGTTTGGCATTTTTATTAAGTAGGTACGTAAGTAGCGACTAGGAATAATTTTCTGATCTACTAGTTATTGCATTAATTGACTTTCAATCGTTTTGTACTAATTCTATAATATACAGTAGTTTATAAAATAGGAAAAATTACCTATAGCTTTAGTAACATTGCAATTATTTTGAACAGAGGGGATTGCCGGTTCTGCATCGGAGTCATTAAAGAATTCTACAGAATTGTGTTCAGTCAATCAGTGTGACCGTATAAACACAATTACACCTTTGTGGGTTACGGCCTTCAAAGTTAGATCATCATGGTCAGTAATTTGTTTAAAAATATCTTCGAAAAGTAGGTACTGAACTTACCGCCATCTCGATGAAGTTATCGGGAAAAAATATTAGGTATAAGTGGATGTCAAACTTTTCATTCTTTTTTTTTTGTTACTTACACAGACTTTGAAAGAAGAGGTTTCGGTTTTAGTATACTTTGTTAATAACTTCTTTTAAGAAGACAAATTAAAGAAATAAAACAGATCATTCAATACATCTTAAATGAAGTAAGTAATGCTGATAAGTGATGATACTAACGACGTCGTTTTCTCTGCAGAGATGACTGAAAAAACCCATATATTTACCATACCCATGTAGTTAAACTTCAGGTAGGTGTTTAATATTTTTCTACCGTCAGATAACAAATTACGCAGGCTTACAAACATACGTAAAAATAAACATCATAGAGTTTCCATTAATAAGGAATTCTACGTGCGCACTAGTATCGTCTGAGTTTGCCTTTTTACGTCAATTGGGCCAGTCACGTATATTTTAAGTCTAGGTGAAGATGATTCTTATTGATACTTAAAATGTATGACTAGAACTTTTCAGGTTTTTGATGTCCTTCGTCTCACTGTAGTTATACGCGATACGTCAAAGGTAGGTCATATTTAAGGTTTTTACCAGTTTTTAACTAAGTAAAGATCTATGAGGACTGCAGAAAGCCTTTGACATAATAAAATAAAATTGTTGCCAAAGCCATTGTTAAACGTAAAAAAAAAACCTTGGTACGGACGGAACGTGACTTATTTTCAATTCTTATTTTACAAAATGTATCACCAAACAGTTTTTTGTTGAAATTAGGTCATAGATTTTGAATCAAAAACATCTTTTTAGAATGAGTCGACTCCACAATTCAGGGAAAACCAGTCAAGGACAGCCTGCAAAGAAAACACTTGACAATAAAGCCGCTTTTTTGCTTATCAAGCGAAATTTCTTGTAATAGTAAGCCATTAAGTTTTCGCATCAGCAATGTCAGTGACAATAACACTCCATTTCCTATTACTTTACTTTTTTCGTCAAAGATCACGTACGTTGGAATAATGAGAGAGAATTTATGAATGCAACTAAGATTTTAATGATAATTAAGTGGCTTTTAAAGAAATGAGGTCAGAGATAGCGAGAAGTGAGAGAGAAATAGAAAATTAAAGATACAAAAGGTTGAAACAACCGATTAGACAGAGAAGAATTTATGACATCGATACTTCTTTCTGTCTGATTAATTTTCAGGGTTCCGTACGCAAAGGGTAACCAACGGAACCTTACTAAGCCTCCGCTGTCCGTCCGTCCGTCCGTCGGTCCGTCTGTCTGTCAGCGGGCTATATCTCAAGAACCGTAATAGGTAGACAGTTGAAATTTCCACAGATTGTGTATTTCTATTGCCGCTATAACAACAAATTATAAAAGTTAAGGTTTATGGTACGGAACTCTTCGTGTGCGAGTCAACGGCACTTAGCCGGATTTTTACAGTTTACAGTCTCACATCTAGTAAATCTGTTTTTAGACCACAGACAGATTTTTATTGAAACCTATGAAGAGACGATCGCACTCATACCGAAAATAAACAGACGACTGGAGATTTTACTGCCGTAAGTCGTGTTTGAGTGTTCGTTTGTAGACTTAGCTATGAAACTAAATCTGGATTTTCCTTTTGAGATGAAAGATATGAAAATAGGGTTGAAACGCATGCGACTAAAGACTAAAACAATGATGAATATTTATGAATATTGATGAAAACAGACCAGAGGCACAGAAAGTCTAGGTTGAACAGGTAGTTTTAGGGAAAACTTAATGAAAAGAGGTGACAGTTGACAGCCGAGGATGAAAAAGAAAAATATTACCCAAGCCAACACAATGGACATGGATCAAGGATGCAAAAAAGACAAATAGGTGAAAGACACTGATTCTATTCATGCTTTTAGCAATGGAAGCCTTAAAAGTTAAAACTGCTCTTGCTTGTGATTTACATAAATATACGTGCCTATACGTGCTTAGAAGAAACTACTCATTCATTTGTCTCAACTGAACTGAAATCGTATTTTTTGTATTTTACTTTTCTAGACGATCGGTAGTTAGATGCTCTGTTACTTAGACCACAAGTTCAAGATATTAGACATTTAGTCTAATGAATTCAAAATATTCATCTAGATTTTTCAATGGATCATGTTTCAATTGAGGCTTGGTATCTATGGCGGAATTATAGAAATGCAATGTTCACTCGACCATGAATTCTATGTCTGAATTTAGCATCCTTTTTGTAAATTCTTTAGAATGACTCGACAATTATCGTGGAGCTCAAGGGTACCCAACCAATATCGTATTCAAACATATAAAATACTGTCCTAAAAGTAAATGCTACTTCAATGCCGCAATGTTGACACTTGTTGAATATTCTTGGAGATAAAGCAACTATACCTCTAGTTTCAAGTTGCGATTGACCAAATAGCCCGTTAGTAGCTATATTTCGTTACTAGCATCTGCCAGCGGCTTCGCCCTCGTGGTCCCTAGGGGATAAAAAGTACCTAGTCTATGTCCTTTCTCAGGCTCTAGACTATTTCTGTACCAAATTTCATTTAAATCGCTTCAGTAGTTTTGGCGTGAAAGCGCGACAGAGTTACTTTCGCATTTATAATATTGGTAAGGAAATAAGGATGGCGTGCTTAATCACAGAATATAGTCAGCTTCCTCAGACAGGAAGCTTGTATCTATTAGACCACAATCTTGGAAGCCACTGCAGATTTGAGATAAGCAAAATAAATGGCGATTGTTAATTTCCTGCCATCATCATTGTTATCGGAAGGAATCGTATGACGTTAGTTTTAATTATGATGATTGCTGGACTAAATAATACCTATGCATATGCAGCAGGATATTACGTAGGTTTGTTGCGATTAAAGTAATGGATCAAAGAGTAGTTATTCATTTATAATGGTATTCTTATCGTCTGAAAATTAACCTTTTCAGGCAATAGACCGTAACTTATAAAATGACGACCAATGAATCAAAAACTGTTGAAGAATGGACATTCGACAGAATTCCAAAGACAAAACATTACATCCAGCTCATTGCGAATAGTTACAGTGTAAAGCTATAGAAGATTCCGATTACATTCTCGTAAACGACGAACGACACGTGTTCCGACGTGATTAATAAAAACATTGCATTGAACGACGCATAGATTAACGGTATTAGCATATTGTTCGCGCTTTAAAATCTGTATCGTACGATAAGCAAGGGGGTACCGGCGACCTTGCCCGTGACGTCATCCCACTGGGACGCTACAACCTAGGGACGTTTGACGCAAATAGTAAACAGTTGGGACACTCACCGGCTTTGCTCCCAGGACGCTGATCTTCCAGACCAGGCTGCTCCCACACCAACACGTGGGCGCCGCGACTTGACGAAACCATTTTACGAACAAGAGGAAAGCACGAAAAGAATCCTAATTTAACTAGATTAGACCGTAAAATAAATTAAACTAATAGGCGTCTTCTGAGCTACCACCTACGTAACGTTGGTGAGCGAGCCAACGAGTGGTTGAGAGTGACAGAGGGTGGACATGGCGAGGGTTGATCACGTGACGGAGTAGGAAGGCTCTGCTGAAGCAGACTGTTGACCGACTGACGGTTGTGAGCCGACGCGACGCGCTGGTAAATATAGAGGTGTGCGGGGCCGGGCGGGGGGCGGCGGCGGGACGGCGCACGCGCTCGGGGCATGCGATGACGTGAGCGGTTCAACTTTTTTACTGAACGCTGAAAAGCAGTAATAGGAATAGAGTAGGTACCGCTACGCCGCGGGAGTTCAAAGCGCCACAGCGGCGCAACGATCGTATAAAAAAAATGTGTCCTGAAAACTAACTACGATTCAACGATGCACTTGAATGTTGAAAGTCAGACTGACAGTCGACATGCTTTATTGATTGTAGGTTTCATGCGTTTTATAGCTCTAAGCTTTCAACCCACAGCGGGGTTTCTATCGACTAATGGCAGAATTCAGTAGCTTCAAACAAGTAGATCAAATAACTAGCTTACTATGACAAAGATAAAAGAGCTAAAGTCCATGCCTAACTAAACTAAGGCAAACAAACATCCACTGACTATTTTGTAATTCGAATAATACTGCAGAACGGACATGGTGGGTCTCAAAACAATGTCAAATGAATCAAAAGCCTTTGTCAAATCTTTGATACCGGGGATTTTTTATAGTTCTAATATTATCTGACACACGTCCGTCCCATTTGGTAAATATTTTCAATTCGGAATGAAGGATTTGTTCATAACTTTATATTATGTAGAAAATGTTAATAGAAACGTTTCCTAAACTTGGCTGATGGCCAGGGTCCACTTTGATAAATGGTGATTGGTCCGGGATCATTACCTGATTACCAAGGGCGTGACCAGTTCGTGAAGTAATTATTTTACGAGTATTTCAGCAAATGTGACTAGAATAGAATTATTTGTCGTTAAGGGTAGATTTAGATATCTACCTAGGTGCATATTAATTTTGCAATACGCGATATTATAGTTGGTTTTAGTAGTCTCGTTTCTGTAATTTCAAAAGATAAGGTGTCATGATGTGATTGGATTTCAGACAAAGCGGTTACTTTACAGGGAGCGGTTACTTCACTGTTTGAATAACTTTTCCATAAAATTATCCACAGGTTCTAAAGCAGATGCTGCCACCATCCCTGAATCACCGAACCACGCCCCCGCGTGATGTTCAGAGGGGTCAGTAGGTAATCCTTGATAACTATTGAGTCATCAACGAACACGCCCGCGCATGCTTCTACGTCATCGGTTCATCACACTACCAAACATCATCATTGCTAAAAATACATAGCACGTTTTCTTCAGTTTCAGTTATGTTTTACGTTCGTGATGACAGCAGTGTATGCCTACCTAATGTTATCGGTCTGCGAATTCCTCTGCAAAGTGTGTGAGTAATTGTTTCTTGCATAATATTTGAACTACGAATTCTGTAATCTATTTGACAAATTCATTAGCCTTCCGCTTTGAGTCACGGCCTTACGACCCAGGTGAGCGTTTCAGTCAAGTCTCAGCCAAGTTTTTTTTTTTAATTGAGCTGTCGGTAGACATCAAACCTTTTGGTTTTCTGTCTAGTAGAATGATGTCTTCACTCTCAAATCATTTCGGAATCCCGACAAAGTGTACTTCAATTTGCGCCTGAGCTTCTCTTTGGCTGTATCAGTATCGTGAGACTCCGGTTCTCCAATGCTTGTCATAGGCCTTTTCGATCAGATGCCATTATTCCCGAATCTCTGCATCTCTCATACTGCTGCCACTAGACCAGACCACCTGCGAAGATCTCCGCACCACGTAGGGTGAGCCGAATCTTTGGTTGCATAATTCCTTCGCTGCAGATTTTATTACAGGCTAAGCGTAAAAAAAACTTGCGTATGAAACGATTAAGCCGGAAATAGAGGGCTTGGTGCTAATATTCAAGTTAACATGTCGCAGAAAAATAAAGATTGGTGGACTTTGATTTCAATTTAACTTTGATCGTAATCAGCTCATAAACAGACTTTGTGGATTTGAGGTGAAGTAAGACATCGAGAAATGGCAACAGTTCCTCTTCCCAGAGTATAGGTATTAGGTAAATATGTATTGTGCTCACATGTTTATCTTTTCATATAGATATAGCATGAGCGTTTTGCAATAGCAGTGCCGAGATAGAGAAGCCTTTGAACTCTATGAAATTCATAGAGTGACCAATAAGTGGGGGTACTTTTAGGACGAAGTTTCATAGAGTTGGTGTTCGCTCCTAAGTTACGTTTAATTACTATGATGATCATGCTTACTTCAGCTTGCATTGATGTTTGTTACTAGAACTTGTTGTAGTTTCTAGAAGTGCCATATATGCACCTACTACACGAGCACCGAATAATCGACTTATTTAGTTCTAGCTGAATGGTTACCTCCTTTATTAAGGCTTTTATAGGTGACCAGACGAAAGAATAATAATTAGAGGCTATTACTTTATTTTGTGTCTGGTCTCTCCACTACTTGCACTTGCCTGAGGTTCGACGTTTCGAGTCACCCAAGTTTCTTCATTTGTTTCAACTCTTGCGCCGAATACTTAATTCACGGATGAAGTTATCTTGTGTTTCGTAATTGACTTAATTTTCATGCAAAGCCAAAATGTACGATTTTGTGCGTAGGTGCAATGTTTAATGAAATCAGGTGGATATCATTCATGTTAGTACTTCGGCAATGTTCGGACTTCGGCACTTACCTAAGTGGTACGTCAGAACATTAGCCGCCGCCGAAACTGAAAAGTAGAAACTCATCTCAAGCTTTTCCGAAAAAAAAAAAGGGATAACGGTCGGTAATAGGTGCTAATCCTGACCTGTCTATATATCCTACAACCTTGATCATGTATTTAGATGCCTGAATAAACATTTGGGCTCCGAATTTACCGTCCTAGTAGATGCCTTGGTGCATGATGAATAATTGCAGACCTATCCTTGCTACGGTGCTATATTGCTCGCAGAAAGCTAGGAGTGTCTAAATTAATGTCTGAATGTTACTGCAATATTGAATTTTCAACTCTCAGCTCGAAATCTTTAAAAAAACAGACTAGACTTTACAATATTGTCTTTCATTGATCGCCTCTAGGTACATATTCTCGTATTCTGTAGAGTTAAATACAAAAATTTATGCAAACAAAAAGTTCGCACAAAAAACGGCCAGTTCAGTGACCTATCTCCGAAGGCGAGTTCCTCAAAGCGCTCGGTACTATCATAAGCAAGACCACCTGCTTATTCTACACACGTTTATCTGATTATCCAATCCAGATAACTACCTAATAAATTATTCAATAAATCGTCGTGTTCATCGAACAAAAAAAATCATATCCATACTACCTTACCTACAATGAATCTTATCTACAAAGTCAATAATAGAACTTAGCTTAGGAAAAGTGGAACAAAAACTTTACGTTAGTAAAATGCCCATTTGGAAGGTAAGTACCGTAACTAAACCGCGCAACGGGTCATAGCCTTGAATAAATACGACATGTCCGATTAATGCTTATGCATGTCTCATCATTTCGTCAAGTTCAAGGAAACATGAAAAACTGGCGTGATGACTTTTCCACTGAGGGTAGGTACCTACAGCGCCATCTATGTAAGCGCTTTGAAACTCTTTCCATTAAGTTTACTGCCATCTGTTGAATTCATTGTGAAACAATTTGACCGCATGAACAAAGTCTGTGAGAAAGATGAAACTGATTTAGTAGAGAGGGCGCTTTATTGATTTTTAAAATGTCCTATGCCACGCGAATAATTATAATATTTTGTTTTCGAATTTTAATGAAATAATTAATTTGACGTGATTACGATGACAAACTACACTAATAACTCAAAAAAAAATCTGTTCCGCCGTTTGAAAATTATCCAGCTCTTTTCTGGTTGACGAAGGGATGCGAATGTGAGAAACTTCCACAGGTCTAATCAAAATCTGCAGGATACCGAACTCTTCTCTTTCACACTAGCCGTTTCGTGGTTGGGCTCACTGAAAATGGTGCAATGAACAGGATCCTTATAAATAGATGGTGATCAGTCTGATGATGGAGCAAAAATGAGTGAATAAATTGGTAAGAGACGCTAAGCTGCTTTCACTCGTTCAATCGATTTTTTGGCATAGGTACGATAAAAGTGCCGTTAGGTAATAGGTAGGTAATTTTATGTGTTGTAGGTAATTGTGAGCTTGTTTTAATCTTTCCAATAAATTCCCACCGAGACGGAATCTCGGGTATATTCTAAGGTATTTTCTAATCTATTTCTGTATAAACTGTTTACGACCTAATACCCCGAATAGATAGGTATTGTCACCTATTGAGATCCTAAGTAGGTACTATTGTTAGGATTGAATAACAACTAAATAACATAGTGACTATTGTGGCGTCTCATTGTGTGGCGGATGTGACCGTTTAGAATCAGCCCACGCCTTTATTAGGGCTGCCGTGTTTTTCCAGAAATTTACAGCAGTGGTGCTACTGCCCAGCGGAAAGACAGACTGTGCATTTCAAAAAACATCTTGGGGTCATCATTTTGGTTTTGGTAACAAATGACTAGTGTTTTGGTAACAAATACTAAGTGGGTACCTACTGAAATGGGATCATTGTGCTTAGGTACCCACTATAATGAACCATTTTGACTAAGTATGAAAATCTACAGATAATAACCAGTAACAATATATAGTAGTAGTAGTATACCAGCCATTAACTGGGTAGGTAACACGGTAGTCCTTGGCAAGACTGCACTGGTGTCAGATTATCTGGTTTCTGACTTTCCGTAACGACTGTCAAATGACAGCCGGGACTAACGGCTTAACATGCTTTCCGAGGCACGGAGGAAACTCGATATGTTAAGATGGTCACCCATCCACAGACCAACATTGGCAAGCGTTGCTTAACCTTGAAAATCGATCTATGTGGCTGTTATTATTCTAGGCACGAGCTCCTAGTACCAAAGGAAAAAAGTAAGGAAAATACCTACCAACTGTCCCATTCATATACATATGAATGGGAACTCAACAAAATATCTAACCTGTGTGTGAAAAAATACATAAAGTTCATTCAATAGGGAACATGCAATATTTCCATTTTTGCTTTAATTTTAAAGAACTCCATCTAGAATAGACCACCACATAAATAAGAAATGAAAACGCTTTAATTTATTGCCAAAATTGCGTTTTGAAACCGACAGGTTCGCTCGAAAACGGACGATGACGTCACTCCTGTCTATCACTGGTCAAGAACTGTCCTAACTCAAAGACATAAGGGTGCCTTTTCGTTGGCATAACAGCAGATACGTCACCAAACGCTGATTGTTGTTTTTAGATACGTTCCGTTTCCTGTTACTTTAATTCATTATTCTTGTTAAAAATGTATACTAACCAAAATAAAAACGTTGCAATGCTCTTTTTTATACTTTTTTGTCATTTTACTGACAAAATTCTCATAAATTCTGTATTTGCATCTTCCCTATTGTAGGGAAGATTATAATACTCGTACATACAGATATTTTTTCAGTGTCGTGGTTTGTCCTTTGACGATCTAGTATTCGTATTCAATCAGCCTAGTAGGACCCATAGTGAGCCATACATATTAAACAGATAATAATTATATAGATATGTATTTACGGGGAGAGGGAGGATTTTGCCCAGGAGTGCGAAAGGCTAGATAGATAGATATTAACAGGTAGGTACCTAGATTAAAAATTTCATTCATTTTTAAAGTTCCGTATCCAAAAGGTAACCAACGGAACCATAAAAATATAAAAAACAGAACGAACTCTATTACTAAGCTTCCTCTATCCGGCCGTCCGTCTATCTGTCTGTCTGTCTGTCAGCGGGCTGTATGCGAGATGTGTGCGGGCTCGCTGAAAATTTCAACTGTCTACCAGGTAGACAGTTGAAGTTTTCACAAATTGTGTTTTTCTATTGCCGCTATAACTTTTTAGTACAGAACCGGCCGGTTTTTTTTCAAATTTACCGATTAAAACTAGCTTCAATATTTTTTAGGCAACCTAACCTGAATCATCCGAACTGGCGCGTTCAAGGAACCACTTATCAAATTGGGGGCTTACACATGCGAACCTTTGTACTTGGTTCTCGTTTTAGAAGATAACGAGTGGGAATGGGGAATGCAATGAAAGTGAAGAACACTGTCAAGGATCACTATCCTACTTTGTTTAAGCCCCGAATACTCGAAAAAAATATCAGCTGTTTCCATACAAAATGCTATATTTTGCCAATGAAAATGTATGAAACAGCTGATATTTTTTTCGAGCTTTCGGGGTTTTTTCAAAGTAAAAGTTTTTAATAATCATGTGTACTTTCACTGCCTAAGAGATTGCTGGTGTTTTACAAATAACCCTGTATAGCCTTACCAACACCAACCCAACCGACACCAAAATAACCACACTAAAATATTTTTTCTATTTGAACCGGTGGTTACCGATATTAGCGCGTTCAACCAAACAAAAAAACTTTTCAGCTTTAAAATATTATCAGTACCTAGATACTTTTTTTACTATTGATAGGCACGCGTTTGACCACTATCTCGCCTGATGGTAAGCGATGATGTGGTCGAAGATGGAGCACGCTTGCCTAGAAGTAACCTAGTACCTACCTACTTACAAATTATAGTTAGAATATCGCAGGCAGTATTATATTATCTGTGTCGCAGGCTACGTTGAATGAGTCACTGTATTGGGAATTCCACATCCGACAATAATTAGTAGGTATGTATACCAACAATTGATTTAAATATTTTAAAAGTGTGATTACGCCCCCAGGTACACGTATTTACCTAGAAAATTTACTATGAGATATAGGTACCTACCTACATATTTGAACAAACAATTTGGAAGCCACGTGTTTGTTCGGCTGCAGAATGCAGTCATTCATTGCAAAACACGGCAGAACTTATTAGTCCTCCCACGACAATTAGATACAAGGTAGGTACTGAACACACCTCCTGCTATTTATTGGACCTGCTCATCCCGCGAGACTATAAATAGCTTGGTGATGTTGAACTTACGTTATTGGGTTGTCTTCATAGTTTTTATTTACTTATTTTGTTTTTGAATATTGGTAGAAAATTTGAGATAACTGTAGGTATATACGAGTATAAGTTTTGAGATTTAATTTCCAATAGGTAAGCTTTTCAGGACATCCACTCTTATTGCTCCCCTACACTCCCCAAGGACGCTCCCCTACACTCCCCAAGGACGCTCCCCTACACTCCCCAAGGACGCTCCCCTACACTCCCCAAGGACGATCCCCTACACTCCCCAAGGACGCTCCCCTACACTCCCCAAGGACGCTTCATGCCAAATTTCAACTTTCCACGACCAGCAGTTTCGGCGGAAGAATTTTATATATTAGGATAGTCTTACAGAGAAAAAAATGTATACTTATATTAGAATTTTATATATTAGACCAACGTTCGCAAAATAATGTCTTGATTTGAATAAATACCTACCTACGATTTAAAAAATTTCATGATCATATTTAAGGGTGGTCCTGTAAGTACCTATAAAGTACAGTAAAGAAACAATAGCAAGATAAAAATAAACAAGAGTTATAAAAGTGCCGACTAAAAAGTTCGAAACAAACCACTTTTCAAGCAGTCTTGGTAGCTGGGCAATCACAGGGCAAACACATTTTAGTACTACCTATCACCACAGAAATATTAAAAAAATCTTATATCTGTGACTATCACACATGTGATGTTAACCTTGAGCATCAACTAATTCAGATCATTAGGTCTAGGTACCTATCGTCTACTAAATGCTCTGCTCCTATTGGTCGTACCGTGATTTTATATAGCCTTCCTCGATAAATGGGCTATCCAACACTACACTACAATTTTTCAATTCGAATCAGTAGTTCCTAAGATTTGCGCGTTCATGGTTGAACGCGCAAATCTCAGCCAAACAAACAAACTCTCAGCTTTGTATTATACTATAGATAAGTACTGTAGGTAACATCTCTCTGCCCTCGCCTTCAAAACCTAACACAATGACAATAACAGCTAACAACTTAATGGCAACAACAGCTGTGTATCAAAGCAAACGGTACCAAAACAATAGGAAGGTGACATACTGGCACAGGAGTACCGTTCTGAATGTCAATGGTAAAGGCGGGCGCGGCGGCGTCCGTGTGTTCATACCATAGAGCAACGAAACATCCCTGTGGCCACTACTTTTTTTAAGTAAGGCAAATCATCAAATGACTCCTTTCGTTCTGGGTGGAGTGGAAAGGAGTGTCAGACTCTTACTGACTAAAACTCACCCGGGTTCCTCCTAATGCCCTTTGCGTTCCAGGCCACGGTGACTCTTTCGAACAAATTCCGCAAGGTGGCCACTTCTAGAGACAGCATTGTCAAAACTTTCCACAGAAATCCAGGAATTCCCGGAATTCTAGAGCTTATAATTTTAGTAAATATCCTTTGATTTTACAACGGCAATTCACGCACATAATTACGGTAATGGCGGCTCTCGTCGCTGACATTATCTATGGTTCGTACCTTGACATTGTCCTACAACAACATGGTCGTTTGATATTTGAAGGAGCCGTTACTAACGCTTTGTAGCTGTTCAATTAAATTAGAATAGAATTGATTGATGAGGCGCGCTTGTATTATGTTGTTATTAACGGGAATTCGAGTAACAGGATTGCTTCTAAAGTTCGGATTTTGTTCGAAAGAGTCACCGCGGCACCAGAACGCAAAGGGCATTAGCAGGAACACGCATAGGTTATAGTTAGTATGAATCTGACATTCCCTTCTGCTCCGCCCAGAGCGGGAGGGGTCATTTAATGATTTCTAATCCTCAATTAAAAAACAAAACTTAATTATAAACCAAACAAAAATAAAAATAAAAATATGTAGGTACTAGACTCTGGCAGATAGGTATCAATTTGTTTATAGAAGGCAGCCGCTCCATTAATTTAATTTAATACATCTTGACCTACGAAATCCTTGTGAAACGAGTTTTGTAGATGCATTCTGTCCGGTCACTTACTCAGCCACTATTCTAATAAAACTAACAAACAATACAAGTAACATTTCATAAAATTAATATAATTGGTTTGACATTTTTAAGTGGTATTTTTAGAAGTAGTTTCTGTAGAACGATGACCTCAAAGTTAGACCACGTAGAATTTATAATTTCGTTCCTAATTGTTCGAGTTGCTCTACCAAAATTCGATATTATGCAAAGAACTTAAGAAGAGCACATGAAAGAGCAGCACATCTAAACTAACACCATGATCGAAAGCCATAGAAAAAATCACTTTTTATTTTTTTTAAATTTGAGATGAGTTTGCTCTTGACTCTAGTCTAGGTCAGAGGTGAAACAGATAAAGTCTACGATGGAGCTCGCTTGCCCAGAAGGAACCTATTCACTCTAACTTTGAAGAATTTAGGGTTGTAAGCGTCATTATTGTTGCACTGCAGATACAATGGAATAAATGAAAAATAAATAATCATAGATATACAAATACATACTTATTTTATTGTACACGAATAAAATAACACAGCTCTCATCTTCATTCTCATGGATCAAACCGAAGACGCCAAAGATAAGCATAAGGGTGCGTTAGCGAGGAATGAATCGCTTCATTTACTTACCTAGCCTCGCCCAGTGTAAGCGATTCTATTGGTACAAACACGTAGCGGCATCAATGCCGCCATAAGAAATACCATCGTAGCAAAATCTACATCGCAACAAAAAGAACCGCAAAGCCATCTATCCAACAAGCAGCGAACTATACTACGAAATTCTGCACTGTGGTATCAGAGTGTGATTTGAACATAAATACAACAGTCCGAATATCAACTATCGGACAGTTGCCCACCAGACACAACAACCGTCTGGTCGGAGGATACCTACCTACTCCCTTTCGAATGGAGGTTTGCGGGACTTTACTCTGTTCCGCATACCCTCTATAAAGACATCACTCGCTACGCATCCTCTACATCTCTGGCGGAAACGCATCCCTGCCAGTCTAGGAATCTAAATGTCAAATAATAATTTTCGTTCGTATTGAACTTCGCATTTTTTCTATTCTATGGAACGAATCGAACCGTGGTATGGTGGTATGTAATGTTCGTTTTTTGTTGAATTAGAGTAGACCTCCAGTTCAGATAAAAGCAATGGTATGATTACAAAATAATCTCCAGACACCCACGTGGAACTACTAGTAGCAATACTCGAGATATCAGTCCAAAGAGTGACAGATAAAACACGCGTGCAACTGTATATCAAGAAGTAGTTGATCCTTTGTTGTTGATAATACAAAGTAACACAGGTGCAATTAAGTGGGTGCATCGCATTAATCGTCATACTATATTATCATTCGATCAGTAAATGCTAGTGTCATAACATAATGCAACTGTGTCTTAATAGGGTTCCTCACCAACGAAAAATAATTCGCACTAAGCGTTTCCAAACGTCTTTTATAATGCGCACAGCAAAGGAGTGGAACTCGCTGCCTGCGTCTGTGTTTCCAAATTCTTACAACCCTAATATCTTCAAAGTTAGAGTAAACAGGCTCCTTCTGGGTAAGCTCGCTCCTTAAAAGCGTCCCTTTAACTTTGAATTTCATTTTATGTTTACCCCGTACAAAAAATGGGATTTTGCGTATAGGGTATACGGTGCCTTTCGCGTGCGAGTCCAAGTTTGACGAAATATTGCTTGATCGTGTCCAACTGTCGTGAAAAACATAGGTCAGTGACTGGAATCACCGACGATGTTTGTCCCCAACCTTAAAATAGTTATGACCAATGACCTAGCTAGCTGTTGAATTCTTTCTTTTTAAAGCTTTTTTAGTGCCTTCAGCATTTGGCTGGCCTTTATAATTAACTAGCTTTTGCCCGCAACTTCGTGTTTATCTCATTTTTTCCTGGTCCCGTAGAAATTTCGGCAAATCTCTCTTGCCCCGCTATTCGCTACACTCCTCAAGGAACCTACATATCCAATTTCAGTTATCCACGAACAGTAGTTTCGGCTGTGCGTTATCTGTCAGTCACTCATCAGTAAGAAGAATTTAATTAGTTAGGATTTTTGGTAGACCTGTAATTAATAATAATTTCAGCCTCACCAATAATTGGGTTCTCATTAATATTCTTACCACAAAGCCAAAGAATTTCGGAAGCACCTACATTAAAGCTACAAATCGCGTGTTTGACCAGCATTTCGTCCATTTTAACATACCTAGTTCTATTTCCCCTAGCGTGTTGGACACAGCTACTAAGGTTCTAGATTGCTAAAGCATTTAGGCATCATGCTATCGTCTCACGCAAACTGAGAGCTGCAATTAATGAGACTCGCCTTAACATCGCATGATTGTTGATTTTGACAGCTAGTTATTGTAACTTTTACTTTCACTAAATGATAATAAACAATGTCTAATATAGGTCTGTAGATGAATGATGAATGCACCTTAAGGTGGAAGCGCCAGGGTAACCCGCGAAATTTTTAAGATTTTTGCAATTAGCCGGTCAGTATGAAACTGTATGTTAAATAAAATACGATTCGTGGCCGTAATGCGTATTCATCTAAAGAATTATAACCCATTTTAATCATCAATATAATCCTCTAAGTTCATGAAGCCCTATAGAATGGTTATTTCATGAAAAGTTATTCTATAGGGTTTCAAGAACTTAGAGGGCTAAAAATCCACCTTAAGAAAACCTTTGGCAAATGAACGACTAGAGTCACTATAATATTTTATTTTATTTTCATTTGACGTTCAAAAGTGCCTCAGTGTCTACTTGAAATAAATCATTTGACTTTGACTTTGCATAACAGAAGGGGAAGACCAAACGACGATGGATCGATTGTGTGAAAGATGATAACGTTAGAATTATGGTGTTTACTGAGTTAAAGATTAATTTGAGGAGCTCGTGGCTAATTAATAACAGCCGCACGGATCGATCTTGAAGCTTAAGCAACGCTTGTCAAGGTTGGTCTGTAGATGGGTGACCATCTTAACATAACGAGTTTCCTCCGTGCCTCGGAAAGCACGTTAAGCCGTTGGTCCCGGCTGTCATTTGTAGATCTTTGGCAGTCGTTACGGATTGTTAGAAGCCAGTAAATCTGACTCCAGTCTTGCCAAGATGTACCCAGTTAATGGGTTGTGGAGATCTGGTAGGCAGCCGCTTCACGTAAAAACACTGGTATTTAGCTGAATCCGGTTTGACTGGAAGCCGACCCCAATGTACTCGTAGTTGGGAAAAGGCTAGGCAGATGACTGAGTTAAAGATTAATACACAAGTATGGAAGAAGAAGACATTTCATCAGTCTGTCACAGCTGCTTATAGGGACGTGCACGTCGTTAACTATGCCATCTAGTGTTGCATATTCGAAACTTTAACGTTAAGAATAAGAACTTGACTTCTGACCCAGCTATAGTTCCTGCACGCTCTGTTTGGGGGAAACATGTACGAAATAGACTGCCTTCTAGCGCTGCATGTTTTTTTATTATTTTTGATGGGTTTGTTCTTGACTCTTGTCTAGGTCAGAGAGTGGTTTAATAGTCTTTGGTCAGAGATGACAGAGACAAAGTCTACGAAGTCTCGAAATTTCGAAACTTGTAAAACATACTTGATAATATAAACACTTGTATGCTCCTGATCCATAAAAACATACTGAACCTTTAGCACGACAAATTTCTTACGTGACAGGTTCTAAGCGAAAAATCCAACATGTTTCGATTAAGTTACCTAATTATTATGACGAAGTTGAACTTGCCCTTGAATCTAAACTTATCAGCAAATATAAATCAGGAAATATAAATCACTTGTTAACGATCATTTGTGAGGAAGATAATATACCTAGCTACACTTAATAAACCTGGTAATGTTTACCTTCAAATGTCTGATTAAAGATGAGAATTATGAATTATTATGTATAATATAGTGCCTTACTGTCTTAGTTGGTAATACAAAATTTCTAAGAAATTGAAACATAATAATAAACCTCTAGTTTCGGATTATTTGGCATTGTTTGAAAGACAATGTGTTGTAAAATCATGTATAAACGGTCAAATATCATCAGTGTCGTCTTTTGAACTGTTTTTGTTTCTCTTTCTTTTTTCATTGATTTTATTTTGTTCGAGTCAAAGTCCAATAACCATTAACTCAATCAAGTTTCCACAACTGTGTAATTTGTGACCATCAATTTGTGTTTTAAACTAGTGGCTCGTCCCAACTTCGCTTTGATGTATTTCTTTTTCATAATTTTCTTTCATACAAACTTTGCTATACACACATTTCAGCGATTCATTTGTATAGATAAATGAATAATACATAAATAATTTAGTTGCGTAAAACATGGTTTACAATGGTGTCAAATTATATTGAAGATAGACAGAGATGCCCTAAAAAGTATGGAATTTGAACTTTATGTTTTTAATTACAGAGTTTGTTGTTCAATAATTTTAAAATAAACACAAGTTCTGAATTACTCCGTAGACCTAGCGGGTATCGTTCTAATAACGACAAAAATAACTAAACATTAAATTTCAGGTAACAACAGCTGACTAAGGGATCAACAATCGCTGTTTACTTGACATTATGAGCTAATTATTTTAATTTGACCCTCTAGGAGCTATTTAGATTGAACTAAATAAGGTAAGTTTTAAAATATCGACCTGTTACTAAGAAACATTAAACTATAACATTTTTTTTTACTTTTGGTACGCACGCGTTTGCTACTATATTACTGATACTCTTTAATACTGTAATGAAGTGAAAATTTATATAGCCTATGTCACCCGCAACGTTTTAACGAATCTATTGATACCTCATTCATCAAAATCAGTTTAGTGGTTTAGGCGCTAGAGTGGAACATACATACATAGACTGCTAAAATCATAACCCTTCCTTTGGTTTTGCCGTAGTCGGGTAAAAACCTGTCACATAAATATACACGTGGGTCTTATGTATACAAAACTAAACAACGATAATAATTTTCTAAAGAATTCAGTTACCTTCAGTAATATTTTTTACGAAAGTATGTCCAATAGATAAGAGAAGTGGTTACATAAGTTTGCAATGCGTTGTTTTGTAGAAGGCCGACAATACATTAGTTAGTAGGTATTACAACTGGTTTTGTTAGTCATTATCTTAATTATATCTAGCCGAATTCTTGAGCAGAATACTTTCAAAATGGTATTAGGTAATATTCAATACCATTGTTTCGAGTTGTGCTTATAAAAAAGAAAAAAAAAACAGTAAAGGATTCACCAGACGGATCAGCCCGCAGGCATGCTTTCTTTGGGTTCGCTTCTCCGGTAGCGTCTCCACTGGAACGTTTGTGTTCGACTTGTTGATATTAAATAGGTCTAAAAATTTTGTTACTTTGAATAAAAAAAAAACATTTAATTTTAGTTATGAGATTATAATTTTATATTCAGTTCTCAGTGTAAAGACAAACAAGTGGTAAATACCTACTTACCGAATCCGAAGGTCCTTTAGGAGATTTTATCGATTAAACTAACTTCTGCCCGTAGGTTAGCCCGCGCGAATGTCGAAAATTTCCCTAAGAAAATATCTTTTGACTAGGAAATGGTCTACCTGCGGGTCAAGAAGCCTCACACAGGCACATATGACATGTCTGTCTGTCTTGTTGTTTGTTACCTCTTGTAACAAACAACAAGACAGACAGACGAACAGACAAAGAGTAATTTCATTCGCGTTTATGTGGATGTCCGTTGACATAACTAAACAATTATTTAAAACATTGTAGATAGCATTCGTCAAGCCTCACTAGGAATTGGTTCAAGGTACTCGCAAATATCTGCTTCAAATAAGTACCTGCATTGTAAAAAATCCTCCGCCTCGCCTTGTTCTAGATGCAGCCACATGTAAACTTAGCTGCCTATTCGTTATTATCATTTCTTTTATTAACCCATCCCTGTATGATGCATCGACGTTTATAAAATATTATCTTCAATAGTATGGAAAACAGCTGTATCTAGCGTGCCGAATTAATTTAAATACTTAATTGCAAACAAAGTGACGACTTTCTCGTCCTAATTGTCTACTTAATTTTTCATCTTAGAGTAGCATTTGCATGATTGTTTTTCTTCCTTTAATTTCTACCATTTTTTTTTCTAATTGTCAATCATTGCCTGACTGATTATCAGCTTCATTTTACACTTAATTATTACTGACACTAATTTGGGCTGCACGACAGCTCACTAAGTACAATAATCGTCATTAAACGTTATTACGTGTTGATCATTTTCATCTTCATCTTCAAAGCAAGTTGCGTAGTCTTCATCAATCAACTTGACTAGCCTTTTCTCTACTATGTTAGGGTGTTAGGCTGGGTTTCCGTCGGAGATGTGTAGCGAGGGATGTGTTTGTTAAGCACCAATAGAATCTTTTCATTTACCTAGCCTCGCTCAGCGCAAGCGATTCTATTGTTTCTCAACAAACATATGCCTCGCTACATAATATCCTCGCAGATCTCAGATGAAAACGCAGCACTATCCAATGAAAATCCTAGCCTTTATGGTTTAGTAAGCTATTCTGACGCACCCTGTTTAATCATTCAAGGAGAAGGGCATTGCTGACTGGACTGAAGTTAGGTAAATGTTTCACAAAGATTTTTAAAATTCGCACTTTTACCTAAATTCACTAGCCATATTTAACCTTGTAAGTTTCTAATAGGAAGATCAGTTTTTAAATTCGCAACAAAAAGCTAGTTTTCATAAGCCTCACTGCTTAAATCAGATCTTACTTTTTATTACATAAATACAAAAGAAAACGCCTATGTAACCTTAAACATTATCTTATCAAGCAATTGCGGCTTAAACATAAGACAATGTGTGAGGATGAGTAAACACTAAGGCAAAATATTGACTCAGCATTAGTTTATGCAGTATTTTATATTTTACGTTTTATTTGTTTTGAAATGACTGATTGTTTGGACTTCCGTAGTCATCATTCATTGCCCACGTCTTTATATAGACGCATAAAAGAATCGAACGATAAATAAAATCGGTACTTAAGATCTTATTAAACCTACAACTAGAAAGGTGAGTGACCTGCAGAGGATCACGGGACAGCCCTGAATAAGACTCACATAGACCAAGGAAAGCATGTCACTAAAGAGAGGAGAGGAGGCTTGAACTCGGTAGAAAGTGGAAAGAGACTGTTAATGATGATAATGATAAAGCTGACCTGATACTGATCACTTTTCCAATTTAGTTAATACCAAAGAAAGAACTAACGTACCTACTTTGAGGAAGAAACTTTTGTAAAGTCGTGTACATTTGAGTGTGAAAATATTTGCTCAAGCTATTTCCACGAATCAGGTGATTAAGACCTCTACAAGTGTACAAAGCACTTGTTCCTGCCTGTTCACCTAAATAGACCAACAAATGTTAGAATTTGTGTAAATAAAGGAGTCTACTAAGGTGCGGTAAAAATATCTTGTGTCAATATCTATGATTGCAAAGTTAGTGCTGTGTTGTAAAATGTTGACCAACGTAAAAGTTCTAAAAATATGTTGTTGTTATGTATATGGAGATGATATATTTAAACTGACATAGGTTATTTGGGATCCCATTAATATGAGAGTGGAAAATCCACATAATGTGCACAAATGTTTGGAATTGGGAAACTAAAGCCATAAAATGGGTTGAGCACTTGAACCAAAAGAAATAAGCAGTATGAGTTGGTCTTTCACTAGAGGATTGTAAAATAGAATACGATGTAAAAACAGCAGGTGTACAATTTGTAGGTAGGGTTGTGTGAAAATCTTAAACAAACATTGTACATTTTTATAACGATGCGTTTACAGAAATTACAGAATCATCATCATGAAAACATAATTGATAATTTGAACACAACTTCTAATCGTTGGTTTCAATTTTTCAAATACAGCATTTGATTGTAAACAAACCCATGTGCGAAAACCAAAATTATCTAGGTTTTCATTTTCATTCGTTCCCTTGAGTTTATTGCACTTAGAAATATTGTTGTGGTTTCAACACTAACCGCAAAACAACATTGTGATTTATTAGTGCTTAACCCACTTTGGCGACTACCTACATTCTTCTGAATATTTCCACATGCCAGTCAGCACAATGCAGGCTCAAATATGCGACAGAATGACTATAAGGTGTGACAAATTATATCTATCACACTCATAAGTTCTTTATTCATCGAAATACATATAAAAAATTCATTAATAGGTAAACCACTACATCCAACCAAATACCTATTAATTAATTTTTTATATCAAGCAAAATTTTCCTCAATCAATACCCACGCTTCTGTTTCAATCAATATTCATATTAATCAAAATTGTAGATAAAGTATGTAAAAAGTTCGCTT
The DNA here is from genome assembly GCA_950371165.1 of Lacanobia oleracea. Lineage (NCBI taxonomy): Eukaryota > Metazoa > Arthropoda > Insecta > Lepidoptera > Noctuidae > Lacanobia > Lacanobia oleracea. Next base: position 6,838,194 of record OX493398.1, read on the forward strand.
TGCTTCCTAAATTTATTACACAAACAAACAAGCAAACATGCCCGTTAGCATAATTATCTTATTTTATGCAACTATTGTGACGACTTACATGTCTTTATGATCCTTACACGTGCTACCAGGTCATTATTTTTGCATTTCTTTCACAATCTCGGAATCCTGGGGTCCCAATCCTTTCTTAGGCAGAGGCCCCGTTAGACATTTCAAATGGAATGGAGCACCAACCGACGATTATCTCTGTATGCACTAAGAAAGTATACCCAAGAACAATCCCCTGTTGGTACAGGGCTATTGCAGTATAACAAAACAAAGCATGGGACGCTATGGGTGTGGTTGGTATTGGACTGATTACATAAACTATGGGAGAACATTGGCCCCTGCCTGATCACTGACAATATACCTATACGGCTTTATGATGGGGTGACTTGCACACTCAATAAATGGACCCCCGAAAACGCTCGCCAGCACAAAGTGCTTCCAAGTCATTATTATTAGTAAAACTGTATAAGATTACAAAACTGATTGATGCAAGTTCCTGTCTGTTGATATTACGAGCGGCCAATCTTTTGAGAGTGCTTTATCACTTTTAGATATAACAGAATAATTGATATCAAGTGAAATCCTAAACCAATCACGTGCTGCTTATTTATATATTAGTATAGATGAAATAATTAATTTAAAGAATGCCTCCCTAGGGAACTCCAACTGCGTGGATTTATCTAAGCCTTTTGACTTAATAGACACTAAGTTTTTGTTGGTGGAATTGCATTAACATACTTCACACGCTGTGTTTTCGTAAAAGTGCCAACAAAAACGATTATTCTTCAATAATTTTATGAAAACATTAGTGAATCTCACATATTTTTATAATGAAATTCTACACAAAAGAATAGTGAATATCATTCTCAGTTCTCAGACGACAGTGACCTTGAGCATGTCTCATTGTCTACGTTTGAGACTAATAAACATGATAAATAAACATCAGGGAATGAAGACAATAAATAAAGGATTAAACATTGGAGACGTTTTTACAAATACGTACCTATGATTCATATGATATTTATTGACAGTCTTTTTGAGGGCCAAGACAATGAAGCTATGGTATTTTGTGCTAGCAAGGAGGTCTTTGACACACACGATAGTACCACACCTCGTTATTCGTCAATCTGCCCCGAATGCTCTAGAAGCGTACATTATTTCCCTTTTCCCTATTTTCTCTTTTTTTCTATTTCGCTTAACGTTCAATCGGCTGTCTGCATACTTAAGGCTAGTAACAGTTTAATCGGTAATTAGCAACTGATTATGTTTCTTCTCAACGATCGTTTTGCTATTGTAAGTAATTTGCAAACCGAATAACTTATTGCGCTCTGAGCTGTTATTATTTATGATTACACCTTGAAGAATTTGTTTCTATTATTTGGGGTATGTAATAGTCGAGAGACTTCTAATTTATCTCAGGCTGCTGTTATAAGGGTTTTTATCTTTTGAAAATTAATAGCAGACTTAGGTGGGTAACTACGTATAGCAATTTTCGATCCAATCAACTTAAAGGGGACAACATCATTGAGTTCCCTTTGGGGAAAAATGAGTCTGATATCCGAGACTAACCCAAGTAAAAAAAAAATCTAGAAGATACGAGTGCCGTGGTCCAAACCATTTATATTCGTGATGATTCCCAACAAATTAATGTCGAAACCTTTAAGCTTTCAAGATGCAATCTCGAAACAAAATTGGTTCTTGAAAATTACAGTAAGCCTTAATTTTCATAATTTTGCAATCAAAAGTCATTGATATTTCGACAGCCACACATTATTCATAATTTGCTATACGTGCTACTTACCTTTTATCACGGAGCATGTCGAATTTTTGAACCAACAAGAATATTTTCGTCAACAAAGGTCTTACCTGAAACGAAAGCAGTTTTATTAGGAAACAATAAACAAATGACATAATACATCGATAACGAGGTAAATGTGAAAAATAATAATTATGTAATTAATGTCAGATAACTATCGATACGTTAATGTAAGTGTCAATTAAAAGAATATTAAGGAATTGGTGACAATAACCGGTAAACTATGTTGTGATCTTGATTTAGATAATTTACGCAAATGTGATATTTAATAGGACAGACTAAAGACCAATAGTTTGACAACTCGTCTTGAGACGACAGCCGAAGCCACAGCACCATGCAACTATGCAAATCTCAGAGATGTAAACATACTACGGAAATCAGCGATGTAGCTTTCTATTAGTGAAAGAAATTTTGGAAACCAAACAGTGACAGCTAAACTAACCAACAATTTTATTTATTCATAAAATCAGTACCATTAGATAAGCCGACTCTTTGAAAACAGATACTCGGTGAGGAGCTGAGTCATGGTCAACACAGACGATTAGTATTCATAAAGGTATAAAGAGCTACCGCAATACATAACTCAAAAATATTCAATAAATTCATAACACTGATTTACATAAGTATGCAGTTAGCACATAATTTTAGCAACCAAGAATTATTTGTGCTCGAGAAAATCCGGATAGACCAGATTCAATCGATCTTATACAAATGAATGAATGAATGAATGATACTATATATTTATTTGCAAGAGTTTTTGGAGCTAATATAAGTTTTTAAAATCTACGGGTTTCACTATATTCGGCATTAAGATTATTGATTGAGATTAAGTCAACCACGTTCTTAAAAATGGCTTCATTATCACTACATATTATAAAAAAAAATCCTCCACCGCGTCTGTCTGTTCGCGATAAACTCAAAAATTACTGTACCGATTTTCATGCTGTTTTCATCAATGGATAGAGAGGTTGTCGAGGAAGGTTTTAGAATAAAATTTGTCTAGAAAAAAATCTGGATCCTTAAGAACACTGCAGCGCGGACGAAGTCACGCGCGCTGCTAATTGTTTATAATTATAAAAATATAATTTATGTTACCTATCAATTCTAATTCGAATCCATAGAAATAACCAATAGAAACATGCGACCTTACAAATTTTCTTTTTAAATGTCTTTGGGATAAGAATATGTAGAATAGAATAACTTTACGGTTTTTGAAGGATTTTCGAAACCGATTGATACCTGCTTTTTATATCTGGATTTACATAGTCGATTTTCATGTATAAGGGGCCGCGCTGTTATTTAAACGCAACGAATTTTGTCGCAGTTCACCATAATTTATTGATATTATTTAATATGTCATTTTTTGTCGCAGTTCACCATAATTTATGGATACTATTTAATATGCCATTGATTCTTATAACTTACGTATAAATAATATATAATTTAGATATTTAATCAGCTAGTACCTAACTTGTAAATAGTAATCTTAGTACCTAAGTAATTATTAACATAAAAGTGTAGCGAATATACTATAGTCCGGCCGCTTTAAATGGACCATAGTATTTCGACATGCAAGCCGCGACTCAAGTCGTGACGAATCGATCGACTTAATGCATGTTAAATCGATTGAAAATACGATCGTAGGCTGTCGCCGTGATGTCTAATAGCGCTCTTCGAGTTAAACGTGTATCGAACGTAGTGTTTCTAATAGGATTACTCTCATAAACACCAGTGGAAAGGTATAAGAGCTGATTGAGTCTGTGAAGACTATAAAACTCAAGATTAGTCAAGACACCTGGGTTACTGAAAATAAATTATAGACGCATTGAAAATTAAACAGCTGATGAGATTGGCAGTGGAAAATTCATTCAACCAATCACCCATTTATTTTGCGATAGCTTTCGTTTCGAAAACTGTGCCTATATCAATCTTAATAGGTGCTTACCATACAAAAACAGTTTTGATAACGAGGCTATCAAAACAGTGGATGGATGGTACAAAATGTTTTAAATACAAAAGTCATGAACACTACTAGTAGTAATAAATAATGATGGTCTATCAAATCTATTACACAAATTTCTGGATGTTTTCTGCAAATTCGGAACGAAATCATTATGGTCGAACAAATTCTCTAATTGTATAGTTAATGCGGATCTAACTGTTCGATGAAACACCGGTTGACTAGCTTCGAAGGTTAATAGCTTGGGGATACGTTTTACAATCATCGTAACTTTTTACTATAAAATACTTACGCAAATGAAATGCTCAAATGCAGTATCAGTATGTTGCTTTTATTTCTTTTAAAGTTAATGATCCTACTTGTTAATAAATGTTAAAGTTATCAGCTAATTCAAAAATCTTTCCTTAATTTTAATATCGTTAACTCTCTTCTAATTCATCGCACTCTGCGTTTTTTATCTCTATACATAACATGTACTGAATGATTGACGTCATTATCCACTTTTGCGATCTATATAACTCTTCATGAGTAATAATCATAACTTAAGAAATTAATGTTATTGCGGTGTCAGAGGTTACGTACCTCACCCTCTTGCTTTCGTGCCAGAAATTAATCTATCTATCTATACTAATATATAAAGCTGAAGAGTTTGTTTGTTTACTTAAACGCGCTAATCTCTGGAACTACTGGCCCGATTTGTAAAATTCTTTCGGTGTTAGATAGCCCATTTATCGAGGAAGGCTATAGGCTATATATCACCACGCTAAGACTAACAGGAGCGAAGCAGTAATGAAAATTGTGACGCAGACGAAGTTGCGCGCGTCAACTAGTCTTTCATATTTTTATTGTTGGTACAAAATGTTATAAATACCTACGCTGACATCCGAAGAACGAAAAACGAATAAGTCTTTAAGATTTTAGAAACAATTTCAATTTTAGAAGCAATTCAACGAACATTGAACCCTACTTATCAGATCTTATACTGAAAATGGAGGAAACAGAAGAAGACTCCATATCTAAGTACCAACGCAATAATGGCCACATTCCGAATTAAGCAATTACAAGGGATCATTCCGGAAAACGCCACATCGAAGCAGACTACTTACTTTACGATATTCGCAGAACATGAACAATTGACACTAAAGGAACTAGATGGTACCCTGATAACTCTGAGAACAATAAAGTAGGAACTGACCTGGTGATGGCGTAACCAGGTAGTCAGACCTAGATAAAACTATTACATCTTCAAATAAAAGGCAACTTTAACGCTCTAGCATTGGGCTCCAATTGCTACATCCGACAGGTTAGGACGTTCCTTTGAGTGGGTATAGAATACTATAGTATAAAGACTATAAAATGACCGGTTTGAAGTGGGCGCATCCCGAGGATGCGTGTAAGTGGATTAGCTGTAATCCGGGCACTTGAAACAATCATCTTTATCGCTCTAGATGTGTCAAGTGCAGCCTCGGATGTCGTATACCTTCTTGTAAATATTTAGATCTCTGTTTACATCCATACATGTTTAGGTACCTACTGTGTTTTTTTATTTTATTCTTTGAAATCTGAAGCATAGTCAGTGGCGTAGCTGGTGTCAAAGGGGTATATTAAACATTTTTGTGGGGTCCGTTTTTAGGCTAGCTTAGTGGTTTTAGTGCGAGTTTTTTAACGTTTGGGAACGCCAATTTGTATAGAAACTGAATAAGCGCCGTTTGGTAACAATAACGAAACCCTTTTTTTCCTAAAAATTTGCTAAGCCTCAGAACTGTCTTGGTAGTCCAGGAAGAAGGCGGTGGATCTAAATGTATAGCTTTGCGTAAACACGTCGGGGCCCATGTAGTCCGGGGCCCCGTATCGTTGATACGGCTATTACAGCGATAGCTACGCTCCTGAGCATAGTCATCATCATCTATCTAAATGTCCATTCCAGAATAAAGGTTATAATTACAATGATTACATTCCTTGCAAATCAATGATCGGCAATTGCAATCTTCTGATGACTTATTTATGATAATAACACTATCGTTACCTTTATATGAGGAAATCCAATGGATTCCCCTTCCGTTTGCATCTTGGCATTCAAAGCAACGATGTCTTAATCTTTGTAGCTAATTTACATTAAAATATATACTCCTCGAGTCATAAATTCCTATCATAGCCTAGTATGCCTTGAATAAGTAAAGAAAATCGTTAAATTTTCCCGAAGACTTGACTTAAGGACAACAAGCCTGTCTGGTCTGATAAGGTGATCAATTCTGATTAACAAGTATAGTCGACATTAAAAAGTGAATTACATTGATTCTATTTGCTTTGACGATTGTCTACACAGTTGCAAAATTAACAGTAAGGCTTGAGAATTAACGATTCCAAAATTATTACTATTATCTAGAATAATTTGCTTAATTGTGTAATCTTATTGAATTCAACCATTATTTTATTCAATGAGGAACCTTTACCGTGTACTGACCTTTACGCCCTGTCCTGTCCTGTACCAGTTGCCAACAGTCCCAAGGGAACGTACTTCCGTTTTGAAGGATCCTATAAGTAATCCAGATTGTGGTCTACCCAAGTGGTCCAACCGGATTTAACATAAACAAGTAGGATATGATAACATAACTAGTTGAAATGCTATTTTCAGATAAATATTATAGTATTATTTTTTTTTAAACACGGTCGCTGTCTCATGTCTGCAAATAGATACATGACATACGTTTCTATTAACATTTTCCTCAATTTGAACAAAAAACCTAGTATTAATTGCAGCTAGTTTCCCAAAACAAAATATTAAAATAAAAATAAAATGCCAAAATACTACTGACTTAATCCTAAATTAACGACGCGCAAGTTACCAAATGGGCAATAAAGAACAATGCTAAGGCCATTAAAGATAGCACAAACAATTATTAGGTGAAACTCAAAGTCAAAAGTAGTCCCACCAGTTGACATACTGATTGAACGATAGAAGACAATAAGAAAGGAAAAGATGACATCAATGTTGGCAAAGAACTGTAATATAGATTAACTCCTAGGCAACTTCTAACCAGCAAAGATCACTAGGGACACAGGGCACGGCTACCTGTCAATCATTATCTCAGGCATGATTAATTGAGAACCTAACCTCAAGAATTGTAAACGTCGAAAACAATGCGAATGTTTATATAAAAATGCTAATTTGATCTATGGGCTTGCGGTTACAGGCAACAGACATGCAATAGTTGGATCGGATGGTAGACAAATAAACGAGTTGGCGAAAGGTTTGTGTGGATTGTCACAAAAGCTTGGTAAAACCAACCAAGAGTGGTGACGCTGTTTAGCGTTCAACTTTATATTTATTGACTAATTTTATTAATGTGAGAATCTATTTGTAAAGATGTATGTAAATCATACACATCACATGTGATTCAGGTTAATCAAAAGGTGAACGTATTTGGATGAAAGAATCATGGGTAGACATGACCTGGACTTAAAATGTTACTTTGTTTAAGATAAAATAAAACTATTTATGCAATGAAATTTTATTCTAAATACATTGATAAGTGATGGGGCTTAGCTTTATCCAGCTCTACTAAACCTCATCCTTACCTGGCTTTACGTAACTCAAATAAATTGTTCTTCACTTCTTATGAAAATTTAGAAACGGCAAAATTAAGTTGAGGTACGTACATACTTAATGGGTCCTTTGTTTCTCTTTTGTATTTATGTATTTATTAACTTCTCGATGAAGTCATAGCATAACATTGAAATCGGCTACCAATTATAAAATAACAGGATTTTTATTAATTTTCACCCAATGACGCATGTAACAACAATGAAACAAAGCCTACAGGAAAAAATATTCAAGGCTTTAAAGTAATAAACTTTGCAGTTTGCAAATTATTGCTTGCTGCAAGTTCGTTGCATTCATTTGCAATGTCACGCAAGACATTATTTTGTAAATATCCAACTTTAAACATTTTCAATGCATGGCTCAAAGATAATAAATGATCGTCATTGGTTTAAAATTATTATGGAATTTGATTTTCTTTTGTTTTAATTTTGGCTAATTTACAAACAACGTCTAGTGATTAGACCAATAATTGTTTCTGTACAGAGTAGATAATTAAGAGAAAAAAGAGGTAAGTACCGTTTTTCTTTGGTTGGTGGACCCTTAGCTTTGGCCTTCCTCTTAATCGTACGTTTGTTCCTGCTGGAACCACGCGTACGGCTCAGCAGATTTGTAGGGCTATGTAGGACTTTTTATCCGGGTATAAATACGTCGTTAGTTTTTATACCTACTTTCACGCAAGCAAAGGCGCTAGCTAAAGCCAGTGTTTCATAATATTTTTAATTGCCTACATTCTGACTTGGATTAATGCTGTAATTAGAACATAATAATTATGAGATTTATATGACAGACGATGAAAAATTGCACCTTTTTCAAGATTCTCTAGGAAAACTTCATTGGATGTCATCGTAGCTTGCTTTTTCCTCAAAATGTAGATCTGACCCATTACAATCTAGATTTTCAGAAAAAAAAACAAACTAGGTGCGATCGAGTTTTTAAGACACTGCTATTGCAAATAATCATTACGTATTCAGGAGTTTTACAAACTTGGCAATACACCACGCGGAGCAAATTTCCAGTGTGCGAATTTTTGGTTCTAGGACATACCTCACGACGGGTTATTGTCGATTTGCCACATAATCGATCGTGATAAATCACGGAAAAAAACAGTGTAAATTCGTCACACTTTTATTCTTTAATTTATTTAATTATTTTGGAGTAGGCATTGTAAATGCGTGACATTTGTTTTTCTGTAAAGACTGCAAAAAAAAACTACTAATTACTATTTAGATAGATTACAGGAGATCAGAGCAGCAAGTCGCTGCTAAATAGAGCAGATGGCTTCAACCGCTTCATCGTTCCACCAAAAAAATTGTTCAGCAAAATGATGCAGCGCCAAACGCGCTACACGTTCATTGATTGTTCAATGTTTATAGTTAGATTAGATTTGTAATCACTCGATGGTGAAGGTTTAAACATTTCTTTGATTGTTTTTTTCACACTGAAGCCGTAACCGACAAGGTTAGCGATTGGCTATGCGATTAAATATAAGATTCGGAGTCGAATTTCCTAGTCTTTGGTGTGATTTGGTACTGGGAAATGAAGAAAAAATGTGTCACATGTTGATACTTGATCACTTGGTGCCATTTAGGTGGTACATTGACACAATATGTGTACAGCTAAGGAGTGGAATTCTCTACCAGAGTCTGTGTTTTTGTGGATGTGTGTGTGTGTGTGTGTGTGTGAGTTTGTGTCTGTGTTTTGATAGCTACGGCTTAGGAGTCAAAATCAAGAGTGAATAGGTTAGTTCTAGACAAGCATGCTCTATCTTTGACCATATCATCGCTTACCATCAGGTGTGCTGGTGGTCAAACGTGTGCCTATCAATAGTAAAAAAAAATGTACGTTGTTATTAACTAGGTCTTTGGTTTGGTTTTTGTGGGTACAAGAGCTATTTGTTCCACCAAGATGGAATCAGCAGATCATAAACGTTTCTTCCACCTAGTTTTGACATATTTTTGATAATCCTCTTCTCTTCAGTCTACACCCGTTAACTGTAGAGCTTGTTAAATATTCTTATTACTATGATAAGTTCTACAAAATGACCAAGGGTTTCCCTTTGTCTTTTATCATATATCTACTAACTTTTGCCCGCGACTTCGTACGCGCATATCCCAGTTTTTTTTTTTACTTTTGACCACTATCTCACCTGATATATTGAGTTCGAGTTCAAGTCTTTAAGACCTGTAACTTCCTATTTATTGTAAACTTTTCCTTTCACTATTTAAGCAACCAATGACGGATGGTGTTCCGATGTTTTTTTCTGCCCAAGTGTGTCACACTGTCAGGTAAGGCGTTAACAGATCGCCGAACCATGCTAATTGCTGACGCACGACCAGGTTTCACTTTAGTTGCATTGTTTACTACATTTCAAGCAGAAGCGGATTCTGTAATGTCTTTGGTTAAGCAGATATCATGAATGTCTGAAGTCTGGTAGACCGAGGTCGGTTCACGACAATCCAGGCCGAGTCCTTTCCGTGCCTTAGGCACTTGTCTCACCGTCCTACTGAGGAAAGGGACAAATGATATAGGTCTCGTGTAAGTAAAAGAGATATATTCATTGAATTATGATAGTCGATAGCTGGCTGTTCACACTGCCAGCGAGCCGGCTCTTACTCGCAGTGACAAGAGCTATCAAAGTGACGCCGAGCGAGTACCGTCGCACAAAAGCTGAAAGCCGAGCGTCAAAACTATTGAAACTTTTCACTCGCTACTCGCTGATCGCCGGCGGTAAGTAATAAAAGTGCCTTAAAGGCATGTTCGTCCCAGTTTGTCAGCGTAGATCTTTTACAGCCGTCACGGATAGACTAAAACGACAAGTAGACTAAGACGATGCCAACTCAATTAGGAAGATAATGAGTATGATCCGACTCTGAGGAGCATGCAAGAGGGTATGTATATGTATAACGTGCGCCGACTGTCCCCAAGTAAAATAGTACAAGGCCAGGATAGCCGATTAAGGGTTCTTAGAAAGAGACTATTAATAACCAAAGTTTTGCTAAAATTCCATGTCCTATAATAATAGCGACAAATGTCGTGTTTAAGAAATAAAAGAATTCCTAAAACGCTTTAGCCACGGTATTGATTCCGTATTTTATTCTCGTAGTTACCTACTACGTAACTCCACACTTGATCAAATGTACCTACATTTATTTGCCCTTTATCCAAATACCGAGGCGAATGGGCGAATCTGCATGACAATCACGCTTCCTACTAAAACTGATTGTTTACGTTAGAGAAATATTTGCTTCTATATGAATAATTATACACCTAAGTATGTTTTCTGTGGAAAACAACTTGCGATTGTTTGTTCATGTGGTAGGTGCCAAAAAAGGAATATTAAGTAAAACTTAGAACTAGTAAAAATAAAGGTTTTCAGAATACACCGAATAATAAGTATGGTACGGTTGCGAGAATAAAACAATAACAATAAAGCTAGAGACAAACTGGTCCCACGTATGCAACGCATTATGATATATCTGGACTCTTGATTTTATATGAAAAACTATGCAGTAGAAACACTACACTTATCATAGGCAACGCAACATACGATACGATACAAAAGCGTTGCATACGTTGCGTACGTAGGACCAGTGTGTTTCTCGCTTAATTGTTTTGTTCTTTTCATGACATTTAAATTATTAATGACATTAAAACATGCGATCATAATTATTATCTCACCAATTTCGTGGGTGACATTTTGACCGTTAAAAAGAAGGCTGTTTGCCTTCTTTTAACCTTAACTGGCCAAAGACAACGTAAGACTAGTTTCGCAAATAAAATTAATGTGGAACATTAGAACCTATTCAGCACATAATTGTGCATACCTAAAGACACAATGTTTCTCATATAAAAGATTGATTTAGATTTTCGAAAACAATTAGATTTTACATGCGCAAAAGTCCGTATAACACACCGTGACTAAACATTAAATTATTTCTAATTTTTTTTTTCATGGTAGCGGTAAGAACTGTGGGATATACCTATATCTTTACGAAAATTGCCGTTCTCGCTTATAAAACTCACCTGCAGCTTGTTTTCACTTTTGCAGTGATTGAAAATCAGTCAGTCTATCACTTAAACAAACCTTTCAACTTCTCTAGCCGATAAAACCTAATAATCAGTCAATTGTAATTTAAGTTTGACGTCCCTATTAACATTTTCTAACGACTTATCACCTCGTTTTATCTCTTTTTTTTACTATAGATAGGCACGCGTTTGACCACTATCTCACCTGATGGTCAATCAATCTCACTCACTTAGCTTAGACACGCTTAGGGTATCTATACAACCTCAATTTTCCTCCAGTTACGAATGTTACAACTTTACGATCATGTTCGGTCTAAATTGAACCGGACCCTTCGATCACCAGACCCCGATATATCACATTACGATTAATGTTATATGATACGAAACTATTTCAAACAGACTTAAGCCCATGACCCAAGTCACGCCATTTGGGTACCGTGGTGAATTCGTTTTAGATCTCATACAAGGTGGACCGATGACCTGGTGAAGATCGCGGGTAGCCGATGTTTGCGAGACGCACAGGATCTGTGGTTGTGGCGACACTTGAGGGAAGCCTATGTCCAGCAGTGGACGTCTTCTGGCTGATATGATGATGATGGGCTATGAAGGTGTTGGAGTGGACGCTGAAGTGGTCATTAGCAGCATAGGCAGATCACGGTCCAGGTGGACCGACGAGCTAGTCAAGATGGCAGTCAAGTACGAATGTGCTACACCCAGAAGAAATAGAGGAGACCCAGAATCTCAGCATAAGTTGACAGCATGCTTTCTGGTTATGGTTAAATAAAAAAAATTCAACAACTTCAGCATCATTTGTCTGTGTCATTTCAAAACTGAGTAAGTGAATTATTACGAAAATTTTATGCACAGACACCGTCAACTAATTACTTAGAAAAGTGAAAATATGTAAATGATAGAAAATATGCACGGTCATTATGGTAATGCTTCCATAGTTAGAGTAACCTTCGGTTAAAAATAACTTGTCAGTCAAATCAAGGACAGAAAATTATGTCAAATGGAAGCGACAATATCATGACAGTGTCGCAGTTATGATTTATGTCAGAAGACCAGGGAGCATGAACCTTTTGACAAATTTAATGAAACTAAAAGGAACAGCTTAACTGCAAGAGAGAAAAAGTACCTGGTTTGGGTAGTTAGATGAAGTCCGAAACTAATTCATAACATGATCTGTTTTTGAATGGTCAGATAAGATTCTGTACAAAAACTAATTAAGGGAATGGCACAAAAAAGTACATTAGTATGTACCTAATCATTAAAATCCTCGTGTCCAGCAAACACACAAGTTCACATCCTAAACGGTTGATATTTTTCATTAATATGTAATAATAATGGACTTGATTGTTTTTATATAACGGTGCTAAAGTTACGCGAACCGTAACGAAATACCCAAATAAACCATTGTGTTCCTACGAAATTAGAAGCAAATAAACATGAGTCAAAGTTTTAATTGAATTACTATCGGTTGACTGCATGGGCAGTAGTTAGTTGATTGAATGCCAAATTTTACAATTGAAGATAAAGCTATTTTACGATTTTTTTTAGTTTATTTATGTGTTTATTTTTTATTCTCTCTGTTGGTTCTTCTCTATTTGCGCATGTAATAAAATGTACAATGTACAAAAATATTTGGTATTTATTTTTTTGCCAACTTGTAGCCCGAAAAAGTATGAATCATATTCAGAAAGGAGAAAGTTGAAACTTGTCTTTTTTGTTTTGAAAACTGAATTAAAATTGTTTTTAAATAAATGAAATAGATAAACAACAGACGTGTTTCGCCACGTCTGGCATTATCTATGACAGTATTGACAAGGGTGGCTTATTTCGACATTAAAATATATCGCAGTTGCAATGTAACGTTATCTACTTATTTCCAAGTTAGTAGTTAGTATTTCTTCTTATTACGACAATGTTTCAGTTAGCTAAATAACTATGACTGTTACCATTCATAGAATAAAAACAATGAACTGCTTATCATAGAAAAAGTTTTTTTTATTAGCCTGTCGTGATAAATAAAAGTAGTTTCTCATAAAAATCATAACCAACGATACTTACACGTAAATAGTACGTACATTAAAGGTAATCATATGTTTGATAAAGTTCGACCAAATGGATGATGTGAAACATCGAAATGCCTAGTAGGATAGGTGGACCTCTGATGACAAAACTAGAAAAAATTAAATGTAAGTATGAAAAATTAGCTTGCTTCGTCGACCTAAATAAATTGGAATACACATAAGGATGTTGTAAAACTTTACTTGGTAAATATTATTGTAGATAGGGTTGACCTATCCTTATTGGACAAAAACTCCTAAATTTATGTTAAAAAATAAAGAAAAAAAATTGTATATTCTACATACATACTGGCCCTGAAACATACTCATTATTATGACTTTATTACCAAAAAAAAACAAGTTCTTAAAACAAGTGATGTCGTCACAAAACCGAATAAAACAGTGATTCACTTTCCTTCAATTGCAACGGCCTTATGTGTTCAACACAGGTGACAAGGCTGTTATTGCAATAAACAAACAGACGGACAAACAATGTGCTAGTGAATCATTGTGCCTTCCGACGTAGTAGCAACTGAGCATTGTTTGTCAATCAAAACTTCATCATAACCAGCCCAGATAACAAAAAAAAATACCCGTCGAATTGAGAATCTCCTCCTTTTTTGCAAGTCGGTTAAAAGCCTATATACTTTTTAGTTATGTGATCTGCGACTCGTCACTCAAGGTTCATTGGAATTTGAAAGATCTTAGGCATCTATTTAGCAAAATTGCTCAAATATTTTTTTTGGCGCAACTGTGAGGCACAAACAAGGTGTTTTTGTTTCATTTGTACTTAATTTTTCCTTTATTTCATCAGTGTATACCAGAAGAATTGATTTAATTTTTTTTTTATCTTACTTTTACGAATTTCCTGATTTTACTAGAGTTCTAGAAAAAATAAAATGCATTCTCCAATCGCACAGATTTTAATGCACGAGTATTCTAGACTGGGCCGTGACACTGGTATCGTGATTAAGTAATATAATCATTGTTATCTATGATCGTTATGTGGTAATTAAAACCAATTATTTTGTTTTAAATGAATGAAGTGTGTATTTATTTTTTCAATTAATGTTAAACCTACTAAAAAACTATAAACATTTACACTTTCTAAATCAATCGACAGTTTAAGACCCACCATGCAGGTTGGTTACCCCTGCCCGCTGAGTCAGCACCAGATTTTTAAAACGCATTGGAAATAAAATAACATTACCATAATGGAAGGAATGTGTACCTATGGTTTTTAAAGTTATTATGTAAAAATCTTTATGTAAGTAAAACTCAATTGTGTTGTTCAATGTTAAATGATGTTAAATACCTTGTCAAATTAATCAAATTTGTCGTGGACTGCGCAACAATACACAGAGTAAATATTTCATAGAAAATACGTTAGTCTTCAACTAAAGTTATTTTATTAAGATATTAAGTAATGCCTACTTAACCACAATGTTTAGTTTAGAAGTCAAGGTCAGGTTTCATGACTGTTTGTGATTTTAGCTTCGTTTTTTACGTCTTACCACTTTAAAATGCTTTTGTGGCTGTGATGAATAAAATTTAAATAGTTTATTATTATTATTATTTTTTTACTAATAATAGGCACACGCTTGACCACCATCTCACCTGATGGTAAGCGATGATGTGGTCGAAGATGGAGCACGCTTGCCTAGAAGTAACCTATTCACTCATATCGGGAAACACAGACTCCGGCAGGGAATTCCACTCCTTAGCTGTACGCATTATGAATGTGTTCCCAAAACGTTTTGTGCGCGTGGGTGGGATGTCCACCATGTACCGGTGGACATGTATTTAAAAATACGCTAATATGTTTCACTCATTATACCAAGACAGCAAAAGATCCCAAATAAAAAATGCCGATTGTAAAATAATTTTTTTATAGATATACTATAGCTACATGTACGGATAACTATTATTAGAATAAGGTACATTTTATTGTACCTAATTAAGTTTTTTATTGCTACCTAATTAATGCAGTGGTCAAGATTTATAAACCTTTGTTAAGGAACTATAATGAAATGAACATTTTTATTGCAATCCAATTTACATTTTACACTCAAGTAAAGCTTTATAATATTCGAATATTTCGCATTTTTTACCGATAATTTTCCAGTTATTCCATTCGGTTCGCATTTTATAATAGACTGCTATTCAAATTTATAGTATTTTTAAATTCAAATCGGTGTGAATTATTAAAATAAACAGGTATGAACTAACTCGTAAGTCGTAAATGCTTGGTATGAGGAAGCCCCTCTAGAAGTAATGTTAAGTGACAAAGTTAATCTTTATACATGGTTCGAACTTCTGTTCGTATTATTGCCTAATACAAAAAATAAATTTAGTATTTCGGTACACGTACTCGTACGTCATCGTAACGGGTAGCCGATGGATGCGAGACGCACAGGACCGGTCGTTGTGGCGATGCTTGGGGGAGGCCTATGTCCAGCAGTGGACGTCTTTCGGCTGATAAAATGATGATGATGACATCATCGTGCCTCTCCGGGATCGAACTCTTTAATTATACTCGTACCTACCTATTGAAAAAGCTGATAGTGTTACGTACCAATTGATCGAACCTTCATCGACCGTCGATGGATAATATGCGTCTTTCGATGGGACTTTTGCTGTAGTAAAGACTACCGATCAACGTCGACTGAGCCATTCTACCATCGATCAAGGATCGACCGGTACCGTCTTTGATGGAGCAAACTTATTATTGTATAGCGTGAGATTTAAAGCGGAGACACCTGAAAGTAGCTTATTTTATAATGAGAATCACGTCTAAACGGCTAGTCGTAATTTTTTGGAAAAAATATATGTTACTTTAGATTAGTTTCTCAATAATTTGATGTATGAAAATTTTTAGTTTAATGCGTTCAACATAGTGTAATTAATGTGCAAAGTTATGTCTAACACGGATATAAAAATAAAAATTGGATAAAAACCACCAGGCGTATTTTAATGGAATTTACACTATCTCATAGACAATTTAACTATCTAAATTTTGATATACGGCAATTTTTTTTAAAGTGAATAACAAAAAACTACTAAATTTTGGGTTGCGCGACTCGCGCGGAAATCTAACGAGTGCGCGTTTTGTTCCTTGAAGGTCGCTGACGTATGTCGTGGCCTTAAATAAAATGTTGTGCTTAAGTACCTTTAATTTAGATGCATGCAATGCTATTTTATTTGTAAATGATATGTGCTATGAATGTCGTTGTGTGTATTTAGTTGGTTTGCCTAAATAAATAAATAAGATTTAAAAACTCTTTGAGTTAACTTATTAATGGCATCGTTAAATATCAATATCAACACGTTCTAGCCACATGCTGAAATCCATTTATATTGTAATTAATACAAATTGTTAATCGTCTCTAGCAATGGCTTCTTAATTATTATTAATAGTCAATCTTATACTAATATATAAAGCTGAAGAGTTTGTTTGTTTACTTGAACGCGCTAATCTCCGATTCCGATTCTGATTTGAAAAATTCTTTCAGTGTTAGATAGCCCATTTATCGAGAAAGGCTATAGGCTATATATCATCACGTTAACACTAATAGGAGCGGAGCTGTAATGAAAATTGTGACGCAAACGAAGTTGCGTGGGTCAACTAGTACTAATATATAAAGCTGAAGAGTTTGTTTGTTTACTTGAACGCGCTAATCTCCGATTCCGATTTGAAAAATTCTTTCAGTGTTAGATAGCCCATTTATCGAGGAAGGCTATAAGCTATATATCATCACGTTAACACCAATAGGAGCGGAGCTGTAATGAAAATTGTGACGCAAACGAAGTTGCGTGGGTCAACTAGTCCAATATAAATTGACATTCTAACTTTAGATTCATCATCATCATATTTTTTTTTATTAGTGATGGGTTTGCTCTTGACTCTAGTCTATGTCCGAGATGACAGAGACAAAGTCTGCGATGGAGTAAGAAAGACGTCCAGTGCTTTAACAGTAGATAAATAGAAGAAAAATAAGTAAACGAAGTTATAAATGTCTATCTTTCAATTATTTGCCACTTATTATGATGGCAACACTGACACTTTGTCTTAAGGAAAACCGGTGTTTGGTAGGAAATAAATATAATTTTAAACTAAAAACAAAGGAAACAATTTCTGACTTCTTTATTGCCCAGTAGCCTTTATTTGTAGTATAAGCACGTAATTTTGTTTTGTGGACAAAAAATAAAATATTTTTGCTGTTGTTAGATAGTTATCAAAATAAACCAGATTTGGGGAAAAACATGCGCGGCACTATAAAACAACGAATCAAGGGACGTGCGTTGCATATTTAAACAAAAAATCTGTGGTAACGCCTTTTTTTTACAATAAGAGTAATTTTTGAGCATAAACATTTTTTATTATTTTATTTTAAGATTTTGTGACACAGTTCAATCGACCTGCATCAATATTTTTATTTATTTGGCTGTTTGATTTTGTTATAAGATACCGTCGTCTTTTTTCATCGTCCTATGCTAATAAATACAAAAAAATTATTGGTTCGGTACGCAAAATTGCATCCACATAATTTTGTACGAAATGAAGGCCTGCAATGAATGTAAATGAAGGCCTGCAAAAACAAGGGTTAACCAGTAAAAACTAGTACTTAGCCGGCGAAATTTTGAGACACGCAAAGGTTCAATGAACTGAACTTGAAACTCGTTTTCAGTTGTTCCAACGAATTCGGTCATATGAGAAAGCTTGCAGTGGTTCATTCCAGGTTGGTATGAGGATCAATATTTTTTTTTTGTGATCCGAGGTGTAATAGGTGTTTCACATAAAATAAGGAATAGAGAAAGATTTCATAATTAAAAAAAAGGAATCAAATAAAAAAAAAAATCAAGGAATTAATGTGATCAATGGACATTTTTGGTTTAAATACTCACTCAGGTTTTTCACACCAAAAATGTCCATTTATTTTATTTCCGGTTTTAAGAGATATACTTAATTTATCTCGTTAGTATTATTCCTTTAATATTATAAAAACTTTCTTCATTATGTGCAACACAAAAACAAAAATACAACCCACAAAGCACATTTCGCGTCAGTTACGAAAATAAAAACACTGAATACATAGAAGGAAAGTGAAACTATGACACATTCTTAGCAAAAAACGAGAAAAACATTAACCGAGCGTGCAGTTGTGCGTCTCAAGACTTAAAGCTGCACCAAATCAGAGTATAATTCAGCATGTTTTAGTCAACTATACGTATACGCCATCAGCATAAATATTATAGAAGATTAGGGAAGTTATTCATGAATATTTATTTTTTGCCTGCAAGGCCAAAAACTGCACCTGCTAAATGCCAAAAGTCCAATAATTTATAGTGTTCAAGGAATCCAGTGACCACTATAAATTATGTCTCCGTATCAAAACGTCGTATTCTCAAATAGTCCTATTAGCAATTCGTCGTATTCTCAAATCGTCCTATTAGCAAATCGTCCTATTCTCAAATCGTCCTATTAGCAAATCGTCCTATTCTCAAATCGACCTATTAGCAATTAGTCCTATTCTCAAATCGTCCTATTAGCAAATCGTCCTATTCTCAAATCGTCCTATTAGCAATACTTCCTATTCTCAAATCGTCCTATTAGCAAATCGTCCTATTCTCAAATCGTCCTATTAGCAAATCGTCCTATTCTCAAATCGTCCTATTAGCAAATCGTCCTATTCTCAAATCGTCCTTTTAGAAAATCGGCCTATTCCCAGAGCGTCCTATTTGTAGAACGTCCTATTTACCTTGACAACCCCGATTGGTGGCCAGAGGTAGGTGTGCATGTTAAAAGGTAAACACAGGTGCGATTGTCACGCGAACGTTACAAATGTTACAATTTTATTGTTTCAGACCGATATGGTAAATGTTTTATGTATTCTGTAGTTGAGATAATTTAGCTGTATTGTTTCAATTTGTTATGTGTATAGTATTTTTGTTTTAGGTAATAAGTGTTACTGTTACGTTACTTAAACCGCTCTTGGTGTACCTATTTGTTTAGGTACCTACGTCAAGTTCAGAAGTGATACTAAAAGGTACTTTAAAAAAAATGCCCGCGTATTCGCTTGTCCCCTCCTCCCCATTTCTCCCCCTCTGAATGCAGCTCACCGTCTCCAGCGTCCCATCTATCTCTGTAGGTAACAAAAATCATCAAAATCGGTGAAGCAATTTAGGCGTGTTAACAACAAATATACTCTCATTTTCAATTTAATATTATTCAGGTAACTATAAACGATAACTTAATAGAAACACACAAAAACAGAAAATTCCCTATAATACCAAAACCAAAAACAACAGGGCGTCATCAACATAAAACTCAAAATCACAGTCAACAGCTTCAAGGATAAATATGAGCAAAACCAATAAGTTTTACTTAAAAAAAACACACAAAATTGTATTTTTGTGTTTAGGGACTTCCGAAGATGCATGTTTTAGTCACTAACAGAGGCTAAATTTGCATAAGTCAGTGTCCTTTTTTCGGTTCAAGTACAAGTTTAGGCGCGAAAACTCAAAAACTACGATATTTTTTTATTTTTTATTTTTTTTTTACTTTCTCGGGTCCCTTTTCTTTATTTTTTATTATTATTATATTACCTAATAATTCTACTCAATAACTAGCAACCCAAGTGGGTCCTTTTGGATCCAGCAAAAAAAAACTTTTTTGCTGGATCCAAAAGGGTCCTTTTGGTGATTCTTTTTGAAATGTCAATTGTTATTCTGTCTCAAAAGACAGGATAACAATTGACATTTCAAAAAGATGTAAATAGCCCGCATGTTAATTTTAGAAAAAATACGGCCAAAAGTGACTTCGCTCTGTTAAGGATTTCTTCGCGGGATAAGTATTTATGATAGGCTCCAGATAAACTTGCAATAAAGTACATTGACCTATCCCTAATATCTCTTCGTAGATACCCGAATAATAAATTAAGTATGAACCGTTTTTCATTACCTACTAGCGAACGTAGATCACGTTAGAAATCGATTCAGGTCAGGTCTTTATTTCTATTTTTAAATTAATTAGGTAATAAATGTATGTGGGTCAAAGACCGCTATTTCGCATTGATCAGGCGCCGACCATAGATAGGCATACACAAATCGATGTTATATTTGCATTCCACAGAATTTCGAGACACTATGAAAGATAAAATGATTTTATGTAGGTAGTAGGTAGGTTATATGGTTGTAAGTATACAAGCAGACCTAAAAATTTGACTTAAATTTCGAAACTTTACGTAAGTTTCGAAACCGAAACATTATAAAAAGTCAGTAAGCACTTACCTAATACGGGACGAATTTGAAAAGAGGGATTCCGTTGTGTTTGGAACCCATGATGTAACGCGTTTTTTTTTTAAGTAACTAACCAGCCAAACCACTATTAATAACGTTTTTGATTTTCTGATGAAGTAATTTCGAAAACTGGCTTATTTTACATAGTATAAAACAAAGTCGCTTTATCCGCCTGTACGCTTATATTATATTTTTTAAACTACGCAACGGATTTGAATGCATTAAAAGACAAAATGATTAAAGAGGAAGGTTTATTTTATATGTAAAATTCGTCCCGTTTCTACGACAACGAGAAAAATGGGATATGCACGTATGAAGTCGCGCGCAAAAGCTAGCATCTAGATATAGAATGTAAGACCTTCGATATCAATGAAGGAATTCGAAACCGAAGTCCTTGCCCTTACAACGAAATCTCTCTTTTCAAATTAACCGTCAACCGAACTGACCGTGATCACGTATCGGTTGCTCAACAACCAGCATTGTAAACATTCTAGTACATGATACGTGCCTGAGCAACCTCTACGAACCTATGATACGAACAGAAATGATTTTCTATTGCAATTGCCCTACGGAATAATTGCATTGACATGTCTAATTATCCCACCGATAGGAAAATCGCAGCGCGTGTTTTGACAAAACCATTGACGTGAATGATGCTTCTAGAATATTTTTTTGAAGTGCTTCTTTAAGCGCGTCGAGCACTTTTTGGGTGTACAAAAATCACGGAACTCGCGTTATCGTCACCGCACGCTTCCCATGAGCTATATTGCACAATTCACAAGTTACTTAGTTTTCACTTCTATCGGCAGTCCCCAAAAACTGCCCCGTATGTTTTTTTATTAATAGGTAAATGTTTACCTAACTTATTTTTGTCCTCAAGGAACTGAAATTCAAAACGAATCCTGCAATGCTTTTTTAAATATTATGATGTGGTTTACCATGAAATTTTTCATCTTTTTTAATAGGTAAGTCAAAAACAACAATAAAATCTTATTTTTGTGCGTCTACTGGGTTTTTTTCACAAATTGTATGTGAATGTACCTATAAGTATATATAAATGTCACAAATTGTAAGTGACGTGATGTAACGTTTTTAGGGTTCCGTACCCAAAGGGAAACTAACGGATTACTAAGCCTCCGCTGTCCGTCCGTCCATCTATTTGTCAGCAGGATGTATCTCAAGAACTGTAATAGGTAGACAGTTGAAATATTTACAAATTGTGTATTTCTATTGCCCCTATAACAACAAATAATAATTAAAGTTTATGGTACGGGACCCTTCGCGTGCGAGTCCGACTCGCACTTGGCCAGACTTTATAAATTTTATGATGTGGTTTACCATGAAATTTGTCATCTTTTTGTAATGTCACAAATTGTAAGTGACGTAACGTTTTTCTTTTTACTATAGGAGTCGTTATTAATCTAAATTTTTTACATATACATTTTTCTCAAACTTCATAATTTATCCCTAAAAACGTATCGTTTTCTTCCTACAAGAGAAGGTCTAAAGGTCTTAGTTTTGCAGGATTTTAGAGGGCTGGGTGATGTGATCACGAAGTGAGCTGTCATTCCATCGTGATTACATGGATTGACAGATCACTTTGTGATCACTTCACCCAAGCCTTCACTTCGACATGTTTACAGAATCGACCGGCTGTATACGTAGATCTTCAGCTGCTGTATTGACTCATACACATATCTACCTACAAAAAAAATCCCTGCATTTCTTTCAGTACGGAAGCAGCGCAGCGAGTGACTAAGCTGCTGAGGCAATATACATAATGTATCACTGTAACTCATCGTGAATACAAAAGCCAATAGTCGGTAGTGAACTGGTGACAGAGGAAATGTCCGTGATAAAGACGTGATTTGCAACTGTTTAACTTAAGGAAAATCCACGTTATTTAATAATAACTAGTGGTCCGCCCTGAATTCGCCGAATGTATTTTTTTTTTCTTACAAACCTCACCCTGACGATTAGAATAATTTAAATCGTTCCAAGTTCTTCTTTAGTTATGACGTGATAATCTTTTTTATTAAGCTGTCCCCCGCGGCTTCTCTATAACTGCAACTTTTATATTTTTTTCTTTCATAAGAACCATCTCCTGACAATAACTAACACGACAAAAAAATTATTAGCGAAATCGCTCCAGCCATTCACGCGTGATGCCGTGATCAAGAGAAATAGGGATTTACTCGTATTATTATATGTGTAAAACAAGATATAGATATAAAGAATAGAAAGGCTAAGGTAATTTTATTTGAATGATTTCCAGGGTGCTTACTCTCGAATATAATTCCGATAGATCGACATTGGAATTGTCAGTCAAACGTCAGGGATTGGCTAGACTCAGTGAGTCCAGCCAATCCCTGACCATTAAATCAACCAACTGACGTTTGACCAATGTCGATCTATCGGAATTATAATACAGAGTAAGCACCCTGGTTTGGTTTTTGGCAAAATGGAAAAGCCCGACGATAGATATTATTATTTGAAACATTGAATTTTTTCTTTTTACAGTTGTTTGGCCCTTTTGACCTGCTAGTCTAGTAAGCGATGGTCGAAGATGGAGCACACTTGCCTAAAAATAACCTATTCACTGTTCACATTCTTTTCATTAACATTTACCAGCCACTTGTATTGCAATAAAGCCTTTTATTTGTCACAAAATAGGAAGGTCAGAACTATATAGCTGTTACTATGACCACACTGAAATAAACAATATCAATTTCGATGTATGATTGAGACATACTTACATAGCAGATCGTAAAAATGAAGAAGCATGCTACTTGCATTCTTCTAAAACCGTAGGTCTACATGACAAAACCTGAATCGACTATTGCATAACAGAACATTGATTAAATTTCACTTGCTCACGTCCTTGTGTCATATGAAATACATATGTTTCGCCATTAGATCTCTTATCATACGAACATAATCAGCTCGTCTCACATCTTATCTGAACTTATTTCATTTTGTCAAGTGGCTACTGGACAAGTAGATGACCTTCGATTGCCTGATAGGAATGACGGTCCTCTATCTTAGAGTACTTTCGCGGCATACATACTTGTGTTAAAATAAACGGCACGAGTCGTGAACACACTCTCCAAGTCTTTTTTTTACTATTGATAGGCACGCGTTTGACCAATATCTCACCTGTTGGTAAGCGATGATGTGGTCGAAGATGGAGCACGCTTGCATAGAAGTAACCTATTCACTCTTGACTTAAATACTCCCAGATTGTAGCTAGTCTCTCCATTAGTCTCTACATTGGTCGGTTTGACAATAACAGCTTTGACGCTTCACGTTATTGGTTTATCACATCGACTACTGCGCTTGCAAGTTTCGTTCGACCACCGTACATTGGCGAGATCACCCAGCTGCATTCATCTGTGCTCACGACTCGTGCCGGCTACTATACAAACGTTTGCGGATTTCTTCATCGTGACTCAATTGGACATTTGCTGGTAAAAATTGTACTATCGAAGTGATGTCACGATTGCGTACTTTCAACGCACTGTATCGTCTTCATTTGCTAAAAAATCTAATTCAAATCTATCTGATAGACTACCGATTTGAAAAATTCTTACTTTATCTGAAAAATCCCCAAAATCCGATTGGTCCCATAGAAATTTTAACAAAATCGGTTAGGAAGTTTGGCTTATAAATCAAAATAGCAGGAATTCAGTAAACGAAATTGCGTATAAGATGCATTGCTTTCCTGCGATTTTCCAGTGGTGTTGTTAGGTTTGAGGTAGGTACAACTAAAAAGTGAAAAAAAAATACAACTGTCTAAAAAAACACTACAAAGTAAAAAATAACTTTAATTTCGGAAGTCGGTGTTTTTGGTAGTTTCTTCGTATTTTGACACCGACTGCCGAAATTAAAGTTATTTTTTTATTTTGTAGTGTGTTTTTGTTATTTGGAAGTCCGTTGTTCTTTATTCCTTTATCTAACATTTTTTCCCTCGGGAAAAAGCATCCTTTTGGTCCTTAGCGAATTTGTAACGGCCTTTCGGTAGGAGTCGAGCTCGTCCCGCTATATTTGGCTTAATTTTTGTGGTGAATGTAGTATAATTTACATATTGCCAACATATAAAATTATGACTATACATGATTAACCGTTGAGTTAATATGCGTGAACAAAAACTGGTCAAACAAAAACCGCCTGCGTCATAGTCCCTATTTCCTATTAATTAAAACAAAGAAACTTACTATTCAGACGATGTTTATTATTCGTAAATAAGCTATTTACTACGACAAAGGGCTTTTGAAATAAAACAAATTGCCTTGACTAACTCATAACTGTAAGCTACACCTACGTATAAGCAAAAATTGCAGATTCTTTATCATTACTATATAATTTAATAATTATAATACAATTATTAATTATATTGAATTGTTATAATATTATAAATGCGAAAGTAACTGTCTGTCGCGCTTTCACGCCAAAACGACTGAACCAATTTAAATTAAATTTGGTACACAGATAGGCTAGAGCCTGAGAAAGGACATATGATACTTTTTATCCCGGGAGTATGTTCCCTAGGGTCCACGCGGGCGAAGCCGCTAGCAGAAGCTAGTTACAAAATAAAGATGTGTTTTTTAGTAAGCTTATTCTAGACGAATGATAAACTGTTTAACCTTCATAATTTTTATGAGATTCACATGCAAAAATCATTTAAAATCATCATCAGAAATTATAATTACATCTATTTGTTTTGATTGGTTACCTATTTCACAATCGGTAGATGAATTTTACTTATTTCGTAAAAATTGCCGTTGCCTTTTTTAATTCGTCGGCCACGCATCGCTCAGTTAAGAGGATATGCTGGCGGCGAGACTTTGTATGCAAATGTCATCATTCGAGGTTTGCCTCACGACTGTTTTCTCTTCCAATATTGGACCAATATAAGATACATATTTCACAAACTAGCAAACAAACAAACTCTTCAGCTTTATAAACATAATTAATTGTAAACAAAAGCTTCTGTGCTAAAAATATAACACGGCAATTTGGTTTAACGGACGCAAACATTCTGCGTAATTTAACTCGTTCCGTACCTACCTACATAACATCATCATCATCATCTCTATACTTATGTAGAAGAAATAAGACCAACGTCATAAAGTAGTCTTACTTAATAATTATGTTAACTACTATAATTTATTTATAGACTACGTTTAAACCAAAACTACGTTGTTCTAAAATTAGAACCGGCCAATTATTATTTATAGTTCAACGAACGAAATAGAATCCGTGGCAATATTTCCGCGTGTTTTACAGCCTTCTAATTTTAAATTCATCGAAATGAATGAATGGAATAATCCGTATTTTTTACTAGGTAGTTTAATGTATTGCGATTGTGAACCTGCAAGCTTGATGGCTCCCACAGACAAACAACGACGCGACAATGCGACAGCGATGTGACAATCCATTTTGCGGAATCTACATCTATACTAATATATAAAATTAAAGAGTTTGTTTGTTTGCTTGAACGCGCTAATCTCAGGAACTAATGATCCAATTAGAAAAATTATTTCGTGTTAGATAGCCCATTTATCGAAGAAGGCCAAGCTAAGACCAATAAGAGTGGAGCAGACGAAGTTGCGTGGGTCAACTAGCTTTTTATAATATGCGTTGTCCAAGCATTACAATTCAGCTGTCATTTGAAAATACTTATTTAACATTGAAGTCATTACGGAAAGTCAGAAAATTCGCTGTAGGTTAGGTAGGTAAGCCGAACACTTAGAAACAATAAAATCTCTTGCGCTGAGGTACTATTATTGACCGAAGGAGCTGAGCGAGGCTAGGTAAATGAAGCGATGCTTGTGGTTTTTAACAAACACATCCCTCGCTATACGCATCGTCGCTCATCTCTGGTGAGGCGGAAATACCTGAGAGTGGCTGATTTTAAAATGAGAATCACGTTTAAACGGCTAGTCATATTTTTTTTTGAAAAAACATATGTTACATTAGTATTATAGTCTACTAGTTGTCCCGCGCAACTTCATCTGCGTCACAATTTTTATTACTGCTCCGCTCCTATTGGCCTTAGCGTGATGATATATAGCCTATAGCCTTCTTCGATAAATGGGCTATCAAATACTGAAAAAAAAAAATCTAATCGGACCAGTAGTTCCTGAGATTAGCGCGTTCAAGTAAACAAACAAAATCTTTAGCTTTATATATTAGTATAGAGTATAGATTTTCCTAATAATTTGATTTACGAAAATTTTGAGTTTTATTTGCTCAACGTCATCATCATCATCATATGCCTAGCCTTTTCCCAACTATACTGGGGTCGGCATCCAGTCAAACCGGATTCAGCGGAATACCTGTGTTTTACGTGGAGCGGCTGCCTACCAGACCTCCACAACCCATTAACTGGGTAACACGGTACTTCATGGCAAAGACTGGAGTCAGATTTACTGGCTTCTGACAATCCGTAACGACTGCCAAAGATCTACAAATGACAGGGACCAACGGCTTAACGTGCTTTCCGAGGCACGGAGGAAACTCGGTATATTGAGATGGTCACCCATCCACAGACCAACCTTGGCAAGCGTTGCTTAACCTTAAAGATCGACCCGTGCGGCTGTTATTATTTAGCCACGAGATCCTCAGTTTTATTCGCTCAACATAGTGTAATTAATAAGTAAAGTTATGTCTAACACGGACATAAATACGACAATCGGACCAAACCGCCGAGCGTATTTTAATGGAATTTACACTATCTTAAAGAAAATTTAACTATCTACATTTTATGTTTACATGTCTTAGAATAATAAAGTAAGTAGATACAAAAACTTCCGAATTTTGGGTCGCGCGTTTGTTAAACGAGTGCGCATTTTGTTCCCCCTCAAGGTCACTGGCGTATGTCATCGCCTTGTTGGGAAAAGGGTTGACAGATCAATTGAGTTTTGTCAGATACAAAACCTCGCAACCAAAACAATATTGCCCAATCTGTCAATGTTAAATTGTTATGTGCAATGTAGCATTGACAGATTGCGTTAGTATCTTCTTACCTATAAATTATCAACTTCTTATCACAGGGCCAACTGAAGGTACCTAGTCAAACATTCTGAAACATTGTCTTCTACGTACCTACATAGAGGTACGTTTAAATGGAAAAGACAATAGGTACTTCGGCTGGTTGGATTTAATGCAAAAATAATAACAATGCTTAAGTAGCTGTTAAAAGACGTTTACACTATAAAACTACTGAAAACCATTAGGTAGGTACTCAATTCAAGATGTTATTTTTATTGCTTTGCAGGACATACAATAAAATTAATTATATTGTTTAAGACCCTTGCAGAATATGCGTGACGCGACAATACGACAACGCGTTCCATGAAAACCCATTATCGTCTTGCGCCGATTTTTAGAAGCTTTAACATTTTCCGACCCTTTTCCAGTTTTTCAAAATGCTGATACCTATATAAAATTCTTCCATTAGGTACTGGTGACTGTCTGACAGACAACGGACAGCCGAGAGTACTGGTTGTAAAAAGGTGGTATTTGGCATGTAGGTAGGTAGGTTCCTTGGGGAGTGTAGGAGATTACTAAGGGAGGTTTTGGGAACGGGATAAAAACGAAATATGCGCAAACGAAGTCGCGATATGCGCATAGGTTCAGAGCATATACCTCTCTCTATACATATAATAATCCATCAATCAATGTTTTCAGGTAGATATAAGATTGAGAATATCTTTAGAATAAGTCCACGGATTTATTTATATCGCCTGTTGTTAAGTCAAGTTTTATTATCTTTAAATGCTTATCTTAACCACATTCACTTGGTATTGTTAAGAGTTAAGAGACAAGACAATGCGGTAGCCTTGGCAATAACTTTAGAAGTAAGTAGGTATGTAACCACAGAAAAGTACCACAAAAAGTAGTTCAGGAAACTAACAGATGATCTACGTATAAATCGCTGAAGTCCGCTACACCGATTAAGATGAAATTTGGTACAGAGATACATTGGGCCACTGGAATCTGTTAGAGGTTTTAACGCGAGCGAAGTCTCTAGCTACTTTATTATATAAATAAACCACCAACTTAAAACTACCTACCTAGGTACACCATAGTTAACGAAACAAAAAACAAAACCCGAAATATGAACCACCCAAACAAGCACTTAATCGTTTTTATAGTTCTAGAAATAGTTTTTTATTCATGCCATAAACCTAACTAATGGTTGGTTCGACTGTCACGCACAGCCAATTACGAGTACGAATTTGGATTGTGAAACGAACCCTTAAGGGTCTTTAGTCTTTACACTTGACGTGACGTGACATTAAATGGAAGAGGTTGAATTACACACTCGAATTTCGAAATAGTGATGCAGTTCGTTGCAGCCAGTACGCGGTTTAACAACTAGGGTTGCAAGGTTGCAAGCGTAGGGCTTGCTTGTTTAAAACGTTGACTTTTTCAACATTTTCGTTTTTGAAAACTTCGCAGTTTTGGTTTAGGCCTCCAAATCTTTCAATGATAATGGATAACAAGATTTTAATTAGTGGATACCTAATACATAAAGGTATGTTCTACATAATAATATGCTCTGAAGGTATAATTATCGCTTCTGATTTATTTCGTGGCCCGGTTATAAGTTTGATTAGATGTCATATATTTCTTGTTTTAAGATAATTAATAATTATTCAAATAACAAGTAAAGAAACAAAACGCGTAAAGTTTACGTTTTTTCATTAATATTTACATATATTTTGTTTTTCCCCAGGCAACCCTGCCAGCGACGGATAGATGGGAGGAGCCGCAAAAACGACAATCGGACACAATACTATTGCGCAAATATCCGATTACTCGAATATAGCAGTACTTAAATAAGTACCGTTAATTACAGTTACGCTCGAGTGATTCACACAAACTATTTAATATCGTTAATTTGTTTTACGTAGGCGAGATGAGCGTGACTCTAAAATAACTTGCGTAATAATAAATTGGCTTGAATGGGGCCGTTAAACATAAGTTATCAATGATTGAAGAGTGACCTAACAGCCACAGGTAACTCACACACATAAGTAGTCCGAACAATTACCAAACTTAAGTAGCAGTGTCGATTGGATTAAACGGAGCTGCAGTGAGATTCTGTAAACCGGTCACTGTGTGCGCTGAGGTGAAGTGAACATGAAATGGGTTGTCAATCCATAAAAACAAGATGGGTTGACAGTTTACTTCATCTGAATAGACCAGCTGGAGTGAATAAGAAGGCGTAGTGTTTGTGTCTAAGGCCTGTGCTTCGAGTTTTGCGGGCAGCGGGGGGGCGGCGCGGGAGCGGCAGGATCTAATGTGTAAAATCAAATGGACCGACCCGCGAAAAGAGCGGCGCGAGGGCGGGCAACGAGCGGTGCGCGCCAGTCGAGCGGCGACCGCCCACGCGTCGTCTTCAAGTGAAAACTACGCGCAAGTCACCCAAGTCGTGAAATTATCACGATGTCTAAGTAGATGTTTACAGAATCGCACTCCAGGACCTGTCGATTAATTATAAATTCACACTTTATAGGCACTTAAGGATTGCACAGTGATGGTCTGTCACTGTTAGTAAAACAGTAGTTACACCAATCAGCACGAGACAAATGCGCTCAAAAACTTTATAAATAATATGACTGTGAATAGTGCAACTATGTACTTATTGAACTATTGATAATGATTTATGAAAAATCGTAAACAGGCACAATACTATTGTGATACCATATTAGTAAGAGTTTAGTAAGCCGTACTTGATATAATCTTACTGAGATAGTGTTAAGTACCTACTGTTCCATTTAAAAGACCAACAACAATCTTAAGTTCGTACTTAACGGACATCACATTTTATTACTTTGTAGCAGCTCATGTTACGTACAGACTTCGACCAGACAGGAATGTTTTAGTGACGTAATGTCATGACTTTAATGCAGCTAGCCTTGACAATAACTTTGGAAGTAAGTAGGTACTTCATAACTTTAAAAGTGCCTCTAGACCTACCTACTGATGCCTAGCTAAGTCCCTATTTTTTTAACACACGGTACGCTGCGTAGCTCGTAGATCAAAATCGCTACGACCGTAGCCACTGACTACGCCGTTCGTAGCAGCGCGTAGCACCAATTTTTTTTGAAGTGAAACTTCTTGGTGGCATTCAATTTTCAAAATTGTCTAGATTTGAGAGATTCCATTTCGGAACGTGAGAGAAAAAAGATATCAGCTATGTTTTCTTCCTACTTTCATCCCCCCTTATTCTATGATTATGTAGTTACACTTCTAGTTCTAGCACGTGTCTCTCTCATCTATCACGGCGCTGCATGCGCAGTTCGTTTATTTTATTAATATTATTTAATAATAACTCCTTTTTCGTCTTACAATAATAACAACAATAATTATTAAGCGCATGTACTAATGAATATTAATGTTTACATAACTTGCCGTGAGAAGATAGTTAATATTTATTTACCAGCCTTTCTTGACCACGTGCGACTTCAATCCTTGACATGCATTCATACATATCAATTGAAAATAATAACAAATACACATTTCGCAAGCTATTATCAACATAATACTAAATATCTTAAATAACATTATCGATACAATGCCATGCCTACCTACTTACGAATATAGGTATCGGTAGAAAACCGTAACTGGTGGGCACCTCTATTTCGTAATTGGAGCGTACGTGGACGCGAGGAGAAAAACCGATAAAAAAGGTTATGTTATTGTTGTTTCATAACATTTCGTTCCACCACGAGCTGTGCCAGTGCAGAAAACCTCAAACAATGCAAATAGGTACAACAACCATTTTGGAGTTATTTGTTCAAGACATTTGAAGTTCAAACACTAGAGAGACTATGAGATCAGACCAAGTTTTTCATGACATTGTTCGGCCAACTTTGCACATGACAGAGTACTGGCCTTCTTTTCGTCCAAATATCAGTATTGCTGTTCATAATGGCAGTGCTGCCAGACTTTAGGTCACTTTTGACAGCGATGCGGGCGAATTGGCAATGCTACCAGGCTTTTGGGCACTTATCAATTGACAGCGATGCAGACGCATTTTTAGATGCCCTTTAAAGTACTTTTGCCCAATATGTTTCATAACCGATATTGTAACAGACTGATATGTAAGCCGGTCAAGTGTGTGCAGAGACCTTGGAGCGAACAATGTTACATTATCATAATCACTTGCCTAATATTTTATGATAATTATTGCTACAGGTGATTGGTCTTGGCTGAATCATCTATTCCTGTGCGTAGCTATGGAAAGGAAGTTGGATCTTATTGCATAAACGACCATGTTTTGTGCAGCGCGTTGTAAGTTCTGCCGACTTCTGCCCCTATGGGAAAAGGATGTGATTTTATGGCAGTAAATAATCCACAAATAAAATTCTAACTTTCAAATTATCGCTATAACCAAATTAAGGTATTTAAAATGTATCGAGGTTGCTGCTATTTTTAAACAAAAAAAACAGCCTTCAACAAACTATGCAAACGTTTTGCATCTTAGCTCCAAAATCATTAAAACGATAAGCACATGAAAATAGGCCTTTTATTATTACAGCGAATAAAAATAAACACAATACATTCGTTGTACCAAACGGAAAATTATGGGAAAATGGAGAGAACAATACAAATATTTTCTTTTAAGAATGCTGATTCTAAATCAATCATGGCGTGACGAACAATAGTAAACATTAGGCGTTCGTAAAACTAAGTAGATTTCCTAGCGTGGATATTATTCAATACTTGTAGGACCTAATTAGGTTTAATTGGCTCTTTGTTTGTGAAAACATGCGAGCCATTCTTTGGGGACTGCCGATAGATGTGAAAACTAAGTAACTTGTGAATTGCATCGAGCGCGCGAAGAAAGCGTTCGGTGACGATGACGCGAGTTCCATGATGTTTGTTCACCCAAAAAATGCTCCAAGCGTTCGGTGATGATGATACGAGTTCCATGAATTTTGTTCACCCAAAAAGTGCTCCAAGCGTTCGGTGATGATGATACGAGTTCCATGATGTTTGTTCACCCAAAAAGTGCTCCAAGCGTTCGGTGATGATGATACGAGTTCCATGAATTTTGTTCACCCAAAAAGTGCTCCAAGCGTTCGGTGATGATGATACGAGTTCCATGATGTTTGTTCACCCAAAAAGTGCTCCAAGCGTTCGGTGATGATGATACGAGTTCCATGATGTTTGTTCACCCAAAAAGTGCTCCAAGCGTTCGGTGACGATGATACGAGCTCCATGATGTTTGTTCACCCAAAAAGTGCTCCAAGCGTTCGGTGATGATGATACGAGTTCCATGATGTTTGTTCACCCAAAAAGTGCTCCAAGCGTTCGGTGATGATGACGTGACTTCCATGATGTTTGTTCACTCAAAAAGTGCCCAACGCGCCTAAAGAAGTTTACCTTTCACTTCAAAAAGTTTAGTAAGGGCCAGCTGTCACCGAGAGGTAGGATTGCACGTGACGATGCGTGGCGTGTCGTGAAGCAGAAGGCCATATTCAAAATTGTAAGTGTAAAAATCGGGCCGTTCGAAGGTTTGCTTATCTATAATTGAAATTATTTGTGAGTTTGTTTGTTTGGTTGGTTGAACGCGCTAATCTCAGGAACTCCTGGTAAATTGAAAAATTATTTTAGTGTTGGATAGCCCATTTTTCGAGTGAGGCAACATCACTCTACAACCAATAGGAGCGGAGCATCAATGAAAAATGTTGCGGAAACGGTTTTTTTTTTCTCTTATGTTAAGCAGACAAAGTTTCATTCATGCCTGGTGTAAGAAACACTTCATTTTTAATATCTTACGCACGCGACCGCTCCTGGTTCAGACTAGACGGGACAATTTGTGGCCTCAAAAAAATATCCGCTTTGTCCTTACTATATGTTAATGCATGTATCCCAAATTCCCAATTCACTAGCCATAGTGTTTTTCTTCTTTTTTCTTGTGTTAAACTTACTAGGTACACCAAAATTTACATAGTAATTTTAATTCCAATTTGAAATCGCTAACTTAAAAAGTGCGCGCAGAGCAACCGTGTGGCGTTTCGATGTACGCCGACTCTTACATCCGAGTCGCGGTTAAATTAAGGTCGTTTTGTGCGATTACAAATAAAATAAGGAAAAACTTGCATGTGTGGCAAGGCAGACAGGTTTCTTTTTCCCCCCTTGTCTTTTGAACAATTTGTGTTTCACCGAATTAAAAAAAAATACGAACAATATAAGGCAGTTTTTTTCCTTTAAAATAACATGGCAATTTGTAATAACTAATCATAATTAATAACAATTTTTCCTATTGTTTCTTTTACCAATATCCGACGTTGTCCAGGCTTGGACTTTCATTGATTACTTACTATTAATTACCACGCTAACACACAAAGTGACAGGTGACAGTCTTGAACGATTTGTCACAGATAAAAAAAAGTAAAATATATTTTACCGGTTGACAAAAAGGAGGAGTTTATGTACGTTTTCGACAAAAAACAATAGGTGTAAAGAGAAAAATAACTTTAGTTTCGGCAATCGGTGCAATTAATAAGTCATTTTAAATATTTTTTTCCATATATAGTGCTTATTTGTTATTTTTTTCTTCGTGTTTCTCTCTTACTAGCATAGGACACTTTCAAAAATTAAATGCTTTTGTTAGGAAACATAATTATCAAGTAGTGGAAGGATCAAAAGAGGCACCGTACCCTGGAACGCAAACGGCATTTGGAGGAACACGGATAGGTTTTTGTCAGTAAGAATCTGACACTCCCTTCCACTCCGACCAGAGCGGGAGGAGTCGTTTGATGATTTGCCATCCATAAAAAAGAAAACATGTCAAACCCGCATGTTCCACATAGTTTACCTAGATGCTTCATTAACTTTATGTACTCATTGTTACCATGCATATAAATAGCTTATTATTTGTAATTTCGTTGTCTAGCTTCGATTTAGCAGTGTTGCAACCCATCGTTGACGAAATGACGTAAGGAGTGACCGAACACATTATTATAATCTCATTATTAGTCTTATACAATTAATTAATAACTTAAAAATAAAATGTACTTGTTGAAACAAGCAGTCTGTATAAGACAGACCGAAAGATACAAATTCGTACCGAAAGGGTTTCTTTTTTACCATCAATAATAATAATATCCTCAAACGTATTTTATAATGCGCACAGCAAAGGAGTGGTACTCTACCTGCGTCTGTTTCTCGAACGCTTACAACCCTAATCTCTTCAAAGTTAGAGTGTACAGGCTCTTTCTGGGTAGGCTCGCTCCATCGTAGACTTTGTCTCTGTCATCTCTGACATAGACTAGAGTCAAGAGCAAACCCAATTTAAAAAAAATATTCCGTTACGAGGGACTGACAGACAACGCACAGCCGGAACTAGGTACTGGTCGTAGAAGCTGAAATTTGGCATGTAGACACCTTGGGGAGTGTATGAGAGCGCCAAGAGAGGATTTCCCGAAATTCATACGGGAACGAGAAAAAACGGGATATGCGCGTACGAAGTCGCGGGCTAAAGCTAGCTGTGGTATGAAACCCTGAAAGGATATTTCTTCATTGGCTTATTTTTACGTTATTTTTACAAACTCGCCACTAAATAAGAGTAGAAAGTACATTGGGTAATACAAATAGCAGTTTTATTAAGCACATGCTCATAAACGAAACTATAAAATTCAAGGTAAATACAAAATAGCATAAACTGTTACGTAGATACCTACCATAGTGGAAGTAGTGAGTGACACACATGGACCTAACATCGATATCTACCAATAACAGTGCCCTTATTCCGTTGGATACGCCTCTTTGGTCCGTCGGGTCATAAATAAGGTACGTTATAGTAGGTCAAACGTCCCTTAACTGTCTTGATCATCACATAAATTTGATTTTAGTCTAAGTGTTAGGATATTGATAGATATGTAAATGTAGTACCTATGTACATATCTATCAATATCATTCAAGAAGAAAATAAAAATCTTAGCACTTTATTGAGTTTAATTATTCACACAGAATCAAGTAAAGCAATATAAATTGGTTGTATTTATTTATTAAATCAAAATAATATTGAAATATAGGGAATTCTACAAATTTACAATTCCATTCTATTCTACTGCTAGACAAAGATATCTTGAAACGCGATCTAGGAAGAATCCATGATCCAAATTATGAAACAGCTCAGATTTAGTTGAGATAAAATCGTTAAAAATAAAATAAATTAACTAATTATTGTGTTATTTAAAAAGCAAAATACATATTGGACTTGAGGCCAAGACTATATTAAAATATCCAAATGGCAATTATCACAACATTAATTTATAAGTGGACAAAAAATTTTTGCCAAAGAAGAAATAACAACTCTGATATTCACGGTTGACAATAGAAAAGTTTGATCAATAATTTATCACGGAATTAGATCACTTAGCTGACTAAATCCATTTATTTCCCTTGTATGTAGTCTATGTAAATATCTGTATCACGATTTTTTATTTGTAAAAAACATAATTTTTAACGCGTTTTTACGTCACGACACGAGTTTCATAAGTGATCACCATTTGTGTGCATTTGAGTATTGTGACTAGGGTGACCATCGTTCGTGAATTTCGAAGGACAAGTCTCTTTTTACTCGACTTCACGATGCAAAGGAGATAAATGTGGTTATCAGCCTATGTATGTTTGTTCCTTTGTTTCACATCCGGATATTTTTATTATAAATGCATAAATAACATAATTATGTATATCGTTAAGTGCTATTATTTACGAATCAATTTGCATATGAATGCATGCTAGACGATGAATTTACAATAATGTTTGACATTGATTTGGGAAAATTCGATTCTAAGAGGTAAATAGTGCCCATATGTAGACTATATCCGGAACGTGTTTATTTGAACCATCCATAATGTTTTGATTATATATCTAATGTTGCATGATAAACCGGGACGTGGAGCTGAAAAGGATGCAACAGGGACTGAAAAATAAATACTTAAATAACTTATTTCAATCAGCTGGGGGTGCCCACATGTTCCCTATATTATTATGCCTGCGTATGGCTATATTATTGGATTTGAAAATAACGCTGTCTTAACCAAAAAAAAACTATCGTATGTACATACATCATTTTCAAATTCATACTCTAAAGCAAATTTCGTCAAAATACTAAGATAGGTGTAAAAAATACATAACAAACACATAAATATACATACATATGTAATTTATTTCGCGAAAATAACTGATAGGAAACTATTTGGTAAGCAACCGAAAATATTCTATAAATACGGTCACAAATGATAAGGTACTGCTTAGAAATGTATACATTGAAAAGAACACAAAGGTACTCCGTACTCTTTTGTGCTCATTTCTTTGTATAATTTTTTTCTTTTATTACAAAACACTTATAAAATAAAAATAAATACAGAGAAGAGAACACATGTGTACACAAATAAATAACTAAAATGAATGAAATTTTCAGAATAAGCCATAATAAGTACTTTACTTCGATAGGGACTGTTCTTTTTTTGCTTTATAATAAAAAGTCGTTGTTACCGATAAATGACTTCTAGAAATTCAACCTCGTTGTTTATGAACTGTTTAATACCCCATCTTAATGTAATTTCTCAATGGGAACAAATCTTTATCGTCACTTCTCATTACTGTACGCGTTTAATAGGATCGTATAAACACAACCGTTTGCGCGAAATCTAATAAAGACTAAAGTATCTACTGGTCATAATGAAATTATCTTCAAAGCGTTGAACTGCTTCTTAATAATTTAATTATTATTTCTTTTTAGTACAAACGTCATGGAATAACGAATGATTCAGTATATAATTTAGAGATAATAGGTTTTTAATTATGTACATCAGTTAAGGATAATTTTAATAAAAGCATTTACATAGGAATAAGTATTTTTTTATTATGGTAGACAAACATATTGCTCAGTCTAACGTTAAGTTTACTTTTAACGTAAGGAAGTAGGTATGTAATAAAGTACAAAAGAAAGCTGGAAGTTATTTCGAAATTCAAACCGGTAACGAAGTGTAGAAGGGCCAAGGGAAATCAGAATGACCTATCACGATCAAAATGAACTTGTTCTCCTCAGACAGGAATCCCTCAAACTAGTAATAAAACGGCAGGTTAAATACCTACTTCTAAGTTTTTAATTACAAATAAACGACATTATTTTTACAAAGTTTTTGTTATTTCTATTTACTATCTACCTCTAATCTAATATAAGTACTTTATGAATGATGCTATAAATTAAAACAACTGCTATTTATAAAATTTATTATATTTAGAGTTGATGGTCAACCCCTCAACCTCTTGAAGAGGTACCAAAAGAAAATTATAATATTCGTAAAAACTCATAATGTAATAATCTAGAGGTAATAATATCTCAGATTTGTAAAAAAAAACAATAACAAAGTTTTGCGTTTGCTAAGTCAGATCCTTTTTCGTTTGTTTGAATGAATATTGTCTTTGAAGGTATTCGAATTACATTTGAGTTACCTTACGTACACAAATAATTGAAGATAATACATTTTAAACAATGCCACTGCCTTCATTTGCAAAAAACTAATGACTTAATTAATTTATCTGATACAATAATTTTCACTTTCACTTAATAAAAATTAAATAATGTCATACTGACTTGGCTTACAATCCGAGGAGTCGTCATCCATGATCGCCAGCTTGCTCGGCCTTTTATCATCTTCCGATCTCAAACCCATGTTCACTGCAACGGCCGAAAAATTAAAAAAAAAAATAAAGTCAATTTAGGAACGCGGTTATTCACGTCGATCACTAACACCGGCTGGATATTTATTTATGGCTTATATTTTTTATTTTATTTTTAGAATGTATTTTTAAATCGTTCGAATTATTGTTGATTATTTTTATTTTTACGCGCGCGTCAAATCGCAATGCTCGCGACAGGTGAGCCTGCCGCGTACTTCGCCCGCGAAGGTTAGTATCGACTGTCACGGTACAATGGACTAGCCTTGTTTTTAAGGCACGCGACTTGCCGGCACGCAGCTGACTCGATCGCTCGCGTATGTAGGTAGGTTTACATCAGTGAAATTGACATAGTAATTGACACGATCGCAGATATAAAGGTTGATTGAGATTATCGTGTGATAGAAGTTGTGGCGTCACATTGTGCATGTATGAAAGCACTTTAGATGCAGGATTGCTTGTTTTAATATTAAAATGAAGACTTACTTACACTACTTAACAAGGGTGCGTACCCTTGTTAAGTGGCAACACAAAAGAATATTGGGGGCGCTACTCTTAGCGTCCCCAAAAAGATAATCTAACATAGGCTGTATTACAATTGTGTGTAAGACAAATCACGTAAACGACAACAATAATTTATTATTAGGTACTGTTTATTATGTAGACAGGTTTTCAGCCCCCATAAAATATGTCCATTCAATAGTCAACTTCCGATTTCAGTTAAATTATAAAGAAGCTAAAATTGTTCTTGTTTATCAAAGGGCAGCAGTGTCATCATAACACTGCCCTTTGATAAACAAGAAAACGTACCGAGATGAATGCCTCGAACGTGCACAAGACAAAATGAGGAATAAGTTATTTAACATAATCATTCTTCCTTTTCATTTGTGCAAAAGTTCCATATACGTCACGACATTCATCACAAGAGGAATTAAAAGAGATTCTAAACGATGCAGTTGCTCATTGAAATTCGCTGAACGACTTTAATCACTCCCAAAGAAAACAAAAATGCCTAATAGGTATTTAAAATTCAAATATTTACGTTCAAATTTGCTATAAATCACTTGAATTATTTCACCACTCTGTTTTATAATGTTAACTTCCATGCTGATAACGGAACAGGCTTTCTTTTCCATTTCGACACGCGGTGAAAGAACGTGAGTTTTTGCCGATATTTACTTAATTTAGATTAAAATAGAACGATGGATGATTGATGGGAGACGGCGGGACGAACTTAACGCGTACCTATCGACAGGATTCATCTACATTTTTCAAAACTGAAAAAATGGGGTTTTTGCTCTGCAGTGGGACAGAACAAAATAAAAATTAAATAAATCTTACTATATCATAAGAAATGCGAAAGTTTGGATGAATAAATGATATACCTAGTCTGAAATAGCACATAGGCTACTTTTTATCCCGGGATTATGTTCCCTTGAAATAATTTCCGGCATTCACGCGGGTGAAACCGTTGGCAGAAGCAATAGGATCACTTCATTTATCTGTGGCTAGGTAAATGAAGCGATCTTATTGGTTCTTAATAAACACATCCTTCGCTACGCATCCTCGCACATCTGGTGGAAACGCAGCCTTATTAAGAAGAAACTGTATTACTGCAACGTACAAAAGATGACACGCAATGGAAATCAGTTGTATCGTCTTAATTTTTTTTTCTAAATTTATTTCTTGACAAAAAAGCATGACCTAGTCTTCCATACATTCTATCTACCGTCAATACTCAAACCTTTTATGAATACTAACGTGTTTGCTCGAATTTTACGGTAACTATAATAATAAATAAATAAAAAATAAATCTGCAAGGCAGTTTTGTGGCGAACTGTTGGGCACTGGCGACCCCACGGACCTGATCTCCAGGGAGAATTCTTGTGCCTCATTTCCGGCTTGCCTTTATTGGCTGGCCGGGGTAAAAACTGACGAGGAACAGAGCTCCCACCTCTTTCTTGCCTTAATCGGCCGGTCTGAGTGGAGATTCGCAAGAGCAAACGTCCTCGGGAGAAGGACGTATAATCCAGTAAGGTGCTGGTAGGGATCTTGATGGTACTTCCGGGATTGTCCTGATAGCCGTGGTATACCTCTCCACTCCTCTAGCACCTCAGGATATGTTGCCCCCTTGGCGCTACGTAACTTTGTGCTAGCGACCCTTTTCGGGGGGCCCATTTATTGAGTGTGCAAGTCACCCCCTGCCATTTTAAAGCCGTTTTAATTGTTAATGGTCAGGTAGGGGCCAATAGTTCTTCCATAGTAAACGATTATTAGTCCACTAAACCAGCCAAACCCATAGCGTTTCATCTTTTGTTTCCATATTCTGCAATAGTCCTGCTCCAACCGGGGATTGTCCTTGGGTATACTTTCACAGTGCATACAAGAATTATCGTCGGTTGGTGTCCCATTTCATTTGAAATGTCTAAAGAGGCCTTTGCGAGTTGGCTTCGGCCCCTCGTACGCCTACCAAAGGACCGGGTCTCTAGAAAGGGACCTGAGGAAGTAAAAAAAAAAAAAAATCGGACTGCGGTGTAATAGAAGTCTATATTATTGTTATATTTTTTTATGCTACGGCTACACTACCTTAATATGGCTATAAATATTGCCATATTAAGGAAGTGTGGCCGTAGCATTATGTTGTAAACTGCCAGGAATATAACTAGAAATTTTGATAAAAATAATAAATAGGTAGGTAATATTAATATAAGAAAGTAAATACCTAAATCACTTGAACTATTAACTTTATTCACTTAAATACCCGTAATACGGTACATACTATGAATATAAACACCTGTCATGTTATATCTTCGGTTCAATCTCAGAATACCAGATTCTCAGATGACCGGATTCTCAAAACACCAGATTCGCAAAATACGAGATTCTCAAGATTTAGGACAGTCGAAAACAAAATATTTATAAGTTAGTAATTAAAGATACTTCACTACGTACGTGGTCCGAAAAAATAGTTTCTTTTTTTAGGACTGATTGAGTATTAATTTAATTTGTAATGTCAATTGACATTAGGAGGTAAAGTAAAAATATAAGTACCCAACTGTTGAAACTGCACCTAACATAGAACATACAACCTGTAGTATCATAAACGCAATATTTACCTGAAAAGGGGTTAGTGTACTCATCATCATGGACCACTTTTATTATAATACCGACCGTGAATTAGTAAAAAAAAAATCTGCTGTGTTGTACCTATATTTTGTCGAGTTATGCGCACGTAGATCTACGGTCTACCAATGGGGCAGTCGATTTTTTTTCGCGGTTTCCGGATTTGAATTGTATTTATTTTTGCATTTATGTAGGTACGGAAGGCTCCCCGGCGTACACCTTCTACCTGACACGGTTGTTTTGGTAGATACCTGATTTGGATTCCGTGGGAGGACACGCCCGGGTGTGAACAATGTAAGGATCGCCCGAAGGACACGGTGGAGGTCTGCCCTGCTTAGGCGGAGCACCGCCGCATTCTCCTCGAGGCAATTGGCGGCAGCAGTTTCTCGCGATCGGTCAATTCATGGTCTGGAGCGAGAAGGCATGGGATGCGGCCGCCTCCTGCGATTCTGCAAAGTAGTATTAATGCTAGCGAAATAAAAGGCTGACCGCGTGAGAGAGAGGGAAACCTCACGCTCCAGCCGCCGCAACAGAAGTCTCCGCATGCGTCGAGAGTCGTAGGGCGATTCCCGGGCACCGAAGGCGCGGGCCGGCGGACGGCGAGCGTTGGGCGGCTCGGCGTCCTGCGTGTAGGGAGCTTAGTGAACAGCCGGTCGATTCTGTAAACATGTCGAAGTTGAAGGCTTGAGTGATCACGAAGTGAGCTGTCAATCCGTGTTGATTACATGGACTGACAGCTCACTCTGTGATCACTTCACCCAAGCCTTCACTTTGACGTGTTTACAGAATCGACCGGCAGGCTTCTTTTGGGTAGAAGAAGCCTGTTCACTCTAGCTTTGAAAATATTAGGGTTGCATGCAATGCAATTCGGAAACATCGAAGCAGTTAGAGAGTTCCATACCTTTGCTGTGCGCATTATTAAAAACGTAAGTACTTATGTGCAAGAAGTCTAAATAAATAAACCCTCCTTTTAGGTACGGCTGCAGTCGGGTAAAAAGCAACACAGACAAAGGCCTTGGGTACCTAGTAGAGTAGGTACCTATCTTATTTATGTCCTATACCTACAAGATGATAGATGAATTATTTATAATAAAGGAATATTTATTTATATAAATCACGAAGCATTTGTAATGCTAACATGAGATACGAAGAATTATTACGTTATTGTCTTGGCTAGAATCTATATTTCTAAGTACTACTTTGTATTAATTATTTACATTTATTTAGAGCGGAAGATCTGTTTATTTTAAAAAGATAGGTATAGGTAGGACTTCCATTTTCTTAGCTTACCTAAATGTCAACAATCATTAGTTACGTTTGTTCAGGAAATCTTAGCTTATGAGGGTAAAATTGAAATGATTTAAAACTGTCATATTATAAACGATAAAAATTTTTGCTCATTTACTTTTGGTACCTAATTTTTCAACGGGGGAGGGAGAGACATTAGCTCCATTTCACTGAGACATTTAGATAAGCCAGATTAGGTAAGGACGAGTACCAGGTAATACTCGTACCAATGCATGTACAATAATTTGTAGACCTCGTAAAATAATCATTTAAATAATAAATGTGGATGGATGGAGAGGGAGAGGAAGGCCAAAGAAAAGATGGATGGATTGTGTGAGGAGCGATATGAAAGAAAAGGGAGTTAGTGATAGAGTGACGACTGATAGAACAGAATGGAAGAATAAAACATGTTGCGCCGACCCCAAGTAACATGGGATAAGGGCAGGAAGATGATGTAAAATAATCATTTAAGTAAGTAAGTAGTACGTTTTTTTTTTACGACGTTTTCTAAAAATTAAACCTATAGCTAGATCGATCTGTCGCTCCCGAAATCACAAAAGCGTCATGTCAAGTATTCTTAACGTTGAAGTTTTGATTAGACTACTATGGCAACACTAAATGGCGTAGTCGACGTACCGTATAGGCACGACTATGCGGAAGTACTGAGAAAGAAAAATAAATGATTATTATAATCCATGAAATATCGTTTAAGATGCAAAGCTGTACAAACAAAGATGAAAAACTAAATAAAATGCAAAATTAAAAAAAAACGCCTCAGGTAGAGGCAAGAGTCGACTAAATAAATATTATTCAGACAATATCTACAAATACCTAAGTAGGTAGTTTTAACGTTATTAACGCATTCTTTAGCAAAATAATAAATCGTATAATTAAGTAAGTACCTACATCAACTTAGGAGATTATCTTGGGGAAACCATAAACAAATATTTTGGTTTT
Organism: Lacanobia oleracea; assembly: GCA_950371165.1. Lineage (NCBI taxonomy): Eukaryota > Metazoa > Arthropoda > Insecta > Lepidoptera > Noctuidae > Lacanobia > Lacanobia oleracea. Next base: position 6,882,086 of record OX493398.1, read on the forward strand.
AGATTTTAATTTCCTTATTTTAGTACAATAAAACAAAAAAGTTTAAACCTCAAAGTATTATGATTTTTTATGGTTATTTAATAATTTATCAACGACCCACGACAAGGTCATTTTAAATCTAAATCGTAAGCAAGATTTGAACATGGATTTTTGCGTGTAGTAATTCTCATGGATCTTTAATATGTATGGATCTATAATTGTATGTTTATAATGTAGGCCATAATTTGATCAAACAGAAATAATTTCTTCATGCCATTTGACGACTCATTTTTTCCCACAGACAGAACCAGCATGTTTGATCAAATTACTCGAACGTGTATGGCTCTCATTAAGTAAGGCTTATCAATATCTGAAAGCCATTACCTGCGTTCTAATTCAAGTCGAAGATAAAATCATTGACAAAAACATTCAAAATGTCGGGAAATTACCGGTATTTTTGTCAGTTTGCGACTGTGCGACATGCGATGCGGTGTGAATACGAACATTCCTTTAAAAACGAGAATTGCCCCTCTGTAGGTTTTTTAACTCTCTCGATTGCGTTAGCGTAAACGTCAATTTGTATTGAAACTGTATAAGCGCCGTATGTTGACAACAACGGAAAAAAAAAAACAATTTTTCATAGAATTTTTATTATGCATTCGTTTGCGACTATGCTCGCAAAAGGAAGCAACAAGAGCTTTCGCTCCGGATCATGGACTGGCCCTCGACCGAAAGCGAGAGTACGCGCTCAGTTCTGCCAGCCCCATTGTATGTTATTCATTTTGCACCATGTGGTTAAGCCACTGCAGGTACACGCCCCGCAAACAGCGCTGGCGTTGCCCATTTTCCCATCAGCTACCGCAATATTCCGTGGATTCACTGGAGATCTCAAAATTCTACCTCGATGTGATCAAGCTTGGTTTGATTGAAAATAATTATAATATCTTTAACAGACGTGTCCAACATTAAGTACCTATCGAAATATGTAAGTAAGTACTTATAAGTTATATCACCAAACGGAAATTTTCACGCGAAAACGTCCGCAAGAGAAAACTAGTAAACTATCTACCTACATAATTAACAAAACAAACATTTCGTTAGTAAACAACAAACAAAAACAACTTTCGCCTTTTATTTTAAAACAAACAGTTTTGCTTTCCAAGTTCCAACTTATTATTATTATTTTCATGGAAAGTAATTAAGGGCAATGGAAAATTTATAAGGAGAACGTCTTTCGAATTCAATTCTACCAACATTACAAAAAAAAAACTGGCCCGTAAATTCGAGAACATTCGAAAAGGCAATTTAAAGACAGATGCACAACCAGTTTTCCCAAAAGTTTGGATGACGTCAGGCCACTACGCAGGTGACACAGAAGTGAGTAAGTAGTTTATAAAAAAATACAATTGATTACACATAAGTAGTATAGGTACGGTCAAAGAACATTTACTAAACAGAGAAGGAAAAAGAAAAATGCGTCAGTATAAATGACCTAATTTAAGTACCTACGAGTACCTATAAACCAATATATAGACCTGGTACCTTCCGGCATCCTACTTGTTTTAAGAGACCACTGACAACGATTGCCACGTTACTCACATTCATATCGTATTCCTGCGATTTATGAAAACCGACGCCAACCTTACATTACATTAGCAACTAAAACTCTTATGACGTCATATTATAACGTAAAGTTACGATTGTAATCTCGAAACTGCTTTTGCCAAACAGCGCTGTGTTTAAAATTATGTTTGATCAATAGCAGATAAACACACAGCTCTCGTTGTAATAGGTACAAAAAGTTCCAAGAACATAAACCCAAAATTAGTTAAATGCAAAACTTTGAGATTTTGAACAAGTTTCATACCAATAGTTAAGTTGAAACTTGTACATGGTATGGTGGTCATCGACATCGGAAAAAAAAAACACATAAAGTTGAAATGTTGCGTGCTATGCTTATTGTAAAATTTATTATGGGTATTAAAACCCAGACATTGAAAAAAAAAAATGTCAGCCATGCGAAAAATACGACTTTAAAAGTAATTGTTGATTCAGTAGGTACCTAGTTATGTTGTTTGTTTCTAATTTACGTGTACCATCGACACATCCGCAGTCTTCTTGTGGATAGTGGACCTCCCACCTACATCCACAAAGTGTCCCGCATTGATATTTTAGAAAGTCTGCCTTAACTTGTCATCATTTTAGCAAAAAGACGTCCACTGTAAGACAGGAATCTCTCAACCATCGAAACATCGAAAGATCCTGAGCGTCCCGCATCCAACGGATTCCTGCAACTTCCACTGCATATCGGTCCACCTGGTGGGAGACCTTCCAACGATACGCCTTCCGCCTTCCTTATTATTTTATCATCCTATTTAATTCAACTGAACTGGAAACCATTGAATTTGATAAGTCCGTAAGACTACATCATTTTTTTTTGTGATCGCCCTATGTAAGGGACACAGTTTGTCCTCGTATTTCCTGGATCATTTGCATAGCATTCCATCGGAGTCGCACTCTTTCAAAAGTTCCTTACTATAATATTATTATTATAAATGCGAAAGTAACTCTGTCTGTCTGACGCGCTTTCACGCCAAAACTCCTGAACCGATTTAAATGAAATTCGGAACAGAGATAGTTAGATAAATAAATAAATAAATAGTTTTATCCCGGGAGTATGTTCCCTAGGGACCACGCGGGCGAAGACGCTGGCAGAAGCTAGTCAAAAATAAATGTCCCCTCAGATCTAAGTGCCAATCTGTCAATAAATGTAAAAAAATAATAATAAGTATATTAAAATAATATTGTAACCGAGATGATATTGCAACTTGTATTGAGCGTCTTCATCACGAGAATTGACCTGTAAGTATTTGAACAAAGAGAACATCTTGACGTAACAATATTCCAATTCGCGAGAGGTGCTATATTATAGGATACCTACGGATAACCAAACATTTTGTTGCGTCACCGTTCACCGTGTTACATCAATTGCGAGTGACCAACAACTTGAGTGATGGTTTCCTTTTTAAAGACTGAACTTACCGCTGCGCTGTGAAGGATGTTGCCAAATCTTTGCGAAATATTTCGACGGATGATCATTTATTTGCGTGCCAATTATCTTTTTGACTGACAAAACCTACGTAGCAGGTGGTACTTAATAATAAAGCATATAAGAACAGTTGTAGTTTTATTAGAAGTATCCTTAGACTAGCTATTCCGCGCATCTTCATCTGCGTCACTGTTCCGCTCTTATTCGTAGGTCGTAGCGTGATGTTATATAGCCTATCTACAGCCTTCCTCGATAAATTGGCTATGCAACCCTAAAATAATTTTTCTATTCGAATAAGTAGTTCCTCAGATTAACGCGTTCAACCTTAAAATATTAAGTATAGCTATATCCCTAGATCATTTGTCAATGACCTGATTTCAAGCATGTTTTTAACACATTTGGTCACAGTAGGTAGTACATGATTTGTCTGACCTTTGTACTGAAGTCCTGATCAACTTAAACTGTGACTATGTAAAAGGTAAAACTATTTACTACTACTCAATTAAAGTCATAAAGCAATACAAAAAACCGGCCGAGTGCGAGTCGGACTCGCACACGAAGGATTCCGTACGTACATTATATTATTGTTTTTATAGCGGCAATAGCACACTATGTGAATTTTTCTTTTTACCGCCCGCTGACAGACAGACGGACGGACAGCGGAGGCTTAGTAATAGGGTTTCGTTGGTAACCCTTCAAGCACGGAACCCTAAAAACCGATTATCGAGCGAAATGTAAAACCCAAAAACATTCTTGTTAATAACAATGGATTCAATGTAAAATCAAACACAAATCAAGACGGTCTATTATGTCAAAATCTCACCATAGAGACTTAGTGAGTGTGAAGTGAACTGTCATTCTATTTAGGTGAAGTATGCAGTCAATTCATGAATTGAATTGAATGTGCTGTCAATTCATGAATTGACAGCACAGTACATGGTGAGACGTACCAGGAACCTACAAAGCACTAACTAATTGCTGTGCTGCACAAAACTTATCCACTGCAATATAAATGTTTACAATGGCAGTGCTGATGAAAAGATAGTTTCTAAGATCAGAACAAACACCGGAGTAATCGCTTTATCTATTGTGTTAGACTCTGATTAGATAGATGAGGCAGTATAGTTGTCGACAGGTTCGATCACCGCTGAAGAAATACCTCTAGGAACACTTGCGTAGTTATGTTTAAGTTGTTTTATCAGTGCTATAGGATATTGTCGGCGTCACTGCGGGACCTTGTGAATGCAAAAAGTTTTTTTCACAGGAGACTTTTTTAAATGTTATAAGGGACTGAAGAATTTAATCATATGATTTGAGACTAAAATTGACACTTCTGTAATCGCTATATTCAAGCAGAAACGTAAACAAAGTAGGTACCTACCTACTTCTTGAATGTCTTTTAGAGTATTTTAAAATAAGTACTCGTATTTTAAAAATGTTTCTGCGTTTACAAGCACCCACAACCACAACCTGCACTGACAACGACGATTATATACCTACGCCCTTTATTACTAGAAACAGCATTCTAAGAGGGTCCTGCTATAACTAACTACCTGCTATGTAAGAATCATCAAAACCGTCCCACGCGTTTGGTCTCTAGAGAGCCACAAAGGAACAAACATACATACACATATAGGTTGACAAACACATTACCCTCCTTTGCGTAGCGCAGTCGTCGAGTAAGAAATATTTAGGTAGAATGATTAAAAACTTCTCAACGTTGTAATACGGTTTTCTTAAAAATAAAACATTAGATTCTGAAAATAGTTTTGCTGCCCAAAATAAAATTAAGTCAGAAAAAGTATAAAGACCTGCACAGTCGCCGAAGAACGAATCCCAACTAAAATCAAATCAAGATTGGTCCAAGGGTCTCAAGGATTTTTGCTGAAAGATGTTCTAAGCCGCCGCTTATTGACCCACACACACACATACACTACGATCGCCAACCCGCCTGTCCATCGTGGCGATTATGGCAACCCCATCTTGCGGAAAGCTTATGTCCAGTAGTGGATGTCTTTCGGCTGTTTTGATGATGGTGGTGATGACCCATCAGGGAAAAAGGAAGAAAAATTAGTCAAAAAGACATGATCAAGGATGACAAGACAGGTCCGATGCACACAAACAAAAGGCCCAACCTCAAGAACCAATCATGAAAATCATGCTGATGATACAAATGATTCCTGCAGCTCATGGATATACTTTTACAAGTATCAGCTTAGCTTGAGAAGGGTGCTCGAGAGCTGATTACATTCTAAAGATAGGCTATCAGTAGGACGCTGTTGTGCGTGCAATTGCATGCTTTCTTTCACTGCTTGCTTATTAGGGCTGTGTGTTTATGAGCAAATGTTTGAAGGGTGATTAGGTAATTTCAAATAGGATATTCAGGGGAACTACCTCAGCTACTGCCAATGTGTTATAGTGGAAACCGCGTACGGGCAAACGTAGTGTGGGACGCCCTGCGGCACGATGGATCGATGATTTAAAGAAGTGGCTGGCATCGGATGGATGCGGGCTGCTCAAGATCGGGATGGTTTTAGGCTTACGTTCAGCAGGGGACGGCAATTGGCTGATATGATCATCATCTGCCTAGCCTTTTCCCAACTACATTGGGGTCGGCTTCCAGTCAAACCGGATTCAGCTGAATACCAGTGTTTTACGTGGAGCGACTGCCTACCAGACCTCCACAACCCATTAACTGGGTATCATTAACGGTACATCTTGGCAAGACTGGAGTCAGATTTACTAGCTTCTGACAATCCGTAACGACTGCCAAAGATCTACAATTGACAGCCGGGACCAATGGCTTTCCGAGGCACGGAGGAAACTTGGTATGTTAAGATGGTCACCCATCCACAGACCAACCTTGGCAAGCGTTGCTTAACCTTCAAGATCGACCCGTGCGACTGTTATTATTTAGCCACGAGCTCCTCAATTGGCTGATATGATGACCTCAGCTAATGTGGCTCCAGGCAAATAATTATGTTTGTAGCAATTTATCCTGGTTCCATTTAATATTCTCATCATGACGTCAGTGTCAAATTAACCATCCCATATTTTTTCAAAGCAGCTCTATCACTTCTGTGGACCTGTTTCACAAGGACGGCTCGTTAAAACCGTCAAAAAATCTCCATGTACAAAAAATTTTTGTAACTAGGTATTATTGCATATTTTTAGTAAGGGGACGATCTACGACCCGTTGCGGCGTGCCACATTTCTAAACTTGACATTAGCAGCCGGTGTCTGCGTGGAGACTGACGTCTGTGTCTCCTAATCTTATCAACGTAGGCTGCGATCATTGTATCTCATAGCACGTGAGATCATAACCGATTTTGTTATTCTTCTGCCTAGCTTGTCGATGCCAAACAAGTGGTTGGACCATCTGAGAGTAAAGGTCACCGCCGTATACTGACATACAGAAGACCAGACAGATATGTTGCCATCTCAGTGACAATGCTGATTCTCTTACTCATATGGGAAACGTGAGTGGAAGTAAGGGAGAGAGTGATGGGTGTGAGTGAGAGAGCGATAGACGAGGAATGAAGAAGGGATTGAAGAGGACGTCGTATTGAGATTGAGATTTGGAACGATGTCAAAGACGTTGTGAAAAGAAAAATTAAAGAATAGAAATTTTTGAAGACTGCTATTTTATTGAAGAACCCTATATCCCCACACTCATATGCCTACGGTACACCGTGTGATACACCAGGACACGTTTACTTAATTGAAACACTGCTTAGCAGCAGATACTGAACAGTAAGGAGTCCGGGGATTTAATCAGATTGATTTAATTTAGGAGTTCGGGCAGAACTCTTAAATTAAATCAATCTGATTGACAGCAAAATTATGCAACGGAATATTATGTACTCACATGACGTGTGTACACTTTTTTCATTTGTTTAGGTAAATGCAATAAAATCAATGAAACCATCGATTTCTCATTCACTGGAATAGGTTTTTTACAATTTTATATCTGGTTTTGAGAGCATTGTGCAAATAGCACACGTAGGTATTTGATTGTATTAATTTTATCCTTATTTGATGAGATGTAAAAACATATAATTTTTGTGGCCACTGGGCAGATGTAAAAACTCTGATATTACTTAGAATTTGACTCTCGTTGGCTCGATTCTTAGTGATAAGAGCTACACGAGTCGATCTTCAAGGTAAGCAAAGTAAAGATGTAAAATTGTCAGCCGGGACCAACGGCTTCACGTGCGGCGTAAAGTTAATATGGTCACCCATTGACAAACCAACCTCAGCAAGCGTTGCTTAACCTTGAACATCGACCCGTGCGGCTGTTATATTTTGCAAATATTTTACGGTCATTAGGGGTAGCCAGTAATCCGAAAGCCTGACAACCTGACTTACTACACTACCTTGGGTAACACGATACCCATTACTGGTGTGTTTTGGAGGTCAGATAGACAAACACTTCATGTAAACTACTTACTGGTAATCAGCTGTCTCCGGAAACACTGAAAACCGACTTCAACATAGCTGGTAAAAGGCTAATCAGATTAATGACTGCGGCTCATCTGGGTGGAGCAGAAGGGAGTGTCAGACTCTTACTGACTAAAACCCATCCGTGTTCCTCCTAGTGCCCTTTGCGTTCCAGGGCCACGGTGACTCTTTCGAACAAATTCCGAAAACTTTAAAGCATCCCTAAGAAGTGATGGATATTGGTCTCATTTGTGTTTCAGGAACTCGAGATGATCACAACTCACATCTCGAGCTCCTGAAACACAAATCATACTCATATAGCGTGAAGGTAGACAGGGGAGAATAGAAGAAGAGAACGTGCTCCGTCGACCACAAGAAGCATGATGAGACAAGGGCAGCTAGATGATAACCAATCATAGTTATCATATTCATTAACTGAAATAACATAATGCTGGAAAAGAAACAAAGATGCTCAACCGGACAAAACTAGAAACACTGATTGATGTTTTGTAAATACTAATAATAATTGTCATGGATTCGAAGAACTTGTCAAATCAAAGTAAGACTGAATGGAGGCTCGTGGCTAAATAACATCCGTGTTGATCTGCGAATCACCGGTTATCACGCGGATAACAGGGGTAACAGGGTACCTATTATGACATCTTAAAACCATCATGATAACGGTGTGGGAGAGAGACGGAGTGATACAAGACGCATAACACTATCCCTTTTTCACAGCTTAATCATGATGGGATTTGCACGTCATAATAGGGCTCCAGGCATATAAAACACTTTTCCAAAGTATTCCACTCTGGAAAGAACATGTTGACCTGATAAGTTAATTCAATAAATATCAAATTAAACGATGCTCATCCCTTTATTTAATTCTCTTATATTATAATTTATTTATTCTTGCTCTACAACAATGTCTTGCTGTATACATAATTAATTAATTAATCTTTTTTAGGGTTCCGTACCCAAAGGGTAACCAACGGAACCCTATTACTAAGCCTCCGCTGTCCATTCGTCCGTCCGTCCGTCTGTCTGTCAGCGGGCTGTATCTCAAGAACCGTAATAGGTAGACATTTGAAATTTTCACAGATTGCGTATTTCTATTGCCGCTATAACAACAAATAATAAAAATTAAGGTTTATGGTACGGAACCCTAAGTGTGCGAGTCCAACTCACACTTGGCCGGTATTTTTTAATTACCTACTTGGTCATTGAAAACCATAATTTTGTATAATGTAGAATTTCTTTTTCTCACTCACATTTACAAAATTTTGTAAATGTGAGTAGGTACCATAGAGCCATTGACATACATATTTAGTTTACTTGTTTGACATGATCGAGCATGTCATGCCCAAACAAATGTTTCGCTGATGGTGGCGCGTGTGTCTGATCAAGTGATCATTCAGTTCCCTTCAAAATGGTTGACCTGAATGGTGCCCATACACCCGTCATGTTCGTGAACGGGCGCCGTCAGTTGAGGCTGGTCATCTCTTAAATCCCTGGCTTATTTTAATCTTAATATTTTGAATTATTTTACACAACATGTAACAGAGTGACGCGGTGCCTGGGGGGGGAGGGGGCATTGTACTCATCATTGTAAACTTTTGCAGTAGGACGGGCCCCGGGCTCGCGAGGGGAAAGTCGGCTGTTCAGTACCTACATTTTGTCGAGTTTTGTATGTATGTTTGTGGCAGTTATGGTTGCCACCTTATTTGGGATGAATAACATTTTAAATTATTGGAAAAGTATAATAGGCTTTTGGAAAATTCAGGTGAAGAATTAGTACATACTTGCCTTCATATTTATAATTTTGTTTAAACTTTTGGGTATTTACTAAAATAAAATATATTAGAACGTGGTTATGAACGTTCTTATTTAGTGTACCGTACTTTTGATCTAGCAATCATCTTGTATCAATGGTATTCTTTTTCTTTCTTTGATATTTTTCGGGAGGAAAAAGAATTTTATAAAAGAGAATGTCGGAAACTAGAGCGAGCGCAGTTCAAAAATGTTGATACTCCTCTGAACTCCTTTTCACTAAGTAATGTATTTCGGCCATGTATGGGAATTTATTAGACTCGTAGTGTTCATGTCAACGATGAAAATAAACTATTTTGCGTACTCATCTGCCTAGCCTTTTCACAACTACATTAGGGTCGGCTTCCAATCGAACCGAATTCAGCTGAACACCAGTGTTTTACGTGGTGCGGCTGCCTACCAGACCTTCACAACCCATTAACTGGGTAACACGGTACATCTTGGCAAGACTCTCCAGTCTTGCCAAGATGTACCGTGCCAGCTTTTGCAGGGAGATTTCCTTGTAACCAGAGAACCATACAGAGAAGTAATTTCAAATAGGATATTCAGGCGAACTACCTCAGCTACTGCCAATGTGTTATAGTGGAAACCACGTACGGGCAAACGTAGTGTGGGACGCCCTGCGGCACGATGGATCGATGATTTAAAGAAGTGGCTGGCATCGGATGCATGCGGGCTGCTCAAGATCGGGATGGTTTTAGGCTTACATTCAGCAGGGGACGGCAATTGGCTGATATGATCATCATCTGCCTAGCCTTTTCCCAACTACATTGGGGTCGGCTTCCAATCAAACCGGGTTCAGCTGAATACCAGTGTTTTACGTGGAGCGACTGCCTACCAGATCTCCACAAGCCATTAACTGGGTATCACGGTACATCTTGGCAAGACTAGAGTCAGATTTACTGGCTTCTGACAATCCGTAACGACTGCCAAAGATCTACAAATGACAGCCGGGACCAACGGCTTAACGTGCTTTCCGAGGCAAGGAGAGAACTCGTTATGTTAAGACGGTCACCCATCCACAGACGAACCTTGACAAGCGTTGCTTAACCTTCAAAATCGACCCGTGCGGCTGGTATTATTTTGCCACGAGCTCCTCGAAACTATTTTGCGTACTATTTCTTTTTATTTGTGATGGGTTTGCTCTCCACCCTAGGCCAGAGATGACATCACAGAAATATTAAAAACTTGTTTCTTATATCTATGGATGACATAGACAAAGTCTACGATGGATTGTTTCATAATATCTAGTACAATTACCTAAAATATAGTAAAAAACATACATATACCGGCTGGCAACCCTAGGGGCAGTTGTTTTCTTTTTTTGAGATTTCGATTTTGGTCACAGTGGAGGTTGTTCGTGGTGATGGGTGCGGTGACCCTTTTTTGGGTGTTGAGTTTGTCCTGTTACACGTTGTTTGGTATCTTTTTTGCATTTTCCTCACATAAAGAAGCAACAAGGATAATGTAAGATTTTTGTAATATATAACATGACTTAAAAGAGTGTCCGTGGAGTTTCTTGCACGTTCTTCTTCATAGAGTTCTACTCTTTCGTAAGTGCAAATAGCTTCAATTTTTTGACTGTTCAAAAGTGCTTGAAAATGGTTTGATTGAAATAAATGCTTTTAATCTTGAATACTTCTTAAGAAATACTAGCCTTGAGAAATCGTGGTGATTTACTGCCTTCTCTGTATGTAATGATGTCTTTCGAGTGTGCAACGGGACAGTTAGAGATTTTTCTTTCTCTAACGTTCGTTTAGTATATTCTTATTTTGTATCACGTTATTTGATCCAACCATCATTAATAATAATGTTTTTAAATATCAATCATATTTGTTCTAACTGCTGAACAAACAGCGACTGCCCAGCTTGGGAACTCAAGGCACCCTGACACGGATAGGCTAAGTTTGAATGGGATGGCGGGATCTAGAGTGAGCGACCGAAGCGAGCGCACTTAGCTCCCGTGATCCCATTCAAATTAGGTTCCTTTAAATCCTGCAGGCAGAAATAGGCTCCATCAACTTCCCTTGGTCACGACCGTAATTTCCAAATGCTACATCATATCGTCGACCGTAGGTTCAATTGAGGTAAGGGACAAAATACCCAAAATGAGTTAAGTATACAGTTATGTTCAGAATTTTTCGCTCTATCGAATGGTGTATATGAAAAAATTCTAGCTTAAGAAAAATGTCCCTTACCCTAATGATTTTTGGATCCAAATTTTAAAACAGCCCCATAATAACAATGTATCTGAAAAACTATGCAATATAGGAACTTGAAATGATGTAATTATTGCCGCCAATCCACTTGAAATAAGGTAAGGGTCTTCCCAATCAACGAATTACCATTACATGGTTTATTTTTGAAGAAACAATAATAAAACTGGCCTTACACTAATGTCTTTGTTATCTAAAAAAAATAATATCATCCATACTTTAAATGGATTGCACGAGTTTTGACATAGTTGTCCCTTATCTCAATTTGCATTGTCATACTTTAAGCAGTGTCAACGTTACACCAATTTGAATCGAATTATATTTAGGTTCGGTGTCCCTTACACTAATTTGCTGATGAGAAGTATTGAATTGTTTATCCCTGTTACCTTATTTACACACACTTCTAACTTCATAACCCAAGATAGCACGTACTTGCACTATTACCATCCTTTTCTATCTCACAACGTCTTTCTTTGTGCGAAAGAGAGGATGATACCAATGCGAAAGCAGCACGCGGGCATCAAAAAAGTCGCTATCAGTGCGAGTTCATCTGTCGTTTGGTCGGGATTGTGCACGGTTTTTGACAAAAACAGTGGTAAAAATGGAAAAACAAAACCATTTAAACAAATTGCTTCGGCGCAGACAGAAATTACTACAATTAGTGAATAAGATAACACAGTAAGTAGTAGGTAAGTACTTACGAAACGTCATCTGGAAAACTTAAAGACGCTAACAAACTACAGCCTAATCCCTGTCAATCAGGAAAATGTCCTAGGCAATGTTATGAGCTTTTAGATGAGAGGCGACAAAGAATTTTCGACCACTTTTGGAATTTAGATATTCAGCAAAAAAGAGATTGGTTAGTGCACTGTGCACTAAGAGTACCAATTAAACGGAAAAAGACTGATTCGACTGAAAGTAAAAGACAATGTACATACGAGTACTATATAAATGAAGGAGAAGGACGGAGACAAATTTGTCAAAAAATTTTGCTAAAGACTATAGATATTACACAGCAGTTTTTGTTATATACACTGTGTAATGCACAAGAAGAGGGTTTATCCCAAAAAGATAAACGAATTAAACCAATTAGTAATATGAAATATGAAGAAGCTACTGTAAATGCGGCAAAGGAGTACATTGAGTTTCTTCCGGTACTACCTTCACATTACTGTAGGCAATCAAGCAATAGGCTGTATTTACCACAAGAATACAAAACGTTGACAAACTTATACCGCCTATACCGAAAATCATGCGAACAGAAAAAGATAAATTACCTGAGCGAACGTGTTTTCATTAATCTGTTCCATAAGGAATACAGCAACATAACTATTCACGTTCCGAAGAAGGATAAGTGCAACATTTGTGCTAAACATGAAAACAATCCAAAGGAGGCAGAAAAGGACAAGGAAAAGATTAAAGATCACATGGAAGAAAAATATGCTACTTATGAAAGATTTACTAGTCATCAAAACTATTCTGTAAACAAGGACACTCTAGTGGCAAGCTTTGATTTACAAAAGATTTTAAATACGCCTCATGGTGATAATATTTTGTTATTCTATAGCAGAAAATACACTGTGTATAACTTTACGATTTATGAAAGCTCTACTCAAAACGGGTTTTGCTATGTTTGGGGTGAATGCGACGGGAAACGAGGGTCAAAAGAGATAGGGTCTTGCCTTTTCATGTATCTGAAAGATGTTGATGATAGAGGAATAAGAAAAGTTATCCTGTATTGCGATGTTTGCACTGGACAAAATCGTAATAGGACAATGCTGGCAATATTGCATTATTTTTTGTCAATATCCAAGAATGTCGAAACGATTCAGATTAACTTTTTACTGACCGGTCATAGTTACATGCCAGTTGACAGCATGCACTCTGTTATTGAACGAGAAGTGCGAAAATTGACTGTTTGGAGTTACACGCAAAGGCCTAGTTACATGGAATGTGCTAGAAAGAATCCTCGTCCCTACGTCGTAACCGTTATGGAGCACAAGGATTTCATTGACTGGGACCCCGTTACAGAAAAACTGTTTCCACAAAAGACGAAGGACTTGCAAGTTACGAAAATTAGAATAGCTACGTTAAAGAAAAAAGACCTTAAAACCATTTGGACTAAACACTCTATGAAGGAGGAAGCGGTTGTTTATGTCATCAAAATAAATGGGGGAATGGCAGCCAAAAAGATAGGGAGTAATCCAAAACGTAAAACGAAAAGTGGGAAGGGAAAAGGAAAAGGGACGGGAAAGGGTATGGTTAAGAGTAAAACATCTGTTAGTGTGCCGTCACAACTAGCAGACTCGCCTGATATAACAGTGGACAATAATTGCATAGAACTAAGACCTTTGTATAACACCAGGCTACCAATATCGTTCGCAAAATACAAAGATTTAAAAAAATTGTGTGTGAATGCTATGCCCAGTAGTAGTAGTATATTGATGATTAAAATGGTTATAATTCTTTAGATAAATACGCGTTACGGTCGCAGATCGCATTTGGTCCACATACAGCTTCACACTGACCGGAAAATTGCAAAAAACATAAAAATATTTGAATTTCGCGGGCTACCCTGGAGCATTCACCTTAAACATTGATCTCATGTTGAAGGCTGATTAAGCGGTAAAGCGGTAGTAAGTAAAATTGATTATTTTAATTTGATTAACAATGCCTTAGAGGCTCTATTAGGATTATTTGCAGCTACTTTTTTATTTGAATAAAAATTCAAAGTAATTATAGGTAAAATTGTTACCATTTCTTTTAATAATTTGATTACAATAAACATATTAAATGAAATATAAATTGTTTTATTAAATCTATACAAATTAGCTATTACAATGTACAAACATTTCATTTCATTGTACTATGTAAGCAACACACAAAAAACAGACACACGGTTCTAATACATTTTCATGTCTCTTAAATGATTTCTTGTAACAATAATAACGATTTCCAAATTTATGATATCCGTACGTCAAAAGTGTGTACTTCATTTTATGTCAAAAATCTCTTTACACTGTATTTTTTCCATAATTTTTTTCAACAAGTGCTTTACACTATTTTTCATTAATAAATTGAATCCAACGCAGAGGTCAATTTAATGTAAGGGACGAGACTACAAGATACTTGGTCAGTAAGGGACATTACTAACAAAATACGTTGTTGTAAGGGACATCTATTTTCTTAAATAGCTAATTTATTTAAATAAATGTTACACGTGTAGATAGAGCACTAAAATACAAGATTATGTGTGAAATCAGACCCGAAAAAGGTTAATAAGAAAAAAAGTTATAGGCGATTTAGTCCGAAAAAAAACTTTGTCGGCCTCTCCTGAAAAATCGTATTTTGTCCCTTACCTCAATTGAACCTACGGTCGACGATATACGAAACGGCAACTTGGTCATAAGTGCGCAGACGCATTTACTATTCCATTTATTTTGGAAAAGGCTAGGCAGATGAAGGTGCTTACCTAACATTACACATAACTGCCTCCGTGGTCGATTGGTTTAGGCGTTTGCCTTGTGATGCTCCCACGGGAAGCATACATTGTAAAGTTGCTCCCAGTTTGGCTAGGACATTGCAGGCTTGAATCACCTGTTTGTCTGATAAAAAGATGATTCCGTGCTTTGGAAGGCACGTATAAGCCGGTGATTCCGGCCGCCAAATGGTGGTCGTCAAATAAAAAAAGTCAGAGGCCCTTGAGGTGGTTTATAAACTCTAACACTAGAGTGTGTGGGGTCGTAAGACCTTACTGCCACACGATAAGAAGATTGACAGGGATGCTCGGTACTGTAGGTACCAGAAATTAGCTAGTTATAAAAATCAAAACTCATGGAACTTTTAAGGATAAATATATTATACGTGGGGGGGTTACAGAATCTCGATAGAAAAAACGAACACATTCTTATGTCATTATTTGAATTCAAACCTAATCTAAATCTTCTTAAACCTTCTAAGGCTTATATCATTGATGAGGTTGCACATTCTAAGGAGGATGTTCTACATGAGCGACCCCCTAAGAATGGAGGATACTAAGAATGATTTCTTGTAATCATCCATTCCCAACCTTGGAAGAGTTAAGCACCTACCTACTCCTAACCAGAAGTCCCCACTCATAGATGATACACTATTAACTAGCTATCCCCACCTATCTCCGGACATAGCAGACAAACGCAACAATATCTTTAGATGCAGCTTAAATCATGCCTTGCGTAGAAAAGTATCTTTGCAAAGTTTTTGACTGCATATGCACTCAATAACTTTTGCTTTGCTTAAGCAACGCAGGCATGTTCGAGCCCCAGTGCGAAAAAACCGGAGTAAAAGTCGCACCGTACTGCGACCTCCTACTACAGTCGATGTGGCTCATAAGCTAACCTAACTAATCTATGTGGTTGCCCACCGGACGACAAAGTAGACCTACGCTTAGCGTAGCGTAGGTCTACTGTGTCAAAAGTTTTAACTTACTCCAGCAATCATAATTAATAAGAACTGAAATTAACTGCCTCCATAAACAGCTCAACCAATGGTGACAACTAGCCACCCCTTGCGAAGGCTATGCCCCGTATGTGTGGTCAGTATTACCGCCCTTGGAGTCCTTTACTGGCGTTAAACTGAACGCGACAACCCTAACTCAAACGCTACTGGAATAACTTCAGCCTAGCTAATTATTTTTATCATCGCACTCTTCGCAGTCTGGCAGCGCCCTCGAAGTCGTCGATCAACGTACTTTGTACGTCCTCCTTCGAATATTACATGTAAAAGAAACCTTGCTTAAAAATTATTCAACATACCAAACTAAAATAATGTTTTAGTTTACATGAAAACGAGAATCCAATTGACATCTGCTTTCACACCATACTTTTTCTACTACCATAAATATTTTTTTAATGGTTTCAACCTATCTTATACGATATAATCTTTATAGGTTTTATATGAAAGAATATTTTTTTTTATATCGTTTGACACAATATGACAAATTGTTTTTTATGTTGTCACGTCAACCTATGACTGAAATAATACAAGTCAATCCTTTGTGTTTCGCTGCCATTAAAATAAATAAAACTATATGTTATGAGATCAGCAGAGAACTTGAAAATACTTAATTATGTAGCTAGCAAATTCAAAAGTGGAAATAAAAATAAACTTTTCTAAATCTCCATATACAAATTAAAGGTTGCTGAACTATCAAATCATTAGTATAATGTTTTATATGATTTGATGTGTAAGATTTTCCTTGATATCATGTATAAATGTGTTTTTAAATCTTAATTGTTTTTCTTCCAACCCTTGTTTTCTTTTTAGTTCGGGCACGAAGAGAAATTTTGTAAGTAAAATTCAAGGAATTACTAATAGCATGTGTTAGCTGTGTCTGTGTGTTCGTACATAAAATTTTCATACTAAATAAAACTGATATATTAGAGAGATTTTTGGATGACTTCCTTAGGGAATATCTCCTTCAGTTCGTCTTCCTGTGTGGTATCCTCCTCAACTTGGGCATCACCCTACATCTGATTTATTTCGCTGCTACTGACAACTGATTCGTCATGGAGATCACATCCAGGTTCAGACAACAAAATCGCTTAATATTCTGGAATCAAACTGGGAATAAGTAATGGAATGGACACACCGGGTTCTTTCTCTTCATCTGTCATGTCCGCTTCCATCTCGTCCTCGAATAGGCTGCTCTCTCCACAGCTCTGCTTGACATCGTCATCATTGTCATAATGGTCATCATTGTTTTGAATCTACGGGTCTGCCGACATCGTACTTACTAAAATATAAAGGTGTATCATTATCAACATAAACACAATCTGGTCGTTCACCCTCGTCAGACATAACAGTGGTTGTTTCTTCTGCATAGTTTAGTAGCAAATGTTTAGACTTTAGTAGCAAACGCTGTTTACAACAGTTGCATTTGCATGGAAATTCACTTCTAATCTTGTTGCATAGCAACGCAAAATCAATACCGTCATGGTATATCGTATTATAAAAGTATTTTGCAGCGCTTTGCAAAAATGCGCCCAAAATCAAAGAATAATCGGCTTCTCGCCACTCGCTATTGATAGCGACGAGCCTGAATTCGGCTAAGAACTCTTCGAAGCATACTCGGTCTATAACATAGACATTTTTCACACATATAAAATCTTTCTTTTGAATACAAAAACCACTTAGCTTTGTTCTCCAGGCGTCCATACATCTTGCGCCTGAACATCGTTAACATCTCGTCATTTTCGAGAAGTCTTTAAAAAAATGGGGGCTTCTTCGTGCTTCAGTCACAGCTGCTTGGGTCCACTTGTTAGGTTTTTATATTTGGAAGAGATGCTTACTCTCTATTTTTTTATAGGTACTTACATAATTATTATAATTACTTATTTATTATTTTTGATGTAAGAACTTAATCGTTGTTTTTATTAATTTATTTTTCATTATTTGGTCATTGACAACCATAGTTTTGTGTAAAGTAGAAGCATATTTTTCAAAATTTTGTATGTGTGAGTACCACGAAGCCATTTACATTTTATGTGATTTGTTATAGTTTTACTTGTTGGACATGAACGAGCATGGTGGTTGAGAGCATGTCATGCTCACTCAATATCTCGCTGATGGCGGCGCGTGGGTTGGATCATTCGGTTCCCTTCGAAATGGTTGAGCTGAAAGGTGCCAATACATGCGTCATGTTCGTGAACGGGCGCCGTCGGTTGAGACTGGTCATCTCTTAACTGCCATTGGCTCATTTTAATCTTTATATTTTAAATTCTTATAATAAGCTTTTTTTTCCTTTGCATTGTCTTCACATGCAGAAGCAACAAGTATATGTAACTTAGAATTTTGTAAAACAGATCATGATTTAAAAGAGTGTCCGTGGAGTTTCTTGCACGTTCTTCTCCATAGAGATCTACGCTTTGGAACGTGCAAATAGCTTCCATGTTTTTGACTGACCGACCTTGACGTTTCGCGCCTGTTAATGGTTTATTTGAAATAAAATGCTTTGAATTTGAATATATTTCGCTTAGCACACGCGAAAAATATCTTTGTGCAGTGTATCGTCCTGCACACACGAAAATTATGTTTTTCTTTCATTACATTCTATATTTTATTACTTCATACTCGCGGCGCCTCCACCAAATGTAGGTACCAGGAATTAGAAATTAGCTAGTTATAAACATTTAAACTCATGGAACTTTTAAGGATAAATCTATTATACGTGGGGTCTCAAGGGAATCACTTACAGAATCTCGATAGAAAAAACGAACACATTCTTAGGTCATTATTTGAATTCAAACCTTATCTAAATCTTCTTGAACTTTCTAAGGCTTATATCATTGATGAGGTTGCATATTCTAAGGAGGATATTCTACAGTACCTAATAGGCACCTAGAAAGTACTCAAAGATAGCTCAAATTAATATTAACGTAAGAAAAATTGAAGCCTTTACCGAATTGTAAGAAAAAAACTCATAGAGAACAAGACATATTTTTTTAACAACGCTGTACTTAAAGCCAGGGACATGCCTGCGACACGCGAGTTCCTCATTAAACCATCGCTTGTTTAACCGACTGTGAATCACCCACTTGAATTCTAGTGATTCACACGAAATCTTTTATACGTGACAGAATTTAAATATTTTTTTTAGGATTCCGTTTACTTTGTTTTCTGTCCGTCTACAGATAGACAGACGGAATCGGACGAACATTACGGGAATTCGTCAAGGTATCGAGTTGAAATTAAAACCATATAATATGATCTACAGTTTCTTGAAGCTGTGAAAAAAATCAAACTTCTAAGTTAACGTAAAAAAAGTACGGCCGGTTTATGCCGCAAAAAACGTGTATTTCGACACTCTCAAGGGAATCAAAATTTATAGAGTATTTTCCGCTGTCGTAGAACAATGAAATTTGGCAACTGATACCGTCTTATACTACAAGTATAGGGAAATATCTGAAAAGCTCGGAAAAAACTGCGAGACTCGATTCCTGAACTATTTATAATAATACCTACAAATTTGTACGGAACCCCCTTGGTGGCGAGTCCGACTCGCACTTGCCCGGTTTATTTAAGTATATAATTTCCGTATATCTTTATTTTAAGTATTCACAACTAAGTTCACAATCTATCATAATTATTGTTTGCTTATGTAACTACCTATTGTTTTCACGAAAAACACATTCATCTGAAATTATACAAATATTGTGCTTGTATAATAGAATGCGTGAATGGCAGTTCGCTTGGATCATTCGTGGAGGCATGACGGGTTAAAAGATCACTATTGTGCAATAATAACAACATAATAATAAGAGCCTTTCAATTTAAATATGTCTATACTATAATCTATACTTACTTAATACATAAACCTGAAGAGTTTGTTAATTTGTTGGCTTGAACGCGCTAATCTCAGGAACTGTACCACCCGTAATCTTAGTCAACACAGTCATTCCGTTTGGTTAAGATGTTAAGGATCTTGGTCTGCTCGTCGACACCTGTCTTGATTGGCTGAAGCAGGTGACGAGTGTCAGTCAAAAAGTTACCGGAACGTTGCGGTCGCTTTATCGCCTGAAAAACCTTCTCCTAGCTCACATAAAGGCAATGCTTGTACAGTCCCTAATATTTCCCATGATTGACTATGGTGATGTGTGCTACTACGACCTGAATGCAGATCTCCCTATCCGGCACTGCCCCAACCGTGTCATTCGTGAGACGGTTGGGGCGTCCATGAGGATTTCCCCTCCTGCCATACCAAAAAAAAGAATGCAGATCTCCTCAGTAAACTTGACCGCCTTCTAAATAACTGCATTCGATTCGTCTTCAATCTCCGTAAGTATGATCATGTGTCCGCGCATCGTTCATTATTAAAATACTACCATTATTTTACCACCATAGGTTATCCATTCGTCAGCGCAGAGCGCTGAGGGCCTTGACTAGTCTGTTTTCCGTTCTTAATAATCCTTCTTCTCCCTCTTATCTAACTTCACAAATTCAATTCATCTGCTCTGCGCACAGTAAAAATCTTCGTTCTACAAATAATCTCCTTCTACGCTGTTCCACACACCGCTCTGGGTTTATCCACTCCTCTTTCTTTGTCCAAGCAATCTTCCTTTGGAATGCGCTCCCTCTTAACATCAGGACGGCAACCAGTCGGTTGTCCTTTTAAGGTGAAGGCACGTGAGAACATTCGCAAGAAGTTGGTAGAATCAACACAGCATTAATTCGTTGAATTCGTTTTTTTTTTCTAAACGTCGCTATTTTTTTTAAGTTGTATGTATCTATGTATTTATGATTGTATTTCTTTTCCTCTCTGTGTCTTTCCTGTTGCACCTGCCATATTGTCTCTGCACCCTCCTAAGGTCGACTGGTAGAAAATGCCTAAAGCATTAAGTCCGCCTTTGTACAGTATTTTTACTAGTGTATCAAGTGTTAATAAATAAATAAACTCTGGTCTGATTTGAAAAATTCTTTCAGTGTTACTCGTAGATAGCCCATTTATCGAGGAAGGCTATAGGCTATATATCATCACGCTAAGACCAATAGGAGTGGAGCAGACGAAATTGCGCGGGTCGCGGTGATAATATATAGCCTATGGCCTTCCTCGATAAATGGACTACCTAACACTAAAAAAAAAATTCAAATCGGACCAGTAGTTCCTGAAATTAGCGCAAGCAAACAAACAAACTCTTCAGTTTTATATATTAATATAGATTATACCAAAATTCGCAATATACACGGATTATTTCTCATCTCCTATTTTTCCATACTGGGGTGGGCTAAAAGATTTCACTAAAATCGAATTGACGAAGAGCCTCAATTTAACTCGCACGGCTTTTACAGAATAGGGGGAAGAAGTTAATATCGTTAGAATGGAGGTGACTATTGAGACATCAGTATTAAGGGTGCTCTCTCAAAAAGGCTTAAAAATAGCGTGCAGATGAAGCAGTTTTTCGTCGGCATTTACTAAGAAATTACATCTGAAAAAATTAGGTAGTAATCTACATGATATTGCACGTAACTTGGTTTAGCTAGAATTCATGTATTGGTATCACATAATAGGAAAAAAAATCACCAAATCAACTCCAAATCGTTGAGATGAAACCATTTTACTCCTTCATTTTTTAACAAAAGACTAAAAAAATAATATCTACTGCTGTGCAATACAAACGAAAATAACTTAGTTTTGTTACTTTTTTTAAATATTTATTTGTTTTATTATAAAAAATTAAAAACACGGGTAGCGGAGTGGCTCGCCGAGGTGTAGTTAGCTCCGTTTGTATGCACAAGGTCATTGGCAAATATACAAGCCTAGATGTATGGACATAGAAGTAGAACACAATCATGCTACGCCGACCTCAAATCTACTCATTACTGCTACTATTTTTACTTAAGACCATTAATGTACCTTATTTTATGCAAGTAAATGATATTCCATTTTGTTCTAAATAAATTGTAATAGCGGCAGGAGCAACAGCTAATGCTCGCAGAACTGATTGACAATGCAATGTGACAATGCATAGAGGACCTATTATGTCTGTATGTATGGGTACTGTTTGAAATGATGTTGTTGGAAATGATGACGTTGAAAGGCAAGAGGATGACGATAGAACCTATGACTCTATTGGAATCTGTGCTCTGGCCAATGATGCTAAGCTGATGCTGAACTCCTATTATTGGTAAACAGAGGAATCAGGAAAGCTCATAAACTCACCTGCAGTCTTGATCTCCGTTGCTGAAGCACTAGGCTATACATGTTCGCCTCTCCCGAACATCTCGTCTGCATCGTTCAAAACATCTTGCAACCAGTAGCGTAGCGAGGGGGAGGGGGGCGGAGAGGGCGGCCCGCACCGGGTGACATCCGTTTAGGGGTGACACCCGACCGCTCGATGGCTGATTTTTGTCACTATCGGGTGGCACCCCTCAACGTTTGACGCAATGAAACCTGTCGGAAATAGGGTGCAAGAATTTTTGAGCTCGCTTCCCACGCTGTTGCATTTTGCACTCTCTAGCTTCCTGAGATTTTCTGTATAAATCAACAAAAAACTTAAATTCAGAATGAATGATCAAAATACAATAAAACCCTTCCGAGTCGAGGTACAAAAATTTCTTTAGTGTTCTGCATTTAGGGTGACCCTAGTTCGTTGACTTTTTGTCACGGTCGGGTGTCACCCCCTAACGGACGACATAAGTAATTAAACCTGTACGTGGTGGGTTGTGAGAAATTTCGGGCTCGCTTCGCTCGCTCTTGCATTCTGCACTCTCTTTGCAAAAAAAAATACGAGCTCCCTTCGCCCGCTCTTGTGCTCTGCGTATTCTACTTCTTTAGCTTTGGGTTTTGTGCGTGTGGGTGGAATGTCCACCATGTACCGGTGGCGCGTCGCCGTTGGTCTTGTGGTCCGATGACGGAAGGGGCTTGGCGGAATTAACCCCCCCCCCCCTTCCGAAAAATAGCTTACGTTTACCGTGACAAGAATGAAAGGCCAAAGGCGCCACTCATAATTATTTGGTCGCCCATAATTATGAGTGCCGCATTTCATTTGTGGGCATCAAAAAGTTTATTTTTTACTTCAGGGGTGACAGAGACAAAGTCAAATTAATTGTATTAGCGAAAATCCACAGACGGAATTTTTACACCCAATGACTAGCGTTACCGACATGGCGTTTCTTTAAACATTATTCCAAAATAACTAACCTTAACCAGCGGTCGTTATCCTCGTTTTTTTTATTCGACCTTGTAAATAGCCTTTCCCCCAAAAATAATCTTTCAGATAGGTTCAAATCATGATTATCTGTCACTTGTTATTTCATCAACACGCGTGGTATCTTAGTGGCATCGATGTGGTATCACAGTGCTCCGGTATCTTACGATATCTGTGAACTGATACCGATGATATTTCTTCAGTTTCTCATATCTTTTGATGCTGTATGCGTGTTGTGTTCACTTTTATCTCGAGGCTTATGTGTATTTTGAACCGTTTTCTGTCTCTGTTCAACTTCCCTCTTTGATTATTTTTATGAAGACACTAAAATATGCAAACCATTTTTGTATTTGCTAATAATAAAATATCTATTAGCGTAAACAATAATGAAGGAATTTTTTAAATATCTTCATCAACGGTGTCAGAGGCTACGTCAGATTTCCCTGTATAGCTAATAACCAAGTTCGTCATGACGCTTCTTTTTAACCGTCCGAGGAGGTTCTATGTTCGGCTGTATAAATCTGTTTTTTTTTATTATGTATGTTCACCGATTTCTCCGCCAATTGTGGACCGATTTTAAAAATTCTTTTTTTATTCGAAAGCCTATACTCCTGAGGTGGTCCCATTGTCACCAAGTTAGAATCTGATGATGGGATCCCATGAAAATCGAGGGAAACCCTCAAATTTATAAGCACATATACTGTTTTTCATAAACGCAATTCAGCTGATGATGGAAGGTATGAGCCAGGATCTGATGATCCCATGAAAAATGTTTGTTCAGCGATATTTTCGCCAATTGTAAACCGATTTGGATGATTCTTTTTTTGTTTGGAAGAGTAATTTCTCGGACTGGTCCCATTTAAATTTGGTGAAGATCTGATGAAGAACTTCGGAGGTAGGCAACGGAACTCTTCAATAAATGATAGCAAATGGGTCGGAATTTCTGAAATCGCATGTCTGTTGATTGTTTACACCACCTCCAAAAAATAAATAACTTTTCTAGTCTATTAAAAATAAATTAAAGTTAATTTGATTGATCGAAAAAATAACGAGATAAGTAGGTATAACAATTTAATATTTAAAAAAACCTTTTAACAAAAAAATAAAACCGACTTCCGAAATTAAAGTTATTTCTTACTTTGTAGTGTTTTGTTTTTGGAAGTCGGTTTAATTTTTTTGTTAAAAAGTTTTTTTAAATATTAAATTGTTATACCTACTTATCTCGTTATTTTTTCGATCAATTTAATTAACTTTAATTTATTCTTAATAGACTAGAAAAGTTATTTATTTTAATTCTGTGTTCACTGTTAGTTTTTAGAAAAACTGGTTAGATAAGTAATAAATATAATTTGCATACAAAATCACTGTTATTGATTTCTCTACCATTGCAGTCACATGAAATGTGTGGAAGTGGAAGTTTATAAGTCGCTTTTTCACCAACCATAATATGAAATCCTCTAAGATCAAGATTTTTCTTAAATTCTCTATTAAATTGACGCTTAGTTGACAATCTGCGTGACCCAACGGCTAGCTTGTACCTCGGACGAAGGATAAGCATTCCACACAACGTGGCAATGCTGCCCGCTGTTTGGCTACATTACCAGTTGCCAGCGATACGGAAAATTTTTCGACGCCATATTTTAAATTATTTTAAATTTTAGTCAGTTACGAGTTTTTTTTATGTAAGTGTATCTAAAGTTTTACCTAGTTATTAAAAAAACCGGCCAAGTGCGAGTCGGACTCTCACACGAAGGGTTCCGTACCATAAACCGTAACTTTTATTATTTGTTGTTATAGCGGCAATAGAAATACACAATCTGTGAAAATTTCAACTGTCTACCAGCTATTACGGTTAGATAGATGGAGGAACGGACAGCGGAGGCTTAGTAATAGGGTTTCGTTGGTTACCCTTTGGGTACGGAACCTTAAACATAAATAGGAATACTAGACAAACAGATCTGTTTTTATGTTAAGTACCCATTTCAGTATGTCCACTTTGATGAAGTCATCTAATAGGACCTTTATATACTCGTTCCCATTGTGTTTTGTAATTGTATACCTAATCTTAGCTACATCATGGCATCAAGGTTGGTTATCAACAGCGAGGTAGATCCTCTACTCAAATTATTGAACCACGATTACACTTAATTTTTTGTTGGAGCGAATCTATAGGACTCAATATTATCCAATATTGAACTCGTTACCGCAAATCATGACTTCCTTCCTGTCAGTTACATCTATAACCATTCCTTCCGTTCTCTCTTTTGCTTTATCTTTTGCACTTTTAATTTAATAAATATGATATAATCTTGAAGATCATCAGCTGGACAAAGGCCTTCAACGTCGCCACATTCACGGAACATTTTCGAAAGAGTCACCGCGGCCCTGGAACGCAAAGGGAGGCACTAGGAGGAACACGGATGGGTTTTAGTCAGTAAGAGTCTGACACTCCCTGCCGCTTCGCCCAGAGCAGAAGGAGTCATTTGAGGATTTTCCATAATTCTAGTCCTGACTGCCTGATTTTTGATAGTCTACCGAATAGATTTTGATGGTCTAGTGTTTTGGTGTTTAAATCAACCTGAAATTTGAATATCGTAAAAAATAGTCTGAAGGCAGAAAATTTGACACCTTTAAGAAAATTTAACCCTTTTTTCTTACCAAGGGCTGTTTTTAACCGACATCAAAAAAAGGAGGAGGTTCCCAATTCGGTTGTATTTTTTTTTATGTTTGTTACCTCATAACTCCGTCATTTATGAACCGATTTGAAAAATTTTTGTTTCATCTAAAAGGATATACTCCTCAATTGATCCCATTGTCACCATGTCAGAATCTGATGATGGGATCCCACGAAAATCGAGGGCAACCCACAAATTTTATAGGCACATACAATGTTTTTCATGAATTTTCTAACGCAATTTAGATATTTGTGCCCGGTAATCATCATCTCATGTTGCTGAGCTGATGATGAAAGGTATAAATTAGGATCTGATGATAAGATCCCATGAAAAATGTTTGTTCAGCGATACTTTCGCCAATTGTCAGCCGATTTGGATGATTCTTTTTTTGTTTGAAAGAGTATTTTCCTGGACTGGTCCCGTTTCAATTTGGTGAAGATCTGACGAAGAACTTCGGAGGCAGGCAACGGAACTCTTCAATAAATGATAGCAAAGGGATCGGGATTGCTGAAATCGCATGTTTTTTTAGTGTTTACACCAGTTCTTAACATAACATTGCGCTGGTACGCTGTTAATAGGTACGCAGGTACCTAGGTACCACCAAAAAGTGAAAAATAAAAAACTTTTTACAAAAATACAACCGACTTCCAAAAACAAAAAACTACAAGGTACAAAATAACTTCAGTAGAAAGAAAAGAACTTTAATTTCTGAAGTCGGTGTCAAAAAACGAAAAAATTCACCAAAAACACCAAATGCTTCAAAGTAACCAACCAGTAGTAAGTATTAGTTAGTAAGAGAACTCTGATGAACGAACAATGAATGTCTGATGATGATGAGAATGCCAACTCTGATGGCAAATACCATGACGCCTATACAACTGCCACAGAGAACGGTGTTCGTTCGGCGTTGTTCATTCGCGAGACGAACATGGGGTCTAAAAAGGCCTCTTTAGTGGAATCATAAATATTAATCATACACGGGTAGCACGGGTCGATCTTAAAGGTTAAGCAACGCTTGCCAAGTTTGGTCTGTGGATGGGTGACCATCTTAACATACTGAGTTTCCTCCGTGCCTCGGAAAGCACGTTAAGCCGTTGGTCCCGGGTGTCATTTGTAGATCTTTGGCAGTCGTTACGGATTGTCAGAAGCCAGTAAATCTGACTCCAGTCTTACCAAGAAGTACCTATTACCGTGTTACCCAGTTAATGGGTTGCGCAGGTCTGGTAGGCAGCCGCTCCACGTAAAACACTGGTATTCAGCTGAATCCGGTTTGACTGGAAGCCGACCCCAATGTAGTTGGGAAAAGGCTAGGCAGATGAATATTTATCATCATCTGCCTAGCCTTTTCTCAACTATATTGGCTTCCACAACCCATTAACTGGGTAACACGGTACTTCTTGGCAAGACTGGAGTCAGATTTACTGGTTTCAGACAATCCGTAACGACTGCCAAAGATCTACAAATGACAGCCGGGACCAACGGCTTAACGTGCTTTCCGAGGCACGGAGGAAACTCGGTATGTCAAGATGGTCACCCATCCACAGACCAACCTTGGCAAGCGTTGCTTAACCTTTAAGATCGACCCGTGCGGCTGTTATTATTTAGCCACGAGCTCCTCGATGATAAATATTAATCTTACAAAAATCTGTCACATTTCATTTTCATCAAGATTGATTGAGAAAATTTGACAGTGAGGGTTAGCTCGATGTGCTTTCTGTTTCTGTAAAGTGGCCCCTCGTTTGTTTTTTGGTCAATTTTGATTCTATTTTAACTTTTTTGTTATATATTTGTATATTTCTCGATAAACTGTTTAGATAAATAATATGTTTAGATATTAAACTGCTCTTTTAAGGACCTAACTACCTACCTACTTATCGCCATGGCAAGTGAATACTTAATCTTTTTAAGTTTGAATAACTTCTGTTTGTTTTGACTTTCTTCGACCTGATATAATCCTATTACCTACCTATTATTTAATAAAGTTGAATTTGTATACTCTGAACTGAACTTAAATAAATAAAATAGCTGTAGGCACGCATTTTGCAGACGAAGTATTTTTTCTTTCTTACCATTTTATTTATTTGAACCTCCTAGTTATCAAACATCGCAAGGATAGAAGACCACAGCATGCATTTACTAGGTGAAAAACTTAACATAAATCTATGTACCTACATAACAAAGTATCTACCTACCTGCTTTCTCGCAGACAGTTTCCCTGATACCTGACTAATCCCTGTATCAACATATTAAACTGAGTAATTAAGACACTCCGTAATTAATTACCTACAATCTACATGCGACACCGCGTGGGTAGAGTCAATATACTTGCCGCAGATAACATTATGACGACAGGTTTAACAACGATTTTAAATCGCAAAAAAAAAACAGAAATGTTGAAGAAAACACCTTTATACCCACAATTCACAAAACACGAGAAATTTGTTGAAAATCTCCACCTGAAAAATTTAATTAAATTAAAATTAAATAATCATTTATTTCAATCCATTCAGATCATAATCAAGATTTTGAACCACAATAATTATAATTAGATTGTGCGTTTATGAACCACTGCTGCAGGGTATCAGCTGGGCCTGTCGCCTTGCAGCAGTGATGTCGCAATTTTGTGTTGTTAATGTATTACTAACATAGTTTGTAAGTTTTTTGTTACTAACACTTTGAGTCTTGGTACTTGTAATAAATGTTATTATTATGCACAGACAAAACCTTAGGTTTCCCCGAAGAGGTCACCAAAACGAAGCCAGGCTACGGACGCTAAGAAGTCTACATCGGGCCCATGTAGGACCCGATAAAAGCGTCCGTGAAGCTCCTTGCTCTGCCATACCTCCCTGCGGTCGTTAGTATCTAATACCACAGGTTTGCGCCAGTTCTCGTTAGCCAAGGAGAGCACGGTAAGGCCTTATTATTATTATTATAATATAAATAATAAATAAAATTTAAAATGTCAAAATGAAACCTAACCTAAATTAAAATCACAAAATAAAATAAAATTAAAATCATAAATATCATCATAAAAGTACATGAGAATTTCAGTAACGTACCTGCCTCTGAGTCATTTGTTTGTTCGTTAGAACATTAATCATACAACAATGTTTAATGTACTGACAATCAAATATGTTCGCAAATACGCTCAGAACGGTGTTGGCGGTGGTCCGGAGCCTGCGCCCCAGAGATGTGCACCGCTTTCGCATCGTTGTGTAGAAACATTCGACATCGGGCATCGGCGAACATCCCCGAGGCGCTGCAATGCCGGGGCAGCCCCAACACGCCCTGAACGCGTTATTATACTGAACACGTAGAGCGTTGTACTGCTTCTGGGTATATGACACCCACAGGCTGGCTGTGTACAGGGACGTACAAAAGGCTCTGAAAAGAGTTATTTTGACGGCAACAAACCTGCGGGCCATCATATTATGATCGAAAAAGATGGAGGTTTTCTAATAACCGCTTGTGACTTGTCCAGAAAGCAGTCTGGAAGGTGCACCATAAAAACAATGAAAAACCCTGCGGTCCCTGGTTGGTGGCTGTAAAAATAATCTGGCAAAATAGGGCATTCTTCTCCGAACCCAAACGCAGTGCCAGTGCGGAGCCTCTTCACAGGACATGTAGGTATCACTCGTGCACATCCACCTGACCATCCACGATTAGGCCAATGATAGAGCGGTACAGATTGATCAATACTGGTCGACCAAAATCTGATATGAGTCAACCGACACGAAAAGAAGAAGAATGGAAAAAAAAACCGAAGAAAACTGGAAAACTTGGACAGACACGCGTCTTGATAATGTAGGTCTCAGTTTGTTTCATTGTTTGTCAGCATCAAACATACACTGGTACACAGTTTTTCCGAGAAACTCTACAGTCCAACAAACTGACACATCATGTTCTTGTTATGTCAAGTATTTTTTATTTGATTGTTTGTAATCTCAAAACAAATGAGCATCATCTCTCCGTCATGGAAACAAACAATCAAATAGCAGTTTGATTTTATAAAAACAACATTTTTACAATTCACATGACGAAATTCATTAGTTTGCCCGAGCATGGATTTTTAAAAAGACAAATGAAGAGCAAAATTGCCTCACCTTGGGAATACATCCACAGATTCCAAACAAGATAGGTGTGTCCTGACTTCTGCAGCATGACAGTAGATGTCTTTAGCGTGATCGAAGAATTCGACCGTGACTTTGGCGTGATCAAACATACAAAAATCTTTGTCGTTTAAGTCGATGGGCGACGAGAAAACTAATATATTTAACTTTTTGCCATTGCATAGATAGCCTAGTTGTTAAAACAGGAATAGAGGGGCTTATTTGTTCCGATTGAAAATCATGTCTTGTAAATGACATTTTGACTAACAGATTTCAGTACCAGTCTTCATCTCAAGGTTCAATCATCTCTTTAGTTCTCTTAACGCTTCAATACCTACTTCAATACCTCATTAATTCAACCGAAACACATCCACTGCTGGACATAGGCGACCATCACTTCAGCGAGCACTGCTACTTAAGTTTGGCGTTTCTTCGGGCTACGTCGGTAACCTTGGTTCTTTTGCGAATTTCTTCATTTCTGACTCGATCGCGCAAAGAAATTCCGTGCATAGCCCTTTACTGCTGCTTAACTTTACATAACTGCCTTTTAGGTGTCTTTAAACGTTCTAATGAGGCCCATAACACCTATTAAAGTCTAAATATAGAAATCATCTAACCTACGTCAAATATCAGCTCCTCCGTAAGCATGTTCGCACTCAAACCATCATTACCGCACCTCATTCGTCTCAAACCACTCGACACTAATCTCCCGACACACTCGAACTGATAACACCGTTCGTAGTAACTGCAGCTCTGCTCAGCCAATGAGAGCCTCGCATTCATTCACGCCCTCGTCTCATGGGTGTCATGAGATCTCTCAGTGCGGTCCATGCCTCTCTCACAGTCGTGTCACTGAGATATGATAAAATGATAAGTAATCTTGCTAATGCCTTGACAAATAGGAATCTAAATCCTGTGTAGCCGTGCCTCCGAGTTGTCTTATGTGACATATAGGGTTAGCACTTGTGTTTTTGCTTCATTTTCAGAATCATAATAAAAATCAGAACTTTATTTGCCCAAAATGTAGGTACGATATAAGATAACTTACACAAATACATAAGATCAGCTACATTTTACCTTACGGTATGCAAATCATTAGGTACAATAATAAAATAAATAGAAAATGCAAATAGAATTAACAATAAAAAAACAAAAGCCAAAAAAATTATCATATAAATTAAAAATCTAAGCTAAAAATTCGCAATAATATGTCATTTTCATAAAGACCATACTATACTTTTATATAATGCCTTATTTCCTGAGTTCGTATTCAAGGTCGGGCAAAAAGTGTTATAAGGCATTTCCGTTAGGAATTTCTCTGTGACTGCAAGGAGTTTGAAAATGAGTGGTGTGACACCCCCATGCCTCGGATAGTACATTGAGTGATGAATTTTTAGCAGGGAATGAAGGAGAATCAAAACAATGTCCTGATTCTTCCTGTAATCGTGGTATCTTCAATTTGTACTGTGCCGTGAGTTGTAGCGGTTGAGGTTTCATACCTTATGGGGTACCTGACTCCCTAGCCCTTTCATCGGCTTCTTCTAAAATTCCACTCATTTTTGGGACCTTTATTTCCCTAGTTCTTCGGCCACTGTGTTATTGGCCTAAGTCCTTATGGAAATCTAGGGATATCCATATCGAACTATGTTTTCCACCTCGAATTTAAAAACCGGTGCTTGCCAAAACATTACCCTCTTTCTGGGGCAAAGTCGGATAAAAACCAGCCAAGTGCGAGTCGGACTCGCACACGAAGGGTTCCGTACCATAAACCTTAATTTGTTGTTATATAAGTAATACATAATCTGTATAAAATTTCAGCTGTCTACCTAGGTATTACGGTTCTTGAGATACAGCCCGCTGACAGACAGACGGACGTACGGACGGACAGCGGAGGCTTAGTAATAGGGTTCCGTTGGTTACCCTTTGGGTACGGAACCCTAAAAACTGAGTGTATTCAGGTCGTGATGCCATTGCGTCAGCAACATTTAAATAATACAACCGGAATCTTCAGAAATCCCAATTGACGTCTTTAAGCTGTTATGGCAATAGCTTTCTTCAACTTGATGGGTTTCCCAAACAAGTTGCCGAAATTCCGCCCAGTATTTTTCCTAACATCTCCATCACCTAGTAATTACTGGTTTAGAAACTAAAAGAACTTGAATTATGATAACTATAGATATCTGTTGAGTACTAGCTGTCGCTCGCGGCTCCGCCCGCATGAATTTTGAAAATTATCCTAAGGGAATATCATCATCATCTGCCTTTTCCCAACTATATTGGGGTCGGCTTTCAATCAAACCGGATTCAGCTGAATACCAGTATTTAACGTGGAGCGGTAGTTGCCAACCAGACCTCCTCAACCCATTAACTGGGTAACACGGTAGTTCTTGGCAATGAAAAATACTCGTGGGATAAAAAGTATCCCATGTATCATTCCAGACTATAATCTACCTCTGTGCCAAATTTCATCAAGATCCGTTCAGCCGTCCTGACGTGATTGAGTAACAAAAATCCATCCATACATCTATGCGAACATTGTATATATATATATTTTAGTGGCTATTAAAACAAATATTCTAGAAACCCAATAAACTATTTTGGGATTTGATTTTTCAACTGGATAATTTAGGTGAACTGGTTTTGTGTTGTTCTGTTATGTAGTAAACTATTATCTCGTCGATATTCTCAATCATAACTTGTTGGTAAGATATTTTTAGATTATAAACTGTTGTGACGTTGATTGAGTCAAAACTGGAACTTTAAAGTGACGTTGAATATGTAAATCAAAGCTGTTGTGTTTTCTACGTCTACACGTCCTTTGCTATATCTGAAAGAAATCCCTAGAGTCCCCTTTGTCTACCAAGGGATTGCACTCTGGGGATTTCTTAGTCTTCCATTAGGGATCTATCCCTAATGGAAGGGAAGGCTTGCGTGAAGTGATCACGAAGTGACCAGCCAATCAATAGAGAAGATGCAAATTCAGAATTTATGACAATATTGTTAATAAAATGATAAAAAAGTGTCAAATAAACGTCATTGCAACATTTTTATTCTAGTTAATATCGATTTTTAACCAAAATAATTAATTAAAGTAACGTAAAACGGAACGTATTTAAAAACATCAATTAGCGTTTTGTGACGTCACTGCTGTTTTGAGAACGAAAAGGCAACCTTACGTATTTGAGTTAGGACAGTTCTTGACCAGTGGCAGACAGGAGTGACGTCATTGTCCGTTTCCGCGCGAAAATTTTAAAATATCGGTTTAAAAACGCAATTTAGGAAATAATTTTCATTTCTTATTTATGTGGTGGTCTATTCTAGATGGAGTTCTTTAAAATTAAAACAAAAATGTAAATATTGCACGTTCTCTATTCTGCCTGTCTATTCTGTTGACACCTCACCGCGTACACTTAGTTGGAGTGAACGACAAGTGAGCTGTCATTCCATCTTGTTTTTATAGTTTGAAAGCTTTCTTGTTGTTCACTTCGCCTAAGTTTTCACTTCGACATGTTTACAGAATCGCACTGCTGTAAACATGTCATTCCATCTTGATTACTTGGATTGACTTCGTCATTTTTCTCTCAGCTCATTTCACGCAAGCCTTCGATCTGTTTACAGAATCGCAATGCTGTTGATGCTTTTGTGCGACGGGCTTTTACTCGCAATACTCGCTCCAGCCCGCATAGCATAGGTAGAAATTACCGCTGTTTGGTGAGTTCCGACCGCCAAGCGAGCATCGCCGAGCGTGTGTCGCTGAGCGAGTACAATCTTTGATAGCTCTTGTCGTTGCGATCAACTAGAGGTAAGAGCCGCTCACCGGTAGTGTGAACCGCCAGCTATTGACTATGAATGTATATGTCTCTTTTACTCACACGAGATCTATATCTTTTGACCCTTTCCTCAGCGAGCAAATGGTCGATAGCTACTCGCTTCCTCGCCGGCGGTGAGACAATTAAGTGCCTTACTCTCTGACTAACTAGTTACTGCCGAGTGTCATCGAACAAAGATAAAAGCCTATACATCTATGTACAGCCTACTAAGAAGAAGAAGAAAAAGAAGCAGAAGTTTCGTAGAACAGGGGAGAAACAGTATGTGCCTCAGGATTTGAGGCCGAGAACCATGAATTGAGCGGTATCAGCGGGTCTAAAAAGGCCACTTTAGCAGAATCATAATAATAGGTCTTTACCAATGAAATTGCCGTTTTGTATGAAAAAATTTAAACGAATTTTTGGGGGCCGAGTCACCCGCGTCCGTAGGAGAATACCCAATGTAAGACCCTACACGTGGTCCCCGGGTGGTGCTAATCAGGTGACACTAACTGGTGGTAGGCTTCGGCCGATGGCTTGTGACCACCCACTGGGCAAAGACGTACCGCCAAGCGGCTTAGCTGTGTTCCGGTACGATGCTCAGTGTAGCCAATTCAGAGGAGTTGGGTCGACATAGTTGTTCCAATGCAGGCAGACCTAGCCAGGCTAGCCCTGGCATGGGCGTATCGGGAGACTAGTCTTGGAGGGTAGCGGGATCCGAGGCACGGTGCACCGCTGGCCGACCGCAGATAGTTGGGGGCCCAAGTAGTGTGCTAGCCACACATGAAAGGCTGCCCCGCCATCTGACGAAAAATCCCGGAATGCACCATCGTGCTGGTTGGCGACCAGATGAAAGGGCCCGATGGACATTCCCGGGGGGGCTCGGGCGTCCCCGCAGTCTCCAGACTAGTCCCCCAAAGATGTCGTCCTGTCAGGGCGTGCCTGAAGGTTAGCAGCTTGGAACCTCATTTCACTTCCTTCTCCTCAACCTCCATCACTCAAGTTTATCAATGAACAGGAATAAAAAGAGAAAAGCTGTACAGCGGCAGCACGTCCTTTCGCATAAAGTGCACCTCTCTAATATACGAGGTCTGCACTCAAATCTCGCCGCAGTCCATCACCATCTTGAGACCGAGAAACCAGCGCTCTTGTTCCTGTCTGAGACGCAGATCGGATGTCCGTCGGACGTGTCATACCTGTCTTACCCTGGGTTTACCCTGGAGCACCACTTTAGACCCCGCGCGGGCGTATGCATGTACGCCCGGGACGACATCTGCTATCGGCGTCTCCGCTACCTTGAAGACTCCAGGTTCTCAACGCTGTGGGCTATGGTGGACACAGGTCTAGACAAAATTGTCTATGCATGCGTCTACCGTTCGCACAGTGGTGATTTGGAGACAACTGGGCTTACACAGCACCTGAGTGAGGCGGCGGATGCGGCTCAGCAGCGGTACCCTTCTGCCCAATTGGTGTTACTGGGGGACTTCAATGCCCACCATCAGGAGTGGCTCTTCCCATACCAGTGCACAGACCATGCTGGACGTGAGACGCGAAAGCTAGCGCTTGCGTTAAATCTTACCCAGCTGGTCCAGGGGCAACGAGGGTGCCGGATGTTGATTCGCACACTGCCAATTGCTTGGACCTTCTGCTGACAACAGATCCAGACCGCTATTCGGTGTCGATTTCATCACCACTGGGTAGTTCCGACCACTGTCTGGTGAAGTCTGTGTCTGTCTACTCTCCGCCCGATCCTAGCCCAAGAGGCACCCGGCGGGTATGGCGATACAAGTCAGCAGATTGGGATGGCATGCGATCTTTCTTCGCATGTTACCCTTGGCAGCCTACTTGCTTTTCTTCCACTGATGCTACGTCGTGCGCGGACGCCGTGACGGATGTGTTGCGGAGGGGAATGGAGTACTACATTCCGTTCTCTAACATAGCAATATCTGGCGAAGCTCGTCCTTGGTTTGGTGCCGAGTGCAATCGCGCCGATGCGCTTAAGCACGCGGCGTACCTAGCATGGGTCGACGCTCGTACGCGCAAAGCAAATGACGTGAGTCAGAAGAAGAGAGCCTTCAACAGGGCTGCTAAGTCCTGCAAGAAGGTGTTGCGGAGGGCTCGGTTTGACCACATTAGCCGAATAGGGAACAAACTTGCTTCATACCCAGCAGGTAGTAAGGCTTTTTGGTCCCTGGCTAAGTCGGTCGAATCGAACTTCTGCCGCCCCTCACTACCACCACTGCTGAGACCCGACGGGACGCTGGCCCACTCCGCTGAGGAGAAAGCGAACTTGTTTGCTTCTTTGTTTGCGGAATCTTCACGTCTGGATCCTGGTGGCGCGACGCCCTCCGCCTCTCCTGGTGAATGCGAGTCGAGTATGTCGAACATTCGCATTCATCAGAAGGACGTCCGTAGGGTGCTGCGTAACCTAGACGTGAACAAGGCTAGTGGTCCCGACGGGATACCGGCAATTGTTCTGAAGACTTGTGCGCCTGAGTTGTCTCCGATCTTGACACGCCTATTTCGCCTTTCGTTTGAGACTGGAAAAGTGCCGAAGGCTTGGAAGCAAGCTAACGTGCAGCCCGTGCCCAAGAAGGGTAGTCGAGCTGACCCGTCGAATTATAGACCCATCTCGGTAACGTCCATACTCTGTAAGACTATGGAACGCGTGCTGAATCATAAGCTCCTGGCGTACCTAGAAGCGAATGATATCCTTAGTGACCGGCAATACGGGTTTCGCCGAAATCGGTCAACTGGGGATCTTCTAGCGTATGCCATTCACATCTGGAGTGAGGCCATAGAGAAGCACGGGGAGGCACTGGCGGTCTCCCTTGACATCTCGAAGGCCTTCGACAGGGTCTGGCACGATGGCCTTATTAGTAAGCTTCCTTGCTTCGGTCTGCCCGCCGGTTTGTGTGATTGGATCGCAGATTTCCTGAGGGATCGGTCTATCCGAGTGGTCATAGATGGCTGCTCGTCTGGACTGCTGGATATTAATGCCGGGGTTCCTCAGGGGTCGGTGCTTTCGGCAACACTGTTCTTGCTGCATATTAATGATCTGCTTAAACCCGGTACCTTTGGGTATGCAGACGACAGCACTGTTGCTGAAAGATACGTGTCCGACGCACGAGCTGGTGGGTCGCAGATCCGGTCTCTCCGGGAGGCAATGGTTGAGCGCTTGAACGTGTCCCTACAGGCGGTCTCTGATTGGGGCGATGCCAATCTGGTCAAGTTCAATGCTGCTAAGACCCAAGCGTGTCTATTTTCCGCCAAAAGGAGCCAATTCCGCCCAGCTCCATCTTTCCACGGTGAAACCGTGCCGATAACCGACCATCTTGAGCTTCTTGGGGTTACATTAACATCTACTCTCAATTTTGGCCCTTACATAGAGGCAAAAGCTCAAGTGGCTGCAAAGAAGTTGGGGATTCTGGCTAAGGTGAGGCGGTACTTCACGCCGGAACAGCTGCTCAAACTCTATCAAGCGCAAGTTCGATCGTGTATGGAATACTGCTCTCATCTTTGGGATGGAACTGCCAGATACCAGCTTGATGCCCTTGAGTCAATTGAGAAACGAGCCAAGAGGATCATCGGCAATGAGAGGCTCGTCGCGTCGAAGCTCCAAAGTCTTGAACATCGACGACGAGTTGCTAGCCTGTCGGTTTTTTACCGGTTGCATTTTGGGGAATGTGCGACGGAATTGCATAATTTAATTCCGCCAAGCCCGTTCCATCATCGGACCACAAGACGAACGGCGATGCGCCACCGGTATATGGTGGACATCCCACCCATACGCACAAAACGTTTTGGGAACACATTCATAGTGCGTACAGCTAAGGAGTGGAATTCCCTGCCGGAGTCTGTGTTTCCTGATAGCTACAACCTGGGAGTCTTTAAATCAAGAGTGAATAGGTTATTTCTAGGCAAGCGTGCTCCATCTTCGACCACATCCTCGCTTACCATCAGGTGAGATAGTGGTCAAACGCGTGCCTATCAAGAGTAAAAAAAAAAAAAAAAAAAAACGAATTTTTTCATGTATTTTTTATTTGTATTAATCGAAGTAATCACCCATGCAATCAATGCATATTTGCCAACGCAGTTTATTGATGCCCTTCTTAAAGAAATCAGCTGGATCCCGTCCAGCTGATTTCTTTAAGAAGGGCATCAAATTCTTCAAAGGCATTTTGTACTGCCTCTCGGGTATTGAATTTTTTTCCCGCCAAGAAGTTATCCAAATTCTGGAAAAAGTAGTAGTCTGTAGGCGCAAGGTCTGGTGAGTAGGGCGGATGACGGAGAGCTTCCAACCCCAGTTCTTGCAACTTGGAGACCGTCTGCTGTGCAGTATGAGGTCGTGCGTTGTCGTACAGGAGCAGCGGAGACGAGCGATTGACCAATGCTGGTTGGAGATGTGCCAGCTTCTGCATCATTGTGTTCAGCTCTTCACAGTACACATCTGCAGTAATGCTCACCCCGTTTGGTAAGAAGCTGTGATGAATCACACCGGCGCTAGACTACCAAACAGTGACCATCACTTTTCTAGGGGTAAGTTTTCGTTTAGGGCATTGTTTAGGTGCTGAACCAGGATCCAACCAACTTGCTGAGCGCTTGCGGTTATCAAACAGAATCCATTTTTCATCGCAGGTAACAATGCGGTTCAAAATTCCTTCATTTGTGTGTCTGTTGAGCAGTGCAAGGCACGTCTCGACGCGTAAGTACTTCGCGATTTTTTACCTTGCCAATTTGACGCAAATGGACCAATATTGTTTTGACGCTAACTTCGAAAGCTGCTGCTAATTCAGCCGTAGATTGTGTATCATCAGCTTCCACAATCGCCTTTAATTCGTCATTGTCGACCAAAGTCTTCGGACGACCGCGAGGTTTATTTTTCAGGTCGAAATTTCCAGAACGGAAGCGAGCAAACCAATATCAGGTGGTGCGTTGGTTTGTAGTGTTAGCTCGGTAAACGTCGTTGATGTTGCGTGCCGCGTTGCTGCCACGACGGTATTTATATTCCATAATTACTCGAATTTTTAACGTATCCATGATGACGAAAAAGATTGAAATGCGATGAAAATGTAACACTAATCAATAAACAAATGACTAATTTTGGAAAAAAAAAACCATGTTTTTAAAATAAAATTAATTTTAAATTAGAATTCTTAGCCAAACAAAAATTATTTTGATTTGAAATGGCCAGTACTGCAGAACGGCAATTTCATAAGTAAAGACCTAATATTAATAAACACACAACAATCTCTCAAATTTCATCTTCATCTTTATCGTTAACGCATTAGGTTCAAGGTTGATTGGGAAAAGACAGTGACGGGTAGCGTGATGTACTTTCTGATTCTGCTAATGTGGTCTTTTTAGACTCGCTGAATTTAGTAGTTGTGGACAAAATGTAGAACCAATTTAAACATTTGTATAACAAAAATGCTAGTCGGACTCTCACACGAAGGGTTCCGTACCATAAACCGAAAAAAACACGGTTCGTGTATGAGAGCCCCTTAAATTTCTAATTCTGTTACGGTTCTAGGTGGGTAGGCCTCTGGTGTGGGACGCAACATGTGTCGACACCCTTGCGCCATCACATGTTCCAAGTACAGCGAGCTGTGCCGGTGCTGCGGCTGCTGAGGCCCTCAAGCGGCGCAAATACTGTAACCTTATTGGTAAATACAGTTTTGAGCCGTTTGGGGTCGAAACGCTAGGGTCATGGGGTCTGAGTGCGCGTCTCCTTTTTAAGGACATTTCTCGCCGACTGGTCGACACTTTGCGTGAGGCTGGCTCGTTCTTTGCTCAAAGAATTAGCATTGCCATTCAACGTGGCAATGCTGCCAGTCTTCTGGGCACGTTTCCGGATGACAGTGATGCGGAGGAATTTTTCGACGCCTGATCGTATTTGGTTTTGTATATTCATAATGTATATAGTTATTTTTATTAGTTATTTTGAAATATATTTATAACTATTTTTACGGTTCTTGAGATACAGCCCGCTGACAGACAGACGGACGGATGGACGTTCAGCGGAGAGCGGAGCTTAGTAATACAGTTCCGTTAGTTGCCCTTTGGGTACGGAACCCTAAAAACTAAAAAAGTTAGCAGTTTTATATAGATATCTTGGTAAACGACGAACGTTCAAATGCTTAGGAATAGAAAAAAAAATTATGTGGTCGTAAAGTAAAAACTTGCAGCGCTGTTGTTCATGCTGTTTTATTTCCGTCATGCATCTGACACACCTTGTGTCAGCAAACTATAGAGAGGGGCTTGTCCGGTTTTCATGTGAATTTTATAGAGCTCTACACAGGCTACAGTTCGGTATATACTGTACTAGTTGACCCGCGCAACTTCGTCTGCGCCACAATTTTCATTACTACTCCGATCCAGTGGTCCAGTGATTCCTGAGATTAGCGCGTTCAAGTAAACAAACAAACTCTTCAGCTTTATTTGTATAGAAGTATAGATAATGCTTTTCATTTTCATATAGGCCTTGTTTCTGTACTGAATAAATTCAAAAATGGAACAGCCGGTCGATTCTGTAAGCAAGTCGAAGTGAAGGCATGCGTGAAGTGAGTTGAGAGAAAAATGACGAAGTGAAGGCTTGGGTGAAGTGATTACGAAGTGAGCAGTCAGTCCAAGTACCTACCTAATCAACAGCATTGCGATTCTGTAAACAGATCGAAGGCTTGCGTGAAATGAGCTGAGAGAAAAATGACGAAGTCAATCCAAGTAATCAAGATGGAATGACATGTTTACAGCAGTGCGATTCTGTAAACATGTCGAAGTGAAAACTTAGGCGAAGTGAACAACAAGAAAGCTTTCAAACTATAAAAACAAGATGGAATGACAGCTCACTTGTCGTTCACTCCAACTAAGTGTACACGGTGAGGTGTCAATAGAATAGACAGGCTTTTACCTCTAGTTGATCGCAACGACAAGAGCTATCAAAGATTGTACTCGCTCAGCGACACACGCTCGGCGATGCTCGCTTGGCGGTCGGAACTCACCAAACAGCGGTAATTTCTACCTATGCTATGCGGGCTGGAGCGAGTATTGCGAGTAAAAGCCCGTCGCACAAAAGCACTCGCTACTCGTAACAATTGGCGATCAGCGAGTCGCGAGTGAAAAGTTTCGATAATTTTGATGCTCGGCTTTCAGCGAGTGCTTTCGGCTGATATGATGATCTTCGAGTAATTGGGGAACATACATAAAAAAAAGAAAAAAACTCCGACGAATTGAGAAACCGTAGCCCTATTATGACGAGCTAATGCCATCATAATTAAGCTGTAAAAAGGGATAGCGTTACACGTGTTGTATAACTCCGTCTCTCTCCCTCATCTGCCTAGCCTTTTCCCAACTATATTGGGGTCGGCATCCAGTCAAACCGGATTCAGCGGAATACCTGTGTTTTACGTGGAGCGGCTGCCTACCAGACCTCCACAAACCATTAACTGGGTAACACGGTACTTCATGGCAAAGACTGGAGTCAGATTTACTGGCTTCTGACAATCCGTAACGACTGCCAAAAATCTACAAATGACAGCCGGGACCAACGGCTTAACGTGCTTTCCGAGGCACGGAGGAAACTCGGTATGTTAAGATGGTCACCCATCCACAGACCAACCTTGGCAAGAGTTGCTTAACCTTAAAGATCGACCCGTGCGGCTGTTATTATTTAGCCCTGAGCTCCTCCGTCTCTCTCCCAAACCGTTATAGTTATGGTTTTAAGATGACATGATAGGCACCCTGCTCCTTTTTGAAGTCGCTCGGTTAAAAACCCTCGCGTAACTGATGAGTGAGTTACTGACAGACAACGCACAGCTGAAGCTACTGCTCGTAGAAAGCTGAAATTAGGCATGAAGGTTCCTTGGGTAGTGTAGGGGAGCACTAAGAGAGGATTTCCCGAAATTCCTACGGTAGCGGGAACAATCAGGTAAAAGCTCGTTTGAAATAAATGCTTTAAAGCTTAAAAAAAAAACAGTGAAGCGGCCGAAACCGCGGGCAGAAGCTACCTTATAAATAAACACATAAACAGCCCATGCTTCACATGCATGTCCAGTTTCAGCACGTAAATAACTAAAGCACGTGAGTGACGTCAGAGGAAATAAATATATTTAGCACTTCCCCTTTCCCCCTCCTCGGAATAGGCACACCATCTCATCATGATTTTACAAAATTAGGACCAAATTCTCATGGGTACGCTAAGAAGATATCACGATTTTGTCACCAAATACTCATCAGAGTCCGCTAATAGCCATAACGTGATATTTTTGAATAACCATCACCGGTAATGATGCTAATGAGGTCATGAATACGTTCGTTAGGTCTCGTTAGACCGTTTTGTAAAGCGTTTGATCTAATTTGTATCTAATAGGAAGATACTTTGTAGGGTTGATTGGCAGTTTCGGTAGTGGGCTTTTGATGTTTTTCCTGTTGTGTTTTTACATGTGCCACTCCCACTAGGCAAAGGTGGGAGTGGCACAAAGTCTCATAGGTTCAGAAGCTCAAACTAAACCTTGCCATATATATGAACTTGTCTGAATCAAAAGGGGTCTTTGCCTCGCGGTGGATCTGTAATAAACGTAAGCTAAATGGATAATATGTTGTCTCTGGGCCATCATCCTCTTGCTTTTATCATTTTTTTTGGGTTTGCACAATACGTCTTCTGTTGTCTTGTCTTGGCATCCACGAAAATCTAATTTGTGCCGGAAGAGCTGGGGTATCGTCACTTCTGGAGGCTCTTTTAATGCATTTTTGGTCTTACTCCATTCCATTTTAGATGCAGGTATAATTAAGGTACCTATGCCTCCAACTGAGGCTTTTTATATCAAAAAACGAAAGTCGGACAGAAGACAGAAGCATTGGGTCGATGCGGCGACGTTTACCTAATGTCAATTACCTAATATACCTTTATGAGAGAAATAAACTATATGTTATGTTATGTTATGTTTGATGGGAGGCCTATTCCAGCAGTAGACGACTATCATCGGCTGAAATTAATTGATGAATGCAGTTAGCGCGATTGACTGCTCCGCTGCGTGTCGCAGATTCTATTCCCGCACTGAACAAATAT
The DNA here is from genome assembly GCA_950371165.1 of Lacanobia oleracea. Classification (NCBI taxonomy): domain Eukaryota; kingdom Metazoa; phylum Arthropoda; class Insecta; order Lepidoptera; family Noctuidae; genus Lacanobia; species Lacanobia oleracea. Next base: position 6,924,941 of record OX493398.1, read on the forward strand.
TTATATGACCTGGTCTGGCTGTTTGTGCATGTGAGTATATATGTCTGTAAATGCCATATATGTAGAATATTATCATAGTCTTTGGCACCCACGATACATGAGAAATTCTAGCGTTTTTTTTAAAACCTGTTCAAGCTTCATTTCCGTTCGAGAGTTATTTATCAATGGAGAGATATCTGCTGAAGTATTCGGTATTTCCTCACCGGCTCACCGTTACAGCTTAGAGCTGTCATGACTATTTAAATATTATCTGCCATGATGAGTGTAACTTATCTTGGTAAAAATACAAATGAAATACAACACGTGGCAAGCGAGTGTCTTAGGCACAGTTTGGAATCGTACTGAGTTAAATGCAAAAGGTTCACCACGTTTTAGGCACTTGTCTCACCGCCAGCGAGGAAGCGAGTAGCTATCGACCATTTGCTCGCTGAGAAAAGGTATAAAAGATATAGATCTCGTGTGAGTGAAAGAGACACATACATTCATAGTCGATAGCTGGCTGTTCACACTGTCGGCGAGCGGCTCTTACCTCTAGTTGATCGCAGCAACTGGATTGTACTCGCTCAGCGACATTCGCTCGGCGATGCTCGCTTGGCGGTCAGAACAACCAAACTGAGGTCATTTGTACCGCTGTTTGGTGAGTTCCGACCGCCAAGCGAGCATCGCCGAGCGTGTGTCGCTGAGCGAGTACAATCTTTGATAGCTCTTGTCGTTGCGATCAACTAGAGGTAAAAGCCTGTCTATTCTGTTGACACCTCACCGTGTACACTTAGTTGGAGTGAACGACAAGTGAGCTGTCATTCCATCTTGTTTTTATAGTTTGAAAGCTTTCTTGTTGTTCACTTCGCCTAAGTTTTCACTTCGACATGTTTACAGAATCGCAATTCGCACTGCTGTAAACATGTCATTCCATCTTGATTACTTGGATTGACTTCGTCATTTTTGTCTCAGCTCATTTCACGCAAGCCTTCGATCTGTTTACAGAATCGCAATGCTGTTGATTAGGTAGGTACTTGGACTGACTGCTCACTTCGTAATCACGTGGACCCAAGCAGCTGTGACTGTGGAGCAGAACCAGCATTTAGCCAAGCGTTTTTATCGAGGATATAATCTTCCAGTTTATAATACGCTTGTCTACATAGTGTGCGTTTTATGCATGCTTTAAATTTTCTCTCATTCAGTTCGAGAATATCAACTGGTATTTTATTATAAAATTTAACACAGTACCCCATAAAAGAAGTGTGTACATAATATTTTCGTAAATGTATTGACAAGGTACCGTCATGATGTTGATATCCTTAAACAGTTCTCTCAGGGAATCTAAAAAATGTTTTCTTAACCTATCAAACACCGTAGATAGGCCACCAGATCGAAATCTAGTGTCCGCTGTATGATGAGACAACGCTTACGGGTGAGTTAGTTGAATTTTTTAAATACTGGTACGGCCATCAATCTAACACGGTTAGGTGAGCGGGCTCGCTAACCGACCCGGCTGGAGTGTGGGGTCAGGCAGGGAGGTCTGACCTCACCGAAACTCTTCTGTCTGTATGTGGATCGGCAGATTCGTGAGCTCAGCGGCACTATATTATGTTGTTCAATTGTCGGAACACTTGTCAACAATATAAGTTATGCGGACGACATAGAAATGTCTGCTGGCCCCATCGTCCGGCGCGCTCAGGACACTGCTGTTGGTTTATGAGTGATATGCGGGAGGGGCCAGGGTCTTAGATACAATGCAAAAAAGAGCGAGTGTTTGCTGTTCAAGGCAGGCGCTAAGACATATGCTGTACCACCTATCACAGTTACAGGGACCGCTTTAGAGTGGGTTTCATCCTTTAACTATCTGGGGCACTGGGTCACTGCTACACAGACCGATAACATGGATATGGAGAGGAAACGTAGGTCGTTGTCAGTAAGGAGCAATATGTTGATCCGTAGGTTTGCAAAGTGTTCTAATGATGTAAAGGGTACTCTGTTTAGAGCATACTTCTTATCATGTGGGCAGTAAGGTCTAAGGTCACACACCCTAGTGTCAGAGTTTTTAAACCGACTCAAGGGCCTCTGACATGGTTTATTTGACGACCGCCATTTGGCGGCCGGGTCCACCGGCTTATACGTGCCTTCCGAAGCACAGAATCATCTTTTATCAGACAATCAGGTGATTCAAGCCTGCAATGTCCTAAAACAACTTTACAAAGTATGCTCTTCCCGTGGGAATCGAACCCACGACCACAGGGACACAAGGCAAACGCCTAAACCATTCGACCACGGAGGCAGTTACTGAGGGCATACCATACTGCAAGTCTTTGTATCGACTACACGCTGAGGGCTTACAGCGCCTTGCGAGTCCAATACAATAACTCATACAGCTAGGGTTACCATATCTCAGGATTTGTCCTGAGATTTCAGGATTTTTGGACTCTTCTCAGGATTGCGGCTGGATTTTGCAAATCTCATGAAATCTCAGGATTTTTTTATTTTTCCATAAAATACAGCTTACATTTTAAAGATCTCTTTAATAAAAAGTTAAACAAAATAAAAATAATCTTCCTTTGGTAATAATTGCACAATTCAAATCAGTCTTTTCCTTAATTATGGATTTATGAAAAATTCTCAAACTGTAAAAAATCTCAGGATTTTTCAATGGAAATCAGGCTTTTCCTCCGGACTTTTGATTTTTTTATCTGGTAACCCTACATACAGCGCACTGTTGAGACTGCCGCGACACTGCAGCGCGGCGGGGATGTTCGCTGAGGCACGTATATATGACATCTATGCTATTTTTCGAAAGCGTATCGCATCCCTTTTGCAATATGTTGAAAAACCAGCTTCTTTTTATCAACATATTTATTTACAATTAGCTTCCTTTTTTCTCTCTTGTGCCTCAGCCGCCGGCCGCCGCGCCGTGGGTAGTGCGTCAGGGATGTTTATTAATGGTTTTGACGCCATTATTAGAAAAAGATGTGCATCCCTGATGACTCGTGTTCGCGGCTGCACCAACAGTATTCTCAGTGTATTCGCAGATCGGTGGGATTCCCCAATGCTGCGGAGGTGGATGCAGCTCCACGCTGAATGATAACTATAAGTATCTATATTTTTATCTGTGTCTGTACCCTATTAACACTAGTTTTTAAGTAAAATTGTTACTAACCCTAAGGACTCCGGTCTGGAATAAAAACATTCTGTTCTATTCTATTTCCTTGTTTTTAACAGTTTTCTTAACAAATGACGTCTTTGGCTTTTTTGTCCCTTTAGCAGTCTGCAAAATGGGTTTCTTAACTTCTTTGGCTCTTAACCTTATTTGGGTCCCGCTTTTGGTAGGGACTTATTTCATATACACAGTCATAACAGTCGTAACTTCTATACAGCATCATCGTGATTTCCTGAACACTAGCTGAAGAGATAGATGGGATGTGTAAAATATCAGACGATGTCGATGGAATAGCCACATAGATGGAATAGTGAGTAGAGAATTATTGTACACTGTAGTGTACAATAATTCTCTACTCAGCTCGTAAGTATGTCATAAGCTTAAAAAGTTATATTGCCCACATTAGTAATGAATATTGACAGTGCAGTGGAAAAATTAATATATTTTGCCTGTATACCAAATAGCTTTGTTGACTGTACAATAGTCACTGGTTGTGTCCAGCCTGAGCCATTATCATTATACCAACCCCGGTCTCGAAATCAGGACAGGAAAACTGTAGTAGATTACTGCCTTCAACGATGAATGAACTTGGAAATTGTGCGAGTATCTACTTTCAAAATAATTGAATACACAGTAAGCATTTAAAAAAACGAACGTTTCCCCTTCAACGCTAAGTAAGTACATTACAAAAACTCTCGGTCTTTTGGCCGACCGCAACTGAGCATTTCTCATCCTGCGTGCAATTCCTTAATCGAGAAAAGTGGAATTTCCCAAAAGCAATCCGCAGTTTGGAATCGTACTGAGTTAAATGCAAAAGGTTCACCACGTTTTAGGCACTTGTCTCAACGCCGGTGAGGAAGCGAGTAACTATCGACCATTTGCTCGCTGCGGAAAGGGATAAAAGGTAAAGATCTCGTGTGAGTAAAAGAGACATATGTACTTACAATCATAGTTTAGAGCAGTAGTGCTATTCTGTAACAACATTTCCGTGTCTCGAGTCTCGACAGCGGAATTCGAGGTGAGTATAAACGTAACACCTTTATGTTGTGTGCAATAAAGTTCACTTTGTGAGCTATCTCACTCAGGTGAAGCTCGATATCGAAATGGTTACTTACAGAATAGACTAGCTGGCCGTTCACACTGCCAGCGAGCGGCTCTTACCTCAAGTTGATAGCAGCGACAAGTGCTATCAAAGATTGTACTCGCTCAGCGACACTCACTGTAGTGTACAATAATATTTATCTAAATACTCGCTTGGGGGTCGGAACTCACCAAACAACGGTAATTTCTACCTATAGTGCGGGCCGGAGCGAGTATTGCGAGTAAAAGTCCGTCGCACAAAAGCACTCGCTGAAAGCCGAGCGTCAAAACTATTAAACTTTTCACTCGAGTTTCAAGCTGAGTACCTTAGGCACTTGTCTCGCCGCTGGCGATCAGCGAGTAGCGAATAAAGCTTGAAACTCGAAACGAGTTGGCAAGCTGCGAGTAATGATTGAATATTTTACTCTTACCATTGAGCTACGGCGCAACTTTTTTTCATAGCTAAGTATTTTTCTCCTCCTCATATAACTACCAAACCCTTATACCCAAGCTGAAATCCTCTTCCAGTTGATGACTAAGCTAATCTGCCCTCCAACCTCCAAGATCCAGTTCAAGAGTCAACCTTTTTATTTTTTAACGCGGGAAATCCTCATGGATGTCCTCCGCCCTGGGGCGGGCGGAGGGGTCTGTCTGACTCTTACTAACTAAAACCACCCCGATGTTCCATCTCTCACCAAATCCGGGGATAGCGAAAACTTAATTGGCTTTCCGCGATCTCCGACTGGTGCCGGTCCGCCTCTGCGGGACACCTCGGGTAAGCGGGGGGAGTGAGGTGTATGACTCCCCCTGCGACGCCACCTCGGGTCCGTATGAATGGGGGGCGACGGCCATCCCCAGGACCGCCGCCCCTGGACCCATTCAAGAGTCAACCTAAGCTAACATAATACTGTGTGTTACGCCTACGTATTTATCTATTTCAGCAATTAATGAGTTTGTTCTTATGACAAAAGTGCCAGGTTCTTCGCCACTTACATGTGATTTATTATCAGCCACTTATCTCCGCGTTTGTCAGTGCCACTGGATCTACTCATGCTTAAAAATTAACTGAGACCTGCGGTGCCATCTAGCGTAATTTTTCATCAAATATTTTCACTGTAGAATTACAGTTGAATAAATAATAAATTAAGTAAATTAAAAAAAAAATAATGTTTTTAATTTAACGATTGACGGCAAAGACAGAAAGAAAAAAAAGTTTTTATTTCAACAGATCATTAAGCTGTATGTAGGTCCTTAACAAAGCTTGTTTTTGACTAAATGAAAAATAAAAAATAAAACATAGAACGTAACCGTACAAAGAAGCGAAATAAGAAAATAAAAAAATAGAACATTTTGTTTTATAAACCTCTTCATTTTAAAAATACGAACAAATCATTATAACTAAAACTATTTTATAAAAGTATAACTAAATGTTTCACAAATATTTCACAATTAATCGGAAAACCGGTATTTTAACGCAAAGAATGTGACTAACCAACATACTCATTTCTTGTTGTCTTTGGTATTTGTTGTTTATGGTTCACAAAGCTGGCGTGGCTCATTGACACTTTGCTAAATCGTTACCGCGTCGCCATTTTGCGTTGCTTTTTCCTTTGCAATCGTGTGGCCTGTCGTAGTTTTAACTTAATAATAATTGTTTAGTTATAGCTAAGCTGTGATCGTTAGTAATTAAGTAGTCTAATATATATAACTGTGCTTATCTTATTTTATTCTAAGTTTTCGTGTATTTTACGTTACAATGGGCAGAAAGAAGAAGAAGGCATCGAAGCCATGGTGCTGGTATCCTTTTCTAATAAATACTAAATGGATTACGAAATTAGATTTGTACACGACCTTCGTAATCAGGTCAAACGCTAATATAACTTGTATTATCTTAGCATCACAATGAGTTTCCTTAGCTGTAGTGCAGGTATTGCAATAGGGAGTTCGACGACGAAAAGATTCTGATCCAACATCAAAAGGCGAAACATTTCAAATGTCACATTTGTCACAAGAAACTGTACACGGGACCTGGACTGTCAATACACTGCATGCAGGTATGTGCGTCAGCCAGTGCCATAGTTTTGGCATCCGCCGCGCCCGCCCACGGCCAACGCGCACTCGCTTTTTTTAACTCTCATACGTATAACTATAGATATTTTGGCGCGACTTACGGGCCCAATTCTGCTCCCATAGTAGTACTAAACAAAATGTCTTTCCCTATTTTCACTTGGGTGGGTAGATCTAACAAAGAATGATTTTAATTTCTCTAAAAGCATGCTCTAATAAATTTTTAATTTTGTTTCAGGTTCATAAAGAAGCCATAGATAAAGTACCAAATTCATTACCAAATAGGTCAAATATAGAAATAGAAATCTATGGCATGGAAGGTATACCGCCAGAAGATGTGAAGGAGCATGAGAAACAGAAATCAGGTATAAAAACTCTTTTATTTGCCCTCCAACTGAACAACTTTGGATTGGTGTATGTACTATTTCTTTATTATGCTTGGGACACTAGTTATTAATGTACATAGGTGTGTAGTTTGTTAAATGTTCCAACAAGAGAGGTAGGTGAATATTGTGGTGCTTTTAGTGAATATATTTTATCTATGGCAATTGGTACAGGTGGTGGTAAAGGAGATGAAGACAGTGACGATGATGAGCCCGCTGCAAAGAAAAAAGCAACGCCAGCTCTGGTAAGCATTATATCTTGACATTCTTGCATAAAATCATACTCTAAAAAAGAGTGAAGAAGGTGATGAGTGTGTTTGTTTATTTGAGTCACATTCGTACTATGGAGCGGTAACAATTCATAGTATCTAGCTCAGTTTTCTTGATCCCCTGAGTAAGTCCAACTAAGCTCAGATTCTCTTGCACACTTGATAGAATTACCTGAAGCCACTCATTACTTACAACACCAGTACTTATTATTGTTCTTATCAACAAAACACCATGTTATCTCATAGATAATGCCAAAGGCTCCTTACTAATGGTTACTTTTCTTTGTCAAACAGCTGGGCCCAGGCCCATCACAAGTAACACAGGGCATATTGCCCACACCTATGGGACCAGTGCCTCCAGGGATGTACCCTGGACATATGCAAATGCAAATGATGCCTCCATTTATGCAGGCACCTAGGTAAGTTGCTACTTATTATATTTATTTATTAAAACACTAGGAAGTGGTGTCAGGCAGGGGGTTTTGGGGGGGACTATCTTTTTAAAACATTGATGTTCAAAAAGTGCTGCACTCAGCCTAATTTCAATATGTGGCTTTTGATTTTGTTTAGTTTAATTAACAGCCTTTGTATACAGTTTTATCTAGAGGCACATATTAGCTTCGATTTTGATTCATAATAACCTTTATAAAGTTTGACAGGTCTACCCTTCTTTTCTTTTTCAAAATACAGCCTCCATTTTAAGCTGAAAATAATACACAAGTTTATAGGCTTAGAAACAATATTGATTACTTGAGTACCTCATTTTCCTAATATTTTCTATGGATTAATATTATGAAAACATTATTAAACACTTGAGCATTTGGCTTTGCCATAGTAAGGAACAACATAATAGTATAATTTAGTATCAAACATTTAAAACAGCTTTCAATAATATATCATCAGTTAACATTTCAGACTTACAAAATAAAAAATAAACTAATTATGGTCCAATTCAGGTAGTTGCAGGTTTGATGCAGCAACTTAAATATTTAACTAAGTTGTTCACCTTGTACTAATACTTGGAACACCAGAAGGTCAATACTTGTGTATGAACCACATTTTGTGGTGTTAATGATGACTTATGGCTTATATTATGGGATGTTTAAGTTTATCTACTTAAATTAGACTATTAGATATGAGTAGGGACTGTCCATTCAGTCCATTGTCTGTGAGTATCCCGGCTTACTTAGCTATCCAAGACCTGCCCACACAAATTAGACTGTAACTTAACTTTACCTCAATAGTCTTATGATCCTTTGTTGGGGTTTAGTTTCTGCACTTAGACCTGATGTTGGGACATTGTGCTATTTAGATCAGTTTTCCTGGTGTGTTTGTGGTGTTGTGGTCATAAGTGTTACTACTGAAAATGTGGTCCTGGGTTTATCAATTAGATTACACAAAGTGTTATTGTGCTCTTCCATCCGGAATTTGTCAGTAGCATCCTGGAGTATGGATTTGTTTTTTATTGTGATGGCAATAAGCTCGGTCGCCCTCTGTTACATAGGACTTGATATAACCGGCGGAATGTAGGTGTACTATAGGCAATGTGCACGGCGTTGTTTATGCCATCTAGTGTTGCATAATTATTTGAAACTTTAACGTTGGGAATACACCATTCATTCAGTAACTTTACGTCTTAACAGGAGTTGCAACTACTTTTTCTCGTTTTCAAATGGAGTTGGAGTGTCTCCCGCATGCTTGACAGGATGCTGAATTGAGTAACTGTTACAATAGATTCGTTTAAAGTGATATAAGGCAAATGTAAGTAACAACACATGCATAAACATACGCCTTTTTCGCGTTGGGGTAGCTAGGAACTACAATACTCAACCTTCACACACTTTTCTAACTTCATTAATTTGTAATGTTATTTATCATGACAATAAATGTTAATAAATGTCGGACACATGGTAAGTAAATAACAATGTACAGATATAGCAGATACATTTTGCTATGTATTTCTTAACATATAATGAGGCTTCAGGACATGTGTTAATGCATAATAATTAGCTTTCAGACAGTTGTATAACAGACTGTCAACTTTATAGACTGTTTGTCTTTGCATATATGTAGAATAGGAAGGTCTCTGTAGAAGTATAAATAGGCCAGTAGGCCACTACGAAACTTAATAATGCCAAGATGCCAGCATTTCTGCCACGCAATAAGGTAAAATTGCAAATTAAGATAAAACCTGATTAAAGCGGTTTGCTTGTCCTCGAATTTTGATTTTTAAATCGAAACACATTTGTGAACCAAAATTGACATGTATGTCAACCAGAAGTACCCTATGTGGTTTTGGTCGAAAACCTATATGGTAATTCCCGTTAACCTAGAATCACGGAATTTGGCAAAAAGCAAGGTCTTACAGCACAAATAAAGGAAAAATTCCAAAAGTTGAAATTAAGGCAATTTTTGGTACTTACAAGTTTTCCCGCAAATCTAAATTTGCCCATATCTTTTTATCGCGTTGACTCCAAGCCTTCATTTTTATACACCTAATAGGGACGTATATGGTGGTACAGAACCCTCGGTGCGCGAGTCCGACTCGCTATAAACCGTTTTTTTTTTTTCCTCCTATCTGTCCTGTCACCCTTTCTTTCGATAAGCTAATGTTAGCATGACAATTGATCATTTCTTTCATATTACTCCACACACAACACATTCACATTTTCTTTAGCCTTCATCTCCCACTCTATCCATCCTCACTATCAAATTTTGCATTTAAAATATCTTGCTCTATAACCTAATTGTTTCAGGATGATGATGCCAGGAATGCGGCCACTGTTCCCGGCGGCCAGTATGCCCCCCACGTCGACGAGCAAACCCACGTTCCCCGCCTATAGGTACGTCGGCTAATTATAACTAACTTGTAACACTAACTGTATTTATAACGCGTTATTTTAATACTTCACTAGACATATCGTCGACTTATAAGACATATTATATGACTCATTTTGGTGGTGTCGGCCGGTGCCGAATGGTGCCGTAAAAAAATAATACCATCCCATCACTTTCCGTGGGTGTCGTAAGAGGCGACTAAGGGACTCGCCAGAGAATGGGCAGCAGCGTTCTCTGTTAAACTCAACACCATACACTGCGATAGCCAACCCGCCTGCCAAGCGTGGCGAATATGGCAAACCCCTCCCTTTAGGGAAACCTATGTCCAGCAGTGGACGTGTTTTGGCTGATATGATGATAATAAATTTTATCGGAATGTAAAAAGAAGTGTCTACTATGTGATGACTGTAGCAGAAAAATATTTGGATCTTAAACTGTTTCCTATGTGTAACTCATGGACGGAAATAGGAATACGTATTTGCGTTATACGCCACTTTAAAAATAGTTGGAATTGACTTGTAAACTACAAGCTACTGATCAAGAACACATGTATCAGATAATTTTACCAAACTTACGGAAATTCTCAAATATGTACATCTAAAACTGACGCCCTTTACCCATTTAGGTAGGCAGAATCTCCAGAACGCCACCTGAAATTATACACTACTACTTGCTTATGATCAGTTCTAAAACACCTACTTAACTTACATTCAAAGTTTACTTCACTGTCCAAATATGGCGTTTAAAACTACTGTAACATACTACGAATGCATAGCGAATGAATAGTCTCACTCGTGAAATAATTGGCATGTGTGCCAACAAATAGTATTTGTCACATAAAAGTGCCAATTTATATCACAAAAGTGTTCACTAATAACGCTGTAGAATAACTGTGTTAATTACATTGACAATTATAAAAAGTTACGGTTATCTAGGAATTTACGGTAAAAAAGGGTTTTATAATAGATTCCGATGATTATTTCTCATTGTTTATTTGTCATTGTCTGCGTCATTGTGAAATACACTAGTGTGTACTCGTGGTTTCACTCGTATCCTGTGGGAATATGTCATTAAACTGATTAAAACAAATTGTGGCATATTTCGTTGAAATATTGCAGTAGTTAGGAACTGAATGCTTCATTAGGATTTTATTAGTAGCTACATTTGTATTAACATTTTTATAAACGTATTACAGTGTGGGTAGTTTGCATTTAGGTACTTGTAAAATAATATCGTTTTTAAATAATGAAAAACGGTCATATACATAAATTGCTTTAATATGTTAATACATTCATATTATAATGTAATTGCTAATAGAATTCTAAGCATGAAGAGATAATAGGTATTCTGCGAAGAGATGCGCAATTTACCAAGAAAATGAAGAAAAATACAAGTCGTAATTACTTTTTAGAACTTTCTTTAGGTATTTTGGAAAAATACTTGCAAGAAAAACTAATGTATAAATAGAATCTGGCAGATGAAACCTCTAATTTTTAACCGACTTCAAAAAAGGAGGAGGTTTTCAATTCGGTTGTATTTTTTTGTGACTCCCATTTACGTAACCAAAAAAAAAAAAATATTAAAAAAAGAATACATCAACAACTAAATTCCATTTGAACTCTCACCTCAGTATGTATTCTGGATCAAACACTACCACTACCTACTACAGCAACGCGACCATAAGTGCGCCGCCTACCACCACGACGCCGTCCAGCAGCTCAGAGCACAAAGAGAACGGGGAGGTGAAGCCGCCGGCGGCCAACGTGTGTCCGCTCGTGACGGCCACCGGCGCCGGCTCCAAGATCGTGCATCCGCCCGAGGACGTGTCGCTGGAGGAGATCCGCGCGCGCGCCGCCCGCTACCGGCCGCGCGCCCGGCCCGACGCGCCGCCCGCGCCCGCGCCCGTCACGCCCAGCACGAGCCAGGCAGAGGTATGGGTTAGTGCGTCTTTTATATTTATCTATTTATGTCGTTTGATAGCACTAACGTTTACTTTGCTCACCATTTTTTTTCGTTTTTGCGGCTTTGTTGTCTATTCTAATGTTTTGCTGCTTACTAGTAACGTACAGTTGAATTGTCACTTTCGTTAGTGATAGTAAAATAATAGTAAATAATCACTAACATTCAGATTTGAAATACACAATGCATACTAACTTTAATCTGTTCCACAAAGACATTTTTGTAATCTAACACAGCACTTGTGTGGCTTTTTTAGATTGAGTTCAAAAGATGTTTATTTAACACACAAGATACCGGAAATTTTCTAAACAACGCACACGCTTATGTTTATTTTTGTGTGTCGATTATACAGAATCGTTAGTGTTTCCAATGTTTGTTTAGCACATGGGGAAATATTTTAAGTTTTGCCGTAGACTGCGTAAATGCTTCAGTTTTATTTAGACGCTGAAATTAGATAGTAACTGTCTAAGATGAAAATCCCAATGTCATTGAGCCATCAGCTAACCATATTTTAAGTTCAGTCTGAATTTTTCCTTATGACAATCAATATTTATTGCATTGTGCTATCTAAGTATTCGTACTCAGCTGCATCTGGTGATAAGTCAGCCCAGACATAATTGGGACAAGGCTAAGCAGATTGACTGTACTAAACTTAATTTTTAAAGCATATGATGTCAACAAGCAAGCTAAAGAAGTGCTAGTCAGCCTCCCCATTAGTCGTAAGATTGTTGAGGCAACAGAACAAGAAAAGCGTTAACAGGAAGAATTTGTTTGGCGCCAGGTCGCCGCCCACATGAACGCGGCCGTGGCGGCGGCGCGCCAGCAGCAGGCGGCGGCGGCGCTGCGGCGCGGCGTGCTGGGCGGCATGGGCGGCATGAGCGGCATGGGCGGCATGGGCGGCATGGTGGGCATGCTGCCGCCGCAGGGCATGATGCCGCGCGTGCAGGTGCCCGTGTCCGTGCCGCAGATGCCGCCCGTCGTGCCCATGCTGCCCGTCATGCCGCAGTTCAACCTCGTGCGGCCGCTGCAGCCCGGTCAGTACCCGCACTATGCGCCACACGACTACCCGTACCGCTAGCTGTCCATACCGACAGGCGGCATTTGCAAACTGCGATAACTCAGGCATTTGCAAGCTGCCGCGTTTTCTATTTCTTGACTCGTTTTCGACTCTTTTTGATTGACTTATCCGAAATTCTGAAACCAGTACCCAGTTAGTTTTGTTAAGCAACCTAAGCATAATATTAGGCCAGTGAGTAGCACTTTGCAAACGCCCCCGGGTGCATCTCGAGCGCCTCCCGCGCTCGATACTTGTCTGAGGACATTCTGTGAAGTATAATGTTTAGACATTGTTTTATAATGTTTACATCCCCTTTTGATCATGTTTACCAGTGTTCCTTGATGAATTATATAAAGTTCTCGCTAATGCTGGTCAGGCGAGCCGCTCGTATGTTACGACGGCTGTCCTTCTTGTCCGTGTTTAAACCTCTGATGTCCTTTCAGATGACCCCCCCAATGAACAGTATTATGATGTATTTGTATGGATATGATAACTATCGTAGGACATATCAAAGTATTAGGTAATTCGTAATGATATATTCTCGTTGTCTTTGATGTTGCACATTGAACATGAAGTTAAATGTATTTACTTGTAACAAAATGTATTTTTTGATGTTGAGATGGTCCAAAGCCGAGACTCGTTGAAATTTTTTTGTACAATGTAAACCAAAGAAATTATGTAATGTTAAAGGTTAGTTAAAAGACTGGATTTTAGTACATTCCGATTGAAAACTCACTATAGTCGTCCATATTTTTTATATTCGCATAAATATTGACAAGAACACAGTTCACACGTTGAATGTAGCTCTGTATCACTGACACATGGTATTATTTGCATTTATTGAACTTAAGAATAATATAGAATGGGTGGTTTTCTTTAGTAATAATATTGCTTTACGATAGTTTAGTATAAGAAGACAGTAAAACAAGTATTGTTTTGATTCGTTTTGTTACCCACGCGCCGCGTGTTTTTACGATATACGTGGAAAATGGAGTGTCATGAACTTTGATCATCAAATAAAAAGTGCATTCACTTGACTGATTTTATTTTTCTATTTTCCACGACAACATGACTGTTTGATCTTATTAAGACTTGACTAGCTTTAGTATTATGACTGTGTGTAAGGAAATGATCGCTTGTGTTTTAAGAGCGTGGAGCAGTTGTCCACTTAGTTCGCTAAAGTTCGAAGGCATCACAAGACACTCAGTGCTTGGCTTTCAGAGCAGGCTGCGTCATTGTCGCTCGGTGGGTGCCTCTATATATTATGATAGCACTGGATGGTGTCAGCTCCGGTGCCCGCGACATACACTTTCTGTCTCTCAGTAATGTAAACACATAACAGCTTGTCGATACTCACCCCTAACGCCCACTAACCGGCCGACTCGACTCACCTCGTACAGAGTTCAGAGCCCCTCGTCATAGACTAAACACTGTCAAGAGCTAAACTGTGATTTTGATGTGCCATCCGCACTATCGGAGGAACGGAATGAAAATGAGCGGTAATTTTATTCACATTCCTTAATGGATTTGCTTATTGTAGTAGCTCTTATCTTATTACTGTCTCGATTTTCTCGTAGTGTCATATAAAATATGACTTTGTCGGTTTACGGGTGGGTACACTAATATTATATTTACGTACAGTAGTTTTGTCGCTTTACAATGTGCATGAAAAGAACGAGTTAATAGTCGTTGGCTGAATTGGATTCTACGAGCAACCATTCTCGGATCACACTGAAACATGCATGAACTACGGATATTACGATTATTACATCGCCGAGTATTTTGGAAGTGTGATTTTTCATGTGAATTATTTATCCTACCTAACTGTGTTCCTTTGCTTATACTGCACCTTATCAGTCGCCGAAGGGTGCGTGCGCCGGGCCGCGCGGCGCACGCACCGCCGGGCTCGCGGGTGACAGGCGATTGTTCAGCAGTCACAACGGCCACGCCGTGTGTTGGACCCGCGGGTCCCCTGTTGCTGCCGCCCAGCCCGGCGCGCGCTGACCCGCTCTGTTGTGCAGGGATGCTGCTGCCGGGCGGCATGATGCCGATGGGCGCGATGTTCCCGAGCGGCATGCTCATGCAGCCGCGCTACCGGTAGCTGTGCGCGCCGCCGCCGAGGCCGCCGCAGTAACCTCTCTGTTGACAGACGGCCGCCCGCGGAGCTTCGGCCCGAGCGAAGGTAGGCGCTCGTTTGTAGTATCGTTATATACGTCCGCTTGACGGTTGTGTGTCCGAGCTCGTTGCTAAACCGCGGTGAGGGATACTAACGAAGGTAAGGCGAGCGGCTAGTGCACGTCGGACAGGTGATCCAGTCGCCCGGCTAGGGTTGGGCCGGCAGTTCCCTGCGGGCGGCCGCAGGCGACGCGTTCCCTGTCACAACAAGTGTTGTTGGATTGGCGGCCCCCTGTCCCTTAGCATAAGTCATTATATTCCTACCTTACCACTAAGCTCTCACATAGACTGTCAACAGCAGATTTCAGTAGTGAATTCCGTTCTAAATTAAAAATTCTGGTGTTAAGACATGTGTGTAAGATTAATAATGAAATAAATGTTATCTGCCTTGATAATTCTCTAAGCATTTCCACATTAAAGTTGTGACGTTTGCCTACTCTTGTAGAATTTTGACTATTTTACGCAATAAATGCTCTGGACAATGATACAAACCTAGTTTTATTTTCCCCTTCATGTTTTTCTAGAGCCCTTCATGTGCTGTACACGCCTTACCCATGGAACGATAAAATTAATTCTTTATCATCTCGTCCTTCCTCAAAACTAGCTGCAATAATAAATCGCGGTCGAGAAAACTACGCTCCTTTATGGTATGAGGAAAATACATCCCACGATTCCAGCGGGTAACTGAATTAATCAATAAAGTCTAAAAGTATTTACACTAGCGAATGTGACATCATATTGAATGAAGAAAAACTGGAGTTTATTAATCACACGGTTTTCCTGGGAATCACTTTAGACGAGATATTACAATAGGGACCTCATAACATCTCCAGCGGGGCGTTTAAGCTCAGCCGCTTATGCTGTTAGAAAGATAAGACAGCTAACAGACGTAGAAACCGCACGTTTGGTCTATTTTAGCTACTTCCACAGCATTATGTCGTACGGTATTTTGCTGTGGGGTCGGGCTGCTGACATTGAATCCATATTTATTTTACAAAAGAGAGCTGTCAGAGCCCTTTATAATCTGCGTCGTCGCGATTCTCTAAGGGAACTTTTTAAAAAGATTAATATTATGACAGTCCCTTGCCAAATTCATATATGAAAATATGTATGTACGGAAAAATCGTCATCTTTTTAGTAAAGTTAGTGATAGACATAATATTAATACTAGAAATAAAGATAAATTAGATCAACCATTTTATAGATTAGCTAAAGTAAACACATCTTTCATGGGGTACTGTGTTAAATTTTACAATAAAATACCTTGTGACATATTAGAACTAAATGAAAGAAAATTTAAAACCTACATTAAAAGCACACTTTGTAAACAAGCATATTACAAATTAGAAGATTACATTTAGGATAAGAATGCTTGGAAACATGCTGGTCCTGCTCCATAGGACAATCAATGGTGGAGACAAGATCAAACTGGTTGGTTTATGTACCTACTGTTTCATTTTTGGGTTTTTATTTTTCTGTTCACTCTGGTAAATAATGGTTCCAATATTTGTAAATATGTGAGTACCATGTACTTGTGTAGAAATGTGAGTACCACGTACCTACTTATAAAAAAAAAAAAAGTCTACCTCTGCACACTTTAGGTTCATGGTCCTCACATATATTACCAGAAGTTTTGTATACCACAGCACATGTAAAATATTGATTTGAAAAGAGTAACTATGGAGTTTCTTGTCCGTTCTTCTCCATAAGAATCTACCCTTCCGAATGGAGAGTCACTATGTATTTTAAATGTAATGATGACGTTCAAAAGTGCCGTTTAATGGCCTAATTGAAATAAAAGTTTTTGACTTTGACAATACGAGCTAAACGGATATGGATGAGTAATTCCACTTTGCCCCACCAAGCCCGCCACCCTGGTGTGGCAAAGTGGACTATCAATGATGCCCTTCCTACCACTTCCTGCCTCCTGATATTCATAGCCGTAAATATTCATCTACTTTTTGAAAGTGAGTAGCGCTCTCGTAACATTGTGTTATCTTATGTGAAAATGATTTTATCAAGCTCTCAGTAATTTATAAAAGTTGTCATCAGTGATAGGTAATTGAGAAAAAACCCTGATAGCATGACTACTCTGAAACAAGTTTTTGTTAGGATCTTTGTAAAAACCACACTACGACACATCGGTTGTTGTTAGTTTTGGCTTGAGACGCTAGATGGTACTGTTTACGCTGTACCCTGCCATTGCCATATAAAAAAATACCAATGACATTTATGCTATCGTTTAGAAAAAGAAAACTTCGAAATAAAACTAGGGATGCGACATTGGCGAGAAATCTTTTTTATATATAAATAAATAAAAATAAAAAATTTATTGTTTCTCACACAATTGTTCTACAGCACAAAATTGAGGCAACCCCAGTAAGTTATAAGGATACTTGTGATGGGGTTACCTCGCAACTTCCCATGGGTAATAATTTATACTGTTGAGACATAATTAAAAGGAAATGAAAAATAAAATAAACAAATTTAGAATTCTAGGATGATTACAAAATTGCTGTAGCAAGTTCAGGTATGTGTGTATGTTTGTGTTTGTGTGTGTGTGGGAGGTGTGTGTGAGTGGTGTATGGGTGTGAGTACATGTATGTGTTAATGATTGATCTGGTGATGTATGTTAAGATTGGGTGCAGGTAAACTTTAACATATTCTGGTTAATAGTAGTTCAATTTCATCGTATTTTTGTGATTTTAACCATTCCGATAGAGTATTTTTGCATTCATACCGCAACATGGGGTAAATATTCAATATGTGGTTAAACTTATTATAAATATAGGTAGATTGAGTGTTATACTGACGCCTGGCAAATACCGTACGGACCGGAGTGGAACGGGACACAATGTCTTTACGTCTTTTATCGAGCTTAGATGGATCAAAAGAAAGTGTCTTGTGCAGTTGGATGGTTATGTTCAATACGTATAATTTCCTTACAGAGAGAAGATTACTAACATTGTAAAGGTTGTCTGTAGAGTAACGAAAGGGTTTAAAGTACATACATTTAATGAGAGACCTTTGTGCCCTTTCTAGGTCTAGAAATTTGGTCTTGGTGGCCCCTCCCCAGATCGGTATACAATATATGATGACCGATTGTGCTAAAGCAGTATATATTTTGTTGAGTAGCAAAGGTGGCATCACATGCCGTAACGTTTTAAAAATCCATATAAGTTTTCTGACCCTGGCCATGGTATTTTCAATATGGGTGTGCCAGGACAGTCTTTGGTCTACAGTTATACCAAGATATTTAGTGGAATTAACTCGCTGTATGCTTTGACAATTACAAGGATAGTGAGAGGTTGCACACTCATGGATCACGATTCCAAAATCAGCACCTGGCTGTGTCCACTGATTAGGAGTAAAGCAGATGAAGTTAGTTTTAGCAACGTTGAGGGTTAGAAGATTAGCATTCAACCAACTTGCTATTACCGTTAGTCCACGTTCAGCAACAGCACGCACGGTTGCCCAAGATTCACCAGAGAAAACTACCGCTGTATCATCTGCGTATGAAAAAATCGTCCGCCACTGTTCCTAATATTACACAACTCGTTTATATAAATCAGGAACAGCGTCGGGGCAAGCACACTTCCCTGAGGTACTCCAAAACATACAATTTCTACGTCACTAGTGAGGTTTCCGACCCTAACTTGCTGTTTTCGGTTAGATAGGTAACTACCAAAAAGAGAAAGAGCCGTACCTCTTATGCCAATTGTTTCGAGTCTGTGCAGAAGGATGGGGACAGAAACGGTGTCGAATGCCTTTTTTAGGTCTAAGAAAACTGTAAGACATTTCAGTCCTTGATCAACATTATTGACTATATCGCCAGTTAATGCCTTCACAGCGTCTTGTGTAGATAGACCCCGTCTGAATCCATATTGCGAGGAAGATAAAATATGATGTTTATTAAGGTAACTAATTAATCTGTTATTTAGTAATTTTTCCAAAATTTTAGCGATGCATGATATAACTGAAATAGGTCGATAGTTATTGACGTCGTTCCGGTCCCCTCCCTTATGCACAGGCGTAACCATAGATCGCTTTAAGGCCTCTGGAAATATCCCGGTTTTAAAGCACAGGTTAGCAAGTTGGCTTATTCGAGGGACTATGAAGTCCCTAGACATTTTCAAAAACTTAGTAGGTATACCGTCCCAGCCAGGCGAGCTTCCAGAATCGAGTCCCTTTGAGTATGCCATCTACTTCCTGCGGGTCAGTATCAAGCAAAACGAACGATGTAGTATGCTGTTCACTCCTTAGGTAGGAAGAGCCAGGATTAGAGAGGTCAGATTTTTTAATTATCTCTTCCGCCAACGTTTTACCAATTGTAACAAAAAACTGGTTAATACGGTTTAGAGAATCAAGAGGGTGTGGTGTGATCTTAAGTAGGTTAGAGTTGTCTGATTTAGGGGTTTTAAATTGTGTAATTTCATTAATTTTTTGCCACAGCTGTTTTGGATTGTTTATTGTCCTAGTAATTTGTTCTCTTTGTGATTTTCTTTTTAGTTTTTTTATTAAGTTTGTACAATAGTTACGAAAACGTCTGAAAGTGATTTTTAGTATTATATTATAAGAATCTTTCTTAGTTTGCACTTGCATTTTATTACGGAGATTAATACATCGAAGTACACCAGCAGTCATCCACGGCTTGGTAACCCGCCTACCGTTTGGGACTGATTTAGTTGTAGTATTTGATAATAGTGAGGTTTTTATCAAATCTATAAATTTATAAGCTATGATCTCAGGGTCATTGCACGTATTAAAAAATAACATATCAGTACCTATCAAGTAAGTGTAGGCACTATCAAAATCAACAACAGTTTTAGTTTTGGTGGACTTATTAATTTTTAGTGATCGGGTTATGTTGATTAATACCATTGCGTGGTCTGTGATTGAGGTATTAATAACACCCACAAATGCTGAGCTCAAAGCTTTGTCAATTTTTATAAGTGCATGGTCCAAACAACTTTGTTCTCTGGTAGGTAAACAGTGCCCTGGTAAAAGACCATGTGCCGCTAACATATTTACACGGCTCTCATAACCCATGGCAAAGACTGGTCTGAGACTCGTGAGAAGGCAGAATTAGCACTGAGGATGGTAATGATGTGGTTGACCTCGAATCTGCTCACGCTCAACATCTCCAAGACCAAGTTTATCCCCTTCACCTCGAGTATTCTTAGCCAACCACCATCACTTTTTGAGATCAGAACCCATTTGTGTGCTAACCCAGTGGCAAACAACTGTAGCTGTGCTCAAATAGAACGGTCTGATAGCATTAAATACCTTGGTGTTATATTGGACAATCTTCTGACATGGAAAAATCAGATTAACTCAGTTGTGATTCGAGTCAGAAGATTGATCTACTTATTCAAGAAACTACGAGGGGCTGCTGATTTCCAATGCCTTAGAATGGTCTACTTTGCCCTTGCTCAATCGGTCCTCGGTTACTGCATAACCACTTGGGGGGGAGCGCACAAAACCACCATGCTGCGGCTAGAGAGAGCTCAGAGAGCAGTTTTGAAAGTACTCACTAAAAAACCTATTAGATTTCCCATTTCTGAGCTTTCTGAGCTTCTCTGTGACGTCCTCTCAGTGAGACAGTTGTTTGTGCTGCAAGCAGTTCTTAGGAAACACTCACTTCTCCCTTACGACCCTCAGTCCCTGACAAAGAACCGTCGTGCTGACATAGTATGTAAGACTGAACGCTGCAGGTTAGCGTTGGTTAGGCGCCACTTCACTCACACCAGCTCTAAACTTTATAACGCAATACATAAAAAAATTAAAATATACCCTATGACTAGGAATGTATTGAAGAAAAAAGTGACCAACTGGCTTAAATGCTTATCCTATGATGAGACTGAGCAACTTATAGTGTCATAAACGCGGTACACACACACACACACACACACACACAAAGACTCACCTCATCCCCACCTCCACTCTACACATATACAACACAGTAACCACATAGTGTACATTGTATTTTTGTATTATTTCATTCCTTTTGTCGTTCTTAAATTATAATTTAACTTATGTTAGGTTAATCTGGAACAATCTCTGATTCCATGTATCTTGAATTGGGCGCTGATAGCTGCGCCACAGTTTTTACTTTTGTAGCTATCTTCGTTTCTCCTGTGTAACCTGTAAACTTAAGTTGTTCCAAATAAACATTATTATTATTATTTAAATAGTTTAATCTGTTACCGCGCTGTTGAGATGTTTCGGAATTCTTGATTATTAAGTTAATATTTATGTCACCCACAATTATTATATTTTTATGTGTCTTAATAGATATATATATATAAAAGCAGGCTTTCTTTCAAATGTAATGAGTTGAAAATTATTAATCATCATCATATTGATAATTAATTAACAAAAGTCATGGATAAAGTTCGGAATTAATCACGTCTATCGGTGATTCATTATTTTTTTAAATAGTCTCGTTCGTAATAAATTGCTGATTGCGGACGAAAAAGTAATTCGATTTCTATATCATCCTATGTATCCCCTAAAACGAGTAAAATCTAATTCCAAATCCCATAAGCTTTGAGCGCATGGTCGGCATAGCCGACAAACGAAATCGTGCCCAACAGGCCACCGTCGGGTACAGCCGACAAGAAAACGACGTTTTTTAAATACAAAATAAATATAGTAAATCAAGTTTTTGGTGTTTCTCTTCCCGACAGCACATGACGTCACGAACGAGATTAGTGATGTACCTTATCATTATTTGATTGATTAAAAAAAAATTAAAAGTGTTTATTCATGAAAAACTGCATTCAACAATTTATTCTTACTTTGCCAAACTGCAAAGCAGTTTGTTGGCAAATGTAGCTCCTTTTACCTATCACATGCACAGTAGTAAGTACAAGTTTATATTTTTTTTTGTCATTTTATTTCAAAATATGGGACGAAAACCAATGATGAATGGGTTATCGATAACTTATAGATAGGATGTTGGAATCCCTATTGTTTTTTTTGTAGGTAGTTGCCTGAATTTGTGGCCTTGCGTGGGAGATGCGCGTTTTAGCTCAGGCCTTCAAAAGGTTAAAGTGGTGGTCACTTCGATCGGCATTTGACCGGATAGCGGTTGTCCAAATAGTAAGCAAAAGCTTGAAAAAAAAAAAGTTGCTTCACCATTCAAAGGCAGCTTGACTGGGGTAGTCGAGGAATTATTGATTTTGGGAAATCTGCCGAGGCGCTTTGAGAGTACTGTTAAGAATGAGTTGATGTGCCACTTGGTTAGCCGTCACTCACTGCTAGGTATAAGCTGGAGGTGGTTCACTGGTGAGCTTACGAATAGTGTTCCCAGCTTTTTTTTACTATTGTGGGTGGGTCATCTCAATACTAGTGATTGACGGTGTCCACCCATTTTTGCTGGCATCGTTGATATTTTAATATACCTACTACAATAACTAAAGCAGCATATTTCAAATCGCTGTGTGGTAACTAAGTAGGTATAGCGATATTTGTGAGCGTCAGGATGGCTGGACCAAACGAGATATGTCCTTGAGACCATGTGCACTATTTAATACCTATTTGCTACTATTTACTACCTATAGTTAAATATTTGCTACCTCTTCGTTAAAGAAATTTATCAAAGAAATAAAGTGGTCAGCCAACCTGACGTCAGGTTGGCTGACCACTTCCAAGTTCTCATAGTTTTAGCGTTTTCGTAGGACTGAATTTGGATTTAGATAACGGAACCATTGAAAGCTCCTAATTTATTAATAAAAACTAATTAGTCCGTCTGATAGTTTTTCAATGGTTACCAAGCCATATGACGTCACATGTGTTTTCAACTCGCTGTATCCTCTTTAATTTTTGTTTACGTGAAAAAAAAATACGTGTCCAATATTTTTTGAAAATCTATCAGACGGACTTATTAGATTTATTTAGTAGAATACCCTATTAGAAGTCATCTCATGATGTTTTAACGAGTCTTGCTCATTTTATGTCGACTTGAGGATCTGTGTCTGCTTTGGAAGGTACTTATATAGGTACTTTGAATGATAAACCCCCTTAACGGCGAACAGGCACGATATCGGTCGCTGTAGAATGAAAACCTCATATGTAACAGGAAACGAAAAATGGTTCATTTCGTCAATGTTTTTTAAAAAAAGATAGAGGTTTTCATTTTACTCCAACGATGGCACTAGTAGTCATATGTATATTGGATTTACTGTTTTGCCGTATTAGAAATAAGTACGTGGATTCATTCGATTTTTACAACAACTCCAAATATTCAATTCTCCTACGATACAGGTCTGCGTACCTAGTGTAGGGGCCTGAATACTGTTAATTTTCTCGATTGTACAACCTTTTGTCTACATGTGCTATGTATTTTCATTGTTTGTTGTTGTTGGTTATAAATAAAAAATAATCTGCAAAGATATGTTCCTCAGACACTTCATCTGTTCATAAATTCATTTCATAATTGTACGCAACGTGTACCGAATTAGTATCTACTTAAGTACATAGAAAAATAAGTTGTTGCATCAAACGATTTATTAAGGAAATATACAAGAGGAATAGGTAAATAAATGAATTAAAAGTTTGCATATAATAAAGCTGTATATTGAATTATAATAATAAAAGGTCTCGTCTGTACACATAACACATTTATACACGACAACTATCCACTAAATCGTTATTAGAAGAAATATTATAATACCATATCCTAAAATACATGAATTACAACAGGCTTAATAATATAAAGTAATAATACAATTATTGCATTTAACTAGTATCACCATTAAACGATTCGTTCAACCCAATTAAATCTTTTAGTAAATAAATTCACAACATTAATTAATTTAAAATAAACAAATGATGCTATTTTTTTAAATAATTTCACAACAAATCCTTAACATTATTTATGGCAACATTTAAAACGCAATTTAAAATGCAAACACCTCATAAAACTGTAAAAATTGTAAGTGGCTTTGATAACTAAGCTATTGTATAATTAATTATCTGTTTCATCTAAGCTAAGCATTATACGCTACTTGGTCAGACGAAATATAGGTGTACAATTCACTGCAAGTTTACGATTTAGTTACAAAACTACAAAATTTGAGCTTTCCATGGTCACGAGTGTGGCCGAATTATGTAGATTAACGTGAATGCTTCGAAAGTTACGATTATACTCCTAGCGGCCGCTAGCCCGCGAATATTGAGCTCCTACTTTATCATAAACTGCCCTTACGTAAGGCTACATGCTCGTACATACTAGACTACAACCAATCTTTGTCGATATGTAACTGTTCATTTAATTGCGACCAGACGGACGAGGCTAAGGAAAATAAATCACAACCCTTCAGCTAATTGAGAACACACCATTTGGCACGCTCGGACTATTACAATTCATGTTTTAAATACCAAAGTGGACTAGCAACGATCGAATACGAAACGAATACTGATTAATGTTATATTTAAGGTTATCAATATGTTATCCAGTCACATAGTTCTCTAAAGTTAATGGCGCTAAGTTGGGGAAGTTTTACTTTCACGCCGTGCTTCCCTTGAGGTCGACCTCATTTGTATACCCTGACACTAATCAAGGCAGCTCGAAGGCATAGAACCTTCCAAATTAGCCTAATACTTGTCCCGACTAGCCTTGCGGTCATCATATTAACGAGAGGACCACGTAATAACTTCATCGATAGGCTTACCATCTAGCAACTGCCACCTAAATAAATAAAACATTCGTCTATTTCATAGTACCTATAATAAACCATTTCAGAGGCCCTTGAGGCGGTTTAGAAACTCTGACACTAGGGTGTGTGGTGCCCGCACGATAACAAGAATAGTACCTACCGTAGTAGATCAGGCGAGGGCGTTGTCCGGAACAGGTCGAGCGAGGGCGAGGCGGAGCGCGCGAGCTCTGCGCACGGCGTGGTGCTGCGCGTCATGGACTCGAAGCGCTCCCGCATGGCGGCCACGTGCCCGGCTATAGCCACCACCTCTTTCTTTTCCTCTTTATCCTTCACTTCGGGCGCCGCCTCCTCATCCGCAGCCGCCTTTTCGGGCAAATCTAAATCGGATAGTAAAGACACTTCGGAAGACGCGGTGAAGTACATTTCACTGATAGGTTCGCACGCCGCGTTGGCGGGCTCCGTGTCGGAGGGAAGCGTATCCGTCTCGTCGGTGGGCGGCGACACCAGCGCGTCGGTGGGCGGCGACACCAGCGCGTCGGTGGGCGGCGACACCAGCGCGTCGCTCCAGCGCTCGGCGCGGTAAGCCTCTATCGTCCTCGTCGACACTTCGGAGGGACTCACCAGCTCTGTGTCGCATTCCACGACTTGCGCCACGTCGGCTTCAACTTCGACCACGCTGATGGTCTCGGCTACACTGACCGCGTTGCTACTGATCACATCCTCTACTTCTACGTTATCTTCTTCAGGCGAGTCGTCCGCGACTTCGTCGTAAGTGGAAGTTCTCATCGTTTCACATAGTCTGTTGATGGCGTCGAACACGTCCTTCAGGTCGCTGACGTCATCGGTGGGCATCATGGGTTCTTCTATGGGCAGTATATCGAGGTCGGCGGTGGGTTCCTGCACGGTGGCGGGCAGCAGCGTGGCGGCCAGCGCGTTGGCGGGGCACAGCAGGGCGTGCGCCACCGACAGCAGCGCGTGCGCGGGCGCGGCGGCCGGCCCCAGGTGCGCCGTGCTGCCCGAGCGCGCGGGGGGCGCGTGAGCTCGAGGGGGGGCGGCGGCCCCCCGGGCTCGCTAGCAGGCGGACGAGGTGCGCGTCCAGCCCTCCAGCGGGACGGACAGCGGCGGCGGCGGCGCCTGCGCCTTGCTCACTGTCCGACACACAACATACATTAGATACAAGTTACAAGGAGACAAAGACATGGCTAAATTTTCACCAGTTCTCTCAGAAAACAAACTTCGTTCACAGATAGGTTTGAAGGCTTAGACACACACACAAGAATTAAAGACGTAAGATTGGCATGAACACCAATGAGAAGTAGAATAGAATATAAAAATAATGTCAATTAAATTATTTAGTTAATCGCAAGTGTGATAAGTACGATCGATATCTAATGATGCTGACCATTAATTATAAGAAAAAGTTTCTAGACTCGAACTTCAAACAGGTAAATACACCAGTGGTTGTGGACCTAGTGATCAACTGAAGCTGTTACTTCATGATAAAAGTTTAGAATATTTTAAGTTTTAACGTCATTAGATATGGCCATCACGTCTGCGGATTTTCGCTGTGTAATTTAATTTACTTATTAATATTATTGGAGGTGTCTGTCTAAACCCGCCATTTGCCAAGAGAACAGATGCTAGGTTTTGGTGTATAATACAATTTGTTATTAGTTTCTCATTTTCAGCATGTTATTAAAAGTAGTCACAAAATTCTAAACACATTTTCACTATTATTCTTTCTCACAATATTTTCTAGGTATTAATAGCTACAGAAATATATCGGAACAATATTTCAATGTCGATTATTATGTTAGGGCCCTGAGTCCAAGCGCTTATCCATGCAATATCTACAACCTTTGCCAGAAAAAGTGTTTTAGGCAATAAATAGTACGTTTGACAACACACTGACCGTATTTTATTTTGGCATAGATTGTTTGAAAGCTGAAATTCCCGAGACAAGAAACCTACCGGCTGCCTTCTCGATACTAGAGCTATATCAGGCAACTGGAATGACCAACATTTATCCACCAGTGAAGAAATCAGCCTATACACCGAATTATCAAACGACATTAGTATATCACAAATATCTCTTTCACTTTAATACACTATTAAATGATAAAGTCAACACGAGATTAAACAGCGCAATTTTGGGTAATTGTCGCAGCGCCTTAAAATATATTTCAGGTTTGATAATTCGACCGTATAAACCATGCAATGATTTTTTAGTAAAAATGATCATGCAAAATGCTCAGGCAGTGTTAAAACGACTATGTACACATGAAGGATGAAAAACATGCTCGAAATAATAATTAGGAACTTACCCATTTGACATGCAGGTCACATGGTTGTACACCACAGTCATACACTTTAGTACCTTGACTACGAGACCGACGAAATGTATTATTAAAGAAACTACAGATGTATTTGTTTGATACGGTCTATGAAGTTGGGTACGGAAGGCTAGTTATTGTATCAAGAAGTATACTTTCAATAAATGTGCACATTGTCTGTGTTGCAGGAAGAAAATCTAGTAAATAATAGAGTGAAAAATAAATTGACGAGTCTTTTCAGAGTTGCACTTTGATTTTTGCAATCATAATACTTGTGCAATCCACTGGTGAGTGAAACGTGACACGGTGAATTTTTACTGTTAATATCTTTGTAAAATTATACTTTTTTTTTTTTTTTTTAATGATGGGAAATCATCAAATGACTCCTCCCGCTTTGGGTGAAGCAGAAGGGAGTGTCAGACTCTTACTGACTAAAACCCATCCGCGTTTCTCCTAGTGCCCTTTGCGTTCCAGGGTACGGTGCCTCTTTCGAACGAAGTCCGCAGCCCCAGCAGGCACTGGCCCTAGCGGGCCCCGTCTTTTTTGCTGACAGCTCTTTGAGGTGCGCGTGAAACACAGCGCGCCGTCCACCCGGGCCTGGTTCTGATCAGATGGCGAGCCACCCAATGCTCGCCGTCCGCAGGCTCGCGCTTACGGTGGCCGAAAATCGCCCTGCTACTCCCGACGCCCGGGGCGTCTTCTTCTGTTGCGGCGGCTGGGGCGTGAGGTTTCCCTTTCTCTCACACGTTCGGCTTCCTCCTTTGCTAGCATTACTGCTTCGCAGAAGGAGGTGACCGCTTCCCATGCCTCCTCGCTTCGGATCATAGCTTGAACCAGGGCCGGACGCGAGAGATCACCGCCGCCGATCGCCTCGGCGAGGACACGGCGGTGCTCCGCCCCGCGCAGGGCAGACCTCAACCGTATGCTCCACCGTGTCCTCCGGGCGATCCTCGCGGTGTTGACACCCGGGTGTATCCTCCCGCCGTATTCGAAACAGGTACCTCCCAAAACAACCGTGTCCGGTGAGTACCTGCGTCAAGCGGAAAATAAGGACGCCGTGGCGCCGGTCTAGCCACTCCTCAAAGAGGGGACTTATCGCCTGTATTGTGGCGTGCCCAGCGCTGGGTTGCGACAGTATTTGTCTCCATACCACCATGAGATCCTGCCGCAGCTCCGCCCGCCGCGCTGCGATTAGCCGCGGCAGAGGAGTCTCGCCCCGGCGGAGCACTTCCAGGCGCCACTCGTAAATGAGCGCGAGGGCTCTCGCCTCTAGATCCCATGGCGGCAGTCCGGCAAGGAGGTTCGCCGCCTCGCCAGAGACCGTGCGGTATCCCCGGGCAAGCCGGATGGCCATGACCCTCTGGGACGAGTTGAGGTAACGGGCAGGTCGCTTCCTCAAAGTAGGCGCCCATAAAGGGCCATGGACCGTACGATCCCCGCGTATGTAACATTATACTAACATATTATTTATTTTCGAAATCGAATATAATCTGTTTTAAACACACAAAAATACTGGAAACTTCTAAAAACTATGTGTGTTCTAAGTACTTATAAAGTGTTATACTTTCTTCGTTTCCAACTGATAGCAACACGCATGCAAGTATAATTACATTGCGGGCTAACGAATACAACGTGAGCAATCGCTCGATCGTGCCCCGCTATGTAACTAAACTTGCAAGCGAGTTACTTGCAGGAGGAAAGGCGGCCTAACTAATGAAGTAATACCGTCAAACGGGATGAATAGGTACCGAGGGAATGAATCGAAACAACTGATAGAGATTTTCACTGTAATATCATTTATTGGTTTTCTAATAAGTGTTTTTTTTTACTATTTTATTTTATAAATTTAAAGACCGTAATTATTGCCAAT
This sequence comes from Lacanobia oleracea, assembly GCA_950371165.1. NCBI lineage: Eukaryota > Metazoa > Arthropoda > Insecta > Lepidoptera > Noctuidae > Lacanobia > Lacanobia oleracea. Next base: position 6,953,785 of record OX493398.1, read on the forward strand.
ATTTAAATAACGTGAAAATCCCCTTCAATGCTTTGTTTCGATTCACCCCTGCATTCCTATTCTCCCTGTTTGTGGGTACCTAATTAAGTTATTAGGGGAGACTAAATAACTACAGAACGAACGCCGACGTACACAAACAAGCAGAACGACATAAACGTTAGGACAATAAAATACAGGACAACTGATTGGTAATTATTACTCTTTTATTATCGAAAAAATAATAATATAAATACTATGAGCGTCGTACACATCACTATCACAATACCGGTTGCGTTTCAATACATAAAGCGTAACTGTTGATCTGTCAGTAAATTTCTTAACTGCAAAATATATTTGCCGTTTGACTAACATTTATACGCGACATAATGTTGTCATTTCCTATAATATCACGAGTCGAAATGGGATATATAAAGCATATAAAAACAGTCACTACCTCGATTCAACGCGAGATAATATGCAAGGTAATTTTTTTTTGCATGTGTTTGGGCTGAGTTTGAGACCGCTTTGCTTCTGTGAAAGAAGTCGAGACAAAACATGAGACGCGTATCCCAATGAAGCATTCTAACCTATAACTATTTTGCGCAACACAAAGCCAACTTCACATATTAACAGTTAAGCAATTTACTGAGCAGCGTTCCAGTGAAATAAAATGGGCATGAAGCGATACAGGTACAATAATAGCATAAAAAATCTGCAATAATGGCACCTCTATATTTAAAAAAAGAATCACAACATAGTTCTCTCTAACCGTCCAGCATCGCTACATCGTGCAAGCATTTGATACACGAACAACCGATCCAGTATAAACTAAATTATAATATAATAATAAAAATATAATTAAATATAAATATTCTTAATGACTCAACGCGATACATTGGTAGAAGTCCTAAAGTACCACTCCACGAAAATAAACTAGACAAACATCAGTTGCGAAAAAATAATTATTGAAGGATAGCAGGCGTTGATTTTTTAAATTAAATAAATAAAATATGTTTTCACCTAAAAATATCACCACTCGTTTTCCTGTAGTTAATATTCGGCATTTCCATTTTGACACCCCATAGAATCCACTCTAGGGTGGATACTCGGAGACGTATGTCCGAGAATCCACCCCGAGCCAGGGTATTACAAGACAAATGATCATCACACTTGCTCATAAATTGAGGGCATCATTGCAGTCGGTTGATGTGTGCTCCACTGTACCTAGGGTGGGAGAACAATATCGATTCGACACGGATTCCATCTATCCACTCTGGCTCAGGGTGGATTCTCGGACATACGTTTCCGAGTATCCCCCCTAGGGTGTATTTTATAGGGTATCAAAATGGAAAAGCCGTTAATATTTTTTCACGAGTAACACTTATCTAGCATTCTTCGTAAAGTACTATTTAATAACTAAATAATGAACAAAACACTCCGTGTATAAGATAAGCGGCTTACATAATATACGAATAAAATTTGGTATTAAATCGAAAGGTTAAATCGATAAGTGATTTTGATAAAGAATGAATTGCATTGGTATTTCGAGTGTGGTGAATCAAAATACTGACTCAACTTCTAAACACTTCCACGGGCTGATTAGATTTGGACCGGATCTTTTATCGAGAGGATCTTTTATAAAGAGCTATTGGGTTACACTTCAAGAATGTGGACTAAACTTCATTTTATAAATATTTTAATTAAAAAATTGGTTTCATTGTGACATTATTTGACTTGTCTTTATCAATCCAGATAAAAGCAATCAAAGTATAATAACCGGCACGAGTCGTGAGCACACTCTCCATTGGTCGGTTTGACGACCACAGGTCTGACGCTTCACGTTATTGGTTCGTCAGTCAATGCTCATCGACTACTGCGCTTGCAAGTTTCGTTCGCCCACCGTACATTGGCGAGATCACCCTGCTGCATTCATCTGTGCGGCTACTATATTTATCTTATCAATTGAAGCAAGTGAGAGCTTAAATTATTTTTTTAGGGTTCCGTACCCAATGGGTATCCAACGGAACCCTATTACTAAGTCTCCGCTGTCCGTTCGTCTGTCTGTCTGTCAGCTATCTCAAGAACAGTAATAGGTAGACAGTTGAAATTTTCACAGATTGTGTATATCTATTGCCGCTAAACTAAGGTTTATGGTACGGAACCCTTAGTGTGCGAGTCCGACTCGCACTTGGGCGGTTTTTTAACGTCTGCCCTTTCGTTTTATTGCTGATGTTACATAGAAAATGTACGTTTCAAGTTTCTGCTAAAGTTGAGTCAGTATTTCAATAAAAAAAACACGTCACTCATTTGCTATGTTAGTAACATGGAACACTATGATATCAATATGAAATGTCCACGACCATGATTTGAATATTGCATTAAAACTACAACCAACCAAATTCAACCAATGTGTTCCTGGAATGACATATTAAATGCGAACTTTTTGGAAAATAATCGCTGTACTTTTTACTCAAATAAAAAATGTAATATAAAAGAACAATTTCGGAAACATAATATTACTTTTAAGCATAGAGTTTAACTATACTACTATGTGCAGTGTCTAGCAAAGTAAAGTTCAGTACAAATAAATATGTAGCGCGCATTTGTGATTTCTGTAATACATTATTGTGCAAAAGACACACTAAAATTCTCATTTGTAACTCGAAGTTATAAACGAAAATCCATATTTCTATCGATATCTTTGTCGATAAATCTTCGCTGCAGTAACAACACTATTCATTATAATGCATTGATATTAATTATTACGAATATATATAACTGGCAGACAGTATAAATCAATAAATGTTCATTTACCTACTTATTTATTTCATAATAATGTTGTTTTACGTCTTGAGAAGCGAAAACATATCAACATAATAGTGTCGGAGTATGAATCGACCTTTGAGACTACAAATCAACAAATGCGCGCCAACCTTTAATCCAATTTCAGTCTCCATAAAGACACTTAACCATACGTCATGCGATCATGCACGTAAAAATAAACATTTTTATAACAAAAATAATACTTTATCATAATAATATTATAACAATTTTAATCTTCCAGACCTCGAAGGCGAAGCTCAGTAAAATAATCATGACTAAAATAATTTTACTTAAGATTATTATGCTTGTCGATTTTGACTTGTACCTATTGCACTTAAATATAAGCTAAATAACTAATTAAACTACGTTAATATAATATGACTAAGTAGAGCATGCGTTGTGCGTTTTGCTCTATAAATATCTATAAAGAAAAAGATATCGATACTATTTGTAATCTTTGTTTTTAAGCAGTATCGATACTCGATCGAATGCACATCTCTTTTATAGGGAATTTTACTAATTCGTAAGAATTGCAAATATTGTCAAACAAAATCAATTGTACTCTAGTACAATAAAGTATTTGAATGGTCCTACGGTCCTCATTAAATAAGTCCATAAAATAATGACATTTATTTATCAATAATATGCCACTATGTGATTTGATCGCGTTATCGTTATCATCTGCTACTTATCAGCAAAATTCTTATTTGACAAGTCAATAAGTCCTAACTGGAGTAAATGGAGCTGACGGCACCATTTTGACGTTTCAATTAATTGATCGAATCACTTCTACTTTAGTAGTTAAGATAGAAAGATTAAACTGTTCTATCGATCACTCAACGCACCACAACATCAACAGCCACTAACGAACTGTTTTGATCGATCGATCAAAACGCCCTCTACAACCGTTGAAACGACAGTTTACCGACTGTTCAAAAAATTTGACCAACCTGTAAACAATTTGACCAACCGATCAAAAACCTTGACCAACCGATCAATAAACTTGACCAAGCGATCAAAAAACTTGACCAACCGATCAAAAACCTTGACCAACCGATCAAAAAACTTGACCAATCGGTTGGTCAACCTCTAAAAAGATCATTTTGATCGAGCAATCATAATAGGTCAGGCGCAGTGTTAGTACATTCCGTATCAGTTCGGGCGCTCAGGCGTACTTACCGGCGACGGTGGCGCTGCTGTACCCCTTGGCCACGCGCAGGAAGGGCTCGGGCGCCGGGAAGCGCGCCGGCAGCTGGAACAGGTCCGCGAAGCGCGCCTCCAGGTCCAGCGCGCGCATGGACGAGCCGCGCACGGGCGGCGGCGGCGCGGCGCCCTCGTCGCCGTTTATACTCTGGAATTGGTGATTAATCGATCAAATACTTGTAAAACTTATGGGAAGAAGTAAATTGCTAAATTTTAATCAGTGTCAGGCCGCGCAGCGTGAAGTTCCTTAGTTATATGACCAGTTGCGGACGTATTTGGGCTAGGCTGTTATGCTGATAGTTGATACCATTAGGAATTTCTCAGTGGGAGCCTGGTGTTTGGGAGTTGAGACTGTAATATGCCGTGCCTCGCTGCGGAGTTACGCTGTTGGTCCTGCGGGAAGTTCCTCTCCGATTGTGTCGAATTGTCCGACCTATCGTACTATGAGATTGATGAAGTCAGAATGCACCTGTGTTTGTGCACACACTTTTGCTCTATAATATGTCCCGCGCCAAGAAATGGGGGTAAGTGATAGCGTAACGGCTGATACGACAGAATGGAAGAAAGAAACGTGTTGCGCCGACCCCAGGTAACATGGGATAAGGGCAGGAAGATGATGATGATCTCCCGCGCCAATGACTAGCCTCCAATTCCGTTGAGACTGGCCGCCGTGGCTTATGTTCGATATGGAATAGTATTAGTTAGTACGTGGTGTAATTTACATTAACAGAAGTGCGGTGGTGCGGCGGCGGTGGTGGTGGTGGCGGCTGGCCCCCGTGCCGGGCGGGAGGGGGCGGCGGCGGAGCGCCCGGGGGCGGCGGCGGACACACGCCCGGGGGGCGGAGCCCGCGCGGAGCTCGCAGTGTGCCTGGAAACGGAGGAAATTCATATTAGAACAAATGTACCGACAGCAATTTTCATATCCAATAAGCTAGTTTCCACCATCAATAAATTGCAAATCTATTTAGTCCGTCAGTTAAGAGTACTGAAAAAAAAATTGGTTTTGTAAATCAATGAATATTGACAAAGATAAAACGCATAAAAACTCGGGAGTGGGGGCTCGTGACGTCAGAACGCACTACAAATTATACCACGGCGTGACGTATTGAGAATTTTAAAAGCGTCGTATCTTCGTCAATTTTAGTTTACGTAACAAAAGAAATAAAACGGGTTAATTTATTTTATGATAATGTAACTGACGGACTGACTAACTGATTTTTTGTGGACAAGCCTATTCTTAAACGGCAGAAGGCCTATCTAGTAAAAGAACGAACTGGTAAACTAACTAATTACAATTGCACTAAATTCTCGTGAGCTCATAACAATATTCTACTAAAAACTGATTTCACAAACGTCGGATAACTTTATGCTTTGATTAAAATTGGTGTCTCTCTTTTTTCATCAGCTAAATATAAAATTCTAAAGGTAGCTAGACTTTTTGAACGTCAATCTTAAAGAGAAGTTGATAAAGTAAACCCTCAGAAAAAGATATCAGGAATGCATGTATAAAGACTGTCTTACCAAAATGTGAAGCCGGATTCTTAGTGCCAATAGGCGGGTTTAGAGGCGCGGGCGGCAAGTTGAACGGGCGCCCTCCGCCCGTCTGTGGTGAAGACGGCGACGTCGGCGGGGATCTGACGACGTCACGACACATTCATTACAGCTCGATAGTTCACAAGAGCTCTTTAAGAAGGCAAGGTTTGTTGTTGCGCTGCTGTCGCGCTGCAGCCGCGCGGCACTTTGCGTTTATTGATTGTATGGATTAACAAAGCAGCGCGACAACCGCGCGGCACTAAGGGACTTTGAAGGCGCCCTTAGTGTTTAATTTGTTCCACATAAATATCAAATTACAAACAAGTTCAAATTTTCCTTTAATGGTGGTTTTAAGATCCTACTGACTTGTAGCTAAAGTTTTATAACAGTCCAAAATCTTTAAAGCTTGATGATCACTTGGATTCTTTTGTATTTGACAAGGATGTGCAATCACGAAATTCCTCCCGGTCTGGGCGGAGCAGAAGGAAGTGTCAGACTCTTACTGACTAAAACACATCAGTGTTCTACCTAATTCCCTTTGCGTTCCAGGGCCGCAGTGACTGTTTCGAACAAATTCCGCAACCCTGCCAGAACATTTATCTACAGTGGGACATTTTTCGACCTTATAATAACCATGATACTTGGTAAGAAGCAACCTATTCACTCTTGGACTTCAAGCTTTTTAACTATCAAAAACACAAACTCTGGCAAGGAATTCCGCTCCTTAGATGTATGCTAAAAACAGAATCACAATAGACTCACCTAGGCACCCTCATACTCTGAGTCCTGCCCGCCACCTTCCCGTTGGTGATGAGCTTCTTGGGCGGCGGCGAGGGCCTGGTGTCGGCGGCGGGCGCGGGCGCCAGCTGCGGCGGCTTGGGCGCCAGGTGCGGCTTGCCGTGCGACACGCGCGGCGCGGGCCGCTCGCACAGGTCCGACGTGGACAGGGAGGACGCCGGCGCCGGGGATTGCGGCGCCGATGATAGAGAGGTCATGCTGCCGCCTGGAATTGTAAATACAATAAGTTCATTATTTTTTTTTAAAGTGGACTGCCTCGTTGGCCTTTGCATTAAAAAATCGTTGGGTTTTGGATTAGAAAATCTTTAGAAGAACGGTTGTGCTTGGATAGTGGTCATAGGTTGCCTTATTACAAGTGGACTAAATCAAATATTCCAAGACATAGACACAGCATAGACATCTGTAAGTTAAGCACATAAACTCAATTATTAATTCAAGACAACGTGCCCCGCTCATCAAGTGTTTGTGTGTATGGCATCCCTTCGGGATATGTCGATCAGATATAGAAACTCCTAAAAAGTCTGTCTTCATTTCCCTTTAGATGTTATCACTGACATCCCCCGATACGAATGACACAAGTGCCATTTACATGTAAAAAAAGGTATATTTTACCCAGCGCGCCTTGACCAGTGGTATGGAGAGAGCTCTTGTTTCTGTGCAGCGTAGACGCAACATGGGGAGTGAGACCCTGGTCAGAGGTCTGATGCTGAAGGTTGCTGATGCGGTCCAGGATGGAGTTCGTCGTCAGCACCGAATCTGACGAACTCTGCAACAAATCAGAAACAACTTGTCAGACAGTCATGATTAAACTATAGACTTTTAAGGTGTATAGAATAATAATGGTCTTTATTTTCAGATTTTAGGCATGAACTTTAGTTTCCGAATAAGGTGATAGGCTTCAAAACGATTTCAATCTATTTGTGAGTCGTCATTACTTTTCCTCGTATTTCTAGCCTAACCAAATATCAGGATAATTATATCCTATCATCCTGTTCATAGCTATACCGATTTATTTCCTAAAAAAAAACGATATAACGCATACACCGTTTTTTCCCGTTCCCGTAGAAATATCAAGAAATCCTCTTAGTGCTCCCCTGTACTCTCCAAAGAACCCACACGCCAAATTTCAGCTTTCTAAGACCAATAGTTTCGGCTGTGCGTTGTCTGTCAGTCACTCAATCAGTCAGTATTTTATATATATATTGATGATAAGGACTCGATCCATAGCCTTCGATCACTATAGGGGAAGCCTTACCCCACCGGGCAAAGCCTCAACTATCGCACTCTTGTGCTAGCACCACTTTGTGTCTTAGTTATCCCCACAATGGAGGCAAGACTTGTATAGCTTTCGTATTAGTTTAGAAAATATATTAAATCCGATCCAATGCGACCATAATCAGATGGAATCATCTCTAGTTTTAAATAGCATTACACCAGGAAAATCATAGACGATGACGCTATTGCCCACTGAAGGGAAAATAATGCATTTGCATGCTAGGATCTGTTCCGCCGGGGCATCAACGTCCACGTACACATCAGCTTCGTATTAAAAAAACTTTCATAAAACAATAGCTTTTTATGTGTCATCATCTGCAACCGCATGAAACACAGGCGTACTTGGAATTAGGTGCTATATGACGTGCATTGGCAAGGGTCCAGAAATTCTCGGCCACTAGGCACGAAGTTCAAGCACACTAACGTATGTCTGCATATAAATGCTAGCGATAGAAACGATATCATCGGTCTTGAGCTGACGAGGTTGAAGGTCTACGAAACGTATAAGGATAAAGTGATCTGTTATCAGGAACAATGAGTCGTTAGTTTCCGAAATAGTCGAGGACTAAAAAGGTAGGTAGGTAAGTGAAAATATTTTTGTGGCCCCTAGAGATGATTGGACAAAGCATTTAGGCGTCTGTATCCTTTCATCCATTTTTGGCAATAATTACTAGATTTTTTCTTTCTTTTTTAATCCGCAGCCGTGGATCATAATGACTATGACTGGATCTAAATTACATCCCTATGTATTTTACTTGACATCTTATTTAGTTAAAACTCCATTCAACACGAAGGTACTCGTACAAAGGCGGACTTACTAGGTACGAGTATTCTCTACTAGTCAGCCAGGGTGGAGAGGAGACATATTGGGAGATTTAAATTTTTTTTCTTTCGTCTTTCTACAATTACAAAGATAGATTGAGAATTCTTTAATGTAGAACTACGTCTTTGTCTATCCTGCAGTCGCCGCTGGACACAAATATCAACCTATATCCGCATTTTACTCAAAAAACTTGCGATCAACTACAGTAAAATATCAGTTTGTATACAGACAGTAGGATTCAACCTACAAGACCACAAATCCACAAAGCTACGTAGAATCTCCAAGCCAGACAGTCGGAGCGATGAACTGACGAAGGTAGTGGGAACTCCGAGGGCGGAGGAGCGAATGTAATGATCCGACTTGCGAGAGGTATTCTGTCTGTCTGGCGAATTATTATGATCCGATTTGGCAAATTTACTAGCAGCGTGTAACTTGCAAAGTTTCAAGAGAAGTCGATCGTTAGTGTACGCCTTGCTATGTTTAAGGCGACAGCCTAGGCAGATTTGTCATATAACAGTTTCAAATAGGAAATATCTATCAGTTTTTCCTTTCATTCTATATAACAGGATTTTTTCTATATATCAGTTATGCTGACGACCACATGGCAACGAACGTCGACCACAAAGCAAAGCAAGTCCTTTTCCAATATTATCAATTTTTAAATAGGTACCTACTGAACTTGACAATTACTATATTACATAATTTAGTCTTAAACTGAATCATCGCAATTACGCTTGTTACGAAAAAGAGAAACAATATAATACATTAGCCACAAATATGTAATTTATTTCCCTATATCTACGTATATGACCAGTAGGTTCCATATTACCATAATTATGTTTACTGCCCGATCAATAATCAACATTATTTTGCACCATTTAGTCTTAAACTGAATCATCGCAATTACGTAAAAGGGAAACAATATAATACATAAGCCACAAATTGTCACGCTATATAAATAGAGATATAACTTTCCCTATACCTAATTCCCCAGTATTCCCTAGTAGGTTCCAAATTTTCATATGGAACCTACAGGCAGTCATCATCTGCCTAGCCTTTTCCCAACTATATTGGAGTCGGCTTCGGAGTCAAGCCGGATTTAGCTGAATACCAGTATTTTACGTGGAGCGGCTGCCTACCAGACCTCCACAACCCATTAACTGGGTAACACGGTACTTCATGGCAAGACTGGAGTCAGATTTATTGGCTTCTGACTATCCGTAATGACTGCCAAAGATCTACAAATGACAGCCGGGACCAACGGCTTGACGTGCTTTCCGAGGCACGGAAGAAACTCGGAAAGCGAGACTTTGTATGTAAAAAGTCATAATTCGAGGTTTGGCTCTCGACTCCTCCAATATTGAGATATTTCATTTCCAGAGAAATATAATTTTTCTGTGTCCCTATGTTTTCCTTTTTTGTTTGATTAATAGTTGCCAAATTTGTACATTTGAGCACTTTGTGAGGGTTCTAGTGCTTATACGGTTAATAAATCATCAAAAAGGAAAATCTTTTAAATCGTTCCAATATTTAAGAAGAAAACGAGAAGTCGAAGTCGAGAGCCAAACCTCGAACATTTAAAATATAAACATAAAAAAAAAAAACAAAAAAAAAAAACATTTCGAATATTTGACATATTAGTCTCGCCGCACATGTTTCCTCTTAAGTACGAGAATTGTCCTTCTGATGCTCCCTGATTCGCTATTTATATCGATTATGAGTAATTACGACGGTAAATAAACAATGCGCTGATATAATTGTTATCAGCGAGTGAGTCAGAGCATGCGAAAGTGTCCGCCCGACAGAGCCAGCCCACGTAAACGTGAAGAGGCTGCGCACTTGTGATAGCGGATCAGAACCTCTGACAGAGAGATTTGCTTTTCAAACGATATATCGATATATTCAGATTATAGCGAGATAACAGCTGCATGGATTGACTATAATCAATTGAACTCATGGTGCACCTTTGACTTTTATTATTATTTGACTACCAGGATACCCGAGCGGTAATTCTCGTATTTTTAAGGGGCGCATCGCAGTCGCGTCAAAAACAACTCTAATATCTCTTCATTTTGGCATGTTGCAACCTTTGTCTTAGCAAAAATGTAACTAATTTCTGAATACCTTTTTATTATTTGCCCAGGAGAGTGACAGAGTAGGCGAACAAAAAAATAACATTGATAGTCTCGCGTTTCACCACAATCACCAATATCTCAACTGGTGCTAAGTTATGATGTGATCGACATTGGAGCTCGCTTGCCAAGAAGGCTTCTGGATATAAGAAGCCATTGGTACGTTAGCTACATTTCTGTTTTTTTTTTTGCTATATGATAAATGTAATTTATCTTTAGCATTTGTACACAAGAATTCTGAGCAATAAAGCTTTAAGTGTCGCTTATGCATATTTATTTAATACTTCTATGCAAAACGGTAGCGCATAATACGGACGTTATACTATCATGTATCTATTTTAAATGACACAAACACCATTCAAACGAGAGCAATAAAGTATAGGTACCTGGGTTTAGTTTGAGTTGGTACTATTAACAGTAAGTATGTACTTAAATGTATTCTATTACTTTTAAAACCAATTTAAATTTAAATAAATCATGTTTGACTTCGAAAAAATATGAATGAATTATTGGACATTAAAAACCAGCATAAAAACATCTTACGATGCTTGATCGCGGATAAAAATCTCAAAAAGAGGATTTCCTATTGTTTTTCTCAACATGTGAATTCCCAAATAAAGGTTGTTTTTACCTATATAGTTGGAAATCCCACAATAATCCACATAAAAGCGTAATTTGTACGTCATTGTTATGCACATAGTAACTCGCTTGCGGTCGAACCTAACCACGGCAGGGCGAGTTTAGGTCTGCAACTAATTACCAATCCTACCACAATCACACAAGACACGTTTTCCGGTGAATCATTGTCATACTACTGACATGACTCAGTGATGACTCAAATGATTCCTTATTGACACGGCTTACAAGTGAAACTACACAGGTTACTTTGTATCAAGGTCTTCTATGTGGTAATGATTCTGAATCATTTTGCCTGTGACCTATGGTCGGAACTCGGATGTGACACTGACCATTAATGCGGAACAAAAAAGTTCCTGAGATGATAATTATTGTATTTGTTCTCCATTCATCGAATGAGATGAATCAGTGATCGTAAAGTGCAACAGCTGTTGGTTAAAAGGAATAAAGAATGAACTGCACAAGTGGATGATTGAAATGATTCCATTACTACACTATGTTTGATTCAGGAAGTATTTGCGCAGTTCTTATCTAAATTGAATTAGTTTATCGAGTTCTTTAGATAGGGCAACGTGAAGCTAATAAAATAGTTTCCTCTAATGTTCTTTTGATAAGAGCGCTGTGGGTTTTTATAAATTGGAGGATTTTTTGTTAAAAAATGTAATATTTTTGGGTCAACTTTTCCTTGCCGACTCTTATTTTGTCCTTGTGAATCAAAAAAGTTGCATTTTCTAATATTGAGGACGAGTTGAAAAAATATCATGAAGAACCTCCTCCTTTTTTAAAGTCTAAAATGCCTACAAAAGTATGCTTGCTGATTTCCGAAAAACCAATTTTCTTTTCAATGCAATTTCCCGTTGCTGAAAAACTAACAGCAAAAAAAGCTCCCCAACAACTTTTTGCAGCGGAACGCTGGAGCGTAAAATATCACAAACCAATATCGTATCAAAGCTCCAATATCGGAAATTCGCAACTTCGGCAATGGTAGCATTTGGACGAACAAGGTGAACTGGCGGCGAAGCTTATGTAACGTCCTGCCCAATGTGTGCCGAGAGGCTGTTGACATAACGTTAATAGGCACGCCGTGTTAATGACAGCCGAACACTGCGAGCGCGACCCACACTGTGGGCCACAAGAACTGAGAGGCCATTCTCGTATTTTTATAATACGGAGCGTTCGCATTCGGATCGCAGTGTCAAACTGTCAAAAACAACTCTAATTTCCCATCATTTTGGTATTTTTTGACATTGATTGAGGATCTCGTGGCTAAATAATAAAAGCCACAAGTGTCGATCTTCAAAGTTAAGAAATACTTGCCAAGGTTGGTTTGTGGATGGGTGAGAACCTTAACATACCGAAACTCCTCCGGAAAGCACGTTGAGCCGTTGGTCCCGGCTGTCTGTTGTAGATTTTTAGCAGTCGTCGGATAGTCAGAAGCCAGAAAATCTGACACCAGTATTGCCAAGAAGTGTTACCCGGTTAATGGGTTTTGGAAGTCAGAATCCGGTTTGACTGGAAAGTGACGCCAAAAAAAAAATATTTCAGACTTAAAAGTCCATATAGGTTGTTGCTTATAACTAATGTTAGTAATTAAAAAAAAAATAAAAAGAAGAGGCTACATACCACCGTACCCCTGCACAGTAGGCTCACTGGTCCCGCAACACATGGAGTTTAGTGAACCTACTGAGCAGAACAGTATCGGTTTTCTCGCCAATATACTTGAGAAAAGGCTAGGCAGATGATGTTGATGTGGTTGATATTGCGACCTATTGCGATACTAGCCTTTGCCAGCGGTTTTGCGAGCTTCACGCTCATCGAAGATTATCCCACGGGAAAATACAATCGGAATCCAAAGAAGGTACATCCTACAGTCAATGGTCTGCCCGTTTCCTAAATTAACCAAATCCGTTTAGCCGTTGAGACGTAATTGACCACCTAACATACAGACTTTCGCCTTTGGCAGATCTAGGATTAAAGTAGGATAAAAGAGTTACCGTGAAGTTTCTTGCCGGTTCTTAGACATAAGAAACGACCTATTAGAACTGTGCAGTAGATTCCGACGTCTTTAGGTGCCCAAGAAGGTCTATCTTAATATATAAAATCCTTCCGTTACTGAGTGAATGGCTGACAGACATGGCTCGTAGAAAGCTGAAACTTGGCTTGTATGTTCCTTGGGGAGTGTTTGGAAGCACTAAGAAAGGACTTCCCGAAATACCTACGGGAAAGGGATATGCGCCTACGTAGTCGCGGGCAAAAGCTATGTGAAATAAAATATTTTGCTAAGAGCAGACTGTTTTGTTTAAAATAGCAATTCACGTGTATCTTTTAAATATGTCTATCAGTCCCATCCTTCATTTGATTAGTCTGCAAACGTTTACTCTGTCTTGGTCTCAAAATATACAGCAGGTCAAAATAACAAATGACACTTTGTCTCACATTTTATGAAGTAAGAGAAATAGAAAGGGCAATGAACGCGTTTTGAGACTGGTCGCGTTTCTTTTGTTTTATAAGTTTTGTTTTATACATATTTCCACCAGAGATGTGCGAGGATGTGTATCGAATGATGTGTTTTTTAAGAACCGCTTTCCTGCCAGGATTGCAGAATTTGTTCGAAAGAGTGGCCCTGGAACGCAAAAGGGCATTAGGCGGAACACAGATGAGTATTATTCAGTAAGAGTCTGACACACCCTTCTGCACCGCCAAAAAAACCCTTGCCTAACCTTTATCTTAACAGAAGTAACTTAGAGGTCCCAAGGTCAGTTCCGTAAAATAGAAACTACGCGGTAACCTCAAGAACAAACAGCCCTCAATGACGTAGAAAGCTTTTACATATTACTAATTAAGAACATACTCATAAGTAACTATGGCCTAGAATTCAATGAGTACTTTTTTATAACGGTGCGAGAATAGTTTACTCAAACGTGACATTGTTTGGGTCAACGGCTCTCACTTTTAGTTACATTGTAAGCAGAAACCACACTTTTCAACGAAAAACTTCACCAAAACGTAGCAGTAGAAGCCATATTTATGGCAATTTGAGAACATAAACAAGAAATTAGCCAAAAGGTACCAGGAAAATAAAAGCATAACCTAATTATTAACCAACAAAGAAACTTCAAAGGGAAAACGAACAAGATTCAATTTACGCTTAATAAATATTAAATTCGAAGTTGGAAGTTACCAGAATTGCGAACAATTGAGGGATACTTGCAAATACTATTATCTAAACTAAATTGTGAATTTGAAATAGATTTGGACTTGACCGAGGCATTGTGACATGATATTTTTTGTGGGACAAGCTCGCCACACACAATCTCAACCACTGCAACTCCTGAAAGTCAGAATCAACAGTGACGATCACCAGAAAAACGCCGAGCCAATGAAGCCCGACGAGTCCCGGAGAAACGATTCAACTGTCTTGGATCCCGCAATGAAAATAATCAGTAAAGTACAGTGGAGTAGAAAAAAATATAATTTCCACTTCACATTCACATCACATGTTTCTAACACACGCTTACATGAAAATCGTAAAGCTTCTCTTATTTCAAATAGAGACGATTATTTTTAAGTTGCTAAAGTCATAATACCAGCTTATTACTATCAAATTACAGAGCAAACCAGTGTTTTCAACCAGAGAAGTCGCAAGCATCACGCATGCTCAAGGCGGGTTGGCGAATTTGGAAACCGTGCCGGGGTAAAAGAAACAAGGGCTGACACCCATAGAGCACCAAAAATAAACTGTTTATTATTATAGTATTATCCCTTGTAGAGCCTATTCCATGGTAGGACATTAATGTCAGTTTGACAGCTGTCACAAATTCCAATATGGCGAAAGGTCATTCCTACTATTAATCCTTATTTTGATCGCATACTATTGTGATTCACAATTCATTGATATTCACGGTCAGACATGACTACCTGTGACAATGACTAAGGCTACATCTTTGTCTTTTTATTAAATTGTTCTAAGAAGTTGTTAGCTATGGAATTAATTAGACATGATTATGAGAAATAAATGTGTAGGTGCTCTTAAACGTAATTTTGGTATCTGCAGATCAAAGGGCCTATTAACGAAAAATAAGGAGTGGAATTCCCTGCCGGAGTCTGTGTTTCCTGATAGCTACAACCTAGCAGTCTGTAAGTCAAGAGTGAATACGTTACTTCTAGGCAAGCGTGCTCCATCTTCGACCACATCATCGCTTACCATCGGGTGAGATGGTGGTCAAGCGCGTGCCTATCAATAGTAAAAAAAAGAAATACGAAAATGAAGATGGCAATATAAGACAGGCAGAACTATGCTGTTTACAAAGTTGGAAAAGGCCTGCCAACTAAAGGGACAGAACAGCATGATCCAATTGTTTAGATCCAAGGACCAAATAACAGATTAGTCCCTGACTGATGAATGCCGTAAGTTGGTGTTATTATTATGACACTGATGTAAATGTACCTAAGTAATAAACAAACTAATAATTAGGTATAACCAACGCGGTAAGAGGGAAAACCCTATTCTTAGCTAAAGACCACACAGCCAAGTCCAAAATAAACATGACGTTACTGCGTAAGCTTTTATGAATAAAAGTAGCGCACAGGTAGGATTTACCATGAAATGAAAAATGTTACAAACGGTGTCAAAAAATGGATGCATAAAAAGTGTATGCCTCAAAAATCAAATTGTATAAGCCTACGCCATCGACGTATAATATGTCATCAACAGTTCCATAAGTTTCTCTTATGTAAGGAAATATAGCATTTCAAAGAAAGCACACATTAATATTTGTTTTTATTCGTCGATTGCATCACATACTACTCAAGTATTTACCACTACGAACGCAATATGGTAATACTTTTAAACCAGTATCATAAAAAAAATTGCCTCTCCTCATTTAATATTCCAGATGAACATCTGGCCAAGTATTTTACGTTCGCAACTCACTCTGCCTTATAAGTGCATGATGAACCGGCTTTGAGCTGGCCACTCACAAAAACAGTTAAAAAAAAAACAAGAGCCCTTTCCTTCAGGGCTCAAAGTGACATTCGGTTACACAGTTTAAAAATCGAATTTTTAAAATGGCGCGTGACCTGTCTGTCTGAAATAAACGACCTGTCAACTGCACGAGAGCAAACTTTCAATTTCATTTACTGTACAGATGTAAACCCAACAATTCTCATACAAAGCAATTTATCTGGCGAAATATGTATTATCATGCATTTTCGGGCTTTATCATTCTTATCTAGTATTTACTTGACATTGATGTTACTTTATGAAATCGGAGCAAGGTGGCGAAATTTTTCACTCAGAAGATCACCATCATTCACGCGTCATTACATCTCATCTTTATAGATTCGTTCAATTGTATCATTGATGTGTGTTTCGATTATACCGGAAGTCAAACTTACACCTGTTCAGGGGTTGAGTTTTACTAATCCTTGTATCACAACTCTACACCCTGTAAGGACGGCCTCTTTGGAATCACTATTCATTCACGAAACCGTTCCGTAGAGGATGCCATCAGCTGTAAAATTAATCGTACACGATATAACCCAGTGATGGCTAGTAATCATTTTAGCAGCACCGATGCCCTATTTCTGCACCATATTGTTTTGAAACGCGGTCAAAGTGTAACGCCCGGAAAACTAATCAACGGAATATTTTTATTTCAGTGCTACACTCACGTATGGACGTATGGCATTCCGGGTTCTTTACACACAATGTTTTTATAATTATGTCATAAAATGTGATTAACTTCGTTTAATTACTAGAGTGAAACCTTTGGGGCTTCGCCACATTATCACAATGAATCTAATTAGCAAGGTTCACTAATTACGTCAAATGAACATGATTCAGGTACCTAGCTGTTCATAGTATTGCATTGTGAGCTCAGCATAAGTGTTAATATTCCTAAATAAAGAAAGACGTGATTGAAAGAAGACGTAGACCATTAGCAGAACTCAAGATGTACCCACAGAGATTCTCCAGAAAAACAAAAGAAGATATCCCTTAAAAACTATACAATCAATATTAGATGTGTGAATAAAAATAAAATTACTGAAGTGAAGAAAATGTTCGCTACGTCAATTAGAAAAAAAAAACAGTCTAGCAAGACGCGGCTATCTGAATATTTACTTCAATGCGCAAGATCTATCTTACCGGTCATTACTCTAATGAGACTAACAAGAAACATACGATAACATTACTTTAATTAAGACTCATAAACCTGCTAAAGTTAAAAATACAACTCATTACTGAAATGTTATGCAATTCTAACAAAACGATTCAAGACTGCATCACTTTCCTTGTACTGAACCTTGACACAAATGCAGGAATGATATCGATGAAATAAATATCAATACCTTTCCCTAAGTCCGCTAAAATGTTGGAACTAGTCATATTCTTATCAAAATCGGCTTGAATGTCAAGTCCTACTTCGATATGTACAAGGAAGTCCCTACACAAATTAGAATTTCCAAACGTATCGTCCATGTAGTAGAAAATACTGCTACATCAGAGGGCTTAGCACGAATATTTTGACGCATAGTAACGTTAACGTAAGTGAATTTTGAATGTGAAAAACTACAAATTCAAAAATATGAATAAAGTATCTAATTCAAATAAATATTATGTGCGAAACGAGTATTGTAGCTATGATACAATTTTACGTTACGTCAAAAATATTCGTGCTAGGCCTACTCCTAATAGGAAAAACTGTATGAAAAATAAATGAAAGCGTGCACATAATACGTGTTATTGATAATTATCAGATAATACTCGAGGCAGCTAACGGCCAGAGCGATAACAATTCAATCTACTGATACTGTGGTTTCTGTAATAGCAATAAAATAACGGAGCATTTTTTCATGCACGCTGCTTAAGAAGATCTAATTATTACAATATTTTTCTCTCTAGCTGTGTGGTCTGCCATTAATAAGTATAATGCTCGTTTCGTGGTTAAACAAAGAGCAGAATAAGGATTACACAATTTTTATCAAAGCTGTAATACGTATCTGTATATTGATTGTATCTCGCAAAAACCTTTGTACTGATCACAATTACGCATGTCAGCCATTGTGTTTTTAGCTTACAGTATCATACCAAAAACAACATCTATGATGAATTCTTGTCTGGAGCTAGGCCCCTGTAGACCATAAAGATTGAGTATCACTAAAATATTTAGATCCTTCCAAATTACCGCTGCTCACAATCTCCCTGCTTTTATCTTTTTCGCTAAAGAATAATAAATTAACTGCGACCCACGCCCCATTTTCCCCGTTTGACCTCTGTAATCCCTTGCATGTGCCGGAAACATTTTGAATACATGACTCTGCATCATTTGGTGCGTCCGGAATCACCGTGTGTAAACGTGGTATATGTAGTCCTTTATGGTGCAACTTTGATCATAAAGTCGCATCGTATTAAAAGTTACGATGCTCGAATGCTGTATAGAGACCACGGGATAAACTCCAGAGAAACAGATTTCGCACTGTGATACTGTGAATGAGTGCGGTAGGCCTATATTTTAGAGGATTAGGGTTTATCATGGCTCACTGGGTTTGGATTTCAATACGATAAAACGTGCATTCTAAACACACTAGTCCAATCATGTCATCATCATCTGCCTAGCCTATTGGGGTTCCAGTCAAGCCGGATTTTGCTGAATACCAATATTTTCCGAGGAGCGGCTACTAGTATAGTCCAATCATGTACAAGAGAAAAATCTAAGAAAAGGAATACATAAAAAAGTGTACATGAGACTGTTTTTCAAACACCGGCTGTTGCTGATTTTAAGGCAGTAGCTTTTCGGGTAGGGCTATACCAGGAGTCGTGTACAATCTGATTCAATATAATATCATACGTCATTTCCACCTTAAAATGATACAATACAATGTATGGACGGATCACCCATGTTTTTGTCAAATAAGGCTCGTTTTAGGAGGCCTTTGTCTAACGTTAATGTCTTTGGTCTAATATGAAATCTCGTTATTAATATCCGAATGAATCATCATGAGATAAATCTATTATTCAATTAAAACTAGTGTCACGTGAATGTTTTTCTAACCCCACAATCTCAGCAGCGGGGCGGCCATCTAAATAATTATCATAATTACTATTGCGGCTAATTAGTTCAGCATCGTAATGAGATAGCCTATAACCTTCAGTGATAACTTTAAGACTACTAATTTTATAATTAAAAGGTTAAACTGAAGCCCTACTATTGTCTTGTTTATCAAGGTTTTTATTGCAATGCAGTTCCAATTCCAACGTAATGAAATCACAGTATCGAGATGATGATTTTTTGCATATCTTTAGTATTCTGGATGGTTATAATAGTTGAGGAAGGCCAAAATAACGTAGATTATATGGCTAAAAAGATGTCCATTGAGGGTAGGGAGAATAGAGATATCGTCACTTTTACGGTAAACTTACGAATCCTATTTTCGTGAACTCGATATTTTGATCAAAAACTATCTAATGTGGAAAATTTACTATTTTAAAAGCTTTTATTTATCTTGCAATGTATGTATGTATGTATGTTTGTTCGGGTGAAATCTTGCTACTCAATTTTGAAGCAGATATCTTCAACTGATTGAGCTGAAATTTTGAATACACGTTTAGTTTGGATGACAATACATGATAAGCTGTGTGACGTCATTCATAATCCAATATGGCGGAATAGTTATTTTTTATGCACTTCTACAATATGGGTATCAAATGAAACTGCTTGTTGAAAGTAACTTGAAATAACTAAAAAGTAAAAAATAAATTAAAAGGAAAAAAAACCTTAAAAAAAAAAAAAAAAATTTCCTTTAAAATTGATCATAGAACCTTGTCACGAGGTTCGCGTAAGTACTTGTAAGTATTTAATTAATCAAACAAAACATTTCAAAACAAAAATCAAGTACCTATTTAATTAAGGAAACATTTTTAATCTCTGACTTTTACTAAATTCAAATTGTTCGCTTCTGCGTTTTAGAAACATACAGTTTATCATCTAAATATCCATTTCAATAAAAAGCAGATCCGCAAGTTTGATGAAGAAGACATGCTGCACCGACACCAAGTCTCCAAATAAGTTGAAATAAGGGTAAAAGATGACACAGTTAGTATTTTTATATCAAATCTGTAGGATAATTATTTTAATATAAGGTGATTTATCTAACAGACCTAAAGTTGCACCTAACACGATTCCTAGTGCCAAAACACTAGATGCTACAAACATCGCGTCGTTTGGCACAAAGATGGTACTCCAATTAAAACTTTGTCGTAACAGACTGCCTGCCAGCTTATTGCAAGCAATTAACTGTCTTGTATCGACAATGAACAGAAGCTAGAAGTAAGAAAGGCCGCCGATTTCCTACAATACAATACACTACAATATTTGAAACAACATGAGGATGTATTCTTATCTTAACGAAAATTGTATGCTTCTTTTTACTGCCTACCACAGCAGTAAGAAAAACTATCAATAAATCCAAAATCATCTAGAAACTTCGATAGGGCTTGGAAACGATCGTCACATTCGCAATAAAACTTCTTAGCAAACAAACATTCGAGAAGTCCTTGACATTACCAGAAAGTTGTTTTCCGTAAAAGGACAGTAATTCAATACCAGTATCTTACGTCTAGGTCTAATTAATGAGAAGATGAAGATTAATGGGAAGATTGGAAATACTAACGTTTCAACTGAAATTAGTCAGGTCTATTCTTGAATTACGATACGATTAAGTTTTTTTTTTATTTCGTTAAATAAATCAATATTTCTTTGCCGTTTGGAAGTTCATACGTAATGAACCAAGAGGAAAGGAGGCACGAGTACCTACATGTGTCAGAAGGTATTCTGTAGATTCCAGGATGAATGATGATGATGCAACAAATGAAAAGGGAGTAGTCAGCAAAGGGAAAAATAACAATCCGTTAAAGGTGCTGTTCAGCTTTTCTCCTCCCGTGGTGGTGGTATCCATAAAATAATATGGAAGTTATTACGGCGGTTAAAGCAAAGCTAGCGGCAGTCAGCAACATTTGGTAGCTGAGCTGACCGCCAAGGACGCAACAGATGTAACAATCGTTTATGGTGATGACGTATCTGATTCTGAATCAGATACACTAGTATTAATACATTTTATTAGCTTGATGATTAATCCGCATGTCAAAGGCTACATAAGCAGCGATAAACACTATGATTAATTCAACTTTTACTTTCAAACAAATGGCTGCGTTTGCGTCAACATAATCTTTGCGGTTGCGAGTTTCACTGATTGTTTCCATATTATGTTTATTGTTGTCGTTTGATAATAGGTACGATAATTTTAATGACCGTGTCAGGAATAGAACAGAAATTAGACCATCTGGGTTGCTTCACCCATCATCGTCGCTCTCTTGCATATTTTTTTTCTATTTTTTTTCGTCTATAGATCCCAATTTACTGCGAAATTAATCCTCTTGCCTGTAGAGAATCTCCAGTCTTATTTTTAAGTTACTATAACTTTAAAACGTTACGACAAAACACTACGTATAAAATAAATTTAATTTCGGAAGTCGGTGTTTTTGGTATTTTTTGTTTTTTTTTGACACCGACATCCAAAATTAAAGTTATTTTATACTTTGTAGTGTTTTGTTTTTGGAAGTCGGTTTTATTTTTTTGTAAAAAAGTTTTTTATTTTTCACTTTTTAGTGACAAACAAACAAACAATCGACAGACGTGCGATTTCAGAAATCCCGATCCATTTGCTATGATTGATTGAAGAGTTCCGTTGCCTACCTCCGAAGTTCTTCATCAGATCTTCACCAAATGGGACTAGTCTGGGAAAATACTCTTCAAAAAAAAAAAAAGAATCATCCAAATCGGTTAACAATTGGCGAAAATATCGCTAAACAAACATTTTTCATGGGATCCCATCATCAGATCCTGACATAAGTCAGCAACATGAGATGATGATTAACTGGCACAAATATCTGAATTGCGTTAGAAATGTATGAAAAACATTGTGTCTTCTTCTTCTTCTTCCACCTGGCGTTATCCCGGCTATTGCCAGGGTCCGCCTTCCTACTTAGCTTCCTCCACTTTGCCCGATCTTGAACATCCTTCTCAGTCAGGCCATTGGCTCTCATGTCGGACTTGACGACGTCCAGCCAGCGCTTGCGAGGGCGACCACGGGACCTAGCCCCAAGAACAGCCATATTCATGCATCTCCGACCAACGTACTCCATAGGGCGGCATTGTGTGTGCCTATAAAACTTGAGGGTTTCCCTCGACTTTCATGGTATCCCATCATCAGATTCTGACTTGGTGGCAATGGGACCATCGAAGGAGTATAAGGTTTCGAGATAATGAAAGAATTTTTAAAATCGGTCCACAACTGGCGGAGATATCGGTGAACATAGATTTAAAAAAAAATACATACAGACGAACATAGAACCTTCCATCTTTTTGAAGAAGTCGGTTAAAAATGACGTACTTACACAGATTTTTTTTACGGATTATGGTGAAACCATACAACAATAAACACAAACACACGCATCTGTCAAGTACGATAAGCCTGATGTTATCAAGGTTATGAGCGCTTCGACCCGTTCAATGCGTGACAGAACAACAAGAGCAGGGTAGCCCTTTGACACGGTAAAAACCTTATCTGGACAGATTTTCTCTAACAAAGAAAACAAAGGATTTTCTCCTTTTTTAAACCAACAGCAAGGGTTTAAATACCAATTTGCGATAGGAATAGGGGTACAGAATCTGATCAAAACCAAATTAGTAGCCGTTTAGAACAACGTAAATAAGGACCAATATCCAATTTATCCAGACGTAGTAATACCAGCGTTGCCATGCACTTAAAAAAGGTTAAGAATAAAGTTTGCGGTGGCGCATCGTGCGCACTGGCACAAAATAAACAAGTTACCAAATCCGTTCGAAATCCTCCCACATGGCGTTATTTTAATTTTTTTATTGCGACACGTGGCCGTCATCCCCGCTTAGGGTATTTTTACATTCACAACACTTGCGTGGGTGGAAAATATTATTTTTAGGCGAAAAAGAATTCTTTGTTTAGTTTTCATTGTCAAGTGCCAATTGGTTACAGTTTTAGAAGACTGCTTTTTCAGAACGGGTATTTTTTTTTTTTTGTAATTACTGAAGGTTTTAAACAACAGTTTTTCTACATGAAACAATGCAAATTTTAGGGCATTTGAGGCCCTTGAACTCGAGATAGCCTCTACTAAATAAATAGAGCGCGTTAAGAACCTTTCTTTTGTCTTTCGAGCCTTTTGTATCAGCAAAGGTTGTAAGGGTGCTTATGATTAATTTATTTGGAGCTTTACTTGTGCGCAAATTAGGGCAAAGGCCACTTATTTATTCAGGAGGAGCTAGCTTAGCTGGTTAAAAATTTCTTAGTTGATTTTCGCCACTCGGGCGAGTAATTATGTTTGAAACCTTTGTTGCTAATTCACGGCTTAATCTGGTCTGAGTTCTTGTTTGAAATTCATTAAAAATTGCTAGAAACATCTTCTCTATTAACATTGACATAACGCGGCACAGCTCGTTCTTAAGCACATTTAATCACGTATATTTTATGACGCAAGCAGCGCACAAATATTATAACGACGAAGTTCTAAACTTTCTCCACGGGCCGACACGTCTGGTGATGTAAATAACAATTGAACAAAGATACTTTGCTTTATTAAAATATTGTTTTTACGATTCCCAATACAGAAGATGCTGAAGCCTCAGTATATTTTATTGGCAATCATTTGACGTCATCGTAAGCGCCTTGTTTGGCAAAGAAAGGAGTTGTTTCGTAATTGGAGCTACTTGGATTGTTTTCGTCGGATTGACTCGATTCCTTTTGTGTTGACTTGGCTGAATGTTCGTAGAACCGTTCAAGAAAAACAAATAACGCTTCAATTAATCAGTGAATTGAGGGTATCGCAGCATCAAGCCGCACAACACAAATACCCATTTCAGAAAAGATAATGCCTGTTGACACTTCGCGGGGTACTAGTTTATTTGGAATGCCACGGAACCCAATAAGTGTGGGAACAACTCGACGGTTCGGAAGAAGTGTTCAAAGTTTTATACTGCGGCTTTTAAGTTTGGAAATGACATTAAACCTTAAACAACATTCAAGCTTATTACCACGGGCAACAAACAATGGGAAATTCTTTAAGCATCTTCGCAAAAAACGAATTATGTTTCGAGATATTTTATTCTACATTACTATTGTTACGAGCTTGGGGTTCGTTACAATAAAAACAGCCGATTAAACCACCAAAAATAACACTTTAATTTAAAACAGTAATTAACACTTCAAACACACTAATTAAAACACAATCACACTACTGAATACTTCACTTCACTTAATTCGCAGTTGAAGATCGCTTCCGAAGTTATCGCTTGTATCGCTAATTCAATACTGACTCCCGTCGCCGGATGTCCGCCCTTTATATATCGGCGACAGTTATTTCTAGAACCTTCTAGTATAGAAACTTCTGGAAAGTTTGGGTACATACCGGTCCCGATTGACTTGGTGTCGAAACATCGAGAATGTTCTAGCATAGAAAATTCTAGAAACATCTTGACCTCAGTAACTCCGCTATTCGATACTAGATGGCGGTACATGTACGTAAATGTCGTTATGTACCTAGCTTTAATTCTGGCGCGTAACACTGCCCCCTCCTAAGACATGCTCGTCCCGAGCATTATCAGCCCCATAATAACGCGCCAGTCGATCCACGTGGACGACCTTAGGAGCGCTTCTTGTTCCTTTTTGTATACGGTAGGTCACGTCATTGATTTTTGTCACAATCCGATACGGCCCGTCCCATTTAGCCTGAAGCTTAGGAGATTTCCCTTTATTACGAACTGGATTGTGCAACCACACTAGTGAACCTTCGTCGAAACCTTTATTGTTCATTTTGCGGTCATAACGGGTTTTCATCTTTTCAGACATTTGTTGGCCCGATTCTCTGACATGCTCATAAATGTCATTCATTTTGTTCCGCAAGTTGTTCGCATAATCAGTGATACTGCGTGGGGCGTCAGGCGGTATTCCGGTGATCAAGTCTGCAGGCAGCCGCAATTCTCTACCAAAGTTTGCGAAAGCTGGTGTCACTGATGTGCTTTCGTGAACAGCACTTCGGTATGACAACAAAAATGGTTGTATATGCTTGTCCCAATCGCGTTGCCGATTTTCCACAACTTTTGCCAGGTACCTCTCCAATGTCTGATTAAATCGTTCCACCATTCCATCAGATTGTGGGTGGTAAGAAGTTGTTCTCGTTTTATGAGTACCCATAACTCTGCAAGTTTCCTGGAATATTTGTGACTCAAAATTCCTTCCTTGATCGCTGTGAATCTCCAAGGGTACTCCAAAACGACAGAAGACTTCATGAACCAGTTTATCTGCAACTGTTGAAGCTTCTTGATTTGGAATGGCAAAGACTTCCGGCCACTTAGTGAAGTAATCCATTACAACCATGAAATACTTGTTGCCACTTTCACTTTCCGGAAACGGTCCCGCAACATCCAGGGCTATCCTTTCCCATGGTGCACCAACATTGTACAATTTCAATGCACCTCTGCTACGAGTCTGAGGACCTTTTACAGCCGCACAACTAGTACATTTGCGACACCAGTCTTCAACATCATCACGACAATGAACCCAGTAAAACCGTTCCCGTATCTTCAGTAGAGTCCGTTTAACTCCCATATGGCCTCCTGAACAACCATCGTGGTACAGCTGTAGAACATCCGGTACTTTAGCCCTAGGGACGACCATTTGCAAATGACAGCTGTCTCCCCGAGCATTTTCCCATTTACGGCAAAGGACTCCATCCTGAATCACTAAGCTGTCCCATTGGGCCCAATAGCTTTTCGTGATCGAACTCATCGCTGAGACGTCGCTCCACGTGGGCTTAGGAGCACTGGCCTTTATCCACTCCAGAATCGGCCGGATGTCCGAATCTTCCTGCTGAGCATGTTGTAGGCTTTCCTTCCACTCGTTGCTGAGATCTGTTTTGAGCATCCTCACAGGTACGACTTCTTTGCCCTCCTGCCGAGTACAATGTTTGCAGTCTTCAGGGCAAGGTCTTCTTGACAATGCATCTGCGTTGCCATGAGATTTCCCACTGCGATGTTCGACCACAAAGTCGTATTCCTGCAGTAGTTCAATCCATCTCGCAACTTGTCCTTCTGGATTTTTAAACTGCAATAGCCATTTCAGTGCAGCATGGTCGGTTCGTAAGTGGAATTTCCGCCCCAGCAGATATTTGCTAAAATGTTGTAATGATTTTACCACAGCAAGCAATTCCCGTCTCGTGACACAATAATTCCTCTCTGGTTTTGACAACGACTTACTGAAGTACGCAATCACAACCTCTTGATCGCCATTACGTTGAGATAACACACCGCCAAGTCCTATATCACTTGCGTCTGTGTCAACTATAAATTCTTTGTTGGTATCAGGATACCCCAAAATAGGTGTTTTGCACAGACGGTCCTTTAGCTCCTGGAATGCGATGCCACAACTTTCATCCCAACAGAATTGTCGCTTCTCCTCGGTTAGCTTGTGCAAGGGTTTGGCTATATCTGCAAAGTTCTTGACAAATCGCCGATAATAGGAGCACAAACCCAAAAATGCTCTGACCTGCGTCTTGTCTTTTGGAACTGGCCAATCCTTGACAGCGGCGATTTTCTCTGGATCCGTACGGATACCTTGTTCCGACACTACATACCCCAAAAAGCTCACTTGCCGTTTGAAAAGAGAACACTTTTTCGGACTCAACTTGAGGTTGGCACTCTTGATCTTCATGAGCACGCGTTCCAGGTTTTGAAGATGTTCTTCAAATGTACGGCCTACGATGATGATGTCATCTAAGTAGACAAGGCAGGCATCACCAATTAATCCAGTTAGTACAAGTTCCATCAACCTTTCAAACGTTGCCGGAGCGTTACACAATCCAAACGGCATAACTTTGAATTGCCACAGACCCTTTCCTGTTGAGAATGCAGTTTTCTCCTTGTCCTTTGGGTCAATTTCTACTTGCCAGTAGCCACTTTTTAGATCTAACGTGCTAAACCACTTTACTCCAGTAAGCATGTCCAGCGTGTCATCAATTCTTGGCAAAGGATAGCTGTCTTTCTTCGTAACGTCGTTCAGACGACGATAGTCAACACAAAACCGCATGCTGCCGTCCTTCTTCCTTACCAGCACTACAGGTGAACACCATGGACTGGATGAAGGTTCTATAACACCATCTTTCACCATTCCCTCAATCATGGTTTCCACTTCCTTTTCACGTGCTACTGGTAATCTCCTTGGTCGCTGACGGATAGGCAATTCTTCTCCTGTATTTATTTTGTGTTGAACTAAGCCAGTCTTCCCGATGTCAGCATCGTCCGAAGAGAAAACATCGGCATACTTGAGTAACATCCTCTTCGCCTTGACTATTTCATTTTGAGACAGAGCGCTGCTACAGTCTTCTAAAAGTGTGGTCACTCTTGCTTGTGTGTTCTTGCTGTCGGTCCCAGTTGATAGATGTTGGCATCGACGCAACCAATCCACTTCCTCACAGGTACCCATCAGTGTGCCCTTTTCTATCACCTGCTCCTTGTCACAAAGGTTCAGCACACGTACTCCTGAGATGTCGGTGGCTCTAACCAATGTTCGTGCCACTTTCCATGGAAGGTCATTGTCTACCCTTTCCACGAGTACGCAACGATGAATCTGCCCAGAATTCCGAGGAAGACTAACCGGCACAACCGTTTCCGATCTCGGAGGAAGAACAATTTTCTTTAGGCTGTACACATTTCCAGGTAAAGCCCCTTCCATGAAAAGTTCCTCTTGTCCACATTTCATAACTCCTTGATTAACGTCGATCTCACAACGGTACTTCCTCATAAAGTCTAAGCCCAGGATGCAATCGTCCATTATATCGGCCAAGACAACATTATGCAGGTAGATTTTGCTGCCTAGCTTCAACTCCATCTCTCTCTCTCCTCGGACGGGTATATGCTGACCAGTGGCTGTTACCAAATTTATGCGCCCTCGGTTGTATGCAGAGTCCCCAAGGAACCGACTTATGAGTTGGGAACTGACAACCGTGCGAGAAGCTCCAGTGTCTATCGTCAGCTTACATGGTGTTCCGTTGACCTCGCCCTTGATGATAAGACTGTTCCCGTCATGGGTTTGTGAGATCGAAATCCTTGGGGCTCCTTGAAAATCAGCCAGCACCCGCCCCGCAGTCCTGGCTTTTACTCGTTTCCCTGCTGTTGCTGGGCGTTGCTGTTAGCCGCCCTATCCTCTGAAGGTCTGCGATCTTCCCTCTGTGTAGTGCGCTTAGGGCAACTGGATCGAAGGTGGCCCCTTACACCACAGCCGTAGCACCTAGGGCTGTACCCTTTAAATTGGTCGCGATCCGGAGCCGCTGCGACCTCCCTAACGCGGTGGGAACGATGATCCTGCCGCACAGCTTCCACCTCTAGTGCATGGGCCAAAGCGTCCTTAAGCGTCCCGTGGTGGCCGAGTCTCACAGCAGCTCTAACCTCAAGGTCGCGGATGCCGTCGATGAATGTCTGCACCAAGTTCCCTTCAATAAGCGCAGGTACAGACTGGTACGCTTTTCGTACCAGCTTCTCTACTTCAAGGGCCCACTGCTGCAGGTTCTCACTACTCCGTTGCACGCGATCCCTTAGCTGTGCACGAAAAACGTGTTCCAGGTGAGCGTCACCATACCTGGCTTCCAACGCCTCAAGGAGCTGCTCGTAAGTCACCTCCTTACCGAGAGCTTCTAGGACAGTTAAAGCCTGGTCACGCAGGCCTAGGGTGAGGGCAGTCATGGCCTGGTCTTTACTCCACCTGTTTGCCTTCATTACAGCTTCAAACTGTATCTTGTACGCCGACCAAGAAGACGTGCCATCGAACGGCGGCACTTTGAACCCACGTAGCGAAGGTGTAGTAGCTGCGGAAGTAACAATCCCGTCTCCAAGTTTAAGGTTGCCCAACTCCTTCTTCACATCAGAAATGACGTCATCAAACTTGCTGATCCTGGATTCAGCATCTGACAAGCGGTTGTCATGCTGAGCAACCTTATCCTTCACCTCCTTCATGTCTTTCCCGAAGGACGCGTGAAGTTCCTTCATGAGAAGCATCTGTTCTTCCTGTCGGCGGGCCTGCTCCTCCTTGTCACGCTGCAGCTGTTCTTCCAAGCGTCGGGCCTGCTCCTCCTGTCGGCGGGCCTGCTCCTCCTGTCGGCGGGCCTGCTCCTCCTTGTCGCGCTGCAGCTGTTCTTCCAAGCGTCGGGCCTGCTCCTCCTGTCGGCGAGCCTGCTCCTGCAGCATCATCATCAGAGCAGCAAAGTCTGGTGCTGATGATGCCGGAGCTGCTGTGGACGGGCCGGCCTCTATAGTCGGTACCTGGTCCGACGTCTGCGACGTTGCTGCACCAAAACGCCTCTGGTCCGTCTCCTGCTGGCGTTGACTACGGGTACGGATACCCTCCGTGTCGTCCTTTGGCAGAATCGGCATGATAATCCCACTTCTGACACCAATTGTTACGAGCTTGGGGTTCGTTACAATAAAAACAGCCGATTAAACCACCAAAAATAACACTTTAATTTAAAACAGTAATTAACACTTCAAACACACTAATTAAAACACAATCACACTACTGAATACTTCACTTCACTTAATTCGCAGTTGAAGATCGCTTCCGAAGTTATCGCTTGTATCGCTAATTCAATACTGACTCCCGTCGCCGGATGTCCGCCCTTTATATATCGGCGACAGTTATTTCTAGAACCTTCTAGTATAGAAACTTCTGGAAAGTTTGGGTACATACCGGTCCCGATTGACTTGGTGTCGAAACATCGAGAATGTTCTAGCATAGAAAATTCTAGAAACATCTTGACCTCAGTAACTCCGCTATTCGATACTAGATGGCGGTACATGTACGTAAATGTCGTTATGTACCTAGCTTTAATTCTGGCGCGTAACACTATCAAGAACAATCGTTTTCACGAGCGTATTTAATAAATTTTATCATATCGAACTCAATTCATGTTACCTATACGTTTTTGTAATTAGGTAGCAATTTAATGCGTAGAAATGTAATCTTATACTAATATATAAAGCTGAAGAGTTTGTTTGTTTGTTTGAACGCGCTAATCTCAGGAACTACTGGTGCGATTTGAAAAAATCTTTCAGTGTTAGATAGCCCATTTATCGAGGAAGTCTATAGGCATCACGCTAAGACTGTATGAAAATTGTGACGCAGACGAAGTTGCGCGGGTCAACTAGTGTTTAATATTGCATTGTTATTGGTTATAATCCAGCTGTAATTGTTGTTGCCAGAGATAAAAACAGGCACCATAACAGTTCTAGGACTCTTACTGTCAAATTAAAATAGTTATTATGTAGGTATCCTGTAGAAACTTATGTGAATATGAGTTAAAACTTACCAAAGGCATCATTTTCTGCGTAGGAGGCTGTGGAGGGGGCCCTCTCGTCCTGATATCGCTCGGCTGCCTTCTAACCGCGGGTCTCGTAGGAGGCTCTCTTGGGACCTCTCTGGGTATCTCTCTAGAATGTTCCCTCGAATGCTCTCTAGAATGATCGGCCGAGCCTCTGTCGCGTCCTGCTAGTGCTTCTGACAATGCCGCTGATAGTGCTCCGACGTTGCTCGTTGGGGCAGGAGGCATCGCTGGTCGGCCTTTGTCGGGTGAATACCTCTGTGGTGGTTGGTGAGGCTGAGGTGGTGGTTGGTGCGGCTGTGGCGGGGGGAACCGCGGCGCATCGCTTTTGACTTGCCCATTGGGTGTGGAACCTGCGAAAAGACTCCTGGTTAATATTTTTCTTGATAAGTCAGCTCTTCACTTCGTTCTCGCCTCATGGAAAGTGATTGGATGAGGTCTGCTATAGAATGAGCGTGCCCAGAAGATGCCTATTCATTGTTGTTTTGAGGCCTGAGTTATTTAACAGTTTCGGTGTAAAAGGGAAGGTAAGTTAGTTTATTTTTGTCTTGAATGAAATGAAGGGCATAAAAATGTAGGAAGGGTAGAGCCTTGTGAGCGCCGCCTATATTCTACGTACTATTTTGTTATGAAATGATTCTCAGTCACACGTAGATGTGAAAAAAGCAGTTCGTTTTATTCTATTGTTTTTTTTTCACATTCATAGACCATAACACTGGCTACCCATAACACTATTCAAATGACATATTTGATACGTCATAGTATTTACTATTGATATAAACGTGTACATATGTTATTGTAACTCTATCACCTGTTTGTAACTCTATCAGAATGTATGTGTCTGTTCCATACAACCATATGTATGGAACAGACATTCTGACCCCAGTCATGTGGGACTATATTATTGCGATAGCTAAGTTCTTAATTCAGTCCTTTCACATACATAACCCTGTACCATAAAATCTGGATTAGTTCTTTGTCATCATATCAGCCGAAAGACGTCCACTGCTGGACATAGGCCTCCTCCAATTATCGCAACAACCGGTCCGGTGCGTCTCGCATCCATCGGCTTCCTGCGACTCACACCAGGTTATCGGTCCACCTTGGAGGCCTTCAAATGTTGCGTTTTCCGGTACGTGGTCGAACTCTTCGGCCCATCGACGCGCTTTTCTGCGAGCAGAAACTTCAGTCAGTGCATCCATCAGGCTCTGTCGGTAACCTTGGTTCTCTTGCGGATATCATCATTCCTGATTCGTTCACGCAAGGAAACTCCAAGCATTGCCCTTAGTATGGCTAAGGTTTTCGATCTACTAACGAGTAACATGGATTTTAGCAATACACCAAATTTAAAGAGTGGTGAAGGCTAGACG
Source organism: Lacanobia oleracea (assembly GCA_950371165.1). Lineage (NCBI taxonomy): Eukaryota > Metazoa > Arthropoda > Insecta > Lepidoptera > Noctuidae > Lacanobia > Lacanobia oleracea. Next base: position 6,985,813 of record OX493398.1, read on the forward strand.
CGCATTGAACGGCCATGGGCACGACCGTGGCCTTAACTGCAGCTGGCTAGGTCGGACGTCTTTCGCCAAATGATTTTGATGACGAAACTGGGTATCCTATGTGCAACCCAGGATGTATTATACCTCTGTACTCATCCAAATCCGTTCAGCCGTTACGACGAAATTAAGCAACAGACAGACAAACTTACACGTTCGTAATTTTGGCGGCAGAACCTAATTTGAAGTTGCGTGCCAGTATTTATTATTACTAATATTATAAAGCTGAAGAGTTTCGTTGAAAGCGCTACTCTCAGGAACTACTGGTTCGAAATGGAAAATTGTTTCAGTTTTGGAGATAGCCCATACGACCGCTACGACCAATAGAAGCGGAGCATTAATGAATAATGTGACGCAGGCAAAGTTACGCAGGTCAGCTAGTTCTCTTAAAGTACGAATATTATAATTATTCATTTTAGTTCTGCTTATTAAAACAATGTCGCTGTTTTAAGCTCCAGATTCTGGAAACCAACTATTTAATCTATTGTAAAACTCATATCAAATGATTTAATTGGCAGTTTCCATTTTGCACAAAAACAGCAACCAAATAGGCCTTCTCCAAAGTCGCTCACACTCCTAATTAAAACTCTTGCATTACTGGTGACTGAATGAGTGACTGACAGACAACGCACAGCCGAATCTACAGGCAGTAGAAAACTGAAATTGGGGAGTTAGGGGAACACTAAGAGAGGATTTTCCGACATTCCTACAAGAGTGGGAAAAGCCATATGCGCGTACAAAGTTGTGCGTAAAAGCTAATATAATATACAGCAGATTGTTCCTGTATCATTGGGTATTGTGACTGTTTTAATACAATTTCAACAACAATGAGTACACTATTACATTTACAAAAAAGCATGTTCAGAATTAAGACTTTAAGTATAGTTGACTTTGCCGACTTTAAAAGGTTACAACCTAAGGCCTAGTATGACATATTCATTTAAAAATAATTCTTTCCCTAACAATTATCAGTTTTGGATCATTCTCCAATGATACAAAATTTTATGTTATTTTCCTTCATGAGCTTATTGTGGTTAAAACATAAATTTATGACATAAATGATTATACTTTTTTATAGATGTTATAAAATCAGACTATATTATGTCATAACAATTTTCATGACGACATGACAAACATATGGCCAAAAATTAAGTAGTGAAACCGTGACCATTTAAAGAATGAAAACAAAGAAACCTAAACCAAGAAAATAATTTAGGTTCACAATAAAAAAATATATAAACTGGACAGTTTAGTTTTTTTAATTATCTTCAGTCACTTCTCAAGCCATTAGCAGATCGATGTTGTGATTGAGTTGTGCGTTGTGCTGTGTTTGAGTACAGCCCTATAGTGAGAGCCGAACCTCTACTTGTTGCTCAACCATATCAAGCTATATCTCATGTGTCTTTTCAATCAATGGTGTTTGGAGTTTGTGGATTGGTCAGTATGAAAGCCAGGCTGTTGATGTACTCTTCAATTACCAACCTTATAAAAGTATGTTCTATGCTTAATCTTTTCTTTTACTGTATTCATTTGAAGGCAGTTTATGCTTCTCGGATATTTTAATGAACACTGGTTTTCAGAACATTGTTTTTAAATTTTTGTATGATCAGCACATTGGCCATTTGTTTCAAACTTTGTACCTAATGAATATGATGATAAAACTTAATGTCTGGTTAGAATTAAATTAATGTTGTTTTACATTGTAATATAGCAAGATTATTTTCATTATGATGTTTCCGTAAGACGCAGAGATAACTTCAGTCATGTGCAAGTCTTATAGATAAAGAAGAACAGCAGTTTTTTTTTCAAATTAATTTTGTAGAAACTTATCCTGTTTCTACGAAATTAATTTAAATTATGTAGTATTCTTTATCCTATTCAAAAATCGATGATTAGTGAGTGAGGTGACTCACAAGTTGGTAGCAAATGATTATACAATTATTTGCATTTTCTGTGAAGATTTTTGTCTTGAACAATTACCTAATTTACATATAAAATGCAATTTAAAGATAATTTACAGAGTATGATAATATGTGCAGTTTCACAACATCTGTATAAAGTTTTTAGGTGGCACTTCACTTGTTGTAGGTACTTCTCAAACTATTGCGATTATTTGAATTTTAAAAAACATACCCTAAACTAAAAGTTATCTTTTTAACAAATAATAAAGGCAAATATTTGCACAAATACACAAAGTACAGAGCCAGCATAAGATTAGTGCTCCATGTGTGTTAACAGTTATACCTCTAAGATATGAAACTTGTAAAGATAAGAGGACAGCTATCACTTAATGACAATAAAATGGAGTCTTACCTGCCAGTTTACCAGTAGATCTCAGCTTAGGCATTCCACCAGCAAACAGGCCGCCCAGGCCAGGGGGAGCACCGCCGCCACCATTCTGCATCGGCGCTGCACTCCTGGCGCTGCCCCCACTTGGGGAACCTCCACCAGACACATTTGACACTTTCCCAGGTATATACGGGCCACTTTTATCCACTGTCTGTGTCTTTTTCAACTTTGCACCCTGCCTTATAGAACTCAACAACGCATTTCTATCATCAGCTCCACCACCCTTCGAGCTGCCTCCGAAAATAGGTGGAGGCGGCGGGCCCGGAGGCGGTGGAGGCCCAGGCGGCGGCGGCGGCTTCGGTCCCATGACGACACAACACTAACAGACACTGACGCCAAATGCCATCAGGCGCTAACGAATAAATTACAAACGTCGTGATACCATTCAATTCAATATTCAAGTGCTGACCCTTCAAACCTTCAAAAGTCTCCGTGTACGTTTTCTCACGTGATGACAACACTTAATGCACAATACGTCACTCTACACCAATACATACTAATTTACATAAAATAATGAAGAACCTTGCCCCAAAAGATTAATCGGTATAGGAAGTACGTTCGCAAGCACTATAATATAATAGAAATTGTTTTTACTTGGTTCACCTCGTCATAATAACCCACTATTATTTGTACTACAGAACATCGTTTTATTATTCTTCTGAATCTTAGAATAGAATATAAACGAGTTCAACTAATTTTGTAAAACATAAACGGCCACCACACACAATGTGCTAAAATCAACGGAATCGGATCGGAATGAACCCAATACAAAATTTGTAAAATTCGTTCACAAATGGCCGACTGGAGTCTGGAGGAGGAGCCAGAGAGCTGTCAAAAAGTTCGCATAGATTAAAAAAAAAAGAAAATTACCAGCATTAAAAAAAGAAAAAATACTAGTATTTTTATTTTTACTATTATTATGTACATTGGTAAAGTCAGATAAGTAAAAACTTTTTACAAAAAAATATAACCGAATCCAAACAAAACTACAAAAAAAAAACCTTGATTTCGGAAACCGGTGTATTTGGTTTTGTTTCAATGTTTTTAACAGCGACTTCCAAAATTAAGGTTATTTGATACTTTGTAATGTTTTGTTTGGAAGTCGGTTATATTTTTTTACTTTTAAATTTTAAGTGTTGATACTCAAACGACGTCTTCGTCTACGCAGAAATTTAAATAAGCAAAAATGCTCATAAAATAAAAACTACAGAACCAAACTGAATCAATTTTTTACGGGACCAAATGGCAAGTATACCGCAACATACCGCAAAATAGAATCACAGAAATCGGCTTAGAAACCTCCGGTGTACATAACATACATAAACTTCCTCCTTTTTTAGAAGTCGGTAAAAAAATAGCATAATTTTATTATGAAAAAATTTTAATGAAAGACTAAAACCAAAAATACATCAGTTCACTTCCTTGCGATAAAATAAAATAACCCTTTATCTGTTAAATAAATAATTTTTGCATCAGTCACGTCACGTCACCCTTGAAGGGCCACTGGTCGCTGCCGTTGCTTTTGTCGTAAGATGCTAGAATTTTTACAGTTCGTCCCTAAGGGAACGTCCTTAAGGGATAAAGGAATACCTTTATTTTATTTCAAACTTGCCCCTCCAACGGAAACAGGTTGGTCTAGTTGTATTGAAGTATACAGCAGCAAATTAGTATCGTAGCTAGCCTCACTTCCTCCGTCTGTCATACCCTCCAAGGCCAATCGTTCGGCTTCTGCGCGTGCCTCATTAGCTTTAATTTCCCTTTCTGCGTTTAACTCTTCTATTTCCCGCAGGCGTCTGTCTTTGAGCTCCAAATTCTCCCTAAACTTCATAAGACCTGTTGATAAATACTTTATTGGATCTGCCGGCTGGTGAAGTAAAAGTTCGGCAATGCAAACGCGTAAAGCTGGACCGACGGTTAGTTTTAAATATTTAAAGTCTTCCGACACATGCTCGTCATCGGGGCATGGTTGAAAAATATCTAGCTGGCTGCGAATGCGTACTATGTTTCCCAAGTCATCGTTCTCGTACTCACTCAAATGACCTTCTTCGCAATAAATACGTTTACCTTTGTCATTTATGAAATAACGCCCACACTTATCGAAGAAATATTCAGTTCCATCTATTAACTCTTTTACTTTTAGCAACACTCCCGATGTGTTCATCTTAAATTCACTATTAGATGCATGAGCTTTATAAACTCTATCCCTTGTTACTTCTTCTATGTAATAACGCCCACAATCGTCATAGAAATAAACGTGATCTACATCGTCTGATAAAGGAACTAATTCACCATTTTCATTTGGCTGTAACAGAGTTTCAGGATCTTCTGTTGATTTATATATTTTCCGACTATATTCATCTATATAGAAAGTGCCAAGTTCATCATTAAATTCTTCATTCACTACAGTAGCGCTTAATATGGAAAGTACAGATGCGTGTCTTTTTTCACCAAAAACAGCTAAATTCCATAAACGACATAAATCTGTAACTAAGCTTTCACGGCTTTTTAGTGGTAGCACATGGTTAAACACCTTCAGTTGATAAAAATCTGGACATGGGCATTCTTTTAAATCACCTTGTAATTGAATTTCCGATAGAGCTAAAATGTCTTTTAATGTAGATTTTGATTGTTCGAGCGAAGTTACTCTGTTTTCCAGATATCTTTTCTTATTAATTAAAGCCTGGAGGGGGGCACTTATCGCTTGATCTGCCAATGCCTCAATAGTTACTCCAAGATCATTAATCTTGGCAAGTACTATTTTAAGCTCAAGCTTGTGCTCAACACAACTTCGTATCAAGGATCCTATTGGTTGGTCTTTAGTCAATAATTGATTTAACATTTCTGTAGTAGCTGGATTGGATTTGTCTGCTAAAAAAAGATCACCAACGATGTGTTGTAGAGGTTTTGACAAGTTACCTTCTAAATTTGGTAAATGCATATAATTACTCAATCTTAAAGCTAATCCATCGTAAATTTTATCCAACCAGTTAAGTAATTCAGTAATAGCTTCATTTACTTTGACCTTAAATTCCTCAAAACAAGCGGGATTTTTAAAATCTTTAAGCTTCTCTACAAGAGTTTCTGTCACTTTTTTGTGCATTTCTTCTATTATTTCCAAGTCGGTTTGAAGGTTAGCCTGGCTTTCGTTGGATAAATCAGATCTATTTTTTTCCATATATTTATTTAAGTACTTTATGCGATACCCCATACAATCTATAGTAAAACAAATAGCCTTGTATACTTTTTCCCTTTGGAAATCATCTGTCAAACCAATCTTAAATTTTTGTATTTCGGTTATCGCGCGTAACCATTGTAAATGAAATTCTACAATAACATCTGCGAGGCGCTCCTTATCCCCTACTTGTAATGCTGTGCGAATAGCACATAGTGCATTAAAGATTTGATCCGAAAAATCTGTTTGGGTAATAAATATTACTGCAGTCTCGTAGAAGTCTTTAATTTGTTTTGTTATATCAAACAAAAATTCACAATCCTCACTTGATTCTATCATAGTGATACAATAAAATATTTCATAAAAATCGCCAAAAAATTCACAAACTTACAGAAACATGAGCTTGTCAGATTTAACAATAGATAAGTATTTTGACATCATTTCAGGAAAAATATATTTTTTATTCACATTTAATGGCAGTAATAAATACAGTTTTACAATGCAGAATGCTTTTAAAGCTAGGTGTTCATCATTGTCATCCTAATGGCTCTGAGCCTCAGAGTAATAATAAAATTATATTTTTATAACTAATATAATTTTTTGAACTATTAGACCAGTGAGGATGGAAAAGGCTGAACAATAATCCATTTAGCATGAAACTATGTGGACCGAGGCGTGGATTTTTGCGCTTCAATTTGGCCCGGCCGTTCGCGGACTCTGCGTCACATGACGTCAGGATACAAACTGAATACTGAGACTATTTAGTTAGGCTTTTAGTGGTTCTTTATTTTTTTAAACATAATCTAAAACTCATATTATATTTTTATATGCCCTTATTTTACTTTTCATGAAATAATGTAATTTTTAATAAACTCTTTATTTTCTACCAAACTAATACTTTGAAAACTTGGAACTGGTAACCCCGTACGCGTCTACGATTTGTTTCTGAAGAGGTCGTCGATGACTTTGCGATTATACAAAATTACAAAGAAAAAGTGTGTCCCTTGTAGTGCTATTTTACAGTTTATCTACGTTTTTTAGTGTAAGCATATAAATACACAACATGGCCGGAGCGATGTTATTCGAGAGATCGCGCGTCTCTTCGTCGACGAACAGAGACGAGGACGTCCGCATGACCGACAAAATGGTTAGCACTGGCGAGGTTCCCGAAGATGACGAAGAAAACATAAGAGTCAAGGAGCAGGGGATCCTAAACCTTGGCGAGAAATACAAGAAGGAAGGCAAGGCTAAAGAACTAGCAGAACTGATAAAAGCCACGAGACCCTTCCTAAGCTTGATAAGTAAAGCGAAAGCAGCAAAACTGGTGCGTTCTCTCGTCGATTTCTTTTTGGACTTGGAAGCTGGCATCGGCATCGAAGTTCAGTTGTGTAAAGAGTGTATAGAATGGGCCAAGGAGGAGCGACGTACGTTCTTGCGACAGTCGTTGGAAGCGAGGCTGATCGCGCTCTACTTCGACACGGGTATGTACACGGAAGCTCTGGACCTGGCCACGGCGTTGCTCAAAGAGCTCAAAAAGTTAGATGACAAAAACCTACTAGTTGAAGTGCTTCTTTTAGAAAGTAAAACTTATCATGCCCTTAGCAATCTACCTAAAGCCCGTGCTTCGCTGACATCGGCCAGAACCACCGCGAATGCTATTTACTGTCCACCTAAAATGCAGGCTGCCCTAGATTTGCAATCTGGTATACTCCATGCTGCTGATGAACGTGATTTCAAAACTGCTTACTCATACTTTTATGAAGCATTTGAAGGTTACGATGGTGCCGACAGCCCAAAGGCTCTAACTGCTTTGAAATACATGTTGTTGTCCAAGATCATGTTGAACAATGCTGAAGAAGTAGGATCAGTTTGTAGCACTAAGACTGCACTGAAGTATGCAGGAAAAGAACTGGAAGCGATGAGAGCTGTTGCTACTGCATCTCATAAGAGGTCCTTAGCGGACTTCCAGGCAGCTCTCAAAACCTACAAACCGGAACTGGAAGAAGATGCTGTGGTAAGAGCACACCTCGGGGCTCTGTACGACACAATGTTGGAGCAAAACCTTTGTCGCATTGTTGAACCTTACATGCGAGTCCAAGTTGACCATGTAGCCCGTTGTATCCGTCTGCCCGTAGTACAAGTTGAGAAGAAACTTTCCCAGATGATATTGGACAAGAAACTCAATGGAATCCTTGATCAAGGTGAAGGTGTTCTAATTGTGTTTGACGAGTCCCCTCTTGAGAAGACCTATGAAACCGTCCTGGAGACGATTCACCACATGAGTAAGGTTGTTGATACTCTTTACCAGAAAGCAAAGAAACTTTCATAGACTCATCTGTAAATTGTTGTAGCATTAAAAATAATAATGTATATCAAAGTATCCGTAAATTTTCAGTTTGAACTATTTGTAAATGGAACTATTTTTTGAATGAATTCCAAATTGCATTATTTGTACCACAATGTTGTAAGTGAAATAAATAATTACAGAAGAAAATGTTTAAAAAAATGTAAAAATAAATAGTCTAGAAAATGGGGAATTGCTGCAACCCTAAAGTTGAGAGCTATGAGGTTACTTGTGTCAATTGGCACTAACTACAAAAGTTACACATTTTGAATATACCTACTAATCTTTTAATTTGATTTAACATTTCCTTTTTTAACATAAGCTAGTGAAAAATTATAATATTCTGTTTTATTGAGATAAATAAAAGGTGTTCTCCAACTGGTAGTTTCCTTCACCTCTCTACCCACACTCACATTTAGCAAGTCATGTTATTTTAACTTGTTGGCACACATTGCACTGAATCACTGAATGCAAATACAGTTTCAACATAACAAATGTAGCTACATGTATCTAATATTAGATTTTCTTAACTGCAAACCTGACTATTAGGGGATCCTTAGACATGTTAACACGTTAACACTTTTTTCAGATGAGTAGCATTGTTGCTGAGATCAAAGCAGGAAAACTGATTACTATTTATCACTTTCCAACAACTCCCAGTAGGTACTAAAATTCACCTTGGTTTAAACGAACTATGTATCTAACTCTCATAGACAACTAGATTGTGTTTTCCTAAATGTATGTAATTTAATTAATTCTATTTTTAGGTGATGATAAATCTTGAAGATTTCAGAGAGGAAGTCCTAGTGTTGTTCAACTGCTCCTTGTATGTTGCTATTACTACTAGTCCAAAGAGTTCTAGCCTCGTAACTGTACTAGCCTTATGAATGCAGCCTTACATTCCCAGTGAGTGAGACATCTAAATAAACCAAGTACTGGGTACTAGATACTGGCGCGACCTTTTTCTCCATATGAAGCACAGTAGTTCACATTGAGCCAACACTAGAAGGGCAACTAGAAGGGTGATTTGAGAACAGATACTGTTTCAAGATGATTTCTCATATAAAACTACCTATTATGGCTCAGTGGTACAATTTAGTTACGGCAACTGTTATGTTGTTAACCAAGATAGTTTCTCTCACAGAACTGTAACCTGCCACTAATTATTATTTCCCGTAGCAAACAAGGCTTCCATAAGCTCCTTACATAGACAAAAGTTGTCTATTTAATGCTATTTCAGACAAGTCCATCGAAGCGATTCATTTGCATGTATAACAAGTAGTATTCCAAATTGGGGGGAAACCAAACCAAATAATAGCTAAAAAAATCATTTATTTCTTACAAAATGTTACCAATTTCTGCCAATGTAATTGCAGTATTTACAAAGTTTTTATTTAAATAGCATATTTTGACTAACTAAGCGAGTTTATTACCTGCATTTGTTTGTATCACTTTCCCTATTATTCGAATCTAAGTTTAAATTAAAACTAATGAGGTAATTATTTATACTAGGTTGATTGTTCTAACTTTTTAATTGTACCATCAAAGATAAAAGTAGAAGTAATTTTCTTCCCTTTTATTACTGTCACAAAGTGAATATAACCATAGAATAGAACCATAAATTCACGTCTTTTTCCCATGGGCCATGAGGGTAGGCAGAAACTATAGATCGCCATGTGCTACAATCCAGGAAAAAGGCGCGACTATGAGCGTAACAATCGTATTACAATATTTTCAGGCTCATCCCCTATAAAATTGGCATATGTCTACTACACTGTCTATTCCTTCATAGAATATTGGTATGTTGATAAGTAAACAAACTAACTAATAAAAATACAATTTAGAATAAAGAATTTCTAGAAAATCCTTTTTTCCAATGTATGTCTGCGACGCAGTAGAGTTGTTTTGAGACGTACCGTTACATGACGTCATCGCTAGGTACGGTCGACGGCGGCGAGCCGGTGATATTTATCTTGTATTATACTAATACGATAATGTTCTCACGCCAATGGTGGTTTTCATTCTAAGTGATTTTATTGGTGAAATCTGCGAGTTAGATAAACCCTCTATAAAAGTCACGTTTTAGTGGGAACTTTTGAAAGAAACTAAAATAAAGTCAGTGCAGCACTTTTCTCTCAAATTGTGTTGTTTCCTTTAAACTTACTTCATTTATTTGCATCTATGTGAGGATAGTTAAGCTAAAGGTCGTCCTATTATTATTTTGTATACGTCAACATAAAACAGCGGCGTACTACGCCTTCTGTTTTAAACATAGCAGAAAGGCACGGATGCCAGTTTAGTGGCTATTTAAGTTTGGAATTGGAACAGACAAGGATACCAAACAGGGGTCTAAAAAACTTTAGCAGAATCAGAAAGCAAATCACGCTACCCGTCACTGTCAAATTTTCCCAATCAACCTTGAACCTAATGCGTTAGCGATAAAGATGCAAATTAAATTTGACAGATTGTTCTTTGGTTAATATTATGATTCTACTAAACTGGCCTTTTTAGAATCACTGAGCTTAAATTTAACAAATTATTGTACTAACTATCATTCCCTTTTTAGTACCGCGCACCAGCGGCACCTCGCAACCAAAACGTTGCGTCGACGCAACGACACGAAAACCAGAGTCGATCTGTCTGTCTGGTAACACTAGCCACAAGGCAACTACTATTGATAACGCAACCACATCGCAACTACTATTGATAACGCTACCACATCAACTTTTTTTTGTTACAACATATCTGCCTAGCCTTTTCCCAACTATATTGGGGTCGGCTTCCAGTCAAGCCGGATTTAGCTGCCTAACAGAGCTCCACAACCCATTAACTGGGTAACACGGTACTTCATGGCAAGGTCTGGAGTCAGATTCACTGGCTTCTGACTATCTTTTTTTTTAACACTGCAAAAAGCAGCAGCGACACATGTAACTTCGGCTTGATGCGCTGCGATGTGATGTAGTCTGTGTGATCTGTCCCTATAGGGACCGTGCACGGCGCTGACTATGCCATTTAGTGTGGCATATTCGAAGCACGTTCAGTTTAGGGGGGAACGTGCGCGAAGAAGACTGCGCCATTTCTGTGCTGCCACCTATAGTTTCTGAACGCTCCCTATACGTGACAATGGTGTTCAAAAGGTTTAATCAAAACTATACAGAACTATTTCTCATAACTAGGTACTATGGTAGGCACCCGATAAAATTGCAATAAAGTACATTGCCCTTTCCTTAATATCTCTGCGTAGGTACCCTGAGAATAAATTAAGAATCGTTTTTCATTACTAGAAAAAGTAAATGACCAAAATACATGTCGATTCGAAACAGCTTTATGTCATTATTTCTGTTTTCGGAATTAATAAAAAGAGAAAGAAAGATAAAACAAAAAAAAAAGAAGAAGAAGAGTATTCTATTATATTCTAATAATGACAATAAATGTAGGTGGGTCAATGACCATTATTGCAAATTAATCTGGAGTCGACCATATAATAAACAATTCTTCAAAAACCTAAACATTTGCTCAAACCTCAGTTATCTTTTAACCCCGAGTGAGTTGTTAACCCAGGGTCTTATGTTGGAAATTTTTGTCTTTTACCCTCATATTAGCTACTAAATCCGAGAGTAACTTGTAACATTATTCCGTCTGTTGAACTCCTCCGTATCCTCAGGTACGTTCCACCTCGGGTTCCAGAAGCCTGGCGGAGGCTTCGACTTGTCCGTCGGGTTGACCGCGCCGCGGTGGTGCGAACACTCGTTGACTTTCTTTGCTAACAATTCTGGGTCGTCCTTGTAGAGCTCGCCAAAGAACTGGAAATTTTCAATGTATAAGGAAAGGAAGTAGAAAAGATTGTTTGGAAAGATATGGGGAGGCTGTTGTCCTGCAGTGAGAAACTTTAGGATAGTGAAAAAACTGGCCAAGTGCAAGTCGGACACGCGTGCAAAGGGTTTCTAGCCAAATTTTTTGAACACTACAGTCTTCTTATAGGTTTTCCTGTAATCTTTAGGTAAATAACTATTACCTGCATTTTTTTTAAATTTTAGGCTCAGTAGTTTCAAAAAATATGGGGGTTCCCCTTATTTTTGCATACTATGGTTATTTTTGGTCTAATTCCTTAAATAACTTCAAAACTACTTTTTCCATAATTATGAAAGAAATATCATTAAAACCCTCACAGTAAGCCCTTTTATTTGATAAGTCTCACAAAACAGTTTGAAAAACTTTTTTTTTTAATTTCCTAGATAATGTATACCAAACTAGATGACCCGCGCAACTTTGTCTACTCCGCTCCTATTGGCCTTAGCGTGATAGCCTATAGCCGTCCTCGATAACTGTACTATCTAACACTGAAATAATTTTTCAAATCGAACCAGTAGTTCCTGAGATTAGCGCGTTCTAGCAAACAAACAAACTCTTCAGCTTTATATATTAGTATAGATAAATATAGATTTTAACTGATTTGGTCCAGTAGATTCGGAGAAAACTGGCTATGACAGAGAGACATCCGAGTGACTCTATAAGGGTGCCGTTTTTTTACGGCTGTTCGGAACCCTAAAAAAGTAGTACTTAATAATAAAAAAGAGGGAGATTTTTGGACAGCAGTGATCATCATTATTTCAGCCTAGAGACATCTACTATAAGGTGGTCGATATTCGTTCCGAGATGTGCTATCGGAGACAAAAAAAAAAACTGTCTCATTTACTCATACAATGTGTACTGATATGTTTATTATTTTGTGCCTTCACTATTGCTGTTTCTCTGCCTACGAAAATAACTGCAACTGTCCGATTGATGGCCCCTTTTAGGCCGCCAATTTAGACACGTGTTTTTTTTTTTAGTGGCGTGGTTTATATGTTTGGCAGGTCGCCTTTACGTATACTTACTCCTCGGCACTCTTCGCAGCTCCACCCGGGCAGCAAACGTTTTTCAGCTCTTGTCTTTCTACCTGGCTCATCATATTCAATTTCCGCTAGCTCGGGTATTTTTCTGTAAAGAACCGAACAAATTTGATTATACAAGTACTCGTATGACTGTTTTTTGTTTATCTGTGAATTCAAATACATAATGTAATAATGATAAAATGTTTTTAGTCTGATAAGATAGGCTACATGTTTATTGTGTGGTGTGATAATGAAAATGAATATTGGTCTAGTGTCTAATGTCGCAAGGGAACTGCTTTTTTTTTTCTAAGGATAGTTAAATCATCAAATGACTCCTCCCGCTCTGGGCGGAGCGGAATGGAGTGTCAGATTCTAACTGAATAAAACCCATCCGTGTTCCTCTTAATGCCCTTTGTGTTCCATTGCCGCGGTAACTCTTTCGAACAGATTCCCGTACCCTAGCGGGCCTCTACTATACTGACATCTCCTTAAGGCGCGCGTGGAAAACAGCGCGCCGACGACGCGGGCATGGTTCTGATCGGCCGGCGAGCCACCCAACGCTCTATGTCCTTGCCCCGCGCCTACGGTGGCTGGGAATCGGCCTGCGACTCCCGACGCCAGGGGCGTCTTCTTCTGCTGCGGCAACTGGGGGGCTTGCGGTTAACAAGCGAACCGCTGGGGTCTTGAGTTCTATTCCCGGGTTGGGAAAGTGTATTTAATAATAGCAGCGGGCTAGATGCCCAGTATTAGGCTATTTGGAAGTTCCTAATTCTGTTACTTTATACTAAAACGTAACTGACGAAAAGTGGGTATTTAGGTGACCTCGTAATTGTCTTGTCACCCTAAGGTTAATAATATGGACTATTCGTCTAATAGACGAGGCGCCAGCATAATTATGAGACCGCACGTTTCGCACATTTTACATACTAAAGTTTTTATTTTATTTGAGACTAGTTGACTCGCGCAACTTCGTCTGCGTCACAATTTTCATTACTGCTCCGCTTCTATTGGTCTTAGCGAGATGATATATAGCCTATAACGATGATATATAGCCTTCCGCAATAAATGGGCTATCCAACACTGAAAGAATTTTTCAAATCGGACCAGTAGTTCCTGAGATTAGCGCGTTCAAGTAAACAAACAAACAAACTCTTCAGCTTTATATATTAGTATAGATATAGATGGGTTTGCTGTTGACTCTAGTCTAGGTCAGAGATGAAAGAGACAAATTCGACGATGCAGCGAGCTTACCCAGAAGAAGCTTCTGGGTAAACAGACAACCCTACAAATATAACCCTAATCTCTTCAAAGTTAGAGTTAACTTTGAAGAGATTAGGGTTGTATGCGTTCGGAAACACAGACGCAGGTAGACGCACAGACGTATTATCATCTGCCTAGCCTTTTCCCAACTATATTGGGGTCGACTTCCAGTCAAACCGGATTCAACTGAATACCAGTGTTTTACGTAGAGCGGCTGCCTACCAGACCTACACAAACCATTAACTGGATAACACGGTACTTCTTGGTAAGACTGGAGTCAGATTTACTGGCTTCTGACAATCCGTAACGACTGCCAAAGATCTACAAATGACAGCCGGGACCAACGGCTTAACGTGCTTTGTGAGGCACGGAGGAAACTCGTTATGTTAAGATGGTCACCCATCCACACCAAAATTGGCAAGCGTTGCTTAACCTTAAAGATCGACCCGTGCGGCTGTTATTATTTAGCCACGAGCTCCTCACCAAAAGCTACCGTATCGTCATCAAAAATTTCCACCACAGCACTCCACATGAAGCTATCATTGATGCTATTGAGTCTCTGGCAACAAAGCGAGGGGCGAAAAAGTCAATGCGACCGGACCTGACAAAAACGAACTTCCACATTTTTTGTCAATCTTGAACCAAGCAATGACAATCCAGCAGTTAAAAACATATTGCACATTTACAAAAGAAAAAAGTAAAAATAGAACCTCCTGGAAAATCCACAAGCTTGTGCAATGCCAACGGTGTCAAGAATATGGACACTCAAAGAACAATAGGGAACATGCAATATTTCCATTTTTGCTTTAATTTTAAAGAACTCCATCTAGAATAGACCACCACCTAATTAAAAAATGAAAACGCTTTCATTTATTGCCAAAATTGCGTTTTTAAACCGACAGTTTAAAGGTTAGCGCGAAAATGGACGATGACGTCACTAGTGTCTATCACTGGTCAAGAACTGTCCCAACTCAAAGACATAAGGTTGCTTTGTTGGCATAACAGCAGATACGTCACTAAACGCTGATTGTTGTTTTTAAATACGTTCCGTTTCACGTTACTTTAATTCATTATTTTTGTTAAAAATCGATATTAACCAAAATAAAAACTTTGTAATGGCCTTTATTTTATACTTTTTTATCATTTTACTGACAACATTCTCATAAATTCTGTATTTGCATCTTCCCTATTGTGTGAGGCCATTTAGATGTGTCAAGTGCGGAGCAAATCACAAAACTTCCGACTGTCATAAAAAAGACCGACACACACCAGCTAAGTGTGGTTTATTTATCCGGCTAACTACAAAGGCTGTCAAATCTACAAAGAGCTAATCGCAAGGAGACACAAAAATAACCCACGTACGCGAAAACCAAACCAGCCTACCACCATACCAACTATTGCCACGGGGCCAAGCTTTCAGCTTGTTCCAATCATAAACCATAATTGTATCAAAGACCATAATATAACATACCAGAAGACCTATGCACAAGCTTTAGCTAAAAACGTCAACGCTCCAAATTCGAACTACGATAAACACCACACTCGACTTCCGTATTAGAGAGCATTCTCCTAAAACAAAGTGAAAAGATCGATCTTCTAATCCAACAAATAAGCTCCAATAAGACCCAGCAGGTCTTATAACAACACTCGTCTCCAAATTATCAAAATGACTTCACTACACATTGCAATATGGAACATTAACGGTCTCGTGCCAAATACACTAGAATTGGAAACTTACCTTAAATCTAACAAACTTGATGCTTGTCTTATATCTGAGGCCCATACGACTTCTAGGGGGTCGAATATGCATCCCAGGATATAGTGTATATTTCACATCACACCCTGATGGAGGCGCTCACGCTGGCTCCGCGATTGTTATCAAAAACAGTGTGAAGCATTGCTTACTACCACCTTACACAAAGAACTACCTGCAAGCTACTACAGTGCGAATAGAGGACCGCTCTGGGCGCCTAAAAGTCTCGGCGATATACTATCCACCACGACATTCAATTAAATAAGCTATGTTCACGGAGTTCTTTCAGACACTGGGGAATCGATTTATAGAGGTCGAAAATTGAACAAAAGTGTTGATTCAAATAGGCTGATACCACTCTCTACCGGTGAACCGACTTACTGGCCCACGGACATACAAAAGACCCCAGATCTCTTAAGACTTCTTTATCACTAAAAATATATGCCACCTGTTTGTCCACGTGGAATCAATCCTCGATGGTTCTTCAGACCACACACCCGTTACCTAAATTATAAGCACAACAATCATAAATTGTGAAAGAGAAAATAATAACCTACATAATACAAAAACTAAGTGGGAAACCTTTCGAGCTTATCTGGAATCTAACATTTGCCTCAATATTCCTCTAAAAACTCCTGAAGATATTGATAATGCGTGCTTGTATATCACCAACTTGATACAAGTGACAGCCTGGACTAATGCTCCCGAAATGGACACAAAATTCCGTAATCTACCTATACCAGTTGAGATACGCAATAAGATAGCGGAAAAGCGACAGCTACGTAAAGTGTGGCAGCTCTCTCGCAACAGAAGAATTCTTCGGAACCAGCTAAATCTTACCAGTGACTGAATGGGCACATGGCGCGTAAAAGCGAGTGCCTCCAAATCCCACCAGATCACATTCACTTTGAGACAGAAACTGTGTCCAACAATCAACCTCGGCCAAGATCCTCTACCGCAATCCAAATGCGTCAAATACCTAGGAATCTACTTGGACCAACGTATGACTTGGAAAGATCACATCAAGCATAAACGCAACGAAGTGAACTATAGTTTCAAGAATCTTTTGTGGCTGCTTGGCAGACAGTCAACATTGTCTCTGAGCAATAAACTCCGGATCTACAGTACAGTCATAAAACCCATTTGGACTTGTGGGATACAACTTTGGTCTTCAGCCTGCAAGTCAAACATCCTTTGCCTCCAACGAGCTCAAAACAATATCCTATGGACTACAAGTGGTGCAGCTTGGTTTACCCGCAACTCAGAGATACACGAATACCTCAACATGAAAACTGTTATGGAAGAAGCTAAACAGTACATAGACAAACACACAGACCGATTAAAACATCACCCTAACCCATTGACAAGTACGCTTCTAATGCGGAATCCAATAAACCGTCTGGAAAGAGCAAATGTGCTACTAGAATAAGGAGATCTAAGGCGATGGCCCTAACTCTCTAAAAGTTCGTTTACTTCAGCTCATCTGATTATAGTCGAATGACTGATCGCAGACTACATATAAAAAAAAAAAACAACCTTAGTGACGGTTACTGGGAATTGTAGTCATCAGTGAGTATGTCATTACGAGATCCACTATACTATATCCAGCATACCGATTGAGGAATACAGGCGTGAATTCATTTTGTTAAGAACGAGTACAATATGGATTTATATGAGGAATAATGAAGGAGCGATGGCACAATGCTGCGTTAGCGAGTGTGCATACTCTACCTCCGTCCATTCGATGACCAGCAGTCCACCACACACAGGATGTTGAAAAACAACAGATACTCGATTTGTGCGCTCCATTGGTGTAACGAGGGCTATCGCGTTTGTTGGTTGGCTATTGACGCGAGTTTATTTACTTATGATTTTTATTTTCCTTCTAACTTTGTTCACATGCGCGTAATAACAACTTTAATGCTATGATTAAGAACCTTACTCGACAGTGGCGCCAACTGGTGAGTACAAAAACGGTAGCCCTCATTGCTGCAAGGTGTTCCAATGAAAGGATAAATAAAAAAATGAATGTAAGTATTGTACCTCTTTACATTGTCCACAGCCTTCTTGTTTACTGCAGTTTCTCGGTGAAGCAGCGACATGCTCGGCTGCATATCGTCATCGTCTTGCATATTCGTTACATTTATGTTCTCGGCTAGAGGCCTCTTTGTGGGGCTGAAATATATAAGAAAATATAATATGTATTTTCCACCATAAGTGCTTTTTTTTGTTCAAGGTGGAGTGAGAAACAAGTACCTGGAAAGATTTGTGGGAGACCTTAGCCCAGCTGTGGAACATTATAGGTTAAATAAAAAAAAAATATAGTCATGACTTCGTGCGTCGTTAGAAGCCAGCAGAGCCAATGCCAAAAATATGTTACAATATGGAAAGTAAGTATTGAACTTGATGCCTGCCCGTCAAGGAGGTAGGGAGAGAGAATGCCAAGTTTGGGGGCCTGGGTGCGATACCCAAGTCGAGTAGTGTTCGATTTTTAGGGTTGCTTATCTCAAAAGGAAAAAGGAAGTCATCTAGACAAGCATGCTCCCCCGTCATCAGGAGATTGTGGTAAAAGGTTTTTTTTTGTCGATGTCCACTCGCAGTTTCAACCTCTGGGGGTTGCAACTACTAAACCGGACTTGAGTGGTAAAACGCAATACTATAAAATCCTTCTTGGAGTACCAGTGTGATGGATGATGATCACAAGATAAAGCTCACCTGCATTCATTGCCGACTCTGTGAATGTTCTCCAGCTGATCAACCTGATGTAGCAGAGATATGCTAGACTGTGTGTCGCAATACGTCTCATCGTTGTATTGTTCTGCTTGTTCTGCTTTCATGGGCGAATGCTTTATGGAGTTCTTGGGTAGTCTGAAATTGAATGAATGATATTGTACTGTAAACGATAGAAACACAACAACTTTTTTACCTGTTGAGAGCCGGTTGCAAATCTGCACAAACTACGGAACTCAAAGGCGATTGCGTTAGCAGGATTCCTAATTTTAAGCTTTTTTTACCTAACTCCCATCAGAAGAAGCAGGACCAAAGTAACGCATCTATAGATAGTTTTGCACCAGTAACATCGAACGTAGACATTCCGTTCTTAGAAAACAGCAAAAAGGGGTTGCAAATAGGCGAATGTAAGTCTGTGCCCCAACTTTTATTAACTTTTCGAGTTGTAATATAATTTCACACTAGCCCTCTGCTCGCGAGTTTGGGTGGTCAAATAGGCCGGGATATTGCAGAAGCTATTAAAATTTATCTCTTTATAAGCCCTCAAGGGCGTTAGTCACTTGTCTCACCGCTGGCGAGGATACGAGTTGCTATCGACTATTTGCTCGCTGAGGAAAGGGACAAAAGACTAAGCAAGTACAATCTTTGATTGCTCTTGTCGCTGCGATCAACTAGAGGTAAGAGCCACTCGCTGGCAGTGTGAACAGCCAGCTATCGACTATGAATATATGTGTCTCTCTTACTCACACGAGATCTATATATTTTGTCCCTTTCCTCAGCGAGTAAAAAGTAGTTACCTAATTGCTTTCTTCAGCGGTAAGACATGTGCCATAAGCTAAGGTTTTTCGCACCCTTGGGTAAAGACGGTCGTAAGTCCACACAGATTTCACGAAGCATTATTCCTCACGAGAAACCCTACCGCGGCGGCTGCGCGAGGCTACCTTCACTAGAATTATTTTCGGAAGCGAGGATGCACAAAAAGAGCAGCCTCGCTTTATCCGCCTTATTCTCAAGATATGGTTTTTTCACGGTTCTTGAGAGAGTTTAACTGTCATTTTAGATCTAGATAGGTATCTTGAGTATGCGTAAATTTCATCAAAATCGGTTTATTGGTTTCCAAGAATAAGGACTTAAAAAATTGTATAAAACACTGTGAGGAGTCAAGGTTCTAAAACTACAAAACCATTCGATGTAATTACCTTTTAGGGTTCAATAAGTCGATAGAATCCTCTTGAGTAAAAGTGACACTATGGTTCATCTTGACATCTTTCATTAATATATTTTCCGAATTCTGTTCCTGTTTTATAATAGTTTGAGTTGCAATTTGACCATTCTTCTTAGGAGTCTTATCTGGTTTTATTTTCAAACTTAACGCGGGTTTCTTGAATTTCATTGGACTATCTTTATTAGATTTGAAGCTGTGGAAATAAAAATAATATTATAATGAATTATACAATAAACTAGGACTTCGCCCGCGAAGTGTATTTTTTTTTCTACACAAATTACATACTTAAAACTTCCTCAAGAACCACTCTGAATCACCCTGGTGAAAATAGTACGAAAATCGGTGCAGTAGTTTTTGAGTTTATCGCGAACATACAGATAGTCGCGGCGGAGGACTTTGTTTTATAATATGTAGTGTGTGTGTGATAATGTGAATACAATTTTATTCCATGTTAAGCTTGTACTCTAGAAAACAACAATAGTTTGCTATTGTTTGCCACACAGCCATGGATTTTTTTTATTATTGACTAGTTGACTCGCACAACTTCGTCTGCGTCACGATTTTCATTACTGCTCCGCTCCTATTGGTCTTAGCGAGATGATATAGCCTATAGCCTTCTTCAATAAATGGGCTATCTATCTGACCAGTGGTTCCTGAAATTAGCGCGTTCAAGCAAACAAACAAACTCTTCAGCTTTATATATTAAAAAGTATAGATAGGCACGCGTTTGACCACTATCACTCTTTGTGGTATAACTAAAATGCCGTTATCCGACATTTGGTCGATCTTTTACTTTTGACGATATATTAATGAGAAAAAATTATCTATCGATCAGCGTTTGCGAATTTTCAACCCCTTAAATATAGCTTTGGAAATTTGCAAACACAGGTCGATAGATAATTTTTTTCTCTTTAATATAGCATCAAAAATTAAAAATCGACCAGACGTCGGATAAGGGCATTTTGGTTAAACCACAGCAGCACAGTACTCTTTGCGTTTACTCGGGATAAATATTCGGGCATTTCGACATCAAAATACAGTTAATTTTGTACTTACGAAAGTGCAAAATTAACAGTATTTTGATGTTTATAGAGAATATTTTTGGTCGGATCTATGTAAATTAATTAATAATTATACTCACTTAAAATTATTTGGCCCACTTGTAGGTGAAGGCAATATGGTGTCGTCATTTTCTAATGATTCCTTCTTTATGAGTGGCTGTTAAATCAAGATGTTATTTAAAGACCATTTTCTCTTCGAATTTTATCACAATTAGTAAGAGCTAGCATGGGAAAGCGAGAACAACAAAATCTGTCTAGATTTAGCTTTCCTATGCACTAACGGTTGGGCACGGTGGCGGTTGAGCGAGCGGCTGGCTTATTTTCCAGTTTAATATGCAACCGCTAGTGATTGTACGCACTTAACTGCAGCCGCCGGTTTAGAAACTCAGACACTAGGGTGTGTGGGGTTGTTAGACTTTACTGCCCACACGATAAGATAAGAAGACCGCAAAAAAAAATATTCTAACCGCTCAAGCGAACTGCCTAGGCGGTTCAACCGCTAGTGCGTAGGAGGCCTTAAGCACTTGTGTGCTTTACTTTTAGTTCTGTATCTCGAAAATAATTTAAACGTGCGTAAAATAATATAGAAAATTTGAGGAACGCACGGATTAAGGGGGCGTGTTTCTATGCAAGTCACAGTGGTATTCACCAGTTCTGTTCAAGATATTTGCTGGCTATACAACCCACAATACATTTATTAATCCCAGTATAAAACTTACCGCTACATATCCTTCATTGTCATCCCTACTACTCCTGCATCCACCACTGAATTCCGGAGAACTCGTGATATCTATAATATTGACCTCCGGCACTTTCACTAAGTTGAGCCGCGCTTGCCGCAGTCTGCCGCACCTTTTACCTCCAGGTGGTGTCGAGAAGGATAGCTTTATCGCTTTTGGTTCTGGATTGTTGTCACTCCTATTAAAAACATTGTAGGTGTTATTGAATGCAAAAGGAAAACCATAGTATAAAGGGGAAAGTAACTCATTCGAAATGCTTCCAAATCCCATACATTTAATATAGAAATCTGCGACAATTCCAGAAGGACATAGTTTAACTTTTTTTTTTAAACGGTTTTTCTGAGTTCCGGTTTTCACGCCGGCGATGCCACTGGCAGAAGCTAGTTCAAAATATTTTATCACACTTAGGTATACGACTATAGGTCGCGGGTAGCCAATATGCGAGACGCACCTGACCGGTTGTTGTGACGACACTTGGGGGAGGCCTATGTCCAGCAGTGGACGTCTTTCAGCCGATATAATGTTATGACTGTTGGAAGTCAAGGTCAAAACGTTTATTCCAATAAGGTCATTAAACGGCACTTTTGAACGTCATTCACATTTCAAATATATAAAAATTCTGAAGTGACTCTACTGTCCATTCGGAAAGGTAGATTCTTATGGAGAAGAATGGACAAGAAACTCCATAGTTACTACTCTTACTACTCTTTTCAAATAAATCTTTTACAATATTTGGTAAGTATACGATTTTTTTTTATATGTGAGGACCATGCATTAACAGTGTGTGAGTTAACAGAAAAATACAAACGCAAAAAGAAACAGAACATCTATAAAGTTAATACATAAAGCAACCAGTTTGATTTTGTCCACAACATTGACTGTCCTATGGAGTAGGACCAGCATGCTTCCAGGCATTCTTATCCTGAATGTAATCTTAAATCTTCTAATATGTAATAAGCTTGTTTACAAAGTGTGCTTTTGATATACGCTTTAAATTGTCTTTCATTTACTTCTAATATGTCACAAGGTATTTTATTGTAACATTTAACACAGTACCCCATGAAAGATGTGTGTACTTTAGCTAATCTATAAAATGGTTGATCTAATTTATCTTTATTTCTAGTATTAAAATACCGACCGCGACCGTCGTGCGTACACGCGATTATTTGTTCGGTAAAACCGCAAAGCGTCCTCTGCCCACACAACGATAAACTCGGGGTTGCCGAACAAAATTATCGCTACGGCCGCAAATTCGCGCGTTGTTCACCTCTAACAGGACGACGACGCCTCATCCTAATGAAGACTGAATTTACTGGGAGTTTCTTTGGAAGTGGTAAAGCTATCACAAAATCAAACACAAAGCAAGTTAAGAACATTTTAAATTTCCGATCCCATCTGGTTCCAGAGATAACGCATTCAGACAAATAAAAAAATTCTGCAGCTTAATTATATCTATTTGTAATAGAGGTAAGTATAGATTTCTGCTCAGTCTATTTGTAGCAATTGGGTTAACTCATTTTACAACAGAACTCGCTGGAAGTGGTCAAATTATTGACTTCTGTCTACCTAACTTGATACTTACGCCATTACAAACAGTAACAGATTAAGGTGGATGCTCCAGGGTAGCCCGCGAAATTCAAATATTTTTATGTTTTTTGCAATTTGCCGGTCAGTGTGAAGCTGAACAAAGAGGGAGACCTCTTTGTTCATGTAGTTCGAAAGAATGAATATTTCAGAAATAATCATTCTTTCGAACTACATGAACTTAGAGGGCTATATTGATGATTAAAATGGTTATAATTCTTTAGATAAATACGCGTTACGGTCGCAGATCGCATTTGGTCTACATACATAAGTTTAATCTTACCTTGGGTACCAGAGTTCCATATACTACTTACAAATTTGAGTTATATAACTTTTAACAGATGATATTATTAGTCTGTAAGTGGTACTGTACAATCTATTTGGAAATAAAAACATTTATTTATTATTATTATTTATACAGCTTCACACTGACCGGCAAATTGCAAAAAAACATAAAAATATTTGAATTTCGCGGGCCACCCTGGAGCATCCACCTTAAGAAGAGATTTTTCTTTTACTCACCAATTATCTGGACATTTTTTCTTATCTCTAAAATCAGTGGAAGTTAACAACGAACTTTTAAGTTTTTTCGTCTGTATTATAGGACTAGTACGTCCCGTTGTTGGTGTACCTTCAATTTCAGAAACAGACTCATCTCTGAAGGACAAATCCTCTAAAGAAGAGTGAACCTCCTTCTTAATACTTATTGGTGAAGTTTTGTTTTTAATTTCTATACTGTTCATGTTGTCCTGGTGCATTGGCACAGGCGCTGGAGTTTCTCCAAACAGTATTTTGAATACTTCATCTAGTATTTTCAAGTCTTTAGTTTCATTTAATCTAGTGAGTGTTGAAGCTGGAAAGGCACATAAGGTCTGTTAATTTCTATAAGGCCATGTTTCCAATTGCAATTAGGTTGCATGCAAGTTTGCAGACAGTTTTGCTGAGATATAATGTGAGCAATTGCTTGATTTTGCACTTTTCATTTGAGTTGCTTGCAGGTCAAAACACAGCTTTACAATTGGGCAATTCAAAAGTCTTCATAGCCTCAATAGGCTAGTTTCCACCGTCAATAAATTGCAAATCTATTTATTCCATCAGTTAGAGTATTGAAAAATAATGGACACATATTTTTTTTTTTTTGTAAATCAATAAATATTGACATTGTTTAATGCATCAAAACAGTGGTGATGTCACGTCACTAGTAAAAATTTGACTATCGTAGTGACGTCATACTGTATCTTTGTAATTTTTTGTTTACAAGAAAAAAGGAATAATTCATGTCCAATATTTTTCTTGGAAATCTATCCGACAGACTAATTCGATTTATTTAGTAAAAATACCCTACTATTGCTGGGTATAGAATCATGAAATTCTGCACAAGCGTTCCTTCTATAACAAAGGTGAGCACAAAGAATAGTTTGGAAAAATCCAAGTATTTGTCTTGAACTAGGTCACTTACCTACTAATTGGATGATGTTGTCTTTAGACTCAATAATCCTTTTTAAAGCCTCAGCACTACTGCAACAGTTGCTGCAAATTGAGGACAAAGAATATAAAATTAATAGTCAATTTGAAAGGTTTATATCTTTCAGGAATACAGCACTGGTTTTTTTCGGTCGCACAAGACCGGTTGTTGTAGTTTTTGGAGGAGGCCTATGTCCAGCAGTGTCTTTCAGCTGATATGATGATGATTTTTAGGGTTCCATACCCTATTACTAAGCCTCTCCTGTCATTCTGTCTTTTAGCGGGCTGTATCTCAAGAACCATAAAGGAATAAAGTTGCAATTTTCAGATGGTGTATTTCTATTGCCGCTATAATAATAATTAAGATTTATGGTATGGCTAGGGAACCCTTTGTTTGCGAGTCCGACTCGCACTTGCCTGGTTATACAGCAGAGGTCATGAAGATTCCCTGTATGAGTGTTTCTAGGTGTTTTCAACTAGGTGATCTAGTACTACAACAATATTGAATGCTTAGTAGCACTCTGGTGAGCCAAACACATTACAAAGTGATAATTAAAATTAGTAGGTTGAATTCAATTACCATACCTGCCACATCTTTCTTGTTGCTTAATAAGTTGTGTCTTATAGCTATCAAAGTCAATGTGAAGCTGTTCAAAGTCAGACAAAAGATCTGAAAAGATACAATAATAATTGAAAAAGGTTTTATTTCAAATTAGATTTTGCCTGCAAGGCTAATTTATACCCTCGAGAACGTACTATCTCTCTCTAAAAATAATACTTAGTTGTTATTTAGGTCACAGTCTACTCCTGAGCGAAATTTCGTCTAACTCCATTCAAGCATTGAATAATTTTTAATTAACATTAATTGATTAGCAAACATACATTCAGACATTTCTAATAGTAGTAAGATTTTTTCAAGGATAGAGTAACTTTAGTACACAAGCAAATCAACATTACCTTTGAAGTCCAGTAAGCTTTGAGTTAATGTTTTCTCTAGGGCTAAAACTTTGGTGTTACTAGAGAGCACCGATGAAAATGAATTAGATATGTTTAACAAAGTCATTTTTACAAGATTTTATACAAAACAAGATTATAAAGATTTAGCGCCAATAAAAATATTATAAACAGGAGTCGATTTGATTGTCGCCTGTACAATGCAGCAAGCGTTCTCAGCTAGACTGTGATCTTTTGCTGTTTTATTTATTGCTATAACTGACGAATTATTGCTTTATTTACATAAACAAGGAAAACTATTAAATAAAAATACTCTAACTTTCTCAAAATTGAAAAATAACTCGTAGTCTTGTTCATACTTGTCAAATTGCTGTCAGTGTCAGTTACTGTCAAATGTGTAATTTTGTCAGTGTCAAACTTAAGTCAAACTCTTATTTCCTGATTCGGAAATTGAAAGATAAAAGCGGCAATCCAAAAATATTCGAAGATGCCAGTTTTTCAGTAAATAAGCGAGGGAAAGACAAGGATTTTGAGAGTACTTACTACTTTAAATAGTGAGTTGAAATAATTACTAATATATTTACAGGTTTCTTTCAATTCTTGGATCAAATCAGAATTTATAGAAAACCGAACAACCTCAAACCAATCACTGTCATGTCTTTTTAATCTGCGCTTAAAGTCAGGCAGGCAAAGGAATAAAAATGGATTGTGTTGTGTAGATTTTTCTTAAATTTCTTATTTACTGCTGTGTTTGATGAGTTGAATAACGTGTAATGCTATTGAAACTGTAAATTAATTGGTCAGTTTATGAACCTCTTTTATTTAAATGCAAAACTATAGGAATAAAGATACCCAACTTAATTCTAGGTATTATAAAAAAAGGGCCTTTGCATTGTTGAAAATGAAAAAAAAATTAATGGCGCTCTTATCGGGGTTATCAAAATTATTTGAAAATATGTTTGAATTTTATTTATTTAATTAAAATGGTTGGAATAGTAAGAATAGTTATTTTATATTTTCAGGTTACAATATTTGAAATAGGTTGATCTTTGAGCTATGGAGACTGAAGATGATATGATTGTTTTGGTCGTTGTTGACGATGATGAGAAAGCGAAGTCTTCCGAGCAAGATACCTCAACTTGTGAGCCTCCAGACGCCTGCATAGAAGTGGATAATATTATTGAAACCGCGCAAAAACATGGAGAATACATTCCAATTAAGTTAGAACCCGAAGACGATGAATACCAGTGTGATTATCTTGAAGATGGAATTACATCTGAGGTAGGCGCTTATGTACAAATTTAAACTTACAAACTGTCTAGCTCTAGCTATTTTTATTTCTAAAATCAAAAGCCAAAGCTTTTTTGCAAAAGCCTGTATCTTCTAGCATCTTAATTAAAAGTATAAGTCAATAGCATCTCAATTTTATGCACTTCAATGGCCTCATTACAGCTATAACATGACCCTTATACTATTTTGCTCATTTAATAACCCTATGTTTCATAGACTGGTTCAAATCACCAGCCAAATATAAAAGAAGAACCCAAAGAAGAAGAAATAAAACAGGACATTGGTGATGAAGAATATTCTCCGGAAAACGAAAACAGTCCATCTCATCATCCTAATAAACATCGCTTTACAATGCTCAAGCCGTGGCAGCAGCGGTCATTTGTATCAGAACTGAGGGAGCAATATGAGGAATTGAGAGAGGATGAAGAGTTGTTAATCAATACGTTGGGAAGGATTATGAGAACTGTTAAGCCGCCACCTCCACCACCAGATTTCTATATTATGAATGGTATTATGTTTGAGTAAGTATGATTTTTTATTTGTTATTCTACTTTTTCAAATGTTATTGTTTTTTATATTATACTAGCAGATGACATGCAGTTTCACCCGCATAGTTCCTGTTCCCGTGGGAGTACGGGGATAAAATATAGCCTATGTTACTTGTTTATAATGTAGCTATCCATTGCTGAAAGAATTTTTCAAATCAGTAGTAATTTTTATGATTATTTGTTACATACAAAAACCCAAACTTTTCCTCTTTATAATATACCTAAGTATAGATATAGAAATATCATAACAAATCGAAGAAAAAATTCAAAATTTCAATGATGTTTCGTAAAGATTATTAAAAATTGACATGCCATCACTATAATTCGTTACTGCTGTTTTGGTCCTAAATTGACATATTTTCTTTGTGCTTCCCATTTGTGGAAGCAACCTCACGTTTTGGAAAACATGGACCAAATTATCAAGCATACACTCTCTTCAATTTTAAATGTGGCCATGGACGACCGAGTCTGGGCTCAAGCTGCTCTTCCCATTCGTATGGGAAGCCTCGGCGTCCGCAAAATTACCAGTATTAGTTTACCGGCTTTTATATCCTCAGTTCATGTGCCATGAACCGAGATTCCCTGATAAATTAATCAGGAATATCGTAGCTTGCACACTGATTGATTTTGATGTGCTGTGTTTCACTGAGCCTGTGAATGCCTGGAAACTCGCTTGCCCGAATTTAAATCTACCTGACAACCCATCATACCAGAGACAGTGGGATGAGCCACTCTGCAGAGAAGTTCAGAGGAACCTAATAGCCACTTCTGCTTCTACTTCGGAGTGTGCGCGCCTGCTGTCTGTGGGTGAGTGGGAATCGGGCCTCTGGCTTACGCACTACCGTCGTCGAACATAGGCACCTTGTTCGACGATACTACTTTCCGCCTCGCTGCTTCCCTTCGCTTAGGCGCTTCGTGTTGTTCACACAACACAACAGCCTCGGGCACCACGGCTTCTCATGCACTCGAAGTACGGGTCGCTTTGCACGGTATGCAAACATCGACGACATTATCCGACGCGCTCTTGTCGCTTTCGGAGTTCCAGCCGTTCTAGAGCCCAATGGTCTGGCACGCGACGATGGCAAGCGACCGGACGGTATGTCTTTGTTTCCATGGAAGATGGGTAGGCCTTTAGTGTGGGACGCTACTTGTGTCGATACTCTTGCGCCATCCCATCTTCCTAGCTCGTCGTGCTTTGCTGGTTCTGCCGCTGCGGCTGCTGAGAACCTCAAGCGGCGAAAATATAACAACCTTGTTGGCAATTATATTTTTGAGCCGTTTGGGAAACTCTTGGACAGTGGGGTCCGAGTGCTCATGCCTTATTTAAAGATCTTTCTAAACGCTTAGTTGACAATTCGCGTGACCCAAGGGCTGGCTTTTACCTCGGACAGAGGATAAGCATTGCCATACAATGTGGCAATGCCGCCAGTCTTTTGGGTTCACTTGGACAGCGATGCGGACGAATTTTTAGACGCCTTATTTTAGTTAGGATTTCTTATTTTAAGTGTATATATTTTGGTTTAATAAAGACTATAACTCATGAAGGGGTATAATTTTATGTGTGTAAACTCTCAAGTACTATAATCAAAGACAATAAATAATACAAATCCTTTAACTGGTATAAAGCTACACTTTTGTTGATGAGGTGGTTGATAGAAGCTAGTTAGTAATTTATTTACTAGCTGACCCGCACTCCTATTGGTTGCCTGATGTTATATAGCTTATAGCCTTCTACAATAAATGGGCTATCCGAATCTCAAACAATAGCACGCAAAATACGCGCTTGGTCGTGGAGTTGCGGAAACCAGCCCGATATACATACATCTCAAACAATATTTCAATTTGAACCAGTAATTTCTGAGATTAGCTGAATGCGCTAAAACTAAGAAAACTCTTCAGCTTTATATTCCATTTATTCATATATTATTATTATAGATCAAAAGCACAATTTTACATTCTGAATTTTATAATCAAGGCCCCTAAAAAGCCACTTTAGCAGAATCAGAAAGCACATCACGCCACCCGTCACTGTCAAATTTTCCCAATCAACCTTGAACCTAATGTGTTAGCGATAAAGATGAAAATGAAGTTTGACAGATTTTTGTGTGATTAATATTATGATCCTAATAGGAAGCGTGTAGAAACTATAGGTGACGGCACAGTAATGTCACTGTCAAGTATGTTTCAAGTATAAAATTCGAAATAGCTACGCTAGATGGCACATGGCAGTCTTCGCGCACGTTCCCCTAAACTGAGCGTGCAGGAACCACAGGTGGCAGCACAGAAGAGTCAATGTCAAGTATTCTGACCCTGAAAAATTCGAATATTCGACTCTAGATGGCATAGTCAACGCCGTGCACGGTCCCTGTTGGCGCATCACTTACGCGCGTCATGGACCACCGCGGGGACTGCGCGTCATGGACCACCGCGGGGACTGCGCGTCATGGACCACCGCGGGGACTGCGCGGGGTCGGGGTACCGAACCCGGGACAGCGGCGACCACTGCGCGCTCGCCACTGCACTCAGCTCACAGACGCGCTCCGCTACGGGCATTTCTTTGTACCCTTTTCGTAAATTATACCTATTTTGATACAGTCCACTCTTTCATTTATATATTTATTCCGACTGAGCCCAATCAGTCCCTATAAGATTCTTCTTAAAGTGGCCTTTTTTAGCCCCTCAGAACTGCCTTCACTTTCGGATTCCATTTTTTTTTAGAATATTAGGTCAGCTAAGATTCTAACCAGAATGCTTTCATCTTTTTTTCCAGATGTGTATATTGCGGATATCTGTTGGAAACTCTACCAGCAGCCAATCGACATTATCAGGAGAAGCATGGACAGCGGTATTTAGTCTGCTATGCATGTGGTGTTGATTTTAGAAGGTAAGTTTTTTAGTGCATTACTAGGGAAAGGCTCCCCAAAGGCCTTCCATGTACCCTTTCCCCTCGCCATCTTGAACTAGGTCTCATTGTAAACATACAAGTCAACTTGTCACTTAAAGTCATCTTGACATGTTTTTAGGTAAGAGAGATTACGTACGGTAGCATGAAAAACATGAGCCTGGTATTTTTTCTTCTAACCAGGTAGAAACCTTATATTTGACAGACTGGTTCAAATCATGCCCCAAATATAAAATAACAACATAAAAAAGAAATAGAACAAGATAATGTAGATAGAACAAGATAATGTAGATAGAACAAGATAATGTAGATAGAACAAGATAATGTAGATGTAAATTCCAAAAGATATTCAAATAAAAACAAAAAACTGGATATGGAGGAAAAGCAATAGTTATTAGTGCCTGTTATCCCGCGCAATTTCGTCTGCTACGCTCCTATTGGTCTTAGCATAATGATATAAGTATAGCCTATAGCCTTCCTCAATAAATGCGCTATCTATCTTTGTTTGCTTGCTTGCTTGCTTGCTTGAACGCGCTAAACTCAGGAACTACTGGTCCTGTTTGAAAAATTATTTCAGTGTTAGATAGTCCATGTATCATCACGCTAAGACCAATAGGAGCGGAGCAGACGAAGTTGCGCGGGTCAACTAGTTAGTATAATTAAAGGAAGGAAGATCATTGGGTCTGTGTCGCATGCAGACTTGTTACGTGGTCAATATGACACATTCTCATTACATAATACGTTGGAATATTAATCAGACTGTATTCCCGTACACCTAAGCCGCTACATTTCTATCCACAGCACTACAAACCTGTACAAGCACGAGAAGCGCTGCATCGCGCCGGACGCGGAGAGCGTGCTGCGCGCGCGCGCCGTGTTCCTGGGCCGCAAGGGGCGCGGCAGGCCCTTCCTTACGCTCAACAAGTTCTCCACTAAGCGGAATAAGTAAGTCCATTTTTTTTATTTACATTACTTAACAATTGGTTTGTCCACTGAAAAAATCTAATAATTCCGTCGGTTAGATCATCAAAAAATATTTGACTTGTTTTTTTCTTTTGTTACGTAAGCCAAAATTGACGAAGATACGACGCTTTTAAAATTCTCAATACGTCACGCCGTGGTATAATTTTTAG
This sequence comes from Lacanobia oleracea, assembly GCA_950371165.1. Lineage (NCBI taxonomy): Eukaryota > Metazoa > Arthropoda > Insecta > Lepidoptera > Noctuidae > Lacanobia > Lacanobia oleracea. The sequence goes on from OX493398.1 coordinate 7,017,232, forward strand.
TGCGTTCTGACGTCACGAGCTCCCACTCCCGAGTTTTGATACGTTTTATCTTTGTCAATATTCATTGATTTACAAAAACAAAAAATACTTGTCCATTATTTTTCAATACTCTCACTGACGGACTAAATAGATTTGCAATTTATTGATGGTGGAAACTAGCCTATTACATTGATGAGGTAAATAGATACTTATTTAATTTCTGAAATACGAGTAAAATCATTGCTGTTATTAAGATCCACAATCTTACTTATTTAAAACACTTTGTATCTATTATAACAATCCTTTTCATATTTTTGGCCAAGTTTGGTTTTAACTTGTTTACTCTTTGTCTGTGTTTCCGAACGCTTACAACCCTAATCTCTTCAAAGTTAGAGTGAACAGGCTCCTTCTGGGTAGGCTCGCTCCATCGTAGACTTTGTCTCTGTCATCTCTGACCTAGACTAGAGTCAAGAGCAAACCCATCACAAATTATAAAAAAAACTAAAACTGGTGTAAGGCTTTCAATTGTGTTGATGATGACAATTGCTGTAGAAATTACACCATAGTATAATCTCAAACAAGATTTTTTATCTTCAGGCTTCTTTCATTTTACCAAATTCAGGCATTTTGTCTAAGCCCGAAACTGCGGACTTCAGGCTTGGAGAGTAGCCCCCCTAATTATAGTTTTGGCGCTGCCGAAAGGTTCGGCATTTTTTTGACCGAAACCGAACCTTTATCCGAAACATGGTTTTAGGCCGAAACTAGCCAAAACCGAAGCTTCGGTCGGACACTAGTTTCTACTAAAATGTATGTACCTACTATAAGTTGATACTGTACTCAAAGTCTCTAACTAAACCAATGTTAAAGTTCATTACGTTCAAGGTATCCGTGCTCGCTGTGTTCAGCAGTGTTCATATCTAAGAGCAACTTGGAGTCGCACGAGAACTTGCACCGCGGCGAGCGGCCCTACCGCTGCCACGCCTGTCCCTGCGCTTACACCTCTTATTCTGCGCTGTCTGTAAGTACTCGTCGCTTATATTATTATATATACTTGGGTGTCTGTCTGTCCATCTTTGCAGTTCTGTGACCCAAACATAGCCTGAAAAAACCTGTGCCAAAAAACTTTTTTTTTTAATTATCTAAAAAAAGGTTTTTCAAACTGTATTGTATACAAATAAAAGGGCTTACTGTGAGGGTTTTAATTATATTTTTTTCATAATTTTAAATTAAATGGTTTTAAAGTTATTCAAGAAATTAGACAAACGATTACCATTTCCCCAATTTTGAAAAAAAAATGCAGATGTTCATTAGCATTATTACAGGAAAACCTATTCTTCTTCTTCTTCCACCTGGCGTTAATCCCGGCTATTGCCAGGGTCCGCCTTCCTACTTAGCTTCCTCCACTTTGCCCGATCTTCAACATCCTTCTCAGTCAGGCCATTGGCTCTCATGTCGGACTTGACGACGTCCAGCCAGCGCTTGCGAGGGCGACCACGGGGCCTAGCCCCAAGAACAGCCATATTCATGCATCTCCGACCAACGTACTCCATAGGGCGGCGCATGATGTGGCCATACCATCGCAGACGACACTCTTGCAGTTTTTCCCCCACGTCACGGACACCAAGACTACCTCGGATGTATGAGTTGCGCATATGCGATCGGATCGCGTTACGCCACTCATCCACCTCAGCATCTTCATCTCCGTGACGCGAAGCTCCTGGGTGTGTCTGCTTAGTGCTGGCCAACACTCGCCCCCGTACAGTAGGACAGGCCGAATGATGCATTTATATATCTGCCCCTTGAGCTTCGGAGGCATTTTGCGGTCGCATACAACGCCCGTCACCTCGCGCCACTTCGCCCAAGCCGCGCCAATACGTGCTTGGACATCGTCGTCCACGATGCCAGACTCGTGCAGCACGGATCCAAGGTACCTGAACGTATCGGACTTTCTGATCAGGTCCGAACCTATTCGGATGGTGTTTGTATTCGTGCTGCCACAGGACATGTACTCAGTCTTCGCCACATTTAGTCTCAGACCACCGTTTTCAAGCGTGTCCTTCCAAATGTTGACTTTGCGCTCAAGATGGGCTTTGTTCTGATTAACGAGGGCGATGTCATCGGCATACATCATTAGCAATGGAGGCTGATCTTGGATGTTTGCCGTAACTACATCGAGCACTACGTTAAACAAGAACGGGCTAAGAGCCGAGCCTTGGTGAACGCCAACAGATATTGGGAAGCCATTCGATTCGCCAACAGCGGTCTGGACAGAGGACACGGAATCGCGGTACATGTCTCTGATAATGTCAATATAGGCCTCGGGAACGCCCTTGAAGCGCAGTGCCCACCAGATGGACTGCCGAGGTATACAGTCGAAGGCCTTCTGCAGGTCTAAAAAGGCCATATGCAAAGCTCTCCTTCTCTCTCTGTAAGCCTCAGCCAGATTCCGTAAGGCGAACACTGCGTCCATGGTGCTGTTACCCGCCCGGAAGCCATATTGACACTCAGAGACAGTACACTCGCTACGGAGCCGTGTGTCAATGATGCGCTCGAAGAGCTTCATGGTGTGGCACATGATCTTGATACCGCGGTAGCTACCACAATCCTGTACGCTACCTTTGCCTTTGTAAACAGGGATAATCAGGCTAAATCGCCACTGGTTCGGCATTTCCTTGGTGATCAGGATGCGGTTAAAAAGATCCGTCAGAAGGTCCACACCATGTGGGCCCATCGCCTTCCACACTTCAATTGGCACATTGTCAGACCCGACCGCTTTCCGGTTCTTCATGTGGCGAAGAGCAATGCGGGTTTCGTCGGGGGAAATAGGGGAAATAAGCCCAAGGTTAGGAGGCGGTTCCGGAGGAAGGTTATGGGGATGCTGTTTGTTAGACAGCTCCGCGAAGTATGTACACCATCTCTCCTTAACAGAGGGGGCATCGTAGAGCAGCTTACCCTGGGCGTCCCTTACACAAAGACATTTGCTAATGTCCCGTGTAGCTTTCTCCCGGCCACGCGCCAGCTTAAAAATAAGCTTTTGCCCCTCCGCAGTTTCCAGCTTGTCGTATAAGGGCGCCAGACTTTTGCTGCGGGCTCTGGCTACAGCTTTTTTGCAAGCGCGCTTAGCCGCTCCATATGCCCCTTGCCACTGTTTAAATAAAACCTTCTTCTTCCGAGTCGCCTCCTGCACCCCGTCATCCCACCACCACGTCTCCTTTCCTATGGTGCGGCCACCACGAGAAGTGCCAAGGACGCGCTTACCCGCACCGGTGATTGCTGAATGGATCCTACTCCAGATCTCTTGAGCGGACTCATGCGGAGCACTGATCTTAAGATGCTCGACCTCCGCGATGAAGTCCGACTGCCTAGGACCATCAAGCAACCACCACTTAGTGCGGGGTTTGCGTTTCTCGTTCACTCTCTTCTTCGGTACAACCGCAAAGTCCAGGACAAGGAGGCGGTGTTGAGCCGTTAGGCTTTCGCCTGGGATGACTTTGCAGTTAGTAACCTTGCCAATGTGGCACCGTCGCACCAGCAGGTAAACTATTTGGGTTGAGTAGGCACCACTACGGTACGTAATAAGATGCTGGGGCTTCTTCTGAAAGAATGTGTTCGCGATGGCTAGGTCAGACACAGCGCAGGTGCTAAGTATATTGACTCCCTCTGCGTTTAGCTGGCCATAACCAAAACCACCGTGAACACGTCCATACTCTCCAGCAAACTGACCTACGTGACCGTTGAGATCCCCCCCAACCAAAACACCTTCGGAATTCGGGATAGCGCGTAATACGTCCTCGAACTCATCCCAGAAGGCCTCCTTTTCAGACTCACAGCAACCAGTCTGAGGAGCATAGGCGCTGATTAGGTTCGTTACCGACCCTTCGAACAGCACCCTAACTCGCATCAACCGGTCGCTGCATCGGTCTACTTCAAGGAGTCCATCCTGAAGGTCCTTAGACAGCACCACGGCCACTCCGCTCCTACCCGTTGGTGATCCGGTGTACACTAGCCGGTACCCCTGCCCGATGTCACGTGACTTATTTCCCTTCCAGCGCGTCTCCTGAAGGAAGGCGCACTGGACCCGACGCTTCGCAAGTACGTCTGCGAGTTCTTGGCAACGTCCGGTTAGGGAGCCAATGTTCCAGGTGGCAAAGCGGAACTTCTTCTTGGGTACTATCCTCTTTAGCCGTGCCCGTACTTGACACGGTAGCCCTAGCCCACTTATCGCAGGTTTAGGGCGATGTGCCTGCGCGTCGTTATGCGGCGACGCCCTAGACCGAGTACCCTTACCTAACCTGTTTCTCTCCATTCATATATGACTGAAGTTGGTTTTACGTGGGGCGACCAGCCGTCTGACCCCCACAACCCTACAAGAGGGAAACCAGGTTCGCCAGAGCCTCGTCCGTTGGACAGCAGGGTGCACCGCTAGCAGGTGAGGTTGGCTTGGGTCTTTAAGATGGCAACGGACCCCATACACCTCCCCCATTACAGGAAAACCTATAAGAAGTGTTAAATTAACATGTTACAAAAATTAAACTGGTTCGGAACCTTTTCGACGCGAGTCTGACTGAGCACTTGGCCAGTTTTCTCTAATGACAGAATCAGGATATGTTAAAATGCAGATTATCCAATCGTTTGGACTTTAGATAATTTGTTTAAGTCTCTGTGTTTTTCGACTTTTGTCGATGACTGTACCATGGTCGTTGTCATATATTATGTCACCATGTTTTTTTTTTTTTTTTTTTTTTGTCGATGGCCACTCGCAGTTATCAGCCCTAGAGGGTTGTCAACTACTAAACCGGACTTGCCTGTGTGGGCCTCTAGAATTTAAGGCCCCCAGCCGAGGCTACAAATTTATATTTATTAGAACTCCGCTCGCTGAGGGCACCCCCTGTGGGGTACGGACCTCGGCTCAGCGGCGTCGTTTAGGGGGGGGCAGCAAGAGACTGGCTGGGTCATGTCATTATTTAGGGAGATATTTGTCACTACTGGCTCAGCTTCGCGGGCTGGCTCGTTTGGCAAAAGACGGGGGGGAGCGTTACTGGGACGTCGCGACGGACCTCGGCGGCGAGGTCGGAATACGGATCGCGGTCTGTATTTGTGTTTCTTGAGAGTGCTGGTTTCCCTACAGCTTTCTTGAAGGACGGTGATTGGGTCGTCAGGGTCGACGAGGGTATGCCGAGGACGGCGAATCTTACTAATCTTTGAGGGAGCGTATCGGGTAGCCGATACGATTAAGGGATTCTGGTGCTTTTCTGCAGATTCGATGAAGTGCTTAGTAAGACGCTTCATGAATTGCTTGATGGTTGGGACTTTGAGGTCGACATGTAGTCGGTCATTCCTAACGAACCACGGAGCGCCCGTGGCCTTTCGGAGAAAACGATTTTGGATGGTCTGCATCCTATGGATATGTCGATCCTTTGTGTGTGCGAAGACGGCACACGCATAGGTCATTATCGGACGTATATGTCACCATGGCTGAGATAATTATGTGAAACGAAATTAGACTCAAGCTTTGACTACTCTAGCCAAGCATATTTTTCTTGGATCTACTTGGCTTGAGAAAAGTCGAAGTATGTTCAGTAGATTTCATCCTGAGTCGTTAAATTAAGTATTCAATAAATTGCACTTTGTTTTCAGCGTCATGCCAAAAAGCACACGGACGCCCAGTTCATATGCGACCATTGCAGTCGCTCGTTCAGGATCAAGGCCGCGCTAGTTGCACACATGGATACGCATAAACGTGAGCATCTCATATATTTACAGGCCTTTTTTTAAGGATGCCACATCATCAAATGACTCCTTCTGCTCTGGGCGGAGCAGAAGGGAGTGTCAGACTCTTACTGACTTAAAACCCATCCGTGTTCCTCCTAATGCCCCTTGCGTTCCAGGGCCGCGGTGACTCTTCGAACAAATTCCGCAATATACATTTACAGGCTTACCGTTTTACTGAAATGGTGAGCGTCAGAGCTCAGTCATTCGTCTTCTTGCAAGTGCCATATGGTGTCGGCCGGTGCCGTATGGTGTCGTAAAAGAATAATACCGTCACTTCCCGTGGGTGTCGTAAGAGGTGACTAAGGGACTCACCAGAGAATGGGCAGCAGCTTTCTTTGCAAAACTCAACACCATGCACTGCAATTGCCAACCCGCCTGCCAAGACAGAACAGACCGCTCAGCACAAAAATAGTTTATTATACGGGATTCTGCGAAGAGAACATAGGGAATGGAAATGACCGCCTTTTCTTTTAAAACAAAACAACTATAGATTTAAACATGATGATCCTGATATGTTCCGGGCTGTATGGTCGTTGGTTCTATGCTTGGCCATACGTCTATTAAATCGAGTTCGAAAAGTCTTGATCCGGAGGCGTACGAAGGTTTTAGACATCGGAAAATAAATTGCGGAACTGAAATGGAGCTGGGCAGGACACCTGGTGAGGCGCGGTGATGACTGGGACAAGTGTGGGTCGGCCGGCGGCGAGGGGCGTGGCGACATTGTTGCCATCGCGAGCAGAGCTGGAATGAGGCTGGTACAGGAACGTGGGCATTGGCACAAGAAAAGAATGGCCTATGTTCAGCAGTGGGCGGAGTCGGGCTGTAGATGATGATGATGATCCTGGTATGAAGGGCGTAGTCGGTGGAAATAAATTGTAACAACAGAAGGGATGCACTCTTCAGTCACATGTACCTGTTCACAGCAATGCGTAAGCATGGCTGCGAGGAGTGCAACCGTCGCTTCGCTCAGAAGTCTGCGCTGATGCTGCACGTAAACAGAGTACACAGGAACTTGCCGCCGCCCTGTGCCTGTCAGATATGTCCCAAGAGGTCAGTATCCTATTCAAACCCTGGCTGAAACCTGCCACTTACTGTATTTTTAACTTTATTGTGATAAACGAAAAGTCGTAAGTTAACAATATGGTACTAAATTCCAATGTGCTTTTCTGATATCTCCTAAAAGGTCAGTATCGAATCTAAACCCTTGCTGAAAAGTAACAATAGTGTGTAGTAGCAATAGTGTCAGGTGGGACGGGGCGTTGTCAAGTCCATATGGTCTTGAGTCAGGTGTAAGGCAGGGGGGTCTGAGTTCTCCTACACTCTTTAACCTTTATATGGACCAGTTGATTGTGGAGCTGAGTAGCACCAGAGTCGGATGTTATATTGATGGCATATGTGTCAACAACATAAGCTATGCGGATGACATGGTGCTGCTCAGTGCCTCAGTCTGTGGCCTGAGGAAGCTTGTGAGTGTGTGTGAGAGATACGCCAGTGCTCATGGCCTGGTGTACAATGTACAAAAGAGTGTAGTTATGGTCTTTGGGGCTGGTGGGAAAGGTCCAGAAACGGTACCCCCAATAAAGTTGAATGGTGTACCGTTATCGAGAGTGCACTCTTTCAAATACCTTGGGCATGTCTTGACCACTACCCTTAGGGACGATGACGACATTGAGAGGGAGCGAAGGGCGCTGTCGGTCAGAGCGAATATGATTGCCCGCAGGTTTAAGCGTGCTTCTACGGAGGTTAAAAAAACACTGTTTAGAACCTTCTGTTCCTCGTTTTACACCTGTAGCCTGTGGGTACATTTTACGCGAAGATCGTACAGTGCCCTTCGCGTTCAGTATAATAATGCATTCAGGGTGTTGATGGGGCTGCCTCGCTTCTGTAGCGCATCAGGGATGTTTGCGGAAATGCGTGTTGATTGCTTTTATGCATTAATGCGTAAAAGATGTGCGTCCTTGGTGTGCAGGGTGCGAGCCAGTTCCAACAGCATCCTGGGTATGATTGCTGACAGGCTGGACTGCAGTACTGTTAATCATTGCTCCAGTATCTCAGCTGGGATGCTGAAGCGGTGATAGTTATGTTGTGTGTGTTCATGTAGTTGTTGTTGTATTGTGTCACTAACATAGTTGTAAGTTTATTTATTGTACCTACTAACACTATGAGTCTTTGTTGCTCGTAATAAATAATTTGATTGATTGATTGATTGATTATATTAAACCTAAAGTCGTAAAAGTCGTAAGTTAACAATGCGGTACTTCATTCAGTTTTGTAATTAAGTGTTTTACCGTGGTCCCGCCCTGTGCTTGTCAGATATGTCCCAAGAGGTCAGTATCCAATCCAAAGTCTGACTGAAACCTGCCAGCTATTGTATTTTGAGCTTTATTGTGACCGAAGTAAAGTCGTAAATTAGCAATACGCTACAAATTTGGTTTTTGTTATGGTTTTACCGTGATTATGTTGATACTAGCTGCTGCCCGCGGCTCCGCCCGCGTGATTGTCGAAAATTATTTGAAATTAATTATTCCAAGGAATAAAAAGTGTTATTCCAGGCTTTTTAATCTACCTGTTCCAAATTTCATCAAGATCCGTTATGCTGTTCTGACGTAATTGAGTAACAAACATCCATCTATCCAAAGTTTCGCGTTTAAGAAGGATTTTCTGGCACTTTTGAATTGTCCAAAGGGCAGTCCGACAGACAGATACAGCTAATTTTGAATAAACATTGCTTTAAACAGGTGTGTTATGTCCTAGGTACCCGCGGATGTCACTACTCAAAGCTCACATGAAGAGGGCGCATGGAATGTCCATCATAACTCGCAAGGTGAGTGGTATAATTATGTGATCTTGAGGTGTAATCATTCAATATACTTCCATTTTTTCACATGGTGACTTTACCTCGAAATATCTCGGCAACGTGACAGTGGGAGGAGCTCGTGGCTAAATAATAACAGCCGCACGGGTCAATCATCAAGGTTAAGCAACGCTTGCCGAGGTTGGTCTGTGGATGGGTGACCATCTTAACGTAACGAGTTTCCTCGTGCCTCGGAAAGCACGTTAAGCCGTTGGTCCCGGCTGTCATTTGTAGATCATTGGCTGTCGTTACTGATTGTCATAAGCCAGTAAATCTGACTTCAGTCTTGCCAAGAAGTACCGTGTTACCCAGTTAATGGGTTATGGAGGTCTGGTAGGCAGCCGCTTCACGTAAAACACTGGTATTCAGCTGAATCCGGTTTGACTGGAAGCCGACCCCAATATAGTTGGGAAAAGGCTAGGCATATGATGATCTCGATGTGACACTTTAGGGCACCATGTTCTTAACATTTTTTGTCTGTTGAATTCGCACTACCAAACGTCTTTTATAATGCGCACAGCAAAGGAGTGGAACTATCTGCCTGCGTTTGTGTTTCCAAAAGCTTACAACCCTAATCTCTTCAAAGTTAGAGTGAACAGGCTCCTTCTGGGTAGGCTCGCTACATCGTAGACTTTGTCTCTGTCATCTGTGACATAGACTAGAGTCAAGACCAACCCCACGATTAATTAAAAAATAAGTGTCCTCTACCCATTCATGCAAGTTAGACCGTGCGCCGCAACTTTGAAAAAAAAAAAACCAAAATGGTGACGGGAGTTCTATGCCACAATGGTTCTACGCCCTTTAAACAATCTCTTTTAAAAGGTTTCCCCCAAAAAATAAAAAAATCAGATCTTTAAAAGTCTTTTCTTCATTTCAGATGTTCTTCAAAACCCTACCAACAATGTCGGAACTAGAAATAAAACAATCCAAAATCATACTAAAATACAAAGAAAACGAGATGCTTGTCTTGCCGCCGGAGCCCATCAAGGCCGAACCAGAGACTATAGAGGAATTCAACTACGAAGGCTCTAATGAAGCTAGCAACGAAATGGACGAAGAAACAAAACCTACAGAAGAGATATTAATGAACGACTTCATGCAATATGTGACCCAGGGTGTGCAAGCCCCAGGTACGAAAGTAGTTTACATACAAAATGGGGAAGTGGTACATAGCACGGATAGTGAATATATTACGCGAGAAAATGAATTGTATTTGGAAGTAGAAGATATAGTTGATGAGCAGATGGTAGTCAAAACTATGACTGATGAGAGGAATTTAGTTGAGAATAGCTTTTAATAGGATTTTTGGCTTTAATTCTGTGCGAATAAGGGTCGAAATTGAGAGCAGCCCAAATTAGTGTTTTTTTTTATGACATTTTATAATAAACTTTTCACACCACGTGCACGAAAGGGTCATATTAAATGCCATGCAAACTTTATTTAAAGTGCGTCTTTATAACCCGCGAGTGGCGCCCGTCGGCCACCGCTGCTAGGGGCAGGTCGCGGGGTCAAAGTGAGGTTCCAAATTCAAGTCATATTATTGCGCGGCGGGTTATAATGAAATTCAGTACAATATTATTGCGGTGCGGCGGGCTGGAGCCACAGCTTAGCACGCGTAACCTGGGGCCCTACTCTCTCTGCCTAGCCTTTTCCCAACTATATTGGGGTCGGCTTCCAGTTAAACCGGATTTGGCTGAATACCAGTATTTTACGCGGAGCGGCTGCCTACCAGACCTCCTCAACCCAGTAACTGGGTAACACGGTACTTCATGGCAAGACTGGAGTCAGATTTACTGGCTTCTGACTATCCGTAACGACTGCCAAAGATCTACAAATGACAGCCGGGACCAACGGCTTAACGTGCTTTCCGAGGCACGGAGGAAACTCGTTATGTTAAGATGGTCACCCATCCACAGACCAACCTTGGCAAGCGTTGCTTAACCTTAAAGATCGACCCGTGCGGCTGTTATTATTTAGCCACGAGCTCCTCAACCTGGGGCCCTACTATGACGTGCTAATGCCATCGTGATGAAGCTGTAAAAAAAGGATAGTGTTATGTGTCTTTTATAAATTCGTCTCCCTCCCACACAGTTATGATGGTTTTAACATGTCATAATAGGTATCCTGCTCTTCGTAGTGGTGGGCGAGGCGCCGCTGTCGGTGTCCAGTCACCTCTCTCCATAGCTAGACCACTATTTTCTCGCAGTAAGTGTGAAAAGTAGAGTTTGCTCCTCGGGGATAGTGGTTTCTTTACCTTGGGCTAGCTTAAGGTACTTGTCTCACCGCCGGTGATCAGCGAGTAGCGAGTACTGCTTCAAACTCGAAACAGTTGGCAATCAGTGAGTAGCGAGTGAAAAGTTTCGATAGTTTTGACGCTCGGCTTACAGCGAGAGCTTTAGTGCGACGGGCTTTTACTCGCAATACTCGCTGCGGCTCGCAATAAAGGTAGGAATTACCGCAGTTTGGTTGTTCTGACCGCCAAGCGAGCATCGCCAAGCGAGTGTCGCTGAGCGAGTACAATCTTTTATAGCTCTTGTCGCTGCGATCAACTAGAAGTAAGAGCCGCTCGCCGGCAGTGTGAACAGCCAGCTATCAACTATGAACGTATATGTCTCTTTTACTCACACGAGATCTAAACCTTTTGTCCCTTTCCTCAGCGAGCAAATGGTCGATAGCTACTCGCTTCCTAGTCGGCGGTGAGACAAGTGCCTAAAGCGAGAAACACACTGGTCCTTCGTACGCAACGCTTTTGTATCGTATCGTATGTTGCGTTGCATACGATAAGTGTGTTTCTACTGCAAAGTTTTTCATATAAAATCAAGAGTCCAGATATCATAATGCGTTGCATACGTAGGTTGCGTACCTAGGTTGCGTACCTAGGTTGCGTACGTGGGTCCAGCTTTAATCCCTCGCTTCATTCAGGATTCTTGTGCTAATTCCCTCGCTTCGTTCGTGAGTTAATTTCTAAACGTCCTCGCTACGCTCGGTAGTTAATTTTCGAATCTTAAATTGCGTTCGGAATTCAATTTGGCGCCCTTGACATAAGACACTGTTTTATCCTCCTCGGTGCATAATCTACTAGTATTTTAAGCGCCCTGATAATAAAGTCAATTATTCACTGTCATCAGAAATTTGCTACTTAGGTCCTTCTCTGATTGTAAAGGATTGTATGTATGTTTTGGCTTTTGATTACTTCATAGTCATGACCTCATTTCTATTATTTTTATTTTATAAAGAGATATAACTGACTTACTGATATAAGTATTGATTGATGGAAATTATTGCAATTTCAAAAGAAGAGGAAGTAATTCTTGAGAGATGTTTTAATGGATAAAACAATAAGTATGGTTATAGTGAGATATTAAATTATTATTATTTAATTACTTTTGTAGCAAGCAATGCATAAAAATGTATGGACAATGTCTTATGTTCATGAAACTTAAAAGTTATAGAAACTAAAGACTGAACTAGTTCTGGGAAATAGGTAGATTTTAGACTTATTAAGAGGGAACTTATGTGAATATAGCAGATAAAAATACAGGGTGTCCCAAGACTATGCCACACAGAGGGAAAGTACCTTAAATACTGAATATAGAATAAAATACTGAATGAAAACTCATTTTTTTTATTTTAATAACAATACAAACTGCATTTAAAGGATTTACACATTTAGCGGTTCGATTCCCGGTCCAGACAGGCGATTATTTAATACTAGCTTCTGCCAGCGGCTTCGTCCGCGTGATCCCTAGGAAATACACTCCCGGGATATATATAGCCTGTGTGCTATTCCAGACTATAATAAAATTTACCTCTGTGCCAAATTTCATGAAGCTCCTTTCAGACATTCTGACGTGAAAGTGTAACAAACATCCATCCATCCATCCTCACAAACTTTCGCATTTATAATATTAATAGGAAGTAGGATGTAGAATAGAATTCTTTAAATGCAGTTCGTATTGTTTTTAAAATATAAATGAAGTATTCTCGAAGCAAATTCTATCTACAATATTTAGGGTACTTTCCTTCCATATGGCAGTCTTGGGGCACCCTGTGTGAACATAAAGTTAAGTTTATCTTGATGATTTGTAGTTCTTGCAAAAAGGGTTTTCTAGTATTACGTTCACCAGGTGGCAGCACTAGGCGTCAGGGTAGAAACCTATCAAAACGCCTGTTTTCACGACATTCGTTATTTTGACGTCGACGTCAAGTTTACGCGACCTCTGCAGGTATAAAAAGGCAACTTTAGTAGAATAATATTAGGATCATACAACAATCTGTCAAATGTCATTTTCATCTTTATCGCTAAAGCATTAGGTTCAAGGTTGATTGGGAATATTTGACAGTTTCGGGTAGCTTGATGGCTGATTCTGCTAAAGTGGCCTTTTTAGACCGCTGGTTTAATGAAATTGCTGAAAACCCTGAATGCTCGAGAAGTATGTGTTATAAAAAAAAAAACTTGATTTCACGACTCGCTCATGCCCGGTTTCTGTGTTACTTTATTATAATTATAAATTACCGATAAAGTATCCCAGAAATCGGGACTCAGTAAAGTACAAAAAGTGTTATTAAAAGAAAAAAAAACATGCTCGGAAATTGTAATTTAACTATCCTTTGTTGATTTTTATAGTTTTTTTTTTGAGAATATTTATATTTATTTAGATAGTCTGAGTGTGTTTTATATGCCGATGGGTTATCCAGAAAGTTGATCAAGGTATAGGGTCAAGGGTTTCCACTAGATATGCGCAAGGATGCGCAGCGAGGGATGTGTTTGTTAACCAATAGTATCGCTTCATTTACCTAGCCTCGCTCAGCGCAAGCGATTCGCTGAGAAAACTCGCTATTTCCTTATTGTTTGTTTACTTCGCTGTTTTCCCAGCGATTCTTCTGCCATCTCGGTCATTACCTCCGCAGCAAAATTAACAGGATCTTACCTATATACGTCCTTAACAGGATTAAATGTAAAATAAAATTAACTTGTGCCTTCAGGAATTCAACTACCTTGAAATTGAAAAAATTCTAGCTGTCTCGGTGTAGTTCTTGATTAAAATAATTAAATTATTAATTTAACTGTATACTATATTCACGAATATTTTATTTGTCCAAGAAAAAGATAATTCTACATCATCACTCACTACATAAACACACACTCAAAATTACCTACCTACACTACATCCTTCATCCCCACACCATACTAACCACACTAACACTATATAGATATTGAAATAAGTTATTATTAAACTGGCGGACGTCACGCGGTTTCACCCGCGTAGTTCCCGTTCCCGTGGGAGTTCGGGAATAAAATATAGCCTATGTTACTCCCTGATAATGTAGCTATCCATTCCTGAAAAAAAAAATTCAAGTCAGTCCAGTAGTTTTTGAGTTTATTCATTACAACCATACACACACACACACACAAAAATATATTATTTTCTCTTTATAATATTAGTGTAGATTATTCGCGACTGTCTGCTAAATAAATAAACAAGGAAGAATGTTACAGGTATAACCTAAGGGGTGGAGATCTGGTGTCCTGAAATCCTGCCCCCAAGCCTAGTTTAGGCACCAGTCTCCCACAGTATACTTAATGTGTACTATTGTTCCTTGGAAACCTTGTATCTAATTTGTATTGTGGCGTGAAAATAGATATTATATCCTTTAATCATTTTATGTACATATAATGTTACATTTTTAAATATTTAATTTAAAAATAAACAAAACATTTATAAATAATTATAAAAAATAGTAGTCCACCTGTATCGAAAAGGGCCCAAGCTCGGTAGCTTCCAAGAGAGGAATCTCTTCACTATAGGCGCCGTGTCCAGGAGTACAGCTTTCTGGAGCGGGCCCAAGGGCTAGGGCTTGGCAAGAGGGCTGGATCAAGATCCAGCTACCCAACGAGAGCCTCTTGAGATGTTGGTCTAGGCTCTTGGCAATTATGCCATTGGCCGTCATGACTATCGGCACATTGATTGCTGTTTTCACATCCCACATGTCGTCAACCTCGCGAGCCAAATCAAGATACTTTGTTTATCTATCTTCCTCATTATTATAACAAACACATCCCTTACTACGCATCCTCGCTAATACCTGTGGCCTTAGTGCGAGTTTTTTAACGTTCTCGATCGCGTAAGCGTAAACGTCAATTTGTATTGAAACTGAATAAGCGCCGTCTAGTGCCACTCACGGAAAACCTTTATTTTCCTATACAATTTGACATAAGCGAACGTTTACGTCAACGCGATCGAGTGCGTTAAAAAAACTTACACTAAGCCCTCTGATGAAAACGCAGGCTAAGTAGCTCATAGAAACAGCTATTTGTGATTGATATTCATTATTATTTGTTATTGTCTAACATATGATGTGGTTTATTCCTAAGCCAGGGTCTGATTCAAAGTGATTTTGTTAATAGGAACAGGATGTGTTTTTAATTTATTGTTACAATAAAATAAAAATGCCAAAGTATTTTTAATACGAAAATGTGTTTTATTACGCACTTATTATTTCAACGAAATATGTTTACTCATCTATAGCATAATGCGTACACAATCGTAAGAAGACACCACGAATTTTTTTGTTATAATGCATCATTACATACTAGGAAAATACAAAAATATTAAGCGGTTTCTTGGTAAACAACTACTCGGGATACCTTAATAATATGCGAAATGTACACATACTTAATGAAATGCACCATTTTATAATACGCTGATCATTCATCTTGGTCATCGGTTAACACTCCAAGACAACTTTGTTTTTGGGCTTCTAAAGCATGTTTCTAATATCGATAGTAAAAGGACGAATTGATAATCCCTTCCCTATAAAGTTGGTAAATTAAATTCTTCAAGAAAATGTTTTGCAATCATGG
This sequence comes from Lacanobia oleracea, assembly GCA_950371165.1. Lineage (NCBI taxonomy): Eukaryota > Metazoa > Arthropoda > Insecta > Lepidoptera > Noctuidae > Lacanobia > Lacanobia oleracea. The sequence goes on from OX493398.1 coordinate 7,032,702, forward strand.
GGCATATTCGGTGCCAGTAAAAATATAGACGAAGGCAATGCGGTCCATATCTCCCACCATAGTAGGTATAAACTTCCGTGAAATATCGATTATAAAATTCGTGATGACACCTCTATTGATATGAATTACTTAACAGTCGCATTTATATTTTCAAGAATTAGAAACATGTTTTATAATTCCCAAGAACAATACGGTAAAGTGTATGGGTGCATTGTTTAGAGCTAGAAAGCGCTTTTTTTCTATTCTCGACAACAACAATCACTTCGACCAACAACCACAAAAACTAACATCAACTCTTATCTCCACTCCACAATACTGATCATAGTTTTATCTTAACAATGGTCCAAAAATATCTAATAGCATTCCTAAACGATCAAGTAGAAAAATACTTTTAATAATGCCTCACAGAAATCTAGCTTCTTTGATAATTTTCCCTCTCTATCGTCAAGATATAATTTCTTTTTTTTTATAATATTTATTTTCTTCTGTGTCATGTCGAATTGCGTCAAAGAATATATTGTGGGTCTAAGAGTGTTAATCTATACTACTGTGACAATCTCGATAAGTTTCGATTTTATCGTGTTGCATAATGTTCAGGATGAAAATATTACATCACTCTGTATAAAACTAAACATTTATCGATATCGATGGATATGGCGGAGACTTAAAGCATTTTTGTTAGAGAAGCGCTCCATCTATCGATATTCGTTTGAAATTCACAGCATCAATTTAGTTATGATAGGCGCCAGATAAATATGCAATAAAGTACATTGACCTTTCCCTAATATCCCTTCGTAGATATCCGAAAAATAAATTATGAACCGCTTCTTATTTCAGCACGTAAAGGAGTGATCCATTACGTTCTCTACATAGAAGTTGATTCAGGACAGCTTTATGTCTTAATGTATGTGGGTAAATGATCGTTATTGCACATTTTTCTGGGGTCACCCATAGACCTTAACCTTTTCTCCTAGAACATCTCCCAATCTTTCCGAGATCCACAAGATGGCGTGTCTTGATAACGGGTCAGCTGAAACATTACGTCCAGTACTACAGTAGTGACCTCTATAGCATTCCACAAGAACTTGAAAATTTTAAAACAATATTTCGATGATGACTTGATAAGAAATGTTACTGCCTTGTTGATATACCGTAATTTTAACTCCAATGTGATATCCAAGCTAAGAGAAATAAAAGGCAGGTTTAACATGAGATTTCTAGCGTGTTCCACACATCAGATAAATTCGTATACTCGTGAGATGAGCTCTAAAACAATACCCAGCTAACCTAAAGCCGTGTACGCACGAGCGAACAAAACATGGTGAACGAACGTCGATCATCAAACTGGATCGCAACGAACATTTTGGACGAACAGTTTTTGATGTTCGTTAGTGGTACGTACGTGCGAACACAGTGTTCGATGTTCGTGTTCACCATGTTTTTGTTCGTTCGTGCGTACACGGCTTAACATAGGTCAAAATCAAAAGTATGAAAATGTCACAGATGCTATAAATCAATATTCTTGCACATAACACAGACCGCAGAGTCGAACATGTCTTTATACAAATGGGGTTATTTTATCTATCCGCTAGCACTCAGCCTCAAACATTTTCATAGAACATTGTGCATCAAAATCTTAACATTAACCCTATGATAACAGTTAACACGATTACATTAAACAGACAATATTGTGAACTTGTAATGCAGTATCGTTTGACCTTATTTTTACTTTGAATGTGTTTTTCGAAATGACGTATCTGTTGGTAGGTCTAGCGAAATTGAACCTTATTGCATGAAAAGTGTAGGTACTTTTAGGTTAGCAACTGTTTTTTGTGAGTGTTAGATAGACTTTGAGGATGTCTCTATTCGACGTTCACATTCTTATGATAAGAATGCCTTCGTTATATTCAATTATAGTTATTCACTGATTTAAGATCATCTTGCATGTTTTTTTCGTATTTTTTTTACGGCAAATCAATGAAGGTAAATACTACCCACAAATACGTCTTTCAATGAACATAAAATGATATTAGAATGTGTCTTACATTCGGTTATCCGACATCCTAAATAGCCAACTATTTTTTTTTTTGTTGTAAAAATAAGTATGTAATATTAAAACTCTTGTCTGACTAACGCAATGGTAGAACATTTCACTGCGCTTTTGGAGTTAATTCTGGCTTTAGTAATAGGTGCAACATTATTGATATTTTTCGTGCAGATTGCATTTCTAAATGTTGCTGATTTTGCACTATGGAGAAAAATAATTTTTCCTTTAAATTAGTTACATTATTAACCTCCTGAGATTCCAATGCCCCACCGTTGTATCGCAAATGGAACCTTTTGGTTCCACCGGAGCACATATATTTTATTATGGGTGCAGTCAAATGTTTTATCAAAATGTTGATATTTTTAGTGCGGATTGCATTTCTAAATGTTGCTAATATTGCCCTATGGAGAAAAATGTTTTTTTACTTTGAATTAGTTATAATATTAATATCTTATTATGGGTGCAGTCAAATGTTTTATCAAAAAATTCCGTCAGACAGAGGTTTTAAGGGCAGACTCCACTATTATCACCTATGGGCCGGGCGATGTTTATAACGACACATTATCCATAATGCCCGACGCATTTAATAGAGGACTCTGAATGTTAAGATAGTTCTGGACAAATTTAGTGAAAAATATTGCCTTTTATAATAAAACTCCATGATTTTGTACACAATACATAATAAGTCGTAATCGTTTTTGAGTATAATGTAAATATAAATATATTTGTTTTATATTATCAAATAATATTGAACCCGTTATTTGTTTCACGTTAAATGTGTCCAGAAACAAACACATTTCGATCAAACGAGCGTTCACTTACAGTTTGTATTATATTTATGTATATTACATTGTATATACTAGTGGCAGTTATCAACGCTCTTGATATCAACTGTAGGTTAAAAGCTCACTAAGTTCATAGTTCACAAATGCTTTATTTAACACTCATTTATATTTACTGAATAGTTTAAGGCCTTAATATTGGTAAAGAAGGTTAAAAGTATGGAAGATAGTTATGATTTTTGAGCTAATTAACTTTAGGCGGTATCAAAGAAATTGAAGAAAAAATCACAATTGCTTTTTTTTACTAAATAAAGCTGAAGTCGTGTGAGTCGAATCGCCTAGTGAGCTTCCACTCTCATGCGACGGCGAAGTCATTCAATACAATTACAAAAAAGTACTTCCAATTACATCACTATTGAAGTCGGACGTCAATTTAGTCGATTATAATTAGTTCTCGATTTCGGGAAAGTAATCAGTGCATGAGTACGATCATTGACATAGACATAACCATAGATATCGAAGCTCATGCAATTTCTTACAATGATAAGTTTATACAATTATAAATGAAGTACCATGTGATTAAGATAAAATATACGGGTACAAGTTATCTAATACATAATATTAAACGGAAACAATAAATGAATAATAAAACCGTCCGGTGGCTAACTCACCGCATTCGTTCATTGAATATAAAAATGAGCTCAGATTTCGTTTCCGACTACCAACGAATAAGTCAAACAAAATATTATTAATTTTGGAAAAAAAACTAAATTGTGTAAAATATCCAAGGATACACGAGGAATAGTCGAAAATTAAAATTTACTAACTAAACATCACTAAATCAGGCGCAAAGTAAAATAAAATGGAAATCATGTTCCCACAACACATTCAAGTTTCGACTAGTTTCCTCACAAAAAATAAAATAAAACAAAATAAAAAGCAAATTGTACAGCTGAAATCATTAGGAACATACAACTGACATTATCTGAGCAACTTCTTGAAAGAATACGTTCAAGAAATTCAAAAATTCTATTACTAACATACTTATCACAGGTTAAAAGGGACAAGAGAAAGTATTAGTGTTCTCTCAATACAGTACATACGTAGCTACATAATATAAAAACTAAGACAACTTACGATGTACTAACGACCGCGCCCGGCGACGCTCGGCGCGCCGCCAATGAAATCGTATTAAAAATTAATAATAAATTCTAAGCCCATTGCCCCTTACGTGGGGCGGTTGAGATCGATTACTTACATTTATAACAATATAACATTACGTTGACTGGCGGTGCCAAAGCGCTGAAGCCGATTAAAAGTAAAAGAGCACATAAGGCGATATCCTCACTGTGTCCACTCGGGCAGCCGAACGGGCAGCCGAACGGGCAGCCGAACGGGCAGCCGAACGCGCTGCGCACTCCGGTCAGCTCCGACCTCCCAATAACAATTAGTTGTGATCATAAAAATAATATGCAATCGGACCTCACCGATTTACGCAACGACATTGAATCTGTACAGCTATAGAAGCTTTAAAGATAGTCCCTCCATGCCAAAGGGTTTTATATCTAGTTGGTATCGTTTTAAGTGTAGTTTTGGCGTGAAGGGCTGACTGTTCCCGATCGTTCCATGGAGTAAGGCGAGCGTTACGGAGCGACTCGCCTGCCACGTCATCACGAAGGCTCTATGCGGCGGCGGCAGCTCATCGTTGCTGGCCTATCGAGGCCTTATGGCCGTAAACGAACACTCGTGGTGCATATCAGATGGTTTGTGGGTAATTGACGCTTCGGAAAGTCTTTTTTGTATTCGCGCCGGTTTGTGGGCTTCCATCGCTTGGCCACCAATCGTATCACAACAGCACTGTAGTCACTGAGGCCTATAGTCCGGCCGGAACACTCGAGGGAGGCGCGCGGGGGGACCGCGCGCCTAGTCCCACCCGTTCTCCTTCACCATATGAGCCAGTTCTATTATGAACTTGCCCTCTTTGTATTTCTGACTGGACTCAAACGCGTGCTCCTGAAACAGAAGGGTGAAATTGTATTAACAAAATAGCTGCTGACACGTGCCAAACACGTTTTAGAGTTCTGCATGAACCCATGGTTTAAAAGTCAGTGGTACGTGCCTTAACACACCTCAATGGATTTAGAGTTGAATGCAGTTCAATAAAGATTAAAGAGGGCAGGGGTGAGGTCTATTGAAACGGTCTGTGTACGTGGAAGAACTGTAGTGATCGGCTGACGGATGATTATGTGGGTGCAGACAAATTAATTCAAAACCGTTGAATAAAAAGGCAAAACGAGAGCTGGATGTTTGGAAGAATTGACGAAAACTGTTGTAGACTTTGTCTATATCCCGCAACAGTTATCAATCAGGTCAGGATCTTCAAATACATTGTTCTTGACTTATATTTCTGTAAGATTCGGAGAAATTCCATCTTGGGCGTATCTTAGTCGCATACTTCGTGTGCATATAAGATTTTTGTGCGTCTTAGAAACCTTATCAATATCGGATGATCGGATGACGTTCAAACTATGCCATTTGCGTCCGAAGAAGATAAACCTTCCATCAACAAATAAAACATGATATTACGCATTATTGGGAGGTTACTAAAGTCTCGTACCAATTAAAGACTAATTCGAACGTTCTACTTAATTAATTTTAACTAAATACGTATTCAATCATTCCGATATCAGAGGGGTCTTCGATAGCCTGACCTCAAGCGTAAAATTATACTTTCATTAATACAACAGCTGCTTTTTAAAAGGAGGATTGCATTTTAAAACAAAACCAGCCAAGTGCGAGTCGGACTCTCACACGAAGGATTTTGTTGTTATAGCGGCAATAGAAATACACAGTCTGTGAAAATCTCAACTGTCTACCTATACCTAGGTACATACTGTTCTTGAGATACAGCCCGCTGTCAGACAGACGGATAGACGGACCCGGACAGCGGAAGCTTAGTAATAGGGTTCCGTTGGTTATCCTTTGGGTACGGAACCCTAAAAATGGCACTAAGATCGAGTTTATTTAAAGTTCAAATCGCTCTTTAGATTCTCGTCGACTATTTTGGGATTATAATTAGGGGCGAACTGAAAAAGAATTAGTTTCATTTCACAGTCGACGGGCTTGTTAAATACTTGTAGAAAGTTTGAAAAGGGTCTAGAATTACTTGTTTTTAGTTCAGGTTAGGCAACAGTTGGGCGAATAAGCAAATTAGTACAAGATTTGACTTTTAATTAATATCGATTACTTAGTAACATTTGCTCGTAAAGGTCTTAACAGAGCTATATATAGAATAAAATTTTGTAGCAATTTAAAAGGAGAAATAAGGTAATGTCACTGCTTTGGTTATGTTCTTAATTCGTAGATGAAGCATGTAGTAGGTCCCTGTCTAACTTCTGTTTCTGTAATGATCATTAAAGGTCAACCTATGACTCTTCATTGGTGGGCGGAGGCAGAAGGTCTCATCCTAATATACAAAATTCTTCCGTTATTGACTGATTGAGTGACTGAGTGAGTGAGTGAGTGAGTGACTGGCAGATAACGCACAGCCGAAACTAGGTACTATTAGTAGAAAGCTGAAATTTGGCAAACCTACTTGCATGGGGGAGTGTAGGGATCTAGGGGAGCACTAAGAGAGGATTTCTCGAAATTCCATCGAGAACGGGAAAAAACGGGATATGCGCGTACGAAGTCACGGGCAATAGCTAGTACAGTCATAAAATTCTGTCAGATTTTTGTATTGGCAAATAATAATCCACTGTAATCATGTGCTGGGCCATACCCTGCTCTCTAGGACTTTTAAACTCTTACTATGTTGAAGTAAAAATGTAGCACATTTGGGTAGGAACATTCTTTTCATTACTTTCGTATGAGGGGCACGATCTTATGCAACGGTATTTGAGGATCGCTCTCACGGAATATTGGATGTTTGAGACGGACTGACTTAGCATGTCGGCAGATTCTTTACGATTTTAGATATTTGCTCGGTTTGGGAAACTTCTTTCTAAAGCCGTAATAAAAACAGAAAGGTATAAGATCATTGATTTAGGAAAAAGTAACCACATGGTTTGAAGTTTGGTAGAGGAGAATGGAAACGTGTTGCGGAGACAACAAGTAACATGAGGCAATGGCAGGAAGGTTCCCTTGAAATGTGCCATATTCTTGCTCTTAGGAGCATCTGTAGGTGTTGCGGAATTGTAACCGAGTTACCGTAGCCCTGGTTTAGAGGGATGCGGAACAGAGAGTAAAATCTCGCACACCTCAATTGAAAAGGAGGATCCTCCGACCAGACGGCTGTTGTGCCTGTCTGGCTACTGCCCAATAGTTGATATTCGGGCTGATGTATATGTTCAAATCGCACGGTAAACTATGCTTGCGAGATGCAGGATTTCGACGAAGTAGTTCGCTGCTAGTTGGATAAATGGCGTCGCGGTTTCTTTTTGTTGCGACGTAGATTTGCTCCGTTGGTTTTTCTTATGGCGGCATTGATGCCGCTACACTGGAATACAAAGGGCATTTGAAGGAACACGGGTGGATTTGTTGTTGTTTGTGTTTGTTATCCCCCTCCTGCTCCGCCCAGAGCGGAGAAGTAATTTGATAATTTCTCATTAAAAAAAAACTTATACCTTACGTAGTTAGTCCGAATTCCTTACAGATGCCCTTTGCGAAAATTCCAAAAGTGGCCTTCAAGGTCTTCAAAGGCCAATAAAAAGAGTAGACACTTACATATTTCCATCCGAGCATTGTCTTGCAGCACTCGCAATAAATGTCGGCGACCGCATGCAGCCCTGTCAGTAGCACGCGCTCCTCCGCCGGACCGCAACCCACGTTTACACTGGAAAATTAAACACAAGTTTTTTTTTAATAAACTCCATGTAAAGGAAGAATGTCGGTGTCATTTGCATAAAAAAAGGTTAGGACGGATTTTGTTCTTTTTTCAAAATCTCCAATCATTTTGTATCTGCGCATTTGTACAAAAATATTCGCGCCATTTTTCGCGTCTTTATTTGCTTTTGCTTTCAATTTTGTTTGTAAAGCTAAAATATTTGGCAGCAACGAATTTGCTTTTAAAATATCAAGTGTATTCTAAAAGCATAAAGTGTTCAGACAACAGAAAGGTACAGTTATTTACAAACACTACCTATCCGTCTATCTCAAGGATTACAAGGTAAATATTTGTGAAAGACGTGTTTAATCGAACTCAGTTGACCGTGACATTTATGAAGCACTTGATAAGTCAGGAATAAAAAAAAGAAAATAGCAATATCTAGGTACCGTTGATGGTGACACTTTATTGAATGTACCAACAGAAAAATAACTGAGGTTGCAGCAATGCACTCTAGGTATTGCACACAGCGAAGGACGTGCATCAAATTACAATCGTTTAGCAATAGAACCGTCAAGTGCGAATATAATCTCGATAACGGCTTATTTGTTTACGAAACTCGATTTAAACGCCATGGGATATGGTAAGCTAGCACTCGAGAGGTAAATAATGCTAATACGGGTGTTGAAATCCTAGTAGCGTGCAGGTCGCTTACATGAAATATGCATGACTAAACTTAGAATATACGTTGATATTATTATACTCACACTGAATTGAAAAGGTAAGCGCGCCCCTGGCTGCCTTGAAACGACTGGAAAACAGAAACATATTTCGTTAATGTTGAATCTTATTAAAATTAAGACGAATAATGCAGCTTGAGAAGAAGAAATATGATCTTATTGTAATAGCGTAGCTGGAAAATGATTTCAGCATGAATAAGTAACAGTACCTACCTAGCAGTTTTTGAATGGCCGACCGTGGAAACAACAGGCGTTTACATTAATTGAAAAGTTGAATGAAGAGAGCTTTTCCTTGAAGAGACAGTTATATTAAAGTTGCTATTCTTAAAAAGTGCTCAAATGAGGAGTAACGTACCTAGGTAAAAGTAGACTACGATGGTAAAGTAGAAAACGGACGTGAAATTATTTTAAAGGATGTCATAAAAGTAGGTATGGCTGAAATGAGCGAGTGCGTTGACCCAATTAATATACATTACACCGAGTAGGCTACAAAGCACTTCATAAAAATGAAGATTAATCGTCGCTGTTGATATTAATTTGGACAAAGAGTTCATGAGCTATTTCTGTTGGTGTCAATAACAGATTCGGGCAATGAATGCGCGAATTTGAATGTTGGTCTCGTACCTACATGATTCAGAAATGACTCAGAGAAACAATGTTTCTGAGGTTTGGAAGGTAATCATGAAAAATGTGAGATTAGTTAAAGACATACGTTGCAAAGAAGTCTAGAAAAAGTAAGAAAGAAATTAAAAGGAAGGAAGGAAGAAAATACTCTGAAAGCAAAAAAACTGCCAATTACTTGCAAATGGATTTCCCGCATTAATCATTAATACATAAATAATAGCTCATATTGTTAAAAGAAAATGGGAATTGATACAAATTTGCTTGAACAAAACATACAACAATTTTATAATAATTTACATGAGAGATGAAAGAAGGCGGTAGAAAAGTTTACTGTTTGTTTAAAAAATACAACTTAAATAAGATAATACGAAAGTGAACTATAAGGAAAAATATGGATATAGATACAAAAATAAATACAAATAAACAATATATAAAAAGGAAAACTGAAATATTTTTGTAGCAACTATCAGATTACTTAATAGATCATAGATTGATGGTAGAAAAATTTAACGTTTGATTTGAAAGGAAAACGTCTTAAACAAAAATAAAAAGGCACACAATAGACGAAAAATATGCTGAAAAAGTAAAAACAGTTTTATAGTTATTTACAGAAGATATAAAGGTATGAAAGATAGTGGTAAAAAAGATTAGCGTTTGATTTGAAAATAAGAAGAAAATTGAGGAATACATCTGAAAAAGGAAAACAAAAAAGCGTCAAATACCTTTGATATAAGCTCGTCATGGCTGGCCAAGTGCGCGCGGCAGTGTATGCAGCTGTAGGTGCGGTGTGCCGGCGGCAGGTAGGCCTGGAAGGTCTTGACGGGAGTGCGCGCGGCCGTGGCTCCGCCGCCGCCCTCGCCTGCCACCCCGGCTCGGTTAGTCACCCCGTCACGCATGAGTGCCTGCTAGCTACCAACACACCCCCCGTCAGCTACTGGCGCATGCCGGCCGCCCTAAGTGCACTATCAATGGCTGTCATGGAGATTGTTGCTCTTTGACATTCAGGTTGGAGGTAGCTTTTAGATATGCTTGCTGGGTTTTGAATGGGGACGTGGTTTTTTTGTGTAAGAACGTGAAGCTTTTCTAATTTTAATGGTACAACACCTAAGAATTAAAACATTTAAAAGGCTTAATCTCTGCTTTGAATCGAAAAAAGGAAACCAATGTTGTAAAGCTCTATATTTTTCTTTAGTGAAATACAGGACTACAATAGTAGGAAGTCGTGGACCATAAAATTAGCAACGAAATAGATTTCCCAACATTGTAAAAGAGAATTGATTTAAGGAAGGTGAAATGTCGCAAAAATATATGCGCAGAGTGTAACTTTTGCCACCACTCAAGATTTGGCACGATCCCAAAAATATGACCATCGTAATGCAAAAGAGAATGCAATTTTCTGAAGGCTTTACTCTCATCTGTGTGAAGCTTAGCCATTCTATTTGGATAAAGAAGCTGGAACCCAAGGAGCTTGCATAATAGAAAAACTACCCTCATATAATATTGATATTCAATTACTGGTTACGGATAATATCAGAATGTGAGTAAACTTAAGCTGACCCGGGATGACTTAACTTCAGTCTTGGCTGAGTGGCGAAGTTTCCATGGTTACAGTTATAACCTCACTGAGTGCTTCGGTTTGCTCAGAATCAGATTAGAATTGTGACCTCAACAGAGAGGGGTGGGATGAACCAGAACACTTCCACAACTGGAAACTAAGCACCCTAATTGAGTAACACATTCACAATTTGGCACCCTCCATTTTGGGGGAGGCCTATGTCCAACAGTGGACGACTTTCGGCTGATATGATGAATTACATTCTGACGTTTAAACACCAAGAATATATGAGGCTAAATTAATTTTTAAGTCTTATTGCTTTTTATTGTTTATTTGCAACATTTTTTCATCGAAAGAAATTTAAAAAAATCTAACGAAATTTTTCAAATCGATAAATACTTTTGTCGTTTTGAGTTGGTCTTGGCGGTTCCTATCGGTCTCGCAAATTAAGCTGAAGCGAATATCAAGACAAAATGCAATGAATATTGTCAATATCGACAAATTAATATCTACGGGGTTAACAATTGTGTTACTCAACAAGGTTGCTGTCCTCAAAGCCTAGTCGATGTCAAGTTAACCAAGGTAAACCATGGGTCACTCAAATTTCTAACAAAGTTAAAAATTGATTTTGAATGGAGCTGTGTAATCTCAATCGCGGCCAGAAGAGTATAGTGCACGTGGAGCGTACAGTAACAGCACTCATGGGACAGTATATTACATAGAAATCTAGTTAGATTCAACCATATACATATATACGGCTATCCATTATGTCTATATCATATGTATCACGTAACCATATAGTTATGAGAATGGATTGAGCTATACCCTCACAAAATTGGCAACTCTGTAGAAAGAGACAATGCGATTGTGCGGCCAATACCTGTCTCCATTCTGTAGGGCGTAGTGAAAAAGGTGACGACGGTTAGAAAAATGCAACAATTCGCCGCGCGATCGCTTTATCTCTCGTACATTTTCCTGTACAAAATTCACTTCATACGTCGATAGGGAAACCTCAGTCCAATCTCATGATTCCAAGCAGATATCTATGGCTTTTTATTATATCTATATTTGTGTAACATTAGGTCATAAAATTACGTGTGCTACGCCATCAGCTGCGTCTTAAAGTCTATTAATAGGAAGATTGTTATCAACGAGTTGGGTAAACAACTTTGGTTGTGTTGTATTGAGTTTTGGCTGAATACCCACTTTCCTTCCGACTTTACTAAAAGTCAAATTGAATAGGTTACTTCTAGGTACGCGTGTTCTATCGTCCACCACATCAGCGCTTACCATCAGGTGAGGTAGTAGTTGAACGCGAGCCTGCGATTAAAAGCAAGGAGGGTATTTGAAGATCTTATTAATATTCTACCCTCAATGCGCTAGATTTTTGCAACTTGCTTCTCCAAAGTAAATAATTGCTTAGAAATTATTTCGTTTGGCTAGAACAGAGTGGTTGGTACTGATACATTACAGGCAAAGTCATTAATTAGCTTTTAATTAACAGCTGTCTACATTGTTAATGGAGCCGTGAACAAGTCTGGCTTTGATTGTTTCTGCCCATTTTGTTTTTACGTGACTTGTTTGCAATGAACATTTCTTTTGATCTATCAAAGGAAATTGGAGATTCAGTAAGTGTAGGTAATTTAATTTTTCAGTTAAAGGCCATTAGCCATTCTAGCAGGCCAAAATAGACCCCTACTGCCAAGATGTTCGATATGAAAAATATGTATTAACTTAGGTTGATGGCATAACACTACGTCTCAAGTCACTTGGAACTGTTAAACGTTGGTCTAGCTTTGGTTTCAGTCATTTTCAATTCGTATTTGCGTCACCTGTCTTTAAAACCTCCGAATACCACAGTCAACCAGCGTTATATAGCACCTGCAACTGATTGGACAAGTTTCCTATTTTTTTTCTACCCTTCGGCGAAGACCAGCACCCTCATTGCGTTTAACACTTTCAAATGCACTGTATTTGGAAAATTTATCTTCTCCACGCTCAGGTCAGTTGACTGTAGAATTCCACAGGGCTTTCCTAAGGGGCACTCTTGTTTTTTATGCTCGGATTACATGAGGAAACTTTTTTGCAGCTAGGATAGCAATCAAGTAGATAATGTCTTGACTTGGCATTTACAAAACTGAGGATTCCGTTCCAACTGGTGTAGATGGAATGGAATCCTCAGTTTTAGCAAAAGTGACTTCAGCTTGCCAGCTTATGAGCGGAAACTTGCTATTCTAGCGTGAGGAACTATCTCCTTGTAATCCGGACAATACGCAGTTCAGGGTACTGGTCTATCTACCAAGCCACTCAGTAGAGACACCCACCTGCCTGGCGCGAGCAGCAAGCGCTCGCCGCCCACATCAGCCGGGAAGACCGCCGGTCACCTGCCGCGCGCGCCCTCGCACCGCGCCGCGCGCACACACTTTGATCCCGCCACCCTCTGTGGACAACGAGAAGGAATTGTTAGGATTACATGAGCTACAAGGTTTTGAAAATTAGAAACTAATCTAGAAGAACTTTAAATTGTTGCGGAATTTGTTCGAAACAGTCACCGCGGCTGTGGAACGCAAAGGGCATTAGGAGGAACACGGATGGGTTTTAGCCAGTGAGAGTCTGAGCGGGAGCAGTCATTTGATGATTTACCATCCTTAAAAAAAGGTCCCGTATTTAAAAACTTTAAGAATGTAGTCGCAAATCCAGTACTTATGTAAGTACTTATAGCATAACGTTCAGATTCGTATCTCAGACGCAAATCGCATTCGGTGAAAATTACCACGAACCCTACATTTTGACAGATTGCAAATCCGATGCCGATGCGAACTTTGCTTAAAAATAAAGAGAGTCGGCCATCTCAGTGACCCAGGTGTCAAAAAACTATTAAAATGTTCCCTAAAAATTTTCACACTTAATTCATCAATGAGGGTTTTTAAGCTAGTGAATTAGAAAGCGTCCTTAAAATATGGGAATTGGTCGATTCTGGTTGCTAACGAAGAATTTGCAGTTTGCTGCAGCTGATGTGTTCTCGACCAGTTTTATCAGGACCCTTAACTTAATTGAAATGCTACTAAACTAAAGCTTTATGTGAAATTATGTGATAACAAATTTTCAGCAAATTATGCTGTCGTTTCGCGCCCTTCAACGCTCGGATTAGTAGTGAGTAATATAAAGGGTCTACAAAGGTCTTTCGATCGGTTTATCTAGCCAAGCTAAAGCGACTAGTCGCACGCTCAAAGAATCGTCTTTGTATAGAAGGCCTTAGAAAAAGGAGGTCAGTGGTCCCAAGGGAAGCCAGTCTTGAGCATCATTCGAGGTGCTCTTACCGTAACGAATAGTGTCATCAAATGATGTAATGATGCAATTTATTGTCCGTCAATTTTGTTACCAGCGTGCTTCTGATGGTGTGGAAGATTTGCGAATGTTGAAAAACACTAAGCCTAATATTCCAAGTCATGTCTTCCAAATCGTTTAGTTTCTCGGTAAATAAATAGTTTGCATTCGCAGCTCATTCGCTATCAGTCAAACAAGCCTCTATTTATACATTATTGACAGATTGTGACTGAAATTGAGAATGTTTCGTTTATTTGTGATTGAGATTATGACTTATGACATGTGAATGCGAACATTGCTTAAAAATGAGTAGAATTGACACTCAGATTCAACAGAATCATGCAATCTAACCAACAAAAACCAGCTGCAGCACTAAAAATAGCAGCAGGCAAAACAATGTTAGTTTGTTAACTTGATGTTTAAAAACTCAACAGAATTGGCGAGATGCCAGCGTTCAAGCGAATTCCATATTTGTAATTGCATTGCTTATAAGCTTTGAAGCTAAATGAAATGCAAATTAGTTATGCTAACCTCGATTAAAATACTTTTTATTTAAATATACGGTTCTGAATCTACTTAATTGAATTCGTCGATCGTTCAACTGTCTGCGAGGTAAACGGTTCAATACAATTAATTAAAAAAAACAATCACGTGCTTCAATGCTTTGGGCATAGAAATCTATACTATCTAGATACTTATACTAAAAAGTTGTTATTTTGTTTGATCGCGGTTGTCTATGGAACTACCAGTCGGATTTGGAAAATTGTTTTTGCATTTCATAGCCTAATTCTTAAGGACGGTTTTAAATAAATAATAAAAAATGTTTATTTCTTTGGAACAACTGCACACATTACACAGAAAAAGATAGGTACAAAAGTAAAATACTGTGGCGCAGCCAATAGGGAAGATGCAAATACAGAATTTAGGAGAATGTTGTCAGTAAAATGATAAAAAAAGTATAAAATAAAGACCATTGCAACGTTTTTATTTTGGTAAGTATCGATTTTTAACAATAATAATGATTAAAGTAACGTGAAACGGAACGTATTTAAAAACAACAATCAGCGTTTGGTGACGAATCTGGATAACGTCACCAAACGCTGATTGTTGTCTTCAAGTTAGGACAGTTCTTGACCAGTGATAGACACGAGTGACGTCATCGTCCGTTTCCGAGCGAACCTTTATACTGTCGGTTTCAAAACGCAATTTTAGCAATAAATTAAAGCGTGTTCATTTCTTATTTATGTGGTGGTCTATTCTAGATGGAGTTCTTTAAAATTAAAGCAAAAATGGAAATATTGCATGTTCCCTATTTAAAAGTACGTGGATTCATAAACATTGTTCCAGTTTAACCTTAAAGAAATTAAGTTATAAAAATTATTTATATAGGTTATATTCTTATAGTATCTAGCTAATACCTATATCGTTAAGTTATTTTTAGTTAAAGTTCATAATATGTATGTACCTATCTCATTTTTGTAACACTCTTTGGGAGCCAAGCAAAAATAAATAAAATGGCACAAGAAATGCTCAGCGAAAAAAAAAAAATCTCACAGGTAGGTGAATTCGCGGCATACGGCTAGTCATTAAAAAGTACTGACAGATAGTGTAAACTCAATAGAGTTCGAGTTTCAAGCAGCGGAGCGACAAGGCCGCCGCGGTCTGCTCGCTAGTCGAGCGTTGACCAGCGGGTGAAGAACCCGGCTTGTCCATGGAACTCTATGACGCTTGTGAACGGACTTTTTGTCTATGATTCTATAGAGGTCTAAAAGTCATTGGCAGAATCGATGACCGAATCAGTATGCAAGTGTAATGCTGATCGTTTATGATGGACTTGATTTTTGTTGCTAGGTGAAGATGGTCTTACGTTTTTAAATTTTTGGCTTCAGTGAGTTATGTAGGTAAATTAATGTATTTTTTGGCTATTTGGTTTAAGGTGGATGCTCCAGGGTAGCCCGCGAAATTCAAATATTTTTATGTTTTTTGCAATTTGCCGGTCAGTGTGAAGCTGTATGTGGACCAAATGCGATCTGCGACCGTAACGCGTATTTATCTAAAGAATTATAACCATTTTAATCATCAATATAGCCCTCTAAGTTCATGTAGTTCGAAAGAATGATTATTTCTGAAATATTCAAATGGTTATATATTTAAAATGGTTATAATTCTTTAGATAAATACGCGTTACGGTCGCAGATCGCATTTGGTCCACATACAGCTTCACACTGACCGGCAAATTGCAAAAAACATAAAAATATTTGAATTTCGCGGGCTACCCTGGAGCATTCACCTTAAATAAACATGGGTAACTCGTAATCAGACGAAGATAGATAGTTTTTGTTCAAATTATAAAATTTAAACTCTTTATACAAGACAATTCGATAAGGATAGATCGATATTTTGCAAACTCCTTTTTGTGTTTATATACAAACAAACGCGCGATAAATACTTGTTCATTAGACAGTTTTTGTTAAATTATGTTTTAAACTCTTTCTATATGAAAAATCGATAGCGTTGGATCGATATCGGTGTTTATTTACAAACAAATGGGCGAAAAATGCTAAGTATTTGTTCATACTATTGCAGTCTTAGAATTATGTTTCAGATATGCTCCAGTAATCATTGACCGCATTGTTAACCTTTTGATATGATATATTACCTACATACTTTCACCTAAAACTTTATTAAAATCGGGACAGCTGCGAAAATATCATTACTGTTTTCCTTACCTACTAAACACAATCGCCGCTCTAATATGATTTATGCCGTCCATCAACGTTTCGATAGCTTTTATTTGCGATCATTGATTTTGATTGAAACACACTTATTTCAAATTTAGAATCTAGGTTCCAATTTAGAGCAATGCACTCGGACTATTACACAGAGTACGAAAAGCCACGCTGGCGACTAGAGTAGCCATTGATTTTTTTTTGTTTGAAAGAAAGAAAGATGTTTATTTGGGACTCGCACAAAACAGACAGATGTAAAATTAATTAAAACTAACTCAGACATCCATTAATATTACCTACCAACCTAATTCGTGGCCGCGATATTTCGCTGAGCATAAGTTTCTGAATTGCCATAGTCAGAATTTTCGATAGCTGTCAATTTCTATGAGTAAACGATGACACTCACTGATACGCGTGGTTCAAATGAAAAGTTTTGACACTGCCGGCTCTAGCAATGACCGCCTGAGTCGGTAGGTACTCTGTGGTAGACGTGATTAGAAGAAAACATTGTCTATGGCATTTAAGTGCGGTGAAATGTGTAATGACTGGCTGATTCTAAGAACGGCTGGTATCTAGTAATGTGGGCACTCAGTAACGCATTGTTGATCGGCTAATAACCCCTGATCATCATTGACTATAAACTTGATCGAGAACGCATGCGGATATGACCATGAAGATGAGGTTGTAGTATTATTAAGCGTGCGTTTTTTTTAAAGTGACAATATAGTTCTGCTGTTTTGAAAGCCGTGTTGGCAAAGGAAACCTTTATAAAATTTATAAGCTCATTTTGTATAGGTCTAAATTGTTTCATTTCTTTTTGTTGATCAAAAAATCAACAAAAATAAATTATAATATCATACTGGAATTGTGGACAGTTCATCGCACAACCATCTAGAATATAGCGGTTTACAATTACCTTAGCATTTAAATTGTCTATGAGTTTGACGGACCGCAGCGACTTTGTTCGTGTCTTTTTATTGCCTATAGAAAAACCTACTTTTCTTTAAATAGGCATATACTTAATAAAAAAAGCAATTAGTGTGGCGTGCCGCAGCTAATCAGAATATCCGTGTATTTTATTTCCTACCATTGCTATTCAGCTACTTACCTAGGTACCATTATGAATGCAAGAAAATTATACCTACCTATACTACCGTTGCCAGCAGTTTATATTCGCTAATTAATTATAAAACAAATCACAGATTAGAATCTCATCAAAATTAAACGCCCTACGTAACTTAACAATAGGTATAATTTTTAATAAAGAAAAAAAAAATGTTTTAAAAAATCGGCCACGTGCGAGTCGAACTCGCACACGAAGGGTTCTGTACCATAAACCTTATTTTTTATTATTTGTTGTTATAGCGGCAGTAGAAATACACAATCTGTGACAATTTTAACTGTCTACCTATTACGGTTCTTGAGATACAGCCCTCTGACAGACAGAAGGAGGGATGGACGGACAGCGGAGGCTTAGTACGGAACCCTAAAAAGAACAAGTCGACTGCCTTATTTAAGCAATCTTAAAATTCCAATACCTACTAATTTGGTTGAATTACATAAATAAATTATTCTAAGTACTCGGAACGAAATACAAAAATAATATCAGATTTTTCATTTTCTACAAAAAAAAAGAATAAGGTCTGCTTAAAATTCGAACGCTGTTGTGTTCCACAGAGCAATGTTCAACTTATTGTTGTTCGACGATGTGTAACACTTCAGTGCTTTATAAATCCGGTGTACTAATGTTATACGCCTCCAACTGTACCGCTTGTGCTACTTCCCATGCAAAGAAAAAACAAAAGGAAGTTATTCGAGAAATATAATACTAGTATGGGAATTATGGGAAATTATACCTAACTGTTGATGCTTTAGAATGGAAAAGAATAGGTTAACTTATTTCTCATACTTTGTAATTATTATGAGGCGATAAAGGATTAGGTAAATTAGAATCCGGTGAAAAGCACACAACATTATAAGCCTACCTGGTGTAGAGTTAGTTAATCTACCATCAAAACCGTAGAATGATAGAGAAGAATGTCGCACACGTACAAAAATAGCTTGGCTTAATATTATGACGAGAAACCTTCATGAAAATAGAATAGACAATTTAAAGTTTTGAATTTAGACTACATCAAGTTTCAGAGGCACTTTAATGTCATTGTTTCGTGTATGGTTTTTTAAATTATTTTAAAGGAGTGGGCGTGCTCTTGACCACAATCACGCCTGATGGAAAACGATAGAATGAGGTCTATTATGGAGCGAGCGTGCCCAGAAGATGCCTGTTCACTCTTGTTTGAAGTACATAATTATTTTATCACTCATTATACATAGTAATGTATAATGAGTAATGTTTACTTTTAACACACATTCAAGTGACAGACATGCTTATATTACATTTTTTATACGCCCATCGTAAGGGTAGGTTTGGGTCAATGGATACCTAAGATAGGCAATAAAGATTCTGGCTAACGCAAGCAATCATTAGATTTAGGCGGATGATTGCCTGAATATTTTTATTTTTGTCACCGAAACAAGAACTTTAAAGTATTTAAACAAATAACGGGTTGTTTAATTTTATGAACCTATAAGTATAAACACATGGTTAGTTAATATAAGAACTTGAAAGCAATGTCAATTAGTAAGAGAATGATAAAGGGCTATAAATATGAGGTACTTGACCTGAGAATGGCAGAAAGCAACACGCAACAAACCAGAAGTGGAACTCAAACTTATCACGATTTGCCAAAGTGCCTCTGTCGGTTACAAGAGGTGATTGTCCAAAAATGGAGTCGAACGGAACTGTAGGAAGGTATAAAATTACCCTTAAATAATTTGACTGAAGTAATTTCGTAGTTATACATAACCTGTTTAAAGGTTTCAATAATAAGAGTTTATTGAAGAAAGAAACATGTTTATATACATATAAATATTTTCTCCCAATATAATTTTTTCCTCCATATAATTTTTTCCCAAATTTGGGACTAGCACAAGATACACAAAGTGAAATAAATCTAACTATCAGGGTCCCTTAAAAAGATCCCTATATCAGCATATCCTGGGATATTTAAAAAATAATAATTATACTATTTATTATACAGGGAAATTGAAAAAATACCCAAAACCTCTCAACCCTGACTTTGTATCATGACCCTGAACAACATTTGTTCTACGACTTTGACCTCAACTAAACAATGTAGCCAAAAACAAATTGTTTTCATTTATTTGAAGTCTGTTTATTTCGCGTATACTACGCGCGCGCGCGCACTCAGTCACGCGCCGCCAGCCTGTCGGCCTTTCGTAGGCCGCCTTATAAAGAATATGCAAAATTTAAACTATGGTTATATTTTTTGTATGGAATAAAAATGTTTCGAATTTTGAAAAGTCGTAGAACAAATGTTGTTCAGCGTCATGATACGAAGTCAAGATTATGAGGTTTCGGGTATTTTTTAAATTACCCTGTATATAACGTATACCTACTATCCTTTTCTTTTTTATGTTTCAGAAGTGCGAAGTATGTATAAGGGTAGGTAAGGGTGATGTTCTGTATCTGATTTACTGGAAAGAATTTACTGGAATATACCTACCTACTCCTTTAACCTTGCGTGGGTTTATAAATAAATACACATTGTAGTCTACTACTCACAGTATATTTAATTAGTAAATATCTACTTGAAGGTTTTCATTAAAATTTAAACGATTTTTATTGAGTTTTTCCCCAGAAATACTGAAGTCTACTATTCTAGAATACCTACCTACTGAAAAAAATTACTTTGAATCAACCTCAACAAAATAAATAACGCTAATGATTCTATTGAAAGTTATAATATGATCCTTTTCAAAACAAAAAGCGTATTGTTTTCCAAATGATTCGTGTCAATGACAACATGGATCCTACATGCGCCTGCGCAGTTAGCTAGTAATAATTTTATTTACACGGCTCTTATTAACACTTACCGGTGGTCACGATCGCTTCAATAATAAAAAGTTTATTTTAGTGTTGTGTACCATTCAGTTTATTGACAGCAAATGTTGGGCCATAGTTTACCTACATTCACAGAAAAAAAAATGTCTTCATATTCAGTACAAAATTATAAATTAAATCAATTAGGTAGAGGTAGCACAACATATACAGGTGTAACAGAAATAACGCCAATATCCGAAAAGGGATCATTATAGTTTATGAACAATGTTCACTATGGGACCAACTCTAAAATCATAAAAAAACACCCGCCCCACACCGTTGTCTTTGTTTGCCTATCTAACTTGATAAAATGTAAAGAACAGCTGTCAAACGTGTCATTGGCTAATGCACAAACCGTTCGAAGCCAAAAAAAAAAAAGGACAGCTGATTTATATTTAAATTGTACTCTCCTGCTGGGCCTGCGCCTCTAAAAAGCTAGACCTTTCCCAAAAAAAAGTAACTGCATTTATCTTAAATTAAATGTGGTCAATAAATCACAAACACAGTCTTTGTTTGTCGCCAATATTGGTGAGCACACCAATATTGGCGCCAATGTTCAGTGCTACGCATTACGAGTATTACTCATACAGAACACATGATCTTCATACCTACTTAATTTATTATCCCTTTATGAATCTCAAACACGCTTGAGTTCAATTAAAGATGATACATGTAATGGAAATAATGCACAACAAAGTATAACTGCGTATAAAATGATCTAATTTAATAAAGAGGATGAGCTATTGTAGGAATAAGGACCATAGAAATATAAGGATGTTTCTCCTCATTGCTCGAAGATCAAACTACAAACACCAACATGTCTGCCAAGCTTGAAAAGACGTAAGAAGTGAACAGTCAAATGACAAATTATCATCAGTTTGATTGCTTTGTCAGTCTGGACGTTAGAAGGACCATAATAACATAACTTTTGCAATAATTATAAATTAAAATTTTGCTTATGGCGGATCATTACGGGTGACATTGATTCTACCAAGTCCCACAATAGGATTAATTTAGTTATTTCCAACTCTGAAAAGATCATACTTATTAATAGCTAACCCAATTATTTTGTTTACCTCCAAAATCTAAATTTATAGAAGCTAAAAACATGAAGGCTCATTTCCACTAATGACTACAGTTCTGTTTCAATGTTCGGATTTGCCGTTAAGCCTGAATATCTGAAATTTTGGAATAAATCCAGTTGACCTACATTTATGTACTCCGGCCTGAAAACTAGGTTGTTGCATACAATATAACTAAAAAGCTTGGAACTATGAAAACAACGGCAGAATTTATCGAGTTCCTTCTGTTTTTTGTCTAAACAATTGCAGATTTGGATGAAGAAAAGATGTGAGACGGGCTAGGTGCCAGTTTTGAAAGCCTCAATAAATAAGCTGTCGAATGTAATGATAGCTCTTGATTACACACACAGGACAGGATTAGCAAATAACATTACCGAATCATGAGAACAACAGTCAATCATTCTGACATGATATTCGATTGATTAGGCATTCAGAAACTAGGAGTTGTCCAGTTTGAAAGACATGCGTTGAATAGTCCAATCATCATCGGTCACAATGCCGTATTCCAATTACAGCCAGAATGGGCTGGAGTGTTTGTAATGTACTGCACTGATTGACGCGGTTCGCGTTAGCTGTGTCATTGTGTCCTTTCTGTGTTCTACTTTGAATCGGTTTGTTTAGGCTTCATAATTATGTTGTGGGATACTTTTTAGTTAGAGAAAGGATTTTGTTAGAAAATTATAGATGAGCATTGAAATTTGATACATTAATTTGCAAGAAAGCGAAATATTGATATTACTTCTATATTGCTTCTCATATAAAATTTTTTAACATTCACAGATGCTAAAGATTTAAAGCAGACCTGAATGTCAATAAACTAGTAAGATTGTTTTACCTAGATTTATCGCAGGCAAATAGCGTTAAACGCGTGTATTTTATCAGAAACATAGTGCTCTTTGTAAAGACAAATGTATGTAAGATGAAGCTATTACAGAAAATAATACGTCTACTTGAATGATAGATAACGGTCTGAAAGAAATAGATTGGAATGAACTAGCCTAAGAACTTTACGATGTCATAAAAACTGTGAAAATGAATAGTTATGATTTCGTTTCAAGAATCTCATAACAGATCTTGATTTTATCGGTACGTTATTAAAGATAGATTAAACATTTTCTTTGTTGAAGCGAAGGAAGGAAATATTTAAAAAAATGCTTATGATGTAACTGAGGAAGATGAACAGATATGAATCAAAGGTGGGAGCAATTAAGACAAACACAAGAAGAGCCGTTTAAATGGAAAATATTTGCATTCATGTAAAGAACAAATAGAGCATGTGCTAAGTTAATGTACTGCAAACATTCAAAGGCAAGTCAGTAAAACGATTTTCCCATAGTTTTTTAGATTCCTTTACTTCATAAAAGGATTCAACAAGAATAAGTAAGACATTACGAATCAATTCACCATCCTTCACAAATAGTGTTTTAATAGATTTTGTTCATATATCAGTGTGAGTGTTATTTATTCATTTCGCACGGTGCGAACACGAGTTAGATACGATTGGTGTTGGTCACGATCAGAATTTAGTCATAGTTAAGACTTGGTTTCTTGTGTTCATTGATTGTGGGTTAGTATAGCGAGCTCTTTGTTAGAATCTTGTGTGGAATCAAGGATATATCGTTTAAATGATTCATCATGGTTTTAGACAGATGGTTGGTGAAACCGTATATTATATCTTATTCAACTTTTTGCTTTAATATCTTAACTTTATTAGTCTTGATTTTGCCTGCGATTTTTCTTGCGTTAATATAGATATTCGCAAAACAAAGCCTATAAGCCTTTCCAGGGTCTTATCTATCTTTGTACCAAAAGTGTGAAAAACAAACAAAATAATTTTCGCTTTTATAATTATGATTATTTGGCATTTATAATATTGTGTACTATGCTTCTACAATTCTTGTTATTATTTGGGCTAAAGGTTATTTGCTTTTAGTATTATTTTGTTTCATTGCCTGGATTGTTGTCATCCGAACTTCTAATATTAGCATTTCCCAGAACACGACTCTTGCAGAGGTTCTTAACACCTATTTGTTCAACAATGTTACAGTAAAAGCTCGTTCGAAGTCAAGTACCAGCACTGACCTCATAATTTATTTCCGTCTCATTTAATAATGTTCATTCACCTCTTAGCTTTCATCTCATTACTTTCATCACTATAATTCTTACTGCTGTCACTAACACTAAGTATATGTACCTACGTATCATCATCGTATAATTTGGCTGCAATGGTTCCAAAATTGCATTTCTCACTAGTACAGTTTTGAACAAGTTTAAACTTACATTTGTCTTTAACAATTTGTGTTAGATCATCAAGTATGCTCCAAAAAAACATTGTTTAATCAAATACTGAACTTGATTTGGTACAAAAACTTCTAAAGTCGTCTCAAGTTCATTCTTCCAAATGAATAACGATATTTTTTGTATTGAAATGAGGCTAGCTTAAATTAGGGATCGCTCGAGTAATTACAGCACTTAATATTCTTGGAAGAGAAACATTATATGTTGAGCTAATATCTTCACATTTGATTGCTAAAACACACACTGTTGATTAAGTCCCCATGGGTCGTGGAGGTCAGAGAGATGTTACTCATTATTTACGGTTGAATAATATAGTCAACCCTTCGATTAATAATTTTAGGAACTTTGAGGTCTTTAACAGAATTAGTTGACATGCGGAAAACCTTTTCATGCTGAAAATAAATATCGATTTTGTCTAAGTGTGCTTAAAAAATAAATGTAGTTAGATGGAAAGGGCGAGGTAGGCCAAAAAAAAAGATGGATGAATTGTGCGAGGAGCGATATAAAAGAAAAGGGTGTTAGTGATAGAGGGACGACTGATAGAACAGAATGGGAGATAAAAACGTGTTGCGCCGACCATAAGTAAAATGGGATAAGGGCAGGACGATGATTATCAGTTTGTTGAAATTTTTTTTTAATAAGCCTTGGTGTCCTTGCCGGCTCTTCTTCTTAGGAAACTAGGCTAGGCTACTCACGTTTTATAAGTGCCCATGTAGGTTTATGTGAAATTGGTAGCAATTTATTAATTTAAATTTTATGTTGCGCTAGAATCAAATCAACAATTACAATCTCCAATAACAAATGTTCTCAACATTGCCCAATAAATCTACTTCTGAGTCCTTTATTTGTTTAATAAAAGATAATAATTCACCTTCTACCAGCCGTTTTCGAACTGGTGCAGAAACCGTTGCGAAATTAAAGCACACGTGCGCTATTTCGACATCTATGTTCTGTGTTTAGTGTTTGTGTCCGTCTATTTGAGCATTGAGCTTACAAATACTATTAAAATAGAGCCCGAGCGGCTCGATAGCCTGTTTCAATAGGCTTGTTACAGGCAAATGTAGGCGTTTTACTAGTATGCGTTTGATTTTATTGGAATGATTGTTAACTTGCTCTGTATTTGATTTGGGTAAATGTTTGCTTGGATTGATTACCTAATTGCCATGTGTTGCCATGTATGGAATCTTTCGACCGGTGGATGTGGCAATGCTTGGTACTGAGTGAGGCTTTTGTCTGGAAGTGGATGTCTTTCGGCTGAATAAGGACGATGGTGTTAGAATTTTTGCTTGCATTATCATTATCTTCCTTATTTCATTCTTCGACCGCAGAAGTATTTGAAATATCGATTAGTTAATTCTTAATCATGTCTTGATCAAATTCGTTTCTTCCAAACAGTAGACTGTAGAGTTTCTCCATAGAGATCTACAGTTTGGAAAGTTCAACTTCATGTTCTTCACTGATCAACCTAACAATTCAAAAGTGCCAATTAATGGTTTATTTGAAATAGGTACAACGTTTTGAGTTTAACTTTTCCTCGTCCTATATTTTCAGTCTTCATTTGTAAAACAATGTACCTAGATTTTTCTAAACCGTGTCTTCCACAGTCGATTGTTACATTATATTGCCGATTGTCTGGGTGTCGCAACCGATGCCGCGTATTGTTCGCAGACGTTGCTGCAACACCTCCAGTAGCGTTTAACTCTACAATGCGTATTGTTCGTGTAATAACGACGTTTGGAAAATTATCACTTTGCGTTGCGACATCCCGTCCGTTGTTAATTAAGTAATGAGTAAGTAATGAGTATTAGATAATTTAGTTCGTTTAATGTCTTGTTAATGCTTTCTAAACGACTTCTTCCAAAAGGAGGAGGTTCTATGTTCGGCTGTATGTATGTTCACCCATTCCTCCGCCAATTGTGGACCGATTTTAAAAATTTCAGATGATGGGATCCCATGAAAGTCGAGGGGAACCCTCAAATTTTATCAGTACATACAATTTTTTTCCATTTTCTTTCTAACGCAATTCCGATATTTGTGCCTGATAATCATTTTCTAATGTTGCTGAGCTGATGATGGAACGTAGGTATAAGTCAGGATCTGATGATGGGATCCCATAAAAAAGGTTTGTTCTGCGATATTTTCGCCAATTGTTAACCGATTTGGATGATTCTTTTTTGTTTGGAAAAGTATTTTCTCGGACAGGTCCCATTTCAATTTAGCGAA
This sequence comes from Lacanobia oleracea, assembly GCA_950371165.1. Classification (NCBI taxonomy): domain Eukaryota; kingdom Metazoa; phylum Arthropoda; class Insecta; order Lepidoptera; family Noctuidae; genus Lacanobia; species Lacanobia oleracea. Next base: position 7,058,898 of record OX493398.1, read on the forward strand.
GATCTGATTAAGAACTTCGGAGGTTGGCAGCAGAACTCTTCAATAAATGATAGCAAATGGATCGGGATTTCTGAAATCGCATGTCTGTTGAATGTTTAAACCAGTTTATAACATAACATCACGCCGGCAAGCTTTGTTTGTGATTTCACTTTTTAGTGGTACCTACCACTAAAAGGAAAAATAAAAAATCTTTTTACAAAAAAACACAACCGACTTCCAAAAACAAAACACTAAAAAGTAAAAAAATAACTTTAATTTCGGTGTCAAAAAACGAAATGTCGGTTGTATTTTTTGTAAAAAGAATTTTTTAAATAACGTTTACGTACAGGTTATCAGTCGATGGATGGAACAATGGATGGATAGAATTGAATGATACTTATTTTACTTAAACTCCCGTAACTAAATACACAGGGATTTCTGACCATTTGATCCTTATTATATATAATAATAATAATGTGATGGCCAAAAGCTTCGACGAACATCTGTCGAAGCTGGCGTTACGCGGTTGGGTAAAGGGCCTAATACAGAAGGCAGTACTCCTCGATACGGCTCGTATTGTGAGGAGGTTCCTTTCTCTGGAGCCCTAACCACCGGTAGCTTGGACCCTGCTCCCGACACCGGCGGACTACTACTTTTATATTTTTAAATGTATTTTTTTATGGTTTTTTAGAGATATATTTAAAAATATACTTTGTATGTAAATAAGACTAAATAAACGAAATAATAATAACGTTTATTTGCAAAATCAGAACTGATATTAAAGTGAACATGAAATAAAATCTTGTTACAAGCGGTCGTTGACCGTTCCTAACTTTTGTAAAATGATAAATTAGATACTAAGTACTTAAATATACTTCAAGTTTCAATTAGATTGCTTATTCATTTTCTATCTAGATTAGATTCCAATCAACTTTTTATTAAACTCTTTACGGCTGAAGTTCAAGAGAATTAAATTCTCGTATTTCGGGGCATTCACCCTAGGTTGCAGAGGTCCATAATATTCTGTGAAATACTAAGGGTCAGCACACACCAAGACGTGACACTTTCAAATACAGCCAAACTGTGTAGAACTATAACAAAACGGACCACAATTCAGTAACAAAAATCGAATAAACCTCCCGGAATAATTCTAACTGAAATGTGTGTCACCTTTTTGTGTGGTTAATATAGCCGAGGTCGGTCCTATTATGGATGGGGACCATTCATAATAGCCTTTGGACCCAGTCATGTTGATCTGTGACAGTCGTTTTGGATAGTCAGAAACCAGAGAATCTGACATAATTATTCCCAGGGGTACCGAAAATTCGCTCCATGTAAAATACTGGTATTCAACTGTATCCGGTTAGACTGGAAGCCACCTCAACATAGGGAAAGCTAGGCAGATTGACTAAAGTTTTTTAAAGTAATAATAATAAATCCTTACTTAATATTATAAATGCGAAAGAAACTGTCTGTCTGTCGCGCTTTCACGCCAAAACTACTGTACCTATTTAAATGAAATTTAGTGCACGGATAGTCAAGAACCTGAGAAAGGACCTAAGCTTCTTTTTATCCCGGGAGTATGTTCCCTAGGGACCACGGAGGCGAAGCCGAAACTGGGAATAAATAAGCCTTTTATTATTTCTCATTTTTCCATGCAGTTTTACAAATTATTCGATTTCCATGCAGTAGTTATTTTATTCTTCAATTCAATTTAAATCAATTTCAATTTATACCATTTTTTAAAGTATCGCTACATTAAAAAGTGCGCGGTGTCGCTGTCTGTGTGAGCTGACCCTAACATAAAAAAAAATATATTTTGGTATTAATTTGTTTTTACAAGTCAACCCGTACATGGTACTGCACTTTGTTTAGTCTGATTAACAATTTAATTAGATTTACATAGTTGAAGCGCTCGTAAATTACAAACAAACCCGATTTTTGTTGTTTCACAAATATTGTTTGACAAACGTAATAAAGGTGGATGTTTTTCTTTGCTGTATTAATATTGAGTTAGTGAAAGAACGATGTACTTAGTTGGTTGTAGTGAATTAGAGGATATTTTTTTTGTGAAACTGCAGTTTTTTGCTTTGTGAGCTTACGGTATCGGATAATATGTGTGCTTAAGGTTTTTTTTTTGTTAATTAGCACGGATTAGCGGGGATCCTTTAGGATTTTATGATAGGTAGGTACATTTTCGAGTTTGCGTTTTTTTTACTATTGATAGGCACGCGTTTGACCGCTGTCTCACCTGATGGTAAGCGATGATGTGGTCGAAGATAAGTAATATAGTTTTTAGTATAAGTTCATTATAAGTAGTGTGTTATAAGTAGTGTGTGTGTAGTGTATTTTAAGTTTTTTTAAAACATATTGCTTTGCATACTGACTTCACAGAAAATAATACCTGTTTCTATTAAATTTTTCCCACAGTTCCCAACCTTTTGACCTGTCCATATTACATTTCGCTCTAAAACTAAAGTTTTTGAACACATTTCACAATTTCTATGAAACAAATATAATTTAATCCAGTGTAGTTACTATGATAATTTAAATTCACATCACGTCTCAGTTCTTTGGCGTCGCTATACAAGTATGTTTTTAAGGCTCGTCTAGACATATTACTAACTGGCAAGCTGATTAGTCACACGGTTACTAAGAAATGGGGCGGATTTTATTTTAAACAAAGTTGTTATTTTAAAGATGGTTAGTTAGTGGTTATAAGGCCGCGGATACGAACTGAGCGAGCAAGGATCGGCGCGACGGCGGTACAGGCAGTTACATTATAAATCTATGCATTTGACACAGCGGCACGCTCAAATGCAGAGATGTATAATGTAACTGCCCGCGCCGCTCCTTGCCCGCTGACTTCGTGTCCGCGGCCTAAAGAACAGCCAGTTAAAAAGAACAGAAAAACTGCACTGGCCGTCCATAGCGCGACGATTAACTTAGTTCTAGGCAAGTATCGTCCCTCATTATAGGTTATCTAGAATGAACTAACGTAAAACGCTAGGTACATTTTACTACAATATTTTTAAATACTTAGGGCGAATTTCACCAATAAAACTGAACGCGATCAGCATACAAACCATGTTTACGAGCTGTCAGTGTCGTTATTTTCTGAAGAATATTGACACTGACAGCGTTTGAACGCAGTTTAGATGTACTGATCGCGTTCAGTTTCATTGGTGAAATCCGCTCCTACTGAAAAACATTCAAGTATAACGTATTTCTTTTTCATAACATTACGACTGGCCGTCATACAGTTTAAATAAATAAATAATACAATATTTTTCCCTACAATCATACGCACATACCCCAACAACCTTTGATCCTACCCCTGACCCAGGAAGCGATAACTCTGACCCCCACTCGATACACAGCTACGTCGCGTCGTCTGGCGGTTCCAGGGGGGAGGCTAAGGGGCTCAAGCAGCTACAACTTAACGAAGTCATTGAAAAATAATTTAAGGAAGCTTGATAAGCGTTAACAAAATAAAATATATTTGTGTTTTTTTAGTAATTTTAAGTAACATGATATGAGCGAGCTTGCTTCTTCCATTTTGTCACATAAGCCTTTAAAGATTTTAGACAAGTATTATGTTTGTATATTAAAGTACTGAAAAATAAACCGAAAGAAGTGATTACTTTACAACAACACTTTTTTTTAACTAAACAACAATACTGGATCCGCCACTGCGTTGCATATTACGCATAAATAATTAGAAAATTATGTCAACAGGGAACTCAAACACAGCCACTGATAACAGTGTCCTTGGCGGGACGATAGTTTATCATTCGTATCGGTTAATGGTACAAGCAAACTTTGGCCCACTTATAGAGGACTGTTTGTTTTTATCTTTAGGCGTTATTTACATTTAATTATGAGTGGCTATTGTATGTTGATATGTGGTTTAAGGTTAATGGTTGGTTTATTTATTTAATTATAACGGATTGTTTTCGGATGCGTCGCGACTGTTATGGTTTGTCAAAAAACAATAATGGCATTTTTAGACGGTTCAATTCTACCTTACGATATAAAATAAATATAAGCTCGATCTATCGTAGACTTTGTCTTTGTCATCTCTGACCTAGGCTAGAGTCAAGAGCCTCAAATAAAAAAAAAAGTAAGTCATCTAATGAGGCTTAAGCAGAAACCCATGAATTTATAAACTAATATTTTTTTATGATTTCTACGAAAAAGCGTTGTTACATTGTTAAGTCTCACTTGTCTGCACAAGCCTTAAGTATTTCACCATAAAAAGGGTTGACAACCTACTAATCTCTAAAGCAGCGACGCAAAAAAAACAAAAAAAAAAAAAAAAATCCTTATCAGTATCTAATCGATATTTTATCGAAACAGTTTAAACAATAACAACATAAACAATTACGTAGGAGATAACGATTGGGAAACACAGAGCAACGAGTCGTCTTGGCGGAAACTGCTAGATACCTACGGCATTTTTTATTTAGTATTTACTGAATAGTTTTGTGATTAGTTTTTTTTAAAAGGCTGTTAACATAATTATCCTTCCTTCCTCATGGCCAGGTTCATAACTTCCAATACTCTTCCGTTCTTACATTTCACTAGCTTTCTATTGCGGCTTTGCCCTTGAAATATTATCTCACATAAACGCAGCAATAATGCTTCTTTTAACCGACTTCTTAAAAACGGAGGAGGTTCTATGTTCGGCTGTAGGTATTTTCTATGAGTGAACTCTCAAATACAATTTTCGTAATAGGAGCAGTTCTTCCAGGCCCTTTGCAAACATACAAAAAATTAAATCTAAAATTGAGATAAATCTCAAATTTAGATTTACGAGTCTCCGTCAACTATTGATCGATGACATCATAACATATTTTGAATCGATCATTATCGATATCGAATAGTCGACGGCGATCGGCCGCAATCCAGTGGCACATTCAGTCTGTCTAGTCCAGGCTCATTCTTAGAAACCAGCTGATTGCATCGGTGACTGGACTTTGAACAGGATGGAGACGACTTGGCAACAATGAGGGTTTGAATCGAATCAGTAATCTTTACATATAATTTAAATAATAAATATTTGTACAAGGCCTTGTACATGCAAATGTAAACATAGTCACGAATGCATGTGATAAAGGACGCAAGAAGATTCCTATTTACGAGAAATTATTATGGAAGACTTTCCTAAAACTTGAAACCAGATCTAGAGTGGGCACAAGCACAATTTTGAGCCGAGTGAGAATTGAGTCGAGTGTTTCCGTAACACTAACGTAGGATGAAAAGAAGAAGCGTTGGGCTAAACAGTCCAAGAGCTGTATCGTAGTATGGAGAAAGTAAGAGTTTAATAAAACGCTTGATGACGAACTCGTTAGAAGATATGCAAAGCACGAGACAATGCTAAATGTAAAAAGATTTAAGTCGCGTACGCACCGTGATGAGTCTCTAGTTGTGAATATTGAAGAAGCAAATGATGATACAATCGGATGCCTTCTTTTTCTAACAAATGCATCAATATTGGGTGTTCATTCATTTGTAAGTCAAGCCAGTTACATATTTTTTGTGAGACAGCAGTCGACGTCGAGTCTGGTAGTTGGCGAACGACTGCCAAATGCTAAGATTAGTAATTTGACGTACGGACTCAGTACTACGCCCACGTACTGTGAGGGACTGAAGGGTTCACCTACATCGAGAAGATGGACAGCATCTACGATAGCAACTGTAATGTTATTCAACTGTTACCAATCAATCCGCTTTGTGTTGTGAATACAGAGGAGAAGTACGTGAGATGAATGCCAAGGAGCATGCTCTTGAGATTCATGCTGCAATATAATTCTTTCTTTTCATTGCTTGAAGGTTGTCCTTTTGATTTTACAATCTTTTCTTTCTACGAACCAGTCTATTAGTCTAAGGTTAAAAGTGGATACGTTTGGGAAGAACACAGGAGAAACTGGGCCAAGACTTATAAACATTAAGATTCAGAAGTCTATATGACCTTCTAACAGTTAGTAACCCAGGAAAAACAGAACATATCGCTATTTAAAATGTTTTGAAAATTTTATTAACAATTGTTTTAGTATTTATAATAAAGTAAATTGCAGTCCCACGCTATACGAAGGTCACGCCAGAAAGACTGATCATGCAAATTATATGAATACTAGTATTGTCATATGATACTATTTGCTTCCACTGTATGTAAATTTAAAACGTTTATTATTTTGTAGAAGTAGGAAAAATACAAAGGAAATATTAACGGTTAATTCAAACATGACAACAGAACAAATAAAAAATAAATAGCCGTGGTTAATAGTTTACAAAAATAACAGGCAAAGAACAAAATTATATAGCACAAAATATTGTAACGCAACTTTATAATGAAAATGGTATTTTAATAAAAATAGTCAAACCTCATCTTGATACTTCAATTTTTTTTTTATTGATTTATTATTACCATAGGGTAACAAATCAGAGAATTACGATGAGAAAAGGAAAATTTAAAATGGTATATGTAACGCCGTAATGCGTATCTAGAATTTGACTATCTCGTAACAGCATAGTAAAGATAAAACATAAATAGCGGATAGTACATGGAAAATACCTCACTAAGAACAACAATATGTAAATATTTACATACTCGTTTATTTATTTATGCAATTTGAAAGTGTAAACCACTTCCGTTTGCTTGATTGTTTCTTTAATGATTTCTGAATATTGTTGTTTTACAGCCATTCCTCCATAAATGCATATTTTAAATTCTATAGATATGTAGTTTGATGACTGGAGATTGTTCAAACGTCTTTATTTTCTTATCTTCAGTAGGTCAAATCACAAGGTCAAGAGTTCAAGACACTATGTATATGCTTCCGGACACAGCCTTAATCAAGCAACAAGTTAACGACTTAAGGAAAGGTAGAAAAAATTACAATACTTGACCCAATTATTGTTGAACGCAAACTCAATAGATATGGTATTAAACACGACCAGAAGTATGAATGGCTGATACACCCGTAAACAGCTATTGATCTTGAAAGCTAAATTGACGTCAAGGTTGTTCGGGAAGATCATCTGTGTTCCTAATTATAGCCGTCTTAATATAGACTAGGCGTTGGTGAATTTGCTGCATCGAGATAGATTACTCTTGCAAAGTTCTGCGCTACATTTTTGAAAGAGAAATTGCTATGATTTATGATAGTGAATTACCGGCTTTTATTAGGTTATCTTTTCTCCGAGATTTTGCTGGGTAGCTATCAAAAATATAGCTGAACTTCAAGACATGAGACCTGATTTTCGAAGACATAAAATCGTATCAATATTTTAAAGAGTTTGGGATATTATTTACGAAGCAAGTCAAAATAGCGTCAAAGGTTTTTGATGTAGGTATGTAGTAGATATATTTAAAATTAATACCGAAAATTACAAAACAGATAGGTATTTTTTTTTTGTTTCAACAGAAACCATAACATTAGAATTATAATTTCATTCTTAATATAATCTGACTTTTCTTGTTCAGAAATCTGGTCATCAAGAGTCTCATCCAAATCATTAGAATCTGTTATATTAAAATCTGTAGGTAACACTACTTTGTCACAAGTGTTGGGTGTGTTTGCCTCATTTCGTGTGTTGTTTGGTTCATTTGTTGTAGGTTCAGTTTAAGTCCTACTAAATAGATGACCCCTATCATCATCGTCAACGACAGCACCGATCACATAAACATCACTTACATTTTCTATAGCAAACAAGACTTGTTTTCTTATATAATGACTTTCTTCGTCATTAATCAAGACATTTTCATTATATCATTTAAATATCAACATCCTGGCTTGCCTGTTGTTTAAATGGCTATAAATGTAGTGTGTTTTCCACTTTATCGTAATTATAACAATTTGCCATTTAACGAGATCAGAAGTTAATTGCAACAGCAACGCTGGGCACTACGTAATCGATGCAATCGAACGCAGTTTGACGTTGGATGCAAGGAGAAAAGTTTATCTACTGTTTAACTATTTCCTATGACAGTGGAAGGTCGATAGTCTTTCGTGGATTATTATTTCTATTCTCATTTCTATCAGTTTTGATTACGATTGATTTCGATTTGTTTACATTTTCAGAATTTCTCATTCGAAATTGTGTAGTGATTTCGCCACTGACAGATTTTTTCGACGAATAACCGACGTAAACAAGATTTCCAGATAAATGTTGATAGCAAAAGTCTTAGGTATTATCGTAGATAGTAAACTTTCTCCTATTTGGACAGATAAGGCTGGCGACAGAAGTAAAAATATCCGTTGTCTGAAATGTTTATCTGTTACAAGTCACGATAACATGCATACCGCGCCAGTATTTCCTGAATTTCCCTTCGACTATTAATAACCCACCGGAAAATCCACTGTTTACCTGAACGACTTGATTTATATCTACCGAAAACACCAAAGTAAATTCGCGATCTACGCTGAAGACGGAAACGATATTTTTCTCTCTTTTTGAAACTGCGCCTGTACCCTGGTTTGTTAGTAAATATTTTCGTGGATTAAATCTGTTTATTTTGACGATTAATATAGTTTTTCGTGTAATCGCAGACGACGGCGACGTATCGGCTCGGTTCGGGTTCAGAGCGCAGTTGCGTCAGATAAATGCGCCTGAACAACAACTGATAAAGACAATAGTCCTCGCTCTTATGCAACCAGATAACGTTGGCTGCGCATTAACCCTAGCGCATACTATTATGATCCCTATACCTTCATTATACGGCACATAATCAGCTGGAACTGACGATAAACACTTTTACAGAGTAGAGCACGCTGGCTCACAGCTGTGTAATGTGTATGCCATTTACATAATCTGGCCGAAGCGAAACCGGCTGTGAGGACTATTGGCAATCAATTTTCAATCAAAGCACAAAGCCATAGAGTATACTTTGTATTGTTTTCAACAAAGGCATATGTTTCCTTTGATTAGCGCGTGCAAACAGTTGCAGAGTCGACATATAGAAACAACTTCCGTGGCAATAAGTGAGTTTCTACTTGATTATTAGGTACATGATGGACATGATGGTGGATTTAAGATTTACCACACACGTCTGTGAACTGAGGTAAATCGTTTTAAATCATTATTTGCGTCGATTTCTTGATATTACACTTCGTGCAAAATGACGTCATTGTTTACGTAGCACCATCATAAAATTTGAAGAAGATCCAACGTCTAACGTAGATCACAGCACAAGTTTTAAGAATGTTTTTTTCCGGTCGTTCAAACAACACTGCACGATTGCTTACAATTTGAAAACATAAGTTGAATAAACCGTTTTCGAACTAGATATACTTGAACTATTAGATACAACTTTGGTCACTCACCTAAACTTTATGAGAAACATTTTCTTACAGCCAAAATGAGAATATTTTTCCGGAGCAGTCGCCAGTGGACACGTCTAGGAAGCAGAGAAACATCAGCAATAATGAGGACACACGCGGAATAAATTAATGCAGATATGATCGTGCCGAGAATTGATACAATTGGAAGAAACAAGCTTGAAACATTATACACATAGTATATGATCTTTTAACCTACAGATTGAATGCGATGCTCTTGTGATTTGTTTTGCTCTCTGTCCCATTTGAATTGGTGTACAAGGCAAGAACCTCTTCTGTTTTTATTCCTGAGGTCTTGGGCTATACCTTACATTATCTATATGAATTGAAGAAAGATTTGAAGACAAGAACTCTTAATCTGGTTCATAGACAAAATATGAACATTCATATATATTCTTTTAAGAATCCATTTCAAGTACCGTTGATTAATTTTGATACCTCACTACTTTACTGTGGTAACAATAAAATAAAAGCTAAAAATTATTCTTCAAATGGCAAAAATATGAATTCAAAAAAATAAAAAATCAGAATTTATCAGATTTGAGCAAAATGCAACAAAATACCAAGGCGCGGTCCGTTCAAACTCTATAAACCATGAATACACAAATCGATCATTATTTTGAATAACCGATTCTCCGCACCCGATCCGACACGGAAATAAAAACAAAGATATTTATAATGCGCACGCGAAATGTCAATGAACGTAGGGCTGCAGTTTGTGCCAAGAATGCGCTAATTAAGATATACGTAAGAAACTGTTTCTCGCCAACGCAATGACCTATGGAAACATGCAAAGACGATAACGGCTATGAATATCATCAGTTCACTGGAAATCTGAATGTGTGGTCGTTGTGGAGAAATTTATACCCTGACTCCACGATATGAACTGTTAGTACTGACACGGCTAACAAAGATTAAGAACTAGCAAACCAAATGAATTCACAACGAATGCTTTTAAAAATATAACAGTTAAATTCAGACTTAAACACACAAATCTCTTTATAAATTCATAAAAAAAGCAAAAGATCTTCTAAAAGAATCTTCACGACCGACTTTCATGCTATATTTAGCGCCAAAACAGACACATTCAAAATTATACCGTTTAAATCATCAAGAGTAATTCCGAGCTGGTCGATCTGCGTATATACAGCTTCCGGCTGAGAGTAAGTGTCATGAGGATGGGCAGCCGCATCCTCCTGTGCATCACTAACAAGATAGTTACTGCCGTTACCAATGAGTTTAGCAAGCGTGGTGATTGTGGCTACAACAAGACCAATTTGTCAAAAGACGCCTTGGGGAGACCTCTGTTATGACCTACAGAATGGAACATTTCTATTCCAAGTTCTGACCTGATACAACGAAGATGGTGAGATGAACTATCGAGAACTGTCGACCCTCAATGGCTTAGCTAGCAACAAAGACAATTGTGGAAACAGGAGTAGCAGAACTTTGCTCTGCATTGGGATTACCAAACTATGAAAGTTTTTGTGCAGTGGATAGTAATATACTGATCGTCAATTTAAGCAGAGCGCTTGAATTTTTTGAGTCGTCCAAAACTTTGTTTGTGGTTAAATACCGTTTATTAGACAATACAAATGGCTATCTACGTAAACCATTAGCCAATAGAAAATATTGCGATGTTTCTTGAGCAAACTGCGCAGTGTTACAATTTGAGTAGATACAAAACAATGCATGGAAATAGATTTCGCAATAACAATAATAGTTTTATCATATTATGACGATGTTTGCCTTTTTATTTGTATCAAAATAACTGCGAAGATTGTGTTTCTGTATACTTACCAGTTTTTGTCTTTCCTTTTTTGCTCCTAAATGCCTGTTAACGTGGTTTTAGCGTAATAAATAAACATTAATTAGGAATATTAAACACAACTGGCCTATATAACAGGTTGCTCAAAGTTTTGTGGCAACGGCTTCACGCTTGAACTGACTTCGTTACATTAACAGTCACTAAGTGGAAAACTTATACATCCAATATAGTCGATTTCAATCCTCAACCGATGCTTTTAACATGAGTGCTGCGCGTTAAAACAAGGAACCTTTAATCATATCATGTCCAGACTGATATATATTTCCTTTATTTTAATGTCTCTAAAAATTTAATGGATCAAAAGAAACAACTACTTTGAAATCAAAAGTGTTCCCGTCACGGCAGTAATTTGCAAAATTATGACAGCTGAGTCATTTCGGTAATTAACTTTAAATACTGATATGTGTGTTTATAACGAATTTAAATACATAACTGTATAATTTGGAGATACACGACCTTGTGACTGTGACCTCTAAAGCCTATGGTATTTAAATACATAATTAATTCTTTAGAGTTTCGCAATGTTTGTTTTCTAGATAGGGTCACCTGTGAATAGCGAAATAATTTTGAGGTGGATTGTAATTCTATTTTAAATGCTAAAGCCCCATTATACCCTAACTGGATGCAACCGATGAGGAAACAAAAACTATGTCGTATTTCATTTCAGTATTTCATCTCAGGCCCTGGACAGTGTGTGTGACAAGCTGTCAGAAGCTGAACAGATTGATTGACTGACTGATTAAATAGGACTTTAATATCAAGCCTTGCTTATCCTGTCGTCCTGCCAGTCAAATCGACTTCCTTTATGGCTTCATCCTGATCGCCGCTTAAGGACTTGACTTTGACGTTTGACAGAAGCAGCGGGTGCAGCAAATACTGAATATTAATGGTCTTGCAAATTTCTTATTCCTATACGTCTACAAAATAAAATCCATAACTCAAAAAAGAATCAAAGATGTCCATGAAAAGAGAGTCACTAAAAATATTATTGATAAACTGTATGTATACATGGCAATCGAAATTTCGTTAAACTGGTTTTCCACTTCAATATCATTTAGTAATATGCGTCGATAAGGTTAACATCTTAATTGAATTACAGTAGGTAGGTACTATAAATTAGTTTAGTATCTCTATCACTCGATGACGACCAACCCAAATGGCATTTAATGTTACTCTGACGAAAATCATCTTTGCCCTGTACTTGTAACAGTACCGAAAAGTTTCCAATTTATCTAAAAGTTCCTGATGTTCTTCATTTCTGTCCATAACAAAGAGTACTAATATATATTTCATCCCTACAATATAGATTCTGTATCGGCATGACCACGTAGGGACCAATCTAATACAGTTTGAATTAATCTATCAATCATGGTTACTGATCCATCAATACGTGGAGGATTATGGCTTCGAAATTCGATTAATCCCTATTTTCGGCACATAGGATCGTAAATATTTGTATTCATATGTCTGCTGGCACGTTGTTTTCCTTACATGAGCAGAATATTAAGCGTTCTGTTTCTTTTCATTTATTGAGTATTTTAGTACTCGTATTAACTGCTTCACTGTTACTAAAATTGAATACCTATTTTTGCTCTTTCCTTTCTGGTTTAACCACTGTTTCTTATTATCATTCATATCGAAAAAGTTTGTATTGATTACAATGTTAAGACAATACTGTACCTGATTCTCCCTTGATATCTTACTATAGTACTCGTATAGATTTGATGTTGTAGTTCAAATATGAAGCTTCTAAAGAATTTACAACTTCAGTCAGTATCTCAGATATTTTATGTTGTCTGCCGGGAAAATATTTCGCGTCGCAAGTCTGTCAGCCGTATGGCAATGTTCTGACACAAAGGCTTAGGAAACTCAAAGTTTATTAAAGTCATCTTTCACTCAATTTGTTCCTAATCGAGCGTGAATGAGGGACCAAGGTTAAGTTTTTGCTAGAATTTAGAACACGGCCAAAATATTGTATTTCAACACAAAATAACAAATAACAAAAACAAATTGAATTGATTGGTTGATTGAATTGATTGTGGTTAAATATAGAATAACAGAATTCTACCAATTTTGTGTTTTCTTTTTGTATTTTGTTACATAATTAGCATCTCCTTTGAGACAGACCATAAATAATCTAAACTATATTTTTGTTGCCAGCCTGTGTTAGACCAAGTACTGCCAGTACTCTGCCTAATAATAATTTGTTACATACGGTAAAGCCTTATCATCAAATGTCTCTTCCCGCTCTGAGCGGAGCAGAAGGGAGTGTCAGACTCTTACTGACTAAAACCCGTCCGTGTTCCTCCTAGTGTCCTTTGCGTTCTAGGGCCGCGGTGACTTGTTCGAACAAATTCCGTAACCCTGGCATACGGTAAAGCCTAATGATAGATTAGGCTTACCGAGAATATAGGCCCGAGGTGAGATGCTCCCATTCCATCCAAGATAAATCGATTAGTTTATAGATTCTAATAGGCTTCTACACAAAATTGGGCCTACGTGTAATATAAGTGATTGTGACAAAGTTATTCTAAATAGATCTGAATAAGGTAGGATTAATAATGCACAGGCTATTTATTATGCCTATGTGTCTTAAGGGAAATTTCATAAAGAAATAATCTCCTACCAATTTTGTCTAGGGTTTTCGCTTAGTGTTAACGTGTGTTGTTAATTAGGATATTAGTAAATTTCGATACTAGTTTGAGCTCGCGGATTCGATCGCGTTGAAGTAGCATATAACCGTCTTCAGGATCTCGTCTATCACTTCTTTCTCTTTTAGTCTCGTCTTTCTTTTTCGTTCTCTGTTATTATTAGCTAGGATTTCTTTGACCACAAATCAAGTTACCACTAAATTGGTCACGCTCTCCGTAAGCTATCGTAACAATTATGTGTAGTGTAAGTGATTCAAAATAATACTAAAGGACATGGCGTTCTTTATTTAGTATTATTTTTAACCACAACGAAAGGAAAAACCACTAATTCTACCCCCTCTTGCTTTCCCCACCGCATATGACAATAAAATATCGTAGTAAACGACGTTATCAAAAGTAACGCTAACATAACACTGCCACAAATATCAATTGGCTTGGTTATTTATACTGAACTTTGTTAGTTCGTTTTTTTGCCACATTAGAGATAGATTCAGAAGGGCAACTGCTAAGAATGCGTGAAAATTAGTTCACAGGAGAAATACTCATCATCTGCCTAGCCTTTTCCCAACTATATTGGGGTCGGCTTCCAGTCAAACCGGATTCAGCTGAATACCAGTGTTTTACGTGGAGCGGCTGCCTACCAGACCTCCGCAACCCATTAACTGGGTAACATAGTATTTCTTGGCAAGACTGGAGTTAGATTTACTGGCTTCTGACTATCCGTAACGACTGCCAAAGATCTACAAATGACAGCCGGGACCAACGGCTTAACGTGCTTTCCGAGGCACGGAGGAAACTCGTTATGTTAAGATGGTCACCCATCCACAGACCAACCTTGGCAAGCGTAGCTTAACCTTAAAGATCGACCCGTGCGGCTGTTATTATTTAGCCACGAGCTCGTCAACAGGAGAAATACTGAGACACTGAAATACAGGGTCTCGTCAGAATGAAGCGTTTATGAGAATTTGTTTACCTAATTATATATTTGACGAATTCCGAATTTGATTTGACTGTAATCGCTCCCACAACACATGACAACTGCGAATGTTAAAAATTGACCAGTTTTTTAATTAATTTATCGTGTCTGTTTTAAAGTGGCCTACCTATTTTGATAAACTGTATCTGAGTACGTTTATTTATTTCCTGTCGGCTGAATTTATAACTTATTTTAAGGATGAGAAATCATCAAGTAAGTCCTCCCACTCTGGCCTGAACTGAAGGGACTGTCAAAGTCTTACTGACTCAAACACATCGGTGTCGGCCCTTTGAGTTTCAGGGCCACGGTGACTCTTTAAAACAACTTCCGCAACCCTGCTTCTTTAATTGCGTCATTTTCATATTTTTTTGTATATTCAGTCCTCCTGTCATTCTGCAACAATCCTGTCGCATGTCACGAAATTCTGCAAACACCTAATCTAATAAACTTGATTCGATTTCAGTAGACTCGTCCGACGAGAGTAAACAGAAAAGCGACTCTATTAACATGACCTTTCACAAATAAAAACGAATTTGTGTCGCTGGAATCTATGACACATAAATTGATGTCTACGTCTAAAGCAGATTATATTAAATTAATGTTAAATTGACACCTGATATTTTATTTAGTATCTAGTTAATGTCAATATCGATATCGTTATTTCTGTGTTAAGTCTTCTTCCTCAATTCATTGGAGTTATTATGAATTTAATTTTTACTGAGGTCAGATTAATGGTCACTTGTATTAAGCATATCAATATTAATCATCAACGAAAAGATGACTTCATAAAAACATTGGATAAAACCGAGCTTATTAAAACTCCACCCTTGATTTATCTTAATCTGACGAAATTATTAATGCGAAATTTCTAATGGCGAAATTTTGTTCTGTCTCAACCCATCACAATTAAAAAAAAACAACAATTATTGAGTGTTTCGTACTGACAAGTGGAAATGCTACTACATTAGTATGACTAACTTATATGGCTATACCAGGTGTGGCAAATAGTAATTTATCTTAAATTTACACCCCGGGACTGAATACTCGTTCAGTTTTGCTATCAGGGTTGAAACATTCTGCAATAGTCTCGTCATCATCATCATATCACCCGAAAGACGTCCACTGTTAGACATATGCCCCCCATGCGTGCCACAACGACCGATCCTGCGCGTCTCGCATCCATCGGCTGCCCGCGACCTTCACCAGGTCATCGGTCAATAGTCTCATCATCTGCTAGCCTTTTCCCAACTATATTGGGGTCTGCTTCCAGTCTAACCGGATTTAGCCGAATACCAGTATTTTACGCGGAGCGCCTGCCTACAAGACCTCCACAACCCATTAACTGGGTAACACGGTACTTCATGGCAAGACTGGAGTCAGATTAACTGGCTTCTGACTATCCGTAACGACTGCCAAAGATCTACAAACGACAGCCGGGACCAACAGCTTAACGTGCTTTCCGAGGCACGGAGGAAACTCGGTATGTTAAGATGGTCACCCATCCACAGACCAACCTTGACAAGCGCTGCTTAACCTTGAAGATCGGCCTGTGCGGCTGTTATTATCTAGCCACGAGCTCCTCAATCATCGGCCAATAGTCTGTCTGCCCTAAACTCTTATCTAGACTTTACAAGAAACTTTTACAGCTCCTTTTTCTGTGTCACTTCCTTCTCTGAATATTTGTCTATTTTATTTTTTTCGTCAACATCCTCGACCCGCAACTATAAGTCTATAATCCGACCTCTCAATTACACGATAGCCCAGTTATATTAATCCTTATATTTGCCGACACATTTGAATGTTGTGATAACGCTATCAGACTATCACGGGTCTATATCGTGGTGGTGATAAGATATAGGGAAAGCCTTTCATTATGATATTGTGTAATGAATTTTGTTTCGTAAACAGTTATGCAGTTCGTTAGTCTGAATTGTTTTTGTTGGAAACGGTGATAATGAGATTTTTAATAAAGAGAATAGTGGTCAGCTTGGTAACGAATATTTTACTAAAGAGAAAGTCAGACATGGTAAGGATGTGACTGAAAAGAAAGTGTTGTTAACTAAGTTGGAAGGAAGTAATTGACGTGATCATATTATTGGGAGTGACTCTGCAAAATCGGAGTTTACGATTTAATGGTATTATTCAAAGCTGGATCTCCCTTTCGTACAGGAAAGTATAATTTCCAAATCGGTATAGCCATCGAACAAGTGACAAAGAACATTCGCTCCAGCCAATATCGACAAAGGGTTACATATGGTCGCATCTTATCACCATACTTTCCATGTTTCTGGTCATATTTATAGCAATAACTGTTGAAAACCAGCAAACACAGACCTCTTTGTGGAGAAAACCAATGTGCCGTGCGGGTGGTCTTCCAAACGATTGGCCATTCATGCTATAGCGGTCCCCACAATGGCTGATACTGGCTGAACTTTGTTATTCATTGACAGATCAAAAGAGCTGTAACTGGCTCCTTTCATACAAAGTTGGCAATGTATATCGAAATTACTATCGCTGGCGTCTTGTATGCCAAAGCCATTAGACTCCAAGGAGGTCGAATCGACCTTAAAGTTTTTATTTAAACTTGAGTGATGTGTATTTATAAATGTTGATTTAGTGTTTGGCATGTTTGTGAGAAATATATCTTTACCAAGTGGAGGTTGGGCATTGACCTGAATCAGTTGTGGGTAGATTGAAATCAGCGGTTGAAAAAAGGGTGTGAATTTGAGTCGTAGGATGGTTTATTAATATAACATCCCTTTGAACATTCCAAGGTTATTTCGGCACGGTATATTGCATTCTTTGCTTGTGCCATGTGAAGCAAATAACCAAGGATTAGGCAGGAAGTTTTAACTATGAATGTGGATGACTGTAAGAGTACGGGATGATCAAAGAAAAGATTGATGGAAAAGGGCGATAATATGTCTTGAAATGGGGGTGACTCATGAGATAAAGGGGATACATTGGGGTGAGGGCCAGAAAACGGTAAGGCCGGGAAAGAATACAAGAATCAATGTGACCTTAGCCTCTTTATCCATTGGGGCTGCGCGGACTTTGTTCGAAAGAAGCACCGTGGCTCTAGGAGGAACACGGATGGGTTTTAGTCAGTAAGAGTCTGTCACTTTCTACTGCTTCAACCAGAGCGGGAGGAGTCATTTGATGAGTTCCCATCCTTAAAAAAAGCCTCTTTATCCATCAACCAATTCTGACTACGCTGCAGTGCCCTCCAGATCCACACCAAAACAAAAACACACGCTCCATGACTCATAGCAACAACTGTTGAAGATAAATCGCTCTAAAACGTAATAACACAAAGTACAAAGAGCCGTTACGCAGTTGTTGTCAAAACTGTTTTATCGTGTGTTTACAGAAGTGATTAGTTATCAGTTTATAGGACATGTGTGGAGCTGAATGTGGAACGTTCACAAAATAGGACAGTCAGATAGGAATGTATTTGTGATAGCATGAGAGATAGGCTGGTGCAGGTCACAGTAAGTTAGGGGCACCAGTTGAGTCTTTAAGTCAAGAGTGACTAGGTTACTTCTAGGCGAGTGTGTTACCAATAGAGCGGTGGAATGCGAGTCTCGAAGGAGCTTTTCTCAATCATTTTTTTAATAACATTGATGGTTATACCTATCTTTTGAATGTTTAGATAATTTTTGTTCAGTTTATCTGAATATTTGTGTTTTTATAATGTTAGTAAAACAAATGCATTAAACGTCCGGCGTCAAAGTGATACAGTTTTTATTTTCTATAAAACATTTTTGACCGGCTATACAGTGCTAAACTGTTAGGCATATTTTTCAAGTGCGCCTTTTGTCCTTTTCTGCTATTTGTAATTGTATATAGCCTAGAAAATCATACTACCCACGTGCAGTAGAGAAGGCAAAATTAACGGTAAAAGGAAAAACAAACCGGTTCTGACCATAAACTGACATAAAAATTATATCTGTGTACGTTTTTGGACAGAAGTGGAAACCAGTACTGGTTATATTAATTCCGTATCTACAAGTTTATTTAAAGCTTGAAAAACATTAAATTGGTAATTAATAAAGTTAAAAAAGAAATAGTAATAAATAAGTGACGTATTAACGACCAGTTATTTTATTGGCACATGTAATCGTGTTATGTAGCCAAAACATTACGACGATATTTCTTAACAAGCTGTTTTTTTTTTAAATAAATACCTTATGTTGATAGCAAGAGCCGCCAGTGTTCTGTTTCACACGAAAGTGTAATTACCTGGAAAAGTACAACAAAGAAATTAAGACACAACTTTTCCAGGACACGAGTTTCTTAAACAACAGTGTTTTTTAGACTTTTTCACAACGACAAAAAATCGAAAGTCGTTTGCAGATGTGTCAGTTGGTCAGCTGATCGAATGACCACAAACAAACGACCGTGAACCCTTTGTGACAGCTGTTATGGA
The DNA here is from genome assembly GCA_950371165.1 of Lacanobia oleracea. Taxonomy (NCBI): domain Eukaryota; kingdom Metazoa; phylum Arthropoda; class Insecta; order Lepidoptera; family Noctuidae; genus Lacanobia; species Lacanobia oleracea. The sequence goes on from OX493398.1 coordinate 7,078,105, forward strand.
TTATGGCAAAGAGTTTGTTTCACAGAGGTTTTCTGTGAATCTATGGTTTAGTGAGAATGTTGTTGTTTGTGGTTCAATCGGGCAGTGTTATTTATTGTTTATAATGCGACCTACTTTTCTTTGTTGGATACAAAAAAATGTAGAATTTGATTTTAGAACCCGTTTATTGAGGGCATAGAAAACAGCCAAACAAATAAATGTTTTATTCCTCGTAGGTTTGACTAAAAGTATTTGTTTGTATATTACAACATTTTTGGCAGCATAAATATTTGGTTGATAGAAGTGATGATTTATATATATACCGCAGCTTTTTTATAAAACTAATAATAAATAATTGAATATTAGCATCGAAGGAAAAGTGAAAGGACTAAAGATGTCCATGCCACTTATATCTGCACACAGAGAAAAACATTTAAACGAAATTGATTTGAACAAAAGCGAATTAGTGTCAGCGAAAGTTGATGTTAATGTAAATACAACTACGAACAGCTTATTTTTTTTATTAATTTATGATTTTTTTTCATTAATAAATTAATAAAAAAATAAGCTGTTCTGTAAAGAGGGTCATTTGCAAATTGCATGTCTTTGACACTTGTATTACAAAGGCATGTAAAATTAAAAAAAAAACTTTTCAATATTTTTAATAAGAAAATTCTCGAAATTTATTCGTGTTATGTTAACGTCAAGTTTAAATAGCTTTCTGGAGCCTTTAGATCCATTTAAATATATACATATTTAGAGAGGCTAAGAGTATAATGACTATTAAGGGCAGCTTATTAATAATATCTAATTTTGAATTATGGTTGACAAATTATGAAAAAACATAAATAAAAGGAAAAAAAAATAACAAATACAAGTAGAATTTTAAAAATAAATATTATAAGCTATTGTTTTTCGTCATCTTTTTCTGTTACATAATGGATTCTGTACATAGATAATGTTGTCTTTGTTGGACAATAATATTTTTAATTTAATGACTGATCAAGGAGTACACAGTACGTTGAACTTAATCAAATTCTAATCTGGACATTCGCGTGCAGAATTCATTACAAAGTTTCTATTTAGTTGACTACCTTAAGACGAACGTGACCAGAGAATTCAAATTGTCTTAGGTTTATTAGACCTTACTGTCCACACGAAGAACTGGGTAGTTTGATTTTTGCAGCTACACTGGCGCATACCCCGTTGGCGTTGTATAAGTAGTTGTTAAACGAAGGTTTTTATGTCCAGTCTGAATAAACAGAGTAAATAATAATAATCAGAGTTTATTGGTCGTCATAAGGCTCCGGCTAGACTGAATACTGGTCAAACTGGTTCCTGTGTAGGTCCCGCGCTCTTCCGCCTACAGCACGTGTATACCGATTACTATTACGAAATAAACCAAGTAATTGAACAAATAATACGGTTTTATTGGAGTTGTCTAACAGTTGTAGTAATTATTATTTATGTAATTGTCAATTGCACAGTTGATTGTGATTATTACAAACATTGTTGTAATTTTAATTAGTGTAATATTTTATCAATGACATATCATGTCATTTAAATGGAGGAGCTCGTGGCTAAATAATAACAGCCGCACGGGTCGATTTTTATGGTTAAGCAACGCTTACTAAGGTTGGTCTGTGGATGGGTGACCATCTTAATATATCGAGTTGCCTCCGTGCCTCGGAAAGCACGTTAAGCCGTTGGTCACGGCTGTCATTTGTAGATCTTTGGCAGTCGTTACGGATTGTCAGAAGCCAGTAAATCTGACTCCAGTCTTGCCAAGAAGTACCGTGTTACCTAGTTAATGGGTTGTGAAGGTCTGGTAGGCAGCCGCTCCACGTTAAACACTGGTATTCAGCTGAATCCGGTTTGACTGGAAGCCGACCCCAATATAGTTGGGAAAAGGCTAGGCATACACAGACCACTACTCTGTGTAGATACTGATCTACACAGAGAATGAACGCAGATTATCCTAAAAGGACAGCCTGAAGAGTTAGGGAAATAGGGACATCTTTAATGATGTCACTAGTAGTGATGCTATCGAACATTCAGCTGGATTACGGAAACGAACTCACCACATGGCATTTGTGTTTCTCCTATGTGGATCTTATTAGTGCTTCGAAGCACTGTGAAGGAGACAGGTTAATGTGTTTCAGAACAAGCCAAAATAAACGATCTGTTATGTGAGAGTAAATAAGCGTCATAGTAAATAAATAGTTCGCGAGTCAATGACTTCACGACATTATTACGTTCATTGAGAGGAATTTTACAATGGCAATGGCAAGACAATACTGGAGAAAATATCTTGGTTTAGAAAAACATAGAATGATGAGAATAACAATGATCCTTTCATTGAGAAAGAACTAGGTACACCCTATGATATTTAAACCCATATAGATCAGTATTTTAAGCTATAAGTAGGTATATATACGGACTACAGGTAAAGCCAACTTGACTTTTAATCAACCTGAACGTTAATCAGCAGCAGCTCTGAGGTTACCCACTAATAGATTACCGACGGATCTTTTCACTAACATAGGTATGTGTAATGGAAGGTCAGGTTATTACCCTAGTCCACATTTACATCTGACAAAAAGTTCTTCAGAATTCTTGATAAATCAGCTGACGAAGTGGTTTTTTCGCCATATCAAATGCACGAGCAGTTCGGTGACGCCAGTTTCTAAATTCATCAAAAAGCAGTTCTTCTGAAAATGTATAAATATTAATATCAACGCGACCTTTCAAGGTTCCAACATACATTTTAGACGGCGCCACAATTTAAAGTGGTATAACCTTGATGGCAACACAGTCTATTTTATTTATTATTATATCTGGTTACATAATTCTAAGTAAAAATATGCTCGAGATGCTATTAAATTCGTACATTGCCCTACTTACGACGTAGTTGATGGAAGTAACGAGTCTAACGCCCATATCGCCCCTGTTAGAGCGTTGCAGTATCTGGAACGCTCTAACAGTACAGTTCGTTTAACCTCAGCTCCAATTTTATAAATTCTAAAAATCATAAAAGGTTACATTTTTGCGAGTGTTGATGATTGTGATAATTAGTCAATTAACTGTGTTATCGAGTAAAGTGCAAAGGGGCAAAAGCTTATTTTTAAGCTGGCGCGTGCCCGGGAGAAAGCTACACGGGACATTAGCAAATGTCTCTGTGTAAGGAACGCCCAGGGTAAGCTGCTCTACGATGCCCCCTCTGTTAAGGAGAGATGGTGTACATACTTCGCGAAGCTGTCTAACAAACAGCATCCCCATAACCTTCCTCCCGAACCGCCTCCTAACCTTGGACTTATTTCCCCTATTTCCCCGGACGAAACCCGCATTGCTCTTCGCCACATGAAGAACCGGAAAGCGGTCGGGCCTGACAATGTGCCAATTGAAGTGTGGAAGGCGATGGGCCCACATGGCGTGGACCTTCTGACGGATCTTTTTAACCGCATCCTGATCACCAAGGAAATGCCGATTGAAACCAGTGGCGATTTAGCCTGATTATCCCTGTATACAAAGGCAAAGGTAGCGTACAGGATTGTAGTAGCTACCGCGGTATCAAGATCATGTGCCACACCATGAAGCTCTTCGAGCGCATCATTGACACACGGCTCCGTAGCGAGTGTACTGTCTCTGAGTGTCAATATGGCTTCCGGGCGGGTAACAGCACCATGGACGCAGTATTCGCCTTACGGAATCTGGCTGAGGCTTACAGAGAGAGAAGGAGAGCTTTGCATATGGCCTTTTTAGACCTGCAGAAGGCCTTCGACTGTATACCTCGGCAGTCCATCTGGTTGGCACTGCGCTTCAAGGGCGTTCCCGAGGCCTATATTGACATTATCAGAGACATGTACCGCGATTCCGTGTCCTCTGTCCAGACTGCTGTTGGCGAATCGAATGGCTTCCCAATATCTGTTGGCGTTCACCAAGGCTCGGCTCTTAGCCCGTTCTTGTTTAACGTAGTGCTCGATGTAGTTACGGCAAATATCCAAGATAAGCCCCCATGGCTAATGATGTATGCCGATGACATCGCCCTCGTTAATCAGAACAAAGCCCATCTTGAGCGCAAAGTCAACATTTGGAAGGACACGCTTGAAAACGGTGGTCTGAGACTAAATGTGGCGAAGACTTAGTACATGTCCTGTGGCGGCACGGATTCAAATAGGTTCATCCGAATAGGTTCGGACCTGATCAGAAAGTCCGATACGTTCAGGTACCTTGGATCCATGCTGCACGAGTCTGGCAACGTGGACGACGATGTCCAAGCACGTATAGGCGCGGCTTGGGCGAAGTGGCGCGAGGTAACGGGCGTTGTATGCGACCGCAAAATGCCTCCGAAGCTCAAGGGGCAGATATATAAATGCATCATACGGCCTGTCCTACTGTACGGCGGTGAATGTTGGCCAGCACTAAGCAGACACACCCAGGAGCTTCGCGTCACGGAGATGAAGATGCTGAGGTGGATGAGTGGCGTAACGCGATCCGATCGCATACGCAACTCTTTCATCAGAGGTAGTCTTGGTGTCCGTGACGTGGGGGAAAAACTGCAAGAGTGTCGTCTGCGATGGTATGGCCACATCATGCGCCGCCCTATGGAGTACGTTGGTCGGGGATGCATGAATATGGCTGTTCTTGGGGCTAGGTCCCGTGGTCGCCCTCGCAAGCGCTGGTTGGACGTCGTTAAGTCCGACATGAGAGCCAATGGCCTAACTGAGAAGGATGTTCAAGATCGGGCAAAGTGGAGGAAGCTAAGTAGGAAGGCGGTCCCTGGCAATAGCCGGGATTAACGCCAGGTAGAAGAAGAAGAAGATCGAGTAAAGTGAACTGAACTACGCCGAGATTACTGGTTAAAAAGTTAAAGTGAAAAAATTTTCAAAGATTATTATCAAACGGCCATAGTCATCGTACGTCAATCGGTGGACCCCCGAAGCCTTCCACGCGCTGCCGCCCGATATACGCTTCACATCGAAACAACGCAGCGCTGTAACGTAGATTGGCCATCGTTAACTCCCGTGTTTTTAACTGCTGATCACTGTATGTTAAATTTTCGTGAGCCATATTCACTAACTACTTTTACACTAGCCTTGAAGCCCCCGAATAACAAAGTAAAAAAATGGCTACACAAAGAACACCACCAAAACCCCACGATTTAGCACAATCAACCTCTGAACCAGATCTAAATAAAGTCATAAATTCACCCACTAATGTAACTTAACGTAACAACAAAAGAACACGTATACTTGATGATTGTACGCTTGAAAATTTTTCATTATTTAAAGACGAAATAATGTCCACGATGAATCAACTTCGTGTCTCTCAAAATAATCGTCTTGATAAATTGGAAAAATATATGAATATATGATATCGATTCAAGAGCAAAATAAAGGCATACAAAAAGCAAATTTAGACATCGAACACTCAGTCTCAAACCTTTCTATGGATGTTAAAGCAGTCGAAGAGAAAATTGATCACCTGCAACAAGAACGTAAACAAATACACTCACATTTACTAGTATTAGAAGAGAAACTAGATGCCCTTGAAGTAAGTAGCTTGAAGACGTATGCGGAAGTTAGAAATGACCCTAAATTGCTACATGAAAAGAAGCCCGATTTATTACGTCATGAACTTAACCAAAACAATAAACTATCTGGATTTATCTAAAAATGACATAAGAAATGTCGTTCGGATGCAGTCTAAAAAAGAAACGGCCAGCTCGTTCGTCGCAATTCACTAATACACTGACCAAACTCTATCTTTTCTAGAAGCGGTTAAAAAATTACAACCAAGCAAAACCGCAACCAAAACCAACTTTACTCAAACGATATGGGCATTCAAACATCAAAACAACAGATCTATATCTCGGAACTACTCACTGCTAAAATGAAGCGCCTCTTATTCTTGACACGAGATTTCGCAAAAACAGCTGGGTATAAGTTTGTGTGGTCCTCAAACGGACAAATATATTTTCACAAAGATGAAAGGAAACCTTATATCCGTGTAAAAAACGAAGCTCACTTAACTGAACTCAAGAAGAATCATAGCAATGAAAATTGACTAGTCCTAATCTTAACTACTGATTGCTACTTATATTGTACTTATGTTGTATATATTGTACTGTAAAATAATGCACGCCTAGTTTTAATTATAAACAAATATTTTTATACTACACTTCAATTTTACTATGACACGATACATCAAACACAAATTAAACAAACTACTACTGTTTACACTACAAAAAATCATCTGAACATTTATTATTATTCTACTCACGTCATACAATAAACACAACACCACTAGACGACAAAAGTATCAATTTCGATTGTATAATGCACTTAACTGTTTTAACCACACTTTACTCGCACACTGTAATTTATATTATAACACTCCTGTTGACAATCTTAATCATAAACACGTTTCTTTCATTTTCTATAACAATGCATGAGTTAAAATTCACTGTTATCTCAATAACATTCGTGCAACATTGTCTCATCTTGAATCATGCCACAAATAGACACGTGATAGGCACTACTGGGTAATGTTGTGCGGTAACGTCATACTCAGGTACTACATATCCCTGTTCAACTCATAATTCTATAAACAATACCGTATATCTACATATTAGCGGTGCGCATTCACATTCTCCTAATGACTTAAACGTAAACAGACTAAAACTCGATCCTTTGAGCCTAATATGCTTGTTGTTTTACTTTTTAGAACGTCCACTTTATTTCAGTTCTTTTGTTAACCTTCTTCTTCCACCTGGCGTTAATCCCGGCTATTGCCAGAGTCCGCTTTCCTACTTAGCTTCCTCCACTTTGCCCGATCTTGAATGTCCTTCTCAGTCAGGTCATTGGCTCTCATGTCGGACTTGACGACGACGTCCAGCCAGCGCTTGCGAGGGCGACCACGGGACTTAGCCCCAAGGACAGCCATATTCATGCATCTCCGACCAACTCACTCCATAGGGCAGCGCATGATGTGGCCATACCATCGCAGACGACAGTTTTTTGCCCACGTCACGGACACCAAGACTACCTCGGATGAAAGAGTTGCGTATGCGATCAGATCGCGTTACGCTGCTCATCCACCTCAGCATCTTCATCTCCGTGACGCGAAGCTCCTGGGTGTGTCTGCTTAGTGCCAGCCAACACTCGCCGCCGTACAGGAAAGGCCGTATGATGCATTTATATATCTGCCCCTTGAGCTTCGGAGGTATTTTGGGGTCGCATACAACGCCCGTTACCTTTTTTTTTATTTTTTTTATTTGTAATGCCACTTCGCCCAAGCCGCGCCTATACGTGTTTGGACATCGTCGTCTACGTTGCCAGACACGTGCAGCACGGATCCAAGGTACCTGAACGTATCGGACTTACTGATCAGGTCCGAACCTATTCGGATGGTGTTTAAATCCGTGCTACCACAGGACATGTACTCAGTCTTCGCCACATTTAGTCTCAGACCACCGTTTTTAGGCACTTGCCTGCGTGCCTGTGCAAGTGCTCGCCGTTAGCCAGACTAGAACAACCAGAGATAATATGTCTGATGTACTCACCTGGACGGTGGCATGCCCGACACACGTCCACCGTCCCGTCCTTCATAATATGCCTCCGGTAGTTATTCGTCAAGATAACTTCGTCCATAATCGCACAGACAAAACCTTCAGTTTCCCCGAAGAGATCACTAAAACGTAGCCAGGCCACGGACGCTGAAAAATCTACATTGGATCCATGCAGAGCCCGATAGAAGCGCCCGTGAAGCTCCTTGCTTTTCCATACTTCCTTGCGGTCATCTGTGGTAGGTATCACAGGTTTGCGCCAGTTCTCTTTAGCTATGGACAACGGGGTGAGACCCTTGTCCACTGCGACCACATCTCGGTGCATACCCACATCAGCTTTGAGAAAATATTCTCTAAGACTGCACATCTCGCGGTTGTGGAGAGTCTTGGCTTTTAAAAAGCCTCGACCTCCACACTTCCGCGGGATGTACAGTCTCATCACCGACAATCGTGGGTGATGTATCCGGTTTGCGGTCAGCAGTGTACGGACCCTCCTATCCAGGGCGTCGAGTTCGGCTTGAGTCCATTTGAGTATGCCAAAAGAGTACATTAATACCGGCATGATCCAACCGTTGAAGGCGCGCACCTTATTTCCGCCCGACAAAAGGCTATTCAAAACCTTTTTCAGGCGGCTAAAGAAGCGCTCCTTCAATGAATGCTTCATGTCAGTAACATTAATGCCCAACGCTTCCGACATACACAAATATTTGTAGGTTTCGGTTGAGCTAAGGGAACTAACCTGTATGGAATCCGAGAGTTGAATTCTTTCAGATTCCATAATCTCCCCTTTCTTTACATGCATGACTGCACATTTGTCCACACCAAATTCCATCCTGATGGCACTACCGAAGGTTTCAGTTACCTTCAGTAGCTCCATCAGTCGCGAATTGTTGGGAGCAAAGAGTTTCAGATCATCCATGTAAAGAAGGTGAGATATGGCCTGACCACCTCTTCTCAACCGATAGCCTAGACTCGAATCCTCCAGCAATGTGCTCAGAGGATTCAGAGCTAAGCAAAACCAAAGCGGACTCAAACTGTCGCCCTGAAATATTCCCCGTTTTATCCATACAGGTTCATCACCCCCTGAATCGGTCGACATCCTGGATAGCGAAGAACTGTTTTCCATTGCCTCATACATGACTCAAGAAAGGTGCGTAGAGTTGTATCTATTTTGTACAACTCTGGCACCTTCATGAGCCATGTATGCGGCACAGAATCATAGCCCTTCTTATAATCTATTCAACATGTTGACAAATCCTTGCGAGATCGACGAACCTGTTGGCTTATGACAATGTCTATGAGGAGAAGCTCCTTGGTACCGCGGGACCCCTTCCTACATCCATTCTGAGAAGCAGACATAATTGAGTTAGTTTCAATGTGCTCATTAATCTTTACTCTCAGTATGGATGTAAGAAGTTTATAGACCGTCGACAAACAAGTAATTGGTCTATAGTTCTTGGGTTCCGCGGGACTACCGGTCTTATGGAGCAGGTGGGTAACGCCAGTTGTCAGAAACTGTGGTAGCGACCCAGACTCTAAGGATGACTGGAATTGAGATGCCAGGAGCGTGTGTGAGCTGCTATACCCTTTGAGCCAGAAGTTATGCAGTCCGTCCGGTCCCGAAGATTTCCAGTTCGGTAACGGACGGACTGCTTTAGCTACATCTAATGGGGTGATTTTAATTTTTAAATATAGCTGGCAACTCTAGCTCTCATATCAAAGCTTTGTTCCTTGTTTTTTGTTCTCCTTTTATTCATAAAATTAATACTTAGTCCTCACACATCGCAAAAGCAGCTTCCAATATTTAGAAAATTAGCAATACTAGTACAACCTAAACCTAATCCAAAAAGTAAACAGAAATCAGAATGCAGGAAGATGAAGAAAAATATTTACAACCGACAATGACATGTCACAAAATTTTTGTTATTATTATTTTATGATACCTCTGTATCATAAAATAAAAATAAACAAAATTGTTAATTTTTTTATAAACATAAAAATAAAAACATCTGTCTGTCATAGTTGAATTTAATGCAACAATCTACAAGAAACATTAGCCTATATCCGCTCGGAGTGAAGAAAATAACTCTAATGCTAATGAACCCTGAAGAAAATATCATCGTATGTTTATCTCGTCTGTAATCTTCAGGTCTTAAATTAGAACGTCTAGATTCAGGCCCACCTCACGATTTATTGGTCGCCCGTTGAATTAATTAAGACATCGAAATTCACGATATGTGAGGACATAATGCTTGAGTCGGAAGATCAGAATCTGAAAGTTGGAAGGAATATTTTCGACACGGCAAAAGTGGTAATGTGACTAAGAGAGGCCAAGGATTGAGCTGTGGGGTTTGATTAGAGAACTGTGTGTCTAGCAGAAAACTGCCATAGGACAATGACTGTTCTTTTTTTTCTAGTCGATGGTGGTTCTGAAACCGTTAATGCGCAGTAAGTGGCCACGTTCATAACAGCATCAGTGGCAATAAAAAAAATCCTCAATGGTGCAGTTTTAAGGACATTTGGGGCACTACTACAAGTAGGTAATGTTTTGGACAAAGGCACCAAACTCACGTTTGGTGTCAAACGCGTTAGACCAAAACCCCATTTGAAGGCAAACTACCCGGGTGCGCGGGTGAGAAAACAAGAGATTTCAACTAGAAAGTATGAGTGAAATGATCATATTCCACTTTTTGTCAGTTCATCTGCAAGTGAAAACTTGATAAATTGAATCATAAACAAGTCATCATGGAGAGACCTAATCAGCGAAAAAAAAAACACAGAATGCTTAGTGGCTTTCATTCAAACAATCCCACGCTTGAATTAGCGACCGTAAACAGTTTTTGTACGAAACAGTGGGAGTTCCAATGAATTGATTCAGATAATTCGTACATTCTAAGTACTTGGATTTAACGCCCTATCCTTGAGTTAAGGTTGGAGGTTTAAATAAAAGTTTGAAGAGAAATAAATCTATAGTACTTAATATTGCGAACTACAATTTTAATATTATTTAATAATAACAGGACAACTAGAACCCACAAATAACAGCTCAAGCCACAAGGATGAATAGATTAACACTTAACGAAATCAGAAAACGATAAGCACATCAGTAGCAGATTTAATAATTGTCTATAAAACTAATTGCTGAACGAATAATAATGATCAGCTAAGATTTGAAATAAAAGCCAAACACGATACTTATAAAGTCAACAGCGAGAACAAATGTCTAGTAATTAAAGAATAATAGGAGCATCAATTTAGTTACTACCAACTAAATAAATCCCAGGTTTAGAAACGCAGCACTGAGTAAACAGATTGAAAAATGCTTTTCGAATTCACTAGGCGTGGTTTGAGTCAATATTAAGAGAGTTAACAACCTCGCACTTTGGGGGTTAATAGGGTGTTATTCAAAGACTCAATTCCATGAATCCCTACTGATTTGGTATCGAGTACATTGCTCCTACTTCGATATATCGGTGTGTATGTGGGGTGAATGAATTCGAACAAACGCAGCAATCGATTGACGATACGACGTCGGCGGGTCATTGAATCGAATCGCCAGCTTTATGCAAATTAGCTGTTTGAGTAACGCGATCGAGACGGTTTTTAGATCACACACGTTTTATTGTGCTTTGTGTGCTTATGAACTGCCTTCACGTAATTAAGGGTATCCGTTTTCAGTTCAACAAAATCTGTGCTGACGACTTGTTGATGGAATGCATCTACTATTTCTGTTCCATGCCGTTTCGATGCTATTTCTTTTAGCACTGTTAACTCTTCTCGTGTAGGTAGTTCAGTTAGTAGGAAAACGTCCTTGATAATTAATTATTTCTTAAAATATTTGTAGTTTCCAATATCAATCAATTTGAGTACGGTTACGACAAGTGTGTTTTTTCCCAATGATGAAAAAGGTACAGAAGATAATCATTCATTCCAGTCCATGACTTTAAATTGATGTAAACTTTTTTAGACCTCGTCTGTATAAAGTTGAGTAACAAGCTTCTTGTAGAAAAAATGTACAAGTACTATTGTTAGTACGTGATTGATAAAATCTTACGTCGGTTTTCTCAACAATACCAGAAAAACAGACGCTGTTTGTCATAACAATAAAACTAGACGTGTCTTTTTATGGTGGGCGTCCCATAGGCCAAATTCGAATAAGGTTGTCAATCGTCGCTTTGGAAAAATTTCGGGCTCAGTATGCGAATAAATCGAATTTACAACATTTTAGCCGTAATCGTATTTAATGTCAGGCTAAAAGCAATATTAGAGAATGAGAGAAAATCGAAGTTTAAACCTAATTTAATGTACAAAGCAAATGAGAATATCGAGTTAAGTAGTTGCTCTAGAATATTGAAAAACTTTTCTTAGTTTAAACTAGATAAAAGATTCTTTAGCTAAGGTTGTACGAACTACGAATAAGAAAGAGTAACAGTGACCTATTGCGTCTTATATCTGCAACGCTCCAGTTGGACGTAATGGGGACTACAATATAGTAATTGTCAATATTCTGCAATCAGCGAATCAGAGGCGCTATCAGATTCCGAGTCCGTCCAGTTTATTCCAGATCTGTCAACCTTGTATGAAGTACCGTCGTCGGTTAGTGCCCCCAAATCGTCCAGTCAACGGTCCTTACTCCTTAGCAATGTGGATGAATCATCATGTTTATATCTCGGACGTGCTGAATAAAAATATACTGGAATTTACGTCGAATTGGGTTAGCGAATTGGGCTTTACTTTGAACGTCATTGGTTAAGTTTATTTTATTCTTGTTGTGATAGCCGTGGGTTGTTATCTATATTTATTATTCCAATTGATTTGCACTATTCGATTGCCAACATGTTGGTCAGCGATTATGTTAATGACAGGCAAGGGTGCAGTTTCAATTATGTTTCTACACATTAAAACGTTTTTCCTATTCTTATTGAACGGAGTAGAAACACAAACATTAAAAAAGATCGTATTAATAACAGAAAGAAAAAATAATAATTAGACTTGCTAGAGAAGCAACAGACTGATATTTATTATTATGTAACAAAGTCGAGAATCTGTCAGCGATGACATAAAAATAATGACAGTGATAAATCGTGTTATGTACAAGCGAACTGTTGTCATAGTGCACACGGCGGTAACCTTCAACCAAGTTGTTTGATGGTACCAGTTTTCACTAAACATGATAGGCAAGAAGATCAAGTATTATTTGGAAAACATCAAACTATACGCTTAACGCCAGGCAGGTTATGAATCAGGATATAAAGATCGTGTAAAATTATAGCTAGAACAGAGGTGAATACTGAATTTATACAGAATATAGAAGTATAAGACAATGCTGCCCAAACTGCAAACAAATATAAATAGAAGGATGAAGAGCAAGTTACCTATGTCAAGCATCGCTGAACCATCTATTCGAAAATGCAGCTCTTTGAATCTCGTTTGTTTAAGTAAGAAGTGGAACTTCTGCATGTATGGTATTTCTTGTTGTAATAATAAACCACTTGTGTCCAACAATTGATAGGTGACCGCCTATTTATTAGTTAACATAATATCATGAAATAGGAATATATGTATTTTAATAACAAACATCTACCTATTCTTCATTACAAGTGGTAGATAATTAGGAATTTCATAAGAATACATTAAGTTTTTATTCAATATTGAAGTGCTTCATTACATAACAAAGGCTGATGTAAAACATTCGGTAGGTACAGATACTTTTTGTGCTCTTCATTAAAATAAGGATCAGGTTTAAGACAAAAAATAAAACCGACAGATGGTTGGCAAAAAGTAGGAAGTCCGCAAGGCAATCAGAAGAGTAGAAGACTAGAATAGTCTATGTTATATACTGAATTACAATGGAGCTTTTGAACAAGAAAACAGTAACAAATAACGTCAAAATACACAAGAGAGAAATAATGAAGTAGAACAGCTGTCTCATAATAACATTTTCTAACTATAAGCTCACCAAAACAAAGCTGTGGGATTGCGCAATTTACAAATTGCGACAAGTCAACGTCTGGATTGCACGAAGACGCAAATTATATCAAGCGAAGTGAATTAGTGAGCAGCGAACATCTCGAGACCCAAAGACACGAAGCCAAGACGATTGCGAGACGAGGATCTCGTAAAATCAAAGAGAAAGCTTCAATCTTGAGAAAAACTAACAGCACCGTCTCCAAGGATGATGTAAATAAACAACTTGAACCTAAAACGCAAAATAAACAGAAGGATTAGTCCACAATAAGTCTTGAAATGTTAAAACAAAAACGGCATAGCAAAAACTAACTAAATACCCTTCAGAACTTGAATATAAAGGAAGAAACGAAATACGAGAGACAGAGCAGGTAAAAAAGATGAAAAAGAAACAGAAGGCGTCTAGTAATGTATGTGTAGTCTGTCAACAGTCCAAGGACTGGCTCGATGTTATTACAGAAGTTAGCCGCCGGCTAGACAGGGCACAGTAGCCAGACATTTAAAATCACCGAACGCTTCGCCCGTCCCGCTTCATTGCTCAAACTTAGAAGTCAATACACACGTCGAGGAAGCAGAATATTATAAAAACTAAATTGAAATCTGTCCAGACGACGTTCCAACCCTTTATCCTGGTGCAGCAGAAAATAAGCATCTCAATTTCGATGCAGACGGGGCAAAGGGAGATGCAGTTTCAAGTTTAATGCACGCATGTCTAGACGGGAGAATGCAGAGAGAATTTATTGCAATATTATGTAAGTACACCCCACTGTTTGAGCATAAACTACTTTAATATAGATTTTACTGGAAAATGAAATTGGCTATTCGATGCGCTAGGTAATAAATGCATTTTATGTTGAAGTTACCATTTATTTATTTTTACAGTCTTGACTACCAATCATAACGTTCTTCGAACGTTTGATTCATCTTCAAATTCTTGGGAACGCTTAGTACAGACAACAATGAAATAAATCGCACTGTTTACAGACAGCGTTCTAGTTAAAAGTGACGTAACAAGAGGCGAAACTGCAGTTTTTAGCGAAAAAGGATTTTAAGTGAGCGACATTAGAGTCATGTAGACTAATCCATTTTTATTGCAACTCTGTTTGTACAGAACTGCGCAGGATTAGACTTAACAAGGGCAGAGCATTTTCTCTAACTATATACATACAATTAAAAGTACCACGTTTTAAAGATCTGAGACGCAATAGGGAAGAGTGAGTACGTAGTTACAACAAAGGGTTTCAGTATTTCAAGGCGCCTTCATGTAAATATTTTCCTTAAACTCGTTGGCTGGGAGCCAAAATTACCAAGACAAGTTTATACCTTAAAATTGCTTTATTTAGGTGATTATTTCCCTTGGCTTGCGGTGCAACGGTATCTTCTGAACCCGTTACAGTAATGAAGGACCGGTTACTCGGGCAGATTTCACTTTAATTACATGAATTTATGCAGTTTGGCAATTTGCGATCAATGTCAAGTGTAGCTGTTATTCTGGAGATAAAAGAAGATCTTGTATAAGCCAACTCCTCTTTATGTTATGTTGCAGTGGCTGCATTTTATCGTTATGATGTTTGAATTGCATAACTCTGCAGAAGAATCGATACAATCGAGATGAAGCAGCGATTGTTTTAGATTTGGCAACTTTTGACATAACAGCGGTTGCAGCGATGAAGTGGCTGCATGCTACAAAGAATCATCGTATGTAAACTCTTGAGTGGAAACTTGTAATTTTATCGAAGTAATAACAACTTCCTTATTGTATCGACAAGTTGACACAACACGGGCTAATCTGTTACATCATTAAGTCACAACATGAGGCAGCATGTCAGTGTGCTTTAGTCTCCGCCGCATTTCATATCCAAGGTCATCTACACTAGCAGGGGGAATATTAAAGTTTGTCTACAATTTCGAGCTCCATTATAGTTTGTCTGCGGCTTTATAGTTGAAATAAAGTTTTTATGAAATTGTGTGCAATTCTAGGTAGTTTGTCTTGTGTATCAAGGTGGTTGAATAACCTTGAGTTCCCAAGGTAGTTATTCCATTGGGCTACGCTGATTTTTTTATCATGGAGTTTCATTGACTAGAAATCAGTCATAAACATATTAAAGTGTCCCACTGTGACAAAGATCATAGAGTTTCATATTCACTTCCTGGTTTATGCGTCTGTGAATCAGCAAACGGCCTGCCAAGCGTTACTGCCAAATTACCGGCTGTCTCCGCTCTGGAAGTCCCTTAGTTTGTCGCCTTTAGGTACTAAGATATCACAATCTCAAAAAGAGTTCGTCTCGGAGTTTCTGAAATTTAACGAACTATGTCCATGGTCGTAAAACTTTTTACGACTGATCACTTAGCTTCGATGTAACCAAGTAACAGATCCTTGAAAGTCACCCGACTTTAATAAGCTCGGTATTCACCAAGTGGTGATCTGTGGATGTGCTGTGTATCTGCCCGCACGTGCATGGTAGGTTCGCTAACATAGTGGACTGAACGTAGATGGATACCCAACTTTAATGATATATTCCCGACCGAATTACATTAGAGATATTGCGTACGTAAATAATGCAAGTGCACTCTCTGTTCGTTTATTCCCATATTCCGATGGGACGACGATCTGCTTTTCAACGCATGGGAATGTAACACGACATATTTCCTGATAGATAGATAAGTTATACATATATATAATACTTTTCCAATCCAGCTCAGCATATTCTAGCTTGCGAATCTCAGCATATTCTAGCTTGCGAATACAAGACCAACGGGGCCTTCAAACCCAGATTTACAGTATCTATGGTGGTTGCACAATTTACTAGACTGTTAGGATCGACAGACAAGAGGCGATCTATCGTGTAGTCGTGCGTTTCGGTCGTTCCACTGCAGTCACGAGCTGGGGCCAAAGATAGCTGAGATTAGCTTTGTGGCTTGTTTTATGGGCCTACGAATGCATTGAATGTTTCGACTCCATTGGACTTTGTAGCGTTCGCAAATGAATTCGTGTTGCTGCTGCACTTCAGCTGATGTATTAGTATTAGACGATAATTTAGTATAGTAGATAAATGATCTTCCTTTATTCTTTAGTATTCTTCACATTAGAATTTAACGTATGTGTTTTAATATGGATAACACTGCAGTAAATTTACGCCTTATCACGACCCTCAATAAACACATGTCTACGACTGTCTACGATCGTACGATGAGCTGTCATAACATCGCAAATATTGCAATAATCACTGAGACAAAGAAAGACAATGCACTGACAATTATAACTACTACAAATACAGTTCTAACAAAAAGTCCCTATGACTCATACACCTTCAGTAAATCACCTGTAATTTCATCAAGACGTTGCAAGAATCCATTGTTGCGCGAACTCTAGTTAATTAAAAAAGATT
This sequence comes from Lacanobia oleracea, assembly GCA_950371165.1. Lineage (NCBI taxonomy): Eukaryota > Metazoa > Arthropoda > Insecta > Lepidoptera > Noctuidae > Lacanobia > Lacanobia oleracea. The sequence continues at coordinate 7,095,007 of OX493398.1, forward strand.
TAGCGTATTACAAAGGCGCACACGTTCTTTGGATTACAGCCAACAGCACAAGAAAACGTATAAAGTAACATACAAGAACTTTCTTAGTGAATCAGAACTTTGTTGACTTGACCATCACTTTGTGGATCTTAAGAGATTGAAAGATGGTACGAAATCTGTTTATAGTATTATGGAATTTGAGTGTTCTGTGGCAGGAGATGCACATTCTGTGAAGCCAACTTGTGTACACATTTTATATCTTCGTGGAAATTAAGACTTCCAAGAAATGAACAATGTTGTGAATCTTTCGGTGACTTCATTACACTTAATCGGATATTAAATACAGAAAAAGAAGTTTGGTTATAGGAGAGTCATCATGAGTTCATGACTGATAAGTACTGATGCGAATATGGAAATTCACCATAAGCTACAGCTTCTATTTTTATTCCTGCTGCTTGTAAGATTAGGCGACGCGAGAGTTCGGTACAAGCCTAAGAACAAACTAGTGGGTTTTTCTGTTAAGCAAATTCGCAGTCAATTGGCAATGAGCCCTATAAATGGTGCCTCTTGGGAACAGTACTGATTAAATAATGTGACCGTGCATGACATGAATACATAATTATGAGGCACCTATCTCTTAATAGTTCATATAATTTTTTCATTACTAAATAGATAGAATTTAAACACAGCTAGCAAGCAGATGGATTACGAAAATGCATTTCCTGAAAGTGCTTTTAAACTCATAGTTTCTGGATCCATTCGGAAATCTCTGTACAGTTAAAGAAGCTTTGCATTTTCAGAGTAATCTTATCCAACGGGTCGATCTTCAAGGTTAAGCAACGCTTGCCAAGGTTGGTCTGTGGATGGGTGACCATCTTAACATAACGAGTTTCCTCCGTGCCTCGGAAAGCACGTTAAGTCGTTGGTCCCGGCTGTCATTTGTAGATCTTTGGCAGTCGTTACAGGTTGTCAGAAGCCAGTAAATCTGACTCCAGTCTTGCCAAGAAGTACCGTGTTACCCATTTAATGGGTTGTAGAGGTCTGGTAGGCAGCCGCTCCACGTAAAACACTGGTATTCAGCTGAATCTGGTTTGACTGGAAGCCGACCCCAATATAGTTGGGAAAAGGCTAGGCAGATGAGTAATCTTATCCAAAGATCCAAGAAATATCAGCAAGAAATAGCCAGTATTATTGTTACGTTTTCTTTCTTTCGTGTCTGTAGCAACACTAATTTCGTTGAGAGCGTTATAAACTTACTGTAGTACCTAATAATACATTTTGGTAGTGATTGTAATGGTGCCTGAAGTAGCCATACAAGTTTAACTACAGCTTCAGACAATTTTAAGGTTCCGTACAAAAGTACTAAAGATACTGTTTTACGGTGGGTAGTTCTGGTTAGTGTGGGTGTATTCGTGCATAGTGATTATAAAATAGAACATTTATGCATAACACAAAGATGTAGGTCGCACAGAAGTTTGTTTTAACGGATGAATTGATACTCAGTCAGTATATTGTGATCTGACACTGGTAAATTCGGTTCGTAAAATGTCAATATTAGTTAATCAGTCCCAGAAAATATTATACGCCGTACATTGTCACAAACACGTTAGTCATTAACGACCCTTTTTTCTTAATTGCTTTTTATAATGTCGATAAATGAAATTATGTTTTTCTTTTGCTCAGTTTTCAGCTTGTAAACAAAGTCGCTACTATTGCGCAGTTTCGCATTATCTATAAATATAAAGTGTCTATTTTCCTCAACTCTACGACAATCAGCTGACAGCTTCATATTTGTTATTCTCAGCTCATATAAAATAGATACAAACCAACTGTTTTCGCCAAAAAACGTTATAAACACTTGATATTTTAATTTCATCGTGAATATTATTATTCAAATACGCATTCAACTTTCACTTGAGCTTATTTTTATCAGAGACGCGTATCAAAGCAATCATGGCTGCAAGAGGTCAACAGACGAAGAGATAATATTCTTTTATTGTACAAAACCTTTAAAACTATGGATTTTAAACTCAATTACGCGGTCGCAATTACTTTTGAAGAATTTAAAAGCAGCCCCTAAATGAACAGGGCGCCTCACAAAAGAATTATTTAACAATAGCGAATAGGCAAACGAAATTCATTGTAAATTGTGTTAAATAGAAAAGAGAGCCTTTTGACATAAAAGTAAAAGAAAGTAGCACTAAGTTTGGCTTCATTGTATGCATCTTTACCTGAAAAGGTCTTCGAAAACTTTGAATAGCGTGCGATAAAAAAAAAACCATACATACAGCCATAGAACATCCTCCTTTTTGAAGAAGACTGTTAAGAACAGTATTTTACGAGTTCTGTACAATTTAAAAACTCAGCGTATTGATACAAAACGTTTCGAGGAACTGCATTGAAATGACAAGCACTTCACTTATCACTGTAGTATTATGCACATAATTTATAAGTGGCAAGTTCACGACTTGTAACTTATGCGATAAAAATAAAAATAAACAAAGGAGGATATTACTTTTATGATCTCTTTTTGACATTTACTGTAACAACACTGTCATTTGTCATAAGGAAGACTGAGCCTAGTATATTTCTATCAAAAGTTTGTTGTTGACAAAAACGATATGATGGCTTTGTTTACTATTAATAGTTCTTAACGGTAAGTTGACCGTATCTGTGCCGTACAGTTCAGTTGACCGCAAAATTGAATCATCGTGTCACGAGTGGTAATTGTTTGTGTATGTGAGAAACTACGTACGGTGCAATAAGTTTACCGTTACCCAAGAGACGAGTTACCAGGCCACCAGGCGACCATAAGATACCGCTACACGCCTTCTACGGCAAGCGGCCAAATTATAACTGTATCTAATCGCAAGTCGCAACAGAAGCCGCGGATAAACGCAGTCGCAAGTTCGTCTTTTAGTCGCTCGTGTGCAAGCATCTCATTTGCGGTGAAATCGTGCGCTGCCGCATTTAATGACCATGCCGGTACTCACTTTCCAATCCTTGTCCTGACTGACATTTCGCGATGATCAATCGAGTGTGTGAATACCATAAACGAACACTCCTATGCCTTTGTTGTTTGTATAAAAGACGACGTTATGAGCTATGCACACATTTGCATTCAAAGACATCGATATGCATTGATATGTGTCGATCATCCACTGATATTATAAATTCGCGTCACTCCCGATATAAAATTAATGATAACAATCTTACTTTGAAGCACCAACCGCGATTGACGTACATTACGTACAATGTTCAAGAAAATAAAAGAAAACGAATTACCTTCTGGCACAGTGGCGAATGCGTAATTTTAGACGTGGTAAAAAATCTTCGGTACAAACGCTGACGGATCAGAGCTCCACAGCACAACACTTCACAGTAATATTGCGCAGAAGGGGAAAAATTCTTTAGAATAACTGCACTAAATTTAGCCGATATACGCGATAACACGATAGCTCTAAACAAAGTAAGCGTCGAGGCGGCACACGTCTGTCGCGACCGGCGTCCACACGCGAATAGCCCAGCTTGTTGAGCCGAGCACTCGCTTGTCAACAAACAAAGAGGGCTCGTTCTGCGCAGGCGCAACGACGCCACACGCACACAATACACCGCGTGTGAATGAACACGTAAACATTGAGTAGATTAGTAGATTTCGCTTGAACTCAATTTCGTTATAAAATTGGAAGAGTCGCGCCCGACACTCCGAGTAAATTAAAACAGTTAGTGGAATAGTTTAGAACCTTTTCAATCGCAAGGTTTCAAGGTTAGCCGAGGCCGAGTATGATTCTCTGAACATGTGTTTTCGTTATAAGCGATACGAACATTCAGAACGACGAAGAGCGAATCAAAACAATAACACAGCCCTTATCGGGCGGTATCGTCGTCGGCAGTAAAACGAGTCGTAGTTACATCGTCTAGACTCTTCGACAGCTGATTCCACATCCACGTACATAATAATGGGTAGTTTAGTAGTTAGAAAAGTAAATCGTGAAAGGTCACGAATGAATGTTTCTAATGTTGGCACGCGATGAGTAAATAACTATGTAGCCGTGAACCTGACGCCGTGCGTTAGAAAGAAATTCGGTCCAACGCGGGGGCGGGTAGGGAGCGCATCTCGTGCGACGTAGTACGGACATTGTAGGACAATATATTAATATACCTACTGCGACAGTGCGGTGTACTGTGTGAAAATCTACAATTACAATGGTTTTTAACGGATATGACGGTTCTGTTTTTTTGGATTGAGTCTGCTAGACAATAGATATTTGTTATTTTAAACAGGACAGTGTTATACGAACTTATTATTTCTTTACTAATCGCGATGTTCGGACAGTAAAAAAACTGGCCAATTGCGAATCGGACCTGCGTGCAAAGGGTTCCGAACGATTTTCTTTTTTATCTAACATGTTTTTTTTTTATTATAGAATTCTTATAGATTTTCCTGTAATCTATGTAAAGATCTATTATCTCCATTTTTTTCAAAACGCTGATTACAAAAACGATTTTTTTCCCGTCGGATGACGAAAGATTTATGAAACTGGGACATTTATTCCATCTCGGAAATCGTAGTTTTCCTAGCTTCAACTGTCCTACAAATACCATCGGATACAACTGCGCACTACAAGTCAACGACTCGCGTAAACATAGGCTAACAATATTGGATCTAGTTAGTGCAGAATTGAATGTGAAGGACCAAACCTTATTGTTTTGGAGGAGGCAATTTGAACTGGAGTTTGCCATAATACCCAGTAATACGATATGCTGGAAGAATAGATTGGGTGTTGTATACATGGGTATTTTCAATGTCGAAACATTTCAAATTCATGAACTGTTGCCCTACTAGGACATCTTAAAACGATCATAAACATGGTATGGATCGGAGACAGAGTTATACAAGACGCATAACACTATCCCTTTTTCACAGCTTAATCACCATAGCATTGGCACGTCATAGTAGACTTAAAATAAAAAACACTGAGTGAATTAGGTAAGGTTTAAAATTCGTGGTGAGCAAAAGTAATGAACAGGACCAAATTAGAGTCTTATCCCGCGTAGCGGCTCGTAGGCCTGTCGTAGGAGCTCGTAGGTCCATCGTAGAGGCGCGTAGGCCCAACGTAGCAGCTCGTAGGCCTGTCGTAGACGCGCGTGGGTCTATCGTAGATGTTAGTAGTTCCAGAGTTGAGGCATGAAAATGCTCGGCTCGTAAGATTATTGAAAATGCTCAAAGGCATATTGTACAGGGTCGTAAGCCCGGCACAGCAAAAGACCAACAATCTCAAAATTCCGACGCAAAGTCCGGAAAGTGATTTAATCAAGTCAACGCACTCGAGCGAACGGAGACGTACTTCAAGTTTCCAATCATTTGATAAGTGGCCTCTCTTGCGTCAAGGTGACGAGAATTGTGAAATTACTGTTTATCTTAATTCAGTGACTTTATTTATATCACACGGGCGATTTTGGTGAACAATGACAATGTTGAAGGTGCCTTCTTAAGGAATTTTGTGATTCTAAATAGAAATGCGTTTTAAAAACGTGCAAGTTCACTGAATTGTGAAGTAAGCTGAGTTTGTTTGTCATATGGACAAACTCTGTAGTTAGGGTTTAACGGCTAATGTCATTGATGTGCAGAAATTCATGTTAAGGAGAGAGTTTGGGCTAGGATTCTAGAAAACACCGGTCCCATCTAGTTTAAATTGACATTAAAATTTTGACGTGTAAATGTGTGTTATTTTTAAACAATTAAAAAAATAAATAGACAATAATATAATAATCTTAGTTCTGCCAAAAAATAAAAAGGTTGAGACAAATTCAACACAGTAGGTGTTGAATTTATCTCAACCCTTTTTATTTCAATTATCGTTATTTTTTGAGAATTTCAAAATCCAAGGATCAATAGATATTAATGAAGGGCCTACTTAGGCAAACAGGAACCGAGCCACAGAGTGATAATGTTGAAAAAACCGTTTGTTATCTAAATTGTGTACTATTATCATCATCTGCCTAGCCTTTTCCCAACTATATTGGGGTCGACTTCCAGTCAAACCGGATTCAGCTGAATACCAGTATTTTACGCTGAGCGGCTGCCTACCAGATCTCCACAACCCATTAACTGGGTAACACGGTACTTCATTCTGACTATCCGTCTGCCAAAGATCTACAAATGACAGCCGGGACCAACGGCTTAACGTGTTTTCCGAGGCACGGAAGAAACTCGGTATGTTAAGATGGTCACCCATCCACAGACCAACCTTGGCAAGCGCTGCTTAACCTTGAAGCTCGACCCGTGCGGCTGTTATTATCTAGCCACGAGCTCCTTCAAATAAATTGTGTACTATTATGTTACGGCGAAAGATGGGTGTAGAAATTAACTTATAATTAGCCGGCTAATCTGGAAGCTCTAAAACTCAAAAAAGAGCCGTTTTCAAAGATGGGCGGGTGTTCTTTGAAAACAGCTCATCTTTGAAAACGGCTCTTTCTCAACGTTATCACTGTGTGGGTTAGTTCCTGTTTGCATAAGTAGGTCCAATCTGGTATTTAAACTATCGAGTAGAATATAGATTTAATTAAATAATTTTCGTTCGTCTCACACACATGGCATTGATGATAAATTCAAGTAAATTTAGATATTGCTTAATATTCCACTCACTATATAAATGTAGCCATGACACGACACACGACACATACATGCATTATCGTTGAGAGATAACAACGCTGCACAAATTACTACCTACACCCTAAAATAATTTGTACGGAAAACATTGAGATCATACATTACTCGAACATTTCATACAAACGACCTTTCGAAAGGACAATGCCCTGTATTTAAAGAATCGATTCGGTTAAATTAAGAATCGATTTAAAGAATCGATTCGGTTAAATTAAGAATCGATTTAAAGAATCGATTCGGTTAAATTAAGAATCGATTTCTAATTTACAATAACAACAGATTTTTGATTGACGTTCTCGAGATATTTTTAATGGGTTCAATATTGGGGAACGATAGTGCTACTGCTAACGTTGTATACCTAGTCATTAATTTTATCTATCATTTAGTAAATAATGTATGTATTGTATAGGTTAGGTATTTATTGTTTCTTTCGACTGCCTGGTTTGTTTGTTTATTTAAGAACTACTGGTTCGAATTTAAATATTCTTTTAGTGTTGGATAACCCATTTATCATGGAAGGCTATATTTAGGCTTTATAACATCTCACCATAATTATCGAAGAAGGCTGTAGGCTATGTAATATCACGCTACACCGATAGGGGTGGAGCATTAATCTAAGAGAAGACGAAGGTAAGACGCAGACGAAGTTGCGCGGGTCAGCTAGGCCGTAATAACAACCAATATTCGATTGTCGTTCTCGAGATATTTTTAAACGGGATCAATATTAGTGAGCGATAGTGCTAACGTTGTATACTAGTCTTTATTATCATTTAGTAAATATTGTATGTATTGTATAGCTTCGGTAGTTATTGTACTTATCTATCGACTGCCTCCGTGCCTCGTTGGTTTACAGGCTATCACAAAGCTGAAGTTTGTTTGTTTGGTTGAACGCGCTAATCTCAGGAACTACTGGTTCGAATTGAAAAAATATTTTAGTATTGGATAGCCTATTTATCGAGGAAGGATGTAGGCTAACATCACGCTACGACTAATAGGAGCGGAGCATTGATGAAATGAAAATGACGCAGACGAAGGTGCGCGGGTCAGCTAGTTTAGAATAACAACCGATTTTCAATTGACGTTCTCGAGATATTTTTAAACGGGGTCAATATTGGGGAGCGATAGTGCTAACGATGTATATCAGTCTTTATTATCATTAAGTAAATAATGCATGTATTGTATAGGTTAGATAGTTATTGGATCTGTTGACTGCCTCGTTGATTTGTTGATGACTGAGGAGCTCGTGGCTAGATAATAACAGCCGCACGGGTCGATCTTTAAGGTTAAGCAACGCTTGCCATGGTTGGTCTGTGGATGGGTGACCATCTTAATATGACGAGTTTCCTCCGTGCCTCGGAAAGCACGTTAAGTCGTTGGTCCCGGCTGTCATTTGTAGATCTTTGGCAGTCGTTACGGATTTTCAGAAGCCAGTAAATCTGACTCCAGTCTTGCCAAGAAGTACTGTGTTACCTAGTTAATGGGTTGTAGAGGTCTGGTAGGCAGCCGCTCCACGTAAAACAACTGGTATTCAGCTGAATCCGGTTTGACTGGAACCACGAGCTCCTTTAACCTTTACAGTGATACCGAACTTATTTGGCATCAGGAGCCGGAACTTCAAAAACTGACTTTCGTAAAAACCGGCTATGCAGGACTGGATTATAATATGTGTATTTAAATGCAACCAGTTCTTTATCAACGTTTAAGAACCTTTTTAACCAACAGGTTATTTAAAGGATCAAGACCTTTGCTGATTCTTGATTTTCAAGTAACTTTAACAGCTCGCCTGTATTTGGGTTAGACACTGCAATTTCACCAAGTATTCAGGTATTATATCCGCTGCAGCCTAAAGGTACAAGTTCGAAGCCGACTGCAGGCAGCTGCAAAGGCGACGAGTCGCCGCGCAACAGTGGTTTCTTAGTATTTCTATAAAATAGCGGCAGGCGATGTGTCGCTAGCTACGAAAGGTATTTCGTAAAATACATAGAAGTCAGTAGTGATGCAGCGAAAAGTCGCCTGCTGCTGCTGCCTACACTTGGCTACGAACTTGTACTTTTAGGCTGCGAATGACAACAGTCGAATATCACTTCATAATATCTATACTAATCTACATCTATCTTTATCTATACTAATACTTAAAGCTAATCTCAGGAACTATTGGTCTGATTTGAAAAATTTTTCACGCTATCACCTAAGAGTAATCACGCTTAGACCAATAATAGCGGAGCAGGAGCAGACGAAGTTACGCGGGTCAACTAGTCTATATAAAGCTGAAGAGTTTGTTTGTTTGCTTGCTTGAACGCGCTAATCTCAGGAACTACTGGTCCGATTTATATATCATCACGCTATCAATAGGGGCGGAGCAGACAAAGTTGCGCGGGCAACTAGTACCTACTCTATTACTTAGCTTCTGCTGTCCTTCCGTCCTTCTTGAAACGTTAAAGGTAGACATTTGAAATGTTGACAGATTATTGTATTGCTATTGCTACTATAAACATGAAACAACAAAAATAAAATAACACAGAAGCGTATTTTTTATGGTTTATGGCACCCTTCGTGTGCGGGCCTGCGGACGGCGAGCATTGAGTGGCTCGCCGTCCGATCAGAACCAGGCCCGGGTCGGCGGCGCGCTATGTTCCACGCGCGCCTCAAGGAGCTGTCAGCATGGGAGACGGGCCCGCTAGGGCTGCCGGGGTGCGGAATCCGTTCTAAAGAGGCACCGTACCCTGGAATGCAAAGGGCACTAGGAGGAACACGGATGGGTTTTAGTCAGCAAGAGTCTGACACTCCCTTCCGCTCCGCCCAGAGCGGAAGGAGTCATTTGATGATTTCCCATCCTTAAAAAAAAATGGCACCCTTCGTGTGCGACTCATATAGTACTTGGCCCCGATTATTATATTATTATCATTATTTACGGTTACTCAGTTTTACTGTTCAAAATCAGAAAACGAGGCTTAGCCACTCTAATAAACCAAAGGTCTATTTATAAAATACATGAGCGTGTTACATAACGTACTTAAACATCATGTTTGATTATTGGGAAATACAGCAATATTTTTACTTACCTACGTAACTCAATGTGAGCTTATTATAAACTGTTATACCATTAGGTAGATACGTCCTTTTTATTCTGTGTAGTCAACTTTGCTGCTGTCGTCAATATCATCGGTTACTTTTTTCAAACTTCGAAGTTTTTACCAGACTAGTGGCAAGGTCGAGTAAAATTTTTGTATATTAACGATGTCTCTTACTTAATTAATATAGATAAGGGCTGGACGTTCGGTCATTAGCAGGAATAATGTTATTCGACGTGTTTTTGATTGTACGCTTTTTTCCTTAATTTATTACGGTGTACTATCATTTGAAGGCAGTTATTGCCAGATTATACAAAACCACTGCAACTTCTGAAAGCCAGAATCAACAGACAAGCGCTGAGGCAATGCAGCATCGATCGTTTTTATAATCAAGTCTTGGTTCCCGCTGCGACATTTTACAACTTGGTGAATTGTTACTTTTAGGCTGGTGTCCTCCATCGTCGACCACATTACCGCTTTCCATCAGGTGAAGAAGATAAAAAGGTAGTTCGTATTCACGCGAGCCTATCAATAAATAAAAAAAAAGTAAGGAGTAGATAAAAGTATAATTACTACTTCCCTCCATCCATCTCAAACAGGAAAGGATGTTAGATGTGAGATGCAGAAAATCTTTTACCAAACTGTAGACCTCTCAGTCAGACTACTGAGAGAATTTCTAGACATAAATCCTCTTCAAAATTCAATTTAAGATATGCCCAGGATGCTACGAAATCAAAGATTACAGATACCATTTTACGAGCAAAGCGATAAATATCGCAAAAATATGAAAAAAATATTAAGCGCGATACGGCTGGAAAGTGTCTCTATATCTGTCTACGTGAAAATGATGTTGTACGAAGTAGAGCATTTTACTTAATGTTACAGAATAATATTCGTAATACATAATGTGCTATATGTGAAGTGTCTGATAAGTGAAATAAGTGTAGGGTGTTAAAATCAGGTGGGTGTAAAATGAGGAATATTATATATTTTTTTCCAGAGATGTTTCAGAAATATTCATGAAAACTGTAGGTATAATATTGCTCTGAATTCCTATGCGAGAAAATATTCTTGTTGTTCAGTAAGTTGTTGTATTGTTCTTATGTTAACACAGACTTTACAAGTGTTTACATATTATTTTTATCTTCACATCTTGAAAATTAAATAACCATTTTCATAAAATAATGCAAAACTGTGTTTTTTGTTTGTTACGGTTTTACGCCTATTTTAAAGATTGGAAATCATCAAATGATCATCCTCACGCATTAGGCGGAGCAGAAGGGAGTGTCAGACTCTTACTGACTAAAACCCATCCGTGCTCCTCCTAGTGCCCTTTGCGTTCCAGGGCCGCGGTGACTCTTCCGAACAAATTCTGTAACACGGTTTTACGCCTAAATCGCTAAACCGATGTTGATGAATTTTGGTATAGAGTTAGATGGGACCCTGAAGATGGTTACAGGTTATTTTTTTTCGAAAATCTATACTCATGCGAGCGAAATCATTAGCAAAAGCTAGTTTCATATAAATTAAATCAATCCACATCTGAAAGACAAGATAACCATTTTCATAGATGTGATCCCAGTCGTAGAATGAAAAAAAAAGTGACTCATTCTCGTAACGTTAGTCACGTAAAAACGTCTATCCAAAAATAAAGTAAGTCTTAACCTTTTGTCCTAGTATTCTTCCCCGAAATAGCTCAGTCTACGTTTATAAAAAGTTCCTAAACGTTTGTTCAACCCCCACGGTTCGGCGAACCGAAGAGAATTCGGGGAAATCACCCATGAACGAATTAATTACATCAGCCAATGACGCAGCGTTCGATATTTGAATATTTTCCGAACAACAAGCTCTGAAGTCTGTAAAGGGTAAGTGGAATCACTGATTACTTTTATTGAGTGACTAGGTGACCCGCGCAAGTTCGTCTGCGTCACATTTACATAAATTCTCTGCTGCTTTTGGTCGTAGCGTGATGTCATATAGCTAATAGCTATCCTCGATAAATGGGTTAGCCAACACTAAAATAATTTTTCAATTCGAACCAGTAGTTCCTAAGATTAGCGCGTTCAACCAAACAAACTCTTCAGCTTTATTAGTAAAGATTTGGAGACTGCCCATACCCACTATACCCAGAGAATAATTTTCTATGTAGATGGATAGAATACTTCAGTGTACGTCATACATGTAACGGTCGCTTTGACAGTATAAAAAATTTAGTCCTCCGGGACTTTAGTTTCGAACTTGACCTAGTCAAATTTTGGTCCTAAGATTCGCAAGTCTGCAACCGTCTTCTATAACAAAAAAAAATAGAATTTTGTAAATCGGTCCACAATGAGCAGAGGAATCGGTGAACATACAAAAAAAAAAAACATATATATAACCGAACATAGAACCTCCTCCTTTTTGAAGAAGTCCACATATAACCCGTTTGCCTTCAAATCAAGAGTGAACAGGCATCTTCTGGGCACGCTCGCTCCATCATAGACCTCATCTATCGCTTTCCATCAGGCGTGATTGTGGTCAAGAGCAAGGCCATTCCTAAATAAAAAAATAAAAAAGTCGGTTTATTAAACAAATGTTAGTTAATATTTAGGTTATTTATGTACACAAAAAAACATACATAATTATATTGTTATTGACTTTTAAATAAATATATGTGTGCCAACTTTCCTTCATCGTCGTGGTAGAAAATTATCTTGCCCATATCCCAATTTAGGGTGGGCCACCTTCTTTTAAATTTGTTGTAGGCTACCATGTCTTTTTGTTTCGTACTTCCCTTTCGCAACTTGTCATCTCAGCAATCACCCCCTTTCCAAACATATAATATGTCATCTTTTACACAATTCACCCGTCGTTTATTTGGCCTTCCCAATCTTACGGAGTTTGCAATTTTCCGGTGACATAGGTGAAATAGCCATCCAAACTAACAGAGCTATATTATAAAATAATAAAAAAACCCGGCCAAGTGCGAGTCGGAAAAGACTCGCCCACCGAGGGTTTCGTAAAAATTTGTAGGTACATATTACTTTAAATAAAGACTATATTTTTTATGATTTAATTACATATGTATAGTTTTCAGATTTTTTCCTATAAGTAATTGTAGTTTAAGATGGTATGGTGGGGCCGACCTTAACAATTACGATAATTCAGGAAAAACGATTTTTTTTCAGCCTAGGGTAACTTAGGAACAGTCACATTCATAGTTCCAGGACAACGGGAAATACCCCATTTTGATTCCCTTGAGTGTCGTAATATAAGTTTCTAGCGACATAAATAGCCGTATCTTTTTTTAACGCTAACTTAGAAGTTTGATTTCTTTCACAGCTTCAAGGGACTGTGAGATTTGAGTATATGGTTTTAATTTCAACTCGCTATCTTCACGCGTTCCCGAGATAAAGGGTTTTGCCAGACAGACGGACGGACGGACAACAAAGTGACCCTATAAGGGTTCCATTTTTTTCTTTTGAGTTACGGAACCTTAAAAACTGAAAACGTGTTTCGAGTTAAGCTTTGGCACAAATGGTAACTGCTCAAGCTGGCTGGATCATAAGCGCAATTTTATGTATTTATGTAAAAAGATGTGTGTAAAGTGTTTGGGAGTCAAGGAGAGAACAGAATATAATAACTATATACGTCTCCATATTATTATCTATAGGCTCTGTAAAGGTTTGTCACACTACGCGAGATTATAGGCGCCCAGATTTAATATTGATATATTCATTGCACTGTTTTCTAATTTTGCTGACAATAAATAATTAGTAATTTTATTAAATGAAGGATATCTAAGAGATTTTTGGGGCATTCTTCTCCCATTCCAAACGTAATGCCAGTGTGGAACCACTTCACAAGGCATGTGTTACCTCTTTCCTCCCTCCGAATTGCCTGTGGGCCTACGCTATCATCTGCTGGGGTGGAGGAATTTGGTCGAAAGAGCCACCGCAGCCTTGGAACACAAAGGGCACTCATTAGGAGGAACACGAATGGGTTTTAGTCAGTAAGAGTCTGACACTCCCTCCTGTTTCACCCAGAGCGTGAGGAGTCATTTGATGATTTCCCATCCTTAAAAAAAGCACCTTTCGAAATTAAACGAGGCTAATGATATAGCTGTACAGGTTTCTAAATCCTGGTTTAATTTGAGTTCATCAACACGAAAGAAGTAGAATAAGGATATCTAGGCTCGTTAGTAATTACAATCTTACTGGGCCTAATAAGCCTGATATTTCTCATCATCAAATGCCCACAATGCAAAGCCTAAACAACTGATTCTTAGATCATACAATTTCAAACACGTGTCCTCACGTAACTTAGAGGTGCAAAAGATTTTTGAAAATTCATACCCTTATGGTGTTAGGTGGTAATGAGAGGATACCTATATACAATCATCATCATCATCATCTGCCTAGCCTTTTCCCAACTATATTGGGGTCGGCTTCCAATCAAAGCGGATTCAGCTGATTTACGTGAAGTGGCTGCCTACCAGACCTCCACAACCCATTAACTGGGTAACACGGTACTTCTTGGCAAGACTGGAGTCACGATTTACTGGCTTATGACTATCCATAACGACTGCCAAAGATCTACAAATGACAGCCGGGACCAACGGCTTAACGTGCTTTCCGAGGCACGGAGGAAACTCGGTATGTTAAGATGGTCACCCATCCACAGACCAACCTTGGCAAGCGTTGCTTAACCTTAAAGATCGACCCGTGCGGTTGTTATTATCTAGCCACGAGCTCCTTCAAATAAATTGAGGTCGAAGACTCAAAAAAGTGCCAAATTTTTTATGAACAACTTTTACTACGGAATCATCACAGAAATCGCGATAAAAAAAAGCAATATCTCCTGCTTTTATTCTGTTACACGCTGTTGAAGTTCATCGCGCGATTTGTATTTTCAAAATGAGTGGTCGAAAAGGTAGACAGACGTAAAGAAGTTGAAAGAACTTCCATATCTGACAGCGGATTCCTAAAAGAATCAACGTTTGATCAAAGGTACGTGTAGGCGCGTCCTTACTCTTCACCCGTAAGTGGTATTTTGCTTATACTTTGAAGCCTTTGTGTCAAAGTGCGTAACAATGTCAAGCAGTTTTTGCTTATAACATCAGCGTTGCGTGTGACAGTTCACAAATAAGATACGGGCTCGCTGGGAAAAGTTCGCGATTTTTCACATTTTTTCCCCACGTTCATATAACTTTAATAGATATCGCTGATGATAAAAGATGAAAGCATTCTCTTTTACGTTTTTAAGGTATATTTTTTGGGAAATTTTCCACAGAGAAGGGAGAAAAATACTTCAAAACACCGCTGTGTTTTAATCTCTCTACTAAAAAGATGTAAGTACGACACAGAGCGATCAGCTTGATCACTCACAACCCTATCGATCTGAGAGAATTTAGTAATGAGTCACCGTTATCAGTAATAAAGATCTTACTTTGCCTAAAGATTCCTGTAGCTGCTGTGCCAATTTAGTGACTCACTAACTCCAGCTTAAATTGCTAACAGTTCACCAGTTCTTTTCCTACTTCGTAATTGCTTTTTTAGGGTTTCGTACCCATAGGATAACCAACGGAACCCTATTACTAAGCCTCCGCTGTCCGTCCGTCTGTCTGTCAGCGGGCTGTAACTCAAGACAGGTAGGTAGGGAGGTAGGTAGACAGCTGAAATTTTCAGTGTGTATTTCTGATGCCGCTATAACAACAAATAATAAAAATTAAGGTTTATGGTACGAAACCCTTCGTGTGAGAGTCCGACTCACACTTGGCCAGTTTTTTAATTAATTTAGTTGCAATATCCAAGACATTTCAATAGCTTCGTCGAAATTTTTCGAGCTTCATTGTCTCGGCGTTTTTCTGGTGGTTGCCACTGTTGGTATTGGATTGGAAATTCTCTTGGATGTCCTCCGCCCTGAGAAAACGGGGCTCTGCTAACTGCCACAAAATACCTCATGTTCCCTCGAAAACTTGCATCGCGGATTACGGCAGCACTTAAGCCATCTTGAACGCAGACCCCGACTGGTGCTGCTTCTGCGGGCGTGGTTAACAGCACCGACAGCTTCTTTGACAAGCAGTTACGAAGATGTTCAAGCAAGGAAGCCTCAATCAGTGCATCACACCTTGACACAAACTATCGCTGGTAGGATCTGGTGTAGTCCTTGACACGACTAGCGTGCAGGCCAGTTGTGTTGTGTTATGTTGTGTTGTAATCTGATCGATTTGTGCCGGCATGTGGTTGTACTACGGAAATCGTTTGATGGATATTATTTTAAAATAGTATTAAAAATGTTTCGCTTGTGACTGCAAGTACAATGAGCCAATAGTTTAATGAAATATTTGTTACCGAGTGTCTAAAGGTGCGGAGAGAAATTACATGAAGCTTTATCAATGGGATCAATATTGATGAAGAATATAATAACCATCTTACACTTTAGGGCAAAAATAATATGTCTGCGTACAGGAAGGAGGAGAATGACTCATCAAGATTATTAGAACAGTTTTTAAAAATCTTGATGAGTATAGAAGGACCAGAGCCAGTCTGAAAGGACCAACCTAGTTTTTTCGGTACTACTATTCAACTAAACTAGAAATGAAAAGAAAAACATACCAGGGTCTCTTTTTATTACGATATTAAAGTCATTTGTCCTGGTATCTTCCTATATCAAATTTTTTATTTTCGTCCATTTAAATAACCAAATGTGGAAACTTAATGGTGATATGATCTTATTTACTAGAAATACTAGGAATTGTGGGAATTACTTACTTACTATTAAGATACTACCTTCTTTCATTTTCTTCGTAGAATTGTAACGGTTAGAAAGAAGGAAACATACAATTTTCTATTTTAGACAGCACGTCGAGAAGTTACGTAGAGCATTATGTACGTCCTTAGTATTTAAATAATAAAGAACATGCATCGCACTCTGAATAGAACAAGTTGCACAAAACTGAAAATGGTATTGTATTATTCACATCTGCTGAAAAAAATGTTGTTTGAGAACCAAAATCGTAAAAGTTATCATTGTAACCGTTACATGTTATGAATTCATCGAAAAATCGAGACTCAGTTTCAAATTGAGAACAATAGAATGAACCGTTGCTTCCACACGCTAGCGGATTATCATAATACAGAATAACACTGGCAGCTATTATATTTTGTACGCGTTTGCTTTTCAAATACATAATTTTAAGACCAAGATACCAATTTGCCTAGCCCTTTTCCCGACCAGGGGCGTATCTACCACCTTATCAGCCGTCTCAAAGATACGGGGCCTCTGGACTACAAGGGCGCCAAAATGCACCAAGCTATACATTTATTCCTGCTATCTCCTTCGGAGCCTGCTAAGACCCTTTTTTTGTTTAAAAAAACAATACCCTAAAAACGGGGACCCCATAAATGTTTGATACAGGGCCCCTTTGAGACTAGCTACGCCACTATTCTCAACTACGTTGAGGTCGGCTTCCAACGTGTGCAGCTGAGTACCAGTATTTAACATGGAACGACTGCCTACCTGACCTCCACAACCCTGTAACTAGGTAAGAGGACATCCATTGTCAAGACCAGGGTCAGATTTTCGGACTTCTGACTACCCCAAACGACTGTCAAAGATCTACAAATGACAGTCATGACCAATAGCTTTTTATGCTTTCCGAGGGACGGAAGAGTCTCGGTATGAAAACGATGGTCACCCATCCTCGGAAGGACCAGGGCAAGCGTTGCTTACCTATCAATTGACCCAAGCGGGTTGTATTACTTAGCCACGAGCACCCACGAGTGAATCCTCAACCTCATCATAGTTTGAAGACCGTTGGAGGCAAAAATGAGGTTTTAATTAGAGTCCATTCTCCCACAGTACAGTTTCGGAATTCAAAGTTCTCGTGAAAATGTATCACAAAAAACCGCGAAACAGTCACTTAATGGATCTATGAGTAAAAACTGGGGCATGTCGAGTGCAGAACTGCGTACCTACAATCCACATTCATTTCATATCGGTCACCAGTTGTATGTTATTATGAACACTTGACCCCATTATGTGGCAAATTTTCATTCAGAATTTATTTTTAGAGGTTAATTTGCATCGCGATAGCAGCAACTAGTAACAGCTAACGGCCTTTTTTACGAGGTTTTTGTAGTTCTATTTTTTGTTAAATTACTTTTTTTTTATACACCTTAATCCGTAATGGACCATGTGTTATTTATACAGCAATATATTGTCTGCTAACTTAATTAAACATCGTAATTTTTCGTCTGTTTTTCCGGACGTGTTTCCCGCCTTCAAATAAAAGGGCAGCTATTATTGGTCGCTCGAATTTGGTCCTGGTCCTTAGGGACAAGAGAATTGAGAGCTTCCAGTTCATACATACATCATTAGCTACCTAGAGACAGATTAATCAGCTGCGTGATCGGTACTGTGAAGGTTAACTGTGGAAGGGCAACCAGACGTACGTAGTCGTGGGCGTGTAACGTGTACTTCAGTGGAACTTAGACCCACGTTGTCAAACAAATGAACCCACGCAGCTAAAATGCGCTGCGTGGCCGTGGATAGCGTGCACCGCGGTGGGTTCGCGGTTTTATACTCCTGGCTGGTTTAAACCCTTCTCATCAGAATTTAGGAGAAGGAATTATTAGTCACAGACTGACAGCCGATAGGTGATAGTTTTTACATGATATTATAGAAGTTTTACTTATACAACGTGTAACAGAATAAAATTAATATCTGAAAAGGGGTTCATTGCAGTCATATTATGAATAACTTTTACTATGGGACCAAACGAAAAAAAAAAAAAATCAACTGTTCAGTATATTTTCATAAGTTATGCGCACGTAAATGTATGGATGCAGTTGTTTCTTTTTCGCGTTTTCACAGATACAGAAATACGTGTATAATTCTGAAAGTAGAAACTGAAACCTTTACGTTATTTATTCTCGAAATAAACGCGTAGGACATAAATCACATGGACCAGGTCTTAACCTAATGACTACGACATGTGTCGTTTTAACCAGCGCACCAGAAATCGATGAGTGATGACACAAGATCGTACTACCAATAATGTGTACCACAGGTACACCATTAGTGTCTCGTATTATACAATACATTCTGTGGAAATATATAGGGTTGGCAGGCGTCCGAAAAAGGCACTTGTCTCACCGCCGCGCCGACGAGGAAGCTATTAGCTTTCGACTATTTGGTCGCTGGGCAAAAAATATAAATCTCGAGTTAAAGAGACATTTACATTTATAATCGATAGCTGGCTGTTCATACTGCCAGCGACCCGCTCTTATCACTAGTTGATCGCAGCGACCAGAGCTATCAAAGATTGTATTCGCTCAGCGACACTCGCTCGTCGATGCTCGCTTCACGGTCAGAATTCAGCAACCGGCGTTAATTTCTACCTATATTGCGGGCTATAGCGAGTATTGCCATTCGGCAAAACTATCGAAACTATTCACTCGCTTTGGCAGTAGAGCGTGGTTTTAAGAACCAAAGAAAATATGAGTATTACTCAGATTACAACGGATTCCTAAACTATATATAATTAGGCTAGTATGTCCGGTTTTATGACTTGGCAACCCTATGAGTAAGGGCAATGTTTATTTTTCAAATAAGGCGAGGTAAAGTACCGTGTTTTTGGGCCTTTATCGGTCAGGTTTCGCACTCTGTTGGTGGTCGAACGTGATATTTTTGTGAATTTATTCGTGAGGCCAAACTGTGGCGTTTTAAATGGTGTTTGTTGAACTTCGCGTTCATTGCCCTTTCGTAGATCCGTAAGTAGCAGGTTGCTTGTGACTTATCTATATGAATACAGGTAGGTAGCTGTTACAACTGCGTAGTACAGTCCTTAATGTGTGTTTTGCGAAGCAAAATACAGGGTGAATTTTAAAGTGTGCTTTCAGGGCCAAATTCGAAACTTTAAGGAATATCGAAAAACACTGAAATGAAGACTACTTTGAGCGAGTCCGATTTTGAGGCAAAAGAAGTGTATAACTGGATTTTTGAAAAAATCGTTGATCATATCCAGGTATCGAACCGGTTGATTTTGATAAAAAAAAACCGGCCAAGTGCGAGTAGGACTCACCAACGAGGAGGGTTCCGTACAAATTTGTAGCTACAAATTACTTAAAATAAAGTAATTACAAATACAAATGCACAAATAAACAGCTACAAATTACAAACTAAAAATTTGTTGCCTCTATATTTTTTATGATTTAGTTACAAATGTATAGTTTTCCGACTTTTCACTATACTTGTTGTATAAGACGGTATCCACTTGCCAAATTTCATATTTCTAGGTCAACGAGAAATATCCATTATTAATTAGCAAACATAAGGTTACAGATGGATCTTTGAGTATAAGTGCTTTAATTTTGACCCATCTATATCTATACTAATATATAAACCTGAAGAGATTGTTTGCTTGAACGCGCTAACTTCAAGAACTACTGGTCCGATTTGAAAAATTCTTTCAGTGTTAGATAGCCCATTTATCGAGGAAAATATATCATCACGCTAAGATCAATTTGAGCAGAGCAGACGAAGTTGCGCGGGTCAACTAGTTGAATTTATAAGTCCAGATTTTATGGTTTTCCTTCCATTTAATTTATCAAGTTTCTTGGAGACATTTCATCTTTATAATTGACCCTATCGATTATGCAATAAAAGTACAGGGTGTGATTTTTAAAGATTTTAGTCATTCCGATTCCCGGGTGTGGCAAGTGAATTTTCAAAAATCTTTTTATGCAGTTCTTTCCTTTCAAAAGTAAAGGAATATTTTCTTTCATTAAATTTGCTTTCTACACATTAAGAGTACTTTCCCTTCAGGTGGCATTACAAAATTACACCCTGTATAATCAGAATCAGTTAGTATCTATAAAACGAATCAATGAGCAATTTGTTAACATGAGAACACACATTTGTTAACAAATGACGTACAAAAACGGAAATTTCACTCAAATATTTTCACAGTGAAACATACTTGGCTTTCTTCCTAAACGTTTTTAAGTAATTTCTGTATTAGTCAACGCTTGCATATTTGTATGAGTCACATATTAAGATGAAATGTGATTGTCATTTTTTGTTTTGTTCTTGTGTTACGCTAAATGGCTTCCATTAATTACTTTATATATTGTGTTGCTGCCACTACCATATGTCATGAAAATATTCATTTTGAGTAAACGCATAACTTTGGTGAATAGGGAAAATACATGAAAAAATTATTTATTATCCATACAGTTTTGAAAGAAGCCATGAAGTACCGTGTTACCCAGTTAATGGGTTGAGGAGGTCTGGTATTCAGATAAATATAGCTTGACTGGAAGCCGACCCCAATATATTTGAGAAAAGGCTAGGCAGATGATGAGTTTTTCTAAAGATATACAAAAATATAGTACTAACAGTGAAAATAGAATCAAAATTGCTCCAAAAACAAACGAGATATAATTATTTGAAACAAACATATCTGTCCCTCTCGCGAAAACGCTGTTTTCTATGTCAGCTGTATAGATCTCATGGACTTTGACGACAAAGTTCATATCGGACTTCTCTTTCTAATTGTAATCTTTGAAGCTTTATAACTTCACTGCTGATAAAGGTATTTAGAAAATAATTTCACGATTGTTTACTAGAGCTAATAAGTATTTCATTTTTCAAATAAAAAAATTGCATGCATGTTCTCTATTGCGGTGCATTCATGAGTCACTCGTAAAACCGACTCGTATAGTGCCTCCTGCAAATAGTAGAGCGGTATTTACCAATGAAACTGAACGCGATCAGTGCATCTAAACTGCGTTCAAGAGCTGTCAGTGTCAATATTCCACAGAAAATAATGAAACTAACAGCTCGTAAACGTGATTTATGTGCTGATCGCGATCAGTTTTGAAATCCGCCCTAAGAAGGCAATTTTTGAGCACAATAAAAATTCTGAAGTACGTTCCACATTCCCACAGGCTTAGCCGTTAGAAAAATCTAGTTTAGAATAAACATAAATATATCTAGTTACATCTTTTAACCTGCTCAAAAACTACTTATTTATTTTTTAAGTATTTATTCAAGAAAACTATGATAGATAAAATACACGTACTCGTATCTTCTGCCAAACTGCTGTACAGTGTCTCGGCAGTGTTCTCGTGGAAACAATTTTAGAATATCCAAGTATTTATTGTATATAATATAAACTAGTCAGTTTATATTATGGTAAACTTGGATGCAAAGTCGAAACTTGAAACTGGTCCTTCGAAATCTGCTCTTCAAACTCAAAAGACCATACAAAAAACTAGAAGCTTGAATGAATAGTACACTCAAGAGGGAAAAACTCTACTTATGTATAATATGTTCTGTTCTTGAGAACTTTCACATAAAAACACCTGGTTTCTGCCGCCAGTGGAAATTACCCTTAATTCCTCTAATGGCTGTTCTGCGTGCACTTAAACTATTGCCTATAATTTGCCTTTCATCAAGTTTTTCCTCGTGAAGGTGATTTCTTATTTTAATTTGCTTCGTGAATCAATACTTTTAATACCAATGCCACCACAAGGAGGATCAATGACCGGGGGAGAATGTCACTTGTCAATGAAATTCTACCTATCAGCTATTTTCGGAAACCCGAGAACTATCAAGCTCTAAAAATCTATAGATTTTGTCCCATTTCGCGTACAATTCATGAGTTTCTCTTCAAAAGTGGGCGCAAAAATTAGGGCGAATCCGGATTCACCTAAAAGTCGCATACTGTTAGATTTTAGATTTTTTAATAATCACTTTGTCTAGATTCTCCGTTGAAGGCCACGGTAGTGAACTGGAAGCGAGGGGTACTTACAGCACCGGTAGATGTGACGACTCATGGGACAGGCCTATGACCAGTAGTCAACGTCTTTATTTTGGGTCATTTGATGATGGTGATACTTTGTTTCAAATAATTTTGGCTCAAACTACCTTTTTTTTAATGACGCCTTCCTCTGTGGGCGGAGCGGAAGGGAGTGTCAGACTCTTACTGACTAAAACCCATCCGTGTTCCTCCTAATGCCCTTTGCATTCCAAGGTACGGTGCCTCTTTCAAACAAATTCCGCAACTGGCTCAATCAATCTTTATCCGATAAACTAGATTAAACATCTCTAGTAACTGGAATTACTAAGAACTTCAAAGGTAAGGTTTCGAATAACTTTAATTCAAAAGTTTCTTTAAGATTTATTTATTTGAACACTGATATTTAAGTGTCGGTAGGTATCTTGTTGTGATTACAAAATTCCGAAGTAGAATTAATTAATGAAAATTCAGCGAAACCTACTTCAAGTTGATTTCGATTATTCGATAGCCAAAGTTCATCTTCATTGTTTTTCCTAGTTAAAACCACCTAAATTCAACGAACCTAAATGCTTTTCGATAGTGACCTTTCGGTTGTGTCGAACAACTCTCATTACGAATCTCCAAGGTAACAGAAAGTTAAAAAAGTACCAAAAGATTTAATTGGAAATTGATCCCCTAAATCCAGAACAATTTTCAAACAAACTTTGAAAATTGCCGTGTTAAATATAACAAAACGAAACAATGTAAAACTTGAACAGACGTACAAAACCGCAAAATTTGAAGCATTTCTAAATAAAATAAACGTTTAATCAACTCACCTCTTTGTATGGCGGCGAGGCTAACAATCCGTCAGAGGGTACACAGAACTACGAAGAAAAAGCACTAAGTTTTTGGATACGCGACACTCGCGGGCGGTCTCGGACAGGTCACGTTGGCAACTGACTGGAGTGTGCACACTGCAATGTGCAGAGGTCCTGCACTACGGCTCCGTTACTACACCAGACTGGCGACCAGACACATAAATTCAACAACCTTCGCGGTACCATCGCCCGTGGAAATTATGTAAATGTCTGTCTCACTGCGCTAATGTAGGAAAATATCACTTTTGTTTTTCGTTTTTTGAATTGTTTTGTTTTACGTATTTTTTTTGTGAGTTATGCATTAACAGTTGTTTTAATTTATTTCGTGAGTTTAAGAGTTTGTTGATGTATGAATAATAAGAATTTAACAGATGCATCATCATTTAAAAAAGAACAATCTATTTACGCAATAATAGATATTTCTATTTTTACTTTTATTATTTTGTCTCCAGAAAAAACTATCTTAAAAAGTTTTTTATTGTAATTATAATGTTAGCGCTCAGGTAGCTAGCGCGTTTCGTATGAACTATTATCAAAATTTAATTATTGACGACGTAAGTTAAAAGGGCTTGTAATTAAAATAAAAGCTTTATAATTAAGTTTACGAACAATTTTATGTTATTTGTTGTTCTTTCACGTAGAATAGAAAGCTTTACGCATCGCTCACTGTTACTAAATGTCAAACTAATTAAAAATGATTACGTTCTCTGAAAAACATAGTTTAGATTTATTTAGTTTTTTTTTATTTACTAAATAAGTTGGTTACGCTTTTATTCGTATGTAACTATGTAATTGGATTTTAAAAATTCCTCGAAAAATTAAGAAATAGTATCTACCTCAACCGAACTTTGGGTTTCTTAAAGTCAAGAATAAATAGGGTACTTCTAGGCTAGTGTATTCCATCGTCTACCACATCGTCGTTTTCCACCCGGTGAGAATGACCAAACGGATAATAAATATATCTAAAACAAGTCACTGAACCAGCATAATTCGAACGTCAAAATTTCATAAACAAAACCCCCCAAACAGTCTGCTCGCACAATGTAACAGTATAACTGCCGCATCCACAACTCCACTCACTTCCTTCCCACTCCTTGCCGGCTGCACTGTGCAGACGGGTTGCACTGTATTCGATCGGTGCAAGACAAAGCGATGTCAATGTCCCGACGAGCGACGAGCGACGAGCGACGAACGGCGGCGAGCGATGACCGCGCGCCGGAAACGATCCAGGTAGCATACCAGTACCACACGATGACACGACGGCAAAGTTTCAAAATGTACCGACAGCACCGAAAGTTAGGCGCGTAGTGCTTTTACTCTAAAAATGTTATAAGGATAGAGATGGTGTGGTCGATCTTCTTCATGGTTAGAATGCTAGTGGTGCTTACAGTATCTATGTAGCATACCACCCGCCGCCGCCGGGAAAAAGTTTCAAAATGTAAAGGAGCGAAAGTTAGGCGAGTTGTGTTTTTGCTCTAAAAATGTTTAAGGGTCATTAATAGAATCTTTTCAAGACGAATTTGGTACCTATAGCATATTCGAGCAAAAAGCGTGACGTGAAAATAGTATAATGAGGTCTTCCAGTCTATCCAAAGGAGACCTTTGGATGGCCTGGATATTGATTGATATTGCTGTCAGCGAAAAGACCGCCCTTGTTGCCAACATCCCATAGAACTAAGTTTGTTTCAAAGATATGCGAAAATCTCGAGATTAAAAGTCCTATTTCCTAATTCCGGACATTGTCTACTAGTGTGCCAAGTTTCTTCGAATCCGTTCAGCTTTTTAGACGTGAGGAGTCGCTAACAAACAACTTCACACTTATAATATTTGATCTGGTGCATATTATCTATACCAAATATTATAATCGGTATTCGTAAGTATAACAACACAGGACCATGACTTCCTAAGAGAATTTTAGATAGGTTGCAGAAACCACGCACCAATTCATTAAAAAGTTTGAATTCGTTTTCAGAACTATTCAAAATTCAAATAAGCTACCAACATTCAGAATAGCACAAAAACAATTGCTCATCCTCAACGGCTTGACTGGTCAATGCCAACAATGTGTCAGCAACGAAGATGTCCATCCAGCCAGTAATCATTTTAATTTCACTGTTTTTTCATCGATCTATTTTACTCGAACAACTTGTAGAAGAGGCGTAACAGGTAGAAAAAATATGTTTCCAAACGTCAGCTTGGATTAAGAACATGACCGTCTGAACAGAATGGCGAGCTTGCTTGGAATGTTAACTCGATTCGAATAATAACAATAATATGTGGGGAAAAACTTAGTAATTTGATTATATTTTCTAGAAGATTTTAGTGTAATTTGAATAATTAATAGGAGGATGACATGGTTAGAAAGGAAGTGACTGAAAAAACGGCAAATATTAAGCTGAGATAAAATGGAACAGGGACAGGAGGATTTTACTATAAAATATATTTAAATATATATTTTTAATTGTAGTTGCGTAAGAGCATGTTTAATAATGCACTATTTGCAACATACGAGTTAACGTCGTTTGTCTCTGGTCCTCGTGCACACAAACCTCAAAAAAAACCACAAACAAGGACCGAATATTTTCACGTGCTTTTGACAGATGTCAGCTACCATCTTTTATGAGCCAATTTTGTCAGCGCTGATATATTTTACGAGTACAACCCAAAACCGAATTTATTAGATTTTTCGCACTTTGCAAAAAAATACTTATACAATACGAAGGAGAATGGAGCTGAAAGATAAAGTATTGAAATTGACAACTTGCTTACTTCACGTGTGCGCTTATTTACTGCGATTTAACGTTTGTCAAATGATTTTTTCCCAGGAAATAATTTCTACGATTTAGTTCATGTTGCTTGAGAAAATGGTAGGCACTTATTTTATTTTTATTTTCTTTTCGCCATTTCTATCGTTCATACCTTTTCATTCCGAGACACGACCAGAACATACCTGAAACAGAATAAAATGGCATTTTTACTTATGGACAATGTCAATTCAGATATCGATACAAAATAGAAATCTATTAACTAGGTGCACCAGAAGGTATGCATTTCAGGGAGATAATTCAAATACACTCCGCGAAATTTAAATTAGAATTAAATATCCTTCAACATTTAAGTACAATGTATTTATGTACTCGTAAGTACTGTGGTTCTGCAAAATAAATAACTATCAACACAGAATCTACCTATAACGCCAATAATATACAAATCGATCACCTATTTATTTACAATCCAGTGCCACAGAGTCAACCACCTCAAAGATATAAAAGTAAGCACACAATTCCACGACAAAGCCCGAAGTTCCCCGAAGTCGCCCGAAGGGTCTCAAGACTCGGAGTGGATGGCTCGTGTTGGATGGTTGGTGTTCAATATCCTATCCATCCCGAATGATCCCCAGGGGGTCGCCAAATGGAATACTGCTACTTGCTACTGTTATAGAGGGGGACCTGTTTATTTTCGATCTGGGGAGGTTTACCTTGGAATTTTACTGAAAATTCAGTATTGGGGGGGAAAAGTTGTCGATGTATTTATTACGGGATCGGTAAGTGGTTAAATCAAGCGGATATTTACAATATTTTTAGGAGGTTAATGTTTTGTTATGTTTATTGTATGTCTATTCTTTTGGCACACCCTGTAACCATAAAACGCGGTCTCATTAGATGTCTTGATGACCATAGTGAAAAAGGCTTTATGAAATTCAAACATGAAACGCGACTTAAAACGCGCAAATCCCGTTTTTTCCATTCCCGTAGGCATTTCGGGAAATCCTCTTAGTGCTCCACTACACTCCCTAAGGAACCTTTTTTTATTTTTTAAGGATGGGAAATCATCAAATGACTCCTTCCGCTCTGGGCGGAGCGGAAGGGAGTGTCAGACTATTACTGACTAAAACCCTTCCGTGTTCCTCCTAGAGCCCTTTGCATTTCAGGACTACGGTGCCTCTTTCGAACAAAGTCCGCAGCCCCAGCTCCCCAAGGAACCTACATGCATTTTCTTTCTACGACCAGTAGTTTCTGTGCGTTGTCTGTCAGTTACTCACCCAATAACGGAAGAATTTTATAGATTAGGATTGATGCTTATTCCATACCTACTATTAGAAACGTTACTTGCCGTAGATACTGCAGACTATCCACCTTGACCTTACATCAACCACAAAACAAAATCGGTTACCATAGCAACGTTCAAACAAACCAAACTACGCTATCAACAGTTGCCATGGTAACCAGAAATAGAAGGTCTAATAAAATCTAGAGCCGTGTGTCCCAGACCGCTCACCTAACCTTGTACATTCAACGCTTACCTACCTAAATATCGGTGTCTGTATAGCAGTACCTACGTATCTATGAAACTTCGCCCTGACACCGATATAGAATAACGAAACATAACCAAGACCGATTTGCAGTGGCAGGGCTGCTGCAGTGATGACTTATTACTGCATTTATTTATTTATTTATTTAGGTACGTCCTAAGATTCTCCTTCACAGCTTAAACAGTTAGGTACTAACAGCTGGACTGGCTTAGACTGGAAGTCTACCCCGTAATAGCTTACCTACCTAAATATCGGTGTCTGTATAGCAGTATCTATGAAACTTCGCCCTGACACCGATATAGAATAACGAAACGTAACCAAGACCGATTTGCAGTGGCAGGGCTGGTGCAGTGTGACTTATTACTGCATTTTTATTATCTAGATATATTCTTAGATTCTTTTTCCAAGCTTAAACGTTAATATTCAGCAGAATTAGCTATGATAGGCGTCAGATAAATGTGCAATAACGGCCATTGACCCACATACATTTATTGAATTTTAATAAAGACAAAGCTGTCTTGAAACGACTTCTATCGTGATCCTTTATGTTCTCTAGTATGAAAAACGGTTCATAATTTATTGTTCGGGTATCTTCGAAGGGATATTAGGAAAAGTAGTACTTTATTGCAAGTTTATCTGGCGCCTACCATAGACTGACCCTAAATTATGTTCTAAGATTCATCATCCCAGGTAATACATTTATGTCGTTCAAAAGTTTTTCGTCTAATTTGAATAAATCGATTTCGATACGTCATTTTACAAGACATAAAAAAGCTTATTGAATTGTAGATGCAATTAATTTTGAGTTTACGATGAAGCAAGCAGTTTGAAAAATGGACGAGAGCTAAAACTGAACCCGGTTTAGACCTGAGTTCGTTATTCTATAACGGTTAAAAAAATTTGGTGTTCCGCACCTAATTTTCCACCTTGTGTATCCGATCCAAGGTACAAAGGCTTTTCAAAAGTATAAAGTTTTTAACCAGTCAGGCTTCGCAAAATTAAAAAAAAAAAAATACAGTAAGGCAGTAGATAGTTTTCCCAAAAGAGACTTACGGAGACTGAATGACAAAACCAATGCAACGTAAAAAAATCTCGAAATTTTAAAACAATTGCATTATACTTCAACATTTTAATTTAACACAATCTGTGATCCGTGATACAAAACGCGCATAACGTCAGGAGTATAAAATTTAATCAATTATCGCGATATAATCCGTTAATGTAATTGGTTTCATTTTGCTCAACAGAGAGCGGATTTCCTCGAAAAATGGGGGATTTTTTTTTAAATACTCGACGTTATAAAGTATCTATTTATTTAAAAAGGGATATAGTAGGACATGATATAATATACCCAAATAATTTGTACATCATTTCATAGTAAAAAAAATTGTCTTGTCTTTTGCTCTAACATTTTCTAGTTATATACCATCAGCATACCACTATACAAAAATGTAGTCTATTTCTTAAAAAAAACTTCAATTATTTAATTTACTGAAAATCTGAGTAGAATAAACGTCTAGAAACAATTCAAATTTCTTATTGATCCAAGTTAAGCTCAACTAAAAAAGATTTTTGATAATCCATCTCTGTAATATTAGCCGATGGGCACACTTCATGTAACATTATAACTAAAAAAAAAAACAGTAACCATAGAAAACTCGAGCGCATTGAACGTAGCAGCCCTAAGTTCCACATTCGTACAAAGTCTAAAATTACACTTGATTAAATAAAAACGTGCATTGTCCCCATTTAAACTTTAAACGTGACATAAATAATAGAAACAGTGTTATACACGTTATAATAATAACACCTACATTTTATTTGACAATGGTTTTACTCGTCAACAAACACTTTTCTTTGGTATCTACAACCTATTATCCCGAACACCTAAGGAATACAATTCTCTCAGAAAGATAGAAAAATAGCACCATTGGAAGGCCTCCCACAAAGGTGGACCGATGTCTAGGTGACGGCCGCAGGAATCAATTGGTTGCGAGACGCACAGGACCGGTCGACGTGGCGATACTTGAAGGAAGCCTACGTTTAGTTCAATACATTCATAGTGTAGCTATGGAGTAGAATTCCCTGCCGGAGTCTATGATTTCTGATAGCTACAACCTGGGAGTCTTTAAGTCAAGAGTGAATAGGTTACTTCTAGGCAAGCGTGCTCCATCTTCGACCACATCATCGCTTCACCAGGTGAGATAGTGGTCAAAAGGAAATGATGACGATGATAATACAATCAGGGCTAACATAAGAATGAAATCTGTAGCTATAAGCTTAACTTTTCGTAAATCGTAATAAATTGTGGAATGGTGAGGCACCTTTGGTTTAGGCTTATGATATCTTCACTCAGCTGTAATCTCAATTTATTTATCAAAAACGAGTGTCCATCTTCTCTAGTACTCTCCCTTTTTCCTTTGGCGTAGGATCGGTGTTTTAATTATTCGCCACGAACATTGTTAACTTGGCTGTTATATTGCTCTCGCCATTGGCCACAAAACTCTACTCTCCCGACCTTTTTTTATGGTCGATTGTGCTATACCATCCTCGGTGCGTCTTTGACTTGCAATACAAAGGCCCAAAAAAAAAATTAGACACAAAATTGAAATATTGTTAAAGCCGCCTGGAATATTAATGGTTTCATCCATATATTCATGACTGTCATGTCGAATTCAATTGGTTTTACACCACGCCGACATCCGGCCGTTTGTCACGCCGTTAAATCATCGGCTGTTCCGGCAGCTGGTGTGACTACTGTCACGTCGTCACGCATTATATGTTACGTCGTGATGGCTAGTTACCCTAGAATAGTTCATAGTTGCGGTCGAAACAAGTTCGCTCATACCTAGACAAAACCCAAAAAAAAAATGATGCGTTTGACAACGCCAAGGATAGGCAGAAATGGTGAAACATCGTCAAGAAAATGACTTAACAGGTTGGTTCGCTATACGCACATCAGTTACAAGAAGTTAAGACCACATGTGGTTCATGTCGGTTCATGTGACTGTGATCCGGTTAATGTCGGGGAATCACGACCAGTAGGTAATAAGGTACAACGAGGAGTAGGAAGGCTAGTTAATATATCTTCATTAAAGTTTTCCTAGGTCTGGCAGATGTTTGTCGTGCGGTGATAAAGTGGGTTAAATTGTAAAGGATATTGTTAATTGTAATTGAGAACATGGCCAGTTGACCAGTCAAAACGGACTGAAGGATCAAAAGTTCAACAAGGACTGAAATACTAGCGCGTAAAGATCCGCTTTACAGTGTGATAACTGAATTTGTAACAGGATGCGTTGTTAAAAAGTATGGACCAACAATTGATACAGTCACCATAACAAAGGATTTCTAATTAGATCTTCATTAAGAAAGGCTAGAATAAAGTATCACTTAAATTGAAAACGACACACAAAAAGAAGTAACACAAATACGGAAATCCTTTGAAAGAAAAAATAGACAGCTACAAAAGTACAACAAATGATATCAACCATCAAAATGAATTCTCGTCTGAGAGTAACGAGTATCATAATATTTTAGTAGCCACATTCTGTGCCGACGCAACATGTCTCTGTGCTCATAACTTCAAAACTACAGATTGCGTTATTGGAGTCGGTCATAACAAGATTTAGCGAGAAATGGAACAATTCGCGATAGAAGACGTAAATGACTACTGTAGTTCGACGTAAACATTCCTATACGTTATTGTAAGAAGAATCTGTGAATTCTAGCAAATATCAAACAGATCAATTTATACTGGACTGACAACTTTGCGTAGGTTCTCTTACTGCAGGCAGAAAACTGCACAGAGCACGTAAGCGCTCATGTTAGGATGATTAAGAAAGAATTATAACACATTCTTAATATTTCATTTAATTTAAGGAACATAGAATTAATAATTAAAATGTTGTGCCATGTAGCCAGCTGAGATAAAAAGGTCCATATCAGCGACAAATTATGATAAACTTTTCTAAGCAAGAAATACTTTATTGTTTGCCTCTGTGAAGCGAACGCTATTGCAACAATTTTGAGCTTCATTTAAGTAGGTTCGCGATGGAGGATTACTGTGGACTCCCTCTGTCTCATCTATGGGACATAGGTTTTTAAGATAAAAAAGTTAGGTATCCGACTGAGTCAAACCAGGCACGTTGTACGTGTATGCCGTTAAAATCACGAGCAACATCTTATAGAAAATTGTAAAATATAAAAAAAACGAACAACTGATTATTATTTCATGTAAAATAGTGATACAGGTGGACTAAACCATTATTATCAATCCGACCAAAATAAACGAAGAATAAGTCCAATTGAATGTTACGTTACTTTACAACCAAAGAGT
This sequence comes from Lacanobia oleracea, assembly GCA_950371165.1. Classification (NCBI taxonomy): domain Eukaryota; kingdom Metazoa; phylum Arthropoda; class Insecta; order Lepidoptera; family Noctuidae; genus Lacanobia; species Lacanobia oleracea. Next base: position 7,127,022 of record OX493398.1, read on the forward strand.
AACGGATAAGTGTAAACATATTAATTATTCAGTGCAGAAGGATTGGCTGTCGACACCACAAATCGTCGGTCCAGATTTAGCAGCGAGCCAAAATGCATTCCTGAGAGTTTTATGTTGATCTCGTAATTTTATATTAACGATGGATACTTCACTCGATACTACTACGATCCTATGGATGGATCGCAATTTTCTTTAAAAAAATTTAGAGTAAAAGTGTAAAACATGGCCTTTGGAGTTATGGAGTTGGAAATCATTCTCATGAGTATAGAAGTATAGTGCAAAATGGGTTTCAACATAGACGATGAATCACTTTGCTTTGGTCACAGAAAGATAAACAAATGCGTTTGCCCATCAAGTACAACTATCAGCGTTTCAAATGATTAGTATTTACTCAGTGGAACCGGTTTAAATATAAAACTCTCTTGAAACAAAAACATGATCACAAGAGAATCATGTAAACACTTAATTGGCTTCAACGGTTTAACTTTCCTTCATTTCTAGATGAGTTTAAAACTGCAGCTTGTAATGTTAGATAAGGACGCATGTGTCTATGCAATTAAAAGAAACTGTCGAGAAAATGACAAGATGGCAGTAACGCCTTCTATTTTCGAATTCGCATTTTTTTAAATGGGACAAAAGCAAAACCGAGCATGGAGCACCGAATAACTTCGGCATCACTGAGAGTCAATTCCGTCTGTGTGTTCGTGATAATTTTAACTTTGGCTATGACAGCCGAATATTGTGCTCACCGAGATTGTTACTACGAATATCATAAGCAACTAGCGCGAAATTTAACACACTTGCACGTAAAACTGACCGTTGATTTTGTTCACAATTTCATGGCTTTAATTTTTTTTGCGCAGAACTATAATTAATCCATTATTTCTGCTATCTGCTAGTGACAAGTTCCGGGGCGGCAATATAACTTTTTTTTTGTATGTCTGTTTGTTACGGGTAAAATCCGAAATGGCAGAAAATAATAATAGTTTTTCCGTAAATATATGTATAACATACACCTAAATTTAATTTTTTATAGGTCGCTATCGTATCGCTAGTCGTAACCGGCGTGGCGTCCATGTTTTATAAATCGGAGGGTAGTTAAAGTTAACCTTAAAGCTTGAGGTTAACTTCAAGGCAAACCTTGTAGTTACCAAGGAAAAGGTATAATTTCGCTACTGCAAATCTATTTCGGTATTGTAGGAAAGCAAAATACCTTGTAAATTATGTTTGGAGTTGAAATTATGCCAATTGCCGCAATTTAAATACTTTGTATGAATGAAATAGCAATATATATTTTTATTGTAGTTGTAGATCATCTTTTCGGTTGGTACACGGGACTTGCTCGTTTTAAGAAACTTTCAATAAAACTGTTCAATAAAATTATTCAACGCATTGTCTTTTTTAGGGTTCCGTACCCAAAGGGTAACCAACGGAACCCTATTACTAAGCCTCCGCTGTCCGTCCGTCTGTCTGTCAGCGGGCTGTATCTCAATAACCGTAATAGGAAGACACTTGAAATTATCACAAATTGTATAATTTCATTGCCGCTATAACAACAAATATTAAAAAATAAAGTTTATGGTACGGAACCCTTCGTGTGCGAGTCCGACTCGCACTTGGCCGGTTTTTATTGTTTTAGTTACTGTCGACAGACCCGACAGCCCCACCCAAAGACATTGGACAGAGGTAGATATGGTTTTATCATCTCTAGAATTTTAACACGATGCAACACACTATTGCGACAAAAGAAATATAATTAAAGTTAGTACATTTGTCTCTTCTGATAAAGCTTATTGAATTTCATTACACAATAAAATGCCTTGTCACGTATATTCCAACAGTTTGTCAATTGATCATGATGTTATAAAGTGACATAAGGTAACATTTGACGGCGCGACATGATGCACAACATGTTGCTTATTATGTTGAACAGCAACGAGGAACTTTTATTTAGTAACACTAACTTTTGCCCGCGACTTCGTTCGTGCATATACTGCATATCCCGTTTTTTCCCGTTCCCTATGGGGTATTATAGGGACCCTACATACTAAATTTCAGCTATCTACGACCAGTAGTTTCGGCTCTGCGTTGTCTGTCAGTCACTCAATCAGTCAGTAACGGAAGAATCTTATACTAATATAGAGTTTGTTTGTTTGTTTGCTTGAACGCGCTAATCTCAGAAACTACTGGTCCGATTTGAAAAATTATTTCAGTGCTGGATAGCCCATTTATTGAGGAAGGCATATCATCACGCTAAGGTCAATAGGAGCGGAGCAGTAATGAAAATTGTGACGCAAACGAAGTTGCGCGGTTCAACTAGTATTACATAATTATTAGGACTAGCTTCTGCCCGCGACTTCGTACGCACATATCCCGCTTTTTACCGTCCCGTAGGAACTTAGGCAAACCATCTCTTTGTGCTCCCCTAAGGAGTTTAGGGAACCTACTTGCCAAAGACGATGTTCCAAAATGTATGGAGCCTTGGCCAGATCCTTGTACACTATACTTAAAAATAGAAAAATACATTTAAAACAGTTTTCAACTGTCCAATTTCTTTCAAATGCCTTTGTTTGCTGGTAAAACACAAGAAATTACACTTGAAATTGCAACTCACAACAAAAACCCGTCATGGCGGTTAGCTGTCATTTTGATTGATTAATGACGTTTGACATTTATTTCTGACATATTTATTTTCCGGCAATGAGACGAAAGTGACTGAAGTGACATTGTTATGACAGCTGACAGTTGATCTTTCTAAATCGGTGCGACGCCACGTTGAAAATCGATAAAAGTAATTTACAAACATCAATTAACTACCACAACAGTTAATATTTAAATGAATTAAATGTATTTTACCCGAATTATATGGATTTTTCTCTTTTTTATGAGGTAATGTACATAGACCTGGCCCATTTTGAAACATCTCCTTTCAGCTTTCTACGACCAGTAGTTTCAGCTATGCGTTGTTTGTCAGTCAATCACTCACTTAAGGAAGAATTTTATTTAAATTAAAGCCTCGTATCCACTAGGCAACATTTGTCGCGCAACACGTGACGCTCAACATGACCATGTTGAGCGTCACGTGCAACCTAGCTGATTAGCTAGGTTGCACAACAACGCGCGACGTTGCCAGCAGGCGCGCAACATTGATAATATTACTGAACAAAAGTTCCTCGCTGCCGTTCAACATGATGAGCAATCTGTTGCGCATCATGTCGCGCGTCAAATGTTGCCTAGTGGATACGAGGCTTGATTGTCAATGTTGCGCGCCTGCTGGCAACGTCGAGGTTTGTGCAACGTTGCTAAACATGTTGGGCGTCACGTGTTGCGCGTCACGTGTTGCGCGTCAAATGTTGCTTAGTGGATTCGAGTCGTAACTTATTAGAAAAAAATATAATTCAAAATAAAATGTCGACATAAAAGCGAGACGAAATGAGTTTATAAACTCAATCACACTCCAGTCCATAACAGACGAGACTCGGTCAGATTCGCAGAACAGTCGTTTGCAAAAAACAAAGAGCTTTCAGACGTATTGTCTCTAATCAAGTGATTCACTCAATCATAATATAAATAGTGAGGGGACACTTAACAGAAATGTGAAGAAGGACCAGTGGACTGCGGCAGAGACAATTTGCGCAGTGACAATGTCACTTGGCGTTGGTGAAGGTTGGAAGACTGCTTAAATTTATACAACATGTAAGAGAATAAACGTGATACCTCTTAAGGGGTCATTGTACTCATCATTATGAACAACTTTTACTATGGAACTCGCGAAAACGTTGTATTTAGTACTTACATTTCGTTTTCCAAGCTTACTGTTCTAAAAAAAAAACTTTTACAAAAAAATATAACCAACTTCCAAACAAAACACGAAGTCGGTGTTTTTGGTTTTGCATCTTCGTTTTTTAACACCGACTTCCGAAATTAAGGTTATTTTATACTTTGTAGTGTTTTTTTGGAAGTCCGTTATATTTTTTGCAAAAAAGTTTTTATTTTTCACTTTTAAGTGGTGATACTTGGACAACGTCTTCATGTATGCAAAAATTGAAATAAGCAAAAATGCTCATAAAATAAAAACTACTGAACCAAACTGAATCTTATTTTTACGGGATCCAACGGTAAGCATGCCGCATCGAACTAAACTAAAAAGAATCACACAAATCTGATCAGAAACCTCTGAGCAATCGGTGTACATACATGAAAAAAAAATACGAATTAAGGCTCCTCCTTTTTTGGAAGTCGGTTAAAAAACAAAAAGCAACTTTTTTTAATACCTACTTCCGAAAGTAAGTTTATTTTATACTTTGTGGTGTTTTGTTTGGAAGTCGGTTTTTTTTTTGTTTTTTTTTTTTTTCCCTTTTTAGTGGTGCTACTTGGACGACGTCTTCACCTACGCTGAAATTGAAATAAGCAAAAATGCTCATAACATAAAAACTACTGAACCAAACTGAATCAAATTTTTACGGGACCAAACGGTATCAAATATACCGCATCGAACTAAAACAGAATCACAGAAATCGGGTCAGAAACCTCGGAGTAATCGGTGTACATACATAAAAAAACCTCCTCAAAATTGAGAATCTCCTCCTTTTTTGGATGTCTTTTAGAAGGTTAAAAATAGTGATTTTGGTGCATTGAATCCGTGATGTGATGATATCCGTAACATAGATAGGTAGGTTGATGCTATATAAAAATACAGCAAAGATTGTTTGAATGAAATACAATCTTGATCCCACTTGTGTCAATAGAATAGAACCCTATTGGACAAAAACTATAGCAGGCGAATAATTAAGACTTATAGATACGCATCTGGGTCCCGACTGTGACGTCATTAAACCATCATGATAACAGTGTCGAAGAGAGACGGGGCTGTGCAAGACACATATATCACTAGGTACGTTATCTCTTTTTCAGAACGGAATCATGATGACATTGCCACGTCATAGCAACTCTTCGAAGTACATAGGCGCGATGCTATGCTAAGTATCTAAATTTCAAAATTACTCAGTGGTCGTGCACTGCAAAACCATCTGCAATATCCAAGAACGAGGCTAATGATAGACTTGTACAGGTTGCTCAATACTCGTCATCATCAGCATCATATCAGCCGAAGGACGACCACTGCTGGACATAGGCCTCCCTAAGCGTCGCCACAACGACCGGTCTTGCGCATCCATCGGCTACCCGATGCTACAATCTACAATCGACACGAAAAGAAGAATAATGAAACGGAATGGTCCTTCGGTATTACGTTTTCTTTACGTAGAAGGCGAGGACCTCCTGCCCTTGAGAACTGTCTCGGGTTGCGGACCAAAGGAGCGGTGCGGGCGGCACCGTGTGAATGGGCCAGCATCTGATAAACACAACTGTTTGCTTTCCTGGAAACTGCTCATATGCATATGGATTCAGTTCATAAAGTAACGGAGTTTTTTTTTTAAATTTGGGGTTAAGCTCTCACGGAACATGTTTTGAGAATTATTTTAGTGTTCAAGTCTTAAAAGTAATGCTTTTTAATTTGATTTCGTTTAGTTATAAAATGTTGTGTGTGTTAGGCTTAGTCTTGGCAAGTTGGGAGTGGTACATAAAGGTTGTATTATGATAAGAGGTGGCGGTGGCGGGTTTCGGAGGGAAAATTTTAAAAATCTCAGAGCCGTTTCCACACTTCACACACCTCCAAATACCACATGCTTGTGACGATGGCGTACAGAGTAAGCTTAATTTGTCACATATCGTAGCTGTAGTACATTAACAGTACATTTTCACATGTATCTCAGACCATACGGCATTTTAAAATTATGAATTAGTCAATTAATCATTCAATAAAACATTATTGCGTCCCTTGTCAGCTTGATTAAAACACATATCAGATTCGTATCAACGATATGTTACAATGGCGGTCAAAAGATTAACAATATGCAAAGCATTCACAACAACCTGTTACAGCTTCAGCTTCAAGGCTCTCTTATGCATCGTTCAGTACAACTACAACTTAGGTATGTAGCTACTGCAGAGGTTTCCAAAATTATGCCAACTCTCCTAAATTATGGCACAGCACAAACTTAAAGCTCATATAAACCGCTTGTGAAATAGACTTAAAATACATAATATCTATGTACAAACTTATGTAATTATTGAAGGTGAAGGAGATTGGAGCAAGTTTGGCTGCCAAGCGAGAGGCGCTGGTCAAGTTACTGGTGAAGCTAAAGGTTTCATGTGCTTCTCTTGCAGTGACACGAAAGATTTGGCTTGTCTACTGAAAAAATCTAACTAGACCGTCAGTTAGATTGACAAAAAATATTTGACCCGTTTTTTTCTTTTGTAACGTAAACCAAAATTGACGAAGATACGTCTCACTCACTACGTCACGCCGTGGTATAATTTTTAGTGCGTTCTGACGTCACGAGCCCCCACTACCGAGTTTTGATGCGTTTTATCTTTGTCAATATTCATTGATTATATTATGCATGCACATTGATATTGAGATTTGCAATTTATTGATGGTGGAAACTAGCCTATTCTACTAATTTCCAAGCAACATTTGCATTCGTATCTCAACAGTGTGACAGTTTGCGACTGATATTAATGCAAACGTTGTTTAAAAATGTGTACAATTGGTCCTCACCTCAGTAGAAGTGAACATTATGATTTCTTACTCCTCCGCTGTTCTTTTCTGGTTTTTTCGTCTTGGGGTTAAATAAAGGTGAATCGTTTCCCCGAAAAAACGATTATCTGGTGATCGAATAGTGTAATTAATTTGCTGTAACAGACCACAATCCCGGGTTAAGCTCTTCTAGTGCATAAGCTGTCATATTATATTTGTATCTGTATTGGAATTATATTTTTTCTTACTCCTCCGCTGTATTTTTCTGATTGATTTCGTTGCGGGATCCAAACAGTTGAATCGTTTCTCCGGGACTCGTCGAGCTTCATTGACTGGTCGTTTTTTTGGTGGTCGCCACTGTTGATTCTGTCTTTCAGAAGTTGCAGTGGTTGGAAATGTGTGACGGGCTTGTATGTTTTATGCGCAATCAAGAAGAAGATATGATGGGATCACAAAAAAAAAACAAAATCTACTGCAGTGCGATTTTATAAACATGTCAAAGTAAAAACTTTAATGAAGTGAACATGAAGTGAACTTTTAATCCATACAAATATGGAATGACAGTTTACCTCACCCTCATTCCACCTAAGTAGGTTTACACGATGATGATGTTGATAGATAAGAACGGCAACTCTGGCTACAAGGTAGATGCACTGAATTTTTCAGGAATGCATACAAACAGCCTCTCGGCAAAAGACAATGACAATAGCATGAATTCTTCATGAATGAGGGCTACCGTTTTTGTACTCGCCAGTTGGCGCCACTGTCAGGTTAGAATCTTAATCATAGCATTAAAGTTGTTATTACGCGCATGTGAACAAAGTTAGAAGGAAAATGAGAAAATAAAAATCAAAACAAATAAGTAAATAAACACGAGTCTATAGCCAACCAACAGTGAAATTTGACATTTCAACCTTACGCTACACTAACGCCTCTAGCGGCGAATTCAAGCGCGATAGCCCTAATTGCAACAGCGCACGTACCTGCTATAGTTGTCTCTATTTTTCTCGAAAATATAACGACCTAATTTAATTTGCAATTGGCAACGTGAACGATACGTGAGGGACAAGACTTGCGGTAACTTATTCAAATGTGCTGAATACATTTCTAGAGCGGTTAGTCAGATTTTTATGAATAGACACTTGAATAAAATGGGGAGAATTTGCAGTGGTTGTGCAATCCTGGGTGTTTGTTAAATAAAAGAGTTGATAGAAAGGAGACATGCTACTTTCTTCTTCAGAGTTCGTGGGTTTTGAAGGGACTAAAAATGGATGTTTCCTGAATAAAAAATATGATTCTACTTCATCAACATCATCACCATTATTACAGCCAAAAGACGTTCACTGCTGGACATAACCTCTTTCATGAGTTGCCACATCGATCGATCACTGAGTCTCGCATCCAACAGCTTCCCGTGGCTTTTACCTCATCGGTCCACCATGTGGGAGGCTTTCCATTGCTTCGTCTTCGTCGTAGGTATTCTATTTAGAAAGAAACGTTCTTGTTATTCTACATACACGTGACGGACAGATGGAGTACAGAAAAAATATTCGACATGTATATTTCGCTTCATCCAATCAACGCAAGATAAAATGGACCTATCAAGTCACTGTTAAAGTGTTTCTGTGATACCTATACCTATTGAACCTGCAAGTGCGTAGCTCGTTGAGTTATTAACAGAGGTCGGGATTGGGTAGAGTTATTTTTGTACTTACACTGATATCATACAGCGAAAGAATAAAGTGGATATGCCTCAAATCCCGGGATTAATTTAAAAGTGCATATTAAATAAAAAAGTTATTTATTTTTACACAATTTAAACCACCAAGTACGCGCGACGCGGTTGCCAAATTTACATCAACGACATCGGATGTCCAAAGTTGCAAAATTCTAATGCGCACACGCAGAGGCAGTAGGCGCGCGGTCAAAATGGATTTTTTTTTCCGCTCATGGCGGTGTGAAAGGGAGTGTCAGTCTCTTACTGACTAAGGCCCATCCGTGTTCCTCCAAAACCCCTTTGCATCCAAGGGCAACGTCTCCCGTCTATTATTCTGACATCTCTTTGAGGCGCGCATGGAACACAACACGCCGTCGACCCGGGCCTGGTTTTGGTCGCACGTAGAGTATGTGCGGGCCACCTCGCCAAGGAGCACGATGGGCCGTTCAAATCCGATGAAAATTGTTGAACATTTTGTTCTAGACCCCGCATACAGTGACAATTCTGACGTGACTGATAGTAGGTATACTTACGGGGTCTGGAACAAAATGTATGGGACTAGTGCGTTAGCGGCGGATGTCAGAAATTTCTGATAGAAAATTTCGGACAATACGCGCCCGACCTAACACGGGTGCACTGGTGCAGGGTTTTTGGGCGCTCAGCGCCCCCTATACTCCTGCGTCCGGGTGCACTGCACATTTTGCACTATAAGTAAAGCCGCTTCTGCGCACACGCGCGATGTTGCCACAATTGTAGTTCGCATAACATAACTTGTGAGAACAAAAGAAAACAATAGCGGAAATGTGGAGTAATCCCCGCTAACGAAATGTACTAGATCCCGGGAAGATCCATATTAATATCAACATTTCGATGCAAGTACATAAAAAACTCTACCTAATTCCGACCTCTGGTTATTCGTTCTTTCTTTCACTTCATATTCATTTTAGCTGCTTTCAAACTTAAGACGATACCACTTAAATCTTCGTCTACAATAGACTGTAAGACGCATGTTATGTTTAAACATGTCTAGTTAATTCCCCGAGTGCGTGATTTTGGCTGGATGCCTCCAAAGTTGTTCAAGTGTACCGACTGGAATGGTAATCTTGAACAAATCTCATTTGTGTGCAAAGTTATTCATTTTGATATAATTTACAAGTACATATCATTATGTTCTCAAGGCCCAGACGGCTTATTAAAAAAATACTAAGGCAAAATTTTGATAGACGTCGAATAAAATCTTATGCATCTTATCTATACTAATATATAAAACTGAAGAGTTTGTTTGTTTGTTTACTTGAACGCGCTAATCTCAGGAACTACTGGTCCGATTTGAAAAATTCTTTCAGTGTTGGATAGCCGATTTATCGAGGAAGGCTATAGGCTAACATAACATCACGCTAAGACCTATAAGAGCGGAGCAGTAATGAAAATTGTGACGCAAACGAAGTTGCGCGGGTCAACTAGTACTAATATATAAAGCTGAAGAGATTGTTTGTTTGTTTGCTTGAACGCGCTAATCTCAGGAACTGCTGGTCCGATTTGAAAAATTCTTTCAGTGTTGGATAGCCCATTTATCGAGGAAGGCTATAGGCTACCATAACATCACGCTAAGACCAATAGGAGTGGAGCAGTAATGAAAATTGTGACGCAGACGAAGTTGCGCGAGTCAACTAGTTATATATATTTCACTAACTTTAGACGACGCCTTATGTAATCTATTTATATAATAACCTCCTTTTTTTGAAGTCGGTTAAAATCGGAGTCCTGACTGACTCATCAACGTCCAGCACCTGAATATGTAGACTGCAAAAAACTGCTGAAAGCTGAAAAAACTATGGCGAACAATGGCGAACGAAGTGAAAATGCCAAATAAAACTTAAAGGCGCTTGCATATGTCGCCGATGAATGTTTGCTATATGAAACACGCCTAAAACTTTGTGGACTTCATCCACCTCAGTACTTTATTAAAAAAATACATTTATTAAAAAAGCGGTAATAAGTGTTAAAGCCTTAAAAAATCTGGCCAAGTGCGAGTCGGACTCGCACACGAAGGTTTTTTATTTTTTATTTTCCTTTATTGGCCAACCAACAATTGTTTACACTGATAACATTTAAAGTAAGTATATAATATCCAAGGTTAGTGTAACAATTAATTACAGGTTAGCACCGCATGCCCCATAAACAAATAAGATGTGCCACTAGCACTGAACTATTATTAAACATTAATATTTGGGTACTTAATTAAAATTAATAGGTATAACAAGCATTACGTGATGAGATTTACAGTACGAAAAGCAAACAGAAACACATTGAAACTGTACATAATAGCTAAATAAGAATCCGAATTAAAAATCTATTTAAAATCAAAATTACAATCAAAAATTTAAAGGGAAATTAAAAGTCAAATTAAAATCATAATCAATATAAAAATCAAAATTAATTAAAATCCGAATCATTAGTCGATTAAAATCACAATCAATATTAAAATCTAAATTACAATCACGAATTAAAATCTAAATGAAAAGTAAAATTATTATCACAATCAATATTAAAATCAAAATTAAAATCGAAATCAAAAGTCAAGTTAAAATCACAATTAATATTAAAATCAAAATTAATTAAAATCCGAATCAAAAGTCAAATTATAATCACAATTAATATTAAAATCAAAATTACAATCAAAATTGAAATTTAAGTTAACATTAAAATAAAAGTAAAAGTAAAAACAAGCAAAAACAAATCAAAATGAAATTAAAATTAAACAATTGACATAGTTGTTCTATGAAACTTGGCATATGAGTCAAAATGCACGTCTATAAGATCACTGCTGTTATTTAATAATTTGCAAAGACGAGGAACGACAGAGTTTGCACCTAGTATAGTTCTGCGGAGTGGAGGGTGTAAAGGTTTCCGTACCATAAGCCATAATTTTTATTATTTTTTGTTATAGCGGCAATAGAAATACACAATCTGTGAAAATTTCAACTGTCTAGGTATTACGGTTCTTTAGATACAGCCTACCGACAGACAGACGGACGGACGGGTCGACAGCGGAGGCTTAGTAATAGGGTTCCGTTGGTTACCCTTTGGGTACGGAACGCTAAAAAGTCATAAATACCAATTAATTAAATGAACAATTTAGAAGCACATCATGTGAAAACGACATAAACTACGAGTACCTACACTTAATTTGGTTGTAAAACAAAATTGAACTTTTCCAGCGACCTGTCATTGACATCAGACATCTTCAAGTTTTATAGCCAATTCGCTGAATAAATAAAACTGCATTAGAGCACTAAAATACTTACATGAAATAAATCTAGAAACCACAACCACAGTGAACGTTGGGTTCTTAAACTTATCTTTATTTATTCAAAAAGACCGTCTAGTCTAGTGCTACCGATTCGCAAGTCCGTCCTCGTAAAACTGTCATATCTTTAAAGAAGGGTTTAGACCAAACGAATAGCAGCAAGATCATTGTTGTATCGATATATTTTTGACATATTTATAACAAGAAACACATGACAATACTTGTTCATCATCTGCCTAGTCTTTTCCCAACTATATTGGGGTCGGCTTCCAGTCAAGCCGGATTTAGCTGAATACCAGTATTTTACGAGGAGCGGCTGCCTACCAGACCTCCACAACCCATTAACACGGTTTGGGTAACACGGTACTTAATGGCAAGACTGGTGTCAGATTTACTGCCTTCTGACTATCCGTAACGACTGCCAAAGATCTACAAAGGTCAGCCGGGACCAACGGCTTAACGTGCTTTCCGAGACACGGAGGAAACTCGGTATGTTAAAATGGTCACCCATCCACAGACCAACCTTGGCAAGCGTTGCTTAACCTTGAAGATCGACCCGTGCGCAGTTTCATCATTGCATTTTAGCATTGTAGTATCGATATATTTTTGACATAGGTATTTATAATAAGAAACACATGACAATACTTGCTATAACTACCCAATGCTGCATTTTCAGCTGCATACTATTAGGACATTGGTGAAAATTTAAATGGGTGACAATGGAAATAACTGTATTTGTTATGCTATTTAATTAAAACACAAAGCGACTTAGCCACTCCAAACGTTACGGGAAGAGAGACACAGACAACGTCGGTACCTACCACAGATAATATAAAATGGCTTGTGTTTAAACACCGCCCAAAAAAGTACCTATTTTACTACCAAAAAAGTTCTAAACGGTTACCAAAACAGATAAATGGTCACCAAATAATATTCGAGAAGTAGCGCTCGCCGGCCGCTGCCGCGGCACCGCTCGCTTCGCTCGCTCGGCTCGCGCGCGGTTGGTCACAATTTTAACCTAACCTAACCTATTTTATCCAGTTTGTAACCCCAAGCCTACATTTTATGGCAATCACATTTGAGTTGGATAGAATTTGGTGACCGTTGATCCATTTTGGTGCCTAGGCTTAGAGTCTTAAAAATATTATTTTTGGTGACCGTCTAAATTATACCCATATAAAATCAAGAATGACATTCTCGGAGAAGCTGTTGTTTTACATGATTACATTTTGAACCAGCACAGATATATTTTTAATAGGTTCTCATATTTTCTAAAATGTACACTCATTGTCGCTTTCCAGTTTCCATCAGTTGAGATTATGGTCGCGAAAACGCCTACCAAAATTTACCTTCTAATACATCATATCTCGTGTCACAATGTTTGTTACCGAACTCCTCCGAAACGGCTCGACCGATTATTATGATTTTTTTTTTGTATATTTGGTAGGTCAGAGAATAGGTCGTAGCCTATTTTTATTTAATTTATATGGCAAAACGACGTTTGCCAGGTCAGTTAGTAATAAAATAAATCCACGCTCCAGTTGCAAATTACTTGTTAGGAAGTGTATGAAAGCTTGCATTTTTGGCCTAGAAATAAAATGTTAATACGAGTATTCACGAGGTACTAACATAGCTCCTGTCCGTACTTCAAAAAACTAGCCCCGTTTGAATAGTTTCAGGAGTACTTAGAACTCCTTGCAAAAGTTCGTACCAGGAAAAACCAAGATTCACAAAAAGCTCTCAAGTCTAAAAACTGATAAAACTGAACTAAAAATATTCCCTGTTTCTCCTACATATCGTAATATTATTACATAAATGAAACGTTCATACAGATTATACTGATTACACTTTTACAGTTTCATGAAAAATGCACGTTGCATAAAACATCCAAACAATACCAATAGTATAAGGGTGGAACTAACCAAATAACTTTATCTGTCTGTTTGTTACGTTGCCACGCCCAAAACGCTGAAGCGATTTTAATGAATTTTGGTATAGAGATAGATTGGACCTTGGAGAAGGATATAGATATAGACTTTTTATCCTTGTAGTACGTTCCCACGGGATAATATTCGACGTTTACGCGGGCAAAGCCGATGGCAAACGTTGGTGAGTGAAAATTCTTTATATTCTGGAAGTAGGTATTCATGTATTACGACCATAATATGTGCAATGTTTTTTTTCTTCACCTTGCACTGGTTGCAATCGTTTAATTCATAAATGCAAAAAACCCACTTTTTGCATTTATGAATTAAACGATTTATTGCATTATGTTGTTGTGAAAACATGTTTCAAAAGGTACTTTAAAATCTGCGCACAACAACGTAAATGACAATTTATTTTGTGTTTCTATATGACATAGTAATGCCATAGTTTTCCTTAACTCAAAAGAAAAAAATCTAAAGATAAACTTAACTTAAGCCTACTTAAAAGTTTTTTTTAAATATTCACGCTGCCATTTAATCGTCTCACAAAAGCAGCCCACTTAATGTTCATTAACTACCTCTAGGCGCGATTATTTCATAAAGATGATAGGTACAATAGATGGTATGGCCACATCATGCGCCGCCCTATGGAGTACGTTGGTCGGGGATGCATGAATATGGCTGTTCTTGGGGCTAGGTCCCGTGGTCGCCCTCGCAAGCGCTGGTTGGATGTCGTTAAGTCCGACATGAGAGCCAATGGCCTAACTGAGAAGGATGTTCAAGATCGGGCAAAGTGGAGGAAGCTAAGTAGGAAGGCGGACCCTGGCAATAGCCGGGATTAACGCCAGGTAGAAGAAGATAGGTACAATAGAAGTAAATAATGCATAAGAATTATTAAAATCCCTGTTAGTAATGTTTACGTCATAAGACAATGTCGACGTTCGAGTCCTTTCCACGCCGTCCTTGGAACACAAGACTCGGATGCTCGGAGTGCGCTCGCTCCTGGATGTTTCAAATTACGTCATGCGTCAAGATAATGAATATTTTTTTTAATAAGTCAAATCTTCATACATTTCATATGTTTTTAATGAATGTTTAGTAGTCATTGGATAGATGAAGTGGGCTGTCGTTGTGAGACAACTAAAATGGCATAATTATTTAAATCTCTTTTCTCTTCTTAAATATTAGGATTGACTCGTCAAGTCGTCAGATAATAGATTACCTAATATATTAGGGAACATGCATGCGATTTTTTTATTTGCAAAATGAAATACCTACTTATTAGCTATAGTAAACAATCATGAAATTATTTTTTAAGTACCTTCATCAGCGATGAAGTTATAAAGCTTCAAAGATTACAATTAGAAAGAAAAGTCCGATATGAATTTTGACGTCAAGTCCATGACGTCTATACAGCTGCGATAGAAAACAGCGTTTTCGCGAGAGGGACAGATGTATTTGTTTAAATAATTATATCTCGTTTGTTTTTCAAACAATTTGATTCTATTTTCACTGCTACTATTATATGTTTGGATTACTTTTATGGCATTAAAAGACCATCATAGTTCACAACTCCCTCGTTGCCATTGGCAGTCTTCATTAAAAGCGATTCATAATAGAAACACTATTAACCTTCGATTTCTAAGAATAATTGCAAACTCAGATTTATGTTCCCAACACAGCTGCAGTAGGTACTATCCAATACGATACGCTGATGTCATCCAATAAGTACTAGGGCACCATCAGCACAGCGGGGGTTCGCTTGACGAGTACCCCCGCCCACGCAGCTTCAATTATCTCTTTATTAGATGCAGTATTACCGTGATGGATGCACTTGCGGGGAGGGTTGTTGAACTCTGACACCCGACCACGGATTCTGGGTGCCCCGTTAGTGAGATCGCAGATTAGCGAGATGAAGAATGATAAGATTTGCGAGGTAATTCGCTGAAAGGAGTGTTAAAAGAAGTAATTTGAATAACAGTAACGATAAGATTGAATTTTGGTATCTGTAACACTCTTTGGACAAATCTACAGGACTCAAAACTTAGTAAGTACCTATTCAAAGATACTAACACAAAAGATTTAGGAACGACAAAGTAATTTCAAGCTAAGCTTAACAAGTCGATTAACGCAAAAAGCGTAATAAGGAAAGGACAATAAATAAATGGACCAACAAGATAATTCCGAACACTCGTTACTGAACCGATTCATAATATCTAAAGCCTGATTCACTTTCAGCTGTCTTTCAAACAAAGGGCCAAGATGACCCCACCAATAGTCCGAGATAACCTCACTAGAACAACGTAGGCGCGAACACAGTTATGCAACACTATAAATGACCGCTTTCTAAAGATAATCCACGTGGACAAAACCCAGTAAACACTTGAACCAAACCGGTTCAAACAAAGGGAGCCTGGCGTTATTTAATGACGTCAATAAACTTGTTGTGCAACGATTTGTTGTTTACTATGAAGGCCCTAATTTGCACTAACATTCAACATTCATTATCCCAGCCGGTAGAGGTCGTCTGCTAGACCTAGGTTTCCCTCAAGTGTCGCCATATCAACCGGTCCTGTGCGTCTCGCATCTATCGGCTACCCGCGACCTTCACCAGGTCATCGGTCCACCTTCTCGGAGGCTTTCCAACGCTGTGCCTTTCCATACATGGTCACCAGTCCAGTAGGTAGGTACCAGTTAACCAATCTATACTTAATATATAAAGCTGAAGAGTTTGTTTGCTTGAACGCGCTAATCTCAGGAAGTCCTGGTCCGATTTGAAAAAATCTTTCAGCGTTAGGTAGCCTATTTATCGAGGAAGGCTATAGTCTACATATCCCGCTAAGACCAATAGGCGCGGAGCAGACGTAGTTGCGCGGGTCAACTAGTATATTGTAATAGGCGTTGAATGTAATCAATAAAACAATATTGAAAAGAACTCAAAGCATGTAACACCAATAGCCTCTTTAGATTTGAGCGAAACATGCTACGCTTCTACTTTAGAATGTGGTCAAGCATGGGCATTTATTTCGTCTTTATTCTAGACTAAAACCTAAGTCCACAAAAGTTGAGCCTAGGATTTTTAGGTGAATTAAAATCACAATCCAACTAAAACTTTACATTAAAAACCTTTTTGCATGAATATGAATGGGCTTCATAATGCTTTAAAGTTATTCAAGCCAATAGTTCAAAAGCAATCTGATAACATAGTTTTGTATGATATTCTAACAAAAAGAAAGTAAAGTAAAGTTTACATTGCGAAAACTTGTATAATTTAAATGTAAATAATACAACATTTCAGACGATTTGTCGAGTTGTGTACAAAAAGGTGATTTATACGGCGAGTCCTATTACCGGCGTTGACGTGCAGACGGAGCGCAGACGACAAAGGAAACTCACGAAAAAAGGTACACCCGTAGGTAGTTACCTCCACTGCAGTGTGGTAGCAGTATCATACGACGAGTGCATATTTGCAAACATTGTTGTGAAATTTGCTCAAGGCACAGAGATCTTTTAGACTTATAAAAATATATTTAAACTAGCTTAGTTTAAGCTAGACTTCGTACGCGTATATCCCGTTTTTTCCGGTTCCCGTAGGAATTTCGAGAATCCCGAGCACCTCTACACTCCCCAAGGAACCTACCTACATGCTAAATTTCAGCTATCTACGACATGCAGTTTCGGCTGTGCGTTGTCTGTCAGTCACCAGTAACAGAAAAATTTTCATATTGATAAACATTTCAATGATGATGATGAAATGAATATTTGAGTTAGACAATTTCATGGTATTCAATAGATTCCTCAGCATAGAAAAGCCTAGTTTAAAAAAGTAGTAAAGTCAAAATAATTTAATTTAATTATTACTACGATGTTTGGATGCATGAGCAAACACGGAAAAAACAAGCTCGCTAATAAAAATTAGACGAACAGCTATTTAAGACTACGAAATAGGGCTCTTTATTCCCGCACAATTTCAGCCTAACCAGCCAGTGTTACCAGGGAACTCCCATCAACCCTGCAACCAAACACCCAGATCTTCTACCCAACAAACCAACCGACAATATCAAAACACACAACCTTCTACCTAAGGGTGCCGGCGCACCCTTAGGTAGAAGGTTGGCGGTTGTTATGGCGGAGCACAGCAGCGCAGACCATGCCCGCGAAGTTTTCTAAACGAGTGACACATTAGGCGATTTTCTACTGGAGAATGCACGCGGATGCGTGAGTATTCGCTTGACTGCGCCTACTCGACACACCTACGTCATTTGATTTGCAATTTTTCCAGAGTCCAAGACGTGTACGACCGGAAGCGGATGCGCGGATGTTCACGCAGTCGCTTCGATGCTCTTCTGGAATTAATTGATTTAAGACATTATTTTAACGAGGACAATATTGATAATAGTTCGACAATCAAAATTGCTCTGCCCTGCGCCGTGCAGCGTCATATGTGCGCCGGCCTAACTCTTACACAGTCTAGCAGCCACTCCACAAGATTTGTCGTCAACTAACAATGCGTTGATTTATTCGTCGAGATTTACTTCCGACTACCGTTGCAGACTGCAGACCAAGATGGCGCGGACGGGCTGCAGACTGCAGAGTGCAGACAACAAAGGCGACGTGATTAATTGACGGGCCAGGGACCTGCACTCCCTGAGTACTTGTGTAGTTAGTGAAAAACGGGAAGGAACTCGACGAAATTATTAGGAAATGGTTAAATGGATTTTTAACGGTAGCTTTGGTCATGTGCTCCCTTAGTTAATGAGAAGCGGCGGGGTGGTGTTAGGGAGGTTCAGGCTTTTTTATTACAACGGTTGGGAAACAATAAAAGTTATTGAAGAAACTATTTACAAATTGCCTCCGTGGTCGAGTGGTTTAGGCGTTTGCCTTGTGACCCGATGGTCGTGGGTTCGATCCCAACGGGGAGTAAGTTGTAAAATTGTTTCCAGTTTGGCTAGGACATTGTAGGCTTGGATCACCAGATTGTCTGATAAAAAGATAATTCCGTGCTTCGGAAGGTACGTATAAGCCAGTAGTCCCGGTCGCCAATTGGCGGTCGTCAAATAAACCATGTCAGAGGCCCTTGAGGCGGTTTAGAACGCTGACACTAGGGTGTGTGGGTTCATTAGACCTTACTGCTCACACAAGAAGAAGAATTTACAAAACTACTAAAATAGGTAAAACTGATATGAGGTTTTTTCTGGTTGCACTGATCATATTTTGATCAAAGGCTACTCGATCTCCGAGTGGCACACACTTAACCCGTGAAGCACCGAGCACACAACACAATACCATTTGGCCCCAATTGGGGCTTACGGTAGCTTGAGAGGGGAAAAAAAAGAAATTCAATTTCGGAAGTCGGTGTTTTTGGTTATTTTTTCGTTTTTTGACACCGACTTCCGAAATTAAAGTTCTTTTCTTTCTTCCGAAGTAATTTTGTACCTTGTAGTGTTTTGTTTTTGGAAGTCGGTTGTGTCTATTGTAAAAAAAGTTTTTTATTTGTCACTTTTTAGTGGAACCTAGTACCCTTTAACAGCGTACCGGCGCAATGTTATGTTAAGAACTGGTGTAAACACTAAAAAAACATGCGATTTCAGCAATTCCGATCCCTTTGCTATCATTTATTGAAGAGTTCCGTTGCCTAATTGAAACGGGACCAGTCCAGGAAAATACTCTTTCAAACAAAAAAATAATCATCCAAATCGGCTGACAATTGGCGAAAACATCGCTGAACAAACATTTTTCATGGGATCAAATCATCAGATCCTAAAACCTTCCATCATCAGCTCAGCAACTTGAGATGATGATTACCAGGCGCAAATATCTAATTTGTGTTAGAAAGTTTATGAAAAACATTGTATGTGCCTATAAAATTTGAGGGTTGCCCTCGATTTTCGTGGGATCCCATCATCAGATTCTGACATGGTGACAATGGGTCCAATCGAAGAAGAGAAAGTAGAAGAAGAGAAAAGAAAGAAGAGAAGTATACCCTTTCAGATGAAACAAGAATTTTATATAAAAAAATACACCGAATTGAGAACCTCCTCCGTTTTTTGAAGTCGGTTAAAAATGCACGGTTCTTGTGGGATAGACCACAGGACCAGTGGGGATCGGTGTATGTCACATGTCTTGGAAAACGGAGCAAATCAACATCGCAACAAAAAGAACCGCTACGCCATCTATCCAACTAGCAGTGAACTACTACGTCAGAATCCTACAACGCGCAAGCAGAGTTTACCGTGCGATTTGAAAATATACATCAGTCCGAATATCAACTATCGGGCAGTAGCCCGCCAGGCACAACAACCGCCTGGTCGGAGGATCCTCCCTTTACAATGGAGGCGTGCGGGACTTTACTCTCCGTTACGCATACCTCTAAACTATAATATGCTGCTTTCCTCACTATGTCTTCCTACCCCGTTTTGAGAGCAGTACTGATGATATAAACTACGTAAGTAACGTGCCTCAGCCTGGCTGAAATCGAATCCACGACCTACACACCTAAGTCGGGACCACTCAACCGTAGCCACTGCCTCCCACTCCATCACCTCTATTTAATCTATTTTATATACTAATATATAAAGCTGAAGAGTTTGTGTGTTTGTTTGCTTGAACGCGCTAATCTCAGGAACTACTGGTCCGATTTGAAAAATACTTTCAGTATTATAATATAGCACATTTATCGAGGAAGGCTATAGGCTATATATCATCACGCTAAGACCAATAGGAGCGGAGTAGACGAAGCTGCACGGGTCAACTAGTTAAAATTATATAAGTTTACAATAAAAATAATCTAACAGACACATAATTCATAAAAACCACCAACGAATGTCAGCCAGACGAAAACCAATACACGCCATATTGCATACTCATATTGCTTACATCTTCACCAGGCCAATATTCCTACAAAACCGCTGAAACCCATTCATACAGCATAACACCCCAGACAGAGCAATAAAACCTCTATCGACGTACATTTACGTCCACATTATGGCATTATTGGCTGCACCGGTGCAGGGTGCAGACAGACAACAAAGGAAGGCGACCTCTCGTGATTGGCTGGCGAGACATCCAGTTATATACGGCGAGACACCGTTTATATAAAAGAGGCAAGAGTGTGATATAAGGGAGTATTTACTGGTGAAAGGTTAGATAAAATAGGAAAAGGTTTAATGATAAAGCTCTGCTTGCAAGCTTAAGTCAATTTGTTCTGGGTGAAAATTTCGACTGCATACTGGATAACACTTAGTACTTAAATCTGGACTAAATGTTAAGATTTCGCTTAAATTTAATTACTCAAGTCTAGCTAAATTCTCTGTAATATGCAGTGATCGGCATAGGTAGTGCTGCTCCCGGGATTCGGCGACCGTTATCTTAACATGGATATGCCTTCTGAATACCAGTAAGTAATATGGCAAACAACATAGCGCGGGACCAGCTTACACCAGAAATGAGTAATTTTGCATACATACTCGTGATATTGTGAACTGTTTAACTTCATTAATTACACCAAAATTCAGAAAAACATCCCCGGGAATCCCGGGGCATGTCCATATTATCATTCAGGTTCATTGACCCAAAATAGCGCTACCTTCGTCGATCCCTAGTAATATAGCAAGTAGGGATAGAGGATAATAACAAGATTCCGAAAAGTTATAGAACTGCAGCTAGGTACTCGTATTTGCGGTGGAATATTGCCATGCTTTCACTAGGATTTACGAAAATATTGGTATAATTTATGTAAAGAACTAATTTACTTTCATGAGGAGCTCGTGGCTAGATAATAACAGCCGCACGGGTCGATCTTCAAGGTTAAGCAACGCTTGCCAAGGTTGGTCTGTGGATGGGTGACCATCTTAACATAGCGAGTTTCCTCCGTGCCTCGGAAAGCACGTTAAGCCGTTGGTCCCGGCTGTAATTTGTAGATCTTTGGCAGTCGTTACGGATAGTCACGAAGCCAGTTAATCTGACTCCAGTCTTGGCATGAAGTACCGTGTTACCCAGTTACTGGGTTGTGGAGGTCTGGTAGGCAGCCGCTCCGCGTAAAATACTGGTATTCAGCTAAATCCGGTTTGACTGGAAGCCGACCCCAATATAGTTGGGAAAAGGCTAGGCAGATGATGATGACGACCTTATTTACTTTCATGAAATGAAACTTAATAAAGCCATCATCGTCTTGCCTTTGTACCATGTTGCTTGTGTAAGCACAATGCTGACGACACGGTTGGCGCAGTGGTTGAGCGATTCGCTTCTGCGCTGCGTGTCACGGGTTCTATTCCCGCACGGAATAGGTACATATTTGTGACCTCCGGATAGTTATTCCAGGTGTGGCTGATTGTAAAAGCAACCACGATACACGAGAAATCTCTAGAGTGGGGCGGCAACGTTTATGTAAAAATTTAAAAAGATTCGTATCTTTCGTATCCTTACACAATCTACCCATCTTACTTGAAACAAAACAGAGCACAGTGTAAATACTGCGGTAATTTACCCAAAAAACGTTTCCGGCACTATTTTCCTCTATAACTTCTCCCCGCATTAGCTAGGGTAGGGTATCTGCACAAAATATTCGTTTTCACGCCTCTTTCCTTGTCCCATTAAGTTTGTCCTAATGGAAACTAGTAACTTCTCGGAAATTCGCTATAGTATAATATGGAGTCTGGTAAGTTCTTAGTGTAGTGAATTCTTGCAAGTCCGGTTTAGTAGTTGCAACCCCCAGAGGTTGAAACTGCGAGTGGCCATCGACAAAAAAAAAAAGAAAAGTGTATTCTTCGTGGCAAGTAAACAAACATATTTTTCATGGACTCATTCTATTCCATGGGTTTCATGAATTTTATTTAGCTAGTAAAACCTCACAGACGTGGCGGTAGGTACGAATCGTTTTGTAATGACGATAAAAACTGTTCATTTCATGTTACAGTTGACTATTGATTCAAGGACTGCAGCTTGCTTGAGATTTCGAGACCAGAAATTCAGTTTATTGTAGTTAAAACAACAAGACCTTACAGTCTCGAAAAAGTTCTTCCGCCCGCGGTTTAACTCGGAAACTACTAAAGCTGTATTATCGCAATATACATATTAATCGCACTTGCAATGCTATGAAATACCTAAAATCTTGAAAAAAAAAAAAAACTTATTTATAGGGTTTGCTGGTAAGGGGATGTGTTTTTTGCACTAATTTTTCCAACGTGAAGGTAAAAGTAGTTGGATGGGTCTTTTAATACATCATTTTAAATTTACCCTGTAGTTTAGCAGTTACATACATGGTGCATGGTACCGGTACATGGTGGACATCACACCATGTGTGGAATTCCCTGCCGGAGTCTGTGTTTCTTGATGGCGTGTGAGAGTGAATAGGTTGCTTCTAGGCAAGCGTGCTCTATCTTCGACCACATCATCACTTACCATCGAGTGAGATAGTGGTCAAACGCGTGCCTACCAATAGTAAGAAAAAATGTAAGTATAGAAATTACACAAACTCATGCATTTTCCTGCAGTCTTTCAATACAATTGCACCTAATTTACTTGTAAATAATGTAGATTATGTGTTTATTTACTTTATAATTTGACCTTCTTTTGTCTTCCTTCCTTCAACTGTGTACACCGGATGCTTGCATATTCAATGTTTACCTGCAAACAAGAAAAATAATATTTTAATCTATACTTCTGTAGGTACTATACTCATATTATAAAGCTGAAGAGTTTGTTTGTTTGGTTGAATACGCTAATCTCTGGAAATACTAGTTCGAAAAAATATTTGTGTTGTATAGTCCATTTATCGAGGAATTGGATATAGGCTATATAACATCACCTTACGGCCAAAAAGAGCGTGTGACGCAGACGAAGTTGCGCGGGTCAACTAATACTAGATAAGCCCACCCACTACTGATTTTCTTAAACTTTGAAACCGAACTGATAACCTCCACCTTTTTAGAAGTCGGTTAAAAATAGAGACGTACTGATTTATCCATTAACAAGGCAAAAAGGGAAAGGACATCCCTGAAATAACTAAGCCCTTTAGAACTTATCCAGTTTGCTACTAGGGTATTTTTAGTAGTCGATCGACACGGTAAATGGCACACTGGTAGACCGTGTCCGGGAATCGAACATCATCATCATCTGCCTAGCCTTTTTCCCTACTATATTGGGGTCGGCTTTCAGTCAAACCGGATTCAGCTAAATACCAGTCTTTTACGTTGAGCGGTTCGCTGCCAGACCTCCACAATCGGATATTTGCAGAATTTTCGAAAGAGTCACCGCGGCCCTGGAACGCTAAGGGAATAAGGAGGAAAACGGATGGATTTTAGTCCGCGAGAGTCTGACACTCCTTTTCGCTCCGCCAAGAGCAAAAGGAGTCATTTGATGATTGCCCATACGTAAAAAAAGGGTATTTTTATCTCGGCAATATATTTCCAACTGTTACGGGAGCAAAACCGCTAGCAGTAGCTTAGTATAGTTTCCAATAAGAAATACATATTGCACACATACAATTAAAATAAAAAAGAGACACATACACCTCGCCTCATCAGTATGCACACAACACAGGACGAGTGCACCCGAAGTTCATGGCTGCTCATTCGATATTCAAATTACGTAAATTAAAACGACGCTTGCGCAACACAAAAGCTTCATTATTTATTCATTAAATAATCGCTCAAGGTCACCACAAAACAGTTAAACTTAGAAAAAATTAAGTGTTGTATAATAGTTGTTGAAAGGTCATTTTTTATCTAGTTATGTAAATACTTAACGTAGGTATGTGTTCACACAATACATGACATAAAGTCACGCTTGGGTTTTACGTAAAACGTGTATGTACCTATGTATGAATCTCGAATGTGTTATTAGTATAAAGCAAAGTCCTCCTAAGGCACTATAAGTACATAAAGCTAAAAACTCGAAACGAGTTGGCGAGCAGCGAGTGACAAATTTCGATGGTTTTGATGCTCGGCTTTCAGCGAGTGCTTTTGTGCGACGGGCGATAACTCGCAATACTCGCCCCGGCCCGCACTATAGGTAGAAATTGAAATTACCGCTGGTTGGTGAGTTCTGACGGCCAAGCGAGCATCGCGTCGCGAGTACAATCTTTGATAGCTCTTGTCGCTGCGATCAACTAGTGGTAAGAGCCGGCTCGCCGGCTGTATGAACAGCCAGCTATCGACTGTAAATGTATGTGTCTCTTTAACTCACACGAGACCTATATCGTTTCTCCCTCTCCTCGGCAAGCAAATAGTCGATAGCTAATCGCTTCCTCGCCGGCAGTGAGACAAGTGCCTAAGTCTGCCTATTTCTTCACTTTATTCTTCTAATCCACGAAATCGATTTTGATACGATTTTCACTATCTAATAGAAAGAGCGAGCGATAAACAAAACGAGGAAATATTTTGTATGGCTCAATTGCACCTATGCGAAGCGGTGCGGGTCGCTAGTGCGTGTAGTAGAACCTGCATCCAAAATTCGCCACTAACAGATACACCTAAGTAAAATATATACCTAGAGAGACTACTGACCAACCTATATACCTCGAAACGTCACGCAGAAATACACGCACTATTACAGAGCGTAAACCTATTGCCGCAAATCGGGCACAAATTCGAACTCCAGGTAGTTACTGAGAAATTATTAATGGAAAATTAGGTTGAGACCCAAAACCAGAGAATGGAGAACGTTGCATGACGGTTGACACATTTGACAGAAGCGTAAACGTCAACTGTCAATCTTTCATCCAATGATGCATTCTTACTAACAGCCTACGCTTAACAGTAGCTCTTGGGACCACTACACCAGCGAGGCAGTAGAAACTGAACTTTTATCGAAAACGTTAAACCTTTTTATTTATGTTCGGGAACACTTCGAGTATAGATTTGCTATAAAGCGCGCGTCACACCGAAGGCGTATTGGCGGAGTGCCAGCGGCTTGTGGCCATATTTAGTACCTAGGCACTCCAATTATAGAGTTCGATTTGCCATGAAACTGCCAGGCGATGTAGTCTTACAGAGAGCCCAGAGCCGAGGTATTTGCCAGTCTAGGTGACAATTGGTTCGAACTTGCAAATTGTTAGTTTTCGAGGTAACTTACCGTCAATGAGCATTATTGCTGCTGCTAAATAAGTAAGTACCTTCTGGTAGAAATGGATCCCTTCTAGCACTGAGACATATAATGTCCTTTTACCAGTATTTTTATACCACAGGCTGAATTTTAATTTGTAAGCAACTTTTCACAGGAGACGGGGTGAAAGAATTTAGAACTTGTACCATGGAAGTAACCCTGAAATTGCAAAAAAAACAGCTAGGGATACTAAAGTAGCAGTAGGCAGGTCACATTGTTCACAGAACAGATGGTCGATGGGGCCGAAAAATTCTGGTTTGGCGACCGTGTACTTGAAAACGCAACGTTGGAAGGCCACCCACAAGGTGGACTGATGACCTGGTGAGGGTCGCGGGTAGCCGATGTATCGAGACGCACAGGACCGGTTGTTGTGGCGACATTTAAGGGGAGGCCAATGTCCAGCAGTGGACGTCTTTCGTCTGATATGATGAGGTACACTTTAGTGAAGTTAAAAATAATTTAAGCACTAAAAGTAGTTTTTTTAGTGTTCCGAACAAAACACGGCACCCTTATAGGATAATTCGGGTGTCTGTCTGTCTGTCTGACTATCCATCTGTCTGTCTGTCTGTCTGTCTGTTTGTCCGTCTGTCTGTCACAGCCAGATTTCTCAGGATCCACCGGACCGATTCTCTTGAACTTTGGTACACATATGGAATTCTGTGAACCAAACATGGACGCGTTACGTAAATGATGAAATTTTTAGAATGAGGGTCACTTTTGGGGGTCAAACTAGAAAATTTAAAAAATAAAGTTTTTTGAACAATATCGTGTGACATCGAATGAAAGGGCTTACTGTAAGGGTTTTAATTATACTTTTTTCATAATTTTAAAATGAATAATTTTGAACTTATTCAAGAAATTTGCCGAAAAATTACCATAAAATTTTAGGACCTTTGAAACTACTGAGCTTAAAATTAAAAAAAAAATTGAGATAATAGATCTTTACCTATAGATTACAGAAAAACCTATAAGAAGTCTATAGTGTTAAAAACACATGTTTAAAAAAGTCGTACGGAACCCTTTGCACGCGAGTCCGACTCGCACTAGACCAGTTTTTTTCATATTCCAAAGTTCAGTTCATCCCATAGTAACCGCTAATTTTCATCAGTACCACCTACATTTACTTTTATCCTGATACGATTTCAATTCTATTAATAGTAACCCCGTACAAACTATTTATAGAACTATAAACAATGCTCTGCTATAATTTAGAACGAGAAGAACATAATAATATACTATTAAATAAATCTCACCTTGTCCTTAGTAAACTTTTGACCACAACTTGGCACGTTTACCTAGATCAATACTTATTATTTACTTTGAGAATCAGAATAAAATTATCTAATAATTACAGACATTTGAATTTTGCCCTTGAATGAATATTCTTCATCATAATAATACCTGTGTATATATTTTTGACCTATCAGGATAATAGTTGTGATCTAATAAAATAGCAGAAAGGGGATAGATCCTTTGGGGCATAGCCCGATCTAAATAATCCCACTAAATATCTCAAATACGTGACACTTTTGGGGCACCATGTTCCTAACATTTATTATTATTATTATTATATACTTTATTGTACACCTCATAACAAGCACAGTAAAAACGCTTATAAAACTAGTGTACAATGGGCGGTCTTATCGCACAGGGCTCAGGTCTTATCGTATTTACCTCTATATAAGTGTTTCATCTTGCCCCACGACTTACAAACAAAATGGTGGCCTGGGGCTATACCAGCTCCCATAGTGAAATGTTCGAAACCCCTTTCTCTTAGGGGTCATCCGATACGACTTTGAATTTTCCCAAACAATTTTAATTACCTATGTCTTTTTTCACTAAGGGCGATATCTAAAAAACCGGCTAAGTGCGAGTCGGACTCGCAAATGAAGGGTTTCGTACCATAAACCTTAATTTTTATTATTTGTTGTTATAGCGGCAATAGAACTACACAATCTGTGGAAATTTGAACTGTCTACCTATTATGGTTCTTGAGATACAGCCTGCTGACAGACACACAGACGGACGGACGGACGGACAGCGGAAGCTTAGTAATAGGCTTCCGTTGGTTACCCTTTGGGTACGGAACCCTAAAAAGGTCTACGTAGTTCTCGAAAGAGTAAAGCGGAGTTGTAGCCATAGCTCTCTCACAAACTTGTACGACATAGCAATGCGACATCACAACTCAACGCAGTCTCCATACAAATCGTTCTTAGCAGTCACTCTTCAGAACAATTTCTAAGAAAACTGTCCCATTGTTATTACATTCTAGACCTTATTCATGTCACCAACAGTCATCGTGTTTACTAAATCAAGAGCTCCCAATCGTTCCATTTCTCACTAATCAGTTCCATTGTGTTCCATTCCAGATTAAAGTCGGAACGTTACAGACCATTTAACAGACAAACGGTACTTTCGGGATATCGATAGCAAATTGAATTTCGATAAATCGGAATGATGGATTGAATTCGTGCTGAAAAAGGCGGTGAAGAATTAAGATCATGACGTGATAATTCAATTCATCAAGCCCGAAAACGTCTACTGAGTACTAAACATGGCGATTTCAATTAATTTACCCACGCAGAAAGTATTATTACGACTTTTCCTTGGTTGGTACCTAAACAATCTTCGTCCCGGTCTTCGAATAAAAGTCATGACAATAGAAAACAAAATCTATACGAGTAATTATTATAGGCTAGTTTCCACCATCAATAAATTGCAAATCTATTTAGTCCGTCAGTTAGTTAAAAAATAATGCATACGTATTTTTTGGTTCTGTAAATCAATGAATATTGACAAAGATTAAACGTATCAATACTCGGGAGTGGGAGCTCGTGACGTCAGAACGCACTAAAAACTATACCACGACATGACGTATTGAGAATTTTAAAAGCGTCGTATCTTCGTCAATTTTGGTTTATGCAACGAAAGAGAAAAACGGGTCAAATATTTTTTGATAATTCTAAGTGTCAGAATAATTAAGAGTTTTTCAGTGGACAAGCCTATTATAAAGCTGAACAGCTTGTTTAGTTTGGCTGAACGCGCTAATCTCAGGAACTACTAATTCAAATTAAAAAAAAAAAACAAAAACGACTTCCAAAAACAAAACAAGCGTAAAATAACTTTAATTTCGGAAGTCGGTGTAAAAAACCCAAAAAATACCAAACACACCGACTTCGGAAATTAAATTATTTTTTTTATATTTTTTTTGTAAACCACCAATACCGCGTACCGGCGTGATGTTATGAACTGGTGTAAACAATCAACAGACATGCGATTTCAGAAATCCCGATCCATTTGCTATGATTTATTGAAGAGTTTCGTTGTCTGCCTCCGAAGTTCTTCATCAGATCTTCACCAAATTAAAAGGAGACCAGCCCGGGAAAATACTCTTCCAAAGAAAAAAAGAATCATTCAAATCGGTTAACAATTGGCGAAAATATCGCTGAACAACCATTTTTCATGGGATCCCACCATCAAATCCTCACTTATACCTTCCATCATCAGCTCAGAAACATGAGATGATGATTAACAGGCACAAATATCTGAATTGCGTTAGCAATATCATGAAAAACATTGTGTGTGCCTATAAAATTTGAGGGTTTCTCTCGATTTTCATGAGATCCCATCATCAGATTCTGACTTGGTGACAATGAGACAACGAAGAAATCATTTTTAAAATCGGTCTACAATTGGCGGAGAAATCGGTGAACATACTATACAATATAAAAAGAAATACATACAGCCGAACATAGAACCTCCTCCTTTTTGAAGAAGTCGGTAGCGCAAGTGTACTGCTAATAAATTCTTTTAGCCCATTTATCAAGGAAGGCTAATAATATAACATTACGCTACGACAAAAAAACCGGAGCATTAATGAAAAATAATGAATATTTTGAATTTATTAGCAGTACTATCGATTAGTTCACTTCATTGTTTATCAAACTAGCTGACCCGTCAGACATTGTCCATTGAATCGTATAAAACATCCATAGAAAATGCATAATTAGTAGTTATGTCGTTTAATCAATTAGCGTTAACAGGTGCATAATGAATGTCACATGCTTATGCAATAGTGGACAGCTGTACAACACTATTCATTCACCGAGGTGCACCTATCCATACATTTCTTGGACATAAAAGCATACATGGAACAATAAGTTTGGGTTAATTTCTATTCAGTAGGTAACTAAACACTGGGCACGCCACAATTGCGGCGATATGTCGGGGTCTTTGAGGAGTGGCTAGAGCAGCGCCATGGCGACCTCACCTTCCGCTTGACGCAGGTACTCACCGGACACGGTTGTTTCGGGAAGTACCTGTTTCGAATAAGGCGGGAGGGAGGATACGCCCGGGTGTCAACACTGCGACACGGTGGAGCATACGGTGGAGATCTGCCCTGCTTGGGCGGAGCACCGCCGTGTCCTCGTCGAGGCGATCGGCGGCGGCGATCTCTCGCGTCCGGCCCTGGTTCAAGCCATGATCGAGGAGCGAGGAGACATGGGAAGCGGTCACCTCCTTTTGCAAAGCAGTAATGCAAGCAAAGGAGGAAGCCCAACGCGTGAGAGAGAGGCAAACCTCACGCCCCAGATGCCGCAACAGAAGAAGACGCCCAGGGCGTCGGGAGTCGCAGGATGATTCACGGCCATCGTAGGCGCGGGTCTGCGGACGGCGAGCATTGGGTGGCTCGCCGTCTGATCAGAACCAGGCCCGGGTCTGACACTCCCTCCTGCTTCACTCAGAGTCAATCCTTAAAAAAAAATCTTCCAGTCCCAATCCCAATCCACTAACTACTTGTGACTAAGCGAGCATCTTCCTGCAGGGTCCCGCAGGCAGGTACCTTTCATAGTCCACTTAGAAGTCCCTGAACCTTCTCTGAACCCAAGCAGGAAAAAACGGGATATGCGCGTACGTAGTCGAAGTAGCAGGCAAACGCTAGTAGGCTTTATAACATGAACATCACGCTACAACCAATAAGAGAGGAGCATTAATGAAAAATGTGACGCAGACGAAGTAGCGCGGGTCAGCTATAGAATAAAATAAAAGAATATTTCTCTCATTACCAAAATACCAACTCTTTACCCAAACAACTCCGTAGATACATTTTCCAGCTATCTAGTGGCACGTCAACAAGTCGTTTGTGCATCATTAGGCGACGGCGGCGCTAGCTCACTTGATTGACGTAACAACAGTACTCCCCATTAGACCGACATGTGCGTATGTGCCGCTTATTGTCATAACGGGGTACGGTATTAACTGATGCTGACATGATGGGAATGCTGATGAGGCGATTACATTATAGAGTAATTTGGTAGAGAGTTAGTAAACATTTCGACGACATGGTGGCCGCAGTGGTCGGGCGATTGGCTGCAGCGCTGCGTGTCGCGGGTTCGATTCCCGCACGGACAAATATTTGATTTGAATGGCCTACAGAGAGTTGTTCTGGGTCTGGCTGTTTGTGTGCGTGAGCCTACGTATGTTTGTAAACGCACCCACGATACACAAGATATTCTTAGTGTGGGGCGAATTAAAAAAAACCACAGCCCCAATTAAATCAGCAGATTGAATTACCGAAAAAGGGACGGCTATGTGCGGGGTGAACTAGCACATGCAAGGGTTCCGTACCATACCCCGAAAAATTCATGTTTCTTGTGTCTAATTTCCAACTTTTTCATTTGTTTTTATAATAGCAATATAAATACACACTCCGTGAAACTTTGAACTGTCTACATATTACGGTTCATGAGATACAGTCCGCAGATACAGACGGACAGCGTAGTCAGTGTCCCTTGGAACTTCGGGTACAGAACCCGAAAAAAGAAAATGAGGCCGCAATGAAGGCATAGCAAAAGAGTACGTCGAGACCAAACTTTTCTGATCATTGTTATTTTGATTGCCATTATTAATCCAAAAAAATTCATTGTCCAGGTTTTTGTATTAAAGGTTGAAACATCCAAAATTCAGCTTTACATGTTATACGAGTACGTGTTAAAACTAAGGGAATTATAATGAAACACGTAGTTAGCTGTACGAGTCAACGAATATGGTGCTAAAGCGGTGCGCTACTGAAAATAACCCGACATCTCGGTTGGCCACTGAAGTGCGGTTGTGAAATTATACCGAATGTAGGTACAGAGGTTGAAATATATGATGATGATATTAATTCAGTACTTAGTTATTACATTTTGGTGAGAAGCTCGTGGCTATATTATAACAGCCCCACGGGTCGATCTTCAAGGTTAAGCAACGCTTGCCAAGGTTAAGCAACGCTTGCCAAGGTTGGTCTGTGGATGGAAGACCATCTTAACATACCGAGTTTCCTCCGTACCTCGGAAAACACGTTAAGTCGTTGTTCCCGGCTGTCATTTGTAAATCTTTGGTAGTCGTTACGGATAGTCAGAAGCCAGTAAATCTGACACCAGTCTTGCCATGAAGAACCGTGTTACCCAATTAATGGGTTGTGGTTGTCTGGTAGGCAGCCGCTCCTCGTAAAATACTGGTATTCAGCTAAATCCAGCTTGACTGGAAGCCGACCCCAATATAGTTGGGAAAAGGCTAGGCAGATGATGATGAGTGATTCATTTTGGTGGATGGAGGGTTATTTTTTTGTAAACCAACGGAACCCTATTACTAAGCCTCCGTTGTCCGTCTGTCTGTCAGCGGGCTATATCTTGGAATTTTCACGTGTGTGCGAGTCCGACTCGTTCTTGACCGGTTTTTTAGGGTTCCGAACAAAACACGGAACCCTTATAGGATCACTCGGGTGTCTGTCTGTCCGTCTGTCACAGCCAGTTTTCTTCGGATCCACTGGACCGATTCTGTTGAAATTTGGTAAACATATCGATTTCTGTGACCCAAACACGCAAGCGTTACGTAAATTATAAAATATTTAGTATGGGGTTTGTTAGGGTTTTTATTAGGTATATTTTTTTCATAATTCTGAAATAAATGATTTTGAAGTTTTCTATGAATTATATAGTGTTAAAATAACATGTAAAAAAGAAAGGAATTTGCACGCGAGTCTGACTCGCATTTGGCCAGTTTTTTTATAACCATATCCACTCGTATTTACTTCTTTCATTATGATAGACTCACATCTCACACAAACTAAATAAAATTAAAACCCTGGAACTACGTCAAGAAATGCCCAGTTAAACAGTACTAAATCACGGTCTTCTGACTTGAGCGTTTGAAGTTCAATTCTACTTTAGCATGAACACTAAACTTCTCAACATGTAGCAGAGTTAACAAGTTCTTTGCTTAAAGTTTTCACAAATCGGGAATAATACGAAATATAGGTCAACCGATATGGTTTCCCTATATAAAGTTTCCTGTTAATCTACTCAGTTCTCGTTTTCGAACAGATTTCTCCCAAGAGACTTCTCGAAACCAAGTTTAATTCCAGCCATTCATTTTGCTCTCAGTCTCAATCAAAATCAAGCAAACACGCATGCAAGCATGTGTCAAAAGGTACGAAAATCATGTTCTGATAACTAGGGACGTTTTTCAACCCTAGCAGACGGGGTCAATGGCCCGTCTGTCCTTTACGACTGAGATTTTACCTAGAAACTACGAACACAGAATAGATAGAAAACAGACGGTCAGCTTTATGAAACGAGCGTAAATGCACGCAAACATAGACACGCTTCAGACACATCGAGTGCAATAGCACTTGCGATTGGCATTTGTTTTGAAATCTCAATAGTGTGTACCCTGTTGATGTACCGCGTATTCATAGTACCCGCACAATTAAGGTTTTGTAAAATGGCATGCACCAGGTGGCAGCACTGAGGCGTCAGTCCCAAACACTTATCAAAACGCATTCTGCCATTTGTTAAGTTGACGTCGACGTCATATTAATGTCAAAGTCACTTTTTCAATTAAGAGGATCTCTCGCCTTGAAAACCATCATTCGAAAATGGAAGATCCTGATGTAATCGGGGCAAACCTCAACAGGTTTGCCCCCGTTCATCGTTTCCATCTGCTAGGCACGAATCTAGGCTCCGGGCTGTTGAATAGAAGTTTCGGATTGGAAAACCCAATAACGCCTTCTCTGGGAATCGTAACTAGGACCTCATGCACAACGGTAACGCTTGCGACCAACGAGGTAGTCAACGTGTCTATTCCTCTGTGCATATTCGCTCTTTCTGTGGAGCTGAACTTCTGTAGTTATCTATTCTGTGGCACAGGTCTATTAACAAAAGATTACATTAACGTACATCTGCAGACTTTTGAATTTCAATAGAACTAACTTGAAATAATTTGAATGTATTTAAAAAGTTCGTTTGAAATATTTTAAAACATTCTTCGTTTGTTTTCATAATTTTAAATGTGTTTGAGCGGGGTTTTTGTGAATTAATATTTAGAGACTTAATTCTTTCGTTCTAAGCTGTAGGTACTTTGTAGATAACTTTTACTGACAGTCTAATTAATTTATCAATGAACAATGATTTTATACTAGTCTCGCTACGCTCGAGAATTTCCAAGGCAAGAGCAACCTTTGCACGGCTCCGTCTCTCGTGTATAGCAATCAATGAAATTGACCCGAAGAGTAAAACTCAAAATATTCCGGTCCAACGTAAAAACCGTGTTGCTGTACGGATATGAGACGTGGAAGGTCACTAAGGACATCTCGCACAAACTCCAGGTCGTTATCAACCGATTTCTTCGTCGTATCTCGATGTTTACTGGCCCGAGAAAATCTCCTCTCCGAGAAAAAAGACATGTGGGAACGCTGCGGTGAGACTTCAATCGACCAGCAGATCAAACGCCGCAAGTGGAACTGGATCGGCCACACGCTCCGAAGGGATCCTGAGCACATACCGAGGCAAGCCCTAGACTGGAATCCCCAAGGAAAGCGTAAACGTGGTCGCCCCAGGTAGACCTGGCGCCGGATGATCCTTAATGCAATTAGGAAAGACCTGGAGCGAAATAAAGCGCGAAGCTCAAGACCGTTCGGGATGGCGGCGCACTGTGGACCCCTCTGCCTAGTCAATTAAGTAAAGTCGCTACGCTCGCTCACTCTATAGCCCCCGTGGTCCCATTCGAACCTAACCACCCGTGTCGGTGTGCTCTAAGTTCTCACAAAACTAACATTTTTCGCGATGTGGTTGCCATCAGTAAGGGCTTAGAACGCGGCATGGCATTTCATCTCTCCGAAAACGCGTTTTGGTCAAATTCTTATGTGGCACAACGCGAATTTCGCATCATGGCTGTTTGTAAGAACAGTTGTGAGTTGTTTTTCCGTTCATTGGGCGATTTCGATCTTTGGGCGTAACATATATAATTTACATTAGGTAAAAGCCGGGGCATAGCGGCTAGTTAGGTACAAATAAATGATAAAAAAATGATATAAAAAATAATAAAATACGACAAAATGCACTGTCCCGCAAAGCGTTAACATAATAAACTCCCAGTATTTGCATTTTTATTGCGACGAAACGTAACTACAGCAATATTTTATCCATTTAAACTTCCGTAAAGTTACCTCTCAAGCAAAAATAAACAATCAGACAAGAAGACGAAGAAAATACAAACTGCAAGTGGCATGAAATCAAAAACTTTCAAGTTTTAATTTTTTTTTATTTATGCTCATCTTCGACCGCTTCCTCGCTTACCATCAGGTGAAATAGTGTTCAAGCGTGTGCCTGCATGAAATCAAAAACTTTCAAGTTTTAATTTTTTTTTTATGCTACATCTTCGACCGCTTCCTCGCTTACCATCAGGTGAAATAGTGTTCAAGCGTGTGCCTGCATGAAATCAAAAACTTTCAAGTTTTAATTTTTTTATTTATGCTACATCTTCGACCGCTTCCTCGCTTACCATCAGGTGAAATAGTGTTCAAGCGTGTGCCTGCATGAAATCAAAAACTTACAAGTTTTCAATTTTTTTTATTTATGCTACATCTTCGACCGCTTCCTCGCTTACCATCAGGTGAAATAGTGTTCAAGCGTGTGCCTGCATGAAATCAAAAACTTACAAGTTTTCAATTTTTTTTATTTATGCTACATCTTCGACCGCTTCCTCGCTTACCATCAGGTGAAATAGTGTTCAAGCGTGTGCCTGCATGAAATCAAAAACTTACAAGTTTTCAATTTTTTTTATTTATGCTACATCTTCGACCGCTTCCTCGCTTACCATCAGGTGAAATAGTGTTCAAGCGTGTGCCTGCATGAAATCAAATACTTTTAAGTTTTAATTTTTTTATTTATGCTACATCTTCGACCGCTTCCTCGCTTACCATCAGGTGAAATAGTGTTCAAGCGTGTGCCTGCATGAAATCAAATACTTTTAAGTTTTATTTTTTTTATTTATGCTACATCTTCGACCGCTTCCTCGCTTACCATCAGGTGAAATAGTGTTCAAGCGTGTGCCTGCATGAAATCAAAAACTTTAAAGTTTTAAATTTTTTTTATTTATGCTACATCTTCGACCGCTTCCTCGCTTACCATCAGGTGAAATAGTGTTCAAGCGTGTGCCTGCATGAAATCAAAAACATTCAAGTTTTCAGTTTTTGTTTTTTTTGTTGTATAACTAATGACGTAAAAATCGCCCCGTCTGCCATCAAATCAACAGTGAACAGGCATCTTCTGGGCACGCTCGCTCCATCATAGACCTCATCTATCGTTTTCCATCAGGCGTGATTGTAGTCAAGAGCAAGGCCTTTCCTAAATAAAAAAAAATAAAATAAAAAATGCTCGGCATGCATTTTATCTAAAACTGAATAATCTGCTAATATTGATCATCATCATCATCATCATCTGCCTAGCTTTTTCCCAACTATATTGGGGTCGGCTTCCAGTCAAACCGGATTTAGCTGAATACCAGTATTTTACGCGGAGCGGCTGCCTACTAGAC
Source organism: Lacanobia oleracea (assembly GCA_950371165.1). Lineage (NCBI taxonomy): Eukaryota > Metazoa > Arthropoda > Insecta > Lepidoptera > Noctuidae > Lacanobia > Lacanobia oleracea. The sequence goes on from OX493398.1 coordinate 7,163,534, forward strand.
CTCCACAACCCAGTAACTGGGAACAATGGTACTTCATGGCAAGACTGGAGTCAGATTTACTGGCTTCTGACTATCCGTAACGAGTGCCAAAGATGACAGCCGGGACCAACGACTTAACGTGCTTTCCGAGGCACGGAGGAAACTCGCTATGTTAAGATGGTCACCCATCCACAGACCAACCTTGGCAAGCGTTGCTTAACCTTGAAGATCGACCCGCGAGGCTGTTATTATCTAGCCACGATCTCTTCGTGACTAATAACAGCCAATATCTGCTAATATTGATATCAATAAAAGTATTTGATTAAATATGGCATCAAGAACAATTTGTTACATAAAAAAAGCCTTGTAACACTACACTGGTTACATAATGAAAAACCCATAATATTTACGATCCATAAACTTAGTTTTACACCTCTCATGACGTAAAAACGCGATACGGTAATTTGTAATTTCACGAAACAAAGTAAACACAAAATTGTTATTGAGTTTTTACATTAAAGTGGACCTAAAAACGAAACCTTAGTTTACTTGCACATACCGATATACGAGATATCGGATGCATGCACCGGATCAACTCAGGATAGATGAAATGACGACAGGTCGCTGGAACAACTTACGACTCATGGATGCTTAAGTTGAATGGGAAAATCTACAAGTCCGTGATATTATCTGTCGTAATGAATGGATCAGAATGTTGGACAGTAAAAAAGACGGATGAAAGTATCGGAGATGAGAATGTTGAGATGGGTGTGCGGAGTAACGAAAATGGATAAAATGAGAAATGAGTACATTAAAAAACATACACGAACATAAACGTACATTAATTTCATGCTGTTTAAAGTCAGCACGGAAGACGGGGCCCGCTAGGGCAGGTGCCCGCTGGGGCTGCGGAATCTGTTCGAAAGAGGTGCCGTAGCTCTGGAACGCAAAGGGCACCAGGAGGAACACGGATGGGTTTTATCAGTTAGAGTCTGACACTCCCTTCTGCTCCACCCAGAGCAGGAGGAGTCATTTGGACGATTTCCCATACTTAAAAAAAAAAAAGACGAGTCAAGAGCAAACCCATCTCAAATAAAAAAAAACTTCGGAAACGGACATAGATGCCCAAGCAGGACAGACCTCCACCTTATGCTCCACCGTGTCCTCCGGGTGACCCTCACAGTGTTGACACCCGGGCGTGTCTTCCCGCCGAATCCGAAACAGGTATCTCCCGAAACAACCGTGTCCGGTGAGTACCTGCGTCAGGCGGAAGGTGAGGACGCTGTGGCGCCGCTCCAGCCACTCCTCAAAGAGGGGACTTATCGCCTGGATTGTGGCATGCCCAGCGCTGGGTTGCGACAGTCGCTGTCTCCATACCGCCATGAGATCCTGCCGCAGCTCCGTCCGCCTTGCTGCAATTTGCCGCGGCAGATTGACTCTAGTCTAGGTCAGAGATGACAGAGACAAAGTCTACGATGGAGCCAGCTTACCCAAAAGGAAAGCCAGTTCACCCGTTGCAAGTAGAAATGTTGGAAGACCCAGGCGATTTACATTTATTATTTAGTTTACAATTTGTATGTTAACAAAATAATTTTAAAATGCCATTACAGCCTTATCCGAACAGGATCGCACTATTACAAAAAGTATGCATTTATGAGATTATGTGAAAACTCGCGTTCCGATCAGAACCAGGCCCGGCTAACGGCGCGCTGTATTCCACGCGCGCCTCAAAGAGCTATCAGCATAGGAGACGGAGCCCGCTAGGGCCAGTGCCTGCTGGGGTTGCGGGATTTGTTCGAAAGAGTCACCGCGGCCCTGGGACACAAAGGGCATTAGGAGGAACACGGATGGGTTTTAGTCAGTAAGAGTCTGACCTTCTGCTTCACCCAGAGCGGAAGGAGTCATTTGATGATTTCCCATCCTTAAAAAAAAGGCAGAGAGTTCCACTCCTTTGCTGTACGCATTATAAAAGAAGTTGCATTCAAATCCGTTCTGCCACTAGGACGGTAAGAAGTAACGAGAGATTTGAGTTGAACCCAGCCAAAAACTAATCAGAATAAATTTTAAGTACATTTCACACAGGAAAACTAACAAAAACCAGTACACTATGTGACATAATCATTGTTAATGACAAGGCCACTTCTAGTATAGGATCATTACTCACAAAGCGTAGAGCTACGTCATTGTAGCCCACTCCTGATTGTATCCAGATCAATTTACAGCACTTCAGCGTACTATTGTTCAGCGACATGATGCCCTAGTAATGTCTATTATGAAATGTTACATGCTCTAACAAAGAGCGGTGTGTGTTTTAATATAAGTGGTACTGGAAAATAAATTGTTAAAGCTACTGAGGAGTAGTTTTTCTCCGTTTGTTTGTTGCGGCAGTTTTGAGAGGAGCTCATGTTATTACATTATTAATACGAAAGTTTGGATCAATGTATGCATGGAAGGATGTTACTTGATGTAAGGCACGAAGAAAAGAAAGAAAGAAACCGACTTCCAAACAAAACACCACAAAGTATAAAAACCTTAATTTCGGAAGTCACTGTTAAAAAAACAAACACACAAAACCAAAAACACCGACTTCTGAAAATAAGGTTATTTTATACTTTGTAGTGTTTTGTTTGGAAGTTGGTTATAATTCTTTTTTTGTAAAAATGTTTTCTATTGTTACGATTTAATGTTTCTTCTTTTCTCATTTCACAAGTAAGCCCAAACTCAGTGATCAAGCGGTATTGATTTACTTTTTCAAGTGAATTTAATTTCTTGTCCGAAATACGAGTACTTGTGTAATAGTTAGATTTCTCTTCATGAGCGGCCAGACGCCTTTTCACGAATTCAATAACAAACAAAGGTTTTCCTTCTAACATACCGTATTAGAATAGCAAAACGATCGAGTTGATTGACATAACAATTATTATTATTTGCATAGCCATTTTCGTGCATCACTGATGCGCATATCGCATCAGTGGGGGATTACCTTAATTGCCAATCAATTATATAATTAATGCCACAGATGTCTATGGCAAGGACTAAATAAACAATTAATGCCACTCCCCCGCTGTGCTAACTCGCATATTTTATGTAATTAAGCTGTTTACGAGTAAATAATGTATTCCTATTGATAGAGCAATTGAATAAATAGCATTGGTTTTACGTGTATTTATAGTTACGATTCAGAGATTGGGTTGTAATACTCGTACATCGACAACTAATTTTAGAAAACCAATTTCGTTGATACATAGCTACAGATTATTCCGAAAATACGTAGTACAGTAGTAAGCTAGATACTAGTTTGATAGTTGGGATAAGTGGATCGAAGAACGATGATGAGGGATGAAGACACCATCAGGCTTGACCAGCCTTTGACCCTATTTAGGTTTCATATGACTGATCAAAGCAGACTAAATGGGATTCGGAAAAGTGATGAAAATTTTGATACGTGGAGAATATCAGCCAGTAATTTGGCAAAAATCTTGGTTCAAAGCCCAAAAGCTGTGTACAAGGTTACCCATATAACCCACAAGGTGATGACATATCTTCTTCTTCTTATCGTGAGGACAGTGTGGTCTAACGACCCCACACACCCTAGTGTCAGAGTTTCTAACCCGCCTCAAGGGCCTCTGACATGGTATATTTGATGATGACATATTATACTCGTACTATCCTATCCTACATAGAAGGTAACTTACCTACGAGTAGTATCCACTATCTCCGATAGGACAGAGATCCATTTTTAACCGACTTCTTCAAAAAGGAGGAGGTTCTATGTTCGGTTGTATGTATGTTTTTTTTTTTTTATGTATGTTCACCGATTTCTCCGCCAATTCTGGACGGATTTCAAAAATTCTTTTTTTATTCGAAAGCCTACTCCTGAGGTGGTACCATTGTCTGTTTTTCAAAAACTTTCTAACGCAATTCAGATATTTGTGCCTGGTAATCATCTCATGTTGCTGAGCTGATGATAGAAGGTATAAGTCAGGATCTGATGATGGTATCCCATGAAAAATGTTTATTCAGCGATATTTTCGCCACTTGTTAACCGATTTGGATGATTCTTTTTTTGTTTGAAGAATATTTTTTCGGACTGGTCCCATTTAAATTTGGTGAAGATCTGATGAAGAACTTCGGAGATAGGCAACGGAACTTTTCAATAAATGATTGTAAAAGGATCGGGTCTGCTGATTGTTTACACCAGTTCATAACATAATATGACGCCGGCACGCTGTGTTTGTGAAAAAATAACTTTAATTTCGGAATTTGGAGTAAAAAACGAAAAAAAAAACACCGATTTCCGAAAAGTTATTTTTTGCTTTGTAGTGTTTTGTTTTTGAAAGTCGGTTTAATTTTTTTGTTAAAAAGTTTTTTTATGATAGAGACACAACAGACGAGTCACCTATCTATCTATGCGTCTAAATGCACGCTCATCCAGTTAGCAAGATTATCTGGGTCAGTTTTAATGGGGCCGAGTCACTGAAACCAGTTCAGTGCAGTTTTTTTATAATATACTCTTTTTGCTTTGATAGCGAGACGCATCCGCAACCCGGCCAAAAATACGTTTTTACACAATGAAAAGCGTTTTTCACGCTCCGTTTTTTTTTTCTTTTACAGGGCTGGGAGTGAAAATATACTTATTTCATTCGAAATTATGCAAAATGCACATTTTAAATGGAAGAAGGTTACGTAACTAAAATTTTTGTGTACCAGGGAAGCATAGCGCAATAGGAAGTCGGCTTTTGATTAATGAACAAGGTTGTCAATGATGATGATTTACAACCGTTCATTTATTTGATCCTGAACCTGAAACAATCAATTGGAGACTGAGGGCTTTAAACCTTGAAATAAATAGTTCTTCAGTTGACTTATTGCGTGCTTCATTCAAGGTTAAAATTCTACATTGTAAATACGGCTTTTATGCCAAAAAGGAAGAATAATATTGAACCGGAAGCGCACAAACCAACATCTGGATCTTGCGTAAATGTAATTCAAAATTAGAATGATAAAAACATTGCAATAAAGAATGTTTGCAGACACGCTCGCGAATGGCGCGACCTATATTTAGCGGAGACTGTTGACCCGGTGCCCTCGCCCTGCATCTCCTCTGTTGACGAAACGCGTCCATATACTTTCTTCGACCTATGTCAGCCTGGTACTTATTGATTCGAGTTCGTCTTAAGTTAGCTCTTTTGTTCTTTTCTTACAAGATTGTGAGTGAATGCTACCGATATCTTTGTGCAAGAACTTTGCTGTTTCATTATGGGTTTACCAGGTATGAAAACTTTCGTTATTAAAATAGTTTACAATGTTTACTTACCTTAAATAGATAGGTACTAACTTTGAAAATACATAAACCAATTTTCCGTACTATATTCTGAACAAAAGGAAAATGTAGATATTATTTAAAGATTGTTTGTAAGGACAGGGACCGAAACCCTGTGTTACCCCTTATTTCCATTGCGAAATAAGTATTAGTTTACATTTGGAATTTTCATGAAAGGTATAATAAACGTATAGAACTAACCAAGGTATAGTCCCACCCCTTTAGCAAGGTAAAAACTCTGCTACTTTTTATTCCGCAGAAAGACAAAAATATTCAGCATTCACATTCATAAAGCAAGTAGGTTGGTACTCCTCATTGCATTGTCTTTGAGCAGGAGTAAACGAACTCCTTGCTTGCCTGCAACCCTCGTTCGTTTGCGTCATAAAAAGATGAATGGACGGTTGACGCGAAGTACTACTGGCTTTCACAATCAGCGTTTGTTTAAAAAATAGTTGCAGTGTTTGTTGACCCCGCTTTGCTAATTAAACATTGAAGAGTACCGAGTCGAGGGTTTTGGGAGCCATTCATAAATGAACTTGAGTAATTTGAAGTGGAAGAGAGAAAGAGTCATTTGATAATTGGATGTCTGGCCGATGGGGAGTAGAAGCCATACCTTTAAAATTCTATTAAGAAACGTCCATTTTAAAACGACTTCCAAACGTTAAATTTATGAAGGAGATCAAAACATTCAATCCACGTTTTACTGAGGGCTGTAAAGTATTTAACGAGTTCCAAAGGATGAGGTACTAAAAATAAATCGACTGCAACTTAGAAGATTGCTTAAATGCATTGCGATAAATTCATGCAGTTTATATCACCTTCTTTGTTGCATAATCTTTTCACAGTCCGGAGCAGTCCTTGAGCTTGAAACATACCTGTAACCAAACAAAATGGCGTCGTGAATAATGGACGAACATTTACGAAAATCCGACAACACTAAATAAAAACCGATTTCGACATTTCAGACTATATTGTTGCCTTGTGAGCCTCGTGTATATGCAGGGCGGTTTATTTTGGTAGCCACTGGTACACAAGCCATAGCCTGTGACCCAGTTAACTGGCACATGACCTGCGTTGACCTCTCGGCCTAGGTCGCCGGTCGCGCCGCCCGCATCCCTCGAGCCACCTCCAGACCTATCTGCTCAAACCTCCGACCGTTCTTGTGATCCTGGTACTTTAGTTTGTTGATACGACACAAATCTTTTACGGTTGCGAGGATTTTCTCAGGTAGACTTTTTTATTTCATCTCAGTTTTTGCATAAAGGATTTTCCAGATCCTCTATTAGATGAAGTAGTTATGTTTGTATGATATGGCAAGACGTTTTTCTGTAACAAAGAAACTAACAAATTGCTCAACGTTAATGTTATACATTTTTATTTCCTCTACCAGTTTTCCTTTTACAGCGCTGGTTTACAGGTAAAATTACCCGTAAGCTCTGTTTTACTTCCATTAGCCTGTAGCGTAATACCAACCAAAGAACCAAACAGATTAATTTATCTTACAGCGGAAAATCGTTTCCTATAACCGCTGCAAACGATGCCCCCTTTTCCCGCGTATTTTTATATTGCAATACCACTTAAATAATTTATCACTGGAATAATATTTTCGTCGTTCCCGGAACCCTATGGCAACAAGCAAAGTGGTTCGCGAAATGTTCCGTAGCAAATCGCGTTCTAGTTTCAACTAGGTACAATTCTGTTATTCTAGTTTATTTTAATAGTTTCAGTTAGCGATGATTGCACAATAGGTGTCCTCTAAGTAATTGGCGGGCAGGATAAATCTCTTCATTAAAGTCGGACGGGCGAGGACGGGAGCATCGACCTGTATACTAGATAAGTTCGACCCAGAGCAGTCGTATAACAACTAAATTGGAGTAATAAGACCCTACCCTTTATATGCTAATTTTCTTTATTATTCACAAGTTGGTCGGAGGTTCTAGTGGGAAGCGGTTTCATTCGACTGTGTTCAGTCACTAACCTGTATCCACAAACACGAAGCAACGACTGAAATGGCAACACAAAGCATTCATATCCTTGATAAGTCCTTCTGTAAGGTAATTAGACTTAAGATAAACAATGCTAATTAAACATACAAACGTATTATCAGGAATTAATACACCGTAACTATTTACACAGAAGTATTTGCGAACGAGGAAATCTTCAGCGATATAATTTCCCGATGTTTCTTTGTACGATTGCATGTTTATTTTGATAGAACGGTAATTTTAAACGTTCTGTTACCGACCGACTTCCTACATATTTATGTTAGCCTAGTACCCATCTGTGTTACCAACAATAAGATGAATGGGAAATCGCGTGAAAAGTTCACATGAATTAAAAAATTGTACACGATTATGGCGTTCCAAATAAGGCGGAATTACACGTTTGTGTCAATAGACAGTTACTTCTTGGAGTCGATGACTAACACCCCTTATTTGTGTAGACTGTAGGACAAAGAACCGTACGCAGCAAATTACATGTGAATCACACTGACTGGCCGAGAATACTGACGACCTTGGCCTCGAGGACGGATTTTCAAACGTATTTAAAGATTTTCCACGAAAAATGTATTTCACACAAATCTAATATTTTTCTTTGTGGTAGTAAACCTTCAAAGGCGCTCTAGGCGCATGGGGAGTTTGGGTTTGGGTTTCGTCATCATCTGCCTAGCCTTTTTCCCAACTATATTGGCGTCGGCTTTCAGTCAAACCAGATTCAGTTGAATACCAGTACCTATTTTACGTAGAGCGGCTGCCTACCAGACCTTCACAACCCATTCACTGAGTAACACGGTACTCCTTTCATTTGAATCTCACAAAAGCTGCCCTAGTGATAGCTGTAAAACCCTAGGCAAGCGCCTCGTGACCTCTTAAAAGACTTCCCCACACAATGCAACTACCAATGTAGTTTTAATTTAGGTTCTAAGTTGTTCATCATCTGCCTAGCCTTTTCCCAACTATATTGGGGTCGGCTTCCAGTCAAACCGGATTCAGCTGAATACCAGTGTTTTACGTGGAGCGGCTGCCTACCAGACCTCTACAACCCATTAACTGGGTAACACGGTACTTCTTGGCTAGACTGGAGTCAGATTTACTGGCTTCTGAAAATCCGTAACGACTGCCAAAGTTCTACAAATGACAGCCGGGACCAACAGCTTAACGTGCTTTCCGAGGCACGGAGGAAACTCGTTATGTTAAGATGGTCTAAGGTAGGTTCTAAGTTGTTCTTCCTCAAATATTGTGAAACCTGATAATAATAAGGAAGAGTAGTCAACTAGTCAGATTTGAAAACGATCTACGTCCAGCAGAGGACTGTTGAAGGCAGGTGATGATGAACCGACCACAACAACTATAGACAGACAACAAAGAATACAGCAGAATTAAAGGTGAAGCTAGCAGAAATCGAGGGCTATAATTCTACAACACAACAACAATTCAAACTTTTGTTATAATAAGTCTGAGTTTCATTGGATATCTGTTTACTCGGTAACTTCCCTTTCTACAATAAAAGGCTGATTTCGGCATCAACGGTTACCGATAAGGGCGGATGACTATTGGCTATACATAGCGAAGAGCCGACAATATACACGTGTATGCTTCAATAAACAACTGTGGTTCTCATTAAATATATTTGCTTTATTACTGAACCTATATTTGGGTGTTCTAAACAAATAAAACTGGTGTTCTGACAACAGCTTTCGTGGCAGAGTACTCTCCAAACTGAATTGATTCGGAAACTATAATGTCTAAGCCAGTAATTGTGGATACAAAACCAATCAAATCGACTTCTGAGAAAACGGGCGTGATGTTAAGTTAATAATGACTACTTTTTGACGTAACCTTTTCTGTTGCCAACGCGGGCAGGACCTGGATGAGGTTAATCCAGTTTTGGGCAAATTCGAGACAATATCTCAACTTCCACGTTACGATCCATAGATGATGATGATTACCCTCTCTGAAACCTGGCCTAAGCAACCAACATCTCCAAGATGGAGAATACGTCAGTGGTATTTCTGGAGTTCTCCGGTCTTGTCTGATTGTCCTTCCATCGGACTCTGCGATTGATGGATCGGAAGTACGATATGGATCGAATCTATTTTTGCGCTTAAGCTTTTGGTACTATAATACGGCCGACGGCTTGTCTCCGTTGAGATTGGCCGCCATGGCCGAAATGGGTCAGAAAAAGAATTTCTGAAGTTACAAAAACTACACTAACATCCCGACATACAGACAAATTCAACTAAGAATGTAATCGCCAGCTAATCATTTACGTAACACCAACAGAACAACTATCACACCTGTCTTTCACACCTGCATCGAAGCGCATCTTCCTAGCACCTACGTCACACACTCTATAAATATCCCAGTACAGCTCAAGTGGCCGACAACAGGCAACAATGATACAAATTCCTCCGCACTGTCATGGAGACGTAATTGGAATGGGATTTGATTTATGCATGCAGTTGCCAAGTGTTAGGCGTCGAGAGATATGGAATCTGTTTTTAGGTAGGTAAAGTTTTAATTGGTTTCGTGGTTTCGTTACTCTCCGAGTACTTATAGTTTAGAGTGAAAGCTGTGTGTCGCCCATTGGCATTTTAATTTAACGGAAAAAAGTGGTAAGATATTGGTATACGTTTCACGCCTTTCAAGCATATTTTCAGGAATTTCTCTGAGAATACGATCTTTTATAAAGTGCTTATAGCAGTGGAAACAAGAACATAGATGACCCAAATTGACGGAGATTTTAATAATGTATTGACGGCAATTTGATGGCACAACCTTACTACACATCAATTTGAAGGGAAAATACCACGAATTTCACCGTCCTAATGACAGGGCCATATCACAGACTATGTAGGCAGCTACAGTATGGTACTTATAAGGCGCAGAACCACCGCGGCGCACGGAAAGGCCACGCACGTGTAGTAAGCCGCGAAACCACTGCGGTGCACGCTATCTACGGCTACGTAGGCGGCACATTTTAGCTGCGTGGGTTCATTTGTTTGACAACGTGGGTCTACGTTTCCACTGAAGTACAAGCTACACTCTCACGACTACGTACAACTGTAGCGTGGCCCACAGCGGCACACGGAGAGGCTAGGCACGTTTTTTTGCAAGAATATGGTTTTGACATAGTCGAGCTACGTGGGCGCCATATTCAAGCAAGCCACGCGTGTGTCAATGACGTCACTTGATGCGTAGCATATCCGTGGGTTATAGTGGAAACAATCTCATACGTTTTCATGCAAGGCGACGACGCCTCGCACACGTGCGTAGCCTCTTCGTGTGTAGCGGTGGGTTCGCGGCTTTAAGTTTCGCTTTGCAAGAAAATGTATGTGATTGTGTCCACTGTAACGGACACGCTACGCATCAATTAATGTCATTGGTACATGCGTGGCTTGCACGAATATGGCGCTCACCTAGCTCAACACTGTTTATGCCATGCACGCTGTGCATGCGATACACACTGTACACAAATATTAACCCAGAACTATGTGCAACGGTTTGTGTTTAAACGCCAACCAGAAATGCACCATTTTACTACCAATTTTGAAATACCTGCCAGGATGGATAAATGTTTACCGAAACCTAACCTAACCTAACTAATATGGTGAGCATTTATCCAGTTTGGCAAGCAAAAGAATTATCATCATCAGCCTAGCCTTTTATTTATTTATTTAACACTTTACGCACACAGATGTACAGAGGCGGCCTGGCGGGTGTGTAGCCTTTTCCCAACTGTTTTGGGGAAAGAATTATGTTGGCGAAAATTTAAATCGTAGCTTATGTACAATAGTATCGCAGCATCTGCGCGCCGCGGTGGGTCACGCTACAGTTGTGCATAGTTGTGGATGTGTAGTGTGTACTACAGTGGAAACGTAGACCTACGTTGTCTAACAAATATATCAACGCAGATAAAATGCGCAGCGATGGGTCCGCGCCTTTATACTTGATAGACATACCTACGTGCGTCACACAGACTTACAAGGCTTCCATAGAATAATTATAGTTTATTTCGGTTATAAATGAAAGGTTAGTTCCAGTGAATCAAATGTCACAAATTCTGTTGAAGCTAATACGCCCACTGTGCCTAAATATATCGTTTTTTATTTAGTTCAATTGTCAGTTCTTCTTGGTAGTGTACCTATTGTTAGTGACTGTATCACTGTACTGATTCAAAGCAATTCGAATTTCTTCTCTAACGTCTGCGGTTCTTTGAAAGAACCGTCAGAGAAAGAGAGGGACTATTTTCTACTCGTATTTTTAGAAACTAGAAAAATAACTTTTTTGTCTTGCTTCTAAAAATAGGATTATTTTCACCGAAAACACCAAAGTATATCAAAGACTACGAAAATTGGGGCTATACAGGTGGTCGGAGAGACCATGACAATCAAAGGAAATTGGTAGCTCCTTTAATTTAATTTAATTATCCCGAAAGCTATAAAAGAAGTCACTTACATTGCATGATTACATGAATTTTGATTACGCACATGTATCTAGATAGTTTTCTATTGCAAAATAATTCCAACAAAAAAATACATGTACCTAATATGTGTCTTACTTATTAAACCTTTTTCAGCTCGACTTCATATCAGCTGTGCCTCCATCGCCCGGCACAGGCAGTGAATCAAAAAATAAATAACAACAACAAAGAGGGATGTGCAATACTTTCATTTTGGTCTTAAGAGCTGTGGTATTTGGTTGTAAATTTACCCTGAGGGACTCGCCACAGACTGGGCAGCAGCGTTCTCTGCAAAACTGCTTGCCAAGCGTGGCGATTATGGCACATCCCCCATGTTGGGGGAGGCCTATGTCCAGTAGTGGACGTCTATCGGCTGAAATGATGATGATGATGATACGACCCTGGCGAAATGGACACAAAATCGGATCCGACGTTAGCGGTTAACTCATATAAAACACCGATAACTCAAATGAAGTATTCAATCCGGCCCTAACATGTATATAACTGAGTACAGCGCATAGGTAATATCCGCTGACAACTCATTACAGCCTCATGTTTGTAGCTCGTTATTTGTTCATATCACCGCTATATTCAATAGTATTCATTAAAAACAGATTTCGCACAGACTCATAATCTGAATTTCAGATGAAACTTAAATTACACGATTTCACCAATTGGAATCGTGTAAACATAAATATGATTTCATTTTTCGTTTTGATTAATGGTCAAATTCGTATGTACAAAAGGTTATGATAGGTAATTTTTAAGTATCTTTTATATGCGCTTCATTGTTGTTTGACTCTTGCTTCTCAATATTTGTTTCTATCACCACTCAATGGTACAAAACAACCGTAGGTATTTTATTCAAGCCATCAGTCCTACTAGAATAGCTAATACCTTGGTAACAAAAATTTTTTTGGTTGGCCAGATCCAACAAAGCTTCGTCAAAAGCAACCGCTAATATGTTCACTCTTGCAGACTCGTTTTCTTCCTTAATCATTTCAGCCCATACAGAATAAAGACGTCCAATGCTGGAGATAAGCCTCCCCCAAGTGTCGCCACAACAACCGGTCCGGTGCGTCTCGCATCCATCGGCTACCCGCGACCCTCACCAGATCATCAGTGCACCTTGTAGGAGGCCTTCCAACGTTACGTCTTCCAGTACACGGTCGCCACTCCTGAACTTTTTGGCCACATCGACCATTTGTTCTGCTAACAATGTGCCCTGCCCTCTGCCACTTTAGTTTAGCGATCCTTCGGACTATGTCGGTAACCTTGGTTTTCTTGCGGATATCATCATTCATGATTCGATTACGCAAGGAAACTCCAAATCCTCTTCAAGTAGTCCTCTTCATTGCCCTTTGATTCTTCATTATTATAATCTATTAACGAATATGGTTAAATTAAAAACCTGAAAGTCCGGAAGCCAGTCTTATCAAGGAGCATCGTGTTTCTCAGTTAGACATTGGGTTGTGGAAGTCAAATTAGCGGTCGATCCAAATATTAAACTGGTTTTTAATTGCATCCAGGAAGACTGAAAGCCGACTCCAACAGATTTCTAAAGGCTATGTCAATATTATTTCGCAAAGTCAACACCTAAGGCAAACATCACATTTCAAATTACCATCCAATATCCCGAAAGCTCCATAAACCCATGGCATAAAAAGGAATCCAGTCATAATTGATGGACAAGGCAAGGCACACACACTCAGCCAACAAACTGGACGCGTGTCGGTAATGGCGCTGCATAATATCCTGTAACGTTCATTACAGACTATAGTGGACATTACCTCTCGTTATTTGCCTGTCGTATGATGAAACATGGCTTGTTTACGAAGACTGTCTGTCTATAGAGGCTATAGATTAGTTTGTGGCACGTGTATGACAATTTGCGTATGATTTGCGTTTCAAGTTTATGGATAAAGAGAAGTAGCTAAATGAGAAATTTAACCCTCTTTCGGAGGTAATTGGGTAAATAGAAAGCGGGTACCAGGATAACAATAATTGTATGTACACACATGTTTGAACAAATTTTATCTGAATCTGATAAATAAATTTTAAGATGGATGCTGAAAAAAAAACATTGCACTAACTGTTTAAAAATGGAACAAAAAGACCAAACACAACCCAAGTTTTGAAATGTACAAAACAGAACATTATATTTTAATACAGAACATTACTTAATAGACAAAAGATCAGCCCAAATTGCAAAATAAAATCATTTGCTGTCCTTAGCAGCGTTATGTAATTTAGTAAAACTATAGGAAATTAAAAAGCGAGAGATAGGATTCATCTCCAGTTTAATGTGAAAAACTTCAGCATAGTAACAGTTGAAAATTATTTCCTACAGACTGCAAATAGAATCCATCTCAATCAATTGATTGCTCAGCGTCCAAACCAATTAGTTGATTGATAGCGCAACTACAGGTGGGTGTGCAGATCTAGAGTATTCTAAAGTAATCAGAATCTATACCATTTAACTATTAGAATTCATTAATTTAGCTTTATTTTTGTAAGGATGGGAAATCATTAAATGACTCCTTCCGCTCTGGGCCTTTCTTCCCATTGATCACCCTGCAGGAATGTGTTCTGCCAAATGCTACTACAGTCCTCTCTCTTCACTCCTCCCGCTTTGGGCGGAGCAGAAGGGAGTGTCAGACTCTTACTGACTAAAACCCATCCGTGTTCCTCCTAATGCCCTTTGCGTTCCAGGGCACGGTGCCTCTTTCGAACGGATTCCGCACCCCGGAGTTAATTTAGCTTGTATTAGAGATAATCAATACTAAAAAAAATGTTTCTTAATCTTAGATAGTTTTTTTTTTTTCTAATTATCAAGCCGTTTCGGAGGAGTTCGGTAACAAACACCGTGACACGAGATTTTTATACATTAGATCTCGTGTCACAGTTGTTTGTTATCGAACGCCTCCGAAACGGCTTGACCGATTTTTATGTTTTTTTTTAGTGTATATTTGTTACATCTGAGTAAAGGTGGTATGCTATTTTGTTTTTAAATGTCAAAACCACGTTTGCTGGATCAGCTTGTATCAATTATAATGCAGAATTAATGGGCAATTATTTTAAAGCACGTAATTAAGTTATTTTTAATGATAGTCATGATTGTCACATGATGACACCTCAAAATATCTCGGGAACGTGCCACTATAGGGAACCCTGTTCCTAACATGTTTTGTTTATTGAAGTGTCATACATCTTCTATATATATAAAAATCAATGTCACTTTTCGTTGTTATTTTATAACTCAAGAACGGGCTCACCTATCCAAACCAAATTTTTAGGCTTTATTCGGACTATTTAGCAGATGGTTTATGTGAAGTTTGCTTAAAATCTGTCGAGTGGTTCTTCATTTATCACATTTTTTGCAATAAATGAATTCAATAAATGACGGATAATTTTGTATTAAAACTTTTTTGAGATGGGGAATTTACTGTCACATCCAAGTACCTAATTTTATTTTATTATTTCACTTTATACGTTGCGAAGCACGTACCGGGCCGCTAGTATAATAATATACATAATTATGCATGTGGGGCTATACCACAATGGTTATACGCCCTTTGTGTGGTGTTTGTTTTTTGCAAATATCTCAAAAACTCATGAAGATTCGAAAAGAGGAAGTCTTTTCGAATCTTCATGAGTTTTTGAGATATTTGCAAAAAAACAAACACCCCTTTCTTTTCTTACCCGACTGCCAAGTGCCAAGGAAGGGTTATGTTTTTAGTAAATTGTACATAACATTTGCTATTTTTTCGAGCGGAACTTTTTTTTTTAAATCACTAACATACTATTCCGAATCAATGACACCTCATTCATATTTTTTCCGAGACTGCTGAAATAAGTTGAACAAAAAAGCACTACTAAGTGAAGCAGAAGGGATCTCTGAAAAATAAGTTAAGGAAACAAACATTTTACGTGGGACATATATTCCCACCCAATTCGATCAAGTGTAATAAATCTTTGTATAGGAAAGTCCGAACAAATTTCTATCTGCGCATATAATGCCCTCACAGACATTCACATTCTTATCTTATTAATACAATATTGTATTCTACCAGATTAGATAAGTTAACGTCTATCAGTGAATCCACTTCATGTACAAACGAGACAATATGGCGTCTATAAATATATCTTTTAGCATAAACATATTAAAATAGAGATAAATGTAATAAAGCCTTTATTGCTTGCTTGTTGTTCCAAGATGGTTTGAAAAACAAAGAGAATGAAAATAATTTATGACTACTGATTTTCCATTCCATAAAGCATTTTCTCAGACAATTAGTTTACTAAATATTGGAGCTGAGTTTTGTCAAGAACCGATGCGAATTATTTCAACTGACTTTGGAAAAAAAAAATTGAGATAATTATCACAAAAAGGTTCATTAAGATCTCTCATCACCATCATTTATCATCTTGCCCCATCATAAATGATTTGATGTCGTTATATTTACCCTCGTTTTAATAATCACCATCTATTTATTTATTTAATTTATGGCACTCCAACGACACATTCACTAACACATTTTAGAGACACTATTATAATAATCTTTCCTAGCCACATCATTATTCGCATAGTTCATCTACAGTAAAACGTTACTACGAATCCATCAGATATGTGCGAGGGATATGTTTGTTAAGAACCAACAGAATCGCTTCATTTACTTAGCCTCGCTCACCGCAAGCGATTCTATTGATTCTCAACAATCACATCCCTCGGTCAGCTTCCTCGCACATCTCTGGTAGGAACGCAGCCTTACTAAACTACCCTTACAACCAAACATCCAGACTCTTACTCAAAACATTTCTTACGATTTATTCGACAAAAATATTGTGTTAACTAATTAGCACCCAAACCAATTACATTTTGGTTTAACACAATGAAAGCATTCAATCATGAAAGCTAAATTTTCACATAGTTAAACTAAACATTCAACACTACATGACTTACTTGTTACCTATTCAAATTATATTTTTTCGTAGGGTGTGTAGTTTCCAAGCTTACATTCTTAATTAATCATACCACTTAAGTAATTAGCAGTTTACACATCAAATGTAGCGCGTTTTTCTATCCCAATTACTTAGTGTATTCCCATTGGACACGAAACAATGGTACCTAGTTCATTCAACTTTAGAAGAAAAAGATACAAGTGAACAATGTAATCTTAAAAATCGATTTAAGCTTAGATGGTTATCTTTGTGATTATCTCTAATTATTATTAATTGTTCGAGATAATTACTAGTGACGATGACAAATGGGAGTATTATGTGGATGTACATTGACCTTTTTATCTAGGCATTAATGCGTCGCTCCTATTGGTCGTAGCGTGTGGTTATATAGTTCGCCTTCCTCGATAAATTGAGCTATCCAATACTAAAATAATATTTCAATTCAAACCAGGAGTTCCTGAGATAAGAGCGTTCAACTAAACCACCTCTGCAGCTTTATTATCATTAGTATAGATGTAAGTTTTTCTTACAGCTTTTTTCACATGGCCCGCCTATTCCATAGAGACCGGGCATTTTCCGGAATAAAACGCCTATGCCACGAGTGCAAGTTGTGCAAGTATTTCTTTAGTGATATTCTTTAAAAAACTCACTGTGGTAAAGAGGCGAGCTGTTTTCTATGTTTTTTTTTTATATTTGTGCTATGTATACATGCATATACGGGTACTTAGAGGACATTTAACAAACAAAAATGTTAGCAACATGGTGCCCTAGTGTCAAGTTGCTACGGTGAGATTTTTGCAGAATCGGCCGGTCACTTCTTCAAGAGATTACCTTTTACAATAAGATATGAACGAGAAATCGATTTTACCTCTTTACAATAAATCTAAATATGCTTAGAATTGTTCTCGTATAAAAATTACGTATTGCAAGAAATATGAGGATGCTGATTGGTCTTAGCGACTATTTGAAGGCGCCCTTATATCACCCTTGGCTTTCACTCGTGTGGCCTTGTATTAAAATATATATTAACAGGATATACTTTCCTTTTATCGATATCACGGTAATTAATTTCTCGCTAACGACAGATTATATATATTAGAAGAAGAAAATTGCCCCGATTTTCCTTTCTCATCGGTTGCTGATTAGAACAGGAAAAGCCACGTTGTGTTTGTTTTGTTATGGGGTAAAAGCAATCATTGGGAAATATGGATGGATTGTAGTTACTTGATTCAATTTTACTATCTTCCTGCCATGATCAAATGGAATCATTGCGACTTAAATCTTTGTAATATTATATTTTGTATTTGGGCTTCACTTAGATTTTTTAATGTAATGAATTCATTCAATGTTAATACTCGTAGATTGCGGGTCGAAAATATTCAATACTCAATTGTTTATTGCATTTCATACGTATTACATAGATGGTATAACAAACGATAAGTAAAAAATCAATACGGACCCTGTCGTCAAATCAAGATGCTTTAAGGCTTCCACCGACAGACGTGTTGCGACAGTGAGCATATCCTTGCCGAATTCGGCTAAGCTGGCTTCAGCCTCAGAGACGTTCAGGCATAATCCCGCGGATGGTAGCTGGAACCAGGCCGTTTTTATAGAATATCATCCGTATTGTTCTCTAAGTATATCATCCGTGGAACAATAATTTACATCCTAACACTGTATGGTTCTGACAGTACACAACTGCGCACATTTAACACGGATAAATAAAGTGATTTCAGACGGCACATGTCCATATACTGAAGAGGTATATAGAACAATAAGTTCACTGACAGACGTCGTGCAGTCCCTAATTGCGCCTCAAGTTGAATGTCCAGCGCAATAGCTACGTTTATTTAACTTACCTATATCAATGCAACTGTTAAACTGCTGTTTAGTATCCAGTTTATCTTGAAACATTACAATATTTTACAAGGCGACCTCAAATTCAACATGGGGTGGAAGTAGTTGCATAACACCTTCATTTCACCTACTACGTTATCCCATGTTAATCTTATGTAGAAAGGCAAACTTTAAAGAGGCACAAATCCAGATTTGTGCCTCATTAACCTCATCATTATTATTTCAGCCGAAAGATGCAGTTTGCTGGAACTATACTACTACATACTATCTCAGCTCGCTAATGCAGGCAAGTCATTTCCATCGCAGCTCCATTTACATTGGACATTTTCATGTGTCTGCAAAAATTGACACGTGTTACCATTATCATTTTATGATGCTTTTCTGTTTATCGTGTAAACCAGTGTTAGTAAACGATTCGCGTGATAATATGTCAGCTATTTATTTTTAACGCACGCGACTATACTGCGAGGGATAAAGTCGTTACAGCCGTACAAGCAACGCTGAAAGCGAGTGTATTTTACACCTGGGATGTCACAGATGTTTTGTTGCACCTTGTATAACTATTGTCTGGGAGGGAATGGAGCGTGGTCTAAATGTCACGTTATCCCAGCAAACAAGCTTATTCAGCAGATCGAATAAGAAAAAAGTTTGTGAAAATTAGAATAATTGATCTCTGACTGACAACCTTTGGATGGATTTGACAGAAAGAGATACGTATGTATGTAGCTACTTTGTGTATATCCTACTAGACTAGAAGATTGAAATGGGTTAAAATTAATCAGGAATATGCATAGTTAAACCCAAGGCAAACATTGAACCGACCGACGATATCTTTAAGACATAAGTACAAAAAAAAATACAAATAAAAACACAGAAAAACATCTAAACAGAAAGCTATCAAAGATAACACTCGCTCGGCGATGCTCGCTTGGCGGTCAGAACTCACCAACCAGCGGTAATTTCTACCTATAGTGCGGGCGGGAGCGAGTGGTGCGAGTAATCGCCCGTCGCACAAAAGCACTCGCTTAAGGTGAATGCTCCAGGGTAGCCCGCGAAATTCAAATATTTTTATGTTTTTTGCAATTTGCCGGTCAGTGTGAAGCTGTATGTGGACCAAATGCGATCCGCGACCGTAACGCGTATTTATCTAAAGAATTATAACCATTTTAATCATCAATATAGCCCTCTAAGTTCATGTAGTTCGAAAGAATGATTATTTCTGAAATATTCATTCTTTCGAACTACATGAACTGACCGGCAAATTGCAAAAAACATAAAAATATTTGAATTTCGCAGGCTACCCTGGAGCATCCACCTTTAAGCAGAGCGCCGAAACTATTGAAACGACTCACTCGCTACTCGCTGCTCGCCAACTCGTTTCGAGTTTCAAGCTTTACTCGCTTCTCGCTGATCACTGGCGGTGAGACAAATGCCTAAAGCTTAAGCAGAACTATATATTAGTCCTCCCACACCGTTTTAAAACGATAAGTACTAGGGTAGCAGCGTCTACAGAGCGCTAAATAACACGAGTAGGGCAGGAAAGCTTGTGAAGCAGTTCACAAAGAATGGCTGTAAGCGTACGAAAGCTAAGCTGATTAGTGCTTATGAACGACCGCCGGCTTGCAGCGAGTAGGTTCCAATTAGTGTGGAAATATGGGAGGGAGACAAGCTTTTCTTTAAGATTTAGTGTGAATGTAAAATGGTACCTAATGTTGTAGAGATAAACTTTTCCAAAGATTTTCCGAAATTGAAAATTTCCACCTTCTGCCAAAGGCAGACAATTGCACTGCAATTACCCCGCATGAAAATAATAGCAAAAAATATCCACAAACTACTTACGCAATAAAAAGTATCCCACGTCTTATTTCAGTACATGGTCTACCTGTTTGCCAAGTTTCATCAAAAACTAGGTTTTTTGTTTTTTTTTTACTTTTAATAGGCACGCGCTTGACCACCATCTCACCTGATGGTAAGCGATGATGTGGCCGTTAAGAGGTGAAGACGTAACAAATACCTAGAAGGAAAGCATTGCTTTTACATTAATAAATTAATAATACGTATTAGTATATATAACTTTTTTTTCAGGTCTAATGCAAAAAGGCTACTGGCTCCTCTCCTTAGCAAGTTTAGAAGCAAAAACCTGCTTTTCTATTCCCTAAGGAAAAAACAAGTCCTTTATACTTATTTGTACTGTAATTTTACGAAAATGACTACCATAAACCATTACAGAACACAGCAATTATTCGGCCAGTATGATGACGTTTGGGACTCTACTGCCCATCCAATGAAATATTGACTCACAAACTACGCTGGGCCATTTCTAGCACCACTGAATATCTTACCAGTTACTTATAGCCAAATAACTGCACTTTACGGCTGAAAATCAAAGGGTAAGACGATAAACTTCAAGAGTCTTCAAGTATTCATGAACATTGCTAACCTTAAAGCTCGTCAAATACATATGTAGGTAGGTACGTACCTGGGTACGTCTGTGAAATTAAGTGGTACATGTTGGGGACGTGTTAAATATATGTGTTGGAGGCAAGCTTACTTAATGTGCTTAGGTGTCCATCGCTCCAGGGTTGCGTAATTTGTTCGAAAGAGTCACTGCGGCACTGAATCGCAAAGGACATTAGAAGGAACACGGATGGGTTTTAGTCAGTAAGAGTCTGATACTCCCTTCTGCTCCGCCCAAAGCGGGAGGAGTCATTAGTCGACAAAACAAAAAGGAAAAACAACACGCTCGAAAATGAGAATTTCCATACTATAGTAGCAGTGGGCAGGACACATTCCTGC
The DNA here is from genome assembly GCA_950371165.1 of Lacanobia oleracea. Lineage (NCBI taxonomy): Eukaryota > Metazoa > Arthropoda > Insecta > Lepidoptera > Noctuidae > Lacanobia > Lacanobia oleracea. The sequence continues at coordinate 7,184,913 of OX493398.1, forward strand.
AGGATGATCAATGGGAAGAAAGGTTCAGACCAGGTAAAGAAGGCGCAGCGTTACCTATGAGGTTTAGAGGAGATGTGGAGACACTTAGGGGAACTATATCTCTATCAATAGTAGTTGAAGGTTACTGATTAAGTCAAGGAGCCAGAGCCGGTGCCATAGTACGAAAATAATTCAAACGTCGATATGTGATTCAGCCAGGCTTTTGAACAATTGTAACATCACAAGCAGCCTGCAGTGTAGATAGGTCTTGGCTTAAAGGATTTCTATTTGATTAAGGTGCCCACCGAACAAGGTACAATACAATAAATAAAGATTTGAATGGTGACTACCCTAGGCCAGAACACAAAGATAAATAATTTAAATTTATGTTGATCATCATCATCATCTGCCTAGCATTTTCCCAAATGTATTGGGGTCTGCTTCCAGTCAAACCGGATTAACCGGATTTAACTGAATACCAGTATTTTACGCGAAGCGGCTGCCTACCAGACCTCTACAACCCAGTAACTGGGTAACACGGTTCTTCATGGCAAGACTGGAGTCAGATCTCTATCCGTTACGACTGCCAAAGATCTACAAATGACAGCCGGGACCAACGGCTTAACGTGCTTTCCGAGGCACGGAGGAAACTCGCTATGTTAAGATGGTCACCCATCCACAGACCAACCTTGGCGTTGCTTAACCTTGAAGATCGACCCGTGCGGCTGTTATTATCTAGCCACGAGCTCCTCCAACTGATGTTCGCAGAGATATTATCATATAAAATGCACGGCCCAATATCGTCTTGTCCCGCTTGCATTAATTCAAATTTATGTCGATAAGGGACTCAAATAGACATTCTAAAAACATTAACATTACAAGATCTCACGAAGTACAGCCGTTTACAGTAGCGCGCTAACTAAATAAAGGTACAATGCGTACTTCATACAAATCAAGTGGTATGTGTGTTTAGTTGTTGTAACGGTCTTTGTAAACACTTCTAATTTTAACTGCTTATCGTACACTAATCATCGTGTAAATAGAGTCGAAGGGAGCTAGTCTAGGCGCTGTATTTAAAGCCGATGGTGCATTCTGCAAATATAGAAGTGTAGAACACTAATAGTAGTAGGCTGTAGGAGTTGTAGATTTTTAATTCAGGGTTCAATAGGTAGTCAAATAGATGATTTTGCAGCCTGAAGTTGAACCTATTACGTGAAAAAGCTCTTGATGGGAGGTCCGGCCGGCCGGCCAATATCAATAGAGGGTGCGCGCGAATTGACTTATTTCCCGGGCCCCTGACTCATGATTTAAATGTTTTTATTTATTCATTTATTAATTTAATACTTTACGCACATATATGTACAGAGGCGGACTTAATTCCTGAGCCATTTTCTACCAGTCAACCTCTGGCTGATGCAGTGGTAAGGTGCAATGTGGGTCAAAAGAAAAACCAGACACGCGATTAAAATTAAAACAAAAATAAATATATATGCTGTGAAACCCTATAATAGGCTTCAGAACCCCATATGACATTGTTACCATATCTTGAACGTGGTAAAAAAGCTGTTGAGTTTCCTATCAATAAATAAATATATGAACCATACATACAATAAAATATATAATATATACTCAAAATAATAAACTAATACACAAATATAATTAAACAATGTGTGCAAACAAATAACGAGAAAAAACAAGAAAGATAAGATTGTGGTAGGAATTGCGGGGAGTCGGTAGGAGTTCGTCCATTTTCGCTAGACTGAAGATATTTATTGGGAATTCACCATAAGAAATGTCAATAAGACCTACCCTGTGTGCTCGAGCTATTATTTGAGCTGTGTAGCCCTTTTAGCACTCTAATGTTTTCTTTTCCTATCATGTAAGGTTTTATTTAATCTTATGTCACAAAAAGCAATTTGATGAACTCTGCAAATCCTCCAAAGATTCAGACAAAGCTTCTTGAATAAATTATTGGCTATTTCTCACTCTTGGAACGGTATCTATATAACTGGCTCATTTGTTGTGTTGTAGGATTACTATAAATTATTTAAAGTTACACATATACAGAAACGTTGCTTATTATATAGGACCATTCCTAAATAACACAAAATGTAAGCCAGATGATACACGTCAGCGTAACCAACATCCAGTTACCTGATTGGCTAACGCTGGTCGAATGCGGTCGTCTAATTGGCTTAAGCAGATCAATGCGCCTGCGGATTGGGCTTGCCGTGCGGCCGTGCTTTATCTAGCTAAAGGTTCACGAAGGTCGCATGTTGCATAAATGTCAAGTGGTTAAGCCCGTTAATTGATCGTATCAGTTTGCGTGGAAGGGCACCTGATAAACTATGGGGTTTAATTATAAAAATAAACTTTGAAAAGAAATTAATTAACCAGAGTGCAAATGACCTTCTGGGAGAACTTAGAATATGAGTGTGACGTTATTACATTGGGATAGGTGGTTTTATTCAAGTACCTAGAACTGAATGTCATCGATGTGAGTGAGTGTCATTAAGATTAGCTAGCTGGCCACATTGCTCTTACAACGGAAATACCACTTAACAGTAATTGTTTCAGATTAATAACTACCTAGCCTTTTCATCCCGTAAGCTAATCGTAAACACCGAAAAAACAAATGAAATACATTAAAACCGTATGTACCTACACGAATGCAATGTAACGGGCTAACGGCATATCAGAGGTATACGCATAATAGGTATACAGGCTTTATAATGTTGACTTAGCTTGCCACGCGACAGATCCTGCCATTGTGAGGGCCAGACTCATGGGCCAATGGCCCCTGGCTTTGCTGATATTATTCAACAGCGATCTGCTATGGAGTAACGGACCAATGTAGCATTCAGTTCTTTAAATTAACCATTCACAGTTTTTGTATTGTAAAAAGTGAGTAGGGTAGGCCAGTCAACATTTAAACAACTCAAACATGAAGTTTCAAGATAGTTTGTAATTGCTGTGACCAAATTCCTAGAAAAGAAGCTCGGCAGAAAAGACTTGTAGCTTCATGCTTTTATCTTTACTGATATTATAAAGAGGAAAGATTTCCATTTTTGAATGTTTTACCGAATAGGCTCCGAATCTACTGGACCAATTTTAACCATTTTTACCACTAATAGACAGCTAATTATCTGGAAGTAACATAGGCTATAATTTATTTTCGAAATAATTGAGATCCCTATGAAACTTGCAAAACTAAACTCGCGCGAACGAAATGTTAATCTATATACTTATATAAAAGAAAGTCGTGTTAGTTACTTCACTTATAACTCAAGAACGGCTGAACCGATTTAGCTGAAAATTGGCAGGGAGGTAGTTTAGAGCCAGGAGAAGGACATAGGATTTTTTATCCCGTAGGGTAGGTAGGGTAGGTAGGGTAGGTAGGGTAGGTAGGGTAGGTAGGGTAGGTAGGGTAGGTAGGGTAGGTAGGGTAGGTAGGGTAGGTAGGGTAGGTAGGGTAGGTAGGGTAGGTAGGGTAGGTAGGGTAGGTAGGGTAGGTAGGGTAGGTAGGGTAGGTAGGGTAGGTAGGGTAGGTAGGGTAGGTAGGGTAGGTAGGGTAGGTAGGGTAGGTAGGGTAGGTAGGGTAGGTAGGGTAGGTAGGGTAGGTAGGGTAGGTAGGGTAGGTAGGGTAGGTAGGGTAGGTAGGGTAGGTAGGGTAGGTAGGGTAGGTAGGGTAGGTAGGGTAGGTAGAGTAGGTAGGGTAGGTAGGGTAGGTAGGGTAGGTAGGGTAGGTAGGGTAGGTTGATGGACGGGAGCGAAGCCGCGCGGGTCAGCTAGTGTCATATAAATAAGTACCGTAAAACGGGGTGAATAGATACAGTTTGGAACTTTACAATTGACATTCATACTGTTTACGATTCGTTTCTTTGTATTTAATGCAATCATATTATGAGTCAAGGTTGGTTTTAAACTTTATAATGCTCCAAAGCTATTTTTAATACGTATTTTGACCATAAACCGCATAAATGTTAGCCATCTCTATTTACCCAGGAGTCGGGGTCAATAGATACGATATATGGGGTTAATAGAAAAAATCTGTAGGGTTGTCTCATTTTAAAGAATTATTAGAGTAGGTAGGTATGCTCTAAGTAGTGTAGATAGATGAATAGTTTTTTCGAAGGCGCTTAAAATATGTACTTAAGCGTTTTAAGACGGAAAATAAAAACAAATTTTACTTTCTAATCAGCCTTTTAATTGCACATGAGAATTATAAGTAATAGAAATCCACTGAATTGTTCAGTTTCAGACCCTTACAGTAATGTGTAAATAACTAAATTGGCAAAATATATATTTTGGTAAGGGTCTGACTTCCAAACTGGATTGGATGGATGTCTATAAATAATTATAGAAGAAGAGCCCTTTTATTTAGTTAGTCTGAATCACTCATTAAATCCTTAAGTATTTCTGAATCGTTTTTGTAATAGGATGGTCTCCGCGACTTCGTTTGCATTTGCAAACCACTTGTGCTTGGTTGGTCAATTGCAGTCTTCAAAACGTTTAAACGAGTATTTTTAGAAACAGGTTTCAAACGTAATGGTATTTTATTTTTCATGGTAATAAAATACTGCTGCGATAATTTTTCGTTGGCGATAATTTTTATTTTCTCTCTCTTATCTTCAGGACATAAAGCTTTAGGTTTAGACAAAGCCTCTTCATGTATGGTATTATCAATCAATTGGTTCAATTCCAAGTTCTCACTGAAATATAAATTGCCAAATTGTGAATTGTCTTCTCGCGGAATCTGAACTTCTTCCCCGAATAACGTAATATCTTCAAACACTACGGGCATCGTTTCTATATCTGCAACTTCTATTCGAGGCATTGTTTCTGTATCTGCAACTTCTATTCTAGGCATTGTTTCTGCATCTGCAACTTCTCGGTCTCGTCTTTTAGTTTTTTTTCCTCTCCCCTTGCCTTTCTTAGTCTCTACGCATGTTATTGTAGTGGTTTCAGGAGTTTTTATTTTCTTAGTATTTTCCAAATTATCCTCCTCTGTTTCCACATACTCTTCAGTTTCAGTGCCAACACTTCTTCCTGGAATCACATCTAATTTTCTTTTTCTTTTTGATTCAGTTACATTCATAGTACCATATCTCATTTCCTTGAGAATATCAAGGACAGATTTTTCTACAGCATCTTCTTTGTTTTCATTATTATTTTCCTCAGGTAATCTACCCAAAACCTGATTTTCATCAATGGGCCATATGCCTGTTTTTCTAAAACCAGCCAAAATATTATCTTTGGCATTTTGGTTGAGATCAATTATAAGTTTTTTCAAAAGTTTTGGAAAGCATCCTTTTGGAACCGATGCTTGTGTCTTTCCATCGGTTTTTTTCCATTTTAAAAGAATATTGCGCCACGCAATCTTCATCGGACGGAAAAAAGCCACATCCAATGGTTGTGTGAGATGCGTACTATTTGCAGGTAAAAAAACAAATGTAATGTTTTCTTCGTGACACAACTTAATCACATCTAATGACAGATGCGAGGATAGGTTATCACCTATGAGGCACTTCTTCCCCTCTTTACCTCTAAAATAAGGCAATGCGGTTGATTTAATCCAATCCTCGAAAATATTTGCGTCAAACCATCCGCTTGCCGACCGATTATATCGTGTTCCTGGTGGCCCATTTTCGGTCCAAGTATCATAAAGGTTTTGAGCCTTGTAGACTACATATGGTGGTAACAATTCACCGGCGGCGCTAGCAGCTATCATCACAGAAGTTGATACCTTTGAATGATTCATCACCCTCTCTGTGTACTTTGTTCCCCGTTTTGTTAGAATTTTCTTACGACCCGGATCGTCGGTTAAATTGGTCTCGTCGTAATTAACAATATTACAGGGCTCAATATTTGCCAATGAAACTTCTAACTCCCGAAAGTAAGCTCTAATCGAGTCCGGTGAGACAGCTGCCCTGTTTTTTTTAATATTCTGGCAATTTCTTTGTGAGATTATATCCTTATGTCTTTTAAGAAAGCTCGCAACAAAATCTGGACCCGGAAAATTATTTTTAAATTTCAGTACAGTCCTTCCCTGTTTATCCAAATAACTTTTAACCAGGTATCTTAAATCTACAGAATCTAGAGGATAGCCCCATTCTGCACATACATTTATATATTTTATCATATTCTGTTCTTCCTCTTCCGAAAAAATTGTTTGTCCACCTTGTTTTCGCATTGTCCTTGTACTATGCCTATATAAGACTGACTTATCTATATTGTACTTTTCAGCTACAATCTTTAATGAAACTTTCGATTTTCTATATTCTTCAACAGCTTGTTGTATTATAGATTCATCATACTTTTTGTATCTTTTTCCTCTTGGGTCTGGCTTATACAAACGAGGCATTTTGTACCTACCTATAACAAAAAAGATTTAATGTTAATTATGCAACTTATACGTATAATAGATAAGTAGGTACCTTCATTACCTAGGAATTAAGCAATTTGACAACCCTGACTTTTTCTAATCACCCCTTTTTTGTTTTCATTAAACCCTTTCCCGTGTCTATTAACCCCATTCGTCGTATCTATTGAACCCGTACTACGTATCTTTTCACCCCTTTCCCGTTTCTATTAACCTCAAACCTAAGTAAAATTAAACAATAATAAAATTTTCGCCAATATATCAATGAATTCAAATCAAAATTCTACTTACTTGTATAAAACTTGATCCTGACAAACTAGTGTACACTTTATATAACTTATATCACACTATGTTTAGTATTTCCTATACAAAATCACCAACTTTATGGGAGGCTAAATTGTCACCGAAGGCCGGTTGATATTTAAACGTATTTTTTTTAACTTTCGCCTAACTTCACGGTGGACTGGAATTGCCATCTTATAAAAATAATGTTGCCGTTTAAAAAAAAACTTAAACATAGTAACAGTTTTATTTCAAAAGACTGGAGGTCGGGACAAAAAAACTTTCTCGGTTTTGTCTCCATTCACCCCGCGATTTCTATTCACCCCGTTTTACGGTACCTATACGAAAAGGTGTATCAGCAACAAATCCGTAAATCTGCAAACAAAACATTTCAATATCGGTTCGTTCGCCCGACATAACTTTACATATCAACAGAAAAGCGACCAAAATGTCGTATTTTGAAACATGACGGAAAAGGGGACGACGCACGAACCTTCGTCAGTTTTGCGGCCTACTTCCTACGTCCCGCGTTGAATTATACATCATGTTTTGGAAAATATACTGAAACACTGAAATACAGAAATAAACAACAATTTTGTTGGCCGACTTAAAGATGGACGGTTGAGATGCAAGCAAGTATTGTGCGTCCCAATTACGTATTGTGGTTTCTTGTTGTAACTAAAGCTTTCTTGATGTCTTATAATAATTGACTAGATCATATCTGGTTATCTATATCTATTATCTATACTAATATATAAAGCTGAAGAGTTTGTTTGTTTGTTTACTTGAACGCGCTAATCTCAGGAACTACTGGTCCGATTTGAAAAATTCTTTCAGTGTTAGATAGCCTTTATCGAGGAAGGCTATAGGCTATACATCATCACGCTAAGACCAACAGGAGCGGAACAGTAATGAAATTTGTGACGCAGACGAAGTTGCGTGGGTCAACTAGTTTATACTATAAAGCTGAAGAGTTTGTTTGTTTGCTTGAACGCGCTAATCTCAGGAACTACTGGTCCGATTTGAAAAATTCTTTCAGTGTTAAATAGCCCATTTATCGAGGAAAATATATCATCACGCTACGTCCAATAGGAGCGGAGCAGACGTAGTTGTTCGGGTCAACTAGTTCTAATATATTTGAATTCGGCGCAATATCTACTTCTCTATTAGTCGTCATCTGAGTGGACACTCCTTCTATCTCTTTCACACAGTCCATCCATCATCTATCATCTACCCCTACTCTTATTGACATGCCATTCACATTAATCCTCAAAACTATCCTGTCGATATTTTCCTCATTCATTTTGTTCCTAATGACTTATCTTCTGTTGAAATTAATTAATAATTCCTCCATAGCTTCAGTTCTTGGTTACAATCTTTGTGACTTGGTTTAGTCTCCGATTTAGTTCTGTGTCAAATGAACATCTAGTTTTAGACGATCCGATGCAATTGTAGGCTTAGGACCAATTCACATAGATCTGCGAATTTACTACCCACGTGCAAGTTGTTAATCCGATAAAGGAATTAACTAGAGAAGCTACTGAAGCTGGGAGTGTATACCTTCTCTATGGTCCATTTATCAAAATAGGATCGAGGAATGATAAAGAATAATATTGAAATATGCAACATAGGTACATTTTGTATTTTATTGAAATTGAACAACGTTTGCAATATAACTTTACCGCAACACTTTGCAATAACTACATATTTTTTAAATTCTCCATAACAGATTTGATTCACTATTCGCATTCGCATTTCATATTTAATTTTTACGTTTGACTGGGTTGGCATAGCCAGTGCTCAGAATTTATTATTAGTAAAAGAAAGTACCTAAAATAAAACCCCCTAACATTAAATTTTCGCCATAAAGGAACAGCCTTAAACAATAAATTCTGGCAGCATCAAAAGTTTTAGAATTTATCGCTGTCCAAAAACAAATAATTGAATAAACTTTCTCATTACAAAATAAAGTAGAACGGTGAACTATCTGTTAAATATCTAAGTTTCCTTTAAGATCTGTAAAAGTTTCGGCAAATGAGGTCTAAGATATGAACTAACTTCGTAAATAGTAAATAAGCTCTGGAAAGACGAATTTGCAAAGATGAAGATAAGCTAGGTAAAAGTAAAATTTACGGTAACGTTACAAAGTTTATTTTATCAAAATCTAGTTTTAATTTCACAACATAATCGTGTGTTGAAGATCATTTCGTCCTAGATTTGAAAGATTATGTCGAGTCTAAATCGAATTGAGATCATATTGCTATTACCTAACTGGAAGTTTACAAGATAATAAAAGCTGTATGATCATTTCGAAATCCTAATAATTTAGATTTAGAACAAGGTTATTTTAAAGATGGGTTCGGATGGAGGAGGAAGACAAGAGTAGAGGACCCAGGGTATGACGAATAGATTGTGTGAGACGATGTGGATAAAAAGGAGACCACCGATGAAGGTTCATAGTAATTTATTGAAGAAGACATGCTGGGCCGACTGCTAATGAATTCGGATATGGGCAGAAAGACGATGATGGCAAAAATATCAAACAATATAGTCAAATAAAAAAGACGTGTGGCACTCGGAGACTGCCGCGGTAAAGCTATTGCATAGCATTTGTTATCAACTTATGCAATTATAATTATATATTTATTTTATTTATGCAGTATTTTTTTTTCTTTGTTTTTTTTTCTTTGATATTAATTCAAGTTACACTTTGAGCTAAAAAAAAGTAAAAAGTAAAGCTAAAAGTATCACCGCTGTGCCGGTCGGAGTGGGGGGTGTTAGGTTTTTTTTCGTTACGGAATTTCTGGATTCGGTCTCCACGCTCAAGGCCCGCGATAGAAGCTATGCAATAGCTTAAAAGAGAACGTTAAGGTGGATGCTCCAGGGTGGCCCGCGAAATTCAAATATTTTTATGTTTTTTGCAATTTGCCGGTCAGTGTGAAGTTGTATGTGGACCAAATGCGATCTGCGACCGTAACGCGTATTTATCTAAAGAATTATAACCATTTTAATCATCAATATAGCCCTCTAAGTTCATGTAGTTCGAAATAATGATTATTTCTGAAATATTCATAAATAATATGAATAAAATGGTTATAATTCTTTAGATAAATACGCGTTACGGTCGCAGATCGCATTTGGTCCACATACAGCTTCACACTGACTGGCAAATTGCAAAAAACATAAAAATATTTGAATTTCGCGGGCCACCCTGGAGCATCCACCTTAAGGTGAATGCTCCAGGGTAGCCCGCGAAATTCAAATATTTTTTGCAATTTGCCGGAAATTCAAATACATATATTTGAATTTCGCGGGCTACCCTGGAGCATCCACCTTAACAACAAAAGCACAATGCCACGTCCCAGAATCAACGCAACTTTTCACACAAACATTTAGACGCTGCGTTTCACAATGTTTACACGCAAATGCAAATAGATACAGTGACGTGGATAATCCATCAGTTAACCGATGCGTCTAAATTGGGCCACATGGAGCGTTGCGTGTCGAAATTCTGTCGAATACGGCTTTCGCTCCAGGCTTGCGACATCACGCAAACGTGTGAAGTTAGGTCCCTTTAATCTGGTTAAAGATTTCGTCATAGGAAGTTTGGATGTTTTGGGAAGAATAATAAATGGTGTAACATTTTGGATGTAAATGGGTTAGTTAGGAAAATAGGAAGAGGATGTGGCTTCATTTAGAATGGGCTGAAAAAGCTTTGTGGTTTGCAAGGGCTATTCTCGGGCTGTCGTTAATAATGACAGGTGATGGACAGTTTATTTTCTTTTTCTTCTTATTTATCTCACAAGACAGTGATGGAGAAGACTCTTTGAAAAAGACTTCTATTTCTGGAGTATAGTTTTTTTGGATGTTTATTGTCGACATTAGTAAACTTGAAACAATACATGCAAAGAATTATAACCATAATATCACAAAGTAGCCTGAAACCCGCGCAACTTCGTCTGCGTTACATTTTTAATTTTTTTTAATGCTCCGCTCCTATTGGCCGTAGCGTGATGTTATATTAGCCTATAAAATAAAAATAAAATAAAAAAGCCTTATATTTCCAGTTTAACAAATTAACTTACAAATTATGTTGTTTCTTACCTAAACTTAATTAACAAAGGAATAAAAAAAATAAAAAAATTGAAAAACTATATCGATTTCACTTAAAAAAAAAAACAAAATATATTATAAGTAGGTACATAGGCAGTAGGATTTTACTGTACTGGAACCCCTCTCAGGTAAAGGCCTCCTCCAAAGCTTTCCATTTCTCTCTGTCTTGGGCTATTTGTTGCCATTCTGGGCCAGCAATTTTTTTAATATCGTCGTCCCATCTAGTGAACGGTCTTCCTCTACATCGTTTGCCCGGTGGGCCTTTCCATGACGTAACTTTTTTAGTCCATCTACTATCTTTAAGGCGAGCTACATGACCGGCCCATTTCCACTTCAACGTTTGGCTGTATTTGAGAGCATCTATTGCTTTTGTTTTTGACCGTATTTTATTGTGGTTTATTTTTTGTATTTTCTTGATATTTAACATACTGCGTTCCATTCCTCGCTGACATGTGTTTATTTTATTCTTTACTTTGTTGGTATACTTCCATGTTTGACATGCATATGTCAGACAAGGAATGAGACACGAGTCCATGACTTTTTTCTTCAATTTGATAGGCATTTTGCTTTTAAATATTTCCTTATTACTCCAATACTTTTTCCAAGTTTGTTTCACTCTTCTCTCTACTTCCAGTTCATTGTTTTCTCTGTGGAATCCAATTTGTTTTCCTAAATATATATACTGATCCACATAATCTAATGGTACATTTTCGATAGTTACTTTTGATTTTTTGAAGTTGGTCATGAGTTTGGTCTTTGTGATATTCATTTCTAATCCCACTTTGCAGCTCGCTGTATGTAGAGTATCTATCATATATTGCAACTGTTGGCTCGATTCAGATAATAAAACCAAGTCATCCGCAAATCGTAAATGGTTTAGGTATGTACCCTGGATATATAAACCACAATTTTTCCAGTCTAATTTGCTTATGATAGATTCCAATATCGCAATGAAAATTTTTGGGGATAAGGGATCTCCTTGCCGGACTCCTCTCTTGACTGGAAACATTGGGCCAATGGTTTCCAGCTTGACTCTACTTGAGCAATTACTATATAGGTGTTTGAGTATCGTTATGTATTGTTGCTCTACATTTTGAGCTTTTAGCGTGTTCCATATACTTTCGTGTGAGATTGTGTCAAAGGCTTTCTGGTAATCAATGAATATGATATACAGCGGTCTCTGTTGTTCTTGGTATTTTTCAATTATCAGTTCCAAAGTGTGTATGTGGTCTAAAGTGCAAAAATTTCTCCTAAATCCTGCTTGTTCAATAGACTGATTTTCTTCCAGTGTTGTACTAATTCTTTGATTTATTAATGTAGAGAAAAGTTTATAAATACTAGGTAAAAGACTTATCGGTCGGTAGTTGCTGATATCTTTGGGTCTCCTTTCTTGTACAGCAAGATAATATTAGATTCAGACCATTGAGAAGGTGTGACACCAGTTTCAAAAATCAAATTAAATAATTTGGTTAGTGGAGCAGCTAGTATCAAGCAGGCGATTTTTATGGCATCGTTAGTGATGTTATCCGATCCTGGGCTTTTGTCTGGTTTTAGTCTATTTATTGTTTCAATTATTTCTGTACATTCTATTGATTCTATGTGGGATTGTGACTTTTCAGTGTCAATGTAATCATTTCCAGAGTGGTTCGTGTCTCTTGCTATGTCCGGTGTACTATATAGTTTTTTATAAAAATTTGTAGCGATGTTAATTATGTCTTTTCGGTTATAAGCAATGTCTCCCGACTCCTTCAAACAATCAATCCATGTTTTTTCTGTCCGCAGCTCTTTATATCCCTTTCTTAGACTTCCACTGTTTTCTAAATGTTTTTGAAGGATATTAATTCTATAGTTTTTATAATCATTTTGTATATATTTGCTTAACAACTTATAAAGTGCTTTGAGTTCATTTCTCATTGCTCGCGTTTTATTTTTAGTTCTTTGTAACTCTTGTCTTCGTTTTAAAAGTCTTTCTGTATTTTCTGTGAGTACACTGCGAACTTTTGTTGAATGTGACGTTCGTGCAACTTGTAAACTGTCTGTTATATTGTTTATTATTTTATCGTAGTAGTCCTGTACTGTCATATTAGTTTCGGTGTTGAGTAGAGATATTATTTTAGTTTGCAAGTTTTCCTTATAAATTTGTATTTCTTCTTCGTTTTTGAGTGTACTGTTTTGTCTATTAACAAACCTGATTCGTGTTTTCACAGGCTTTGTGAGTGATATTTTGGCTCTGAGTGGTCGGTGGTCAGATGTGAAGTTCATACTTAGTGTTTCAATGTTTTGAAATGAATAAGGACGATTTGACAGTATGAAATCTATTTCATTTTTATGACCATTCGGAGACTGCCATGTCCATTTTCTTTTATCTTTTTTCTTATAAAAGGTGTTGATGATAGCTAGCTTGTTTTCCATCGCAAAGTCTATTAGTCTTTGACCTCGTGCGTTTCTTGTTCCATATCCATACTGTTTCATAACTAAGTATTCATCTTGTTGTGGTTTACCAATTTTGGCATTAAAATCACCCATCAAAATAAAATCTTCGTATGCTCTATCCATTGCCTCATATATGGTTTCATAGAAAATATTTACTTGTTCTTCGTCTGCTGCTTCCGTTGGGGCGTATACTTGTATGACGGTGAATTTATTTCCTGGTATATTCAGATTTCGCAAGGCTACGCGTTCCGAGACCCCGATGTAACTTTCTACATATTGTTTCAAATATTTTTTTATTATGAAACCGACTCCATGTTTGCCCTGCGTTTGTCCTGTACTACAGAGAATAAATTCTTTGTATTCTTTTATGTTATTTCCAAGGCGCCTAACTTCTGATATGCCTATTATGTCATATTTTATATGTGCTAATGCTTTTTCCAATTCTATTATTCGTTCGTGTGACAGTAGAGTTCTAACATTATAGGTTGCTATGTACAGTTTATCTTTGTTTCTTTTTGATTTTTCTTCATGCTCTTTTTGTGATCTCTTTGGAGGGTTGTGGTCATACTCTTCCACGGTGACCAGCCGGCTTGGAAGATGTTTCGTTTTTGGTCTATTTTTAATGTAGTTTTGCGTGTGAGAGGGGGGCTTTAATTGTTATATGTTATTAGTTTTGTTTTCCTGATTTTTCGATGTGTTAGACGGGTGCTTATGGAAGAAATTCATTATGCCCGGTTTTATTGGCCCCTCTGATAGACTGGATGTTCTTTGTATGGAAGTCTCTGTTTTATTTTTCTTATTGGCCTGTGTTTTGTGTTCATCGCTAGGGTTTATGCATGTGGTAATGCTTTCAGGAGAGTTAGAAAGCATTCTTTTACTATGACTTGATGTATAATTTGATTTCTTATTCATAATTATTAATTTATCATATTTGATTCTAACTGAGTTTCCTTTCTCTTTTTCAATTCGCACTTGCGCTTGTAGCTCCTTCCTTTTATTTAAGACATACTCAGGATAGTCTTCTTTTATGTAATAGGACCCCCTATCCTCGAGTACTTTCTTCTGTTTAAAAATGGCTATTTTTATACCAAGTGTAGAAACAGTTATAATTATTGGTCTTGGCCTTTCCCCTTTTTTCCTAATTCGTTTAACCTCCTGTATGTCTATTAGCCTATAGCCTTCCTCTAAATGACTAACAAACACACAAAGATTTTTCAATTCGAACCAATAGTTCCTGAGGTTATCGCGTTCAACCAAACAAACTTCGCAGCTTTTTATATAGAAAATAAAATAAAAAAGAAGATACATATAGAAGATAGGCTGGAGTTTGACCACTAGTTTGATTGTTATGTCGGACAAAATTAAAACCAATATCAGCAATAACATATGCATACCATCAATTTAAATCCTGCTTATTTTGCTTTCACCTCAAGGCTGGAACCACTCTTACCAATATAAATATCAGTCTTACAGATAACCTCATTCTAAAAGCTCTCATACAAAACAGACACACTAAGTATGCCTATTTTGCACATCTTCTGATAAACACGCGTTCACAACCAGTACCTAACTACCTACTCTTTTATATAGGGCTGTGTAAGTACTTGGAAAGTATGTTATTAATCTTCTTCTGTGGTACGCATCGACATGATATATGAAATGTTGTGGTGAACGATTAGCCAATCAGCTTAGGGCGCTGCACGCATCAAGGTGGGCTTCGTCACTACTTGCACCTCTTTAACCCTTTTAAATTACTGATGAATAACAGCTCAAATAGCCGGTTAAGTAGTGACAACCTTCACAGGTTTGAAACTGCGAGTGGTCTCCGACAAAAAAAAGCTCAAATAGTACTTATTTGCCCAACAAAGCTGAAAAAGTAGGTTGGTGTTTTAGGAGTATGACCGACTACGTAGTGATTTTTTTTATATTCAATTTTTATACCCAAAAATCCGCAACTGAATTGAATTTCTCGGTTGGAATATTTCAAAATCTATTCGCTTCGAAATATATCCCGTGTAGTATTACAAGCGCGTTTCACTAAATGCAGTCCGATTCGCTATTCCACAGTCTAACTTTATACAGTTGGCTTTCGAGAGTATTTATGTAAAAGGCAAACCCGCTGGTATAACCGAAGATAGGTTAGATTTCAAAGCCAGCTTCATAAATTTCGACAATCATTAAGTAGGTAGTAATGAAATGGAAATAGATGAAGATAATTTCCTGAATAAAGAAACGGGTATTTTATTGGGCTTAACTAAAATGGAATCGTACTACAATTTGAAGTGTCACACTTACTAGAAAAATACTCAGTAATTTATTGCATTCTATATTGATTAAAGAGATGATACAAGGTAAAAGATCAATATGGACCCTATCGGGCACAGCAAAAATTTGCAGAGAGTGAGGTCTAAGGAGCATTTCAAGGTATTCAAATATAGATGGCAGTGCGTGACCCATTGAAACTGCATGGTGAGCCTGTAAACTGGCCATTTTGAACTCTGTGGTAACTTTGTTACGTTACGCAGATATACGAGAACAACTGGCAACCCTGTGTATGTAGGACATCTAATCTGTGAGTTCCTCTTGCAACACAGTCAAGCTTGGTTACCACAGTTAGTTTACAAGCCGTCGTAAAATTTGTGTGATTTAATAGCCGCGTGGGTGTGAAGTGCCCACTATTTTCTATGCACGGAGATTCAATAGCTACACTGTTGAATAATGTTAAGATTTAACTTACAACATTGCGATTGTATTCCATGAAGTGTTAGGTAGAGGTATACCTATAGTGCACTGCACTTCGAAATTTAGGTTTTAGTCGTATGCAATAGGAGGCGAATCTATATCTATCAACCGGGCACCTATATCCTGACACCGGGTTGCTAATGAGAAATTTGACATGGATAGGTCCAAAAATACTTCGTCCGACCTGGATATGGAGCTCAAAGCCAATATTGCTTTCTTTCTTAATCAATGACCAACCCAAAACTGTATGACAAAAAGGAATGCGGCTAAATCCGAAGCAAGCTATGCTGAACGTAGAAAAGACTTTAAGAAAGTAAAGCAAGCTGCAAAGCCGCAATGTTGGCTTTATCTGTGAAATATTTGCAACCAGTTCAGCTATAAGCCGACCACTCCAGTGAGAGCGTTCGACTTCAGAATATTAACAAGTTCTACGAAATCAACTTGGAAGTTCCGGAAGTTTCCCTGTCCACCTTTCTCCAGTTCTTAGCCTGTCGATGGCAAATATAGTTTTGAAATATTAGATTTGATCCAGTATCCAGCTATGGTAACACCATTCGCAGTCACAGCCGTAAGGTCCTCACATACACAGGTGACAGGGCAAGCGGGACAAGACAATATTGGGTCGATCATTTTATATGATAATATCTCTGCGAACATCAGTTGGAGGAGCTCGTGGCTAAATATTAACAGCCGCACGGGTCGACCTTCAAGGTTAAGCAACGCTTGCCAAGGTTGGTCTATGGATGGGTGAACATCTTAACATACCGAGTGTCCTCCGTGCCTCGAAAAGCACGGTAAGCCGTTGGTCCCGGCTGTCATTTGTAGATCTTTGGCAGTCGTTACGGATAGTCAGAAGCCAGTAAATCTGACTCCAGTCTTGCCATGAAATACCGTGTTACCCAGTTAATGGGTTGTAGAGATAGATAACCAATGAACATGAGAACAGCTTACGGTTCAGAAATTCGAAAGGTCAAAAGGAACCAGACTTGGCCTGTGTGTCCCCATATCATATTCTACATTTCTGAGTTCTCAGAAGATCTGTCCAAATGGACACGACACAGTTGCTATGGTATCGGTTATCGTTCAATTTGCGAATGAATTGGAGCCAATTGGCATCGGCCAGCTGATTGGTGCATGACGCTAGACAAGCGCGGGCGCCAGCTGCAGTTTGAAAGGACAGCTCTGTTTGACTCGCGATTACTCACCGTTTGGACGGGGCTGATCAAAACGCGACCGTTTTTTGTCTTGTTTGAATAAATAATCTTACTATGCCTTGTTGGTTTAATTGAGAAATAAAATCTGGCAAAGGGTTACACAAAGAGACAATCAGGGGTTCTAAAGATTTATTCATACATTTTGCTTAAAATGATTCGTTGGCTCTGGTGACATTTGTGGATCTTTGATAGGCATTATCCTCTCTAGAGCTTACAACTTGTGGCGCCACTGTGAAGCAGCTGTTACGGTGCGCCCGGCCGAAGTTGCGCGATTTCGCCGCGTTCACTAAAACTATGATATCTCAGAAATTAAGCATCGTAGCTCCACAAACCCTAAGTCATTGAAATCGATATGAAATAAGCTATCTGATTATATCAAGTTTAGTACTGGTGAAACAATCAACAGACATGCGATTACAGAAATCACGATCCATTTGCTATCATTTATTGAAGAATTCCGTTGCCTACCGCCAAAGTTCTTCATCAGATCTTCACCAAATTTAAATGGAACCAGTCCGCGAAAATACTCTTCCAAACAAAAAAAATATCATCCAAATCAGTTAACAATTGGCGAAAATATCGCTGAGCAAACATTTTTCATGGGATACTATCATCAGATCCTGACTTATACCTTCCATCATCAGCTCAGCAACATGAGATGATGATTACCAAGCAAAAATATCTGAATTGCGTTAGAAAGTTTATGAAAAATATTAATGTGCTTATAAAATTTGAGAATCTGATGATGGGATCCCATGAAATCGAGGGAGATTTTATGGGATCCCATCATCAGATTCTAACTTGGTGACAATGGGACCACCTCAGAAGTATAGGCTTTTGAATTAAAAAATAATTTTTAAAACCGGTCTAGAATTGGCGGACAAATCGGTGAACATACATGAAAAAAAAATGCAGCCGAACATAGAACCTCCTCCTTTTTGAAGAATTCGGTTAAAAATTGGAAATCTAACTAAAGTCATACGTATTTAGATTTGTTGTTTGTCGTTTACGGATAGCGTGAATTGTCACCGGTCTGTCGATAACCACGGCCTTGAAAAGCTAATTTATACTAATCGCTCCAGGTATATCTAGATTTCAATATTATTTCTATAATAATATAGTTATTAACTGTACACTAACATATTCGTGTTATGCCTGAATATTGATAAAAATTGAAGTTTTTCCATGGAAAACAATATGGAATAGATAGCTCGTTTTCAGGAATATTTACGACATGCTATATATAGTAAACTACCAAGTACCTACCTAGATAATATTTTGGCCAAACGTGTGAAAGCAAAACACACAACCAAATCTGAAAGAAGATTGTTGCCAAGGGTAGTGTAAATTTGTCAGGGCAGGAGAAGAATATTGGGTTCTTCATCATCATCTTCCAGCCCCTATCCCATGTTACTTGGGGTCGGCGCAACACGTTTCTCTTCCATTGTCCTGTCAGCCGTCACGCTATCACTAACTCCCTTTTCTTTCATATCACTTTTTACACAATCCAATCATCTTTTCTTTGGCCTCCGACTCCTTCTCCATCCATACACATTTATACGAGTATTTATAACTCTTTACATATTGAAATATTCAAAAGCATTTGATGTAGGGGCAGGGCACTTATTATCATTAATTTAACTCGAACGACATCCACTGCTGGACAAAGGTCTCCCCCAAGAAGCGACACATTGGGTCCTATGCTTCGAGGAAAAACTTTTGGTCAAACTTATGGGAATGTATCTGAAGTTCAGAATCTTGTTATGTGTTTCCGAACGCTTACAACCCTAATCTCTTCAAAGGTAGAGTGAACATACGCTTTCTGGGTAAGCCCGCTTCATCGTTGACTTTGTCTCTGTCATCTCTGACCTGGACTAGAGTCAAGAGCAAACCGATTACAAATAAAAAAAAACTACATATTATCGGTAGACAGAGGTGTTATATTACGCAAACTTTTCTCTTATCAAGAACTCCTAACAACTAATTAATACACGAACGCCTACTAGACTTAGGTACATACCAAGAATTGACAGCACACTGCACAGAGCACGGAATGCTGCCGATCGAAAAGAAAGAAAGGACTTGACGAGTTTTTATTAATTTTTCCTTTTCATTCTCTACATTTTAAAAACCAGCCAAGTGCGAGTCAGACTCTTACACCATAAACCGAAACAAAACACGTTTATTGTATGGGAGCCCCTTTTCATTTTTAATTTTATTTAATTTTTACTTGCTATTTATTATTATAGCGGCAATAGAAATACAATAATTATAATAACTCTGTGAAAATTTCATTTAAAGAGTATTCCATTCTATTCTGTTCAACGGTTCTTGAGATACAGCCCGCTGACAGACAGACGGACGGATGGACGGACAGACGGACGGACGGGGCGGATGGATGGACGGCTGTACGACTGGACGGATGGACGGACGGACGGACAGCGATCAGTACAAGTTTCGGCTAACATAGCCATAGTCAGAACTGCCACGGGCCGTCAATTTATACGAGGTATCTCTCACTTACTTGGTTTGTATAGAAATTTTTGAAAATACCGACCGTATCTAGCGGTGTCCGCCAAGGCGACTCTTTACTCTATGTCCCACTAGAAATAAGTACCAACAACTGATATCAGTTCCACCATATCAGTTCCTGTTAGTCATGCTGTTACATTTCTAATGAGAATACTGCTAATTACAAATTAATTTATGTAAGAGGAAACCATTTATTACCACTTCAAGTCAAAAAGTTGTTACAAGCTATTAGTAAGATAATTCTGTCACTTCTACAAGTTAGTTGTAGGGAAGTGGTATTTACTGAGATAAAAGTGCCCATTCTTTTTCTAGAATTATGTATTTGATGTGGCCGAAAAGTTCTGGAGTGGCGATCGCGTACCGAAAGACGCAGCATTAGAAGGCCAGACAAGGTGGACCGATGACCTGGTGAGGGTAGCCGATGGATGTGTATTAGTGGCATCAATGCCGCCACAAGAAAAACCAACAAAGCAAATCTATATCGCAACAAAAAGAACCACGACGCCATCTATCCAGCCAGCAGCGAACTACTTCATCGAAATCTTGCATCGCGCAAGCAGAGTTTACCGTGCGATTTGAACATATACATCAACTCGAATATCAAGTATCGGGCAGTAGCTCGTCAGGCACAACATCCGTCTGGTACGAGGATCCTCCCTTTTCAATGGGGTTTGCGGTACTTTACTCTCAGTTCCGCATACCCTCCAAAGATGCAAGACGTACAGAACCTGTGGTTGTAGTGACGCTTGGGGGAGGTCTATGTCCAGCAGTAGACTTTTTCTTTTTTTGTGTAATTCAGAAAATTTACCACTGATATTAACATAATAATTATAATAGTCACTTATCCAGCAGAACAAGAAAAGGTGTCGGACTTTTATATCTCACTGTTTAAAAAGATGGTCTGTGGGTTTAGTATCTACATAAGCATAGAATAGTAAGCGGGTATGGATATGAGTATCAATGTTTTTGTATACATAATCTGTTCCTAACCTAACTGACAAACGCCGACGCTGAAGACAAGCTAGGATTAGATAACTTAAGGCTGATTTGCAGCGCTCTCTCTCACATCCTGAATAAAAACCGCTTTAATTAATGCATTCTTCATTATTGTAACAATACAGGAAACACCTCAACCTTTCTCCGCACCTCACAGTCGCTTATAACCATGCTACTGTCAACAAAGCATAAGTTATTCCTCCTCCTCTTTCCCCCTCAATTACAAGTCAGACAAAGGACATTGGCACGAGGAGTCAGACAATTGACAGTGTTGCACAACTCCTGACTTATGAAATCACCAAAAACATAGTGAAATAGACTGAGCGATACCTATCTTATGGAAATATGTGTAAAGTGAGTTTGTACGATATCGGCAAGGGTACGGTATCGGTAGAGGTATGGCTGGTTTCCACAATAAAGTAACCTTTCAATGAATCAGAGAACCTGAACCTATTTTTAACCGACTTCTTCAAAAAGGAGGAGGTTCAATGTTCTGCTGTACCAATTTCTCCGCCAATTGTGAATCGATTTTAAAAATTCTTTCTTTATTCGTAAGCCTATACTTCTGAGGTGGTCCCATTTTTACCAAGTCAGAATCTGATGATGGGATCCCATGAAAATCGAGGGAAACCCTCAAATTTTATAGGCACACACAATGTTTTTCATGACATTTCTAAAGCAATTTAGATATTTGTGCCTGGTAACCATCACCTCATGTTGCTGAGTTGATGATGGAAGGTATAAGTCAGGACCTGATGACGGGATCCATGAAAAATGTTTGTTCAGCGATATTTTCGCCAATTGTTAACCGATTTCGATGATTCTTTTTCTGTTTGGAAGACTATTTTCCTGGACTGGTCCCATTTTAATTTGGCGAAGATCTGATGAAGAACTTCGTAGGTAGGCTCTTCAATAAATGGATGAGGAAATGGATCGGGATTTCTGAAATCGCATGTCTGTTGATTGTTTACACCAGTTCATAACATAACATCACGCCGGTACGCTGTGTTTGTGGTTTCACTTTTTAGTGGTACGCAGGTATCACTAGAAAGTGAAAAATAAAACTCCTTTTTACAAAAAAATAAAACCGACTTCCAAAAACAAAACACTACAAAGTATAAAATAACTTTAATTGCGGAATTCGGTGTCAAAAAAAACAAAAAATACCAAAAACACCGACTTCCGCAATTAAAGCTCTCATGTATAATAGGGCTGTGACTTGATTTTTGTTATCTGGAACTCTCTGCCTGCGTCTGTGTTTCCAAAAGCTTACAACCCTAATCTCTTCAAAGATAGAGTGAACAGGCTCCTTCTGGGTAGGCTCGCTCCGTCATAGACTTTGTCTCTGTCATCTCTGACATAGACTAGAGTCAAGAGCAAACCCATTACAAATAAAAAAAAAATCTAGTTCCGTAAAAATGTTTTGTAAAAACTGATGCATTGCTGTGTCAACCGATTTCCCTTTCCTGAATCCAACTTGATTTTCTATGATTATTTTTTTTTTTTCAAAATATTCACTAAGATTATTATATAGTACTCTTTCAAATATTTTAGCCATTATTGGAATAAGAGCGATAGGTCTATAACATCGTACATCTTCTGAGTTTTCTTTTTTGAATATTGGTGAAACTACAGTAGTTTTCAAATATGTTGGGAAAATTCCTTCTTCAAGACATTAACTATGTAGGTGATAATTGGAGCAATTTTGTACACCACACGTTTTGTTATTTTTGTGGAGATTCCATCACAACCTGTACTGTTGGTGTAATGACATTTGTTATTTAAAAGAGTGTCCGTGGAGTTTCTTGCACGTTCTTCTCCATAGAGATCTACGCTTTGGAACGTGCAAATAGGTTCCATGTTTTTGACTGACCGACCTTGACGTTTCAAAAGTGCCTGTGAATGGTTTATTTGAAATAAAATGCTTTGAATCTTGAATTTTAATAACATCGTAGGTGGTAACTGGTGATAAGAAACAAGAGTTTGGTTTATTATACGTTAGGATCTTATTCGTTAATTTTGAAACATCATCAATAAAGAAGTTGTTGAATGTTTGTGCAAAACAGCAAAAAAAATATAATAACCGAATTATAACTGATCCTTTTACTATAGTATGAGGATCAGTAGTGTAGTATGATAGTACTATAGTATGAGGATCAGTTATAAGTTGGTTATTATATTTTATTCTATTGATATTTTTAGGGGGATTATTGTTTTTGTATTTATTGATTATTTGCCACGCTGATTTCGATTTATTTGTCGCTGTTTGGATATGGTACTTGTTTTGCGACTTTTGCGTGAGTTTTATGATTTTTTTTTCAGGTTTTTTACATATCTCTTTAATTCACTTTTATCTTTATTATTACCTGATAGTCGATATATTTTAAGTAACTTTCTTTTTCAGAGGGAACAAATTTTTAATCCTTTACTGAGCCATTTATTATTTCGTATGATTGGAAACTTAATTTTTAAATTTGGAAAGCAGAGGTCGTAAAAAGTTTAAAAAGTTTATGGAAGTCTTCAGCATTTAAGTCACTTTTTCCATAGAAATCACTGAAAGTCAGGGCTTTTAAACATGTAATAAATTTTTGAACATTTTCGTTGCTATAGTTTCTTCTACATTTGTACCAGTGGGTCATTGAGTACGTTTTTCTAACAGGAAATGATATTATTTGCGCTGTTTGGTCAGACAGTGCTAATTCTAAGACACTGAGTTTACAGCCTCTTATATTGCGAGCAATGTTATCAATACACGTGTTGCTTTTTAAACGACTTGGTTCATTTATTGCAAGTTTTAATTTAAAGCTCCGTAATAAGTCTTCAAACTCTCTAGAAACAGGAGTGTCTTTGAGTCGATCAATATTATAATCTCCACAAATAACAAGTTTCTTACCTTCGGTACATAGTTTTGCAAGCATAGCCGTTATACGGTCAAAAAATATTTGTATACAATCCCTCTTAGTCTTTGGAGGCCTATATATACATATGACAATTAACTCAAGGTCTAACAATTCAATAGAGATATAGCTCAGTCCATTCCACTATGTCTGTCTATGGACGTCACAGACCGTTGCGTGTCCACTTGTCTTTATGAGCGTGTCTTATACAATCGAAGTACCTTGTTCTATTGTTTCATATGGATGTTTTGTCTTAGCACGTGGCGGCCATGAGTGGAAATATTTTGAAGGGAGAAAGGATGTATTAAAGTATTCATTCATAATGTACCACCGGTGAATGAATGATTATAAGAAAATTATGCTGGTATTATATTTTGAATGTAAGTTAAATCAATGAGCTTATTCGGGGGAAACCGACCTTAACACTTAGGATAATTTAGAAAAAACTAAAATTTTATCAGCCTTTTTTTTAGCGGGGGGAAATCCACATGTAACTTAGGAACAGTCACATTGTGTGGAATCCTACAGTCAAATAAGTAAGAGTAATAGGATTTTTATCCTATTGGTATGACGACTACAACAGAACTACTAGAGACTACGACAGTAGAGTCACTTCATAATTTTTCATATATTTGAAATGTGAATGACGTTCAAAATGCCGTTTAATGGCCTAATTGGAATAAACGTTTTGACTTTGACTTTTGACTTTACTACGAAATATCCTGGAAATAGATAATGGTCCTAAGTAATAATTTACATGCCAAAAGAGTTTGTTTCTTACAATTTTACAGCTAAGTCGCCGAAACGATTTTGACGAATTTTGATATAAAAATATATGGGACTAGGGGGGTGACCACCATGGAGACAGTTAATAGGCTACTTAAACGTGATTGAAGCCAAACTATTTTTGCCATAATTTGCATTAAAAAACATGCTGGAGCATGGCTGGCTCTGCCCCAAAAATACTTGTTCATTAAAAGTAAAAAAGAAGGTAAACATACCATAAACCAGCAACGGAAACTATAGGCGAAAAAAAAACTTCTTGACTCGTCCTTCGAAGTAAATACTAAGTACCTAACCATAAACTCAAAATGATAAATTCGGTTTTGCTCTTTCCAGCAGACGAGTAAAGTAAGCAGGTACACCACTCTCGAAAATAGATGATTTTCCAAAAATACCATACCATAAATTAACAGACGAAAAAAATACACTTTTGACTCGTCCTTCAAAATAAATACAAAGTAGGCGAGCATAAACCTAATAAGATAATTTTAACTCTTTCCAGCAGACGAGTAAAGTGAGCCAGTAGGTACAATCTCCAGCCAAGTATTATATCCAGCCAGTATTGTCCCATTGTCAACCGAGCCGCCAAGGGCTAGTCTGCACCATCCCGTATTGTGTATATTGTTGGCTAGAGGCCATTCTTTGTTCAAGGTGCCGAGGTTTCGACGAGAAAGTTAGGAAAAATGTTTTTATTGAAGGAACGAGAGAGAATTTAATTTCATAGGCTATTAAGGAAATTTAAAATTAAATTTGACAGGAATAAGAAGTGCTCTTGTAAATAATTGACTTTTAAAGATGACTTTAGTGGTATGGTAGGACTGAACGTCACAGAACTATAAAATTCCGATTTTCGGTAATTACTTATATATTAGAAAAAAATATAATCGCATACAAAGAGTGAAATACGTACCAGATACCGACAGGTACAAACAGTTAAGCAAGTATTTGATTTACCTACATCATAGAAATAAATGACAACCAAAAATAAACACCTATTCCATACTTACATAGCGTACGCATACAGTACAATTAAAAATAGAAGATATTCCTCCATATCACTTACCTATTGACTGAAGACCGATTTCAAAGCGATTTGTATTACCTACGTCTACGCTCAGAGGCTCTACCATGTCACCTAATGCCATAATATCTGTGAAAAAGGGATAGAGCTATTCGCTCTGTATAGCTCTCTCTCTCTCTCACAGCGGAATCATCATGACAATGGCACGTCATAGTGCGAACCCTGACTTACTGACGGGACTGTCATGTTACTTGAATGGCGATCGAAATCGGTTTCATTAATTTAGCCTTTGAAAACGACAAAATGGAACCGCTTCCCATTATAACTGAGCTACACGGTGGAGTGGAAACTGTTTAGAACGATTGTGAGGGCAATACGATTTTTATTGTTAGTATTTTTAACCCAAAGCCAAAAGGAGGGTTATTCGGTCGCTATAGGGAACGCACAAGAACAAGGTGGCGGCGCAGTAGTGTCATTGTCAAGTATATTTTACTTATAAGTTGCGAAATTGCAACGCAAGATGGCACAGTCTTCTTAGTTCACGGTTCCATAAACGGAACGTGCAGCACAGACACATCTACTTTTCCATGTATTCCTAGTATTCTTAGTTAAGTAATATAATAACACACAAAAAATGTTTTTGCTCGGCTTTGTTTTCCTGTATATGTTTTGGTTTGTTTAGTACTTGTTCCACAGTACCTATATTGTATAGCATGTAGTGTAGTGTTATGTGCTGTATTATATTAACTATGTATTTATTGATGTAACAATTGTTTGGTAAACCAATAAATAAATATGCACTACTAGATGGCATAGTCAACGCTGTGCACGGGGTAGCCCGCGAAATTCAAATTTTCTAAAGTTTTTTGCAATTTGCAAGTTAGTATTAGGTTATTTGTTGATTAAAGATTGATTCGCGGGCGTAAGAATTATGTATTTTCAGAATTATAACCATTAAAATCAGTAAAATAACTCCATAAGTCGGTATAATCCTAAAATGTCAAGATTTCATGAAATAGTCATACTTTCGGGTTACCTGGGCCCTATGGAGTTTAAAAACGTAAGAAAAATTGAATTTCGCGGGCTACCCTGGCGCATCCACCTTAAACGCGAAAAAGTTGATTAAGTAGAAGGGCTGGTATGTAGGTAAGTGTTTTCCTACAAGACGATACAATGTCATCCGACACGATGATTTCATCAATGTTACTTGGTTTTTGTAGGGCTTTTCACAAAACTATTTGGTTACTTACAAGCTCTCAAAGAAAGGTTAGTAAGCGTTGATCTACAAGCGGAAACAAATATTCCCAGTCGCCCCACATGGACTGCCACCGGGTAGACTGGGAAGTTATGGCCCCAACTTCAATTCACTGTAGGTACTACTTTGCGGCGTGGATCGTAAGTATTATTAGGAACATTTTGTGCGATTACAGCGAATTGAAGTCGCAATAACTTCCCATTTGCCACCCAGTGGCAACTGGGATTTTTTCTCCGATTGCCACCTGGTGGCAATTCATGTGGGGACTGGGAAGGGAATATTCGACCAGAAACGTAAGATGTCCAACAAAATGGGATGATTGCATCAAAGAAGTTGGAAACTTGGAACTAACTCCTGAATGCACTGAACTGCCCCAAGGCACATGAGGTGAGTTTTTTTTTTTTACAATTGATAGGCACGCGCTTGACCAATATCTCACGTGATGGTAAGCGATGATGTGTCGAAGATGGAGCACGCTTGCCTAGAAATAACCTATTCACTCTTGATTTAAAGACTCCCAGGTTGTAGCTATCAGGAAACACAGACTCCGGCAGGGAATTCCACTCCTTAGCTGTACGCATTATGAATGTGTTCCCAAAACGTTTTGTGCGTATGGGTGGGGGATGTCCACCATGTACCGGTGGCGCATCGCCGTTCGTCTTGTGGTCCGATGATGGAACGGGATTGGCGGAATTAAATTATGCAATTCCGTCGCACATTCCCCAAAATGCAACCGGTAAAAAACCGACAAGCTAGCAACTCGTCGTCGATGTTCACAGACGTTTATGCTCATCTGTAAGATTATAAAGACCTGGCCGGGCTAAATGATATTCTGAACTGTCTTCGTTCTTCTGATGTACTTAGAGATCATAATGACAATGATAATAAAGTAATAACACAATGATGAAATTCGTGAAAGCCGAGAAAGATAAACAAATCAAATATGTTGACTTGGCTCGCGAGGTAGTCGACATGTGAATGGGATGTGAACTCCCCAATCACTGAACCGAAAGTCGTGTCAGTCAACGGCTTAATAGCCACAAGCCTCGACCAACACCTTAGGAGGGTCTCGTTAGGCAGCTGGATCAAGGACTTGATTCAGAAAGCGGTATTTCTGGACACGGCTCGTCATTTAAACATGTATGAAATAAGTTAAAACATATACTTAAATCAAACGGTAATGATATGGATGGATCACCATTACAAATTCTCTTAGACCTACATATCTTCTACAACAGT
The DNA here is from genome assembly GCA_950371165.1 of Lacanobia oleracea. Classification (NCBI taxonomy): domain Eukaryota; kingdom Metazoa; phylum Arthropoda; class Insecta; order Lepidoptera; family Noctuidae; genus Lacanobia; species Lacanobia oleracea. The sequence continues at coordinate 7,212,781 of OX493398.1, forward strand.
CTAACGGTATTCATAAACACCTGATTCAAGACAAAAATAGGCACTAAGTATTTCGACAATATCAGATACCCACTCGGAACACTATTATGCGCAAACTGGCATGCCAACGTCATCTACTGGCAGCCATGAACTCGTGGGAGGTGACTCTCGCATCGTGACTACCCGAGTGTGAATCAAACTTTATTTCTGTATCGGCTCAAACTATGTGGACGTGATTTTCGTCGCGATTTCCACCGGAAATGTTCGAGAACTGAGCAGATAACTCCTTTGGGAATACTACGGTCTTTCTGTCGGGAATTCTTGATACTTATATAACCATGATAAGTCTGGGAAAGTTATATTGATAGGTAGGTACTCTTAGAAACGAACAGTTTGTTAGTGGGAAATATTCCAGTTGAGGAAATAATATTTTGCCTATTCCGGACCGAAGAAAATGTTAGTCTAACTAAATATTGCTGCTTATATTAAATTATTCACAAAATTAAGAAATTCGTACTCATCCCATAAGTGGAATGAGCTATCAGCTGTCTGAAATTCTGAATCTGTAAAACCATGTTTTATTCTTGATTTATTAAAAATAATACCATGAATTAAATCTATTGCTAAGGAACAAAAAATAAATATTTCAAACCAACTTCAAAATATTTAAAAATCCACTATCAAGTTTCCGCCAACACAGTCGAAACAATTTTCACGAAAAATTCAAAACAAAAAGGCACAAACTACACACTATCACTGTAAAGCCAGTACACACGCGCGATTAAACTCGTACGCTCTCCTGCACTGTGAATTCAAATGCAGATTTTGACCACACAAAAAAAAAGGATTAAATTACTTATTCAGTGTCTCTGGATTCTTTTTTCAAAGGGTTAATTCTTTTTTTTCCATTCAGTGAGTATTTCGTTCCAAGAGCTTTTGAGACTGTTATTTGTGAAGTTTCGCGAAATGAGATTGCATTTGTTTTTGTATTTTCGGATACCTACACGGACGGTCGAATAGAGAATCTTGAATTCTTTGAAAACAAAGCGGAGCTTTTAAAAGTTTGTAGCCAGGGATATTCTTAAAATAACTCAATATTTAACTTGAATTTTTTTGTAACTGGAAAACGTTTATCACGAAACACTTATATTTTCACACACTTTTTCCGGTAATCCTAAGTCTTGATGTATAAAATATTGTCCACTTTTCCATTCAATTTCACATCAAAACACTTGAACATCGTCGCATGTACTCGTAATCTCTCCGTCAAGGTGGAAGCCGATAAGTCTCAATATATTGTAGCCTCCGTAACAGGCTTTGAGGTATTATCTATCTAAAGTTTGCAGCCAGGCCACTGCATCATAATGCACTCCAAGACACCGGCAGAAAAATGAACTGGCAACGCTTTACGCTGCTTTGTTTTTAAGTTACGGTTTTTGCACTAAGGAGGTTGAACGCGTTTAAGTTTTGCCGGTTTTCAAACCTTCTTTCATTTGGGGGCGTCCGGTTATGACGACCAAAGACGAGTTTGAGGTCGATTTAAAAATAACCTACTGTTTTTTTTATTGGTTAATGTAACAGAATCAACAATGAGACCATAAATAAAATTTTATTTAAGATTGTTTGAAGAAAGCCCGAGGCTGCATACTTCTTTGTATGTGCCAAACCCGATTGTTCTCATTATCTTTGTTTTCAGAGTTATCGAAAAAATAAATACTGAATGATTTTAATAATAAAGGAGGTTAAGGAAAATATTATATGACCCAGTTCATTGTCAAGATATTTCTGATTAAAATCATAAATGAAATCTTACAAAATCGTGAATTCGAAAACTGTATCTTCAAACGCAAGAAAATAGGGTAAAATTATGCAAATTCCCGCCATTTAACTGATTGTTTCTGTGGCAACAGAACAAAAAAACTACGATGGTAGATAAACACGCGAAGACCTTTGATGTAATTAAGTAATTAAAACGTAATGAGAGAGTCAGTTCAATTATCTGAAGCGGACTATTTGAGTTAACACCGTTTTTACAGTAATAGTAGACGTTTTTTTCTCGCAGTTTCATGCATGCCTGACTTGAAAGAAGATTTCCTAACGATCTAATCTTTGTATTTAAATAGTTTTGAGCCTGGTTAAAGAAGGAGCCAAATCTAGAAACATACTTATACCTACTCAGATAGATTAAAAAAAAAACCGAACATGAGTCAGTAACCTCCCCAAAATGCAGTCCCAAAAACTTCTGCATTTGAACCATAGATAACCAATGCATAGAAACCTGAGAAAAGATGATTGGATGATTGGTTGGTTGGTTGGTTGATTTTTTTTCCTCTGATTCTCACCGGAGAGAGATCAGAGACTGGCGAAGACCTCTTAGCAGTAGGTATGTGAAATGTGAATGATTGATAGCCTCAGATGTCATTAAGAACTATATTACTTAAGTACCTACGTAACAAACATCGTGTTAACAACATATAGCGTTATGTGTTAACCTACATTTGAATGTGAGAATATATTTTTTCTCATTATTTACTTACTAATGAATTTAAATATACGCTAGCTTTGTATTGTTCGTAACATAATAATCATTTATGTTACGGTGTACGTAGTAAAAAAATAATAGGTACTATCCTATCACTTCCCGTGGGTGTCGTAAGAGGCGACTAAGGGACTTGCCAGATAATGGGAAGCAGCGTTCTCTGTAGAACGCAACACCATACACTGCGATCGCCAACCCGCCTGCCAAATGCTTGGCGATTATGGCAACCCCCTCATCTTGGGGGAGGCCTATGTCTAGTAGTGGACGGCTTTCAGGCGAAATGATGATGATGATAGTAGTATAAAGGTACAGTCTTATGTAGTACAGGACAATGGTCAGGGCCTTATCTTATACAAAATAAACGAGCTTTTATTACAGTGCCAGCCCTCAGAGTGTTGCTAATTACAGGTATTTTTTTCAGCGCATTAACTCGTGAATCTCTCGTGAAAGGGTCTTGACAGACAGACGGACGGTCAACAAAGTGATCCAATAAGGGTTCCGTTTTTCCTTTTGTGGTACGGAACCCTAAAAATGTTACCACATTAAGAAGAGGCGGGATCTGAAAAGTTCAGATGAGAGTGCTCTTGGCGCCTGAAACCGTTGGTGGGCGTTGACCAGATTTCAGCGACTTTTTGCCATTTAACGTGGTTACTTGGCAATCCGTCAACACGGTCTTTCTATGATACTCGTAGCAATAATATAAAGTTGTAAATAGTAGAAAATAAAATGTTGTTGTTTTTCTGATAGAAAACATTTTTTAACATTTTTTTTTCACTAACTTTTTAGATAGTGATGCTGCTGGTGGCATTTATTTAATGACAATCATACATTTTTAGGGTTCCGTACGCAAAGGGTAAAGTTACCCTTTGCGTACGGAACCCTAAAAAGGTTCCGTTACTTCTAACGGAACCTTATTACTAAGCCTTCGCTGTCCGTCCGTCCGTCCGTCCGTCTGTCTGTCAGCGGGCTATATCTCAAGAACCGTAATAGGTAGACACTTGAAATTTTCACGTATTGTGTATTTCTATTGCCGCTATACCAACAAATAATGAAAAATAAACAACCCTAAGCAACCCTAAGTGTGCTAGTCCGACTCGCACTTGGCCGGTTTTGGAACTGTCTCCTAGAGCCAATGATTATCACGAAAATAACACCTCAAGACGACATCAACGAGTATCTTGTTTCGTTTCGAAATATGTACATAATATATGTATACATAGCCATTTTTCTTAAGTTATTTTTAACGATTAGGTACTTCTTTTTTCCTTACTCAACGTTTATAATTATAATGTCAAAATCCCTCTCATATCCAACATAATGAAAAAAAGTTTGAAAAGAAAAAAAAGTACACCAATTCAGTGATTGACAACAAAAAATAACCCTTCAACACCCACGTACCACCCATAACAGCCTAACAACCCCTTACAACCCGATTGACTTTCCCCTATCGCTGCATCTCCGCATCGTGACGTCATGCCCTACATAGCCGGTGCGGGTCAAATGAGTTGCACCCCGGTATTTGGGTTACCCGTTACAGTAAGGTCGAAATCTGTGCCTTAGTTTCTGAAACGATGAAAGTTTTAAACTTTCGCTCGGGTATTTTTAGAGGGTTGTTCTTGTTTGGGTGCATTTGTGTAATGAGAAAATGTTTTGATTTTTTTATATTTTCTGTGGTCTTCATTGCGTAGAATATGATTTTGGTTTCCTGGTTTTTCAGTATTTTAGGGTTACTATTGATATCATATTTCGTAAGTCGGAAGCCTGTCCTTTTAATGTAATAAATAAAATCTGTAAAACGCAATTCTATTTTATCTAAACTAAACATTTGTTTTTATTTTATCTTTCCAAAAATACAATCCCTAGTTCCCTGAATTTAGTAACAGCATCCCAGTAACCAAAGTACCTAGTACCATCACTAATCGAAAAATGTAACAAGCTCCTGTAACAACCCTAAATGACACAATTTTTCCCCACAATTAACATAATTTTATTAAGAAATTCTTTTCCTGGTCCATCCATTCACGTCTTAGCGAACAAAACAGCTCGTTTTCATCCCCATACTTTTATTTCGTCGGCGTTTATTGCACATTCTTTCAGACAGGCGCTACAAATGATTTAAAAGAAACATTTATAATAATCATTGTGGCTAAAGGAAAGCCCTTGAATTTATTTTTCCTCAAATCTCCTTTACAAATTAAGCTAAACAAATTTATGTTTAGAGCCGCATTGTTTCACCCCTTTAAGAGCCCTTACGGGAAAGTGTCAAATAGCGGGGTAAAAGTTTTTATTTTCGTTTTTTTTTTATTTGGGGTGAGTTTGCTCTTGCCTCTAGTCTTGTTTCCTTAAGCTTAAAAACTTTAATCAAGTACATTTTATTTTGTAGTTTTTCCTCAAGATTCTTAATTTGTCCTTATGTTTGCATCTAAGGTCTTAAGGTCTTAAGTTGGCACTTAAGATCTTCAAAATAAAGTCTATTTTAAATAAATGTCTGGATTATGGAGATATTTTTCTAAAATATAATACTTTAATGCTAGACGGGGTCGCGGCAGACCGAGCAGAAGATGGCAGGACGCCTTGCATGGCTTCCTAGTGAACTAGCAAGATAATAAAATCAACACATATTAAATTCTTCCATTACTGGTGACTGACAGACAACGCACAACCGAAAATAATGGTCGTAAAAAGCGGAAATTTGGCATGAAGGTTCCTTGGGGAGTATAGGGGAGTACTAAGAGATTTCCCGAAACTACTGCAGTTCGCGCAAGTCGCAGGAAAAAGCTAAAATATATTATATAAAATGCAAGTACTTTCCGTTAAGGGCTGACTAATCGACCAAGACGATGATATAGATGACTGACCAGGGTAATAGGATGAACCGGACGTATTTCAGTCTCAACTCAAGAGCAGCCTCTTTTGAAACAACCTTACGTTGTAATAATAATAAAATAATGCTGAATGCTCTGAAATACTCTCTTGTGGAGTCGGAGGTGCCGTACTACAGGTATGCGCCCGACCCAGTTCTCGATAATGGTAATATCACATTGTACTGGGATCGGTCCATCATCACTGACAGGACTATTGTTGCCAATAAGCCTGATATAGAGGTGTTGGACCGAATCGAGAGGCGTGCAATGATTGTGGACATAACCGTCCCACATGACGAGAACCTCGTGAAAGCCGAGAAAGATAAACAAACCAAGTATATTGACTTGGCTCGCAAGGTTGTCGACATGTGGGATGTGGATTTCGCAATCATTGTACCGATAGTCGTATCAGCCAATGGCTTAATAGCCACGACCCTCGACCAATACCTCAAGAGGCTCTCGTTAGGCTGCTGGATCAAGGGCTTGATTTCTCGTATTGTTAGGAGGTTCCTCTCTCTGGAGCCCTGACCGCCGGTAGCTTGGACCCTGTTCCCGAAACCGGTAAAAAAAAAAAAAAAAAAAAAATATATAAAAAAAAGGTTAATTTATTGAACAAAGGAAATAATAATAATAAGAAAGTAGTACTCCTGGACACGGCGCGCATCGTTAGGAGGTAAAGGAGGTTCCTCTCTCAGGAGCCCTGACCACCGGTAGCTTGGACCCTGTTCCCGATACCGGTGGGCTACTATTTTTTATATTTTAAAATGTTTTTTATATTTTTATAGAAATATTTAAAAACGTAAATAATATGTTTATATATGAATAAATTCAAGAATAATAATAATAAGATTTAAAAAAAAAGCTTTAAAAGCTTTTAAAATCGATAGGACTTATACTAAAAACCTTATTTTACTTTCCTAAGAGTTGAAGGTTGGCAAAGGAGCGCTTTCAGACCGCTAGCTAAGTGTGTAGGTACTGTTGAAACAGCCACACAGGCCATTGTTTCAACTAGCCTTACACTACAAAGTCTTTGACTTGAGAAACTTGGTATTTTCGTGTTTCCTTTTAAAAGAAAAGTACGTTACCTCTGGCCTTGTTTTTCTAGGTTGAAGTTGAAGTGGGTTACATGATGTCCAGGTTTTACAAGTCCATTACTTCTAAAGTTTAACATAACTAGGGTTTATATTTATAGGACTTGTGGTTTTTTACTTTTTGTTTAGCACCTACCTCGTTTTTAAGGTGCCGAACCAAAAACAGAACCCTTATAGGATTACTCGAGTGTCTGTCTGTCACAGTCAGTTTTCTCCGGATCCACTGGACCGATTCTGTTGAAATTTGGTACTCAATTGACTTCTGTGACTCAAACACGGACGTTTTAATAAATTATTAAATTTTTAGTATAGGCTTCAATTTTGTGGTTCAAAGAAGAAAATGTAAAAAAAAAAGTTTTTTGAACAATATCAAATGAAAGGACTTACTGCGAGGGTTTTATTTTTCTTCATAATTTTAAAATGAATGGTTTGAAGTTATTCAAGAAATTAGACGAAAAATGAGCATTCCTTATCCCCGAAACAACAGAGCTTAAAATTGTGAAGAAAACATCCGACTACAGTTAAACCTATAAGAAGTCTATAGTGTCGAAACATGTTAAAAAAAATAAGTTCGTTCGTAGCCCTTTGCACGCGAGTCCGACTCGCACTTGGCCAGTTTTTCTGTCGGGGGAATTTTCCAAAGACTTTTGGAGATTTTTCCCTCACTAAAAAAAAACACCAGCAGCACAGTCTTGTGACCTCCTGAAAGACCATTCCGGAGGCCCCTCTGTGCAACACCTGCTAGGGTACATCCCTGGGGAGAATGTACCTACATACAGGAGTCTACTCTGCCCTTGAGCCTCACTGTGCACAGCAGCATGTGAGTCATGTGACCGTCTTTCGGATAACTCCTAAAAACTGTAAATAAAAAAAAAGTAATTTATAAAATCGGTCCGCAAATTGGCGGAGAAATCGGTGAACATACATAAAAAAAAAATACATACAGTCGAACATAGAACCTCCTCCTTTTTGAAGAAGTCGGTTAAAAAGGAAATTATGCTGCGTTAGTAATGATGCCTTAAATAATGTTTTCACGAAAAGCAAACGTTTTCAGCTATTTCAAATGATAACAGCTGAAGTATCAAATCGGCATGCATTCTTCACCCCGTTTCTTTGGCAACTCATAATCCAAAATCAATAAAAAATACCGATAAAATTCATAAAATAAAACCGTTATTATGATTCGAGTACCTATTTTAAGAGCTGATCATATAAATAAAATTACGATTTATTAGCTAGCCAGTTTACGACATAACATACATTTTTATGCGCTTTATTTTCTCGTAAAAAAACAGATTTCTATTGCGTGAATTTTACGGTGAATCTTTATTATGTTTACAATTATTATTGTTTGAGTACATACCAACCAAAAGCTATAAAATTAGAAAGTGAACAGGCTCCTTCTGGGTAGGCTCGCTCCATCGTAGACTTTGTCTCTGTCGTCTCTGACATAGACTAGAGTCATGAGCAAACCCGTTGCAAATATTAGGTCTTTACCTATGAAATTGCCGTTCTGCAGTACTGGCCATTTCAAATCAAAATAATTTTTGTTTGGCTAAGAATTCTAATTTCAAATTAATTTTATTTTAAAAACATGTTTTTTTTTTCCAAAATAGTCATTTGTTTATTGATTAGTGTTACATTTTCATCGCATTTCAATCTTTTTCGTCATCATGGATACGTTAAAAATTCGAGTAATTATGGAATATGAATACCGTCGTGGCAGCAACGCGGCACGAGCGGCACGCAACATCAACGACGTTTACGGAGCTAACACTACAAACCAAGGCACCACCTGTTATTGGTTTGCTCGCTTCCGTTCTGGAAATTTCGACCTGAAAAATGAACCTCGCGGTCGTCCGAAGACTTTGGTCGACAATGACGAATTAAAGGCGATTGTGGAAGCTGATGATACACAATCTATGGCTGAATTAGCAGCACCTTTCGACGTTAGCGTCAAAACAATATTGGTCCATTTGCGTCAAATTGGCAAGGTAAAAAAGCTTGACAAATGGGTGCCACACGAACTCAATGATCGCCAGCGCGAAGTACGCGTCGAGACGTGCCTTGCACTGCTCAACAGACACACAAATGAAGGAATTTTGAACCGCAATGTTACCTGCGATGAAAAATGGATTCTGTTTGATAACCGCAAGCGCTCAGCAAGTTGATTGGATCCTGATTCAGCACCTAAACAATGCCCTAAACGAAAACTTACCCCTAGAAAAGTGATGGTCACTGTTTGGTGGTCTAGCGCCGGTGTGATTCATCACAGCTTCTTACCAAACGGGGTGAGCATTACTGCAGATGTGTACTGTGAAGAACTGAACACAATGATGGAGAAGCTGGCACATCTCCAACCAACATTGGTCAATCGCTCGTCTCCGCTGCTCCTGCACGACAACGCGCGACCTCATACTGCACAGCAGACGGTCTCCAAGTTGCAAGAACTGGGGTTGGAAGCTCTCCGTCATCCACCCTACTCACCAGACCTTGCGCCTACAGACTACTACTTTTTCCAGAATTTGGATAACTTCTTGGCGGGAAAAAAATTCAATACCCGAGAGGCAGTACAAAATGCCTTTGGAGAATTTGTTGCCTCCCGTCCAGCTGATTTCTTTAAGAAGGGCATCAATAAACTGCCACTGCGTTGGCAAAGATGCATTGATTGCATGGGTGATTACTTCGATTAAAACAAATAAAAAATACATGAAAAAAATTAGTTTAAATTTTTTCATACAAAACGGCAATTTCATAGGTAAAGACCTATTAAAAAAAAAAAAAACGATCTTATAGAAGAGCCTTTTGGCCCGCAGTCAAAATTGGATCATGGCTCCAACTTTTTCAGGGTTCCGTTGGATACCCTTTGGGTACGGAACCCTATTACTAAGCCTCCGCTGTCCGTCCGTCCGTCCGTCTGTCTGTCAGCGGGCTGTATCTTAAGAACCGTAATAGGTAGACAGTTGAAATTTTCACAGACTGTGTATATTTATTGCCGCTATAACAACATATAATAAAAACTAATGTTTATAGTACGGAACCCTTCGTGTACGAGTCCAACTCGCACTTGGCCGGTATCTTTATATAAATTTCCTCAGATTTCGTTCGAAGAAAGTCTATTAACAATCATCTTATTTTAAGCATTCAGATCAATCGAGCAAGTCTATCTAATAAGTTGCTACAGACTTTATATTGTCGAATGGAAACTTTCAACCGACTTCGAAAATAACAGCATACCTGCTTAAATAGATCGAGAATTCGTGACAACGCACAGCGTTCGTTTAATCTTTAAAGTGCTTGCATTTGAATAAGTTCGTTTCGAATAGAACGTAAACTCAATTAGCCTTATGAAAAGCCTCTATTGAGCGGTACTGACAGAGTCAAAGTGCATATCTCTCTGGTTTTCTAACAAAGAGTTGTGATGGAGCCATTAAAAGGGCGACATGGTGGCGAAAGGCGTTAGAAAAATGTTAAGAAGCAGCACGCAAGAGAAAAAAAACCGGTCAAAAGCGAGTCGGACTCGCGCACCGAGAGTTCCGTACATATTTGTATGTACGTATTGTAAACTAGCTTCTGCCCGCGACTTCGTACGCGCATATCCCATTTTTTCCCGTTCCTGTCAAAATTTGGGGAAATCCTCTCTTAGTGCCCCCCTACACTATCCAAGGAACCTTCATGGCAAATTTCAGCTTCTGACGACGTATTTTATATAATTATTAGGATTACAGGTTTACCGGTTTCATAGAATCCATTTATGTTGTAAGAATAATTGATTTTTTAAATAGATATTTAGTAGGTACTGAATGAGGAGCTCGTAGCTAAGTTATAACAGTCGCACGGGTCGATCGAACCGTATGTATGTTAAAATAGTCACCTATCCTCAGACCGACCTCGGCAAATATTGCTTAACCATGAAGATCGATTCGTGTGACTGGTATATTCCAATTTCCAAGGCAAGCTGGATTCTTGGTTGTTAAAATGGTCATCCATCCATAGACCAATTTCAGCAACCAAGCGTAGCTGAACTTTGAAGTTGATCGACCCGTGCGATGTTTTATCAACTAACAATTAAGATTGTAAGAATAATCGTCACGTTGATCTTCTTCGTTAAGCGAAAAGTGGTTATTGCAACACGGGCTGAAGTCATATTTCTTAGGAAAATCTTAACACCGCCATTCAGAAAAATGCGTCAGACGGACGGAGTCAGAACAAATAAATGTATTTTTGCGAAGAAGGATGGGGACCCTGAATACTTTATATGTATCTTTTTTGTATGGTAACTTATAACTATGATTTTTTCACAGCTTCAAGGGACCGTAGCCGTAGACCCTTCATCCAAGCCTTCACTTCGACATGTTTACAGAATCGACCGGCTGATCGTGGAAAGCTGTGGCATAATAGCTTCCCTATACTCCGCAAGGGAGCACTAAGGACTTCCCGAAATTCCTACGGGATCGGAAAGAATGGGCGTACGAATTCACGTGCAAAAGCTTATTATTATTACCTACACATAATCATGCTTATTATTATTACCTACACATAATCATGCTTATTATTATTACCTACACATAATCATCATTACAGCCGAAAGTCGTCCATTGCTCGACATAGACTATCCCAAGCGTCACCGGATCGACTGGTCCTCTACTTTTAGCATCAGGCGGATTGATTCGTCCTAAGGTGTAGGAAAAGAACCATTAAAGCGTCCAAATAGGTGAGTCACAATAAGTGTCAAGTCACACCGAGATGGCAGCGAAGCGGCGAGCAGTTTCAGTGTCGTATAATTTTAAACTTTATCTTCATTACTATAACACATATTATCGCGGGAGTCGTCGGAATCGGCGCCGCGGGCGGCTGCGCGATCTTTTCTAGTTTCTCAAGCGATCAAGCGATACTATGTGTTACTGTAATAAGGATTAAGTTTAAAATGATATGACACTGAACCTGCTCGCCGCTTCGCTGCCATCTCGGTGTGACTTGAGCCTAAGACAGACAAATAACCAAAATAGAAGAGGTTATCTGCAATTTTGCCTCACCGCCGCGCTGGCGCGAGTAGCGAGTAAAACTTTGTGCGGGAGGCAATAACTCGCAATACTCGCTCCGGCCCGCACTGTAGGTAGAAATTACCGCTGGTTGGCGAGTTTTGACCGCCTATCGAGCATCAACGAGCGAGTGTCACTGAGCGAGTACAATTTTTGATAGCTCTTGTCGCTGCTATCAACTAGTGGTAAGAGCCGCTCGCCGGCAGTGTGAACAGTCGGCTATTGACTATGAATGTATGTATGTGCCTCTTTAACTCTCACGAGAGTTTTCCTTTTCTTCAGCGAGCAAATAGTCGATACCTAATCGCTTCCTCGTCGGCGGTGAGACAAGTGCCTTAAGAAGATTCCTCTGTAAATCTTGTAGTGACACATTCGTTTTACTTGTCCATGTAAAATTGGTACCACTTTAAGCACAAGCAATTACTCAAACCCAAAACGTAACACCATATCATGTTGAAACCTATAGCGCCATAAACAATAAGAGACGAGGTATTTTCACAAACTTTTTAACAAGCTGAACGATAGCATTTTCTTTTACAACGCTGTTCGTTTTATCGCTCATCGCATCGCTCACTTCAAGGCCCACGGTAACGAGATTGAGGTTCATAGACCATTGCTAGGCATTATCATAGATACAGAATTTGTAGAAGGAAAACTTCTGGTCTTAATCATCAAACTCAAACCAAACCCAAAGCATTTATTTCATAGTAGCTTTTGCCCGATTTTTTCCGTTCCCGTATAGCCTATAGCCTTCCTCGTGAATGTGGCTATCATCAAAAATAACTTTCCAAATCCGACTGGTAGTTCCAGGGATTTGCGCGTTCAAACAAACTCTTCGGCATTATTAGATTAGTAAAATAGATAAACAATTTACAGGCGGAACGGTTATGATCAGTCACAAATATGAAGCTGCACATACGAAAGCGTAAATCTCTATAGAGAAGGGAAACCTCGGATTTTGCGCTTACGTGAATTTATTTGCGGTCGGCGCAACATTGTCTTCTCCTTTCATACTTTTCTATGAGTAGAGTCCCTTTCTACACATATTTTTCACCAGTAGACCATCTATCATATCTTTGATCTTCTTTACTCTTCTGCTCCCTCTAGGGTGCCTTCAAATTTGTCGCAAAGTGCCGCGTTGCTTTGTTAATTCATACAAAATAATAAACGGAAAGTGCGGCGCGGCTACAGCGCGAAATTTGAAGGCACCCTTATTGCCATCGCATCGCCCACAGAGAGAAAAATACTGTTGCCCGGTTTCTGTTGTATTTTATCGGTCGTTTATCTGTCGGTTAACCACTAACAAACCAATGACGTTACGATAAATAGCGTTAACAAACAAATAAACGACCGATAAACTAAGTAGGTACCTCAGAAACCGGGCATTGGTCAAGTGCGAATTGAGACAGCTAGGTGATAACTTCGGCAGTATAGATGCGTACACAAAAGAGTTTGTATCTCTCGGGTTTCTTATTTTTTGGCATAACCTTACATATTGTATGTTTGCACGGGATAAAGATCCGTATCTAGAATCTCTGAGTAAGTTTAAATCTTGATATACTTAAGTTACTATGCCTCTATTCTATTTCATCTAACGGTAAAGGTTCCTTTATGAAGTTGGTGTTGAGAATATTAAACAGGTGCGTCGGACGAGGCAGAAATTGAATCATAGCAACTAAAGTTTGTATCTTCTGAAAGAGGAAATAAGAAGGAAACAGCAAAATCCTTTGAGCTTCCTTTTTGATGTTGATCTGACTCAACAAAATCAACTTTATAGCTGGCAGTCATTTAATCTTATTTTTTTGTAACTTTTGGCGCTCTTGTACTTTCGCTCCTTTTTGCGCTTTAGTCTTTTCACTCTTTCGTCATTATGCGAATATACAAACTAACTTATAACAACAGCATTTACATTTTACAGTTTTCGCCATTATAATTTTGTCCTAGAAATATTCATGAACATCGCATCCTAGCAGAATTCACAAATTGCAGCAGTTTCCAACTTTCCACAACTTTATGCTTCTTTATTTCTATTCTACGGGAATACTTCACTCGTGTGAAAACTTCGTCACGATTCTAGCACCTACCAAAGTTTACAAGAAAATTAGTGAAAAAAATGTTCAGGAGCCATATTACAGCTTTCAAAAGGAATTGGGTTCACCTCCACCACTGATGAAGTTGTTGTAGGTACAAAAAGTTCTTAGGTAGTGGAGTGATGACAATCTAATAAAGACTTCTTGTATTTTTGATAGTTAAGTCCAATTCTGCAAACGACCAAGCAGTAGGTATCTAACTCATTTGGTGCGCTAAATCTAGCAGAATTCGGAACGATCTAACTTCGAATATAATCTGGAGTCGAACCCATCAATACTAAATGAGCTTACTAAATCTAGATGTCTGTACGATCAGTAGGATGCGATGTAGCGGAGACAGATTTTTTCCATTCAAATCCGTTTTCCGCCCTTTGCTCTCACCCTCTTACCAATGCGAGATGGATTTAAAATTGGAACGTCAATTTTGCTTTGACAGTTTCTGAACTTTCTTTTTTTTTGTACTTCGTCTCTTGGGTTCTGGCCTTTTTATCTTTAGATAGTTCAAGGTTCAATAACCTGACCCTAGATTGGCCGGATGCACAGTCACCACCGATTACAAATTCAAAGGCCAGATTGCGAAACCGCAACCAACGAAGCTGTAGGATCAGTCCAGCGACATTTAATACAACGCAGCAGAGCAAGACACGCACAATACTATCAAACAGAAATAGTTCCATACAGAGAAGGTTGTTGCACTTTCTACAAAAGGTACTGGTAACAATAAAAGTATTTAATGTGGGTAATCTGAGCTGAAGCGCGTGCTTTCAAACGCCGGAGTAACTGCGGTTGCAGCTAACCACAGGACATTCATTGTCGATTCAGACATTTTGCGGAACATTTAATTCGTGGGCGGGTCTAATTTCTCTGGCGGGTGATTGTGGTTGCAAGTGCCTGATGCTGTTGCAGAAAACGTGAAGAGTTTTGTACTTGTGATATTTGTGGTTTTTATACAAAAGGCTTTAAGAAAAATAAAATAATCCAAAGACTTGTGGGACTAAATTAACACTAGAATAAAGACAGAGACTAGCTATTCACCTGTTTTTACCCTTATCCAGTAGAAGAACACATAAAAGACAACTTTATGCTAACTTTCCAAGCCAACATCTCTCAAAGTCACAACATTTGATTTGTTCGACTCCTGCGTCTGAATGATGGCACCTAAGAAGTAATAGCCTATCATATTTCATAGATTCGCGTTCCTTTGGCTGTAAGGCCCCCATCTTCGATATATTGTTAGTACAAACTTGCTTCTTGCCAAGTGAAAACTGGAAGTCTAATTGTATTGTTTTGCTTAGTTATGGGTTTTGATACCTTGTCTTTTCAGTTTATGCTGCCTGTTCATGTAGTTTTTTTAGTATTAGGTAGGTGCAACAAAATTTCTAGACTACAGTAGAGACTTCCGCACGTAGACTAATTACAATCTCCATTATTATATTATATTTTTCGAAGAAACCAGGCGCCCTTTTCCCATAGTTTGGTTACTGCTCTATTTTGTAATTGCGACTCATTGTAACTATCGAGTAAGTAAGTATTTTTAGTCCAACCATTTACGAAGAACTTGTCAATAAGGAAGCAGCAATTAATGATAATTGTCAGACACTACGTAGACACTTTTTCATACAGGAAAAACACCCATTAAACTTTAATAACAACACGATTTATGAAGACCAAAACGGCAAGCAAAACAAACGAACTTTATAATTTCTAGTTGCTAACCCACAAAGAAACTAATGTCGAAGCTCCAGAGAGACTAATACAAACTAATACCAAGCTATTACAAGTATTAATAGCCCGAAGTGCAGTCAGGTGCATTGCAACAGAACTAGGTTACCTTAGCTCACTAATCTCATATAACCAGTGACAAGGAAGTACACTGACAGGCTGACATAATGGATTTACCTATATAGTGACGTCACAAGTCGGTGTATCTCATTACTGGTCGTTATGGAAGCCCGACCGATGCATACTTATTATGAGCTGGCTTCTGTAATATGCAGTGTTGTTATCTTGTTTCTATGCTGATTAGTTGGTGTAATCCCTGTAATGTAGGCCAGAAGTTAACTTGCTGGTTGTGTCAAAATTGAGATTGTGTTCACCATTTGTTTTGCCAAGTAACATTGTAAGTCTAACTCTGTCTAGAAGTTTTATTGACAAACATTCAGTTCTAAAAGACTACTATATTTTCAACTAAAGTATAATTTACTTCAATCTCGCAAATATGCATATGCAATACACTCGACATTTTACTACTAATAGGGAATCCACAAATGAAATTTTTTTATCTGCAAAATGAAATACTTATAGCTATGGTAAACAACAATCGTGAAATTATTTTTTAAATACCTCATCAGCGATGAAGTTATAAAGCTTCAAAGATTACAATTAGAAAGAGAAGTCCGATGAAAACTTTGACGTCATCGTCTATGACGCCTGTACAGCTGCAATAGAAAACAGCGTTTTCGCGAGAGGGACAGATATATTTGTTTAAAATAATTATATCTCCTTCGTTTTTAGAGTGATTTAAATTATATTTTCACTGTTAGTTATTTTTGTATATTTTTAGATAAACTGTACAGATCACAAAAATATAATATCTATGGTACAGATGATAACTATTTTTTTCATGCATATTCCCTATTCTGAAGACATTCATTGCGCTTGCTAAGGAGTGGAATTCCATGCCGGAGTCCGTGTTTCCTGATAGCTACCACAAGAGGGTTCCATAAGTCAAGAGTGAATAGGTTACTTCTAGGCAAGCGTGCTACATCGTCGATCACGAGCCATCAATAGAGAATCCTCCAGCATATTGATACAAAATGTCGTCTAGATAAAACATTTAGCAGAATAAATTTATCCCGATAAGTAGAAGTACAAGTTTTCTTTTAAACTTTGGCCCTTAAAACATTAAACAGGGTTTTTAAAGTTCCATCCGCTAATGTCGGTTTTAGACTTTGTAGACAGTTTGCATTACAAGGCAGGAGCATTCAAGAATTTTCGAGTTCTGTGTGAAAATTTCTACCAATCTGCCCTAGGATCGTGTGGAACATTATGTACAGTATAGGTCTGTGTCCCAACAGTGGAAATACTAGTCTCAATTTAAAAAAAAACGAGCCAGTTTTGTGAAAATTTGATGACACATTCCCATTGATAATGCAAAAGTCTGATACCAGGAAGAACGACGAATCTACTACATAATGAAATATAACAACGCCAAACTTCAGGAGTAAACGCGCGTATCATTTCACTCCAGACCGCGGCGAATTGAACAAAGGATCTAACTTCAGCAATGCATGCTCAAGTTTGGTCTGTGGCTTTGTTCGCTGCGTCCTGTGTAGCTACATGGACGATAGTGGTATGTTACTTGACAGTATAGAGTTTCAATTTGACGAGGATCTTCTTGAAAATGTACGTCGTCTGAAAGGTGCTTTAGGTTTCTAGATTGTCTGGGACTCTCTCAGTCTCGTCGTGGATATTCTGATATTGTGTAAACGTATCAAGGTACACTTTTCTCTACAGTGTCTGTAGCTGTAATAAAAGAATAGCTCATGTCATCATACCAAATTTACCAGTCAATAAAGTAGTGGTGGAACTGACTACTCAAGGGTGTGTCAATACAGCATACAGCTAGATACTAGATACAAACAAGTTTTGGTTACTTACATGATGATTTTAAACAGTTTCCATGGAGTTCGAGACCCGTTGTTTTCTATAGAGATGATCTACCTGATCTCTCACCTCTGAGATTAACTTAAAGATTACGAACGTAGGCACCCTAGATAAAAAGAAAGTCTAGAACATGGTTTATTCAGGCAATCCTTCTAAAAATCTCGTCATTGGCTCCATTAAATATCTTATTTAGGACTGTTCAATAAAGCTCAAAGTGCCATGTTTTATTCGTTCCGACGAGATGCGAATGAAGTCGCCCAGTGTGTTGGGGTCACAATAATTCAATACTTATCTAAAGCGCTTCAACAAATATTCATGCTTTTTGCGCGCATTTAGTGTTGTTGGCAAGGTCCCAGCTTTTCCTAAACGTTGTGTACCCAGCCAGCGTACGTGTGTACCTAACTACTGATACAATCTATAGCGCTGGAAGGTTACAAAGTTATTCGCGGAACCGGTTTTTATCAGAAACTAGGTACTTCACAAATATTTATTGGGAGTTTTGGACCGCTCGTGTGCTCTTTGATGTCATTCTTCGTGGACAAAATAATCCTTTGACCATTAATTTGCTCAATAAAGGGGTTTGTTGAAAAGAAAGCGTGTTTTGTAAACGGGAGGGTCGGACGGCACGGGTGTAATGCAAAGCCAGGCGCGCGCGCGGTAGGTACCCGTCCGACCAGTTGCTCGCCCGCGCCCCGCGCCTCTCGCGAACAGCTGACAGCTCCGACAACAAAGAACACCAACCCAACCCACACAAACATAACACGCTACATACAATCACGATACATTATTATTATTTTCAACCGTACACGCGACTGTATTGATTGAAACCCTTCAACTACGCTCATAATTATAACGTTAGCAGTCGATATTTTACAAAAACCACTCCAATTTAGCTCATTTTAGAAGCCAAACATTCGATAAATCAAGGTTTTCTATCAAGCCTTGTCGTCGCAATCTAATATTATTATAGCACAGCTACATGACAACGGTCTCAAGTATTGAGTAAACAGTGTTGACCATGAATACCAGCCCTCCTACGTGAAAGGTGAATATATAGGTACGACCTAACAAAGGGCAACTTGTACTTGCCTTTCTGTTCATCCAATACACGAAGGCCCGCGAGTTGTGGCACTCCGGTGAACAAGAGTCTCTTTATAAAACAAGATTGTCAGTTTATTATGATAAATTATCACGGCATCATTGTGTAAAACGCGACGGTCACTTATGTCGTAGTTTTTCACTTTTCGGTTGCTATGGTGCTGTGACCTATCACGACACTTAACTCCGGGTCTCTTTTCATATGAATCGATTCTCGTAAGTACTTTACGTGGTCAATGTTTACGATGTATTACGTTTTGTGTTATTTACATCACTATTTAGGGGCCTGCGAACGTGATAATCGTTGCACTGCCTGCGCACTTTATTTGCTGCGCTTCTGCGTCAACAAAACAGTCTCTCGGCACTCAACGTCGGGCGAAGTCGCCGCCTCGCTCGGCGGAGGTTTGCCCTTTCATTCGCTAGCCTAGAATACCTCTAGTTTTGTCCCACTCTCACATTTGACGTTTCGCCGGCTGGGTTGCAGCTTTTTAATTTGATAACATACAAAGTATTTCTTCGGATATACCAAAACCTTTCAGTTTTTGTTTTATGTCCCGTTCCTAACACGTTAATTGTTGTTTTGACTGTAATAAGACACTCAAATATAGATGTTTGAATTGCCCCTGATAGTATACAACAGCAATGCCGCAGCTATGATATTCTTGCTATGCAAAATGAATAGGTACTACCACTTCGGTTTTCCACTACGTAATGACAAGTAGAAAACAGGAAAATTCTTCTGAGTGACAAATCAGATTGTTCTACTGTATGAAAAAGGTAGAAAAACTAAAACAGTAGACTGAACAGGTAACTTTAGAATTGAACTTTCACATTTCGGCATAGACTATTTTGCAAACTCCATAGACAACTGCTTTTCTAACTTGAACTTTTTGCAATCGTCTTCAAAACAAAGGGCAACTGCTTTTGGAAGTTGGAACATAAAATAATTCTAGATAGGTTGCGTCCACAGCTAGGAAAGCATAGTAACTACTTACTATAAGAAACAAAGTATTGAGAGCAAACTTAGACTTTATTAACAGTATCACAAAAATTACAGTATTCTTTTAAATATCTATGATTACAGGTGGGCAGCAGTTATGTGTTCTTTTGCCAGAACTTGGCGGCGTTGCGGGGCGTCTTTCCTTTGCCCGAGTTCTTCTTTGGCGCGGAATGCGTCTCGCTGCCTCCGCCCGCAGCAGTTTCGTCGTTCTCTGCTTGCGATTTCAAAGTTTTCTTTATGTACAGTATCTGAAAAAGAATGTGGATATTTTGTATGTTGTTTCATTAAACTTGCTAAATATTCTAAAGGGTTCATTATGGTATGCATTTTACTCGGCGCAAATAAATTCTTTCTCATACTTTTCAACATCTTTTATACTTGGAACATTTTTTAACCATGGGAAACCCATGTCTAGTATCTGCTAGGCATGTGTCTCCCAGATTATCTTTCTTACTGGCACCCATTAATCTGTGTTTGTTTGGATGCCATAAATCTGTGTTTATTGGCATAGGAAACAAAATAAACACTTGGTTTTTCCAAAAAAACATACCCAACATTATGATGTGAATATTTTCTTTTCATCAGGCCTTCATGATGGTAAGCAATACTATAAATAAATAGGTCTGTTGCCATATAGAAATCCCTTATAATGTCTGTCAATCCACCATCCCCTTTATCCTTCAATTATATTGTTTACAAACCTCCTGCTCAATAGCTTGTTGATGCCTAATAGCCCTTGTCTTATGGTGATTGGCCCTCGATATGTGCCTATCAACAGAGCTGAGGACCGCCTCGCAAGCGTTACACCAGTCTGCCAGAACGTCGGCGATTGAAGAGGCATCCTCGAGGCGAGCGTCACGACCTAAGGCAACGTCGACCTCCACTCTCTTGCATTCTTGGTCCAACTTGCCATGGATTATGTCTAGAATGTGAAAGAGATATGGGTAAGTATAAAGTGTGGTGATTATAAGGTACAAAAGTAGAATAAGGTTCGGCACAAACGAGCCATTGAACCATAGCCACCGGTTGCTGTCACGCGCTGGTGCCGTATTTGTAACAGTGGCAGAAGTGCGCGAATGCCACCGGTTTTCGGAAGTCACCACATTTTGTAACCTGCTCCCTGCTGCACAGTCTACCTATCTCATATAAGTATCAATATCTATTGAGGCGTTGTGCTACATGCTGACGCGTGTGTTGTGATGGACGTCTAACGATGTGCGATGCGTAGAATAGAATGCATTTACTTGTCAGAATTTTGTCAGAATATTGTCAAAGCTACGAGTATTATCTGCATTATGTGTTACGTCCATAATAATCTGCCGTTTCTCGCATACAGATAAAATTATGGGTATCGCGAGTGGCGTCTTGTGTGGGCCACAGTGACCACAAGTGGCGAGTCGCAGATACTGCTGTAGCGAGTGGCTGCCGGCGACTACACATGTGTGGGGCGTCTACACAAAATATGATGGTCAGAGGCCAGTTTGCGCCAAGCGCTTGGGTGTTAAGGTTTGTGTAAAAATGATTATTGTTATTCAATAGGGAACATGCGATATTTCTTTTTTTGCTTTCATTTTAAAGATCTCATAAAGACCTAGACTAGAGTCAAGAGCAAACCCATTACAAATAAAAATAAACTCCTTCTAGAATAGACCGCCACATAAACAAAAATTAAAACGCTTAAATTTATTGTTAAAATTGCGTTTTTAACACAGTTTAAATTTTCGCGCCAAAACGGACGATGACGTCACTCATTACTGTCACTGTTCTAGAACTTTCATAATTCAAAGTCATAGAGCAAGATCCCAGTGCTTCCAGAACTTACTTATTTTCTCAGTAACAATATGTGTGGAATAGAATAGTGTTAGTATGTAGGTACTTTGAAGTTTGAACATTCGCTTACCTGCTAGTTTGAGTTGACGCGAATGCCAGTTTGTAAGTATCATCAGATTCTAGTTATAAAACGACTAGACATATTTCACGATTTTTACAAAATACATTTTCTTAAATAATTACTAATTACTTAAATAAAAATTTTAAGACTAATTAGTCATTGTAATAGTGTAAGATCTGATTGTTATCTCCACTGAGAATTGAGATCTTATTCACCTGAGAATTGAGATCTTATTCACAAGTATCTTTTGGACAAAGTTTATTTACTAAATATAAAAAGAATACTGCAAAACTACGTCCTATAGACTTATGAAATCTGTCATTCGTAGGAATGACAGATTTCATAAGTCTATACATGTACATGTGTGGTGTATGTAGATACAACACTAAAAAAAATTGCCCGTTGGATGGAGCTAGCAGATACTTATTATGCATATGTTAAAAAAAAAGAAAAAAAAATGTTGAATTACACTGGCCACTGCTCTATTCAAATATTTTGATACTGCGAAATAAGTAACCAGACACTGATTGGTGTATTAAAACATGTTCCATTTCACGTTACTATAAATTTGTAAATTGTTAATAATCAATATTAACTGGAATAAAAATGTTGCATTCTCTTATGCTTTTTTTATAATTTTAGTCACAAAATATTGATAAATATTAAATCTGTATCTTCCCTATTGTATTTAGTACCACAATCTTTGCATTGGTGAATGCAAAAAAAAAGATAGACAGATTTAATTAAAACTATTTCATACCAGCAGTTGAAATCATGAGAGGGCCCGCAATCAGCATATTACGAAGGAGTTAGTGGGAACAATTGGATATCTTTCTTCCCAATTGGCAAGTGGCATAGAACTGGGTACAATGGAAGGAATGAAGGGAGGCCTTTGCCTTTGATGCTGAATCAAATAATACTGGATAGAAATAAATGATTGTTACTTTATATATGGTTGCAATTAGTAAAACAAAAAAAAAATATATATATTTAAGTATTTTTGCTCAGATTTTTTTTTATTTACAGATCTAATATTTGTATGAAAAGTTGTTTCAACAACTATAGACCATACAAATATTTGTTTCATGCGGGAATTGAACCCGCAACATGCAGGGCACCAGCAACTAAACCACTGCGCAGAATTCAAGTAGTTTATAGTTTTCTAGATTTAAGAGTATGAAAAATTAAATGATAGACAGCAGCAAGTTCAAATAAATGGTGTCAATTCACGGGGTTTAAAAGTCAAAATGGGGGTACCACAAGGCTCTATTTTGGGTCCTTTCCTCTTTCTAGTATATATTAATGATCTACCCCATCTTTTAAAAAATCAACCTCATATGGTATTATTTGCTGACGATACGTCCTTAATTTTTAAGATAGATAGACGTTCCATAAATCTTGACGACGTAAATAACGCCCTACAGCAGGTCCAAAATTGGTTTACTGCTAATAATTTAGTATTAAATGGGAAAAAAACTAAATGCATCAGATTTGCCTTACCGAACGTTAAAAGAAATGATTGCGACATAGTATTGAACAAGGAGAAACTTGAATTCGTCGAAAACACGGTTTTCCTGGGGATTACGCTTGACTCAAGGCTACAATGGGGTCCTCATTTAACATCTCTTGCGGGACGGCTAAGTTCAGCAGCATACGCTGTCAGAAAAATCCGTCAATTTACCGATATAGATACCGCGAGGCTGGTCTATTTTAGTTACTTTCATAGTATCATAATAATAATAATAATAATAATAATAATGGTTTATTCATTTCTACAAAGTCTTACTTAACAACTAGTGTTTGAAGCATCCTTGTAAGCAAAAATA
This sequence comes from Lacanobia oleracea, assembly GCA_950371165.1. Lineage (NCBI taxonomy): Eukaryota > Metazoa > Arthropoda > Insecta > Lepidoptera > Noctuidae > Lacanobia > Lacanobia oleracea. The sequence goes on from OX493398.1 coordinate 7,235,867, forward strand.
AGCTTGTGTTAGGACACTCCGCTCTTCCTTATTGTATCCACATAGACTTTATATTATTTTTGCGCATTAAAAACCAACTTGAGATATGACATAAACGAAAAAATTAAATTAATAAACATAAACAAATGGGCCATGATTGCAGTGGTAGGTTGAAGTAAGTGAAGTGTGTGAGTATAATGATGTGTGTGTGAAAGTGGTTGTGTGTGTGTGGGTGATGATGTGTGTGAGGATTGTGAATGCTTCAGTAGTTCCAGTAGGGGTTATTTTTGAGTCAAAAGAGATGTTGGATTGGTGGATGTTATTCTATTGTAGCAGCGCTTCAGTGTCGTCATATGTTAGTGGTTTTATCCAGTTAGTTACGGTTTTTTTACAGTCTTTATATTTCTTGTTATACACATAGATCTCTTTGTTCAATCTATTATAAAGTTGTGCTGAACGTCTTTTGTATTGTATCCGGGCAAATTTGGTTTTAGTGTGAGGAACATCCATTATTAAGTCTTTCCTTCTTTTCAAGGTTACGCTTGGGTCATATGGGATAGTTTTGTGTTGCTTTAGAATAGCTTTAATTATATATAATTTACGCACGGAAAGTAAATTTCTTGTGTGGGTAGTCACAGGGTTAACACGCCTTTTTAGACAGCTCCGAGTTTTAATTAATTTAAATTCATATTTATTTGTTTTTAATGAAATAATTATATTTTATTTTAACTTACCACCCTACACTCACTGTTCATTGTTTGCAAGTTTCTCTGCAACTCCTACTTTCCCACCACATTATGGACTCTAAGCTCACTTCAAGTTTAGAAGATCTGGAACGCCTATTCAACTCTCGAATGGCAGAATACGAGAACAAGCTCAAGCATGCATCCTCTGAGACTAGGCCAGCACCGGATATCGCAGCACTATCAAGTGAGTTTGCTGATTTCAAAACTTTTGTTTGGCAGGCGCTCTCTAAATTTAAGAGCCAATTAGAGATGCTATCACTTGGGTTCGATAGGCATGAAACAGTGATGCGGAGGAAAGTACTCCTGTTCCATGGAATCGCTGAATGTCCTGGTGAAAAGTTGGATGACATAGTCCACAAAGTATTAACCGACCAAATGGGGCTACCCGAGTTCAAGAAGGATGGCATTCATGTCTGTCACAGATTGGGGTCTGCTCGGAGCAAAGCTCGGCCAGTCTTGGTCAGATTTTATGCTACTGAGCACCGACACTTAGTCTGGGACAGCAAGAAAACCCTGAAAGGAACGGGCATCACTATATCCGAATTTTTGACGCACATTAGACACCGAACGTTCATGGACGCACGCAAGCACTTCGGGATGCATAGTTGCTGGTCGGTGGAAGGCAGAATAGTGATCGTCACACCAGATTCTAAGCGTCACAAGATCGAGACTTCGGTTGAACTTCAAGCACTAGTTTCGCGGTTCCCTAAGGCTTCCTGCGACTCGGGTAATGCTGCGCGTACTGTCCAACATAATTCTCCTAGGACTGCAAGCCCACCCGAGGCTGCTGCGACACCGTCAAGAGGTCAAAGAAAAGTCCGCCGGCGTAATTAACTTTGTTATTGTTCTGTCCCGTAGGCAAGTTGCGTCTTAATTTTGCAGGACTGCTATTGCTTCACTAATTTCTTTGCCGGTATTTTAAACATTTCGCACTTTTTGTATCACCCACTTTGTAGCTCTGTATCTGTCAACATGGTGTCGGTACAATTTTATTTTATTTCTTTTTTTCATTTTATTATTTACTTTTTGATACGTCAAGCCGACCGGCACGAACTGTCATTGTCAATTTGACTTTGGCACTTTGCTCTTGACGACGCAGATTGCGTTTTGTTAGTTTTCGAGCATATATTTTATGTTATCGTTTTACGCTGTCATAAATCTTGGTCTTATCGTTTCTATTATTGTTTGTTTTTGAAAAACTTGTTTATTAAATGATTTCTTCCAACATACCAGTGAGTTGGGGTGGTTGTTTTATAGCAATCAGCCGTTTGTATTAAGTTTTAATTTGTTTTGTATACCTAGTTTTAAGTTATTTTAGCAATAAATATTTATTTTATTTACATATATATATATATATGGATGTTGCAAGCATCTTAAATGACAGCTTTTTCTCTTGTGCTTCTTCGACTTGCAGTTTTGTTAGTGCGGAAAGTGAGTCTCCACATCATACTTTGCATGATAACTTATCCACTCTTTCTTCTAGCTATCCTAAAAATTTCCATATAGCCCATATTAATGCTCAGAGTGTTCCTGGTCACTATTCCGATCTTCTGGCATCTTTCAGCAGTACTCATCTGGATGCACTTCTCATTTCAGAAACTTTTCTTAAGCCTTCTCTCCTTTCTACGCACTATGCTCTTCCTGGCTATGTCCTGGTCAGGAATGACAGGACTGGTAAGGGTGGTGGTGGCGTGGCCATATACTTACGCGCTGATATTCCTCATCAAATTGTTAGTGCATCTCCATCTCAGTACTCAGGGTCGGCTGAATTCTTGTTCCTGGAGATTATATTAAATCATTCTAAAGTATTACTTGGGGTATTCTACTCCCCTAATCTACACATTAACTATTTTGACTCCTTAGAATCTACTCTTAATCAACTTTGCCCATCGTATGAGCATATTATTATAATGGGTGATTTTAATACTTGTTTACTTAAAGACGATACTCGTTCTTTCAAGCTTCGTTCTCTCTTATCTTCTTTTAATCTCGAAATTCTTCCTCTCTCTGCGACTCATAACTCTCCTAACTGTACACCTTCTCTTTTAGACCTAATGATTGTCTCTTCGCCTCATAAAGTGGCTGAGTTTGGGCAGCTCACTGCAACCTTTTCCTACCATGACCTTGTCTACTTATCTTATCGTAAACGTTCTCCTAAACGTAAACCAAGCTATTGTTTTCTGCGCAATTATAATGGTTTAGATTTGGTTGCGTTGGCGCGTGATGCAGGTAATATTGACTGGACCACGGTTACTGAAAGCTCCTGTATCAACGAAAAAGTGAACTGTTTCACCTCCCAGCTATTGAGTCTATATGAGAAACATGCGCCGCGTCGGAGAATTAAAATTAAGCACAATCCTGCTCCGTGGATGACTGCCGAAATAAAAAATGCTATTGCTCGTAAGGACAAGGCGAAGAGCAGGTATAGGCGTAGACCCACGGAGCAGAATCTTGCTCATTTCAAAGCCCTGCGTAACAGCTGCAATCGTCTGTGTCGGGATGCTAAGAGGCGCTATTTCCACGAATCTCTTGTAAATCGCAAATCCTCCGATATCTGGAAGTTTCTTAAGTCAGTTGGTATCGGTAAATCTCCTATTAGCACCTGTGGAGATTTTGACTTGTCTGCTCTCAATAGGCACTTTTCTCTTCCTCCTGTCTCTCTGGAACCTAATGTAAAAACTGCTACTCTGCTCGAGCTCTCCAAATTACCATTACCAAAATGTCCTTCTTTTAATCTTAGTTCTGTTTCTGAAGACGATGTTAAAAAATCCCTTCTCGCTATCTCTTCTTCTGCTGTTGGCCATGACAATTTGTGTTCGAGAATGATAATCCCTATCCTCCCGCAACTGCTTCCAATTCTCACTCACATTGCCAATTATTCCCTATTCTCTGGCACATTTCCTTCAGCCTGGAAACAGGCTCACATAATTCCACTTCCCAAAACCAACAACCCATCGTCTATGTCTCAATTCAGACCCATCTCCATCCTTCCTTTCCTTTCTAAAGTTCTCGAACACATTGTTCATGGCCAAATTTCCAGTTACCTATCATCCAACTCTCTTATTTCCCCTTTCCAATCTGGATTCCGTGCAGGTCACAGTACTGTTACTGCTCTTCTAAAAGTCACTGACGATATCCGCTGGGCCATGGACAATAAATCACTCACTGTATTAGTCTTACTCGACTTCAGCTGTGCGTTTAACTCAGTGGATTTCGACATACTTCTTGGAGTCCTTCAGTCTATCAACTTTGCTCCTTCCGCATTAGCCTGGTTTGACTCCTATCTTCGGGGTCGCTCTCAGTGTGTCCGCCTTGAAGAGACTTTTTCTGATTGGTGCGACCTCACTGCTGGTGTTCCTCAGGGTGGCGTTCTCTCTCCTCTTCTTTTCACTATCTTTATTAATACTGTTACTAAGGTTATCTCCTCCAACTTCCATCTTTACGCAGACGATTTGCAGCTCTATCGACACTTCTTGCTGGCTGACGTGGAATCAGCGATTAATGCCATGAATCGTGACTTGGAGTGTATTGATCTGTGGGCTAAGTCATATGGCTTACATATTAATCCGTCCAAGTCCCAGGCTATGATCATAGGCAGTCGCTATTATCGCAATGCGCTTGACACTTCCACTTTGACGCCTTTATCCCTTAATGGATCGACCATTGCGTACACGGACACAGCGAAGAATCTCGGTGTCTTAATTGACAGCAATCTTTCCTGGCGAGCGCAAGTAAGTGAGGTTAGTCGTAAGGTGCACTTTTCCTTTCACTCTTTAAAAACTCTTCAAACTTTCTTGCCTTTTAAAACTAAAATTTATTTGGCTCAAACGTTAATTCAGCCGATCATTGATTACGCTGATGCCTGCTACCTGGATGCCACGGAGGAGCTCTTAAACAAGCTTGAGCGCTTGCAAAATTTGTGCATTCGTTTTGTTTTTGGTTTGAGGAAATACGACCACATCTCTCAGTTTCGCAAGGATCTCAAGTGGCTCCCTATCCGTCTTCGCAGGAACACTCGAATATTATGTCTCCTTTACAACATTCTCTTTAATCCTGCATACCCTGGTTACCTGCGTGATCGGTTTTCGTTTACTCGCCCTGCCGATGCGCTGTGTAGATCCCACCTCAAACTCCATCTCAACTTCCCATCCCATAAAACTCATTCTTACTCCCACTCCTTCTCATTTCTTGCGGTTCGATTGTGGAACTCACTCCCATTTAAAATACGAGAATGTAAAAATATTTCTCTGTTCAAAAAAGCCGTCAAAGAGCACTATCTCTCTTCTATACTGTAATATATCTTATAGGTATCTATATATTATTTTATTATAATTATGTATTTAGGTAAATGTATTTGTGTATATTAGTTAGTATGTTTATTGTATTTTGATTTATATTTATTAATAGCTGTATGTTTAAGTTAAGTTAGCTTAGTCTATTTTAAGTTTCCTTCTTCGTATTTTTACACACTGTGTCTACGTATCTTATCCCTCTCTCCTGTCGCAGGTCTGCTGGAAGAAATTTCTTATGAAATAAGCAGTACCTTTGTGCTCTTCTTACTGTATAATCTTTCGTGTTTTAAGAATATTGTGTGTACATAAATAGATAAATAAATAAATAAATAAATTGCTGCCTTGGTAGAGACTTTGTGTAGGATATCTAAGGGTTTTGAAATTCATTATTTTTATTAGGGCACGTTGGGCTCGCTCAAGGCCTATGAATTTAGTCTTAGCCGCACCGCCCCAAACAGGAATGCAGTACGCTAAGACAGACTCTACCAAAGCCACATAAACTTCGTTAAGAAGGTGTCTGGATGCGTTTGTGTCACTGGAAAAGTTATTAGGGATGATGTGTCTCAATGTTTTGAAAATCCAGCTCAATTTCCTAATTCTGCTTGTGACCTGTTCGAGGTGTGGGTACCATGATAGGTTATGGTCAACAATTACCCCAAGGTACTTGGTTTGTGACACCTTTTCTAGAACAGGACACGAGCAATTATTTACGCCCTCATACGAGTGTACTTTGATGTTTAAATCTGAGCTTGGTTGTGACCGGGGAGATATGCTGAAACATATATAATTAGTTTTAGAAGTGTTTAGAGTCAGTAGGTTATGTCTCAGACATGTAGCTATTTGGGTCATACCAGTTTCTGCTGTACTTGCAACATCACGCCAGGTATTCCCAGTAAATATTACAGCGGTGTCATCGGCATAGGAAAGGATTTTTGCATGATTAATTTTGAGGTTGCAAAGGTCGTTGATGTAAATCAAAAATATTGTAGGGCCGAGCACGCTGCCTTGGGGAACACCGAAAGTGACATTTGCATCATCGCTAACGTGTTCGTCCACTTTAACCCTTTGCTTCCTATTAGAGAGGTAATCTCTAAATAGTTTCAGCGGAATTCCCCTCACTCCCGCAGCCTCCAACTTGTTTATGAGGATGGGAACAGAGACGGTGTCGAATGCTTTTTTTAAATCCAGAAACACAGTTAAACACTTTTTACCTTTATCTACATTGTCAGTCACTAGAGAGCTGAGAGCAATGACTGCATCCTCAGTTGAAACTCCCTGCCTGAATCCGAATTGCATGTTGCTTAAGGTATTGCATTTGTGTAAGAATTTAATTAATCTGTTATTTAATAGCTTTTCAATTATTTTTGATATAGCAGGTAAAATGGATATGGGTCTGTAATTGTTCACATCGTCTCTGTCCCCCCCCTTGTGAACAGGAGTAATAACAGATTGTTTAAGTGGCCCAGGGAAGACGCCCTTTGTAAAGCAAAGATTTGTCAAGTGAGCTAGGATCGGGACAATTTCTTGACTAATGTACTTCAAAAATCTAGTGGAAATATTATCCCAGCCGGGCGCGCTGTCGGATTTAAGACTCATTAATATCCTGTTCACTTCTTCGGGGTCAGTATCCAAGAGAACAAAGGAGTTGATCTGAGTTGGAGATGTCTCGGACCGAAAACTGTTACAGTGGTTTTCAGGCGATTGAATTTTCTGGGCTAGCTCTCTACCTATGTTTGCAAAATAATCATTTATAAAATTCACAGATTCAGTTGGACTTTGCTGCATTTGCAGTAGTTCTGTATTTTGATTCTTAATGGAGTTCGAGTAAGTAAGGGTTTTAATATTTTTCCATAATTTTTTATTGTTTGTGACTGAGGAGGCAATTAGATCCCTTTCATATTTTCTTTTAAGTTTTTTTATTAGTTTATGACAGAAGTTCCTATATCGACGGTAAGTTATCTTTAAAATGTCATTGAACGGATCATTACGCAGTTTTTTTTGCATCTTGTTGCGATTTTTAATACATCTTAATATACCTGTAGTTATCCATGGCTTAATGGTACGTTTACTGTTGGGAATGGTTTTTACTATTGTACTGTGATGAATAGATTCAGTCAATTTGTGAATAAGCAATTCCGTTAATTGGTCGGGATCATCACTGAACAACAACTCCGCAATTTTATTTTCTTTCAGATGATTTAATGCCTTTTCAAAATCAATTGACGAGACAGTTTTATTTCCAGTCTGTTGGGGTTTTAGTTTGGATAGCGACAGAAAAGTAGTAAAATGGTCGGTGATGGTTGTATGAAGTACGGCGATAGCTGCTGATGTCTTTTTCTTGTTTATTTTAATCATAAAATGATCCAAACAGTTCGATTCGCGTGTAGGTAAAGTATGACCAGGTAGTATGCCAAATAGTGACAACATATTGAGGTAGTTCACCCTATTTTTATATTCGTGCGATGGTTCAGGGTCTTTTGTTTTAATATTAATGTTAATATCCCCCGCTATAATGATACTTTGCTGAGAAGTTAAAGTATTCAGGTGTGAATTGAGAGAATCGATAAAACAGTCGGCATTCGTATTAGATGGGGAACGATATATGCAAAGAACAACAGTATTAAGTATTTCCAACTGGAGACATGATGCCTGAGCCAAACAGATTTCTTTAACTTTGGGTTTGAGAGATTTCTTCACATAAATAACTACGCCATCATTTTGATTTAATTGTCTTGTCGTTGTAAAGGACATATAGTTATTTAGTTGCGGTATAGGTTTATTAGCATGTAGTCTACATTCGGTCAAAATGATGACGTCAGATTCAATTTTAAGCGTTGATAACAGTATAGAGAAACCATCGAAATTGCAGTAAATACTCCTAATATTTTGTGAAATAACGGTTAAATCATTTTTAGCAATTTTTATGTGATTTTCTAATTCCGTGTCGGTACATTGGCAAGATCGCGCAACTTCTATGTTATCTATATCAACAAGAGTTTGGAAGGTATTATCCATAAGTAAATTTTAATGTTTTAATAGACGTTGTAGCGTTATAAGCGTTGTAGTTATCGTGTCATATCATGTCTTACGGTATCTTATTATGGGGACGTGCTGCAGACATCGAGTCTATATTTGTCCTGCAGAAAAGAGCCATCAGAGCCATTTACAATCTCCGTCGGCGTGATTCCCTAAGAGAACTGTTTAAGGATATCAACATCATGACGGTACCTTGTCAATACATTTACGAAAATATTATGTATGTTCGGAAAAATCTTCATCTCTTTAGCAAGATTAGTGACAGGCATAATTTTAATACTAGAAATAGGAACAAATTAGATCAACCCCGATTCAGATTGGCCAAAGTACACACTTCTTTTATGGGGTACTGTATTAAATTTTATAATAAAATACCAGTTGATATTCTCGAACTGAATGAGAGAAAATTTAAAGCATGCATAAAACGCACACTATGTAGACAAGCGTATTATAAACTGGAAGATTATATCCTCGATAAAAACGCTTGGCTAAATGCTGGTCCTGCTCCACAGTCACAGCTGCTTAGGTCCACTTTTTAGGTTTCTATGTTTTTATATTTGGAAGAGATGCTCGCTCCTTTTAGAGGTTCTTACATTATTTCGTTTATTTATTCTTATAAACATACAAATTATATTATTATATTAATTACTTATTTATTCTTCTTGATGTAAGATCTTAATCGTTCTCTTTATTAATTTATTTTTCATTATTTGGTCATTGACAACCATAGTTTTGTGTAAAGTAGAAGCATATTTTTCAAATTTTGTAAATGTGAGTACCATGAAACCATTTACATTTTATGTGAGTAGTTATAGTTTTACTTGTTGGACATGAACGAGCATGGTGGTTGAGAGCATGTCATGCTCACTCAAATGTCTCGCTGATGGCGGCGCGTGGGTTTGATCATTCGGTTCCCTTCGAAATGGTTGAGCTGAAGGGTGCCGATACACGCGTCATGTTCGTGAACAGGCGCCGTCGGTTGAGACTGGTCATCTCTTAACTGCCATTGGCTTATTTTAATCTTTATATTTAAAATCTCTTATAATAAGCCTTTTTTTTTTCCTTTGCATTGTCCTCACATGCAGAAGCAACAAGTATATGTAACTTGAAATTTTGTAAAACCAGAACATGATTTAAAAGAGTGTCCGTGGAGTTTCTTGCACGTTCTTCTCCATAGAGATCTACGCTTTGGAACGTGCAAATAGCTTCCATGTTTTTGACTGACCGACCTTGACGTTTCAAAAGTGCCTGTGAATGGTTTATTTGAAATAAAATGCTATGAATTTGAATTTGAATCATAAGTTCAGCCGTTTTAGATCAAAACACTTGAAAATGAATGTATCTCACCTGCATAAATAGCTTCAATAATGAGATCCTCCAAATCCCTCACATTTTTTATATCTAATTCTTTTAGGAGCACACTGTAAGGGATACATTTCTCCTGTGTGGCCAATGATGCAATAGTCAGATGCTGCAACTTCTTGCATTGAGCTGGAGTTAGTTCTAGGTACTCAGACTTGTTCTCAAGATAATCCTTGTATGTGCCATAAGCAAATAGATTTAGAGTCTTCAGATGAGTGGCGTAGGGTCCGGTTTCCAACTGGAATGTTACAATAGTTTTTATCTAATAAGTACCTTCAGTTTCAAATAAGCACAAATTTTGATTCATACATTTCAAGATAGCATATTGAGCGTTGACGATAAACAGATATATATAATTTTCAGTATCATTCAGACTCAGCTGTATAGCATACTACAGAAGATAAAGATTTATACAATGACATCTAACCTCAATAATATTCGGCATTTCAAGAAGTTCGCCGAATACATGAACTCCTGGTGCTTCTAAAACCTGTTTGATCAGTTCTGCACATGCTGATCCCTTAGCTCCTTTAGCTAACAACACAAACTGCTCCAACGGATGGTTGGTGGAAAACGACAACAATGAAGAAGGCTCGTCTCTGTCCATTGACATCGGATTCATGATGAATGTTCAAGATTATCTCTTACGTAAGTTATACAGTTAGCCGTTTCTAGAAACACATTAAATAAGATACAAACTTTACAAATAAATCGTTTTACTGATTTACGACGATTCAATGAATTTACAATTTGATGCGATTGACAAGTTCGTCAATTTTATTTTGACACAACACATCAAACACATCGTGTTACGTTTAGTTACATACACTTTGTGTTTTCCACAACGGTTTTGTGACTTATTCATACCAAATAGGTACTAGCGCAGCACCTGTTAGCAATATCATTATGAGGGGATCCACAAGCCAGCCGAGAGGTTAAAAATACGTAGGGAGAAGCTGATTTTACTGGTTATATATTTTATTTAGTGAGACACCATTTTTTCGTCTGAAATCTTTTTCTTGATGTTTACTTTTTTCCTAGTGCACAAACAAAACGTCTGTGCCCACCATAGATTGCAATTTACTTTTTATTTTACGTTCCGTAAAAAAAATTTTTTTTTATTTTCAGTCACTATTCTCTATATATTTTCCATAAGAATATCATAAAAAATTGTTGAAAACTACTTGACATTTAATTGTTTGACAGAAACAAAAGCAAATTAATTGGAACAATACGTTGTTTGATTGATTATCATTGCTACGTGAATGAGTTGAATTTTAAAACCCTTAATTGACCATAAACAATAAAATGGCGTCCGGTTTTTTGTGTGTGCGATAAAATTATTGTTTTCATGAAATCATGAAATTTATTTGAGTTTTGAATATATAATCATGTTTAGTAGTATTTGGACATAATTATGGATTGTTATAAAGTATCTAATAAACTAAATCACGCACTGTTTGACGAAAATAATGTGCGTGTCAATCCTGCTCATAGCGTCGTTGTCCTATGCCGCCTTTTATATTGAGTTGATTAGACTAATTTACGAAGATTTCTTCGTGTAGACTGGTGTTCGTCAGTCAATAAAAGCATCGTTAACTATGAATTTACATAGATAGTACGTTTTTGTCGGCTTCGTGATCGATGAGTGCGTTGTGCGTTTGTAGTTGTGAAAGCGTACATACATGTTCGCAATGATAAAACTGTCATGAGGACTCTTGTTTACTATCAAATAGCGAATTTGTGTTAGTGAATTAGCTTTTGTAATTGTAATGAATTATATTTGTTGTTAAAAATGTGTATGCCAACTCCTAACAATGTGTCGGGCTTCGGTTACTCATGGGGTTTCACGAGTTCCGCGGACCTTACGAAGGGTGAGGTGGAAACACCGAGTAGTCTGAGCTATACTTTGGGAAACACGGTATGTATAACAATGAAATTAAACTGTCGCCGAACTCGTGACAAAGTGACATATTTGCATAGTAATTAACTTTCACAGTACAATAGAAAACCTAATGTGTTTTGATGCAATTTATTTTCTACAGTGAAGTTTTACGTCAAAGTCATAGGAGTTGAGTTTCAATTAGATGTAGTATAACTGCAATGTTTACATGTTATTGTTACATCATATTGATGATATTCTACTAAGAAATTGAAACACAATGTATTACATGCATAAAATCTGGTTGGCACTGACCCTTCTGTCCTTCATAACATAATATCATATTGTGGACCTGAAACTGTTAGCATTTATGGCTACAATGTTTTAAGTTCTGTATAATTAACCTTATGGGAGCCATAAATGCTGTTGTTATCACACATTTCAGTGTGTAATGTAATGATAAAATTTCAATTTAGAATATTTGACATACAATTTATAAATTGGTTTATAACTCCTATTTAACTTCTATGATTACATATTTTGAGAGACTTATTTTTATACAATTTTAATCAATTTTTAATTTTGGTAAATCTGCTCTTAGTACTTCACTACACTCCCTAGATAACCTACATGCCAAATATCAGCATTCTACAACCAGCAGATTCGGCTGTGCATTGTCTGTCACTCAGTAACGGAAGAATTTTATATATTAGGATTAATCAGCCAGTAGTGAATGTCTGGTATACTTAATTCTTTTTCCTAATGGTGAAATTGACTACCATGACAAATATAAATGAATGAATACTTATTTGATAGATGTTATCAAAACAGTATGATTGGTGAAAAAATAATAAAATTGGTGGAAAAACAGAGAAGTTATGTTTTTGAAGTTATTCTTCAATTCTTGTCACACATAATGTCATTTGTACTGTATGGATTCAATTCAATATGGTGGGACTTGTGAGTGACGTCTCACACCGTTAGTCCTATCTCTGTTTATCACAGATTTTAAAACGCTGATAACACCATGGTTTTTTGAAACTTTTGAGCAATATTTTTATGCATCTTGTCTGCTTTCTTGGTTTTGAGAAATGTAATTAAAAAAAAAAACATCAAATACCCTATTAAATCTGTAAAGGATGCCTTTTAGGAAAATAAAGTCCGCCCCTATGATGACACTGACCAAAGTTTGTTTTTGTACAAGCTTGAACCAAAAAATCTTAAATTAAAGTAACAAGTGATCATTTCTAAACTAAACATGCACAAAGTAGACTGTAATCTAGTTTTGCAATTTTGAAACATAACTATAAGTAAAATCTACTTGACAATGACACTTCTATGCTGCCACCTGCTAAAGTTCCTGCACATTCCCTGTGCTATAAAACTTGTAACTGAAAGTCTGAAACCTTTCCCAGTTAGGCTGTCCATTCCTTCCTAGTCAAGACCATTTGGTAGTTCGGAATTCCTAAATCACTGATTACTATGTCAAAGACAATATCAATAGTCATCATCTTCCTGCCTTTATCCCATGTTACTTAGGGTCGGCACAATAAGTTTTTTTCTTCCATTCTGTTCTATCAGTTGTCACTATCACTTACTCCCTTTTCTTTCATATCGCTCTTCACACATATCAATTAAATAACAAATTGAATTTATTCTTTGCAGGTTTCCCCAGAAACTACACTGACTGTTATGTCCCACAAGACACCGCAAGTGCAAGAAAAAGTGGGTGCAGTCACGGTAGCAGTGTCTAACGCTGGAGCACAACTAACAAGGGTGGTGACTACAGGCACACCAGTGTCGGGAAGAAGGATGTTTGTAGTTAATGATGCTGCTCATACCTTGAACAGAGTGTCCCAGCAGAATCAGACCACTACAATACATAGTGAGTATCTAGCTATTTGTATATTTTGTTATAAGCTTCCTAGAGAAACACATAATTAATGTTGTTTAGTTCCTTTGCTTAGGTTCCATTTTCATTATTTTTTGCAAGTGACGTATTAAGCATGTGTTCCGAAATATAATCCAGCATACTGGCCAGTGCTCATGACGTCGTGAATCTGACGCCATATTGTACTGGTGAGACAAGTGTGACGTAAATAGAAGTACCTACATATATCAAAAGAGCATCAGACAGGATTTTTTAATTGTATTATTTGTAATATTTGCAATAATGATTGTTGTAAACGAGCACAAAACACTTCTCAATGTGGCCTCCATGCACTGGCTGGTGCATTTCTGAACAAATCAACAGTATGGCGTCGGATTCATGCCGTCATGAGCACTGGCCAGTGTACTGGGTTATATGTCGGAACACACACTTAGTCTTCTTAAAAAAGTTGAAAACTTGTCCCTCAAACTGACATCAAAACAATTAATATCACATGATTGATATGCCAAATCAGAGGTGTTTTAGACCACAAAAATGTATGCATAGTGTCACAGGTTCTTAGATTTAAATGAAATCAGCTGATCTATCAATGCCTATTATTGGATTTCACTTTAGTCCTCTTGTAATCAGCATTGGTATCTCCATCTCATATGCTATTACCAATATCCAGTAAAAAGATTGTCAGTTTTTGTTTTGTCATAATCCATTCCGCATTCTTTTATTAAGGATTTTATCTTTAGTACATCTTTACAAATTTCCACTTCATTTTATCATGGCCATTAAATCAAGGTCTATATCATGGACTCTGTCAATAACCTTGTCTCATACTCAAGTTTATGTTATGTAAGTTCGCCCTGAGAGAGGTTTTAAATAAAGGCGTGTCCTTTAATTACGATAGCTCAAAATGGGGGTCCAGTGAACAACTCTCATTTGAAAGAGTCAATGAAAATCTTTAATATATATAAACACAATATAAGCAAACCAATCATTCCAAATCTGACACACTACAAAATAATGAAACCTGGGCATAGGCAATAATTAATTTTGTCCATCAGGGATTTCCGATTTGTAATAATGCCGCACAAGTAACAGATTGTATTCGGAAATAAGGTAAATCCTATATGGGTTCTACCACTCCTAACCAAAGAGCCTTCCTCTTTGGCTCCAAATTTTGAAAGACGCATCCTAACTGTGCAGTTGCAAATCATATACTAAAACACCATACTACTGATCACCGTGCGCATCGGAAAATGAGGTTCCATAGCGGTAAATTTACATGACGCGAACTGTATTTGGGGTTGGCGAGAAGTCTACTGCCAAAAAAATCTTAAGAATTTCAGAAGAAAAAACTAAGATTCAACTACGGGTTTCATATATTTCTATACAATCTTATCATAGACCTTTCGTCGTGTCTTGTTCATAATCTGCCTAGCCTTTTCCCAAATATATTGGGATCGGCTTCCAGTCAATCCGGTTTTAGCTGAATACCAGACCTCCACAACCCAATAACTGGGTACTTCATGGCAAGACTGGAGTCAAATTTACTGGCTTCTGACTATCCGTAACGACTGCCAAAGATCTATAAATGACAGCCGAGACCAACGGCTTAACGTGCTTTCCGAGGCATGGAGGAAACTCGGTATGTTAAGATGGTCACACATCCACAGACCAACCTTGGCAAGCGTTGCTTTACCTTGAAGATAGACCCGTGCGGCTGTGATTATGTAGCCACGAGCTCCTCGCTTTCGTCGCGACACGTTGACTGCCGCTAATTCATAGAAATATAAAGAAACCAATGCTGCGCGGCGATACGTCGCCTGCTGCTGCTGCCTGCAGTCGCCTACGAACTTGTACCTTAATTTCACAAAAGCTCATTTAGTTATACAAATCGACAAAAAACTAAAATAATATCACGCATGTATCATTTACAGCGAACTTAGCAGCTAAGCCGTTTATGACACCGATAGGTCCCATCCAGTTAACTGCGGAAGAATGCAACGAGATTTTGATGAAGCGGGCCCTGCAGGCGCAAGGCATCGCGACCCCGGTCATAGACGCGTCGCAGCTCAACCACACTTTATTAAATGGAGGACTGAAGAGTCTTGCTGAGGCGACGGCTCAGCAAACGCAGGCCGAAACCATTCAGACGACCACGGTACATCAGCACCATTTGTTGCATACGAAACAAGAGCCTGGGACGACTAATAATTCGCCTAAAGTAAGTTTTACGTCATTAAATATAATTATGTGTAAATTTTTATACAGAGTGCATTTTTTAAATTTTACTTCATGACCAAATCCGAAACCATGAGAAATAACGAAAAACAATGAAAGGAGTCTCGAAACCGATGTTCCTCAGTTTTGGATTTGGCCATGAAGGCACTCTTTACAAATTCACCCTGTATAGTGCTTGTTCTTCCTTGTTATTCAACATGTAGGTATGTATCGATTGAAACTTAATGGTATATGTGAAGTTCGCTTATCGCTGCGGCGACATCGGTGGGGATCCAGGCAGGATGATATCTCAAGGATTTTGGGCTTAGTCAAGCAAGCTGTTGAAACTTATCCCAAATGGACTACCAAACCGAACTATTTACTGTAAAATTAAATTCTGCCTATTCCTTCAGACAAGGATCTTTTATGAAGCTATAAATCCTACTCTTTTAAGCCTCTACCTTGAGGAGTCGTCTTATCCTAAAGCGATCTTCGCGTAAGTGCGTGATCGTATCGTTAACTTGTTCGACAAAACCGGATAGCGTCCTCTATCGGCGCGACGACACGTTTGTATTTGCCGTGTAAATGAAAGCGACGATCGCGTATCTGCGCGATGATCGCTTTGTTTTAGCACAACGCCTTACTACTATCTCAATTTCCAGGTCATCACATAATAACGTGTTGTTAGACGGTATATTCGCAGACGGAGCTGATGAACACGAACTCGGTAATGACGACGGCGCCGCCCGCCGCTGTCAAGGAGCGTCCCTACGGCTGTGACGAGTGTGGAAAGTCTTTCCTGCTCAAGCATCATCTTACCACGCATGCGAGAGTTCATACAGGTTGGTGACTTTTTGTACACGTTATTTCTAAAAGTTTGAAGAATTTGGTTACGGTTTTTGTGGCTGAATAGTTTGGTGAAGTCGACAGCGTATCGCAACGGTAACATTGTCCTAATACAAGGCGATAATCGCACTAATTTGCGACAATTGCGTTAATTTGTTGGGTAAAATCGGAAGGCGGCCTCTTTCGGCGTGATGACGCGTTCAGGTTTGCCTAACATATGATCGCATCGGTCGCATATTCATGCGATGGTCGCTTTCTTTTAAGACGAAGCCTAACTGTTGCTGGTTTTGTTGCCACTGACTTGCGGTCTTCTAACGTTGTCGAGTGATGTATACACGGTCTATTTAAATTCTATCTTTGAATACCAAGTAGATTAAAGACTACCTACATGGGAAATCCCTTAGAAATGTTCCAGGCAGCATTAACAATACAATGTTCGTTTACTAGCACTGAGATACAAAGTACTTAGTGCGCTCAACGCACTTTCGGCGCCACGATCTTTATTGGTAGTTATTATTGCTGTTTTGAAGCTACCGATCGAGACGATTAAACAACGTTATTAAAACCATAAACATGATTTCTTATATCGCATGCTGTGCAACTTTGTCCTTCATGACCTTCATTAATCTGGAAACAATATGTACACTAATTTAATGCTATATTAGCCCACAAAATACACAAAGATAATTAGCATACAGGAAAACTACTCGTAAAACAAACATAATACGTGTGGTGCGTGCGTTATATACGATAAAGTAAAACCAGCTTATTTAGATCATTGATTATATCGGTCTAAATAAGCTAGATTTAAACTGACTGGATTCTTCAATCATCAGCATTCCAGCCGAAAGACGTCCACTGCTGGACATAGGCCTCCAAGCGTCGCCATATAGACCAGTCCTGTCTATTTTCTAACCTTACTTTTGACATGATTTTGGTCAGTCCATTGAACAGACTCATTGAAGATTCAGTAACACGAAGTCACAGGTAGGCCGCTGCAAACATAATTTAGCGAAATGGGCGATCATCGATTCGTCCAACACCCAGTGCGAGTGTGGTTCTCCTGATCAGATAAATGTCTTATCTGCTTGAGTGTCTCAAATGCCCGTCCATCTGCACCCCTATTGACTTGTACGAGCACAAAGCCTACGACGCCGCAATAAACGTGCACTTACGGGTCCAAACAGTACAGTTAGAAGTACCGTCGATACGCAAAGTAGATGTCAACACAGGGATAGGTTCATTAATACTTCATTAAATAAATTAACACAATTAAGGTAATACGTCTTTAAATGACAGTTTATTGACTCGCTATATTTTTTTCCTTAAAGATAAGCTAAGGCATGCTTTGAATCAATGTAGAAATCTACAGAATGCGCAAGTGCTAATTGTGGTAATTCTTTAGCAAAGTCCAGTAGGTATTTGCCTAAAATATTTAATTCAATTCCAGCTACAGCTATTCATGCGTGTTCTCTAAGTTGAGCCTATTTCATAACTTATCTTAAACTTTCTTCTTCCAGTGGTTTCGTTTCGTGATAGTCAGTTATCATATCCCAAGGGAATGTAAGTACTCCCAGGATAAAAATCCTATGGCATATTCCAGGACATGTGTACTATTGTGCTAAGTTTCATCCAAATCCGTTCAGCAACGATAATATCCCGCGCAACTTTCTTGAATACTCCGCTCCTATTGGACGTAGCGTGATGTTATATCTCTCGATGAATGAACTATCCAACATTATAATATTTTTTCGATTTGACCATTAGTTCCTGAGATTAGCGCTTTCAACCAAACAAACAAACTCTTCAGCTGTATAATATTATTGTAGATTTATCGTTGGAAGATTATTTTTCCCAAGTATCAAACAGACATACAGAGTTATTTTCGTAACAGTATGGATACGTAGCTGAAGTAACATTTCTTTCCACTTTTCTTAAATTTCTGAAGCATGTTTCATGGCTGCATAAAAATCCAGCAGAGCGAGTTTACGAGTTATATTTAAACAAAGTAATAAATACCTGCATTACGCCGTATAGACAGACATCGAGCGAAGACCCAATTATTTTTATGTCTCCACTAATATGTTGCACGGCATACATACTCGGAACCCTGAAAGGTTCCAAGTATAAATGGGCATTTTCGTCAAAATGCCTACCAACCCACTTATGGGATGTCCCATACATATAAGTTGCAAATAACTATCATTTTTATGACATATAAGTATCGAGTAATTATTGAATAGTTTCAAAAGACTAAAGTTTTCTTTTTTCGCTTAAATTGTTAACAGAAACTTAAATCAAAGTAACAAAATTAAATCCAGAAATGTGGCATTTTAAGTCTTGCAGTACTGTCCTCTTTTAAATATGACCTATGTTAAATTATTTCTTCGCTATTTGCTTCTTATTACATACTCCACATATTTTAGTTTTTGTAAACTATTTGTAGCTTTCAACCATGTTAAACTCTATTATATTATAATACAAGTATTTAAAAACATTTTAAAGTTTATATTCTGTCCCCTTAGTATGTGTTAAGTGGACATGTCCTTGCACCGTGACCGTAAATTGAATCCATTTTAGTACGGATTTTTTCTACTACTCGCCGATTTTTTATTTAAATAACAACACCAAATTAAGTATGTTAACACCAGCAGCCATTTTGAAGTGTCAGTTTTGATCTGTCTTCAGTGGACACTTGAGTTCGACCAGTAATGGACGTTTTTCGGAGATTTCCCTTCACATTGACCGAAAGTATTTCACGTTTATAAAATGATTATGTAATGTTAGTGTTAAAGCAAAAATAGTTTCACATGGAAAAATTAATTATGGTTTTCGGTAAACAAGAGCTATTTAATTATCAAACAATATTTTTAGTAAATGATTAAATAACTGAGAGAAACTGTCGTACCGTTACGTCCAGACCATTACCAAATGACTGGTAACGTATGAGCCGGACTAAGTGAGCTATTTTCAAAGATAGGTAGCAGTTTAAAAAAAAATGCCCAAATTGTCTTCTTCTAATTACCGTGTGGGCAGTAAGGTCTAACGACCCCACATACCCTTGTGTCAGAGTTTCTAAACCGCCTCAAGGGCCTCTGACATGGTTTATTTGACGACTGCCATTTGGCGGCCGGGACCACCGGCTTATACGTGCCTTCTGAAGAACAGAATCGTCTTTTTAAAAGACAAATCTGGTGTTTCGAGCCTACAATGTCCTAGCCAAACTGGAACAACTTCACAAAGTATGTTTCTCGTAGTCTTTTTCCCGACTACGACAGAGAGAAAAGCATTTCATTGTCTATCAAGTTTTATATAAAGTTTCTTCAGAACGGAACCTGCTTTATTTGCTTAAGGATGGGAAATCATCACATGACTCCTTCCGCTTTGGGCGGAGCGAATAGTGTCAGACTCTTACTGACTAAAACCCATCCGTGTTCCTCCTAATGCCCTTTACGTTCCAGGGCCACGGTGACTCTTTCGAACAAATTACTGAACCCTGGCAGGCACTAACCTTACCGGGCCGCGTCTACCGAGAGCTGGAACCTGCTGAATTTCCTTACCAGTATTTTAATCATTGGTTTTTCTGCTTGATCAGTTATTTTCCGGTTGATTCAGTTAATTTTGGAGCTGTTAGGCGCTGAACATACAAAAACTGAAATGTCTAAACATAGATTCCAAAATGCGTAATCGGTCACTGTCAGACAATTTGTTCGCGACTCTATCATTGCCCCTTTAAAGGACGGTTCAAAACGGACAGTAAATTAGATACTCACTTCAAGTCGATGTCTCATAGATTTTTAATTAATTGAATATTGAACCTTATTAACATTTAAGAGCCGTGTAAGAGCACAGGGCGTGCGTTAAAGGTTTTTGAAATGTTAGCTTTTTCGCTCAACAAATATAAAGCACGTCTCGCCTCGAACACAATATTTATTACGGTGTGCCAATTCAATGCATGAATAAGTTCTCTGAATCCGTGTTCTTCTCAATGTGTTCAGCACAGGATACATAAAATAAGCAGTTAATGCAGCACTGTAGCTACAAAATGTTACTTTGAAACAACTTTGGTAATAAAAAACTATGTAGTTTCTATATTAATGACTCATTACTGCTTCCAAAGTGGTTACATTATATCAATAAGGTTCATACAAACATGAATTATCACTAATTACATGTTTATTTTCATTACTCGGTAAAATACGCGTAGGTAACCAACGACGTAAAGGGGTTGAGATATTCTGTACACAATTAAGTAAAATACGTGGTACTTATATTAAACCATCTCTATTTAAGTACTAGTACGTCATACTTGACCAAGAACCTAAAAAGAATGACTAAAAAAATACTTGTAAGCCCATGCACACTCTGCACTCTACGTGGGTCGTGAATGTTCAATATTTAAATAAAAATCTATATGACAATGACCTTGAAGCGACTGGCCTGTTTACGGGCCAGTTTGTGTGAGCTGTCTTATAAAGGGCGGAATGTAGTGCAACTTGCGTCACAACACCCGGTTCTCAAAACTCCTTCGTGCTATACCAATTACTAACTAGTAAACTAAACTAAAGTAGATAGTCGCGGAGTGCACGTACCGATGCGGTTCACTCTGTTTCAGGTGAGCGCCCGCACGCTTGCGTTCACTGCGCCAAGACATTCGCGCACAAGCATTGCCTCAACACCCACCTCTTACTGCACTCTTCTAACCGCCCGTACCGCTGCCCCGAGTGCAAGAAAACCTTCACGCTCAAACACCACCTACTCACACACTCAAGGGTAAAAAAAAGTTATAATTCTTTTTTCAAATTGAATAGGTGAAAGGCCGCATGTCTGCGCGCATTGTGGGAAAGCGTTCGCGCGGAAGCACTGCCTCAACACGCATTTGTTGCTGCATTCGGCGGAGAGGCCGTATAGGTGCCACGAATGTAAGATGGCGTTTACGTTGAAACATCATCTTGTTACGCATTCTAGGGTGAGTCTGTTTTTAGTTCTGTATGGAAAATAAAAGTTATATCATTATGTCAGAAGATTTCTTTGATTTTGCAACTCGAACTTGCTTTACATTAATAAGCCCTTCAAAAGATCTCATCTACAAACATAGGAACATTAATCAGCACTTAGGAGCATTTTGGTTGCAGTTCAACTGAATAACTATTGCATTTTCTATTTAACTTTTGACGTCTCAGTAAGTCATTCATGATTCAACATAGTATAGTCAGAATAATTAATTGAGTCCAATTAGTTGGGGATTGATAGGTAAATAGACAAGAAAAGTTCTTCAAACGCTATTCTAATCTTCCTCCGTAACATTTCAGGTGCACAGTCGAGAGCGTCCGTTCGTGTGCAATGAGTGCGGGCGCGGGTTCCCTCTGAAGCGCCACCTGGTGACGCACAGCAAGTACCACGCGGGCGAGCGGCCCTACGTCTGCAGCGACTGTGGAGAGAGCTTCGCGCAGAAGGTACTTCAAACAAACAGCTCTGCATATCGTCGTAGTACAGTGCTGGATATAGGCTCCTACTTTTCCACCTGGTTTTCTGTCTGTCTAAGCCACTCTCTTATGGCCTACGATCGACCTTTAGGTGGGTGACCCACGCTACGCTTGCGAATAAGTGGTCTCCGCCCCAGGTCATGATCGGTCCACTTAGAATGTGCGCATTATGTTGGGTAGACAATATGGCGCCCTCCTATTTCTGTCTGCAGGTCTTGAAGGAACTTAACCTCGGTTACATCATTAAATGGCTAATTCTACGACATGGACACAATAAAGAAATAAGCAGTGAAGATGAGTCTTCGCTTTTTTTTTATGGGTTTGCTCTTGACTCTAGTCTATGTCAGAGATGACAGAGACAAAGTCTACGATGGAGCCGAGCCTACCCAGAACGAGCCCGTTCACGCTAACTTTGAAGAGATTAGGGTTGTAAGATATTATAAAATAATATATTTATATAGCGACGTATATAATAATGTTCCAGGAGCACCTGGTAATGCACAGCCGTTTCCACGGCTCGCTGTCCCCGTACGTGTGCCCGGACTGCGGCGTGACGTTCGCGCGCAAGTTCCAGCTCGTGAACCACGGCCGCGTGCACGGGCGCGTGCCGCACGCGTGCCCCGTGTGCGGCAAGGAGTTCCTGCAGAAGAGGACGCTGGTCGCGCACATGAAGTGACTACTGCTACTCATTCATAATTTACCATCATTCAGCCAGGCACCTTGCTCGCAGAACAGATAGTCGATGGGATCTAGAATGTTCATGTACCAGGACTGGTCGTATTTTTTTTTTAAAGGTTGGAAATTATCAAATGACTCTTGCTCTGGGTGAAGCAGAAGGGAGTTTTAGACTTACTGACTAAAAACCATCAGCGTTCCTCCTAATGCCCTTTGCTTTCTAGGGCCGCGGTGGCTCTATTAAACAAATTCCGCAACCCCGGCAGGCACTGTCCCTAGCGGGCCCCGTCTTCTATGCTGACAGCTCTTGACCCGGGCCTGGTTTTGATCGGAGGGCGAGCTACCCAAAGCTTACCGTCCTTGCCCCGCGTCTACGATGGCCGAGAATCGCCCTACTCGTCCCGACGCCCGGGGTGTCTTCTGTTGCGGCGGCTGGGGCGTGAGTTTTCCCTCTCTCACGTTCTTCGGCCTCCTCCTTCGTTAGCATTACTGCTTCGCAAAAAGGGCCGCTTCCCATGCCTCCTCGCTCCGGACCATGGATTGAACCAGGGCCGGAGGGACTGCTCGATGTGGGAATATTTGGGGGAGCCTATGTCTAAAAGCAAGAGGGCTGAAGCGATGGTGGTGAACCAAACGAAATCTCAAAATACAAAATATCGCCATAATGGTACTATGCAAAAACACCGAGCAACACGGCGATTAGGGAATCTCCGTGTAGAAGAGCAGGGGCTGTGGTGAGTTCCGTGCCTTATGAATGCATTGCAATGCATTACTTATTCATACACATAAAGAGAAGGCAGAGAAGTAAACTTGCGTACTTTGCGTGTTTTTGATTGCAAACTTTTAGACCTCTTACATCCATAAACGCTTGACCATAATTCGTTTTGTGGTTTTAGCTAGGACAGATGAAATAGTATAAGCCGATAACCATCTGTATTCTTTCATATTCGGCATTCTAGCTTTTATCATTCGATAAAAATTAAAACATTATGTTCCATCTATCTTTCAGAATCCATACAGGGGAAGGTGCAGTCGCGTGCTTAGAATGCGGCGAGGCCTTCAAATGCAAGTCTGAGTTGCACCAACACTGCAAAATGACGAGGCACTGTCTACAAAGCACGCAATCTCAACAACAGCAACAACAACAACAGCAGCAGCAACAACAACAACAACAGCAACAGCAGCAACAACAACAGGTTTGTTCCTTGGTTGTTTGACTGAAAATATTGATTGCAATAAAAATTAAATAAACAATTGAAACAGATAAATAACAAGCCATCATTACCACAAAGCAGGTCTTTAATATAATTATACTGAATAAATAGGATGGGTACGCCATTGTAGAATTCATTTGTTACTGACTTGACCAGGTGTAATGTTTTTTCTTTATGTTATGGTGTGCAATAAAAAGTATTCTTTCCTAACAGCAACAACAAGCGCAACAACAAGCACAACAGCAGGCCCAGCAGCAAGCACAGCAACAAGCCCAGCAACAGCAACAACAACAACAGCAGCAGCAACAACAACAGCAACAAGCAACTGTGATAAAACAAGATGAATTTAAACCACAAATTGTACAAGTAAGATTATTATTGCCATTTATTTATTTAATATGATATTGTTATTTTTGAAATCTATTATTTTGAATGTGACTTGTTTACAATTTAAAAATAAAAACCTCTTTTTTTATACAAAAAAGTGCACTCATGTTTCAGTATCGTCTGTCAATTCAGATTTAAATTATAAAGTCTATTTTCTGTATAGTGATTAAAATGAAAGCGATAAGGCTTCGTCCTAATTCGCTAACGAATGTACGAGTTAACGATGCGATTTTGTCACACGACTAGATGAAACACACACATTTCTTTAAAGTCTTAATTAAAGTGCTCCTGTGATACTCGTAACTAAAGAGTAAATTATCGCGCGAGCACAGGCATAATAGGGAACATGCAATATTTTCATCTTGCTTCCATTTTAAAGAATTCTATGTAAAATATACCAAATACATAAATTTAAAATATAAAGCGCTTTCATTTTTTTTTCAAAATAACGGTTGAAGCGATGATGCGGTTCATGCGGTGAAAGCGATGATGTGGTCGAAGATGTAGCGAAATTTCAAAAGGACTGACCGTTTGACATTTCGCTACATCTTCGACCACATCATCGCTTACCAACTCGTGAGATAGTGGTCAAACGCGTGCCTATCAATAGTTAAGGCGACGAATTGTTAACCAATTATTCCCGTCGCTGACAATGGTCAAGAGGGGACGTGAGCGTCTGAGCGGGGCGAGGATTGCATACGCGCGCTAGCTTATAACTAAAGGACGTAAGCGACAAAATGGTTTTTGTATTTAGTTAGAAACGGTAATTTGAGAAATTCCTTCTAGAATTTTAAAGAGTATGTATAGACGCATCTACATAGAAAGTTAAGAGGCTTAAATCGGTCCCGTTTGCCCATAAGATGTAAATCTCTTTTTAAAAAGAGGTATGTTTGATATATTTTTCTCTGTTAAAAACGTTACCTAATCATGTATTGAAAACTAACAAAATAAGGTTTATATCATGATCTTTCAGGTCACCTACTTATATTTTGATCCGTTTTGTATTTACTGAAAAAAATTGAGATCATTGGCGCCAAAATTTCCAATGCGTCCTCTTAAAAAGAACTTGTCATGAACTGAACTAGCTCAAAGACATGACGTCACTAAGCGCTGAAAGTTTTTAAATACATTCCGTTTCACGTTACTTTAATTATTTATTTTTGTTTAAAATCGATATTAACTGAAATACAAACGATGGCCTTTAATATACTTTTGTATCATTTTATTAACAACATTCTCAAAAGTCTGTATTTGCATCTTCCCAATTTGTATTTCGCGACGAATTCGCATTGTTAACTCGTACGATCGTTAGCCAGTTGGGACGACGTCTAAAGAAATGACAGATGCATGTTAACTTACTTTTGCATTTTCTCATCAGGTTATTGGTGCAGACGGTCAAATAGTTTCAGATAAGACACCGGGTTACGCGTGTCCAGAGTGTGGTTCCTGTTTCAATACCAAGGTTGGTGCTATTTTATTGCCTATTATGTACTGCACCCAATAGGGGCCCGAACATACCGTCAAGGCGGTTTGCGTTGTGCGGGTCGAGTTCTGCGTTCCATGTCATGCGCACACAGCGTTCCATGTCATGCGCACACAGCGTTCCATGTCATGCGCACACAGCGTTCCATGTCATGCGCACACAGCAAAGAAATCTGGAGTTCAGCAATCGTTTGCAGTTAAAACACGTCACATGCTCTTTTCACTGAAAACCAAATGCCACTCCCAGTCAATTGTCTCGCAAATCATAAAGAAAAAGTTTGTTTCTCACTAATTCAATAAACCTTTCGATCTCGTCGGACATCGTGACCTTCCAGCTTTTGTAAAAAATGGAACTCCGACAGAACGCGCGTTGACATTGACTGGCGGCGGCGCTTTTGTGTATAGGATTCTCAGCCACCGCATAGATTACAGTGAACGCGGAACGCTGAACTCTGAAAGTGGGGAACCTCTTTTGGTATTAAATGCAGAGAGAGTCAGTCATTGGTACAGGCCGCGTCAGCGTGGCTTGCCTCTCGGAAGTTAGCTTCGAGTGAAGTCCGCGCAGGTGCAATCGCGTAAAAAAGTGTTACGTTCTTAAAATATTTTTTTGTTTATACGTATTATACTATAAACAAGTAACAAAGACT
The DNA here is from genome assembly GCA_950371165.1 of Lacanobia oleracea. Classification (NCBI taxonomy): domain Eukaryota; kingdom Metazoa; phylum Arthropoda; class Insecta; order Lepidoptera; family Noctuidae; genus Lacanobia; species Lacanobia oleracea. The sequence goes on from OX493398.1 coordinate 7,262,006, forward strand.
ACCAGTAACAATAAAATATCAAAAAGTAACACAACAAACACATACACCACAAGAACACAAATCAAACTGTAAGAAATAACCATAATAAATTATTAAAAACAATAACTACGTGTAACACTTTTCGCATCGACAGTCGTATTGCATTGAGCAAGCGGGACAGCTTATGCATCGAACGTATACGAGCGAGTGAGATGCCACTACACCCGCGCGCTTGCGCTATTCCGCGCATGCGCGAGCTACCCGCGCATGCGCGGTGGTATGTTTGTTGTCAAATTGACATTCTGCGCAGCCGATTGCGGCGTACTTTCCGGAGGCAAGCTTGCGTGATTGGAACTGTAAAAGTAGTTTCACTAATAGGATATTTTACTAAAAAAATCAAATTAGTCCGTCTGATAGATTTTCAAAAAGTATTCGACACGTATTTTTTCTTTTTTCACGTAAACAAAAAACGCGTGACGTTATCTGGCTTGGTAAATTTGGTACATTTTTACCAAGCCATATGACGTCACGCGTGTCTTCAACTCGCTGTATCTCCTTTATTATTTGTTTACGTGAAGAAAGAAAAAATACGTGTGCAATACTTTTTGAAAATCTATCAGACGGACTAATTAGATTTTTTTTGTAAAATACCCCATTTGTCATGAGGTGTCGCACAGAAAAAACTATACTGCATTGACCTATTATGCTTTCAATTTCGATTAGATCAGCAGCAGGCGCGCTATTATTTTTGAAAGTGCTCGTCTCCAAAAGAGCAATAGCGAGAAATACGTGTATAACGTAGTAATAGTGAATTAACGATTGTTTCACAGTTGTATTTGTATCCGTAGTGCATTGTGAGTTTTACATTTGATTGTCTGTAGACGCTCTCATTTTGCTGACGTCTCTTGCTATTACTCTGTTGGTTAGAGTTGTACAAAAGTGTTTGTTCGTACTAATGACACGTGTACCGCTTACCGCAGGAGGCGCTGTCGCTGCACGTGCGGCTGCACGCGGGCGACCGCACGTGCGTCACGGACCTGTGCGCGCTCACGGCCGCGCTGCAGCCGGGCCTCGTCGCCGCGCACACGCAGCACAGTACGTATACACTCACTAACGAGCACACGCAGCACAGTACGTATACACTCACTAACGACCGCACGTGCGTCACGGACCTGTGCGCGCTCACGGCCGCGCTGCAGCCGGGCCTCGTCGCCGCGCACACGCAGCACAGTACGTATACACTCACTAACGAGCACACGCAGCACAGTACGTATACACTCACTAACGAGCACACGCAGCACAGTACGTATACACTCACTAACGAGCACACGCAGCACAGTACGTATACACTCACTAACGACCGCACGTGCGTCACGGACCTGTGCGCGCTCACGGCCGCGCTGCAGCCGGGCCTCGTCGCCGCGCACACGCAGCACAGTACGTATACACTCACTAACGAGCACACGCAGCACAGTACGTATACACTCACTAACGAGCACACGCAGCACAGTACGTATACACTCACTAACGAGCACACGCAGCACAGTACGTATACACTCACTAACGAGCACACGCAGCACAGTACGTATACACTCACTAACGACCGCACGTGCGTCACGGACCTGTGCGCGCTCACGGCCGCGCTGCAGCCGGGCCTCGTCGCCGCGCACACGCAGCACAGTACGTATACACTCACTAACGAGCACACGCAGCACAGTACGTATACACTCACTAACGAGCACACGCAGCACAGTACGTATACACTCACTAACGAGCACACGCAGCACAGTACGTATACACTCACTAACGACCGCACGTGCGTCACGGACCTGTGCGCGCTCACGGCCGCGCTGCAGCCGGGCCTCGTCGCCGCGCACACGCAGCACAGTACGTATACACTCACTAACGAGCACACGCAGCACAGTACGTATACACTCACTAACGAGCACACGCAGCACAGTACGTATACACTCACTAACGAGCACACGCAGCACAGTACGTATACACTCACTAACGACCGCACGTGCGTCACGGACCTGTGCGCGCTCACGGCCGCGCTGCAGCCGGGCCTCGTCGCCGCGCACACGCAGCACAGTACGTATACACTCACTAACGAGCACACGCAGCACAGTACGTATACACTCACTAACGAGCACACGCAGCACAGTACGTATACACTCACTAACGAGCACACGCAGCACAGTACGTATACACTCACTAACGAGCACACGCAGCACAGTACGTATACACTCACTAACGACCGCACGTGCGTCACGGACCTGTGCGCGCTCACGGCCGCGCTGCAGCCGGGCCTCGTCGCCGCGCACACGCAGCACAGTACGTATACACTCACTAACGAGCACACGCAGCACAGTACGTATACACTCACTAACGACCGCACGTGCGTCACGGACCTGTGCGCGCTCACGGCCGCGCTGCAGCCGGGCCTCGTCGCCGCGCACACGCAGCACAGTACGTATACACTCACTAACGAGCACACGCAGCACAGTACGTATACACTCACTAACGAGCACACGCAGCACAGTACGTATACACTCACTAACGAGCACACGCAGCACAGTACGTATACACTCACTAACGAGCACACGCAGCACAGTACGTATACACTCACTAACGAGCACACGCAGCACAGTACGTATACACTCACTAACGAGCACACGCAGCACAGTACGTATACACTCACTAACGAGCACACGCAGCACAGTACGTATACACTCACTAACGAGCACACGCAGCACAGTACGTATACACTCACTAACGACCGCACGTGCGTCACGGACCTGTGCGCGCTCACGGCCGCGCTGCAGCCGGGCCTCGTCGCCGCGCACACGCAGCACAGTACGTATACACTCACTAACGAGCACACGCAGCACAGTACGTATACACTCACTAACGACCGCACGTGCGTCACGGACCTGTGCGCGCTCACGGCCGCGCTGCAGCCGGGCCTCGTCGCCGCGCACACGCAGCACAGTACGTATACACTCACTAACGAGCACACGCAGCACAGTACGTATACACTCACTAACGAGCACACGCAGCACAGTACGTATACACTCACTAACGAGCACACGCAGCACAGTACGTATACACTCACTAACGACCGCACGTGCGTCACGGACCTGTGCGCGCTCACGGCCGCGCTGCAGCCGGGCCTCGTCGCCGCGCACACGCAGCACAGTACGTATACACTCACTAACGAGCACACGCAGCACAGTACGTATACACTCACTAACGACCGCACGTGCGTCACGGACCTGTGCGCGCTCACGGCCGCGCTGCAGCCGGGCCTCGTCGCCGCGCACACGCAGCACAGTACGTATACACTCACTAACGAGCACACGCAGCACAGTACGTATACACTCACTAACGAGCACACGCAGCACAGTACGTATACACTCACTAACGAGCACACGCAGCACAGTACGTATACACTCACTAACGACCGCACGTGCGTCACGGACCTGTGCGCGCTCACGGCCGCGCTGCAGCCGGGCCTCGTCGCCGCGCACACGCAGCACAGTACGTATACACTCACTAACGAGCACACGCAGCACAGTACGTATACACTCACTAACGAGCACACGCAGCACAGTACGTATATACTCACTAACGAGCACACGCAGCACAGTACGTATACACTCACTAACGACCGCACGTGCGTCACGGACCTGTGCGCGCTCACGGCCGCGCTGCAGCCGGGCCTCGTCGCCGCGCACACGCAGCACAGTACGTATACACTCACTAACGAGCACACGCAGCACAGTACGTATACACTCACTAACGAGCACACGCAGCACAGTACGTATACACTCACTAACGAGCACACGCAGCACAGTACGTATACACTCACTAACGACCGCACGTGCGTCACGGACCTGTGCGCGCTCACGGCCGCGCTGCAGCCGGGCCTCGTCGCCGCGCACACGCAGCACAGTACGTATACACTCACTAACGAGCACACGCAGCACAGTACGTATACACTCACTAACGAGCACACGCAGCACAGTACGTATACACTCACTAACGAGCACACGCAGCACAGTACGTATACACTCACTAACGAGCACACGCAGCACAGTACGTATACACTCACTAACGACCGCACGTGCGTCACGGACCTGTGCGCGCTCACGGCCGCGCTGCAGCCGGGCCTCGTCGCCGCGCACACGCAGCACAGTACGTATACACTCACTAACGAGCACACGCAGCACAGTACGTATACACTCACTAACGAGCACACGCAGCACAGTACGTATACACTCACTAACGAGCACACGCAGCACAGTACGTATACACTCACTAACGAGCACACGCAGCACAGTACGTATACACTCACTAACGAGCACACGCAGCACAGTACGTATACACTCACTAACGAGCACACGCAGCACAGTACGTATACACTCACTAACGAGCACACGCAGCACAGTACGTATACACTCACCAACGACCGCACGTGCGTCACGGACCTGTGCGCGCTCACGGCCGCGCTGCAGCCGGGCCTCGTCGCCGCGCACACGCAGCACAGTACGTATACACTCACTAACGAGCACACGCAGCACAGTACGTATACTCTCACTAACGACCGCACGTGCGTCACGGACCTGTGCGCGCTCACGGCCGCGCTGCAGCCGGGCCTCGTCGCCGCGCACACGCAGCACAGTACGTATACACTCACTAACGAGCACACGCAGCACAGTACGTATACACTCACTAACGAGCACACGCAGCACAGTACGTATACACTCACTAACGAGCACACGCAGCACAGTACGTATACACTCACTAACGAGCACACGCAGCACAGTACGTATACACTCACTAACGAGCACACGCAGCACAGTACGTATACACTCACTAACGACCGCACGTGCGTCACGGACCTGTGCGCGCTCACGGCCGCGCTGCAGCCGGGCCTCGTCGCCGCGCACACGCAGCACAGTACGTATACACTCACTAACGAGCACACGCAGCACAGTACGTATACACTCACTAACGACCGCACGTGCGTCACGGACCTGTGCGCGCTCACGGCCGCGCTGCAGCCGGGCCTCGTCGCCGCGCACACGCAGCACAGTACGTATACACTCACTAACGAGCACACGCAGCACAGTACGTATACACTCACTAACGACCGCACGTGCGTCACGGACCTGTGCGCGCTCACGGCCGCGCTGCAGCCGGGCCTCGTCGCCGCGCACACGCAGCACAGTACGTATACACTCACTAACGACCGCACGTGCGTCACGGACCTGTGCGCGCTCACGGCCGCGCTGCAGCCGGGCCTCGTCGCCGCGCACACGCAGCACAGTACGTATACACTCACTAACGAGCACACGCAGCACAGTACGTATACTCTCACTAACGACCGCACGTGCGTCACGGACCTGTGCGCGCTCACGGCCGCGCTGCAGCCGGGCCTCGTCGCCGCGCACACGCAGCACAGTACGTATACACTCACTAACGAGCACACGCAGCACAGTACGTATACACTCACTAACGAGCACACGCAGCACAGTACGTATACACTCACTAACGACCGCACGTGCGTCACGGACCTGTGCGCGCTCACGGCCGCGCTGCAGCCGGGCCTCGTCGCCGCGCACACGCAGCACAGTACGTATACACTCACTAACGAGCACACGCAGCACAGTACGTATACACTCACTAACGAGCACACGCAGCACAGTACGTATACACTCACTAACGACCGCACGTGCGTCACGGACCTGTGCGCGCTCACGGCCGCGCTGCAGCCGGGCCTCGTCGCCGCGCACACGCAGCACAGTACGTATACACTCACTAACGAGCACACGCAGCACAGTACGTATACACTCACTAACGAGCACACGCAGCACAGTACGTATACACTCACTAACGACCGCACGTGCGTCACGGACCTGTGCGCGCTCACGGCCGCGCTGCAGCCGGGCCTCGTCGCCGCGCACACGCAGCACAGTACGTATACACTCACTAACGAGCACACGCAGCACAGTACGTATACACTCACTAACGACCGCACGTGCGTCACGGACCTGTGCGCGCTCACGGCCGCGCTGCAGCCGGGCTTCGTCGCCGCGCACACGCAGCACAGTACGTATACACTCACTAACGAGCACACGCAGCACAGTACGTATACACTCACTAACGACCGCACGTGCGTCACGGACCTGTGCGCGCTCACGGCCGCGCTGCAGCCGGGCCTCGTCGCCGCGCACACGCAGCACAGTACGTATACACTCACTAACGAGCACACGCAGCACAGTACGTATACACTCACTAACGAGCACACGCAGCACAGTACGTATACACTCACTAACGACCGCACGTGCGTCACGGACCTGTGCGCGCTCACGGCCGCGCTGCAGCCGGGCCTCGTCGCCGCGCACACGCAGCACAGTACGTATACACTCACTAACGAGCACACGCAGCACAGTACGTATACACTCACTAACGAGCACACGCAGCACAGTACGTATACACTCACTAACGAGCACACGCAGCACAGTACGTATACACTCACTAACGACCGCACGTGCGTCACGGACCTGTGCGCGCTCACGGCCGCGCTGCAGCCGGGCCTCGTCGCCGCGCACACGCAGCACAGTACGTATACACTCACTAACGAGCACACGCAGCACAGTACGTATACACTCACTAACGACCGCACGTGCGTCACGGACCTGTGCGCGCTCACGGCCGCGCTGCAGCCGGGCCTCGTCGCCGCGCACACGCAGCACAGTACGTATACACTCACTAACGAGCACACGCAGCACAGTACGTATACACTCACTAACGACCGCACGTGCGTCACGGACCTGTGCGCGCTCACGGCCGCGCTGCAGCCGGGCCTCGTCGCCGCGCACACGCAGCACAGTACGTATACACTAACTAACGACCGCACGTGCGTCACGGACCTGTGCGCGCTCACGGCCGCGCTGCAGCCGGGCCTCGTCGCCGCGCACACGCAGCACAGTACGTATACACTCACTAACGAGCACACGCAGCACAGTACGTATACACTCACTAACGAGCACACGCAGCACAGTACGTATACACTCACTAACGAGCACACGCAGCACAGTACGTATACACTCACTAACGACCGCACGTGCGTCACGGACCTGTGCGCGCTCACGGCCGCGCTGCAGCCGGGCCTCGTCGCCGCGCACACGCAGCACAGTACGTATACACTCACTAACGAGCACACGCAGCACAGTACGTATACACTCACTAACGAGCACACGCAGCACAGTACGTATACACTCACTAACGAGCACACGCAGCACAGTACGTATACACTCACTAACGACCGCACGTGCGTCACGGACCTGTGCGCGCTCACGGCCGCGCTGCAGCCGGGCCTCGTCGCCGCGCACACGCAGCACAGTACGTATACACTCACTAACGAGCACACGCAGCACAGTACGTATACACTCACTAACGAGCACACGCAGCACAGTACGTATACACTCACTAACGAGCACACGCAGCACAGTACGTATACACTCACTAACGAGCACACGCAGCACAGTACGTATACACTCACTAACGAGCACACGCAGCACAGTACGTATACACTCACTAACGAGCACACGCAGCACAGTACGTATACACTCACTAACGAGCACACGCAGCACAGTACGTATACACTCACTAACGAGCACACGCAGCACAGTACGTATACACTCACTAACGAGCACACGCAGCACAGTACGTATACACTCACTAACGAGCACACGCAGCACAGTACGTATACACTCACTAACGAGCACACGCAGCACAGTACGTATACACTCACTAACGAGCACACGCAGCACAGTACGTATACACTCACTAACGAGCACACGCAGCACAGTACGTATACACTCACTAACGACCGCACGTGCGTCACGGACCTGTGCGCGCTCACGGCCGCGCTGCAGCCGGGCCTCGTCGCCGCGCACACGCAGCACAGTACGTATACACTCACTAACGAGCACACGCAGCACAGTACGTATACACTCACTAACGAGCACACGCAGCACAGTACGTATACACTCACTAACGACCGCACGTGCGTCACGGACCTGTGCGCGCTCACGGCCGCGCTGCAGCCGGGCCTCGTCGCCGCGCACACGCAGCACAGTACGTATACACTCACTAACGAGCACACGCAGCACAGTACGTATACACTCACTAACGAGCACACGCAGCACAGTACGTATACACTCACTAACGAGCACACGCAGCACAGTACGTATACACTCACTAACGAGCACACGCAGCACAGTACGTATACACTCACTAACGAGCACACGCAGCACAGTACGTATACACTCACTAACGAGCACACGCAGCACAGTACGTATACACTCACTAACGAGCACACGCAGCACAGTACGTATACACTCACTACTAGAGTGCTCGGACGATAAGTCTGCACGCGGTTAAAATCGGAACTAAACGTGTTAATTTTATAAGAATGCTAATTAACATTTATTTATTAAAATTAAAATTTACGTTTTGTAAAATAATTTAGAAAAATACGGAACTATATTTAATTAGGCCTGCAATTTGAAGCAGCGCCACCTTCCACGTAGACTTATCTTACACGCACTCTAATAACTAGTCGTGCTGTCGTCACACCGCCACCACAAAAGCGTCAAGCGGCGACGCGATGGCGTGGCGACAGTGTAGCGTCCTGTCTACGTGGTCTCACGATGCGGTGTGTCGCCGTGACGCCGCTGCTTAATTTTGTATGGAATCCAAATTAAGATACCATCCTCCGTTTATTCCAAGGCACAATAACGTCAACATACCAATGGACCAAAAAATTTACTGCTGTACGGTTTCATCTAAATTGGGAATACAGGGGGGCTACTCTCTAAGCCCGAAGTCCGTAGTTTCGTGCTTAGTTACGGGCGTATTCTACTCCGCATCACCTAACCACTATGAATTTATGATAACATGATTTGACAGTTACTGTAATCGTATTGTCATTCGTTCTCAGTTCTGGTTCGGGACTAATCGTAAGTCTGTAGGTGATAAGGATTAGAATACGCCCGCAACTAAGCCCGAAACTACGGACTTCGTGCTTTGAGAGTAGCCCCCAGTTCCGAGACAGAACAACAGCAATATGGACGCATCATCTAAAACGGCTGTTGGAGGCTGCAGAAGACCGCAACACTTGGCGACGTCGTATGTGCAGCTGTGAGGGAACGAAGAAGATAGGGACACACTAGGCGGTAGACTTGTCGAAGTTAGGAGTTTATAAGATCCTAAAATTGATAAGTCTACTCTCCTGGTGGTCCCTGCAGTCAGCGGCTGCGTGACTCGAGAGCTTCCCGCCATTCTATGAACTACAACTGTTCTACAAGCGTTGTCATTTATTTAGTTAGGGCTGATTTTCTTATAGTCAGATGACTTTAGCCGAAGAATAAATACATACAATACATTCGGCGACCATATAAGGAGGTTGGACATATTTGTTTCCACATAAAAGTTGTCAAACCAACATTTCATCAGATAAAACTTATCTTACTATTTAAAAATCAGCCCTTATTGTTCTTTCTTCATAAAATGGACTAAACATCTGTTTGAATGCCCCACAAAACAGTTTTATCTCACAAACTGCCTGTGAGAGCTAATAATGCGTCTTATTTATTTAGTAGTTCTAAATATTTAGTTTGGGACATAATATGATAAATAGTGTGAAGAATCTCATACAAATCAATTAAGTAATTGTGTAATTTGTTTTGTGTTCAGGACGTCTTTTTCCATAGCCCCCATCAAATCTACATTTCAGTGTTCAAAGTTTAATTTTACTGTGAAAACTTTTTTTTGTGTTCATTAATTAAAGGATATTATAATTGTTGCAGGTTTCATTATTCCAGACCAGCCTAATATACAGATAATTTCGGCGAACTCGAATAATGTTGGCCATACGCAAGTTATAGCAGCAGTAAGTTTTTATTTACATTATATTATGAATAAATTCATTAACGAGGACCTTCTGTCTAACTGCTGAAGTAGAATGAAATGATGTCTTGGTATATTACAAGCTTATAAATGTTGAAATGTACTCTCTCTCTTTTTTATCTGTGTTTATACTTCAAGAAAATAAGCAAAACATGTGCAATGAAAAAAAAACACGTAAGTTTAAAATGGAAGTATGTTTAAAAAGTTCAAGCATGTAATATTTTCTTTTAAAGATTAGTAATAAAGAACATTTTAATGAAATATAATGTTACTTTAACATTGCAGAATCATCAAATCACAGCTCCTAGACCGAAGGTTCACTTTTGTGGCGACTGCGGGAAAGGCTTCGCGGCCAAACACGGTCTATTAGCACATCAAAGAAGGTATGATACGATTTACGTTAGCCATAGTAACGGGCATAGACACGTTGGGGTAATAATTATCCTAATTTTAGTTTAAGTCTAAAGATGCTATCTTTAATATAATTTATAGAAGCTGGAACTAAAACAAGAGATTATAGATGTCATCTAACCAAGAATTAGGCACTAAAACTTTTCTTCACACAAAAATCGCATTTGGGAAAACGTCTAAAGCTGTTTTCTTCAGATCATGCTTGTATTATGAGATTCGGGAAAAAACACATTTGATCGCTGTCCATTTGTGTGTACGAGCAAACATTAAAAAAATGCGAGAAAGTACAGGGACCGTGCACGGCGTTGACTATGCCATCTAGTGTCGTATATTCGAAGTTTTAAGGTTCAAAATACTTGACGTTGCCGCTTCTGTGCTGCCACCTGTGGTTCCTGCACGCTCAGTTTAGGGGAACGTGCGCAAAGAAGACTGTGCCATCTAGCGTAGCTATTTCAAATTTTATACTTGAAACATACTCGACACTGACATTTTTGTGCTGCCACCTATAGTTTCTGCACGCTCCCTATAATACGACGTCATTGTAAGAACGCATGTAGGCGGCGGGGCACTAGTGTGCCCCAAGACCGCCGTATGGTTGAGTACGGGCTGCTGAGACTCGTGCACTGTTGCAGGCACCCCGACGGCAGCTGCACGCTGCGCACGCACGTGTGCGACCAGTGCGGGAAGGCGTTCTTCCAGAAGAACCACCTCATGCTGCACCAGCGACAGCACATGGACCTGCCGCCCCGCAGTGTAAGCAAATACCCTAACCTTTACGCCTCTGCGCCCGCCAAGGTAAGCAGAGATGCTCGTAGTATGAACTGTCCGACAAGCTATTTGGTATATCTATTCCTCCACATAACAACTACACGGTAGAGATTGTGTCACACAAATCCTATACGCTATATAAATAAAACCGGCCTGACAACAGCCTTTGGGCATTTGCCCACCAGATACAACACCCGTCTGGTTGGAGGAGGGAATCGGTCTGTTCAATGGTGGTTGCGGGCCTTTATATCCTACCAGTTGACCCGCGCAACTTCGTCTGCTCCGCTCCTAATGATCTAACCGGGATGATATATATCCTATAGCCTTCCTCGATAAAAATGGTCTATCTAACACTGAAATAATTTTTCAAATCGGACCATTTCCTGAGATTAGCGCATTCAAGAAAACAAACAAACTCTTCAGCTTTATATATTAGTATCAGATAGATTCCCCAAGCAGTAAAGTATTAGTAATTTTTAATCATTCTCTCAAATATGAGATGCACGTATTCTTAACGTGATGGCAAATGTAGTTCTTAAATAGCTCAGCTGCAGTAACACCATTCGTGGTTCTCCATTTACGTACATAATAATAATAAATATTGGTGTAGTGGTTCTATGTATATTTTTGACTGTATACCAAATAGCTTGTGTGATTGATTCCGTCTTTTATTATGGTATATCGAGTTGGAAAGTTTGGCTTTATATAGCTTCTCATTATAGTCTCTGCCCCCATGTTTTACTGTTTAGGTTGAAATCTCGATGTATCATAATAATGGCTGGGTAATATACTTACTGTTAGACTATTGGACGTTACGACGTAGCGTGGGTACGTCATCCACTCCTCGTCACTGTATAAGGCTCTCATTTCAATTTTGAGTTATTCCGCTCTAAGGCTGGCTGTCTATTGGACCGGAGAGGAGAGGAGCGGAGCTGTGCCAATATTAACCAAAGGAATCGCATAAACTCTCTGCTCCGCTTTAGTGTGCAGGGATTTTTGAACTAGTGTAAAACCGCGAGGAAGCGGAATAAGAAAGTGGAAAAAAAAACTGGCCGCCCGCTAAACTACCTGCTCTTCGTGTAAACTCGTTACAACACTCCGCGTACACTCCAACTCCGCTCCGCATAACTCAGTCGCTCCGCTCCGTTGCCTCGCTCCGCGTCAATATACAGGCAGCCTACGACAACTACAACGTGATAGAAAAGGTTCAGACATGGCAATGTAAGGAGAAATTCTTCCTCAATATCCCACAATAAAAATAAATAAAGTTTCAACAAATATTCCATGTAACATTTGTATAGATTAATAACCGAACAATGAAATTTCAGAGTCAAGGACAGCCCGTGACGCAACAAGCGGCGCAACAGGCAGCGCAACAAGCCGCGCAACAGGCGCAACAGGTGCAACAACAGGTGCAACAGCAGGTGCAACAACAACAGCAACAACACCAACAACAAGTGCAGCATCAGAACAGTCTGGAGTTGGACCAACAGGACCATCAGCAGGCCACGCATATACAAGTTGTAAGTTTGTTTACACGTTCATTTCGTTAATTTATTTGTTACTAACTGACCCTCGCGACTTCGTCTGCGTCACATTCTCCGCTCCCATTGGCTGTAGCGGGATGTTATATAGCCTATAGCCTTCCTCAATGAATAGTCTAGCCGACAAATATTTTTTTCGATTCGAACCAGTTCTTCTTAAAATTATCGCGTTCAACCAAACAAAGAAACTTTTCAGCTTTATAGTATTAGTATAGATTTATCTAAACTTTATACCAACGTTCTGACCATTTGTCAACTGATTTTTCACCACATAATCCGCCCCGGGTTTCACCCATGCTAGCTACGCCACTGCTACTGTTCTTGGTTGTTGGTGCGCTCATATCCTGTTTTTTTTTTCTGATCCCGTGGAAATTTCGGGAAATCCTCGCTTAGTGCTCCCCAACACTCCCCAAGGAACCTACAAGCCAAATTTTAGCTTTCTACGACCAGTAGTTTCGGCTGTGCGTTGTCTGTCAGTCACTCAATCAGTATGTAATGGAAGAATCGCCTTTGTACATGAACTTTCATTACTGTGTTTTGAATAAGCTGTTTTGGTGTACAATAAAGAATTAAGAAGAATTTTATATTTATATATTGATGATGAATTGCCTGATGATGAACTCCAGGTTGCCTGGAAGAGATCGCGGAATGCGATAAGGCCGCCAATTGTATTTGTTTTAGTTTAAAGTTTCCTTCATATGTTTTAATTTGGTGTACAATAAAGTACATATAAATTAATTAATAAAAAAAAATAAAAAAAATTTTTTACATGTGGCACTTGGCAATACATGAAAACGATGTTGATTCTTCCTTCTCCATAGTTTGCTGAACCATGGCCTAAAATAGTCCTAAATACTATCCAGGTCAAGTCAGAAAGAACTAATTGAAAATACTTACCGTTTGGAGAAGAATCAGTGAGCAGATGTAATATATTCTTCAATACCTTACTATTGAATTAGGGTAGCGAAATAATTGTATAGCCTTTATTTTGCTAAATTAGATGTAACTAACAATTATTTGGTAAAAATATTGCACAAAGTCGTTTGTTTTACTTTAAAAAAAAACTAGTTAACCCGCGCAACTTCGTTTGCGTCACAATTTTTAATACTGCTCCGCTCCTATTGGTTTTAGCGTGATATATAGCCTATAGCCTTCCTCAATAAATGGGCTATCTAACACTGAAAGCATTGGACCAGTAGTTCCTGAGATTAGCGCGTTCAAGTAAACAAACAAACAAACTCTTCAGCTTTATATATTAGTATAGATGTGTAGCATTCCATAAGTAGAGTTGATTTTGGTATTCGTATTTCAGTTATCAAAGTATTCACATAAGTATAAAATATTAATTTTATTAGTCATGGGAGCTTTGAAGTAGCCGCCTGAATAGTACTTTAAATAAAGTAGCCACCATACCTATTTCTATCATAGTGCATTATTGTTGTGTAGTCCTCGGGCACATGAGAATTCAGCTTTATATCCGGGACATTCCTCTGTCGCAGATTACTTATAGGTAGAATTTCTAGCTGAATAACGACAGAGGGTCAACTTTTTAAAAAAGGGTCGGCAATCGCTTTGATCACTACCTCACCTGATTATGCGATAAAGGGTTCGAAACTTGCCTAGAAGTAATCTATTCACTTGTTACAGTAAAGTCGGGTAATTTAGTTCTTAGGTATTACATTGGGCCTAACTTTTGACCAATATGAACACAGTAAACACAGTGTGACACATCACACTGTGTTTTTAACACATTCCTATTGGTAAACGAATTCGGGTACTCATACCTTAGGGCCAGTTAACCCGACTTCACGATATTTAAAGACTTCTAGGGGTTACCTATCATAAGTTAGAAAAATATTTGACCGAATTTCATTTCACCTAATACTTTTCAACTGTTATCGTTTCGTTTTTTTATTACTTTATCGAAGTCGTCAGCCACAGTATCAGTTGACCTATTATCAATTCGTCTGTTTTCGTTACTCTGAAGTTTCATTTGGTCGAAAAACTTTTCGAAGTTTCACTTAACCGAAATAACATTTATTCGAAGTATTTTTTCCGGAAATTCATTATACCACTGTTTTAAGTGGTGTTGTGTTGGTGGTGGTGGTGGTGGATAACAAATTTGGTTCTAAGTGGTCCCAGTAAGAAGCATGTAAACAAGGATGCTAGCTTCAAGCATGCAGCAGGCATGCAGAATGCAAGCAGGCATGCAGCATGCAGCGTGCAAGCAGGCATCCAGCATGCAAACAGGCATATGGTAGCATGCAAGCATGCAGCAGACAAACAAGCTTGCAACATTCAAGCAGGCATGCAACATGCAGCAAGCATCGTCTGCACTGCTCCGACGCGGCCCCACGCGATCTTATGCTCCTCAGCTCGCGAGCCGCCCCACCCCTCCGCGCCTACGCGGGATTAAATTACACTCTAGGGGTGGGGCAGACAAACACTGCGTGAAGTCGGTTTTGCAGTGTTTCGTTTCTGTCACTAAATTTTGTAGCACAACAAATTGACTTTCGTCACTATCTTTATTTAATATTGAAAATACTACCAAGTAACCGGCTATATATTTGCGACCAAAAATTAATCCGTAAAAATTTTGTTTCGGTGTGGTAAAAATATGGCAAATAAATCATTTGGCAACATGAAAAAAATAAATAAACAGGCTTTGGTCAATAGCAAAAAGTTATTATGTAAATCGACGAAATATAGTTCGGTGAAATAATACCTATGACACATGTGTAATATGTCAAATAATGCATATAGCAAAAAAGACGTCAATAGTTTTCGGTAAAATGAAATTCGAACAAAAAAAAAACAACGGAACAGTGATCGGTTCCCACTTCTTGGGTATACCTACTTTTTTGCCACCCGATAACAAAAACCGTGTGTTGTAGGTAACGAACAGATCAGGGCAAGTGATCGGCAACCAGATAGTAGTGGGGTCGCTGGGCGGCACGCGGCGCCTGGTGACGCCGCTGCACATCGTGGGCAGAGACATCAAGCCCTCCATCGCGCACCTCACGCACAAGCACCATGCGAGGCAGCACACTACCAGGTACTGACGAACAGATAGTAGTGGGGTCGCTGGGCGGCGCGCGGCGCCTGGTGACGCCGCTGCACATCGTGGGCAGAGACATCAAGCCCTCCATCGCGCACCTCACGCACAAGCACCATGCGAGGCAGCACACTACCAGGTACTGACGAACAGATAGTAGTAGGGTCGCTGGGCGGCGCGCGGCGCCTGGTGACGCCGCTGCACATCGTGGGCAGAGACATCAAGCCCTCCATCGCGCACCTCACGCACAAGCACCATGCGAGGCAGCACACTACCAGGTACTGACGAACAGATAGTAGTGGGGTCGCTGGGCGGCGCGCGGCGCCTGGTGACGCCGCTGCACATCGTGGGCAGAGACATCAAGCCCTCCATCGCGCACCTCACGCACAAGCACCATGCGAGGCAGCACACTACCAGGTACTGACGAACAGATAGTAGTGGGGTCGCTGGGCGGCGCGCGGCGCCTGGTGACGCCGCTGCACATCGTGGGCAGAGACATCAAGCCCTCCATCGCGCACCTCACGCACAAGCACCATGCGAGGCAGCACACTACCAGGCACTGACGAACAGATAGTAGTGGGGTCGCTGGGCGGCGCGCGGCGCCTGGTGACGCCGCTGCACATCGTGGGCAGAGACATCAAGCCCTCCATCGCGCACCTCACGCACAAGCACCATGCGAGGCAGCACACTACCAGGTACTGACGAACAGATAGTAGTGGGGTCGCTGGGCGGCGCGCGGCGCCTGGTGACGCCGCTGCACATCGTGGGCAGAGACATCAAGCCCTCCATCGCGCACCTCACGCACAAGCACCATGCGAGGCAGCACACTACCAGGTACTGACGAACAGATAGTAGTGGGGTCGCTGGGCGGCGCGCGGCGCCTGGTGACGCCGCTGCACATCGTGGGCAGAGACATCAAGCCCTCCATCGCGCACCTCACGCACAAGCACCATGCGAGGCAGCACACTACCAGGTACTGACGAACAGATAGTAGTGGGGTCGCTGGGCGGCGCGCGGCGCCTGGTGACGCCGCTGCACATCGTGGGCAGAGACATCAAGCCCTCCATCGCGCACCTCACGCACAAGCACCATGCGAGGCAGCACACTACCAGGTACTGACGAACAGATAGTAGTGGGGTCGCTGGGCGGCGCGCGGCGCCTGGTGACGCCGCTGCACATCGTGGGCAGAGACATCAAGCCCTCCATTGCGCACCTCACGCACAAGCACCATGCGAGGCAGCACACTACCAGGTACTGACGAACAGATAGTAGTGGGGTCGCTGGGCGGCGCGCGGCGCCTGGTGACGCCGCTGCACATCGTGGGCAGAGACATCAAGCCCTCCATCGCGCACCTCACGCACAAGAACCATGCGAGGCAGCACACTACCAGGTACTGACGAACAGATAGTAGTGGGGTCGCTGGGCGGCGCGCGGCGCCTGGTGACGCCGCTGCACATCGTGGGCAGAGACATCAAGCCCTCCATCGCGCACCTCACGCACAAGCACCATGCGAGGCAGCACACTACCAGGTACTGACGAACAGATAGTAGTGGGGTCGCTGGGCGGCGCGCGGCGCCTGGTGACGCCGCTGCACATCGTGGGCAGAGACATCAAGCCCTCCATCGCGCACCTCACGCACAAGCACCATGCGAGGCAGCACACTACCAGGTACTGACGAACAGATAGTAGTGGGGTCGCTG
The DNA here is from genome assembly GCA_950371165.1 of Lacanobia oleracea. Classification (NCBI taxonomy): domain Eukaryota; kingdom Metazoa; phylum Arthropoda; class Insecta; order Lepidoptera; family Noctuidae; genus Lacanobia; species Lacanobia oleracea. Next base: position 7,279,447 of record OX493398.1, read on the forward strand.
GGCGGCGCGCGGCGCCTGGTGACGCCGCTGCACATCGTGGGCAGAGACATCAAGCCCTCCATCGCGCACCTCACGCACAAGCACCATGCGAGGCAGCACACTACCAGGCACTGACGAACAGATAGTAGTGGGGTCGCTGGGCGGCGCGCGGCGCCTGGTGACGCCGCTGCACATCGTGGGCAGAGACATCAAGCCCTCCATCGCGCACCTCACGCACAAGCACCATGCGAGGCAGCACACTACCAGGTACTGACGAACAGATAGTAGTGGGGTCGCTGGGCGGCGCGCGGCGCCTGGTGACGCCGCTGCACATCGTGGGCAGAGACATCAAGCCCTCCATTGCGCACCTCACGCACAAGCACCATGCGAGGCAGCACACTACCAGGTACTGACGAACAGATAGTAGTGGGGTCGCTGGGCGGCGCGCGGCGCCTGGTGACGCCGCTGCACATCGTGGGCAGAGACATCAAGCCCTCCATCGCGCACCTCACGCACAAGAACCATGCGAGGCAGCACACTACCAGGTACTGACGAACAGATAGTAGTGGGGTCGCTGGGCGGCGCGCGGCGCCTGGTGACGCCGCTGCACATCGTGGGCAGAGACATCAAGCCCTCCATCGCGCACCTCACGCACAAGCACCATGCGAGGCAGCACACTACCAGGTACTGACGAACAGATAGTAGTGGGGTCGCTGGGCGGCGCGCGGCGCCTGGTGACGCCGCTGCACATCGTGGGCAGAGACATCAAGCCCTCCATCGCGCACCTCACGCACAAGCACCATGCGAGGCAGCACACTACCAGGTACTGACGAACAGATAGTAGTGGGGTCGCTGGGCGGCGCGCGGCGCCTGGTGACGCCGCTGCACATCGTGGGCAGAGACATCAAGCCCTCCATCGCGCACCTCACGCACAAGCACCATGCGAGGCAGCACACTACCAGGCACTGACGAACAGATAGTAGTGGGGTCGCTGGGCGGCGCGCGGCGCCTGGTGACGCCGCTGCACATCGTGGGCAGAGACATCAAGCCCTCCATCGCGCACCTCACGCACAAGCACCATGCGAGGCAGCACACTACCAGGTACTGACGAACAGATAGTAGTGGGGTCGCTGGGCGGCGCGCGGCGCCTGGTGACGCCGCTGCACATCGTGGGCAGAGACATCAAGCCCTCCATCGCGCACCTCACGCACAAGCACCATGCGAGGCAGCACACTACCAGGTACTGACGAACAGATAGTAGTGGGGTCGCTGGGCGGCGCGCGGCGCCTGGTGACGCCGCTGCACATCGTGGGCAGAGACATCAAGCCCTCCATCGCGCACCTCACGCACAAGCACCATGCGAGGCAGCACACTACCAGGTACTGACGAACAGATAGTAGTGGGGTCGCTGGGCGGCGCGCGGCGCCTGGTGACGCCGCTGCACATCGTGGGCAGAGACATCAAGCCCTCCATCGCGCACCTCACGCACAAGCACCATGCGAGGCAGCACACTACCAGGTACTGACGAACAGATAGTAGTGGGGTCGCTGGGCGGCGCGCGGCGCCTGGTGACGCCGCTGCACATCGTGGGCAGAGACATCAAGCCCTCCATCGCGCACCTCACGCACAAGCACCATGCGAGGCAGCACTCTACCAGGTACTGACAAGGAAACATGCATAAAATACACATGCCTCTAGAAGTTGGTTCAATGATCTCGTGAAGGCCGCGGGAATCTGCTGGACCGCGAGGTGCGGCAACTCGTGGAGAAACCCTATGTCCAGCAGTGGACGTTTTTTCTGCCGAATTTATGATGATGATGATCACACTATATGCGTTATTGCACACTTATGATGCTAGTAGCTTATTTACAAGACATATCTTTACGTGTCATGATTCCTCAGCAAAAGTATGATGCAATACAAAATGTGTTGAGATACCTTTCATCATTTGAGATAGCTTATTAAAAAGCTGCACTAACCTCATGTCATCCCACAAAATGCTACACTTGATCTAAACTAAACTAACTTAAAACTCCGATAATATTTTTTTCTGGTCGATCCTCGGTGACAAGTGATAACGCTTGCCAAAATGCTTGTACAAAATTGCCTTTAGTGCTACAAAATACTGTGATGGACCTACCATTTGCTAACAAAATTCTTTTCTCCCACAGCGGCGACGCAAAAGAAGTGGGCGGCCTGGTCCTATCAGCGGGCCGCACTGGCCTCATCAAGTACGAGATCTCCCTCCCCCCGCCCACGTCTGTGGTGCAGGTGCAGCAGCTGGACTGAGTGAAGCGCGAACCGGACGGCGCCCTCGGCCACACGTAGGGACTCCCCACGGTGCAAGTGTGCACCGGGTGCTTGTACGGGTAGGGCTAGTCAGTGGTGCTTAGGTCGCAGTTTCGTAGAGGTGGGTTGCTGGATGCATGTATAGGTAGGTGAATATTTCTGCTTATATATATGTCGTTGCCAAATCGTTAAATGAACCATTTCATGAAGTGGTTGATCATTTTACATATTCTTTTATTTAATAATAACGTTGCCCCACTCTAGAAATTTCTCCTGTATCGTGGGTACGTTTACAAACATAAACTCAAATACTCTAACTGCCACACCCGGTAGAACTTCTGTAGACCATAAAAATATTTTTCCGTACGGGAACCAAACCCGCGACATACAGCGTTGCAATCAATCGCTCTGACGCAGTGAATACTGCGACAACAGTCGTCAATAATGGCTGCCCACTTCATAAAATAGAAAGTTTTATGATATGGCTATGACATACTTATTTATACTTTATGTACAATAGTGGTACATGGGCGGACTTAATGCAACAAGGCACACTCTACCAGTCAACCTTTGGGTTAAAAAGACTACACAGTGGCAGGTGTACAACTAATAAAATAAAATATTGCACTTGAGTGTCATATTCATCTTTAAGAATCTTATCAAACATGTTAAGGCTCCTCTCCACTAGAATTTTTCAACGTTGCGTCTCCGCGACCTTTTTTCACAAAGTCAGATAATTGTGACTAACTTAGAAACTGGCGAATTCAAGACAACAATCGACTCCAGATTAATATTGAGCTGAATCCGGTTTGCCTCGAAGCCAACCCCAATATAGTTGGGAAAAGGCTAGGCAGATGGTGAATCAAAGCTAGATTGGAATACAGCCTAAAGCCCTTACCAAAACATGCATTCAATTTCACACAATAAATTGTCCAGAAGTTACATTTGTAAAATTACTATGATAGGAGAAAAATCAATCTTCCGCGGCATTTATCCGTAAACTGCCGTAAGTATAAAGCAATAAGGTTTAGGCCAGAATCTCTGTAGTCTTATCAATGTAACCTCAGTATAAAAATATAGGAAATATCACTGCCATGAAAACTTGATACAGGAATTGTAAAATAAATGTTGTAAATAGTTCATGTTGCCTTCATTAATCGAGGAACGCTGGTCTTTAACTGTTATTGAAGGCAAATAGTTGAATGACTAAATTAGAAGTACAATTTGGTAGTAAGAGTTTCATTCAACTAGCAAAAATATGGCTTCAATAAAACACTGGAAAATCGTTTTGCGCTTCTTGTATGTAGATAATATTGGATTGATTGAAATTGTGCGTTATTTTACTGGCAAAAATGGATATCTCAAGCGACTTCACACAGTTCTGTATTATTAACTGCATAAGATCAAAATTGGAGGTCTGTAAGAAGTCTTCGATATCAAGACTAGCAATGAATTTCGATCTTTATGATTCAGCAATAAGGTTCGCTTGGGAAATGGGTCTGTGTACTAGAACAAGCCATAAAATATGCACAATAGGTGTAAAACGTTTTGTACAGAGAAGCACGAAAGTTTACCCAACAAAGAATTCCGTACAAGCATACTGGACACACAAATAATAAATATTGGTACATTTTGTATAAAGTGAAGGACCATTAGTGCGAGTGATCGCGAGTGTAAATACAGTGTATGTGCAATGAACAGGAACAGTGTCGGATTGTTATTGGATCATTTTGGTTATGCATTATGCCTGCATTCCTAGATGCAGGACAAGGTCGGATATTCGCGGTTTTGATGTGTGTGAACATTAGGCTGATTTTTTTGAGAATTGTCTATCTGTAAATCGAAAATTCATTTGAAAATAGAATAAAAAAAAAAAAAATTGATGCCCACAAATAAGTACAAATTAATGCGATTTCTTAAAGCCCGATTAAAGACTTTTACAGAATACTGCGTCCTATGTGAAAGAGCCATTTTAGAGCATATTGTCTGAAAAAACGTCTACGCTTTGTCGTGCTTTAATCTGTAATTAATCTCTAACCAATATAGTATGTGAGCTGTAATGATTGGTTGACGAAGGTATACTCAACTAATCATGTTAGTTCATAAAACATTTGATGACAGATGTTTTTTGAAAATGTATGCCTATGCCTATGCCCTACATACTATTTTTAACGCACCGATTTGTTCGAATGAGTCACCGCGTCTCTTGAAAGCACCAGGAGGAACACGGATGGGTTTTAGTAAGAGTCTGACACTCCCTTCTGCTTCACCCAGAGCGGGAGGAGTTATTTGATGATTTCCCAGATGACCAAATACAGTACTGTCTGCGTCTGAAATTCGTTTAAAGCGCGTTAGCGCTCGTCATCTGCACGTCGTCGGCGCGTTAAGAAAAACACCGTGTGAAGGCCCTTAGTCTTCCTCTTAACTATCTAGATGTCTTGTCACAGAGTCGCTTAAACAATTTAAAAACTTCTAATATTCACACATACCAAACCAAAATATCCTTAACTACCTACCATATTGGATTAAAAAAGTAAGCCTAAACAAAAAAATATATAATGCCAATAGATTGGAAAGCTTTATTTAATGTTTAGACGTCTGCCTTACAATAGAGCCTTAATTTTATTGTTCTTTGTCATATAGATAATATAGAAGAAAAAAAAAAAACAAGGGGGTTCTACTTAATTTCGATGGCAATAAAGTTAACTGATTGATTCATTTGTATATAGTTATAGTGAATGTTCTAAAATTTAGGACATTGGTGGGTTAATGACAAGGTATAGAAACCATGTTTTTGTGTATAATAGTCTAGATTTAAGGGCTACTTACTAAAGTTAGTAATTCCTTGTACATATCAACGTTTTTACAACACTGAGCGACGGATTTTGTAATAAAATGTACAATCTCTATGTAGGTTCCAGCATTTAAGTTTTTGTTTAAAGTTTGCTTCATATTTATCAGTTATGTTACTGGTTATTCACCAAGGTTTAGTTGAGTATGTTTTTTTTATAAATCTAGTAGTTAATGCTAGTTTTCAGTATATTAAACTCCTATGTTGTATAGTTATATTTGTATCCTCGCACAAATCTTAGGCAATTAACTTAAATATTGTTAGTAAAAATAGCTAGTATTACAATTTACCATTATCCCACAAGATATTCACTGAACTCCAATGACCCATAACATTACTGATACATACGATTCAACCGTTTTTTTTTATATTTTAGTTGTCATGTCGAATAAGCTTTCTTTAAGTACATATAAATAATCAGTTTATTTCCTTTTTTTTGTGTAAAGTTATTGCAGTATGCGAGGCGTTTAATGTGCAATCAAAATTCAAGATTAGATGATATTATAGATCTGAGGTTTTATTTTAAAATATCATTGTATATTCTTGTGATGCAGCTTAGCTGAATGAACTTGTGACCTTTGCCTACCAAAGGCAAGTTTAGAAAAATATTTAGATTTTTAGTTCTGTCTTCATAGGTGTTATAGACAATTAGTATTTTTATTACTAATTTACTAAGGAACTGAGTCAGCTAAGTTGCATCATAAGTCTCCAAACGAAAATAGACTGTAAGCAGTGCTGTTTAAGGTTTCTATTGTATTTGATGTATCACCGAAATAAAGTAAACTCAAGTTTTATTGGAAAAAGTCTGTCAGAAGGGATGGAAACTTGAATTATATTTTTATATTTTTGTAACGAGGAAGTTGTTTCAACGAGTTTTGATTGTAAAATTAATTTAGTCAAGAGCTAGTTGCTGGAAACTGTACTTAATAGTTTTGAAAGCCTTAAAATACGGAGTTTTTCTGCGCTTTCCAATAAAAAATGGGCGCAAGTGGTGCAAAGTCTTCCATAACAGCGGGAACCGTAAACAACATTGCAATTCTTACCAGAAAACTAAAATAGAAATGTCTATTATTTTTGGTATCTAAATTGAGTATCTAGTCTGTGATACGGAATGTCTTTTTCTGTCCGTAAAATGTCTTACTCCGGAAATAGACCGGTTTATTAGATTATATCTGGCTGATAGCGCCTACACTGTGTAGGACAGACTTAAGATAACCGGCACGAGTCGTGAGCACACTCTCCATTGGTCGGTTTGACAACGACAGCTCTGACGCTTCACGTTATTGGTTCGTCAGTCAATGCTCATCGACTACTGCGCTTGCAAGTTTCGTTCGCCCACCGTACATTGGCGAGATCACCCTGCTGCATTCATCTGTGCTCGCGACTCGTGCCGGCTACTAAACTAACACTAAGCAACACCTATTTGAAAACCTGAGTGTTTTACTTTAAGTATTGGTTTTTCAACTCTCGGTACTAAATATGAAAGTCGAAAATCCAACAGCTTGTTTAGGAATCATTTGAGTGACGCTAAGTGCTAGCTTAAGGTGAATGCTCCAGGGTAGCCCGCGAAATTCAAATATTTTTATGTTTTTTGCAATTTGTCGGTCAGTGTGAAGCTGTATGTGGACCAAATGCGATCCGCGACCGTAACGCGTATTTATCTAAAGAATTATAACTATTTTAATCATCAATATAGCCCTCTAACTTCATGTAGTTCGAAAGAATTATTATTTCTGAAATATTCATTCTTTCGAACTACATGAACTTAGCGGAGCCGGATTTCGAGCCGGATTTACATTACGAAACAAGTGTCATGCATGATAAAACTAGTTTCGTGAAACTAATTTTAGTACATGTGAAACTTCTTTCTCGTTTAAATTATAGTGTCGTGAAATTATCAGTATCGCGGAGATAATGGCCCTGTCAAAATCAAAGCTGTATTTTATGATGCAAAACGTCGTAGAAATCATAAAATATAAAATAAAAAAAAGGTTATCTCGGAAGAAAAGACGTTGGTGGATTCGAGGATGGGTTGAAAAAAAGCATCTGGGTGCAACACAGTTAATCTCTGAATTGGCAGATGAAGATCCTGAAAGCTATGCAAACTACTTTCGAATTTGTTTTCTGCAATCCAACAAAAAACCACACGTCCACTCTGCGCAGGTGCTGTCGCGACACTAGTTTCGCGTCGCATTTACATGATGAAATTAGTTGCATGACATTAGTTTTACAAAAAATATGCGCATAGCACGAAACTACTCCAGTGTCGCAAAAGTAATGCATGCATCGTAAAACTGAACGTTTACACGTGAAATTAGTAGTCAAATTAGTGTTATAAAACTAATTTCAAGCCACTAATTTCGTAATGTAAATCCGGCTACACGTGAAATTAGTAGTCAAATTAGTGTTATAAAACTAATTTCAAGCCACTAATTTCGTAATGTAAATCCAGCTTAATGTAAATCCGGCTTAAATGTTTCTCAACAAAATGTCTAGTATAAACGTATGTTGAAATCAAAACGCGTGCTATGCGAGGAAATGACGGTTGAAAAATGAATCAAAGTTTATGAGAATTATTCATTGTAGTGAAATGTTAAGTTATATATTGCGGTTATTTAAATATTTTTACATACCATACATCACACCTAAGTGCCAATTCTACTAATTTTTAAATTTCGGTTGCATTCGCATGTCCTAGATAGAGCTCGTAGCTAGATAATAACAGCCGCATGGGTTAATCTTCAAGGTTAAGCAACGCTTGCCAAGGTTGGTCTGTGGATGGGTGACCATCTTAACATATCGAGTTTCCTCCGTGCCTCGGAAAGCACGTTAAGCCGTAGGTTCCGGCTGTCATTTGTAGATATTTGGCAGTCGTTACGGATAGTCGGAAGCCAGTTAATCTGACTCGAGTCTTGCCATGAAGTACCGTGTTACCCAGTTAATGGGTTGTGGAGATCTGGCAGGCAGCTGCTCCTCGTAAAATACTGGTATTCAGCTAAATCCGGCTTGATTGGAAGCCGACCCCAATATAGTTAGGAAAAGGCTAGGCAGATGATGATGGTCGCATTCGCATGTCCTTCGTAATCTGTCAGAAGTGTATGGAAACTAATGCTTTTTGACATATTGCGAATGAGATACAAATGCGAACTTGCTTAAAAGTTAGTAGAATTGGCCCTTTGTACTCCCAGAGGGATAGAAGTTATTTTTTATCTACGAAAATTGAAACTATCTCCCCGGCTTCCATTATAAAAAAAACTTCCATTTACATAATATACCTACCTATTTACTGTATTATACCTTTCAAAAATCATGTGTTTTAAAAATATTGGCGTATTACGGACAGAATACGATGAGAAGTTCAATGTTTGTATGTACACAGTATTATGTATAGAAAATGCATTAAAATCTAGAAAAAAATATATGTCTGGCAACCCAGAGTGAATACTTCCACATAATATTGTATGTTTCTTTTTATATTTTAAATCTTGACAAGTTGTTTGCCATTAACTTACATGTAAATATTATAGTGGATATCTATAATTTTTATATTAAATGAGAATATACATACCGTAATCATGTTTTTCTTGTTATTTTATCGAATCCATAGCGCTAATCGTCCTGTGTAGCGCCGTCTCTGTGACACACCTGAATCATGATGGTTTTAAGACATCATACCAGTTCGCCAACTCTCTTCAAAAGTTATGCAAGAATTGATGTTACACAATATGCTCAGCGGGCCCAGTTTTTGCATAGAAATAACGGTTAATGACGCTTTATGAAATAAAAATCAAACCAACTACCATCCTGAATCGACGTCGCTTGACCACAAGCATTTTGCACTTAAAAATTGTTTAGGTGATCCCAAACATGGTTTTGACAGTGCAAAATGTTGTCCTACTACTAATCCATACTTCAGTCGCGGGCTGATGTTAATTTTTTTGTCGTTTATTTCAGGCTACTTATATAATAAACATATTTTATATAATAAACTTAAAAACAGCGAGATGTCGCGTAGCCGGTCGCGGAAACGCCGATACAGCACACCTTTCGGCCCAAACTCTTCCTTGAAGAAAGTCACCAAATGGTGAGTCGGAACGCGCACCACGGACTACTTGAAATTGGTGTTATGGCGCGCCTCCAACTTATCCACCCTTAAGGCTGGTCTTCGCCCATTTGTATGCATAGTTGATTGTTAGTCTTTACGAGGAGTCAGACAAAGGGCAATGACCGCTCTTGCTAAAACTTCACGTAGGTATATTTTTCTGACCCCTAATGAATTTTCAAATTAGATTGCATTTCTCTCTTCATACTAAATCCTAGTAGTGAAGCAATGTTAGACTCCCAATTTCACAACGGTCTTGTCTTGACCAATATCGATGATAGAACAAATTGCTGAGCCAATTTTCGTCACGTGACACATATTGTTAAAATAATTTGTTTTCTTTTATGACCTTTGTCGTACTGGAAAATGTTCCCGAGTCAAAAGCTAAAAATATAAAGCCTACCTCTCACGTAGTAAACGGAACGACTTGGTCTTGACCTTTACGCCATTAGGCTGAGGGTTGAACACTTTCAAATATCCCTCGAGGTCCCAGGGGCTCTAAAGAGACCTTTTTTACCGACGTAATAAGTTTCCGAAGTATCCCACATTCTAGGGACGCTTGTGAAACATACATTTTTCAAAAACTTCTAGTCGTCCCGTCCACGTTCAAGCCACCAGGGTCCTATAAAGTTGGAGTATATTCAGTTGTCCAAATTGTTTCGTCCCTTTGGTACGTTTCGCGAGATTGCCCGCGTTTTATGAACGATGTTATATTGGCGCGCTGTGGGTGTCTGCGGAGAATTGTACCTTGTTCGACGACGGTGAGTAGATCGTATGGATGCAATTGATTTTTGTGTGTAGCTGGTTCAATATTGGGATTTGTGGAATGGGTGTTGAAGATTGGTCTACTAGAACCATCTTTCAGGTAGGTATGAAAAATGTTAGGGTTTTTATAAAAGATTGCTTAAACAAGCTTCTTCTAACTTCAGGAATGCGATGGAAGATGACTAGAATATAAGTAAATTATAAAATTACTCTCACTATAAATAATACCAAATCATACATAATTATGAATCTAACTAGTTAGATACTAGGCTGCTAAAAACCCAATGTATGGATTTACATGAAAATTAACTTAAGTACCTTGGTCCCTGTCGTGAATATGGCCGGCGGCGGCTGAGTCTGTCCGGATTCGATACCCAGGTGAAGTGTTTTATTTATTAGCATGAGTCTGAATTTGCGCCCGGAAAATAACGAATGAGCAATGACATGCGCTGTTTTAGCTGTGGTTATATGGTTGGCCGTTGTACGAGTACTTAAATTTCACAAAACTGCGCACCGGACTATATTCGACGATAAGCGTTCACAAAGAAGATGCAAATGGAAAAGATCAACCAGCAAGCTGAGTTTTGGCAAAAAAAAGCTTGCTTTTATGGGCCCTCACCTTTATCCAAAAATTAATAAAGAAGTGAATATCTTAAACTCGTCTAGACATGTTTGTAAGAAAGTTGTTAGGTACTAATTGGCTGCTAGATTTGAATTACTTTAACACTGAAAGTACGAGTATAATCACTATTGGCTGAATCAAAACACACTCAAAGACACCATAACACTCACTCTCTCACAACACACTCATTAAACTTTCACAGTACACTCATACACTACACACACTATACATAACATTAGCACCCTTTATTTTATTTTTTTCTGTAGCACGCACTCAACTTTTAACATAAGTTTAACTTACATAAATGTACCAATCTGTTTATATATTTAATACAAACCTTGTGATGAAAGAGGCTGGACCTCACGACACAGGGTATCCTAGTGTGGGGTCCAGTGTCATTTGTAACCAGAATGATTGTAAAGTCTTTGAGATTAAATAAATTATTAATTATGAAGGTACATCTGAATTGTGGCTTTAGAAACCTACTACACCTCTGGTCCGTCCAATATTTTATATTTTAAATCTAACGAAAGGAACAAGTCATGCGTTATAAAAAGACCTACAGTCCGGTCAGGCACAGCGCATCAAACAAACCCGAACACATTTGATCGACCCCAATAAAAGATGGATACCTATAGGTATCTATCCGATGTCACGCGTCAAAGGAATCGTTCGGAAATAAAGTGATCCGTCGTCCGTTCGTCCTATACAAGACGATTCACAAGCAGGAGACATCGTAAGGGGTCAAAAAGAGTCGCTGTTTATAGGCATGGTAGTTTTATGTATGCACATTGATGAGACGGATTTTAGAAAGGATCTCAATCGTGATCGAAGTATTTTGGTTCCAGGAAGCGCCATTTTACACGCCTTGTGTAGCTATATGGATGGAACTTGGAGAAACCAAACCGCGCGGATAAGAGATGAGCTTTACACAAGTGCTACCAAAACAGTGGTGTGAAAGCTTCCCATATAGGGTTGCCCGGTCTTCAAACCGAAAAGCCAGACAGACCAGCCAGTTTAGCCGGACATTTGGGTAAAAAGGTCGGACACCTTGAATTTTAGTTTTTCTATCCATAACACGTAGGCTTTATTCATCATTTACCATAAAGTTTACATAAAATTCAAATGGAACAACAATAAAATTGAATGAATCAGTTTTCTTATTATTAATCATTCAAAAATCATTACCGTATTTATTTCTGTAAAGCAAAGCGATACAAGGCGAGTTAGGCGGAGAGGAAATCAACACATGACAAAATGTAAAAAATGACACCATCTAATTTGGCCGGATACAACCAAAAAGCCTGACTGTGTCCGGCTTTATCCGGACGCCTGGCAACGCTATTCCCATACAGTTGATATAGTAAAACATGCCGACCATGTTGGGACAACTCGGCCACATTATTCCCAACCACTGCAATTCCTACCGTCAAGTCGACGAAGCTCGATGAGTCCCGGAGAAACGATTCAACTGCCACAGCACAGCAAGGCTTCTTTTAACCGACTTCTTCAAAAAGGCGGAGGTTCTATGTTCGGCTGTATGTATCTTTTTTTTTATGTATGTTCACCGATTTCTCCGCCAATTCTGGACCGATTTTAAAAATTCTTTTTTTATTCGAAAGCATATACTCCTGAGGTGGTCCCATTGTCACCAAGTCAGAATCTGATGATGGGATCCCATGAAAATCGAGGAAAACCCTCAAATTTTATAAGCACACACAATGTTTTTCATGAAATTTCTAACGCAATTCAGATATTTGTGCCTGGTAATCATCATCTCATGTTGCTGAGCTGATGATGGAAGGTATAAGTCAGGATCTGATGATGGAATCCTATGAAAAATGTTTGTTCAGCGATATTTTCGCCAAGTTTTAACCGATTTGTAAGATTATTTATTTGTTCGGAAGAGTATTTTCTCGGACTGGTCCCATTTTAATTTGGTGAAGATCTGATGAAGAACTTCGGTAACGGGACTCTTCAATCAGTGATAGCAAATGGATCGGGATTTCTGAAATCGCATGTCTTTTGATTGTTTACACCAGTTCGTAACATAACATCACGCCGGTACGCTGTGTTTGTGGTTTCACTTTTTAGTGGTAAGCAGGTACCACTAAAAAATAACTTTAATTTCGGAAGTCGGTGTCAAAAACCAAAAAATCCAAGAACACCGACTTCCGAAATGAAAGTTATTTTTTACTTTGTAGTGTTTTGTTTTTGGAAGTCGGTTTTATTTTTTTGTAAAAAAGTTTTTTTGGCTTGTCGCTTTGGCTGCGACGTATCTGATTTGCCATTGGTGACAATATCAGCGTAACGTAAGCGTAACGCATATATATTTTGATTCCCTTGCGAGTGTCGAAATAAGTTTTATGCGGCATAAACGGCCGCATCTTTTTTACGTTAACTTAGAACTTGGATTTTTTCACAGCTTCCCGAGATAAAGGGTCTTGACAGACATAGATGGCCGGACAACAAAGTGATCTTATAAGGGTTCCGTTTTTTCCTTTTGAGGTACGGAACCCTGAAAAGGTACCTTGGTACAAGTCTTACCTACGTAACTGCTTTATAAATCCCAACATTTGGGCTTAAACCTAATTTAATTACTCCTTAAGATTAAAAGCTGCTCCAGGCAGTTCTTTGTAGAACAATTAGGAACCTACCTACCCTTTTAAATCCAATCCTAAAATCAGATTTATCTTCCCGACATTATCAGTCCAATGTCCTCAAAACATTAAGCGAGTTGCTTAAAATATCTCGGTGTAATTGAGTTAGAACAAAGGATCATCAAGAACAAAAAGTTTTGCTGTAGAATGCTCAAGAAATAAAGACAAAGGTTATGTCCTAATGAGTTTTTGACGGGTTCGCAAGCGATAGCGAAACCCAAAGGACGGCTGATGTGGTAAATCAAGACGTAGATACGTAGGTATGTGTTTTATTACCTATAGAGTTTTCTAAAAATGAAAATTAGATCGATTTATCGCTCCCGAAACCATTCTAAATTTCATGAAAATCGTTGGAGCCGTTTCCGAGATTCAGATTAGACATTCGTAACTGTGTACCTATAAGTTTTTTGATTCTCTACTACTGGAATGTTTCCTACATAAAAATATGAAGAAAGTAGATGAGAACAAAAAAAAAAATGCTTGCTCCGCTAAACGTAAGAAATAAATTCCACGAACACACGCACATTGGGTGGGCCGCACCGCATAGCGAAAATTCTTATACCTTATTTTCTAAGTGAGTATCCACTCAACCTCGATTCAGCGTCTTCCGTTCAAATTGGTAGTTACCTGTGTTTGCAGAGACCGGCGATCCAGACGCCTACTGCAGGGCATAGTTCCAGATGACAAAGGAAAAGAATAAGCACCTTTTTAAGGATGGGGAATCATCTAATGACTCCTTCTACTCTTCGTATTTGTGTTGCTCTTAGTGCCCTTTATACTCCAGGGCCACGGTGGCTCTTTCGAGCAAATTCCGCAACCTTGGAAAGGATAAGTAGGCACCTGGAAAAAATTGGGGGATGCCTTTGTCTAAACGTGAGTCAGTGCAAAAAATAGTTTGTAAACACGCTAACTCCCAAGACAGCATTCCAGCGCCTTTGGAACCTGCTCGCTCGTGCGGTTGCACAACTTACACTCCTTTTCGGTCAGTAGTGATTAAGGAATATAATATAATACTTTGCGAATGAAAGAGATATTTACGTTAACGACCAGGTGCTAGGTGGTGTGAAAATAAAAATTTCAAAATTTAACATTTATTTTGGAGAAGTTAAATCAAGACAACGTAACTGTTCCTATATTGAAATTAAGTGTCTGGTACTTCGATACAGTGTTCATTTAATCCATCCACAGTAGCATTATTGTTGTTGATAATTGTTTCTTTATGTTCATCCACAACTAGGATAGCTCGGAGGATACTATCACTGGGCAAATCTTCGAACATTTTTGCAACTGACTTCATCAAGTGTTTGAATTTCGTCGCGTATTCATGTGTAATCCGTTCTCCTTTATTAACACTGAGATGGAATGGTGCTTGAATGCATAAATCTGTGCACTTCAAATCGTTTCTTATCTTAAGCTGTATTGTACGATTGATATAATTATTTAGAAAATTTTCTTGAGGGAGATTTTCGATATCTGTAAAAGCAGTCTTTGGAATAGCTCGTCCTGTAAAAGCTGACACGATATTTTCTTCAAACTTAAATTCGTTGTAGTACTTGAAGAATCCACCCAGCAGTTGATATAGACTCTCTGTGTTCGTCGTATTGTATGGCAGCTCGTTGAAACTTACGTCCCAGTTTCTGAAAAAGACGCTTTCCGTATCTTTCTGTAACTGATAAATGGGTGGTGCCATGTTCTTTTGTTGCAAATAAAATATTAGCAACAAGTAAATTGTATAGCTCATTAGTGTCTCAGTCTCCTGACCTGTCAGCCCGTGGATTTTAAACATATATTTCAGAAATCGAGCCAAATTCAGGTTTCTTTCATCTAATCTGAAGTAGTATCCCAAAAGCTTGCTAGTTGCAACCGCTCCCTCACCATTCGAGAATAAATGAAATATCAGGTCAACTTTCTGCTGCGTGGGAATATGGATGAACGAATAACGTGTAAATTTTGGCATATGTACGCCATTCAAATCTATATAAAGTGCAGGTTGTTTTTGGAACAACTGCCTGGTTTCTTCTATGTAGTATAATGCTGATGAATAATTAAAGTTTGGTATGAGAAGGGCGACGTCGAGGTCGCTTGATGTTGTGCCTACACCCGCGGTTAGCGATCCGAAGGGGATCAATTTGAAACCTGCAAACAACAACAATAGGATGATGTTATAACTTGGCAGTAAAAACCTCTGCCCAGGAGTTCGATAATTCGGGCAAGTATGAAAATGTCTGTCTGCAGAATCTTTTTGATTAGGTTACTAAACAAGGTATAGAAATTGCGGGTACCTTGCCATCGTTGGCAGAGCGTGGGGCGAACGTCGTCCAGTACGCGAGCTATGAGGCCCGCGGGGTCTTGCGCGGACACCACCTGTGTGAGCAGAATGTGCTGCAGCTGCGCCTCGAAGTCTCCCGCCAGACACAGCGGCGCGCTCAGCACCCCGCCCCCACAACACACCAAGATTCCTAAAAGATAAGAAGAAAATCATTTATGTATATGAGACAAAATATGATACAACACACACAAAACAATAGTTCATAATAATAATAACGTCTGTAGATAGGTAACCTTCTAAAACACTCCAAACAAAGACAAAACAAACAAGACAAAGACTCCTTCGTAGTTCGGAAAGCACGTTAAGCTTATGGTCCCGAATGTCATTTGAACATGTCTATAGCGAGAAACATCACTGGTCCTACGTACGCAACGTATGCAACGCTTTTGTATCGTATCCTATGTTGCGTTGCATACGGTGTGTTTCTATTGCATAGTTTTTTATATAAAATCAAGAGTCCAGACCATAATGCACCAAGAGAGGGTTTCCCGAAATTCCTACGCTAACGGGGAAAAAACAGGATAGGTATGGGCGTACGAAGTCGGACAAAATAATCGTCGGGTAATGTAATAGAAGTGTTAAACTCTCACCTATTAAAGAAGACACGTTCAATCCACCCATATTTTAGTGAACTACTGCCGAATAAATAGGAGACGTAAAAATAAAATGCTAATGTAGCTAAACGCTGACCCGTTTTGGTAATCAAAACATTGACCTTCATAATGATATCTAGAATTACAAAGGTCAGTTATCGATAGTAAATAAATACTTAATAACTAGGCTTTTTAGTTTGTGGTCGGCGCAACATGACTCCCTCGTCGGTAACGGAGGAGTCTTTGTATTGTTAATAATAATAATAATGGACCTAGGGGCCAACCGGCCCCGAGCCGGGTCCCCGCTGCCGGTGGTTGTGTGCAGCGTATGAAATGGACTCAGTCTATAAACGAGAACGTCATACGCGCATATTACGGAGCTACAGAGGGGGGGAACTAACCTCACTGCGTACCGTGTTAGGATGTCTTTGTTCCAGGACCTTGAACCATCCGTGAATGTCTCGGCCCAACGATTGTCGGATCAGGTGCGGGTTATCCAACGTAATCACAGTTGGACGATGCTGCACTTGATAGGCTGCGCTCAGAGGTACAGAGCAACTTTATTATCTCAACTCCGACACAGGCCGCGGTTCAGGCGCCAGCTAGTGGCGCGATCATACCGCGGCCCAACAACGTCGGTGATGAGGTAGATGATAGGGTTGTCACGGTAAGTAGCCAGTGCAACGATAGACTGAGGAGCGCACTGGAGGATGCGCTTCGCGAGTGTAGATCAATTCCGACCGAACTTAGGCCCCATTTACCACGGTTACCCATGCACAAAAAAAATAGGGCGCTGGTGTGTGCCTTGGACTCGCTGCTGCAGAGCATCTTTGAAAGCAGCGAGAGCCTCGTTGATGCGCACTCAATCCTTTATTGCGGGGCTGTTGCGGCATGTCGTATGGCAAATGTCAAGTTTAATAGTTGTGATGAAGCTATTCGACCAAAACCTGCTGCACCAGCCTGGCAGTGCAGGATCGAGTGGCGGATCGATGAGGCTAGGGCACTCATCGGCAAACTATACTGCTTCAGGGAGGCAACACACGGCCACGCGTGATGCGCTTTGTGAGACAGGCGTTTTCAGGGACTGATATCAGCCCTCGAGATTACACGTCCCGTGTCACGGAGCGCACTTCCTGAAGCAGAAAGTTTGTGCATGGGCAAACCGTATTCGGCGGTATAAGCGGTGGGTTGACCGATACTCGCAGAATAGCATGTTCTAGAGCGATGAGAGGTGGGTATATAGAGCTTGGGAGCGACCTGAAAAGAGTGTGACGGGCGTATGCCGCCCGGATGATTTCGCCACGAGTACATTCTGGCGAAGCATCTGGTCGGTGCCTGTCTGTCATACCGAGGATTGCTGGATGCGCGATGTCGAGCGCGTGTGTGAAGCTAAACCAGAAATGGAAAAAAATAATATCACCCCATTAGATGTAGCTAAAGCAGTCTGTCTGTTAATGAACTCGAAATCTCCGGGACCGGACGGACTGCATAACTTCTGGCTCAAATGATATAGCAGCCCACACGCGCTCCTGGCATCTCAATTCCAGTCATCCTTAGAGTCTGGGTCGCTACCACAGTTTCTAACAACTGGCGTTACCCACCTGCTCCATAAGACCGGTAATCCCGCGGTACCCAAGAACTATATACCAATTACTTGTTTGTCGATGGCCTATAAACTTCTTACATCCATACTGAGAGTGAAGATTAATGAACACATTGAAACTAACTCCATTATGAATCTCAGAATTCAATTCAATTCTCTCTCAGAATGGATGTAGGAAGGGGTCCCGCGGTACTAAAGAGCTTCTCCTCATAGACATGGCCATAAGCCAACAGGTCCGTCGATCTCGCAAGGATTTGTCGACATGTTGGATAGATTACAAGAAGGCCTATGATTCTGTGCCACATACTTGGCTCATGAAGGTGCTAGAGTTGTACAAAATAGATACAACTCTACGCACCTTCCTTGAGTCATTTATGAGGCAATGGAAAACAGTCCTTCGCTATCCAGGATGTCGACCGATTCAGGGGGATGATGAACCTGTATGGATAAAACGGGGAATATTTCAGGGCGACAGTTTGAGTCCGCTTTGGTTTTGCTTAGCTCTTAATGCTCTGAGCACATTGCTGGAGGATTCAAGTCTAGGCTATCGGTTGAGAAGAGGTGGTCAGGCCATATCTCACCTTCTTTACATGGATGATCTAAAACTCTTTGCCTCCAACAATTCGCAACTGATGGAGCTACTGAAGGTATCTGAAACCTTCAGTAGTGCCATCAGGATGGAATTTGGTGTGGACAAATGTGTAGTCATGCATGTAAAGAAAGGGGAGATTATGGGATCTGAGGGAATACAAATCTCGGATTCCATACAGGTTAAATCCCTCAGCTCAACCGAAACTTACAAGTATTTGGCTATATCGGAAGCGTTGGGCATTAATGTTACTGACATGAAGCATTCGTTGAAGGAGCGCTTCTTTGGCCGCCTGAAAAAGGTTTTGAATAGCCTTTTGTCGGGCGGAAATAAGGTGCGCGCCTTCAACGGTTGGGTCATGCCGGTATTAATGTACTCTACCTGGGACTGGTGCTCGACAGCCGGTGGGATTTCGGCCCCCACTTCCGGCGGCTGGCGCCCAAGTTGTTGGGCGCGGCTGGGGCGCTGTCAACGCTGCTTCTCAATCTGGGGGACCCGAGCACCGCCTGCAGGCGGTTGTACGTGGGGATCGTGCGATCGATGGCCCTGTATGGGGCCCCGATCTGGGCGGCTGACCTGACGGCCAGCACCATCACTGTTCTGCGGAAGCCGCAGAGGGTGATGGCCGTCAGAGTCATCAGGGGTTATCGCACGATCTCTTACGAGGCGGCTTGCGTACTGGCTGGATGTCCGCCCTGGGACCTGGAGACAAAAGCCCTCGCGTCACTGCACTGGTGGCGTGAGGACGCGCGGGCGCGCGGTTAGCGACTGATGCAGCGGCACATTGAGCTGCGTCAGTCGCAGCTGTGCGAGGTCCTGGTGGCGGAATGGCGGGACAGGTTCTCACGCCCTTCCGCCGGCCTCGGCACTATTTAGACCATCCGGCCAGTGCTCGACCTGTGGCTCGGGAGAAGGCACGGCTCCTTGTCGTTTCGGGTGACGCAGGTGCTCTCGGGGCATGGCTGCTTCGGGAAGTTCCTGTGTCGCATAGGCAGGGAGCCGGACGCTCGGTGTCACCACTGCGTCGACTGTCAGGAGGATACGGCGTGGCATACGCTGGCAGAGTGTGCCGCTTGGGAGGAGCCGCGCCGTGCCCTCATATCTGTGGTAGGCAGTGATCTCTCGCTGCCGACCATAGTACGTGCTATGGTCGACGGCGAGGAGTCCTGGGACGCGGTGGTTTCCTTCTGCGAAATAGTCATCGCGCAGAAGGAGGCTGCGGAAAGGGAGAGGGAGATTTCGACCTCTCTCGGCATACGCTGCCCTCTTCCGGCCCCCCTAACTGGGTCCAGGGGCGGCGGTCCTGGGGATGACCGTCGCCCCCCATTCATACGGACCCGAGGTGGCGGCGCGTGGTGTTCCCGTGCGCACCTCTTTGACGTCGTAGGGGGAGTCAAACACCTCACTCCCCCCGCTGACCCGAGGTGGCCCGCAGAGGCGGGCCGGCACCAGTCGGGGATCGTGGAAAGCCAATTAAGTTCTCGCGATCCCCGGCGTTGGTGAGAGATGGAACACCGGGGTGATTTTAGTCAGTAAGAGTCTGACAGACCCCTCCGCCCGCCCCAGGGTGGAGGACATCCATGAGGATTTCCCCCCGTTAAAAAAAGAAATGCCGGTATTAATGTACTCTGTCGGCATACTCAAATGGACTCAAACTAATCTCTGCGCCCTGGATAGGAGAGTCCGTACACTGCTGACCGCTAACCGGATGCATCATCCGCGACCGTCGGTGATGAGACTGTACATCCCGCGAAAGTGTGTAGGTCTAGGCTTTTTAAACGCCAAGACTCTCCACAACCGCGAGATGTGCAGTCTTAGAGAATACTTTCTCAAAGCTGATGTGGGTATGCACCGAGATGTGGTCGCAGTGGACAAGGGTCTCACCCCGTTGTCCATGGCTAAAGAGAACTGGCGCAAACCTGTGATACTTACCACAGATGACCGCAAGGAGGTATGGAAAAGCAAGGAGCTTCACGGGCGCTTCTATCATCGGGCTCTGCATGGATCCAATGTAGATTTTTCAGCGTCCATGGCCTGGCTACGCTTCAGTGATCTCTTCGGGGAAACTGAAGGTTTTGACTGTGCGATTATGGAAGAAGTTATCTTGACGAATAACTACCGGAGGCATATTATGAAGGACGGGACGGTGGACGTGTGTCGGGCATGCCACCGTCCGGGTGAGTCCATTAGACATGTTATCTCTGGTTGTTCTCGTCTGGCTAACGGCGAGTACTTGCACAGGCACAATCAAGTGGACAGGATTATTCATCAGCAACTTGCTTTGAAATACAAACTATCTAAGCGTGAATTCTGAGGTACCGTATTACAAGTATGTGCCCGACCCAGTTCTCGAAAATGACCATGTCACGTTGTACTGGGATCGGTCTATCATCACTGATAGGACTATTGTTGCCAATAAGCCTGATATAGTAGTGATAGACCGATTAGCGCGCCGCACAATGATAATTGATGTTACCATCCCGCGCGTCCGCGTCTCATGAAGGCTGAGAAAGAGAAACAAATCAAGTATCTCGACTTAGCACACGAGGTTGTCGACATGTGAAATGAGGACTCAGCTGTCATTGTGCCGATAGTCGTTACGGCCAATGGCCTGATGGCCAAAAGCTTCGACGACCATCTGTCGAAGCTGGCGTTATGCGGTTGGGTAAAGAGCCTGATACAGAAGGCAGTACTTCTCGATACGGCTCGTATCGTGAGGAGGTTCCTTTCTCTCGTATCGTGAGGAGGTTCCTTTCTCTGGAGCCCTAACCACGGAAAAATCGTCATCTTTTTAGTAAAATTAGTGATAGACATAATATTAATACTAGAAATAAAGATAAATTAGATCAAC
Source organism: Lacanobia oleracea (assembly GCA_950371165.1). Lineage (NCBI taxonomy): Eukaryota > Metazoa > Arthropoda > Insecta > Lepidoptera > Noctuidae > Lacanobia > Lacanobia oleracea. Next base: position 7,300,680 of record OX493398.1, read on the forward strand.
CATTTTATAGATTAGCTAAAGTACACACATTTTTCATGGGGTACTGTGTTAAATCTTCTATCTATACATATAATAAAATCGTAGACCAACCGTGTCTGACTCTGTACATTGAATATTTTTGCACAAAAATTACATAGAAAAGTTAGGAAAAAGATACAAAACACAAATATGCTATTTTTGAAATTTTTGTCTGTTTGTCTGTTTGTCTGTTTATCTGTTTGTCTGTTTGTCTGTGCGTTTGAGGGAGCATCACGCATAAACTACAGATTGAGTTACAAATCTAGGTACTTAAAAATATTAAGTGATAACCCGAGTAACATTTAGCGTTTATTTCATCAAAATCGACCCACAAAATAAAAAGATATTGAATTTTTAAGTTTAGGAAGAAAATTCATCGAGCGCTAAAATAGGCAGTTTTCATTGAGACTCCAGAGACTTGCAATGCCATATATTGACAATAATAGTAGTATCAAATGTGTGAAACGAACTTCAAAACATATTGTTGAGTTATTTGATAAACTCTTAATATTATGTAGCAAGCAAAAGAAAAGTGAACATGTTATTATCTTATTATTATTATTTATCGTAACACATGTGGGCTCCTAAGTTCAAGCCCATTTTTGACAGTTTAACTACATTGTCGATAGATGGCGACGTACTGATGACGCGTTTTTCTGAATCGCGGTGTTAAGATTCTCCTCAGGAATATGACTTCAGCCCATGGGCATTAGCTTTTCTTTCGAATTTGACTGAATTTGTTATCCCACGGGTCGATCAAGGTTAAGCTACGCTTGCCGAGGTTGGTCTGATTCTGATGGATGGGTGACCATTTAAATTTAAACATTCTGTTTCTGAGACTCCGAGATTTTAGGCGTGCCTTGAATATAACAGTGAATGAACCGGTCACACGGGTCGATCTTCAAGGTTAAGCAACACTTGCCGAGGTCGGTCTTAGGATGGGTGACCATTTTAACATACACACAGGTCGATTGACACTCGAATATAATTATGTGGATGGATGGAGAAGGAGAGGAAGGCCGAAGAAAAGATGGATGGATTGTGTGAGGAGCGATATGAAAGAGAATATGGGAGTGAGTGATAGCGTGATAGCTAATAGGACAGAATGGAAGAAAAACATGGGATAAGTGCAGGAAGATGATGATGACGGGTCCATCAACCCGTGTGACTGTTATAACTTAGCTACGAGCTCCTCATTCAATCAGTCTCCTCATTCAGTACCTACTAAATATCTTTAAAAAAATCGATTATACCTACACAATAAATAGATTCTATGAAACCGGTTAAACTGTAATTGTAATACATAAAATACGCCTCTACTGAGTGATTGCCAGAAATGCCTTGCCAGACAACGCACCGCCGAAACTACTGGTCGTAGAACGCTGATATTTGGCATGTAGGTTCCTTAGGGAGTGAAGGCGAGAACTAAGAGAGAATTTCCCGATATTCCTACAGGAATGGGAAAAAACGGTATATGCGCGTACGAAGTCGCGGGTAAAAGCTAGTGTTACAATAAAATACCTTGTGACATATTAGAACTAAGTAAAAGAAAATTTAAAACCTACATTAAAAGCATACTTTGTAAACAAGCATATTACAAATTAGAAGATTACATTCAGGATAAGAATGCTTGGAAACATGCTGGTCCTGCTCCATAGGACAATCAATGGTGGAGACCAGATCAAACTGGTTGGTTTATGTATTTACTTTATAGTCGTACCTACTGTTTCATTTTTGGGTTTTTATTTTTCTGTTCACTCACAGTCTGCTAATTAATGGTTCCAATATTTGTAAATATGTAAGTACCATGTACTTATTTAGAAAATTAATAAGTCTACCTCTTCATATTCTGGGTTCACGGTCCTCACATAATATATTAACAAAAGTTTTGTATACCACAGCACATGTAAAACATTCATTTAAAAAGAGTAACTATGGAGTTTCTTGTCCGTTCTTCTCCATAAGAATCTACTCTTCCGAATGGACAGTAGAGTCACTATATTATTTTAAATGTAATGATGACGTTCGAAAGTGCCGTTTAATGGCCTAATTGAAATAATCGTTTTTTTGTCTTTCTTTGGTACTTACCGGACACGGTTGTTTCGGGAGGTACCTGTTTCGAATTCGGCGGGAGGATACGCCCGGGTGTCAACACTGCGAGAATCGCCCGGAGGACACGGTGGAGCATACGGTGGAGGTCTGCCCTGCTTGGGTGGAGCACCGCCGTGTCCTCGTCGAGGCGATCGGCGGCGGCGATCTTTTGCGTCCGGCCCTGGTTCAAGCCATAGTCCGGAGCGAGGAGTCATGGGAAGCGGTCACCTTCTTCTGCGAAGCAGTAATGCTAGCAAAGGAGGAAGCCGAACGCGTGAGAGAGAGGGAAACCTCACGCCCCAACCGCCGCATCAGAAGAAGACGCCCCGAGCGTCGGGGGGAGTCGCAGGGCGATTCTCGGCCACCGTAGGCGCGGGCCTGCGGACGGCGAGCCACCCAATGCTCACCGTCGCCTCGATCAGAACCAGGCCCGGGTCGACGGTGCGCTGTGTTCCACGCGCGCCTCAAAGAGTTGTCAGCATAGAAGACGGGGTCCGCTAGGGCTAGTGGGGCTGCGGACTTCGTTCGAAAGAGGCATCGTACCCTGGCACGCAAAGGGCACTAGGAGGAACTCGAATGGGTTTTAGTTAGTAAGAGTCTAACACTCCCACACACTTAAGCTTCACCCAAAGCGGGAGGAGTCATTTGATGATTTCCCATCATTTAAAAAAAAAGTTAGTCGCTCTACGTTAAATACGTATTCAGCTGAATCCAGTTTGACTGGACGTCGACCTTAATATAGTTGGGATACGACTAGGCCGATGACGATATAACACGAATAATTTTATAATTTGTCTACTTTGAATATTTATTTTATTATTTAAAAGGTTGTTTAAAAGAGTATCGATACATATTAATTCAATTTGCGTGCGAGCAACACTGAACCATTTGGCGGTTTGAATTAGTTGACGGGGTGTCGCTATTTAGATTTTTCGAACTTTCGGTGTGGAAGTACGTGGATAGTTTGCGATGCGCTCGAGGAGAGGGGTGCTAAATCACGCCTTTCGACTTGTCAGAAATTATTCCCCTACGCTATTAAATACAATCTTGTGGAATCGGAAGTACCGTACTATAAGTATGTGCCCAATCCAGTTCTCGAAAGTGGCTATTGCACATTGTATTGGGATCGGTCTGTCATCACTGACAGGACTATTGTTGCCAATAAGCCTGATGTAGTGGTGATAGACCGACTAGAGCGTCGCGCAATGATTGTTGATATAGGAGTACCTCATGACGAGAACCTCGTGAAGTTAGAGAAAGATAAACAAACGAAGTATCTTGACTTGGCTCGCGAGGTTGTCGACATGTGGGATGTAAACACAGCAGTTATTGTGCCGATAATCGTGACGGCCAATGGCATTACCGCCAAGAGCCTCGACCAACATCTCAAGAGGCTCTCGTTGGGCAGCTGGATCAAGGGCTTGATCCAGAAAGCAGTACTCCTGGACACGGCGCGCATCGTTAGGAGGTTCCTCTCTCAGAAGCCCTGACCACCGGTAGCTTGGACCCTGTTCCAGATACCGGTGGGTTACTATTTTTTATATTTTTAAATGTTTTTTTTTTTTATAGAAATATTTAAATATGTAAATTATATGTAAATATGAGAATAAATGGAATAATACTTCTTTATTTTCGGACAACAATGATCTAGCGTGTTAGTAAACAATATTATAACTTACTAGTTGACCCACGTAACTTCGTCTGCGTCACAATTTTCATTACTGCTCCGCTCCTATTGGTTTTAGCGTGATGATATATAACCTATAGCCTTCCTCGATAAATGGGCTATCTAACACTGAAAAAGTTTTTCAAAATGGACCAGTGGTTCCTGAGATTAGCGCGTTCAAGTAAACAAACAAACAAACTCTTCAGCATTAGTATAGATTAGGTACTAGTGTTAGTAGCTAAAATAAAACAGACATGAAGAAAGAATAAAAGTACCTATTGCGAAAAGGACGTCCCTAAACTAAGGTTCAGTGATTGTCCTTCTCACAAAACTTTTAATAATCGGAGAGTCGATACTCTCCGCCCCACAGTTTTTAGTATGCTGTTGCCACGCGCCCACAACCTTGACAACAGCGACGCGGTTCATATTTTTCCGAGACTGCCGAAAAAAGTTGAACAAAAACCGGCCAAGAGCGAGTCGGACTCGCACACGAAGGGTTCCGTACCTACCATAAACCTTAATTTTTATTAATTGTTGTTATAGCGGCAATAGAAACACACTATCTGTGAACATTTCAACTGTCTACCTATTACGGTTCTTGAGACACAGCCCGTTGACAGACAGACGGATGGACGGACGGACGGACGGACGGGTGGACGGACAGCGGAGGCTTAGTACACTTTGGGTACGGAACCCTAAAAAAGCATAAATATACCTAGTTTGTTTTTATTCGGTGACATATAAGTGACTTTGCTTTTGACCTGATGCAAGGAATAATTTAAGATGGTAATAAATAATCACCTGTATGTAACCGAGCCAAAGCCGGATTTTATCAATATGATAAACTAATTGAGGAATATAAAATACTAGCTTTTGCCAGCGGTTCTGCCCGCGTGAAAGTCGTAACTTAGTCTACTTTTTATCCGGTTCCGAGATAAAAAGTATCGTTTGTCCGTATCAATATGTCGACATAATCTATCCGTGCGCTAAGTTTTATTCAATACCGTTCAGCCGTTATGAAGCGAAAAGGTAACAGACAGACAGTTACTTTTGCATTTATAATATTACTACGGATATCTACGAGAATAAGGCGCTACACAGACGGAGCAATTTGCAGAGCATTGATGTCCGAGTTGCAGCAACTGACATGCCGCAGTTTAGCTATTTTCATATAATTTTGAGAAACTGCTCAGAAATAGCGATGATTTACATACATTGTGTTTCAACACTCAATTACGAAATCAATTCTGAAACGACTAGGTATTACCAACAAAAAAACAAATATATATAATGAAAGATAAAAATGCGTTTTCGAGAAGGACCAGGTGTTGTGAAAGTAAAAGTTGGTTTTTAGAAAAACGTTTATTTTGAGGGGTGAATTTTTTATATTGAAATTAAGCGTCTGACACTTCGATGCAGTTTTGTTTATACATTAATAATCAGCTTTTCAGAACATTTCGTCTGTAAATTCAAACATCAATTGTATGGGGCAGTTAATTTTTATTTTCGCGATATCAGTATTGGTTCTATAATTAAATATATTCCATACACGGTAGCATTATTGTGGTTGATAACTGTCACGTGTGTGTGTTCATCTAAATCATCTACAATTAAGATAGCTCGGAGAATACTATCACTTGACACATCTTCGAACTTTTTGCGTTTCATCAAATAACTAAACGTTGCATATTTATGTTAAATTCGTTCTCCTTTATTAACACTGAGATGGACTGGACCTTGAATGCATACATCTGTGCACTTCAAATCTGTCTTATCTTAAGCTATATCGTGCGATTAAAATAATTATTAAAAAAAAAAAAACTTGAGGATAGAGATAGAGAGATTGTCAACATCTACAAAAGCACTCCTTGGAATAGGACGTTCAGTAAAAAGCGACACGATATGTTTACCAAAATTAAATTCGTTGTAGTACTTAAAGAATCCGCCCAGAAGTTGATGTAGACTCTGTGTGTTCGTCGTATATGGCAGCTCGTTGAAGCTCCCGTCCCAGTTTTTATAAAAGACAGTTTCCGTATCATTTTATTCATTTTGTAACACATAAACGTGAGGCCCCATACAACAAGTACACTATATAGCTCATTAGTGTCTCAGTCTCCTGACCTTTCAGTCCGTGGATTTTAAACTAGTATTTTAAAAAGCGTGCCAAATTCTAGTTCCTTTCATCTAATCTGAACTAGTATCCCAAAAGTTTGGTAGTTGTAACCGCTTTCTCACTATTCATGAATAGATGAAATGTCAGGTCAACTTTCTGCTGTGTCTGAATATGGATAAACAAATAACGTGTGACTTTGGGCAAATGTACGCCATTCAAATATATATAAAGTGCAGATTGTTTCTGGAACAATTTCCTGGTGTCCTCTATGAAGTATTATGCTGTTGATAATTAAAGTTTGGTATGAGAAAGGCGACGTCGCTTGATGTTGTGCTTAAACCTGAGGTTAGCTATTCGAAAGTGACCATTTTTAAACCTGCACAGAATAATAACAATTTTAAAATTAGTAAGGCGTTCGACGAGTTAATTTCAATAAGTTAGGCTACATGAGATAGCGACATACTAATGGGAAGGCACACTAAAGGTAGAAAGAAGCAGATGGCGCTTTCAGCGACTGTACCTCGATAATGTCTGTTATCAAGTGTGTGGTTGCGATTTTCTGCGTTTATTTTGTAACTAGTTGACCCGTGCAACTTCGTCTGCTCCGCTCCTATTAGTCCTAGCGTAATGATATAGCTTATAACCTTCCCCGTAAATAGGCTATCTTACATTGAAATAATTTTTCAAATCAGACCAGTAGTTCCTGAGATTAGCGCGTTCAAACAAACAAACAAACAAACTCTTCAGCTTAATGCATTAGTATAGATTTACCTTGAAAACGTACTCGCTGTTATCTTTACTTGACCTTTGAACTGAGTTTCGACGAAGAAATGCGTTGATATCGCTGGAGGCACGCGATCTAAATCAAAATTTTGAAGTCCACTTTGATCTTGAAGAAGACAGTTCATATGTATGTCCGCTTTCTGAAACTTTCAAAGACATAAACGCTTATTCATCCATTCCAAACATTAGTCAGCACGAAATTTAAGAATATTTTCAAAGGTATGTTGAATTGCAGGACCTGCATTGAGGCATTCTTGATAAAAACAATAACGAAAAGTTTGGTCTTGTTTACAAAAAAAAAATATGTCAAAGCAAGGTACAGTCATCAAGACGCCACCAAGCGGGATAAAAAGGCAGTGTGCCTCCCTATTAGACGATGAATGAAGTTATGAGAATCGGCAAGATGAAGCTCGATACAAAGTTAAATGGAATAAATGGAGAAGGCCTCGAGCCAACGAGCGCGATAATTCGGGCTAGCAAAAAAATGGCCTTTTTGTGAACTAGATTTAGATTTTAAGGTAAAAAGTAAAGTACCTACATTTAAGTCGTTGGCTGAACGCAGCCTCCATGTCGTCCAGCACGCGGTATTTGATTAACATGGGATCTTGCACGGACTCGGGCTCCACCTGTGTGTGCTGAATGTGCTGTAGCTGTTCGTCGAAATCTTTTAGGAATATCGGCGCGTTCAGCACCCCGCCCGCACAGCACACCAATACTGAAAGACAGAGAGAATATCATTTTTACACCACCTTTTTTTATACGTTATTGGGTTGCTCTTGTCTCTAGTCTATGTCAGAGATGACAGAGACAAAGTCTACGATGGAGCGAGCTTACCCAAAAGGAGCCTGTTCACTTTTAAGAGATTAGGGTTGTAAGCTTATGGAAACAAAGACGCAGGCAGAGAGTTCCACTTCTTTCCTGTGCGCATTATAAAAGACGTTTGGAAACGCTTAGTGCGAATTGGTGGAATAGCTACAAGGTAGGGTATAAACGCTCGAAAACGTTAAATTATATGTCATGCAAACCTAATATAAAAAAAGGTACGTCATTAATGCCCGCGATGGCGCTGGGCGGCTCCGCTCGCGCGGTCAAAGTTTACATACAGCTTTATAAATGAGGTTCCAAAAGATAAAAAAATGGATATTGACATTTTGATTTCCCTAGTACTTAGCAAACCACCTCTGTGGGACAGAAGAGATAAAAAGCATTCGAACAGGTACTGATTTGGCACGCTATTGAGTCAGCCAGCCTTTGTTTCAGCCAGTACCTACCGTTATGCGCCGACCTACCAAGGTCGGCGCGCTACCTGCTTTCTTATAATGCGCCTTTAGGGGTGAAACGTAGAGTCACTCTGTAGTGATAAAGGTGCCTTCCCTCACTCGCGAGTCAACTTAGGAATTCTTCATAACAGTCAAGATTCGATATGACTGCCGTGAGATAGACACTGCTGATCTACTATTATTTAACACAGTTTTCGACACATTTTAAACAGAAATAAAATAAAGACACATTTTTTGTGTTGTGTCTCGCAATTGCCGCGTAAAGTTAATCTAACGCTAGTAATTAAATATCATGATGTGATTAATAATGAACACTAATAATACTGAACTCACACACAACAAAACAATAGATAGAATATTAACACAAACACAATCACCCATTATACATTATAGTAGGTAATAGAAATGTTTAATACTCACCTAGTAATAAAGAAACGTTTAATCCAACCATTTTAGTGAACCACTGCTGAAACAGTTTTGTTTATTAAGACGTTCAAATGAAACGGTAACGAAAACGAACTCTACAGCACTCTACAGGTCGCGTGTGTCACCCTGAACGCATGGCCGAATTGGCCGAAGTGAGCTGTCAGTGATGCTAGGGATGGACGTAACGTTACATTTCCAAACATAGGGAGATCGACAAGTTAACTCAATAATTGGAAAGATGTTGTAACAAGAGGGCGCCACACGTATAGTCTGTGGTTAGAAGAAATTCATGATAAATAATTTCGTACCGACGTTTTCAGATTAATTGTATTTATTATTTACCACTGTACCTGAAAGAATTATAACCATTTTAATCATCAATATAGCCCTCTAAGTTCTTTCGAACTACATGAACTTAGAGGGCTATATTGATGATTAAAATGGTTATAATTCTTTAGATAAATACGCGTTACGGTCGCAGATCGCATTTGGTCCACATACAGCTTCACACTGACCGGCAAATTGCAAAAAACATAAAAATATTTGAATTTCGCGGGCCACCCTGGAGCATCCACCTTAAAAAACAAAATGATGCAATTGTGACACATTTCGTTGAAGAAAATCGAGTGGATTACGCAGGGTTGACTTCTTTACGAAAGCGAAAGACAGAAATCCCTGTCCTGAATTGAAAAAAATGCTTCATGCTAGCGCGCATTCAGCATGATGGAGCAACCTTGGCAAGCGTTGCTTAACCTTAAAGATCGACCCGTGCGGCTGTTATTATTGCAGTTAAAGCGAGTATTGCGAGTAAAAGCCTGTCGCACTAAAGCACTCGCTGAAAGCCGAGCAACAATACTATCGAATTTTTGTTCGCTACTCGCTGATCGCGAATTGTTTCAAATTTGAAGCTATATTCCCTACTCGCTGATCGCCGGCGGTGAGACAAGTGCCATATGTTTCATTTTCATAATTGAAAAAAAAAATACACTACAAAGTATAAAATAACCTTAATTTCGGAAGTCGGTGTTTTTGGTTTTGCATCTTCGTTTTTTAACTCCTACTTCCGAAATTAAAGTTAAAATGGTCAATATTTTGCCCAAATCAATATTTTAAAGAAATAATTGAAAGTAAGTCATAATGACTTCATTATAATTTATTTAAAAAAATATAATCTTTCATTAATACTCATATTTATTATCTTTATGTTATTTTTAATTTTACATCGCGCTGTCATTGAGAGGCTGTATAGAAAGTCGTATAGAAGTATTTTTTGATAATTTGTCGGCTGTCAGTTGAAAAGCAGTTCTCTCTAGGGCTGAAAAGTAATACTTTCAACCCGCTCCTTAGGCTACTTCAGGCCTACTTTCCGAGTATGAATTATGAAAAATTAATTAACGATTTTCTTTCGATACCCCCTCGATAAATTTGTTAAACATAAAACTCTGCCGGGTTGGTTCTATCGAGAGTTGGTAACGTGGCCCCAGTGGCCCCAAACGCACTTGGCCGGTTTTTGTAGTGTAGGGCTACAACCGTTAAGGTGGATGCTCCAGGGTGGCCCGCGAAATTCAAATATTTTTATGTTTTTTGCAATTTGCCGGTCAGTGTGAAGCTGTATGTGGACCAAATGCGATCTGCGACCGTAACGCGTATTTATCTAAAGAATTATAACCATTTTAATCATCAATATAGCCCTCTAAGTTCATGTAGTTCGAAAGAATAAATATTTCAGAAATAATCATTCTTTCGAACTACATGAACTGATGCCAAATTTCAGCTTTCTACGAAAAGTAGTTTCGGCTGTGTGTTGTCTGGCTCAGTAACGGAGGAATCCTCTCTAGTGCTTCTTACAGCGTATTTTATTTATTACGATTTCAGTTATACCAGTTTCATAGAATCTATTTACTATGTAAGAATAATCGATTTTTTTTAAAGATATTTAGTAGGTAAGTACTGAATGAGGAGCTAGTAATAACAGTCACACGGGTCGATCGACCCGTTATCATTATCTTTCTGCCCTTATCCCATGTTACTTGGGGTCAGCGCAACACGTTTTTTTCTTTCATTCTGTCCTATCAGCTATCACTCACTCCCATCTCTTTCACATCGTTCCTCACACAATCCATCCATGTTTTCTTCGGCCTTCCTCTCCCTCTCCATCCATCCGCATTTATATTCGAGTGACGATCGACCAGTGTGCATGTTAGAATGGTCACCCATCCTCAGACCGACCTCGGCAAGTGTTACTTAACCTTGAAGATCAATTCTTGTGACTTGTACATTCCATTGCACACTTCGAATCTCGGGATGTTTAAATGGTCACCCATCTATAATACTCTCCTGTATGGACCAACCTTGGCAAACGTAGCTTAACTTAGTCGACCCGTGGGATATGAAATGGGAAGTTTCTTACTAAACTTAAAAAATCAATATCTTTTGATTTTGTGGGTCGATTTTGATGAAATAAACGCTAAATGTTACTCGGGTTATCACTTAATATTTTTAAGTACCTAGATTTGGAACCCAATCTGTGGTTTATGCGTGATGCTCCCTCAAACGCACAGACAAACAAATAAACAGATAAACAGACAAAAATTTCAAAAATAGCATATTTGTGTTTTGTATATTTTTCCTAACTTTGCTATGTAATTTTTATGCAAAAATATTCAATGTACAAACAAGGTTGGTTTACGATTGTATTATATTTATAGAAGATAAATAATTAATAGTTTATTCAAGACCAACCGGATTCACATTAGTTCGGCAGTAGCGCACAAATATGGCTGTATTCAAGGCATTTCATTTACTAGGTGAGGGTTTCCAAAACTTATATATCTCCTATTGTTTATACATCAACCAACACCCACATAATCATTAGGTACTTACATCAAGACACCAGCGTCAAAAAAAAAATTCTGCCACTTAACTATTGTCTTTTTTATTTTATTACTTTTATTTATTGGGTCTCATGAGCTGTGACATGAAAATGTTATTTTCATATATTATGTTCTTATGGTAGATCCGGAGAATTAGGACCCATATCATTATTATTTACATCATCATCATCAGCCGAAAAACGTCCACTGCTGGACATAGGCCTGGGGGTGAGTGGGGTTTGCCCATAATCGCCACGCTTGGCGCGTAGCCGGCAGCCGGGTTGGCGATGGCAGTGTATGGTGTTGAGTTTTACAGAGAACGCTGCTGCTCATTATCTGAAGAGTCCCTTAGTCGCCTCTTACGACACCCACGGAAATTATTCACATCATGATAGCATCTATTTGGCATAACTGCTAAAATTAAACTTTTTGGCTAAACAACGACGCACACACTTAAATATTTTCTCTTTTAGGGTTCCGTACCAAAATCGTAAAATGGAACCCTCATGGCGTGACTAAGTCTGTCCGTCTGTCACAGTTAGCTGGATATCAGAAGAACTACTAATGCTATCAACTTGAAATTTGGAATAGCTTTAGATGACGTTTTCTCAACTATTTTGCAAATAAGAAAGAAATAAAAATGTTTTAAATATTTTTTTGCAACAGCGTCTGAAAGTGGTTCTTAAAAATTCGAAGCGAGGATACTAAAACAAGTGGGGTATCATATGAAAGAGCGCTATTTGCACACTCTCAAACATCTTTATTTTTTATTTTTAGGCCGAAAAAATAAAAAAATAAAAATGTGTATAAAAAAAACTATGTTTTCAACTTTTGACGAAAAGTGTAAAAATTTTGACCCTCATCTCCGAAGTTTGCATCGAGAAAAATATACTTAACCTCTGAATCGTTTCAAGTTTTATATGATGATACGGAAGCGTCAGTGCGCGAGTCCGACACGCTCTTGACCGGTTTTTTACTTTATTTCTGTTTGTTGTGTCTCATGAAGAGTCAGTGATATTCCCTCTTTGTGTTAGTGTTGGTGTGTTGTGGGGGCGGGGTGCTGAGCGCGCCGCTGTGTCTGGCGGGAGACTTCGAGGCGCAGCTGCAGCACATTCTGCGCACACAGGTGGTGTCCGCGCAAGACCCCGCGGGCCTCATAGCCCGCGTGCTGGATGACGTTCGCCCCACGCTCAGCCAACGATGGCAAGGTACTTTACAGCGTCTTTTGTTTAGATCGTAATCAATACACAAATTTATTGAGTGTTTTGATAACGTTCTAAACAAAACTAGCAATAAGTGTGCATAAAACTGCCTCCGTGGTCGAGTGGTTTAGACGTTTGCCTTATGACCCGGTGGTCGTGGGTTCGATTCCCACGGGACGCAGACTTTGTAAAGTTGTTTCAAGTTTGGCTAGGACAATGCAGGTTTGAATTCCTGATTGTCTAATAAAAAGATGATTACGTGCTCGAAAGGCACGTATAAGCCGGTGGTCCCGGCCGCCAAATGGTCGTGGTCAAATAAACCATGGCAGAGTCGCCCTTGAGGCGGTTTAGAAACTCTGACACCAGGGTGTGAGGTGTCGTTAGACCTTACTGTCCTCACGATAAGAAGAAGAAGAAGTGTGCATATCTGTAGTTAGTACACTTTTTGTTAGCCTGAATTATCTTACTTACATTCTCTCGGTATTGATCTTCATATCTACTTAACTCTCGAAGTTACTGCAATCATCTACGCAGATTGCCGCAACCGTGTGTAGCAAATGTCTCTTTCCATTAATTCCGGTTTCGTGCCACTTATTGCCAATTTCTAAGCAAGATATACAAGTCGCCCAGCCATCTTCTTCGTTCGCGGTCTGCCGCGACCTCTTGCAATTTCAGGGCACCAAATTTGAGTTGAGATACTGATTCTTCTATTTCGTTAAAATTAACAAGCTTTTCTATGTACTCACACACAGCTTCATCTCCGTTATAGGCAAATGATGATAATGATAAATGATATTTATTTTTGCAAATTGGTTACAAGTAACTCTTTTACTCGTCAATATTTTTTGTCATATTAATCTAGATTAGACCCGTGTTTCCTAGCTGACTACCCTGAGAGAACACCGAAACAAACTCAGAGGTTATAGTCTTTTTTGAAGTCCATACAATCGCTAAAAATATATGAAAACCATGTAGACAGGTTAACGTCTGAGGTGGCCTTTTGAGAAAAGCACCACACAATGTTAGTAGTTACTCATGGACCTGCTATGTCACCCAAACGCCAAGTTATAACATTATTGTTGTTGTTCACAGATTTCAAATTGATCCCCTTCGGATCGTTATCCTCAGGCTTAGGTACAACATCAAGCGACCTTGACATCAGCGTCCGCCTACCAAACTTTAATGTATCATCATCATCATACGTGTTAAGGGATACCAGGCTGTTGTTCCAGAAACAACCTGAACTCTATTTATATTTGAACAGCGTGCAGGCGCGAAAATTCACACGTTATTCGTTTATCCATATTCCCACACAAAGGAAAGTTGACCTTATATTTCATTTATTTATGTATGGTGAGGAAGCGGTTGCAACTAGCAAGCTTGTGAGATACTACTTAAATTTAGATGATAGGAACCTGAATTTGATGCGCTTTCTAAAATACTTGCTGATCATCCACAGATTGGTAGGTCCGCGAGGGACACTAGCAAGCTATACACTGTACATGTTAGTTATATTTTATTTGCAACAAAAGAAGATGGCTCCGTCTCTTTATGAGCTACAAAAAGATTCGCAAAGCATTTTTGTTGACGACTGGGACGTGAGTTTCGACGAACTGCCATACAATACGACGAACACAGAGAGTCTACATCAACTGCTGGGCGGATTCTTCAAGTACTACAGTGAATTTAACTTTGATGAATATATCGTGTCGCCTTTTACTGGACGTCCTATTCCGAGGAGTGCTTTTACAGATGTCGACAATCTCCCTCAAGAACATTTTTTAAATAATTATTTTAATCGTACAATACAGCTTAAGATAAGTAATAATTTGAAGTGCACAGACTTATGCATTCAAGCTGTATTGCTTGATGGAAACAACGGAGAAGTGGTATCACATGAAAACGCGACGAAATTTAAACTCTTTTGTAAATCAGTCGCAAAAATGTTTGAAGATTTATCCAGTGATAGTATCCTCCGAGCTATCCTAGTTGTGGATGAACATAAAGAAATAGTGGTCAACAACAATAATGCTACCGTGGATGGAATAAATGAACAAAACTGCATCGAAGTACCAGACACTTACTTTTAAAATTATAACTCAGTAAATTAAAAATCATAATAACTAAAATTAACGAATACACTAAACTAACAACAAACTATTGTCAGCTGGTAATGTCATAACTCAGTTGTGTTCACTTAAGTTCTTTTAAAATAAACGTTTTTATGACTTCGTACTTCATAGTTCATTACTTATTTAAAATTGTAAGTTTTTTTTTGTTGTTTTCGAAGTGGAAACTTCTTTAGTGGCGTTGTGCACTTTTTTGTGATGGGTAAAAAATGTTAAACTCGCGTCAGGACACGTGACCTGATCGAAAATTCGTAAGACGGAGGGAGAGAAGCACGTATTCAAGTTTTCACTTCTGCCGGCACTCCCGGAGTGCAACCCGTTGTTTTTTTTTCTATTATTTGTCACGTTGCGCTTAACATTGGGGATTACGGAAAAAGAAAAAAGGCTAACAAGCTAAAGCGAGATTGTGCGGGTCACGTCAGCGGTATGCACAGCTCACGCTGGAAAGATCTCCACAAAGTGGGTTCTAGAAGAAAGACGGCACCGCCGACGTATACGTACGTACAGATAGACTGCGTTTCCTCGAGAGATGTAAATCGCTTCATTTACGTATTATATTATATATGCTATATAAGCAATTCTATTGGTAGTTAACAAACCATGTGTTTGCTAACTCGCTACGTATCCTGGCACATCTCTGAAACCGAAACGCAGCGTAAACGTAAACTACGTTTACGATGCGTTTCGGCGTATTTACCTAATCATAGAGGTAAGATAAACTGACATGATTTCTTTCACCATAATATACCCGAAGATATTCACTAATTCAATCTACCACACCGTCACGCCTTGAACTCAAGCCGCCTCATCCAATTTACTTCAAGCTTGTCGCGTGCAGCAGCTCACATTAGACCTCACAGAGCATGGTCAGCGCTCGGCGGGCACTGCTAGAGACGGAATCGTCAGAACTATCCATACAACCCAAACGTATCAGTAAGTGTCACCGTTTTTTCACACTGGATGACGGAATAGGGATGATTCTTACATTAACATCATATCAGCCAATTGCCGTCCATCGTCCGTCATTATAACTAGTTGACCCGCGCAACTTCGTCTGCGTCACAATTTTCATTACTGCTCCGCTCCTATTGATCTTAGCGTGATGATTTATAGCCTATAGCCTTCCACGATAAATGGACTATCTAACACTGAAAAAATTTTTCAAATCGGATCAGTAGTTCCTGATTAGCGCGTTCAAGCAAACAAACAAACTCTTCAGCTTTATATATTAGTATAGATATAGATATAATTTAATTATAATATTAATTTAAATTTAATATTTAGAATAATCAAAAATATTGCACACGTTTTGCTTTATAGAATCAAATAAAATTGACAAACATACAACGCGTTCAAGTTCAGGCCTTATGACGTAATTTCTCGGAAAAACTGCAAATAGGCGCGACGTCACCCGAATATTCAACGCACTGTATCGTCTTCGTTTTTTGATACATTTGAGTGGAAAGAAATACGTTACCATTTTATTTTTTGGAAATCCAGTTCCGTGGTCTGTGCCAGATCCGCTCGTCATCCATTAAAGCGCAGTTTTTGAGATTAATGACGTGCGATAAGATCGGCTGTAGCAGAAGATGCCGCCCTCGTCCGCCTATTGTCGTGTGAGCCTTTTATTCACGAAGAAAGGACACATTAGGGAGTCCCTAACTGAATCCGTCGTAGTCGTAATATCTATGGTCGTTATGTTAGTGAGTGTGCGATTTGTTTGGAGCCCGGAGATGCTTGGCTCATTTCTTTTTTGAAGGATTAAGTGCTAACCTAAGTAGGTTTTTTAAGGAAGTCCTTAAGGAAAACCTTGTCCTTTTTAGGTTCCCGTACCCGAAGGCTAACCAACGGACATGTAAACATGTTTTTTTCGGTTTATGGTACGGAACCCTTGGCCGATTTTTAGGGTTCCGTACCACAAGGTTATCCAACGGAACCCTATTACTAAGCCTCCGTTGTCCGTCCGTCCGTCCGTCTGTCTATCAGCGGGCTGTATCTCAAGAACCGTAATAGGTAGACAGTCGAAATTTTCACAGATTGTGTATATATTGCCGCTATAACAACAAATAATAAAAACCAAGGTTTATGGTACGGAACCCTTCGTGTGCGAGTCCGACTCGCACTTGGCCGGTTTTTTTTGGATGGGAAATCATCAAATGACTCTTTGAGCTTTGAGCGGAGCGGAGTGTCAGACTGACTAAAAAAACCCACCAACTCCTTGAGGGCGAGATTTTGAATAAACGCTTCTCTAATACAATATATTTCAAGAAAAACACTCAATGACCAACCCAGTCATCCTGTATATCTTGCTTTCTGTACCTAAAGCAAGACCATCGGTCAGAATCAAATTTTAAATCCCACAATACATACTAACAATTTACAGATGTATTTATAAAAAAAATAACCACAAGCTTGCTTTTATCTACTAAGATAATTATATTTCAAAGATTAAGGTGAATGCTCCAGGGTAGCCCGCGAAATTCAAATATTTTTATGTTTTTTGCAATTTGCCGGTCAGTGTGAAGCTGTATGTGGACCAAATGCGATCTGCGACCGTAACGCGTATTTATCTAAAGAATTATAACCATTTTAATCATCAATATATCAATATAAGTTCATGTAGTTCGAAAGAATGAATATTTCAGAAATAATCATTCTTTCGAACTACATGAACTTAGAGGGCTATGTTGATGATTAAAATGGTTATAATTCTTTAGATAAATACGCGTTACGGTCGCGGATCGCATTTGGTCCATATACAGCTTCACACTGACCGGCAAATTGCAAAAAACATAAAAATATTTGAATTTCGCGGGCTACCCTGGAGCATCCACCTTAAGGAAATTTTGTTTCATGAGTATGGCTCATCGCTCATAACTAACAAAAGTCTCACTGTAATTAATCCTGCCTTACAGACCAACAATGAATAACCTCCCATTACTACCTTATACATTTTCCCAGCAAAGTTCTAGTAATAACTCATGCAGTGACAAGACGCCTTCAGGAATTAATGTCGTCGCTAATGTTCAGGCGCTTGGACGAAGATAACGTGGTTCGTTATCATATGGTGGCTAACTTTGCAAAGTTTACCGGTTTTGATAGACAGGGATTAAGGGTGCAAAATCAAAGCTTTTACTTCAAACTAGCTTTGGCCCGCGACTTGGTACGCGCATATACTGTTTTTTCCCGTTCCCGTAAGAATTTCGGGAAACCCTCTCTTAATGCTCCCAACTACACACTCCAAGAAGAGTGCCAAATTTCAGCTATCTACGACCAGTAGTTTCGGCTGTGCGTTGTCTGTCAGTCACTCAAGCAGTAACGAAAGAATTTTATATATTAGGACAGGTAGGGAACCCATGTTGAGGTTGGTCAGTCAAAATCATGAACGAGCTACTGCCTGGCTGTGTACCTGGGTTACATTTTAGACTGACCGATCTTACCCCAATTAAGAGCGTAGGTAAATAATTTATGACAGTTCGAAAGGCGTGATTTAGCATCCCTCTCTCCGAGCGCACCGCACACTCTCCTCGTACACTCGCAACGAAAGTTAAAAAAATCGAATATAGCGACACCCCGTCAACTAATTCAAACCGCCAAATGATTCAGGGTTGCTTGCATGCAAATTATATTAACACATCGATACTCTTATTAACAACCTTTTTAAAGATAGAATTAAATAAATATTCAAAGTAGACAAATTATAAAGTTATTCGTGTTACATCATCATCTCAACTACATTCTGGTCGGCTTCCAGTAAAACCAGATTAAGCTGAATACGTATTTTACGTAGAGTGGCTGCCTACCAGACCTCCACGTCCACAACTCATAAACTGGGTAACACGGAACTTCTTGGCAAGCCAGGAGTCAAGTTTATTGGCTTCTGACTGCCAAAGATCTACAAATGACAGCCGGGACCAAAGGGTTAACGTGCTTTCCGAGGCATGGAGGAAACTCGGTGTGTTAAGATAGTCACCCAACCACAGACCAACCTTGGCAAGCGTTGAAGATCGACCTTGAAGATCGACCCGTGCGGCTGTTATTCTTTAGCCACGAGCTCCTCCATTCGACTACACTAATATTATAAAGAGGAAAGATTTGTTTGTTTGTTTGAATTGAATAGGATCCGAAACTACATGATTGATTAAAAAATTCTTTCACCATTAGAATCCTACATTATCCCTGATGAACATAAGCCATAGAATATTTTCAAAAAGTTAGAGATCTGTATGAAAACTTCGATAATGTAACCCAAGGTGTGAAAAAAATACCAACAAAGATCTTTATATCGCGTACGCTGCGGGAACTATTGACAATAGAGCAAACTGATGTACTATAGTTTTATAGAGGACATCCATATCTACAGAAAAGTCCGCGAGGGTATATATCTAACTATTATGGTTAAGTCACAATTACCGCTTTTTGGTCAAATTATTCAATCAAAACCCTGGTGAAATGATGTTAATACTTATCTGTTTAAATTGTTTAATAATTAAGGTTGGTTATGTACAAGTAAATTACACTTCAAACTACTCAAATCGGAGCTTTCGTTTAAAAGTTATGATGGGTATAAAAATACTCTAAGTAAGAAAAATAATGCAGTTTGCGCAAACTGCTATCGTCGAACGTTTAGTCTATTAATAAGTAATTTACTCGGGGAGATGAAGTTTGTGGAGTGCTAACTAAACCCGTGCGAACGAAGTCGCGGGCGAAGTGCTAGTGTTACATAAGGTGGTCAAATCGGATGTTCAACTTTATTTTGCCACCAAGTCTAGAAAAAAAAATATTTTCCTGTATTTCTTTACGTGAGGGAAAATAATGCTTGTGGATGTTCCGTAAACAGAAGTGAAAGTGCTGATTTTATCATGATTTGCCGGTGTTATTAGCCACTATTAATTTCCTGTGATATGAATCCTTTGTTGCGTTCAGGTATGTTCCCAAATTTTGTGCTTTAGGCACTTTTGGTCTTATTTCTTAACATCTTTATAAATAACTTCAATGTTGGTACGAATATAAAATGACTACGATTATATACTGTCCAAGGTCACAAAAATATACATTCACACGGTGGAAATAATTTTGTATCACTAATTTTAACAAATTACAACTTTAAGTTGCTGATCTATGTAAAATATTGTTTAAAAAAAATATTACGAAAATCTGACAGTTCTGATCTGCAAAAAAGTGACTTGCCCACGGACCATCTGAATTGATTTGAATAGACAGTGATGCAAATACTTTTAAAAGGCAAAAGAAGAGATGACGATAGAATGAATAACGTAAGTGCCAAAAGTAAATTTCGGATTTTATAACATAAAACTATTACGAAATCCAAACCTGTTGTGAATTTAGCTAGTTAAGGTTATTTTAATTTTGAAAGCAGTTTTCATAACATCAATCTAATGCATTACGTCATGAAAATTAAAATGCAAAAAGACAGATCGAACTTTGTATTTTTTTCTATCGAGAAATTTTCTTCGCATCGTGTATTCCTTTAGAATTTAGGTAGATCATGTAGTCAGGAAACAAAAACCAAAATATCAAATCCTTATTACAGGTACTTTACGAGAATAAACAATTCTCAAAACGGTCTTATTATTCGCCTATCCCCTTAATAATTATTATTATTATAACAGAAATGAGCTAAGGAGCGAGCTATTCTCGAAGTTTCTTTGAAGTGTAAGATCCGAAATGAGATTAACCCGAAAACTCAGCGATATCCCCGTCGATATCCCATTCGAACATCGGACTTTATAAGACGTACGGCGATGCGCCACCGGTAGGTACGCGGTGGACATTTCGATCACAGTGCTACAACATAAGCGACTTTAAGTCAAGAGTGAATCTAGGTTACTTGGAAATGTTCTCCATCGTCTAATAAGTCATCATCATCATAAGATAATTCGTTACGGGTAGTCAAAAGCCAGAGAATCCGACAAGAATTGCCAAAGGATACCGTGTAACCGATTTTTTTTTATCCTCTGAGGAGTTTGGCTTCGCACATCATGCATTTGCCAGAGTCAAGTGATTTTGTTACCGAGTTAATAGGACTGGAAGCAGACCCCAACATAGACGGGATCAAAGAGTACAGTATACAGGGTTATTTTTAAAACACCAACAACCTCTTAGGCAGTGAAAGTACACATGATTATAAATAACTTTTACTTTGAGAACCACTCTGAAAACAAGAAAAAAATATCAGCTGTTTCATACAAAATGCAATATTTGGCCAATGAAATTTTTTTTTTTTTTTACTTTAATGGCAACTGAACCGGTTCCGACTATTCTACCAGTGTCACGTCGTGAGCCAATGAAAATGTTACGAGAGTCGGGATAGAATGATTGAGTGACACTACGTTACCAAAATTACCATAGATATTGCTTTAGTTTAGAATTTGTTAATGGCCAGTAAATTACAAACCCATTCACATTTTAAACCTCTTTACCATACCCAAAACGCTCCAAAACCACTAAAACACACATCAGTTACATAGTTTTACGTTAACCATTGAACCCAAAAGTTTTCAAACTGTTTTCAACAAATTGACTCTGCTTTCTACTTTAACACGTAGGATCTTCATGAGTTGCTGTTTAAATTGTGAGTTGAGATATCAGTTGTTCATCAACTGATATCTCAGGATCATCAGTGTTCCTTCTAATGCCCTTTGCGTTCCGCGGTGACTCTATCGAACAAATTACAATCCGTTCGAAAGAGTCACCGCGGCCCTGGAACACAAAGGGCACTAGGAGGAACACGGATGGGTTTTAGTCAGTAAGAGTCTGACACTCCCTTCCGCCTTGCTCGGAGCGGAAGGAGTCATTTGATGATTTCCCATCCTTAAAAAAAAAAAAAGTATCGTCATGAGTAGACGGGGCCCGCAAGGGTCAGAGGGCCTGGCACGAATATTTTGACGTATACGAAATAAAAAAATAACGATAACGAAAGTGAATTTTGAATGAGAACAACTACAAAACCACAGTATTTCGGTTTAATTTTTTGGGCGTACACAATTTATATCATTCAAAAATATGAATATAGCATCTAATTCAAATAAGTTTTAAGCGAGAAACGAGTATTGTAGCTTTGGTAAAATTTTACGTTACGTTATTATCCCTACGTCAAAAATATTCGTGCTAGGCCCTCAATACCTGCCAGGGTTGCGGGGGAACACTGATGATTGGTAGCCCGCGAAATTCAAATATTTTTATGTTTTTTGCAATTTGCCGGTCAGTGTGAAGCTGTATGTGGACCAAATGCGATCCGCGACCGTAACGCGTATTTATCTAAAGAATTATAACCATTTTAATCATCAATATAGCCCTCTAAGTTCATGTAGTTCGAAAGAATGAATATTTTGCAGAAATAATCATTTCAATAAGTTTTTTGTCCGTGTCTAAAAAGTTATTTTATACTTTGTAGTGTCTTTTATTTGGAAGTCGGTTGTATATTTTTTTCTAAAAATAGGTTTTTATTGTGATTGAATTACAACAATTTTCATTAATGAACAATTTTTTTTTAAATTCAAAAGGTAATAAATATATTTTTTTAATGAATGTGTAGTAGTCATTGGATAGATGAAGAGGGCTGCCGTTGTAAGACTAACTAAAATGGCACCGTGTGTATACTGAGCGTATGTTGTACAGTCTGTGACCAACATTATCTAACCCACTTGACTATTATTTGCTAATAGTATAGTGGGTCAGATAATGTTGGTCACAGACCCAACAGCGCGTAATTTCAGTATACTAACATATCAAACAAGCTGTAAGGGACATAAATGAGACTAGTAAAGTATTTCTTTGTTATTTATTGTCCATAGTTTGAAATCAATTACCATTAAGACATTAATTTTTGCAAATTATAGGTATATCATTATTACTTACGTAAACATGACTTAAATTATAAATCTTACGTCTGAAAACAAAATACATTCTTAATAAGGAACTTTATTCATTAAACAATAACATAATATTTTAAATACTTACAATACAAAACAAGCACAAAAGATACAGACAAAAGATAAAACGAAATATCTTTTACGCTAACAAAAAGCTAAGATTTTCTTAACCTAGAAAACTTAGTTTTTTTACTCGAATAATTAATTTTCTGTTGCTTGTTTCAAATCTGTCTTAATCAGGACATCGCTGAACTGAATAAGTGTCGGCGTCCATTGAGGCGTAAAATGATTGATTGACTCGCAAAATTGTAAGGTTTCAGAGAAAAGGGGATTACCTAATGAATGAAGGCTAATGAGACCAGGTTCATAGATTTTGTTCTCGAGTTAATAGAAAGTTAATTTCTGAGGAGAAACTTAGGGATATTATTTAAAATGGCGTTATGAGTCAGTGAAATGATTATGACATTAATTACAGTCATCATCATCTGCCTAGCCTTTTCCCAATTATATTGGGGTCGGCTTCCAGTCAAGCCGGATTTAGCTGAATACCAGAATTTTACGTGGAGCGGCTGCCTACCAGACCTCCACAGCCCATTAACTGGGTAACACGGTACATCTTGGCAAGACTGGAGTCAGATTTACTGGCTTCTGACTATAGGACAGCCGGGACCAACGACTTAACGTACTTTCCGAGGCACGGAGGAACTCGGTATGTTAAGATGGTAACCCATCCACAGAGCAACCTTGGCAAGCGTTGCTTAACCTTGAAGATTAACCCGTGCAGCTGTTATTATCTAGCCACGAGTTCCTCAAATAAATTAATTACAGTGCTGTCAATGAAAAGCTCGCGAAAAGCAGAACGCTGGGCGAAATTCTATAAGTAGGCGGAGTAAAACCCAACTTGAAAACTAAAGGAAGAGAGAGGAGAGAGGAGGGGGAGGGGAGGGAGCATCTATTTTCAGTCTTATTCATAAAAATTCTCTGAGTTTTACTAAGTACTGACTACTCCTGAATGGTAATTCAGTACTTCGAAAAACTGGCCAATTGCGAGTCAGACTCGCACATGAAGGGTTCCGTACCATAACTTTAATTTTAGAAAATTAATACTTGATTTAACTTAAGAAATACACAATCTGTGAAAATTTTAACTGACTGCCTATTACGGTTCTTGAGATACAGCCAGCTAACAGACAGACAGTTGGACGAACGGACGAACCGATGTATAGACGGACGAACGGACGGACGGACAGCGGAGGCTTAGTAATAGGGTTCAGTTGTTACCCTTTGGTTATGGAACCCTAAAAAACGATAGAATTCAAGTCACAATATCATCTCAGCGACAGTTAATGTTAAAAATTTGTGTCTAAATGTAGGGACATAAGAGGTATGTTGACAAAAAAAATTAATTAAATTGCCCAATAAGGAAGTTCTCTTTAGAGTTGATTTTTCAATACTTGATATCTTTTACCTAAGAGAAAAAAATGGCTGGTTACAGCTTTTGTATAAAACAGATACGCGGTGCTATTTTAGTCGCATTACAAAGGAGCCCCACTTAATGTACCCGACGTAAACTATCTCTAGGCGCGTTGATTTTTTTTAATAACTCATTAAGATGATAGGTACAAAAAGAAATGCGTTAGAATTATGAAACACCCCGCTAATAATGTTTTCGTATTAGAACAATGTCACCGTTCCATTCAGCATCATCCTTTGAACACAAAGCTCGCTCCTGGATGTTTCAAACACGTCATGCGTCATGATAATGAATAATATATATTTTTTTAATAGGTTTCCATAATATCTTTTTTTTAGGGTTACGAACCCAAAAGGTATACAACGGAACCCTATTACATACTGTGCTATTACTAAGCCTCCGCTGTCCGTCCGTCCGTCCGTCCGTCCGTCTGTCTGTCAGCGGGCTGTTTCTCAGGAACCGTAATAATTAAACAGTTGAAATTTTCACAGATTGTGTATTTCTATTGTCACCATAACAACAAATAATAAAAAATAAGTGACTCGCACTTGGCCAGTTTTTTCACGTTATCAACACATGAAGACAATACAGTGCGTTGAAAACACAAGTGACGTCACTACGATGGTACAATTTGTACCAGCGATGTGACGTCACCAGCCCCCTCTCTAACACTTTAATGCGCTATATCTTTATCATTGTTTATCGATTTTATTTGGTAAAAAATACGTGTCAAATAAGTTTTGAAAATGTAACGGACGGACTAAATAGAATTATAATTTTTCTATCTAGTAAAATAGCTTATTGTACCGGATCCGTGCTTAAAAATTCAGAGATTTTTATGAATAAAACTGTTTGTTCTGCTTTAATAAAACAATATATCTTAAGTCATCATCACAACGACCTCAACAGAGCAACTTAAACCTAACTTAAGCCTAAAATATCACAATAGATTCAAGCAGCGTTCTGCAGAACAAAGTAGTATGGCGGATGTAGTCTGTTGACTCCCGTGGTCGCCATAGTGGGCAGGGGCCCGTGCCACTCTAGTCGGTACTTGTCTAAGACCCTGGTGGTTAGGGACGCTAGCATTTTGCCGACTACTCCAGCACCTGAAATTAAAATGTATTAATTAGCAAATGCCGTAGGGTGTCGGCCGGTGCCGTATGGTGTCGGCCGGTGCCGTATGGTGCCGTAAAAGAATAATACCATCCCATCACTTCCCGTGGGTGACGTAAGAGGCGACTAAGGGACTCACATGGGCAGCAGCGTTCTCTGTAAAACTCAACACCATACACTGCGATCGCCAACCCGCCTGCCAAGCGTGGCGATTACGGCAAACCCCTCCTATCTTAGGGGAGGTCCAGCAGTGGACGTCTTCCGGCTGATATGATGATGACGATGATGGAAAAAGAGGACATAATACACCAAAACCCAAATAAATTCTCCTGCTAAGGGTGGATGAACGATGTCCATGTTAATAAAAGTAGTGTAGGTAGTTAAATACCTGGACAAGCTTCTCCAAACGGCAGGGAAGCTAAAGGATGTGCCCTCGAAGCCTTCAGGGGCTCCCACCCTTCGCTGCACCATCGCTCCGGCACGAAGGCTTCAGCGCGGCCCCACTGCTTCTCCGACTTGCTGGTGACGCCGTGTGCTAGCACTATGTCCACCTGGGGAAGAAAACGGGGAGTTGGTTTGATTGTGAACTGATAAATATGGAAGGGATGAAGAAGAATGTTGGTAGAGTTGTGCCTTATCCTGAGTAGGGTAGCTGTGGGATGCAGTTTATACTTTCTTATTAATTCCGATTTAAAGGTTTATGTAATTAGAAGCAAGCAGTTTGCCACCAACGATGATATCCCCCTGTTCCGTTTAACCACTTCCTCCCGTGGCTGGGTGTAGCCTCATGGCTTTTCTAGCACAGGCGGCCACATAGGGCAGATCTGAGCAGTCAGCTCCAGCCATCCGGGATGCTATGGATCAGTGGACCTAACCTAATCAAACCTAGGCGACTTGCAATCTCTTGCTGACTAGTATCTACTGTACAAAAACAAACAGGGAACGTAACTAGAGCAAAGAAAGCATATATGTAGATTCATCCCAGCAGGTAGTAGCTCAAAACCAACGACGAAATCCTCCCTGTTCCGACTGACCGCTCCCCCCGTAGCTGGGTGCAGCCTCATGGTTTCACTGGCACATGTGGCCACATAGGGCAGGTCTGAGCAAGTAAGCTCAGCTTCCCAGGAGGACCAGTAGACCTAACCTAATCAAATCTAGGCGACTTGCAATTAAAAATCTGCCTAACAGGATTCAAAACTCAAGCAAAAGAAACTGTTAGATTCACCCCAGCAGGTATCTCATAGCCACCAACGACGATATCCTCTCTGTTCTGTCTGACCACTCCCCCCGTATCTGGGTGCAGCCGCATAGCTTCTCTGGCACAGACGGTCACATAGGGCAGGTCTGAGCAGGGAAATCCAGCTCTTCAGGGTTCTTTAAAACAATTCTAAACTGACTTAAGCGACTTACAATCTAATACCATCGATGAAGAATCTGTCACAATACAAAAACCTAGAAATAAGCTGTTAGTCTCACCCCAGCAGGTATCTCGTATCCCCCAACGACGATATCCTCCCTGTTCCGTCGGACCACTCCCCCCGTGGCTGGATGCAGCCGCATGGCCTCCCTGGCGCAGGCGGCCACGTAGGGCAGGTGCGAGCAGTCGGCGCCGGCCGCGCGGGAGGCCACGGACCAGTGGACCTCGTCGTGGGCGCGCTGTTGACGAGCCGCGTGGAGGGAGAGCTGGTAGAACATGTTGATTGCTGTTTGGGCGAGCTGTGGGAGAACGTTGTAGGTTGTTGAATGGTGAGGTAATCAAGCCATCCAGCCCGAGGTGCATTGTTGTTCTTCTTCTTCTTTTGGAGTCGATGGTTAACTCCTTAGATTTTTTGGGCTCAATAGGTGGCTACGTTAATTGCAGCGTCGGTGGCATTCATTAAATGGTGTGTGGGCACTTGGGGACCCCAACGTGTGGCTCATGTTCTGAACAGGGTGCATTGTGAACGTACTGACACACGATGTCATCATGTCATCATCGAAACCAGCTGGCCGATTTTGTAAACGTGTCGAAGTGAAGACTTGGGTGAAGTGATCACCCAAGCCTTCACTTCGACAGCATTGTACCACCAGTATGGTTTCTTGTAAAATTAAAGTATTCTAAGATCTACTGAATATGACAACTAAGGTTTTTAATTATTATTAGGTAAAAAGTGCAGCGTTACCTGTTCTTATGGATAACTCAATCAATGATTGCTCAAAAGTGGATACACGTGTTTAATACGGTGATACTTATTTTTTCAAGATCGTGATAAATAGTCGTGTCTTAGGTATTAAATGAATAATTTTTGCACACATGAGTTTCCTGAATTATAAAAATATGAACATTGAAAAAACTATAGGTACATTTAATAGCTATCATAAGTCAAGTCTTACAAGTGAACTCCGATGGTTTTTTTTTGCAATATAGTAGATAAGTATCTAATAGAGAAAAGAAAAAAAAGAAAGGAAAAGAGTTACAATTTGTGAGTTTGTGATTTTGTGAGGTTGTAGGGGATAAGAATTTTCAGAATCCGAACCGAAACCGATTTTGAAAAATATTTTACCAATAGAAAGCCACGTTATTTGTGAGTGTCATAGGTATATATTAGCCCGAAAAAACCGCCCAACGAAGTGGGTATAAAGTATATTAAAATTTATATATGTATAGCTGACCCGCGCAACTTCGTCTGCGTCTCATTTTTTATGAATGCTCCGCTCCTGTTGGTCGTAGCGTGATGTTATATAGCTTCTGTCCTTCCTCGATAATTGGGCTATCCAACACTAAAATATTTTTTCAATTCGAACCAGTAGTTTCTGAGATTAGCGAGTTCAACCAAACAAGCAACCTCTTCAGCTTTATAATATTTAAATCAAACAGGAACTGAACACGCGGGGCACAGCTAGTATTACAAAAATCTCAATTTTTAGAGTTCCGAACAAAAAACGGAACCCTTATAGGATCACTCGGGTGTCTGTCTGTCTCTCCGTCTGTCACAGCCAGATTTCACCGGATCCACTGGACCGATTCTGTTGAAATTTGGTACACATATGGACTTCTGTGACCCAAACACGGAAGTGTTACGTAAACTATAAAATTTTTAGTATGGGGTCACTTTCGGGGGTCAAAATAGAAAATTAAAAAAAAAGTTTTTTGTACTATATCGTGTGACATATTAAATGAAAGGGATTACTGTAAGGATTTTAATTATATTTATAAAATAAACGGTTGTGAAGTTATTCAATAAATTTGACGAAAAATTTCCGTCCCCCGCTTATCTTCGATACTACCTACTGAGCCTAAAATTTTGAAAAAATGGAGATAATAGATCTTCACCTATATATTACAAGAAAATCTATAAGAATTCTATAGTTTTAAAATAACATGTTAAAAAAAAGAAATTCGTTCGGAACCCTTTGCACGCGAGTCTGACTCGGACTTGGCCAGTTTTATAAAAATGAGAACCATTAGACTCCATGTACACAAGATAGCTAATATTAAAGGCCACTTACAGGATGTACTCCAGCGAGTAGAATATCTGCAGCGAGAGGTAAGACCCGCCTCTGCAGCGGCCGCAGTTTGTCCAGCAACACTTGTTCAGGTTTCAGCTCGCCAGAGTTGAGGGAGTCCAGCGCTTTCAGCAGGAAGTGTTCTGTGAGACTGCAAAGAAATAATATAATTGTAGTAGGATATAGGTGCTGTATGGTGCCGTAAAAGAATAATCCTATCCCATCACTTCCCGTGGGTGTCGTAAGAGGCGACTGAGGGAATCTACAGAGAACGGGCAGCAGCGTTCTCTTTAAAACGCAACACCATACACTGCGATCGCCAACCCGCCTGCCAAGCGTGGCGATTATGGCAAACCCTCCATTTTGGAGCGGCTGCCTACCAGACCTCCACAACCCATTAACTGTAACACCCGGTAATACGGCGTTGAAATAATAAATGATCAATTGAGACATTAATATATGGCAAACACTTTATATGGCGAATTCAAAAACTTGTGAAGTCGAAGGCCATTTCCAGTATCGTTCAGCAATTTAACTTAAAGACACTGCAGAATGTTTAACTAATAGGTACGTAATATTATGAAAATAGAAGAAACGAAAGACAAAAAACAAGCCAAGTGTGAGTCGGACTCTCACACGAAAGGTTCCATTACAATAAACCGAAAAAAACACGTTTCTTTTATCGGAGCCCCCTTTAGGGTGCCTGTCCATTGCGAGCAAGCCAACGGAGCGGAGAGTCGGAGAAATTTCAACCAATGGATTTGCATAAAATCTCCGTAGACTGGCGCCAGTTTCCTTGTATTATTGCAATACTAAAGCCTGGTTTTCACAGGCCCAGTAACTGGTGGACAGTGAAGAATAGTTACTGTCTGGCTGCTACTGGGTCCATGAAAACAAAGTTGAACCAGTACTGACCGGTCAGTTGTTGTCGGTCAGCTACTTCAAAGTGTTTTGTTTCTACTGTCCACTGACCTTCCCCCACTCCCACAAAGACAACTACTGGGCCGTCACTCGCTCCTTACGAACGCAACTAGACAGTGGCCGGTCAATGCCGAAGGACAGTGAACACCTAGACAGTCAGATTTTGACTTCTGGCTTTTGAGAATTTCCACCAATTGTTCACCAAGGAGTAATGCCAATAGTCTTATATATTTTTTTATTATATCGCCACTTTGCTGGCCTCGTGAAAACGCAATGGGTCATATTGCCTAAACTTCGTGGCAGCCTATACTGCCTGAACTTCGTGGTCGAGTGGTTTAGGCGTTTGCCTTGTGACCCGGTGGTTGTTGGTTCGATTCCCACGGGAAGCATACTTTGTAAAGTTGTTTCCAGTTTGGCTAGGACATTGCAGGCTTGAATCACCTGATTGTCTCATAAAAAGATGATTCCGTGCTTCGGAAGGCACGTATAAGCCGGTGGTCCCGGCCGCCAAACGGTGGTCGTCAAATAAACCATATCTCAGGCCCTTGAGGCGGTTTAGAAACTCTGACACCAGGTGGTGTGGGGTCGTTAGACCTTACTTGTCTGCCTAGCCATTTCCCAACTATATTGGGGTCAGCTTCCAGTCAAACCGGAATCAGCTGAATACCAGTATTTTACGTGAAGCGGCTGCCTACCAGACCTCCACAACCCATTAAATGGGTAACACGGTATTTCTTGGCAAGACTGGAGTCAGATTTACTGGCTTCTGACAATCCGTAACGACTGCCAAAGTTCTACAAATGATAACCGGGACCAACAGCTTAACGTGCTTTCCGAAGCACGGAGGAAACTCGGTATGTTAAGATGGTCACCCATCCACAGACGAACCTTGGCAAGCGTTGCTTAACCTTGAAGATCGATCTGTGGGGCTGTTATTATTTAGCCACGAGCTCCTCAAAACTGGGAAGAGTGAAAGGCTATAATTATATAAATTTCCCAGTAGTGGGATAATGGAATAATATAAAAAAATATTTAACTCTGACACCAGGGTGTGTGGGCTCGTTAGACCTTACTGCCCACACGGTAAGAAGAAGCCTTAACTGCTGAACATCTGTATATTAAAGCTTATTTTACTGTACTAAAGTAACTAATCGTAGGTAATTCAATTTAATTTTTAATATCTTCAACAAGGAATATAAAGACTTCTTCCTTTGTCAGTTTCGTATAATACTCCCATTTAGGTCTCTTTTTATCCTAAATATCTTCCTATGACCTTATACCCAGGACACTTAAAGTAAAAATACGGTAAGTACTATAGGTATGCTAATTTCATTACACTGGGCCGCTTTCAAAAATATCTGGTTTTTGTAGGGCTTATAATAACGGTGTATTTTCATTTGCATTAAATCTTAATTACTAGTTGTTTTATGATATTTCTGGCATAATAAAATCGCGGACAGCACTTTTAGGGTTGTCAAAAGGTCTCATTTTCAAAAGATAAGATGGTATTATATTCCAAAATAATTATGTCTTTTATCTATATCTATACTTCTATACTTAATATATAAAGCTGAAGAGTTTGTTTGTTTCTTTGCTTGA
Organism: Lacanobia oleracea; assembly: GCA_950371165.1. Taxonomy (NCBI): domain Eukaryota; kingdom Metazoa; phylum Arthropoda; class Insecta; order Lepidoptera; family Noctuidae; genus Lacanobia; species Lacanobia oleracea. The sequence goes on from OX493398.1 coordinate 7,331,749, forward strand.
ACGCGCTTATCTCAGGAACTTCTGCTTCGATTTGAAAAATTCTTTCAGTGTTAGATAGCCCATTTATCGAAGAAGGATATACTATAGGCTATATCATCATGCTAAGACCAATAGGAGCAGAGCAGTAATGAAAATTATGACGCAGACGAAGTTGTCAACTAGTTGCTGATAAAGCTCTTCAGATCTTGGTGGATCTCACTGTTATCGCTTAAATTTGTGACTTTAGTGGATACCTACCGTAGATACATCCGTCGAGTTTTCCTAAAATGATTGAATAATACCCTGTAATATGAATTTACCTACAATAAATAGGGTGTGGAAAGCAGAGAGAGGCCTTTAGCAACAGGTCCCGCTCTCTATAATACCCACAGTTCAATTTCTCTCTTACACTCGGGAAATACTCTCAACATTATTTCTTTGTATTATTTTTTGTTATTTTTAAACACATACTAGTAATTCTAGTTTCAGTAAATATTGCTATATTATGGGAAGAGAGAGAGGAGAGTCTCCTGACACAGGCATTATTTGCTTAAAAGGAGGCTCCAAACCACTGTGTTAACTGAAGCATTAATAAATTATTTGTATTGTATATTGGATGCACCACACAATCGACCGATCGTTTAAATTCATTCTAAAAGACATCACACAAAAACAGACTACGTGCAAAAATAATATAAATTTATTATTAGTCACTATAACCAGGATGCCAAAATAAATAAGATTCGGAACTATGTGCATGTCCCATGCAAATGTGTCACGTGTATGCTAATCTGCTGACCATGACGCCTGCAGTGAATGTGAGCACGCTCCTGATGACTGATACTGGCAAAATAGTGGTCAGTAAAGTGTAAAAAGGTAGGGCAATAAAGTTGATTCTTCTTCTTATTGTGTGGGCAGTAAAGTCTAACGACCCCACATACCCTTGTGTCAGAGTTTCTAAACAGCCTCAAGGGCCTCTGACATGGTTTACTTGACGACCGCCATGTGGCGGCCGGGACCACCGGCTTATACGCGCCTTCCGAAGCACGGAATCATCTTTTTATCAGACAATCAGGTGATTCAAGTCTGCAATGTCATAACCAAACTGGAAACAACTTTATAAAGTTGATATAAAGTGGCAATAAAGTAAGTAGTTTTATTATTAGTCACTATAACGAGGTTCCCCAAATAAGATTCGGTACTATGTGCACAAGCTATGCAAATGTGTCACGTGTATGCTAATCTGCTGACCGTGACGCCTGCAGTGAATGTGTGCACGCTCCTGGTGGCTGATACTTACAAAATAGTACTCAATAATGTGTACAGAGGTCGGGCAATAAAGTAGTATCAGCGTGTTTTGTATTTGTATGTATATGCACCTACAAACATAAACTACGTTTTTAGGTCGATGGTTTTTAAAGTAATATTTGACGCAGTGATTTTAATTATTTTGAGATTTCAGTACAGTTATTGGTAGTTAGTAAAGCAACTGCTTTCTAGGAGGAGGAGCTCGTGGCTAGATAATAACAGCCGCACGGGTCGATCTTCAAGGTAAAGCAACGCTTGCCAAGGTTGATCTGTGGATGGGTGACCATCTTAACTTACCGAGTTTTCTCCGTGCCTCGGAACCCGCTGTCATTTGTAAATCTTTGGCAGTCGTTACGGATAGTCAGAAGCCAGTAAATCTGACTCCAGTCTTGCCATGAAGTACCGTGTTACCCAGTTAATGGGTTGTGGAGGTCTGGTAGGCAGCCGCTCCTCGTAAAATACTGGTATTCAGCTTAATCCGGCGTGACTGGAAGCCGACCCCAATATAGTTGGGAAAAGGCTAGGCAGATGAGTAAAGCAACTGCTTTCAGTTTGAACGAGCTGTGTCTTTTCTTAAATAACGACAGAGGCACCCTTATACAAAAGTACCTAGTTCCAAAAGAATACGAAAGTGTGCTGCTTGCAAGTCTTGTTAAGAACCATTTTCTCCCAAGCTTCATAAAAAACATCTTTTAGAGGTTATTTTAACCACAGCCTTTCATACCTTACAATTAGGCAATTGATAACAGGCAATTTGGATCCTTCCTTTACAAATTCATTCCAATTCCTCAAAACTTCATAAAATTCTTAGAAACTCACCTAAAGTGTCTGTCAAAGGCCTTGAGCGCAGTGTTAAAGGTGGGACTCCCAGGAGTGAGGGTGCCCTCGCTCCGCACGAGGTAGCTGCCGTCGGCGACGTCGCGGCTGACGCGCACGAGCCGCTCCGCCGGGGTCAGCTCCTCCAGGTCGCGCTTGGCGAGGGAGCAGAGGTCGTCGATCTCATCGTCTAGGGATGTCTTTTCTGGTTTTCTGGAAATAATATTGCACAGTAAGGAATTGTTCTAACGGTGTAAAAAATGGGTTTTGGTGGATGAAAACTGATCCAAAAAATTTTTTTACAGAAAAATATAACCGACTTCCAAACAAAACATAACAAAGTAAAATAATCTGAATTTCGAAAGTCGGTGTTAAAAAATAAAGAAACAAAATCGAAAACACTGTTTTATTATTCGCTTTTAAGTGGTGATACTTGGACGACGTCATCGTCTACGCAGAAATTGAAATAAGCAAAAAAACTCATAAATTAAAAACTTCTGAACCAAACTGAATCAAATTTTTACGGGACCAAATGGCAAGTATACCGCATCGAACAAAAAAAAAACACAGAAATCGGATCAGAAACCTCGAAGTAATCGGTGTACATACAAAAAAAAAATACCCACCGAATTGAGAACCTCCTCCTTTTTTGGAGGTCGGTTAAAAATTTTAATGGTACCTACCTACTTAAGATATTTTATTCTTAGGTAAAACTACAATAGTAACTTCTAATGCTATAAGGAGATGGTACTCAAGTATTAAACTTACTGGTTTTCAGCGGTAGGTATATGCACAGGGCCGTCGAGGCAGCCCAGCCGGATGCCAAAGATCATCATGCCGATGGTCTCGATGGCCCAGCGGTAGATCTCTGTCTCCAGCTCATCGTTCAACGCGTTCTCTGCGTGCCGTAAGTCTGTTAATCTGTTGCAAAATAAAGACCATGAACACTTATGTACTTCTTGTTGTCAGATTCAGAATACTCAATACTCAATATTTTATTGCATTCCATATTATGTACATATAGGTGGTATAAATATTGTCAAGATCAATATGGACCCTGTCGGGCACAGCAAAGTTAGGAGAGAGGACGAAGACTAAGTAACAATAAAATTCATGGAATTAATTAATTATTATTATAGGTAATTAGATGATTAAAATGTTAATAGATTTATGTGTATATTATTGTGTGGTGAATTATGTTCCATACTTTAATTTATTTTTGTCATCGTTATTTTTAAATTACGTACTATGTATATTTTAATTAAATTATTTATGCATGTTATTATATTGTTATGTCTATGTATTGGTAAAACATATCAGATATTTTATTTATTTTCGTCATCATTATTATTAAATTATATTAATATTGAATATTTTTATTTATTTTTATCGTCACCATTCAATTGTCGCATTACCTAATCTGTTCAAGCCTACCTAATCTGAACTGCACATCAGCGGGAATGTTGCAGTTTTTTGTTCAGTAAACATAACAGCAATGAAAAATTCATGGTAACTGCTCGGCTACCGCATGCCAACTGCACGACGACTGAAGAAGTGAGTTAACTGCGCATTTTGTCAATTGAATTATACAAAAACTGCAACTTTGCAGCTAGTGTGCATATGTGGATCATATGTGGATCATATGTGGATCATATGTGGATCATATGTGGATCATATGTGGATCATATGTGGGCCGGTTGAGAACCTTTGTTTTAACACTGTAGATGTAGACCAAGCCAAGAGAACCCAGGGGGTTCGCAGTAGCTCGTGTCCCTGCATCAGTATTTGTTAGTTGTTGGTGGTTTCAGTGTCATGTCCAGTGGCGTAGTTAGTAAAACATTTCCGGGAGGCCCGTGTTTTGGGGTATTGTTTTTTGAACAAAATAAGCTCTAGGTACTAGCTAAGGACTATCTTGCAGGCCACGAAGGAGACAGCGGGACTAAACCCATAGCTTTGCGTCCACACGTCGAGGCCCTTGTAGTCCGGGGGCTCCGTATTTTTGATACTGCGGTAGCTACGCCCCTGGCCATGTCTGAACTTTGACACGGAGCTAATGCAAAAATAGTCTTACAAAAATATTGACTGTTTCTTTGTAAATACGATTTCATGACATTCTAATCTAACAAGCGAGAATTTAATCTTAAAATTAGCATATTTGATAAATTGAATACACATTTCGTCACGATCATGATGATTGGTGATCATTGTGAATTTAATAAATAAAATACACTGTGATATATTATTGTTTACAAACAGTTTTTCTCTCTTGATGATTCGACTCAGTGTTCGAAAGCGAGACAGAAGAGGATAAAAGTGCCTAGACAAAATGACGATTCTATATCTGCTGAATGCATGCAGCAAGCTATCCCTTAAATGCAAACTGCGCATCTATACCACGTGCATACGTCCGATAATGACCTATGCGTGTGCCGTTTTCGCACACTCAAAGGATCGATATATCCATAGGATGCAGACCATCCAAAATCGATTTCTCCGAAAGGCCACGGGCGCTCCGTGGTTCGTTAGGAATGACCGACTACATGTCGACCTCAAAGTCCCAACTATCAAGCAATTCATGAAGCGTCTTACTAAGCACTTCATCGAATCTGCTGGAAAGCACCAGAATCCCTTAATCGTATCGGCTACCCGGTACGCTCCCTCCAAGATTAGTAGGATTCGCCGTCCTCGGCATACCCTCGTCGACCTTCAAGTAATGAACAATTACTATTAGTGAATGACAAAGTATCTTCTAGCAATTTAGCTCATTGTAAAAAACCTAGGGGAGGGCAATTCACTTTAAAGTTATTTAATCAGAACATTCAAGGTTGCTCTTCCAAATTACTTGAGATAGAAATGTTTTTAGAGAAAACCAAGTTTGATGTAGTTTGCCTTACAGAGCATTGGTTAAAAGACCACCAAGTAAGTTCCATTAATTATGATAATTATTATGTAGGTAGCTACTTCAGCCGACAACGCATGATACATGGTGGGTCATTAATTTTAATTAAAACTTCATTTAAATCTAAAGAAAGAAAAGATATTGTTAAACTGTCGGTTGAACACACCATTGAATTGTCCTGTGTTGAGCTAGATAAGCATGTTGTGGTATGTGTCTACAGACCTCCATGTCACCAGAATCTATCTGTGTTTGATACAGTAATGGAAGATGTGTTGAATAAAGTTAGTTCTACTTGTAAATCAGTAATAATATGTGGCGACTTTAATATTAACTTATTAGAAACAAACTCCAATAGTATTAGGTTATTGAGTCTTTTTAAATCATTTAATTTATCAAATGTTTTTGTTGAGCCAACTCGTGTGACAGCTTCTACTGCAACTTGCATAGACAATATATTTTGTAATTGTGATTACCTACATAAAGAAATTGTAAATAAGTTGCCATCTGATCACAATGGACAATCAATAACGTTTTGCACTTACGTACCTTTAGAAAAAATTCAAATAAAATTTAGACCAATTACGGATAAAAAATTGCAGGAATTTAATAATGCTTTAGATAGTAGACTAGGTGCCCATAATTTTAATAATATTAATGACCCAAATGAGTTCTACACTGAGTTCTTTTCATTATTAAACATTCAATTTGCTGAGACTTTTCCCCTAAAGTCCAAAAGTATTTACACCAAGTTCTTATTTAGCGATTGGGCAACTCCAGGCATTCGCAAAAGCAGGGATAAGCTATATGAACTGTATGGCCAAAAGCAATATATGAATAATACAAGCTTTAATAAGTATGTTGCAAAATATTCAAAAAGTTATAAAAGTGTATGCAAAACAGCAAAAGCTCTACATATTAGCAATAAAATAAAATCAGCAGACGATAAAATAAAAACTACTTGGAAAATAATAAATAACGAAACAGGTAGGAAGAAACAACGTGAGACTAAATTTAATTTAAATACTGTAAATGGCCCAATAAACTCGGATGCAGAGGTAGCTCAGGAATTTGAAAATTTCTTTGCTAACATCCCTCTTAAAACTACTGAAAGTCTCAACTCGTCTCCTGCGCTCGCTGCTGCTTTACTTAGAAAGAATGTAAAGGTATGCCCATCGGAGTTTAAGTTTCAACATACAAACCCCCAGGCCATTATAAAAGCTTTTAAAGATCTTAAAATAAAATCAACTGAAGATCTTTGGGGAATGTCTGTAAAAGTCTGTAAATCTGTCATTGAAACTATTGCCCCCTACTTAGCTATTATATTTAATACTAGTGTAGACCAAGGAGTATTTCCCGATCTTATGAAACACAGTAAAGTAGTTCCTTTGTTCAAATCGGGTGATAATCAGGAACCCAATAATTATAGACCTGTGTCAATTTTGCCAGTGCTCAGCAAAGTGTTTGAAAAGTTAATTCTTAATCAGATGTTACTTCACTTTAATAAAAATTCCATCTTTCATGAACAACAGTACGGTTTCACCAAAGGGCGTTGTACAACTGACGCCGGGGTCACCCTCATAAAGAACATCTTTAACGCCTGGGAAGAGTCACAAGACGCCATTGGAATATTCTGTGACCTCTCGAAGGCGTTTGATTGCGTTGAACATGAGACACTTTTGTTGAAACTTGAGCACTATGGAATCGGAAATACAGCCCTTGAGTTGCTTAGGTCATACTTGATGGACAGACAGGTTAAAGTTCAGGTAAACGGTGTAAACTCACGAGGGTCTGAAGTGACAATGGGAGTTCCTCAAGGCTCAATATTAGGTCCTTTCCTCTTTCTAGTTTATATAAATGATTTGCCCCAATTACTTCAAAATCACCCAAAGATGGTATTATTTGCGGATGACACTTCATTGATATTTAAAATAGAGCGACGATCACGAAATCTTGACGTCGTCAATAACTCTATTCTTCAAGTCCAAAATTGGTTTACGGCAAACAACTTGGTATTAAATGAAAAAAAAACTAAATGTATTAGATTTACTTTGCCTAATGTTAAAAGTACCGAATGTGACATAATATTGAATGGAGAAAAACTGGAGTTTATTGATCAGACAGTTTTCTTGGGAATCACAGTGGACGAGAAGTTGCAATGGGGACCTCATATTACATCTCTAGCGGGGCGGCTAAGCTCAGCTGCTTATGCTGTTAGGAAAATAAGACAGTTAACAGACGTAGAAACCGCACGTTTGGTCTATTTTAGCTACTTTCACAGCATTATGTCATACGGAATTTTGTTGTGGGGTCGGGCTGCTGACATTGAATCCATATTTATTTTACAAAAGAGAGCTGTCAGAGCCCTTTATAATCTGCGCCGCCGCGATTCTCTAAGGGAACTTTTTAAAAAGATTAATATTATGACAGTCCCTTGCCAATTCATTTATGAAAATATAATGTATGTACGGAAAAATCGCCATCTTTTTAGTAAAATTAGTGATAGACATAATTTTAATACTAGAAATAAAGATAAGTTAGATCAACCATTTTATAGATTAGCTAAAGTACACACATCTTTCATGGGGTACTGTGTTAAATGTTACAATAAAATACCTTGTGACATATTAGAACTAAATGAAAGAAAATTTAAAGCATATATCAAAAGCACACTTTGTAAACAAGCTTATTACAAATTAGAAGATTACATTCAGGATAAGAATGCCTGGAAGCATGCTGGTCCTGCTCCATAGGACGGTCAATGTTGTGGTCAAAATCAAACTGGTTGCTTTATGTATTAACTTTATAGATGTTCTGTCTCTTTTTATGTCTGTATTTTTCTGTTAACTCACACACTGTTAATTAGTCATTCCAATATTTGTAAATGTGTGAGTATCATGTACCTACTTATTTAGAAAATTGATAAGTCTACCTCTGCATACCCTAGGTGCATGGTCCTCACATATAAAAAAAATAATTGTATACTTACCAAATATTGTAAAAGATTAATTGAAAAGAGTAACTATGGAGTTTCTTGTCCATTCTTCTCCATAAGAATCTACCTTTCCGAATGGACAGTAGAGTCACTTCAGAACTTTTATATATTTGAAATGTGATTGACGTTCAAAAGTGCCGTTTAATGGCCTAATTGGAATAAACGTTTTGACTTTGACTTTGACTTTTGACTTTGACCCTGACGACCCAATCACCGTCCTTCAAGAAAGCTGTAGGGAAACCAGCACTCTCAAGAAACACAAATACAGACCGCGATCCGTATTCCGACCTCGCCGCCGAGGTCCGTCGCGACGTCCCAGTAATGCTCCCCCCCGTCTTTTGCCAAACGAGCCAGCCCGCGAAGCTGAGCCAGTAGTGATAAATAACTCCCCAAATAATGACATGACCCAGCCAGTCTCTTGCTGCCCCCCCCAAAACGACGCCGTTGAGCCGAGGTCCGTACCCCACAGGGGGTGCCCTCAGCGAGCGGAGTTTTAGTATATAGTATAAGTTTTGTAGCCTCGGCTGGGGGCCTTAAATTCTTGAGGCCCACACAGGCAAGTCCGGTTCAGTAGTTGACAACCCTATAGGGTTGAAACAGCGAGTGGCCATCGACAAAAAAAAAAAAGAAAAAAAAAATAAAAAAATGACGATTCTATATATATATGTTGAACTTTGACGTTCAAAAAGTGCTGGCATCCAGCCTAATTTGAATAGATGACTTATGCGGGTCTAAAAAGGCTACTTTATTAGAATCAGCCAGTACATCGAGCTACCCGAAACTCTCAAGTTTTCTCAATCAACCTTGAACCTTTAATGCTTTAGCGATAAAGATGAAAATGGAATTTGACAAATTGTTGTATAATTAATATTATGATCCTAATATATGACGAAAACAGTGTTGAGAAAAGAGGCATTTTAAGACCCGCTGATTCTGATTCAGCGACAATCAAACGTCAAGACGTTGTGATTGACATGAGCTACTGAAATATGACGTGTTCGATTATTTATAAAAAAAAAAAATGGATTTTAAACAATCTTTATAGCCTAGAGAGTGTCATTAGGCAGCAGTCATTGCTTAAGCACGTGGCATTTCGGTATGGTAGGCGCCAAATAAACTTGCAATAAATGACATTCACCCTTTCCCTAATATCCCTTCGTAGATACCCGAAAAGTAAATTACAAACCGTTTTTCATTACTAGAGAATGTAAAGGATCACGATAGAAGTCGTTTCAGGATAGTCTTTATTTTTGTTTTTGAAATAAAGAAAGTCAATAAAAGTATGTGGAACAATGACCGTTATGGCACATTTATCTCATCTTTGGTTCCTACCACAGTAAATGTTAATTCCATATATTTTTGTGTTTAAATAATCGATAGTGCAGATGCAATGTCACTTTATTTAGAGCCCAAGGACTCTGTTCAAGCCCGTTACTAATCGGATGATTCTCAAAGTCGAGTATTTCTATAGATTAAATATCTATTCTCAAAAGAACACGTGTTTAAACAATACCTAACAGATCTTAATGAAACTGTTTACTGTTTTTCACCTCATATGTCCTGTTTTGTCTAGGTCATGCATTTACTTGCACAGTTCATACATCTACTGTGACTAATATTAATATGAATAAAAAATGCTTATCGTGCGATCAACGACCTAAGAACGACACATATTTATTTTATTAGTATTTACCGTTTCCTTCTACCTAAATGTCTATCATCTTTTGGTTTAAATGTTTGAGGAAGATCATTGTGAAGTGAAATAGGTATTTGGATGGCTAATTTTGTTTGGGTTGGTAAGATCAAGGTCATCTTGATTATCGTCTAGACAGTCGTTTAGTATTTTGATCGTGGATTAAATGAGAGTGTAATAAACCTGTCGTGATCAGTAATGTCTTTTTAAGGTGTTTTTTACACGTCTGGCTGGTCTAGACAGATAGCGTCGTCCGAATTGGCTAATGATCGCACGAGTTGTCGATACGATTAAACACACATTTCTTTATTATTATTTATTTATTTATTATATACTTTATTGTACACCGATAATAATATACAAAGAAAACAACAAACTAAAACTCTTCCAGGCAACCTGGAATGGAGGCCTGGACATAAAATGGGGTTGTCATCGGTGCGACGCTACTCAATCATAATATATATACATAGATAAATACATAATCTTAACAACATATCTTAATAATAAATAAATGACAAACATATCACAGCGACAGGTAATGCTCACGAGTCTTTTGAACACCGGTAACGATTGAGCGCGTCTTATTGGGACCGGCAATGCATTCCACAAACGAGCAGCCTGGACAGTAAAGGATTTATCAAAGAATTTGTGAAATGCATTGGCATTTTAAGACGTAAATCAAATCTAGCGTGGGAATCGTAGAAGCTTGCAAATCATCACACTAGCGCAGGAATCATTTTCATGGCTCGACGAAATCGCATTGACTCGTGCGTTCGTTACCCAGTTAGGACACCGCCGACGCCTTATCATCGTCAGTCCCAAAATGAAATGGGGTTGACTATAAGTTATTATGGTAGCGCATGTCAATTGCTTGCACGTTTCGTACTTTTTGACACTGGTTGTCGCAGTCAACTTGTTTGAATATCACTCTTCTTAAGTTACGTGGATTTAAATTGAAAAAAGCTTCCTTACCTTCGAGTGGTGTCAGCAGCAATATCGTCAAAAGCCTGGTCGTAGCACTTCAGAAGAGTGCCGTCTTGTAGGAGAGAGCGGATCGCAGCCCAAATCGCTTTAGGTTCGTCTCTGCAAATGAAATAAGTGTTAAAGGAGTGAAGATAATACCAGGACTTCTTCTATTCGAGTCGATGGTACGATGGTTAGGTAACTTTTTTGGTTCTTTGGACCATATAAGCCTAACTTGTCATTATTATCCACAGTCCGACTTCGCCCTCTGCTAAGCTTTGATCTTTCTGGTATTGGTCCAATCTAATTGCTCGCATGTCCAGCCGATCCGTGGAACCTTAGGTGAACTTAACTGTGGAGAATGACAGCCCGTGGATTCTGTAAACATGTCGAAGTGACAGCACATGTCGTGATCACTTCAATCAAGCCTGTTGAAGTGATCACGAAATGAGCTGTCATTCCATCTTGATTACTTGGATTGGTAGCTCACTTTGTAATCACTTCATCCAAGCCTTCACTTCAACATGTTTACAGATTCGCAATTCCGTTCACTTCAGAATAGCTCTTACAGGTCCTCTACCCTAATGCCGTCTCCTTATCAGGCCTAACTACAAGGACTCAAAAATGGCTTATACTGATACACAGAGATAATAAAAATCCCTTTTTCATACTTTATCTGGTTTAAATTTTATCGATTTCTTGTCAAAACATACATCCTGTGCTATCAGGCGGAAATCCTCCTTATCGAAAACAATTCGGTAGTTTAATGCACCTCTAATCTCGTGATAAGTGTAAATGGACACTTTAAACAATAAAACCGTTGATATTTGGATACTTTTATCGATAGGAAACACGTTTGATTAGAGTGCTTCTCACGCCGACTGAACATAGTATGACAATCATACAATGCATGTCTGATATGCTAAAAAAAAAATGTGTGATTGTACTCGGTCGGTACATACAAATGCTTATTTTTAGGTTAATATTTTGTTGCTTGGCTCATTCTTTTTTTAATCAACGAGCCACGTTTTAAAGATTTGAGACGGATCTATGAACTTGAATTTGTTTTTATTGGCTATTGGCAATTATGATTGGAATTTTGGTCCAGCGTCGGTGAAGCGTTTCCTGTTTGTTTCTTTTGTTATTCATCATCATGGCTCATGACGTAGTCTGAAACATCCAAAAGCGAGCGCTGTCCGAGCCTTGTGTTCCAAGGACGCGGAATGGAAGGCGACATTGTTTTGATACGTAAACATTAATAAAAAGTCTTTCATAGTTTTAATGCTATATTTATTCTTATTGTACCTAACATAATGTATAGTTTATGTCGGGTACAGTAAATCGGCCGGCTTTTTAAGACGACTAAAATGACACCAAGTATAACTTAAAGGTCTGTAAGAACTGTATGTTATACTCAATAATTATAAGTCTTTTGAGGTTTCTCATTAAGAACATACCAGATACCATACGGGATGAGTTTCCAACAAACGATGACACAACAAACTTTCAGGAAGTCTCCACTAACTTCACTTTTTATATAAATACTAACTGCACCGAACATCTACAATTAGCTAACTTTTACCCTGTTTTCTGTGAACCCAGGATGAAAATTCCAGGAAGTGTTTCCTCACAAACAAGCCGCCGGTCAAACCTAACCGGTCCGTACAAAATGAAAATACAAGACATTGTAAACATACCCGTGCACCGGGCAGTGGCCCACTCCCTTCCTGTGTTGATACAGCGGCGATTTTTCGAAGCGAGGCGGTTCCGTCGAGTAACTCTCATAGACCTGTAACAACAGATGACATCATTATTTGCTTGAAACTTTTCTAAAAAAGGAGATTTGGTTGAACGGTTCTTGGGTTGATACTGGCCATCCAACTTTACTTTGTTTTTTTACTGAGTGGTCTCCAGATTCTTTTTTGTACAGAATCCTGTACTAGACAAAGTGACTCATAACCGTATGATGGTTAAACAAAGTGGTGCCTTTACAGCTTTATCATGTTTCAAGAAGCAAGTGAAACTATATTGATGGTTTAAAAGAAGTCGCCATAACCGAATATTTATTGTCATTTTCAATTTCAGAGCTGTTTAATTTTTTATGTTATATGTATCATTGGACTTTCATTCTAATCATGACAACCGTTATTTAAAGATGAATCGTTAACGGTTCCTCACACCCACTTTTTGTTCCAATGTCTGGAAAGGACACATCAATGGAGCGAATAATACTGACTGGCGGATGACGTCACTTCAACGGTATTTCACTCTGAAGAGTTATGGTCTGGGTGATGAAGTTGACAGACTGCCACAGTCAGGCCTCTTGTTGTAAATCTAGGAGCTTGAAAAAGCGCCTACGTCTCTTTTTAATTGTTTAATTGACGATACTAAAGAAATCTAATTGGAATACTGATTGATTAAAACGTTCAGGAAGAGGAATTTTCTGACGCAGCCTATGTTTCCAGATGGCTACTATTTGAGGAATGTTAGGTACAAGAAAGACTGTGTTGCTTCTAGTGTTAACCACAAAGAAACCAATCCAAACAATACTAATTTGCAGACAAGAATCTGAAATGCATTGGGATGTCCAGTAACACACAAATGCAGCACACTCTCAGAAGCACTTACACCTACCTCTCTACTTACATAAGGTAACTTCAATCCTATCTACAGGCTCCATTTTATCTAACGAAGCAATCGGAGCGTGCGAATGGTCCTCCAAGCCATGAAATAAAATACTATAGTTACGATGGACCCTTGCAAGCCTTAGGGAATCCTTATGAATATAATGATTTTCAATCAGGAGAATTCCTAGAATTGCTCTCAAAGCTGTAGGGTGGATCGTGGAAGTTCGTGGAACCCTTTTCCCTGTCTTCGTAATTTGATAAAGTTATTTTTAGATGAAACCTTTATAAACCTTGTTCATACAGGAAGCTATCAGATATTCAGGTGGATAAATAACGGGTGCTTACGCTTGCCATCTGTTCTGACAAGGCGGGTAATTGTGTAGTCAAAATAAAATCAAAACTCATTTCAAATTAGGTTGAGAGTCTGCAGTTTTTGAACATGAAGACAGATCCTCAAAACGTTTTTTTTTTTACTATTTATATGCACACGTTTGACCACTACCTCACCTGATGGTAAGCGATGATGTGGTCAAAGATGGAGCACACTAGCTTAGAAGTAACCTACTCACTCTTGACTTAAATATTCCCAAGTTGCAGCTATCAGGAAACACAGACGCTGGCAGGGAAATCCACTCCTTAACAGTATGCACTACGAACATGTTACTAAAACGTTTTGTGCGTGTGGGTGGGATGCACCGGAGGCGCATCGCCGTTCATCTGGTGGTCCGATGATGGAACGGGCTTGGCGGAATTTAATTATGCAATTTCGTCACACCTTCCCCAAAATGCAACCGGTAGAAAACCGACCGGCCACCTCCACCAATTCCTAGTTTATATCTTGGAAGGAGTAGCGCAACAACTCCCCAGCAACTAAAGTCATCTGTTTTAAGGTATATGTAGTCGGCAATCCACAAGAATATATACATATAAATTGAGACACGTGTTTTGCACGTGGTTAGCTTATGACCTGGAGTGTGGTCTAGAGTACAGTCTTTAGGTCCGGCAGATAAGAGAGTCCTTAGTAGTTCAGTCACATAAAAATATGTAAAACTTATAGTGAAGAACAGTTCATTTTTGCAGATACTATATTTACATGTTGAACTTCAATAATACAAAAACAAAATCAAAAGTCATTTAAAATGAGGACGAGAGCCATCACTTTTTGAACGTCAAAATTTTACATTTATTAAGACAAATCCCCACACTCGCTTCGCTCGTCACCATTTCCTTGTTTTAGTTGGGAAGTAGATAGTAGCGCAATAAACTACCCAGGAGTATATCTGTCTGTTAAGTTTGAAGAACTTAACTTGTAGTTTAAGTAGTACCTAGTTTGTTTTTATGTAGTCAGCATTCCTTGAGAAACAATGTCATATAAATTGAGACGCATGTATTGCACGTGGTTACTGTGCTTATGACCATGAATGTGGTCTTGAACGCAGTCTTTAGGTCCGGCAGATAAGAGTCCTTAGTAGTGCTGTCACATACCTAGGTCAAATTATACAGTCGAAATGAAGTACCTACAGCGCTTGATTGCAGACAGTTTATACATTGTTGTACTAAAGTAATGCAAACATAGAAACTATTTAAATGACAAACTATAAGCTATGTGGCTGTAAGGTCTTGCAAACCTCCATTGAAAAGGAAGGATCCTCCGACTAGACGGTTATTGTGTCTGGTGGGCACCTCTGTTCTATAGTTGCTGTCGGGAGGTTGTATATCTTTAAATAGTAGAGAGATAACAGCTTTGTAGGATTTCTGAGACGTCAGATGTTTTTGTAGTTCGTATGTGGCGGTATAGAAGCCACTACAAAACTTCAATGTTTTTGGCGGAAAGCAGTTCCGTCTTTTCTTCAAAAGGGTTTATTTTACGTGTACCTTTGTCTTGTTTCTACTGTAACTTTCTTATTTTAATTAGGTTAGGATTTAAAGCCGTTGTAGATGTTAAAAGTTATGAACGTCCTACCTTCCAACAGGGTTTACAGTAATATTGTTTCAAACATCTGTTCACCCGGAGAAGTGGGACCGCTATGCATACGGTAACACAAACATAACATCGGAACAATGATACATAAATCGAGATAAGTCAACAACAACCGCACGTGGTCGCGGCGTGAAACGGTCGCCACTCACACCGTTACGAAACTTTGTTGTGGATTTTTATTATTCGTATCGTACGTGACGATTGGGAGTTTAAAATTATGGGCAATTGTTTTGTCGTGAAAAGTATTGAGTCTTATCTGGAGTCGTAATAATTAATTTTGTTTTGAATAGTTACTTTTTAGAAAAATAAGTGCCTACAGCAACATTTGAAAGATTGAACATACCTTAGATAAACTTTTAGATCAAATTTTGATTGGTAGATAATGCCTTGTCCACCTTCGCACCACTATGACTCAACATATAGTTTAACCTGTGATTCGTCGTCGGCACACGTGTGTGCCATTAAGAGTCAACTGAAATTGACGCTTAATGGAATCCCACATGCCATACCAAATCACGCAGTTTGAACCTCCTTTTTTTAAACGCAGTGTTTAATGTCCCCCCATTGACCAAAAAACAAGGCGGCCGCCGATTTTTTACAATAAAACTATTCAATTGTTGTGGAGTCGCAACGGCTATTGCGACCAGGTGATCACAGGTTGAATAAACGAATAAATCAGTCAGACTATTGCTATATAGACTGTAAAAAATAAATGAAAAAAACCGAACAACCAATATAATAAACAAATTCTTTTGAAAGTGTTTTATCTGCACATAAATCAATACTAATCCCAGTTATAGAAGTCAAACTAAACTCAAGTCACGTGCTTCGCAATCTGCTTTAAAATACACATACACACGAATCTTATCCACGCATAAAATATGCAAGACAATTGAGGTTACACTATCATTTGAATTTGACCCACATTATCGGGCACAAGCATAATTTAGTCGTAAAAATTGTAAATAAAGATATCACGGTGTGAATGAGTGATTCTGTGTCAACAAACCGGTTACGGACTTTTCTTTATTTAGATTTGCCAAAATATGGCATTATTATGTTTGACTTTAACACATAATTTAAACATTTGTACAGTCATATGATACTTGACCTAACATAATATTTAACTCGGCAGAAGGGAGTTGGATTATGTTTACACATGCTTCCGTGTTGAGTTTAAAAGTAGCTGATTTTTTATTTAATGAGTTTACTAATTGACCCGCGCAACTTTGTCTGCTCCGCTCCTATTGGTCTTAGCGTGATGATATGTCATATAGCCTTCCTCGATAAATGGGCCATCTAACACTAAAATAATTTTTCAAATCGGTATCGGTAATCGGTAGGTTTTAGCAAAGTAGCTAGCTTTTATAAAAAAAAAACACTCAAAAATATTTAGTCTCCTTGGATTACTTTGCGTAAAATCCGCAAAGAAAACTATAGGATTAAGATTACCAAAGATATCTCGGTATTTGGGGAGGGGGGACTTGAGCCCCTTAGCCATTGCCTGAAATTACATTTGCTATCGTGCCTTTCGTTAATCTCCCCTAGTTAAAGCCGTCACAATGAGCCAAAGATTACGTGAAAAATACCGTTATTTCATTAAAATAGCTCATTATGTCATCGGAGCATTGTTACGTGATGATGCAGAGTCTAGACTCCACTAGACGGTAGTATGTTGTGTGTAGATAGTATGTAACTCGTCACCGGACTGACAATAACAATACCTCATCCGGACTATCGCCTTGCATACAATTATAAAGACAATGAGATTGTTAATGACTTTATTATTGCATACTTAGGCATACTTGCATGCTGCGGAATCTGTTCGAAAGAGGCACCGTAGCCCTAGAACACAAAGGGCACTAGGAGGAACACGGATGGGTTTTAGTCAGTAAGAGTCTGACACTCCCTCCTGCTTCACCGAGAGCGGGAGGAGTCATTTGATGATTTCCCATCCTTAAAAAAAAAAGAAAAAAAGATAGCTTACTTTACGTGCGAGTGCCTCTTTGTCGACTTGTTGATGTGTACAACACTCACTTTATGGTGATTGACATATTATGTATTTACTCTCTCCAAACAAAGTTTTAAGGCAAGAGCAATAGAGTTACTAAATACTTAAGTATATTATATATGTATTTTCTTTCTTCTTCTTCTTAATAGTCTTTTATGGTGTATACTGTATGTCTGTTTTCTTTTAAATTTTTTTTTCGTGAATTCTTGGACAACCGTGGTGTGGGTTACATGTGTAGTAACATAAACATGGAATAGGTTATGCATAATTTTATTTTTAAGGCTAATTTAAGACTCTTTTTTTATTCCTGGCATGTAACTTTTTTTTTGTACCAAACAAATAAAATAAAATAAAATTTACTTATCAATATTTCTATTTTCAAATAAAGTAAGCAAGTCAAAAGTCATAAAAACGGCAAAGTCGGTCTGAAAAATATTTGGAAACTTTTGCCCGCGAATTCGTACGCGCTCATCCCGTTTTTTCTCGTTCCCGAGGGAATTTCCAGAAATCCTTACACTCCCCAAGGAACCTACAAGCCAAATTTTAGCTTTCTACGACCAGTAGTTTTGGCTGTGCGTTGTCTGTCAATCACACAGTCTGTAACGATGGAATTTTATGTATAAGGATGTTATTCGGTCTGTGCTATTTACTATACTGTTCTTTATTTTAAGCAATACTCACGACATTATTTGATGAGGTGTCAATTCGGTTATTAGTTTTACATATCGGTGTATTCAAGATTTAGCTACACTTAGTTTTTAATATCTTTGAGAAACCAAGCATTAAAGTTTGTGTAAGACGACCCAGCTGTCGCTTTCTTATATAATAAATCTTAGACCAAAAGCGAATTCGTAACCTCGTCGTCAAAGACGCGACGCAGATGAATCATAATACCTTGGCATAGAAGCACTGTACATCACTATATTATATTATAAAACAAAGTCCTCCACGTCTGTCTGTCAGTCTGTTTGCGATAAACTCAAAAACTACTGCACCGATTTTCATGCTGTTTTCAGCAAATAATGAATGAATGGAATGGTTCTCGAGGAAGGTTTTAGTATATAATTTGGTAAGTTTTTGTATAGATTGGCTAAAATATAATGATATTTGTTGGAGGTGTCGGAATAAAATAAGCCGTCTGGGAGCTGATTAGTTTTGGTCGCGATAACTGACATCCACGCGGGCGAAGCCGCGGGGATCATCTAGTTAATAATAAAAGAAGTAACATGTAACATTATTTCTTCGTTTATAAGTTTGTAAAAACTGATCTCTGAATGCAAATGAATCTCTTTGTGGGTTTCATAGGATTTTTGTACCCGAAATATGCGCGGTTCCTGTAGCCTTGGCCCCTTTTTTTGGTACAAGATCGCCACACATTCCCAACCACTGCAACGCCTTATTGTCCTCATCGGCGACTTTTGTTTTAACCAAATAATATGATTATTGAAAGAAACCCTATCTATTAATGATATCTTTCAATAGACTAAAATTAACACACATTTTATTTATCTTTAATGACGGGATTATCCCTCACGCATATATCAATAACATCACAACGGATTACAATTGTCAACTTATAATCTGTACTTACAATCGAATTAAATATTACATTACTTGCGAACGAAGTCACGGGTGCAATACCCGTGACTTCGTTCGCGCTGCAATTTTCTTAAGGTTCCTTAATTTTCTAGATAAATTGTATACTAAAACCTTCCTCGAGAACCACTCAATCCATTGGTGAAAACCGCTTGAAAATCAGTTTTTAAGTTTATTGCGAATATACAGACAGACGTGGCGGAGGACTGTTTTATAATATGCAGTGATTATATGTATTGTCTACGTGTTTCTATGTAAACATTACCGTTAGTTGATTTACAACGGATTGTTTAAGAAGTCATATCCGGTGATCTTTTAAGCTTATCTGATACTTATCTTTATATCTTCATTTAATTAACTCAGAATTTAAATGGTTTTGTGTAAGTGTACCTAAGTTTTTTTTTTTTTTTTTTTTTTTTACTATTGATAGTACACTACTAACCTACTCTTTTCAGTTGTCAATATTACTGTCATTATAAATGTATGTTTAAAACATGCTTTATCTACTAAGATTTAAAACGTTCGACGCTTTTAAGTATATGCTATTAAATTGGTTCTCTTTAGAGTACCTAGCTGAGTTAATTTTAGTTTATCTTTCTATTACTTTGTTGATGTCAGTCTAAAAACGGCATATCACTTATTTACATATCGGTGTCTGACTTACTCGTTTATCGTAGAGTAAATAACTAAATACCAACTATTACCATTGTACTAGTACTACTACTACAATGGTAATAGTTGGTATTTAGTTCCTCTTAAAAATACCTACTAGGTAGCCTCTTAAAAATACCTACTAGTCTAGTAGGTATTTTTAAGAGGCTTGGCCGAGGTTTTAAATAAGCAGTAATGTTATGTGTGCAGTATCATTGATTGACAAGTGATAATATGTGATAAGATAATTTTAACAGCTTTTTCACGGTTGCCTGATATAAATATCACGAAATAAATGCAGGAATGCAAAGAGCTTGCCTGCCTGCAAGATACGCTTTACGTATACGCGTGGCAAGTGCTTCGGTGTCTACTTGTCTAGACAGGCCAATTTGTAACTATTCTTCTAAATCCAATTTAAAATTTTATATACATACTAGATATTGCCCGCGACTTCGTATGCGCATATCCCGTTTTTCCCGTTTCCGTAAGAATTTCGAGAAATCATCTCTACTCTACACACGCCAAGAAACTTACATGCTATAAACATCTTTCTACGACACAGAACAGATATTTATTTGTTCTGTGTCCCACGACCAGTAGTTTCGGCTGTGAATTTTATATTTATTTATGATCGAGATGGTCTAGCATGGTCTTAAACGCTATTAAATTGACTGTACTCCTTCAGGGTCACAAGCATGATGGTTTTAAGATTTTTCTTTTATTTTACCACACACTCAAGTTAAATACGTCACAGCAATTTCTCTGCCATACATTTTTTATAACCACGATAAACTGTATTGGTAGCCACATTTTCGGTATCGAATAATTTTCTTTCCTACATGAATTTAGTAGTTCCAGTATCGAAGTGTGTATAATTGTTATTGTGGTGACCTTTGCGTGCGTCATAGATATTACTGTTTTGTATTTATAGTTCGGTGATAATGGAAAAAATATGTACTAGCATTCGGGTAAGATGTCACTTACATTACATTGTTTTTCATTAGTGTTCGTTTGGTTTCCTTTTAGCTGACGTAAGAATGAAAGCACTTTTATTTCCCTAGGTATCTTGCAAATAGGGTTAACGGTATTTATAAATCACTGGAGAAAACAAAAGTTTCAATCATCACCGCTTTAGATAGAGACGTCTACTGCTAGTCTTAGGCCTCCATCAAAGGTCGCTACATATCCATTGACCTGTGCTTCTCTCATTCAGTCGCGTCACTTCTTTTTCCAATCTAAAAAACTAGGAAGTGGTGACGGGCGTGGCGTTCTGTAAACGTCTTTTTAACCGACTGCCAAGGAAGGGTTATGTTTTTGTAAAAGTTGACGTTCAAAGAGTACTGGCACTTAGCCTTATTTTAATACATGGCTTTTGATTTCAAGTAGTCACTGCGGCTCTGAACATCATTGGTCTATCTTATGAGCCTTTCAATGCTGTGTCTTTCAGTACGCATTCGCCACTCTAGATACTTTTGGCTTTACTACTAATACTACAAATTTTG
Organism: Lacanobia oleracea; assembly: GCA_950371165.1. Classification (NCBI taxonomy): domain Eukaryota; kingdom Metazoa; phylum Arthropoda; class Insecta; order Lepidoptera; family Noctuidae; genus Lacanobia; species Lacanobia oleracea. The sequence goes on from OX493398.1 coordinate 7,352,767, forward strand.
AAGTCCTTAATTGGCCTTGCTTTCCCTCTGAACTCTTTCGAAAAAGTTCTTAACTGTTTTTGTAGACCTAGGCATGATAATAAGGCATAGCAAGGTCAATTAAAATCAGTTTATTAATTTCCAAGAATAAGGACTAGAAAGTTTATATAAACACCGAGATGAGAAAAGCCCTTATATTTGGAAACTCTTCGGGCTATGTGTCGTATAATACAAATCATCGAACTTTGTTAAATTGAAGTACAGAAAATATCAGTTTCATTATTATTGATACTTAAATAATCTCGCTCTTTATTTCAATGTTAAACTTTTCTGCTTCAGAGAGTTCTAAGTATTCCCAACGATCTATTAGTTTCTAGTTTCTGAAAGTTTAATAAATCTTGAGAGCTTCTAAAATACTAAAAGAAAATGTTTACTTTGAATGGTTTTGGGGTTCGACCAATCGCAATTTGGCAGGAGGATTTAAAAGGCTAACGTGTAGAACCAATGGGTGGTTTAAAAGATCGTGTAGGTGGAACGTGACTTCGTGATACAGTTTTAGACTTTGAGCTACTTCTTGATGAAATGGTAGCTTATTTGATGAGAGTAGGAAGCTACTAGCAATAAGAAATAAAGGTACCTACTTGAAACAGACTGACGTTAGAGAACGGAGTCTTCTGATGCAGCTTGGAAGAGTTGAATAAGTAATAGTTGAGCAAATACACCATGTAGGTATATCAAATCCGGGGCACGGTAGTCAGTGGCCATAAGCATAGAAAAGTGAATATTATTATTAAACTGAATTTCATATTAGTCTTAGCTTTGCTTATTGGAATGAAGAGACGATGAAGCATTTTAATTAATCAAATGGCAATATGAATGGAGCAATCAATTACGATAAACTGGCTCATTAATCAATTGATACTAATCGATTTGCATTTTAAATCTTGGAGCACCTATTAAATCACATCTTGTGACGTATGTCTACAGTTGAAAGTGAATATGTACCGTTTGGCAAGTGACCTCAAATATAAGAAATTTTTGCGCAGCAGTTACATTATGAGATCTGTCTGTTTGCTTTCTAACTTGTATTATAGAAAGTATAATGCTGGGAGTAGTCACAAGATACCAAACCACGTGATGTAGACCTTGTGGTGATATTTTATTATGTAATCCATACCAAAATCCGAATATAAAAAAAATCTTCCGTTACTGAGTGACAGACAGACAAACAACGCAAAGCCGAAACTACTGGTCATAGAAAGCTGAAATTTGGCATGTAGGTTCCTTGGGGAGTATAAGGGTGCATTAAGAGAGGATTTCCCGAAATTCTTACGGGGACGCTAAAAAGCGGGATATGCGCGTACGTGGTCGTGGGTGGGTCGTTACTAAACCCTGTCACCCAATTGTGTATCAAATGTGCAATGCTGGGTAACCATCTAATATGCAACACACAAAATTTGTCGATATTGCCGAAAATATTAAATACTGTTAAATGTGGTAACGAAACTGTAAATTTTTAGAACATTTTAGTCAAATTTTTGAACCATCTAGACAAAAAAATTTTTCATGTAAGTTATACGTAAGTGTGTACCTATGTATCTATACTAATATATGAATAAAGCTGAAGAGTTTGTTTGTTTACTTGAACGCGCTAATCTCAGGAACTACTGGTCCAATTTGAAAAATTATTTCAGTGTTAGATAGCCCATTTAATGAGGAAGGCTGTAGGCTAAATACCATCACGCTAAGGCCAATAGGAGCGGAGCAGTAATGAAAATTGTGACGCACACGAAGTGGCGCAGGTCAAATAGTGTAAATATAATAATTCAGACACGACTCAGGAAATAAAATGTGCAAAATTTGAGACGTAATGCAGACATACGTCTTACAATGAGGTTAGAAGGCTGAGAGCAAAAAGTCTGTCAACTTTATAGTCACGCGCAGGCGAAGTGAAACTAATTAGTCTTGTTTTAAATAGTTTTTTATACGTAACGTAATAGAGAGAGTAAGTTGGTCTTATGAGAATAGTTTTGGGTTTAGACACAGTTTGTCAATGTGTGAAGTTATTAAAAAAATAATTGTCAATCGCCCATTAGCATCAGTAATTGGCGGAGTGAATGTAATAGTAAATCGCATAACTTGAGTTCCATTTAATTGACGGGCCCATTTCAACAGAAAGACGTCCACTGCTGGACTCAGACATCTCAGTCACGATTCTGATACGATTTAGAAAATTAACGTCTTGAGTTATAAGCAAAAATGTGAGACGTTATGCAGACAGACGTCTTATGATGAGGTCAGAATGTTGAGAACAAAAAGTCTGTCAACTTTATAACGTGAAAGATTTGAGTATTGAGTATTGAAAGCGAAGTGAAACTAATTAGTGTAGTTTTATATAGTTTTTTATCGATTTAGGTTTAGACACAGTCTGTCAGTGGGTGAAGTTATTAAAAAATAATTGTCAATCGCCCATTAGTATCATTAGTAATTGGTTGAGTCATTAACTATCAACAGTAAATCACATAACTTGACTTCCATTTAATTGGAGGGAGCATTTCAACAGAAAGGTGTCTAGTCTCAGTCACGATACAGACACGATCAAACGACTCAGGAAATTTAAATCTTGAGATTACGACCAAAAATGCTCTAAAATATGAGACGTTATGCAGACAGACATCTTAGACTAAGGTCAGAACGAAATCTGTCAACATTATACAGGTACTCGCGCAGACGAAGTGAAACTAATTAGTCTAGTTTTAAATAGTTTCTTTAGGTCTAACTTTTATGTTAGACATAAAGAAACTATTTAAAACTAGAGAAAGTAAGTTGGTCTTATGAGGTCTGTTTTTATTGTTTTGGGTTCACGCGCAGTTGGTAAATATAAATAAGACGAAACGCTTTGAAAAAAAACCGGCCAAGTGCGAGTCGAACTCGTACACGAAGGGTTCCGTATCACTAACCTCAAATTTTATTATTTGTTGTTTTAGCGTCAATAGACATACACAATCTGTGAAAATTTCGACTGTCTACCTATTACGGTTCTTGAGAAACAGCCCGCTGACAGACAGACGGACGGACGGACGGACAGCTGAGGCTTAGTAACAGGGTTCCGTTGGATACCCTTTGGGTACGGAACCCTAAAAAGTTAGGTAATGTAATAGTGTCCCACTTCCTTTGGTTCGTCTTGGCGGGCACTGCCGTGCCACCAGAAGAAATTGCATTAAGTTCATGTAGTTCGACAGAATGAATATTTCAGAAATAATCATTCTGTCGAACTACATGAACTTAGAGGGCTACACTGATGATTAAAATGGTTATAATTCTTTAGATAAATACGCATTACGGTCGCGGATCGTATTTGGTCCACATACAGCTTCACACTGACCGGCAAATTGCAAAAAACATAAAAATATTTGAATTTCGCGGGCTACCCTGGAGCATTCACCTTAAGTTGAATGAATTATGAAGAGCCAATCGCATAGCTTAACATCCTTATGTTAAGATTGCTTTCCAGAAAATGGGTGCATGTTAAATTGCTACATATCCCTTAAAGTCCTTGATCACTCGAAGTCAAAATTCAAAATCTAAATATCCGAAAAATACAGTGTCGTAGTCTAGCTCTCCTAATCTAGAACGACACTCTTTGAAACCACGCAAGAAAAGTAATTTTCAATCAACTTAAATAAACACCTAAACCTTTTCAGAACCGGAATATAAAACAATCTATTCGAATTTGAATGCTATTTGTGTCGCGACGTTTTTTAATAATAACAGCCAAACGTTGTTGATAAAAATTGTTCACGTGATCAAATCATGGACTCCCAACTGCGCAGTTTGAGCAGCATGCTCGACAGCTGCATATTAAGTAATATCAATTAATTAAAGGTGTAATACATATGACCTGTGTTTTCCTGCTCATAACATTGTATTGCGGAAAAATCTTGTTGGCTTTTGTATCAGTTTAGATAAAACCACTAGTAAACAAAAAAAAATCAGGATTTAATTTATTAAAAAAATAGAGACACTGAAATATAGTATTTTTGTTGAGTAAATAAATAAATAGAAAGCTCCTATTTGGAAGCCTTTTGTAAACAACCGTGGGTAAATTATACTGGCCTTGCTGATAGCAAATCACTACATAAATGAAAGACTACTTACTTCAATCAAAATAATTCTCGAAGCTTTTAAGACTTCTTGCTTTAGCAAGAAGGCTAATTCGAGCGAAAAACAAGCTGTCACAATACATTTAGCCCTTTAAATGTATTTTATGAGAGCAGATTATGCCCAAAAGTGATCTTAAGTATGCTCTGACTCACACAAGGTGTTACAGATTGAACGCATTTTTCGTACGATTTCAGGGTTGGTTCCACAGTAAAAGTTGTTCTTTGTAATGAATACAGTGCCACTTTTTCTTTATCATAGTAACCAACTGCCGTCCACTGCTGAAGGTAAGCCTCCAAAGAGCGTCAACCATCCCGGCCTTGAGCAGTCACTGTCCGCATCCATCCACTGTCAGCCACCTTCTTCAAATCATCGGTCCATTGTGCCGCAGGGCGTCCCACACTACGTTTGCCCATATGCAGTCTCCACTCTAACACATGTCTGCTCCATTGATCGTCTGTCCGTCTATAGATATGGCCGGCCCAATTCCACTTCAGTATGCTGATTCATCGCGCAATGTCGGTGATTTTAGTTGTCTGGCGAATGACTTCGTTGCGATTTCTATCCACCAAAGAAACCCCGAGCATTGCTCTCTCCATTGCACGCTGAGCAACCATTTTGCATTTTGTGGACCAGCTAGTCTATTCTGTAAGCAACCATTTCGATATCGAGCTTCACCCAAGTGACAAAGCTCACAAAGTGAACTTTATTGCACACAACATAAAGATCTTATATTTATACTCACCTCGGATTCCGCTGCACTACAGGTCTATGGTGAGTGTCCACGTTTCGGTTCCGTAAGTCATTACGGGTAGGACGCACTGGCTATTTTTTATTTTGCGTTTAATCTGTTACAACTCGTATAAAAACTTGAGCAAAAAAACTGCGCAATTTGTCTCGCTCGACCAGCTCAGTGAGTCGGTACTGAATTTAAATTAAAAGTGCAATAAAAAATATTGTGATCTACGGCGCTCTCGGAATGCATGCGTTTGAAATTCATTTGATTTTATTTATTATACTCTGCATGATTGCCTGCTGTCTGCATCAACCCACATGCTATATTAGCAACATATTATTATGGGTCTCAAATTAAATTTTTAATTAATTTAGTTCTCATTTTCTGTGTAATACATAGTAATAAGAGCAATATTTTTGCAACGTAAGTATATGTCTAAGTTTTTATTTACATTATAGTAAACGAAGCATTTTTTTGAAGACCTGTATTTTTCTAGGAAGAAATTACACAAATAAACTTCGGAAATTTCTTCCAAAAGATCCATTCCCATGGGCGCCAGTAGGACCTTTTTCAGGGGGATGCATCTTCAAAATCACAACTTGAATACGATAGGTTTTGTTTTTGGCCAGAAATAAAGAAGGCGGATACAAAGCCAAACGCGAGGGAGCTCGAAGTACCTCCGATTTTGACTGCATACCGCTTGTCTATTTTTTTTTAAATATTATCATGAAAATCCTGTGTTTTATTGAAAGCCAGAGGGATATAAGGTAAGTGCACCCTCATGCACATATCCCCCTTCGCCCATGTCTATCCCAATTTGATTTTTGATGATAGATAGTGAACAGGCTCCTTCTGGGTAGGCTCGCTCCATCGTAGACTTTGTCTCTGTCATCTCTGACATAGACTAGAGTCAAGAGCAAACCCATTGCAAATAAAAAATAAATAAAAAACGATACCAAAAAGTATCTCGGAATTCCAACTGGCTCTCAGATCTTTCAAAATGATAAAAGGAGTAGTAACATACCTCTCTCATCATCTCAGGGTCAAAGACGTATAGCACAGGTCTTGTCCTGGATGCTTTCGCTAGTCGGACGAGGTCCCCATACTTAGCTCGAAGACCCTCCAGCAATCCGAGACCAACGGTGTGGTGGTAGCTACCTGTCGAAGAGAAAATGTAATGGTTGAGATTTATAAACTGAAAAAAAAAATGTAGAAGTAAACTGGATAGAACTACTAGTATTTTGCAAAATTGATAGACTTATGGTTGGATGATAACGTTTTAAAGAGTTGAAAAACAGTCTGATGGCTTAAAGGGTAGCTTTAAAACTATTACTAAGTTAATTAATTATTACGCATTGGGAGGACGTGTGCCGTCGCTGAGTAAGGGACTATTCACACTTATTCAGCTCTAGTCTGCTTATGCCCATGGAAAACAAAGACTTTTTTTGGAGTCGCGTACGCATCCGTTCAGATTTCCGCGTCTTGCGCGGCAAACAAATATAAAATGGGGATAATGTGTTATTATCATGCGAGTGCTATAGATAGAGTTCAGCGCTGTTCTGCCGCTGCCGCCTTCTTATTCTTAGGATGCTGTACGCGGCTGATAGAAGCAGAACTGTATGAGTGTGACCAAAATCGTTAAGCGAAACACAAATGGAGTTGAATAAGTGTGATTAGTCTCTAAGGGCTAGGACACGCTGGTTGGTGTGACGATTTAGAGACGTTTGCGATGGAATGGTCGGAGAAGGTAAAACCCGGACGAGTCATCATCATCTGCCTAGCCTTTTCCCAACTATATTGGGGTCGGCTTCCAGTCAAGCCGGATTTAGCTGAATACCAGTATTTTACGCGGAGCGGCTGCCTACCTGGCCTCCACAACCCTTTAACTGGGTAACACGGTACTTCATGGCAAGACTGGAGTCAGATTAACTGGCTTCTGACTAACCGTAACGACTGCCAAAGATCTACAAATGACAGCCGGGACCAACGGCTTAACGTGCTTTCCGAGCCACGGAGGAAACTCGGTATGTTAAGATGGTCACCCATCCACAAACCAACCTTGGCAAGCGTTGCTTAACCTTGAAGATCGACCCGTGCGGCTGTTATTATCTAGCCATTGAGCTCCTCAAAACTGGGAAGAGTGAAAGGCTATAATTCTATAATTTTCCCAGCATTGGGATAATGGAAATAATATAATAAAATCTTTAATAAAAAGTATCTCCTTAAATGATCCGACTTGTTCCCCAAGTTAGATATTGTATTTCATTTTTTAATCAGGAAAGTCTCAACAGTGATTCGGTTTGATAATAAGTTCGACCTTAATAGAGTTCGTTGCCCCTTAGTAACTTGCTACAGTACTTGAGTAACTGGTCATGAAATAACAGCTGTTGCCTTTTTTCCCTAGATTCAACAACAGTTTTTCAACCTCAAAGAAGTGATAATTTCTAAAACCTTGTTAGATCTGAATTTTATAAGAACAGTTTTACGAGGTGGGTAAAACTTCTCTAATGTATTCAAATGATTTGACCGTGTTGGACTGAGGTAAGTAAATGCGTATTTTGTGACTGGTGAAAGAAACTATTTCTTAATAGTTAGGCTCCCGTTTATTGATTGTATCGTGGAAATATCACCTCAGGGACGTTGGAAAGGTCCAACGTCTCTGAGGTGATTGGCGGCTCTATAGTCCACTAAGGGGTGGACTAAAGAATCCGCTCTGTCTCTTTTTCACAACGCATTAATGGTGACAGTGACTGGTCATAGTAGGGCGGCCTAATATCTAACTATGGATAACCTGAAGAAGCTATCACGATTCACGAGTAGGTACCTAAGTAATCTTGAAAGTTCCTTATAACAAGAGCAGTCGCAAATTCACATCAGACGGCGTAGCATAAATATTTTTAACGTATAGTAACGTAATGTAAAATTTTACCAAAGCATACTCGTTTCACACATAATATTTATTTGAATTAGATAATATATTCATATTTTTGAATGATATAAATTGTGTATCTATAGTCTATATAGTCTATAGTAATATATAAAGATGTAGAGTTTGTTGGTTTGTTTGCTTGAACGCGCTAATCTCAGGAACTACTGGTCCGATTTGAAAAAATCTTTCAGTGTTAGATAGCCCATTTATCGAGGAAGGTCTATATATCATCACGCTAAGACCAATAGGAGCGGAGCAGAAATGAAAATTGTGACGCAAACAAAGTTGCGCGGGTCAACTAGTACTAATATATAAAGCTGAAGAGTTTGTTTGTTTGCTTGAACACGCTAATCTCAGGAACTTCTGGTCCGATTTGAAAAAATCCTTCAGTTAGATTTATCCCATTTATCGAGGAAGGCTATAGGCTATATATCATCACGCTAAGACCAATAGGAGCGGAGCAGTAATGAAAATAGTGACGCAGACGAAGTTGCGTGGGTCAATTACCATCCCATAAAATTAAACCAAAAGACTATGGGGTTGTAGTTTTTCATATTCATATTCACTTACGTTACCTAACGTTACTATACGTCAAAATATTCGTGCTAAGCCCTCTGGTGCCGTTTACACCTATCTACTCGCACGTTATATAGATATAGGAATCTATCAAGTGGCGTAAACGACATGAACTGGAATGAAAGTAGGTTCAAGTCTATATTTGTACTGAGCGAAAGTACGTCTGGGACCGGTACTTAGATTTATAGCTATTTGGGTCCATAAAGTTATATAAATGGGAGAAACACGAACAGTATGGAGTAGGATATAAAGAATAATGGCAGTGGGTAGACTACGTTTATGTACAGTGAGGTATATGGGCGGACTTAATGCAACAAGGCATTGTTTACCAGTCAACCTTTGGTTAAAAAGGTGTAGGTACAACAACTAATTATTATAAGCATTTTTCAGACAGATTTTCAGGTCCACAAACGGCACTTTGAGTTGCGTCACATATGGTCGTATCATTCAGCAGTGAGGAAATACCAAAAAAACTGGCCAAGTGCGAGTCGGACTCGCCCACCGAGGGTTCCGTACAAATTTGTAGGTAGGTACATATCACTTTAAATAAAAACTTTTTTTTTTGTGATTTAATTAGGTACAAATGTATAGTTTCAGACATTTTCCTATACTTGTAGTATAAGACGGCATAAAATGCCCATAGTTCTAAGTCAATGTAAATACTGGTATTCAGCTAAATCCGGCTTGACTGGAAGCCGACCCCAATATAGTTGAGAAAAGGCTAGGCTGATGATGAGTTCTAAGTCAATGGGAAATAACCTATACATTTTGATTCTCTTGAGAGTCTCGAAACATACGTTTTTGCGGCATAAACGGCCGTATCTTTTTTACGTTAACTTGGAACTTTGATTTTTTCACAGCTTCAAGGGACCGTAGATTTGAGTATATGATTTAAATTCCAACTCGATACCTCCACGCGTTCCCGATATAAAGAGTCTTGACAGACAAACGGACAGACAACAAAGTGATCCTATAAGGGTTCCGTGTTGTTGGGTGTTTTTAAGAAAGAAAATGACTGTTATCTGAAAAAAAAGAAGACCTTATCTTTCAAGTATCTTTTGGGAAAAAACCTTCCGTAAAATTACACAGCTTAGGATCTTGTTGCAAAAAATTCATGCAAACACACAGACAGGCTGACTGTTTTATCTACAAACATTAGTAGCGGTTTAGTTCAGCAGTAAAACTTAATGTGACTCATTCGCACTGTCCTCGCTGCAGCTTAGAAACATACCGGACGTGCTGACGCGATAAATTATTGCCTTTAGTTTAAACGAGCTTCTTGTTATTGTTTTATTGGATTTAATTTGATTTTTGTTTTATATCTTGGTATTTTTCGTGGCAAGATAATAACAGCCGCACGGGTCGATCTTCAAGGTTAAGCAACGCTAGCCAAGGTTGGTCTGTGGATGGGTGACCATCTTTACATAGCGAGTTTGCTCCGTGCCTCGGAAAGCACGTTAAGCCGTTGGTCCCGGCTGTCATTTGTAGATCTTTGGCAGTCGTTACGGATAGTCAGAAGCCAGTTAATCTGACTCCAGTCTTGTCATGAAGTAGGTACCGGATTACCCAGTTAATGGGTTGTGGAGGTCTGGTAGGCAGCCGCTCCACGTAAAATACTGGTATTCAGCTAAATCCGGTTTGACTGGAAGCCGACCCCAATATACATAGTTGGGAAAAGGCTAGGCAGATGATGATCTTGGTATTTTAGAAAGTTTTTGATGTGAAACATCTATTGGCGCAGCTTGGCAGTACAACGAACTTGTATGCCGTGACGGAAATGACGATGCGAACTTAGCGAACTTAGGAATAATTTATGAGATTTTAATTATTTTTTAAATTCTAATACATATTAAGATAGATGTTTTTCATCTGCCTGCCGTCCCGTGACGGCAATCAATATATATAGGACTAGTTGACCTGCGCAACTTCGTCTGCGTCACAATTTTCACTTCTGCTCCGCTCCTATTTGTCTTAGCGTGATGATAAATAGCCTATAGCCTTCCCCAATAAATGGGCTATCTAACACTGAAATAATTTTTCAAATCCGACCAGTAGTTCCTGAGATTAGCGCGTTCAACCAAACAAACAAACGCTTCAGCTTTATATACGAGTATTAGTATAGATTCTTCCCTTACTGCCTGATCGAGTGACTGACAGACAACGCACAGCCGAAAAGAAAAAGTACACTAAGTACGTAAGTACTGGTCGTAAAGAGCTGAAATTCGTAATGTAGCTTTCCTGCTCTCCGTAGAAAAGCACTAAGAGAGGATTTTCCGAAATTCCTACGGGAACGGGAAAAAACGGGATATGCGCGTAGGAAGTTGCGGGCAAAAGCTAGTTTTTTTTTCATATTTGAGTGATTGCGGTATCTCGAAGAAAACCAAAGAAATAATTGATGGATAAATTGTGGCAGAGATTGTTACGCAGGAGGTAGCGTCTCTGCGGAATCTGTTCGAAAGAGGTACCATATTGTTGGAACACAAAGGGCACCAGGAGGAACACGGATGGGTTTTAGTCATTAAGAGTCTGACACTCACTCCTGCTTCACCCAGAGCGGGAGGAGTCATTTGATGATTTCCCATCCTTAAAAAAAGGAGGTAGCGTCTGTGGGACTCATTTACTTAGATTTTAACTAAAAGAGATGTAAACCCAAATAAATTGCGATGAGGTCAGAACGACAGATCTTTTAAATAACTACTAGCTTCTGCCAATGCCTTCACCCGCGGGATAAAAAGTAGCCTATATGCTATTCTAGACTATAATCTACCTCTATGCCAAATTTCTTGAAGATCCTTTCAGGCGTTCTGGCGTGAAAGAGTAACAAACATCCATACATCCATCTTCACAAACGAAGTCAGCAGCTGATTTTTTTATGGGTATTAATAGGATAGGTCAGCTGTTCACCAAAACCTTTCAAGCCCAAGATTAAGTCAAAATGACCCTGACGATAAAATAATTTCAATATTTTGTCCTTGGTTTTCTATAAAATTGTTACACCGTTTCGAAGTCATTCACCCTGAACGTTATTTGATTTGATACAATCAAACAGCGGTCGGCAGTCGCTTTTCCGATTATTGGAGTCGTCTAAATTGCGTATTGAATGGTTTTGTAAAAGCATTTTGAAAGTACCTATTATATTCTATCAAAGAATTGTTCCTGAAAATTGGTATAGTGGAATATTTTGTTGCTTTATTGTTTGTGTAACCGATAGAAAGTGTCAGAGAAAAAAAGAGAATGAGAGAGTGGGTCTGGGTATCGTCCTGCTATGGATAACGATTATACGATGGCCTGAGTTAATTAATTTTTGGATAAAAAGAAAAGTTTCCTAATGAATCCTCAAAAAATCCTTATTTTGCAAGTGAATTGTTGATATGTTACCAAGGCAAGTAAGAATCTCTTCCTTCTTCTTCTTTCTCTTCTTCTTCATTCCTTCTTCTTTTATTTCCGTCTATTATATTATGTGTTTTTGTATTAAGTTCCGCATTGGAGTTTGCCAAAGAGCGATGGAACGCAGCATCCTATGCGTTAAAAGAGAGGACAGAATCCGAAACACCATGATGCGTTCCAAAACGGGAATAATGGACGTGGGTATTCTTACCCTTACCTATATATTCTTACGTCCAGCTGCCAGGCTCAAGTGGAATTGGGCGTGTCACGTTAGCCGCATGCACTGTGACCGTTGGGCAAAAATTTCCACACAATGGGTGCTCGAAGATGGACTGCGCCGCCGATGCCGGCCCGGAAAGAGGTGGCGAGACGAGCTGAACGCTTACCGTGAGAGCTGGCACGAGGTGGCACAGGAAAAAAATACTTGGAAGAACTTGGGGGAGGCCTTTGCCCAGCCGTGGGACAGTACAGGTTAAATAAATAAAAAAAAAAACTGGAAACTGAAGTCACAGCATTTCCACAAGAATGCAATCTATTAACCGTGTTATTATTTCAATAAAGAGTTGTCTTAGTGTCTGGAATTAATAAAAAATAAGGTATAAGTGCAAAACAGAATAATTAGATAGTTACTGATGTTATTCTGCATGTATGTAAATTAAAAATAATTCGAAAGTAGTACTAAATTGCAACTGGCGGAAGCTGGCGCGCCGCGCGGCGAGACGGTCGTCTGCAACGACTGCGCCCGCGCAAGTCACCGTAAAAGGATGCGAATACAGTCGGGTTCCCATAGAACGGGTATTGGGTCCAGGTTTTATTTTTAGCCATAAAAAGCCGTAAAATGGGACGTTGATTGTTACTGCTTTAAAATTACTGGATGTGGAAATGTAGTTAAGGTTTAGTCGACATTTTTATAAAAGATCTTCTTGGCAAATATCACAGGCAATAGCCTATTTTTAATATTATGAATGTGAAAGTTTGTGAGAATGGATGTTTGTTAATCTTTCACATCAGAATGCCTGAAAGGATCTTCATGAAAATTTGGCACAGAGGTAGATTTAGATAGATGGCCTGGAATAACACATCGGCTAAATAATATCCCGGGAGTATGTTCCCTAGAAATCACGCGGGCGAAGCCGCTGGCAGAAGCTAGTAGTTCTATAAGTATTTTTTGTTTAAGAACGGTATTCAGCTAGACAACCCACTGTATGCATCAGCAAAGCAGCATTTATTTGGTGATGCATTCGGTGAGTCCTCAAGTGTACTGACAAGACATGCGACTTAGCGGGCCCATGGCATACAGTCATCATGGCCTACTTTCACCCAAAGTTCGGGTATTTTCTGCCTCAACCAGCTCAGCTATGCCAAATCTCTTTACGGTAAAAAAATATCACGACTTAGGGGCAATTAGACTGCATTTTTGTCCATCGGTACTAACAGCTTATATTTTTCATTTTACTTAGCCCAGTACCTATTAACACTGGGTGGAACTAGCACCTTGTTAGTGTATTATTTTTAGACCGAATAATAGGTAAAGACGGGATACGAAACAATAGCTCTAACTTTTTTATTTCTTACCGTTTTTCTACAAACAACTTTAAGGGCCTGAGTTTTATTAAAAGCCTAACTGGTTCCAAGGCACATAATACTAGTATAAAGGGATATACGCGTCAATCATGCTATCGTAGTCAGTTGGTAATTATAGAGTGATTATATACCTACTAACAAGGACGCCAGACCGCATCGTAATTGTGTTATTACCACATAACTTGCGGTTTGTTGACTCCGACGCTAGTAAATAAAGACATGTGTTTAAATAACTTAATAAATACGGGGTTTATTAGCTGTTAAAATATATAATTAGTTCGTAAGAGAGGATCGCATCTTTGAAATTTTCGTTCTTTGCCAAAAATCAACTCCATATTGATTTTTAGAATAATTGTACAGATTCAATTTTGTTTGTCAAAATCAATACATTCTTTATTACGGTTCAATCACAGTATGCAGACTTAAAAAACTACACTAATTAACAAGAAATTATGTACAAACGCATATAAAAAAATAAAATTAATCATTGGGCATCAAAAAAATAATCCACATCGCTGTCAATGGCAAAAGTTCCCAGAACACTGGCAGCATTGCCGCGTTGAATCGCAATGCTGATTCTTTGGCCGAAAAAAAGTCCAGCCCTCTGGTTACGTGAACAGTCGACTAGTTCCATCCATTTAAATTTTATTTTGTTAAAAATTTAAACACACACACACACACACACACACATATTAGATGGACTTGTCAGATCTTGGAAAAGACGAATATTTTATCAGGTTAAATTTATCAATTTTTAAAACCTGGCACAGGTAAAGTTAATTCAAAACAAGCCACTTGTATTCTTATCTCTCGTATTTACTGTACCTACATACATGCATAATTGCATACTAAAACTTTAATAACAATGAAACAAACAACATTTTCCCGTATTATGATATCATTTTTCACGTGAACAATAAAACTTGTTTATTAGAAAAACAATACACGATCTTGTAGTTCCATGGTATTTGTTATTCCCCGCAAATGGTTCACGGATATAGGTCATTATGGTGCCACAGGGGAAGAGTTATCTGTTGAACTACTTTATACTAGTTCATTGTGGTGAACTTTGAACTTGTGTGCCAGTACACGTGGTGCGGAGATAAGGATTTCTGCTGAGCGAGTTTGCGGGGGCGTTACTTTACGTTGATGACATTGGAGATAGACTTATTACCAACCTCTTGACCATTTCCCATTTTATTTGGGGTCAGCGCAACATGTCTTCTCCATACGTCTCTGAATTCACTCTTTTTTATATATTTTATTTCATGTTACACATAATCCATAACCGTTTTTATTGATGCTCTCAGAAGTTGCAGCGGTTGGGAATAGTGTAAGATAAAAATGGTATCTATGTTTTACCCTAATCCACATTCATTTTCAAGTAGAAAAAAGGAATATTAGATTTTCTCTCTGTCTTATTTGCCAGGTGTAAGGCCGCGGACACAAACTCAGCGGCGCGGCGGGCGGCTCTGGAAGTTACATTATACATCTCTGCATTTGACGCGACCAGCGCTGCAGCGCGCGTGCAAATGCAGGAATTTATAATGTGACTTGTCGCACCGCCCACCGCGCCGCTGAGTTTATGTCCGCGGCCTAATGGTGTTATGAGGACCTATTAGATGCCACCAACGTTATCCTAATATATAAAATTCTTCCGTTACAGACTGATTGAGTGACTGGCAGACAACGCACAGCTGAAACTTCTGGTCGTAGGAAGCTGTTTGGCTTGTATCCTTTGGAAGTATAAGGGAGCACTAAGAGAGGATTTCCCGAAATTCCCAAGATACGGGAACGGGTTAAAACGAGATATGCGCGTACGAAGTCGCGGGTAGAAACTTGTTATCAATAAAACCTTCTAAAATTGTGTTTATTTCCAAGAGGTTCACGTGCCAAGTGATTCTGGTTACTACTATATCTACCTATTCGTATTTTATCTGGTTTATATACCAGTTATGTTGTTAATGCTGCAATCGAGATAGGGGCATTCCAGTCAGGCTTTTTATCAGATCAGAATTCGAACACATACTGATTCTGCGAAGCTGCGATGTAGGTCTAGCAATGTAGACGTAATTTACACTTTTGCAATGGGTGCCTAACATAACAAATAGCCGTTGGCATGCGATTTATCTATCAGTTTAAACGAAAATTTTGTCGATTTTTTAAATGGTGCTGATTTTTTATTGTGGTTTTAGATCGGATCTAACTTTCCCTTCCCTTTGACCATTTATTTGGCAGATAGATTTATGACTGTATGTAGATTTACTCGTATAACTAGACTGGGACCACTGGTAGCAATTTCTTTTACGTTACCTTAAAGGTATAATGAAGAAGTTTTGGCCTCGTTCGCTCACCTTTAAAGCCCACTACCATTGGACCCCGGTACAAAGACTTCTTGAGTCGGAGGAGGAGTTCGTGGCTAGATAACAACAGTCGCACGGGTCGATCTTCAAGGTGAAGCGACGTTTGCCAAGGTTGGTCTGTGGATGGGTGACCATCTTAACATACCGAGTTTCCTTCGTGCCTCGGAAAGCACGTTAAGCCGTTGGTCCCGGCTGTCATTTGTAAATCTTTGGCAGTCGTTACGGATTGTCAGAAACCAGTAAATCTGACTCCAGTCTTGCCAAGACGTACCGTGTTACCCAGTTAATGGGTTGTGGTGGTCTGGTAGGCAGCCGCTCCTCGTAAAATACTGATATTCAACTAAATCCGGCTTGACTGGAAACCGACCCCAATATAGTTGGGAAAAGGCTAGGCCGTGATGTTGATGACAAAGACTTCTTGAGTCGTCTTATTACTGCCAATGAACAAGGACAATACAACAGCTTTTTTATGACACTTAAATTAATTTGTATTCATGTTAGAATCACTCACCAATCCTAGGCAGCACATGCGCCGAATGCCTCAACATGGGCAGTGCAATAGGTCCCGGGATCTCGTTGAAAGGCCTGGCCGCAGCCGTGGCCAGCCTGGGAGCCGCCACGTTCCGGCGCTGTGGGGACGTGGATGTCTGCTGCGATGAGGAGCCGGTGATGTGCCGTCGTTGGCGGTTGAAACTGAGGACAAAAGAGGTAGTTATAGATTTAAAATTTTGTTAGGTTAACATATAAACTCACAAACAATGCAAGAATAGACCAAGGGTGTCTATTCTTGCAGTTTTGAAAAGTCAAAGTCCCTGTTACCGCTGAAATGATACTGTTAGTGATCTGTAAGATTTTCCTTAAAACCTACATGCTTTTGTGGTCACCGAATGCGGCGTCCGCTTTCGGTTTGACCGAATTGGGTTGTTTACACTAATTCAGTCACCGAATACGGCGACCAAATTCGTTTAAGTGGTCGGTTACCGGATTCGGAAAAAGTTAGCAGCCGAATACGGTTAACAGAAAACCCGTTTACACTACTCGGTGACCGAATACGGGCTGCAACCGATAAATGAGCCATAATCTTTTACCTTTCGAAATTATCGTTCAGAGAAAAGGTATTGGGAGGTATAGGAATTTGGTAGGCCTAACCCACCTAATTAGCACTAGGAACACGAAAGTACTCCTACGAAAAGATGTTAAAGCTTAAAATTTAATAAAAGATTTTTTTACCAACACATTCGTGACTTCTTGTCACGGTTATGGCACCTGTACCTAATACTTGGAGACTAGACGATTTTATTATTCAATTTGTTATTTCCGTTCATTGTTAGTTCATGCATTTATATTTAAGTGCATGCAGGATAAGATCGCCAAGTCTCTGAAATCAGATTTTTTGCTAAGCGTCTAATGTTTCTAGTCTCGTCTATATTTAGAACTTAAATAAATCCATTTAATTTAAGTTTAGTATACCTAAACTTAAATTTATAGTTTTAGTGTACTGATGGCATAACACAAAACCTAACAAAGGGCCAACTGAATTGCGATTCTGTAAACATTTCACCGAGTAACCTTCGAAATGAACATGAAGTGACTGCAGTCATCCTTACTATCCTTTCTAACACTTTCACGCCACAACTCCTGAACCGATTTAAATGGAATTTGGTACCCAGATTGTCTAGTGCCTGAGAAAGGACATAGGCTACTTTTTATCCCGGAGGTATGCTCCCTAGGGATCACACGGGCGAAGCCGCTGGCAGAAGCTAGTATACAAATAAAATGGAGTGACAGTTCACTACAGGCTTATTCCACCTAACTTAGATGCGATGTTGACTGGTTGTTCTGTCCCCTAACAGGGGGGCTACTCTCTAAATCCCGAAGTCCGTAGTTTCGGGCTAAGTTGCTGGCGTGTTCTACTCCGCATCACCTAACCACCTCACCATACCACACATCGGCGCGCCACTCCGCTACCCGAGTTTTTAATTTTTTATAATAAAAAAAAAACACATTTTTAAAAAGTAACAAAACCAAGTTATTTTCGTTTGTATTTCACAGCAGTAGACATTTTGTTTTAGTCTTTTGTTAAAAAATGAAGGAGTAAAATGGTTTCATCTCAACGTTTTGGAGGTTTTTTTTCATATTATGTGATACCAATATATAAATTCTGGCTAAACCAAATTACGTGCAATATTATGTAGATTACTACCTATTTTTTTCTGATGTAATTTCTCAGTAAACGCTATTTTAACGCCTTTTCGAGAGAGCACACTTAACAGTGACTGTCAAATCGTTCTGTCATACATTCTTAGTTCGGGTTCGGGACTAATCGTAAGTCTGTAGGTGATACGGACGGAGAAGAATACGCCCGCAACTAAGCCCGAAACTACGGACTTCGGGCTTAGAGAGTAGCCCCCCAAGTTCAGTCAACAAAGCTATTTTGTAACTTGCAACTAACTTTAAACAATGTTGTGAGTGTACTGAGTAGACAATAATTGCACACCACACCCGTAAGTATGTCATAAGCTTAAAAAGTTAACAATGCACACATAGGAAATAAATTTTGTCGGTGGAAAAATGTAACTTTTGCCTGTAGGTATACCAAATGGCTATGAATGACAATGGTTGACTGTACTTACCTATAGAAACTACTAACTATATAAATATGGTAGACTTCCGCTCCTTCTTCATTATCAAAACTATTTATAGAGACGAAGTCGCGGAACGAAGTCGGACAAAGTGATACTAATGAGAACAAAATAATTTTGCTACTTGCACATAAAAAGTTGGGTATAACTTTGCAATATTGTCTCCATTATCTGCGAGGTACAGTCGGGGCCGACAACTGAACAATTAATATTCTCAAGAGATAAAATAGTTGGTATGTTTGTAAAAAGTATTCTCTGGAAGTACTATACAAGACGTAGTAAGGTAAAAGTAAAAATTATCGTAGTATTATGACACTGTTTCTTGCATTGACAGAAAGACGACACAGTTGACTGCTGCGCTGCGTGTCGCGGGTTCGATTCCCGTATAGATAGTTGTTCCGGGTCTAGCTGTTTGTGTGTTTATATGTTTGTGAACACACTCACGATAAAGGAGACATTCCTAGTGTGGGGCAACATTTAAAATAAAAGGTACGCTATCACTTTTTATGTGGCTATTGTTATCTTAAAAATTGCCGGATTCTCGCAAGATGGTGGAAGCGAAGTCGTGGAAAAAACTAGTTTATCCAAGTTCTATGAAGTTAAACTTGTTCGTGTCAGTTGAAAATAATTACGAATTCAATTATGACGAGCCAACTTCAAGACAATTGTTGTACAAAAGGAATACATTTCAATTTTAAACCATTGCTCCATTTTGTTTTTGCTGGTAATACTAGGTAATACATTCCTTTGGTCTTCGTAATTATAATGGTCTAATTTACAATATTAGGGTTCCGTACCCAAAGTGTAACCAACGGAACCCTATTACTAAGCCTACGCTGTCCGTCCGTCCGTTCATCTGTCTTTCAGCGGGATCTCAAGAACCGTAATAGGTGGACACTTGAAATTTTCACAGATTGTGTATTTCTATTGCCGCTATAACAACCAATAATTAAAATTAAGGTTTATGGTACGGAACCCTTCGTGTCCGAGTGCGACTCACACTTGGCCGATTTTTACTCTAATGTTGAGTTAAGTTTGTGAAATAACTCTTATATATCTTATAGTTTTATGCTCTTGGTATTTCAAGCCAGGGGACGTAAACTGGGGGATGTGGCACCTGTGCTGCTTAACGCTGTCACTCTTGTCGGCCATGTGGTTACCGAGGATTTAAAAGACGATAGAGACATTGAAAGGGAGAGGAGAGCGATGGCGTTCCGCTGTAACATGTTGGCACGCTCTTTTTAAAGCATTTTGCCAAACTCTCTACACCTGCAATCTGTGGGTCAACTACAGTCAGCGGGCCATCAACGCTCTCCGAATACAATATAATAACGCGTTCAAGGTGCTGGTAGGGCTCCCACGCTATTGTAGTGCGTCTGCAATGTTTGCGCACGTGCACACAGACGGGTTTCACACTGTGCTGCGGCACCGTATCGCTTCGCTTATGTTCCACACGCGTGGAAGCGCCAACACTATCCGGAACGTGCTCAGCCACAAACTGGACAGCCCCCTTCTGGGGCACTGGGTTCAAGCACAAGTGCGTGTGCCCGGGGCCCCAGAGGGCGGCAAATACTTAAATTAATTTAGTTTTTTAAATGTATCTAACATAGTTTTTAAGTCTTTCTACAAACAATATTATGGACCAAGAATGTCTGATTTTTTTTTAATTTTTAATGTCGGTCCAATATTGGAGGAGAAAACAGCCGATAGCCGAACCTCGAATTATGACTTTTTATACAAAGTCTCGCCGCTAGCATTTCCTCTTAACATCTACTCATTAGATGAAGCAAGTACCTACCTACTTGGCCCTCAAAAGTGGCAAGAATAAACATCGAAACGTTACACAGATTGCGCAAAATATAATGCAAAAGACGCATTCACGTTATAAGCCAATACGACCTTCAATAAAATAAGCAGCCAAAATTGCAAACAACCGGGTAAGCTAAAATGGGTCAATGTTCACAATTTGTCACAAAATGCGGTCTGTAAGTCGGCAAAGGATTGAATTAAAATAACCCGGTTTAATCGGGGCTAAGAATTAATGCGGTATTGTGCACTTAGTCACATCTATTAATACATATTATTATAATAACTACTCGGAGGAGCTCGTGGCTAAATAATAACTGTCGCACAGGTCGCTTTTCAAGTTTAAGCAACGCTTGCCGAGGTCGGTCTGTGGATGGGTGACCATCTTAACATATCGAGTTTCTTCCTTGCCTCGGAAAGCACGCTAAGCCGTTCGTCTCGGCTGTCATTTGTTTGCAGATCTTTAGCAGCCGTTACGGTTTGCCAGAAGCCAGAAAATGTGACACCAGTATTTCCCAAAAGTACCGTGTTACCCAGTTAATGGGTTGTGGAGGTATGATAGACAGCCACTCCACGTAAAATACTAGTATTCAGCTGAATCCGATTTGACTGGAAGCCAATCCCAATATAGATGGGAAAAGGCTAGGCAGATGATGACCAACTTTTGGTGTTACATTTGCATTTTTATCATCCATACTAATCATTCCCTGCCGGAGTCTGTGTTTCCTGATAGCTACAACTTGGGAGTATTTAAGTCAAGAGTGTCTAGGTAAGTGTGCTCCATCTTCGACCACGTCATCACATACCACCAGGTGAGATAGTGGTCAAACGCGTGCCTAACAATATATATAAAAAAAACTAATGTATCATAAATGTCTATCTGTCTGTTACGTTGTCCCTTCTAAACCGATGAACATATTTTCATGGAACTTGGCGCGCGGGTGTAGTTAATAGTCTAAATTAGGGGTGCCAAAATTATGTTACTGTTTTACTATACTGACTGCCTCGTTGGTTTATTGATACTGCTGAGCATGTGGAACTGGGTTCGATTCCCGGGTGTTGCTCTTCAGAGAATCCAGTTTGTTTTTTACAACATTTAGATCGGTTCACCTTTGAGACTATATTTCATAACTTGCTAAGAAGTAAATACTTATATTAAAGTAATAAATATCGTTAAAAAATTCATGTCTCTTCCTCTTAAAATTTAGCGGACCTTCAAACTTCGGAAGTAGTGTTAGGTACAAGAACCTAGATTAAAATCTACAATTCTTAGACAGTATAGGAAGTAGAATTAATATCTGTACACTTGTGCAGTCGTAAAATTCGAAGACAGGGTACCTATTATACATGTGGGCCATAAACGTTCAAGTAATTTGATCAAACAGGCTGGTTCAAACATTCAGTTTTATTAAATTGGCATGAATGTCTGTGGGAAAATTGGATCATTAGGAAAAATGAGTCGTCAAATGACATGAAGTAATACGAAATTTAGTATTTATATTTTATCAAACTGATTGAACTGGCCCGTTTTATCAAATACTAGTTGACCCGCTCAACATCGTCTGCTTCGCTCTTATTAGTCTTAGCGTAATGATAGCCTATAGTCTTCCTCAATAAATGGGCTATCTAACACTGAAATAATTTTTCAAATCTGACCAGTAGTTCCTGAGATTAGCGCGTTCAAGCAAACAAACAAACAAACTCTTCAGCTTTATATACTCGTACTAGTTGACCCGCGCAACTTCGTCTACGTCGCAATGTTCATTACTGCTCCGCTCTTATTAGTCTTAGCGTGATGATATATTGCTTATAGCCTTCCTCAATAAATGGGCTATCTAACACTGAATGAATTTTTAGTTCCTAAGATTAGCGCGTTCAAGCAAAGAAACAATCAAACTCTTCAGCTTTATATATTAGTATACATTAAGTATATATAGTAGAGATACTTGCATTGTATTGCCCGCATAATAAATAATATAACGCAACAATTCAACCACGATGCGACAACATAGAAATTCATAAGTGGATTCGGACAATTTCTGGTCAGCGAGATTCTTTAACGGTCTATCAGGTCTGATATGAAGCTATTTTCTATTGTGTCTGTTAGGGACTATAGAACCAAAGCTATGCAAAACAGAGACACAGAACTGTTCAATGGCCTATTAAAAGGAATGGATGTAAATCTCCGCGCTAGACAAAAAACGTAATACAAAAAGCTACGATCCAGGGTCACTGGAATTAAAAAAAAAAAAAAAAAAAAAATGGGTCAAAGGAATTTAAAAAATTTATTTGTTTTAAACTTCTATCTAGTTTAGCATAATGAGGGGTTTCAGGTATGTAGTTGTTGTAATAGGGAGTTGAAAGATTTGATAAAACTTGGTCTTTACCAACGTTCATGTTATTTATTTGATCATTATTTTTTGTCACATGAATTAGACTTGACGAGTTCATTAGCTCTTTTATTTTATCTTCTTTTGCCACTGCAGATGCAGTAAAAGTTTCCTTTTGACAACTTTCTTAATGAACATTTAATTACCGGTAACAGAAGTTTTATGCAAGCGAATTTTTTGTAACGCCGGCTCCATTTACGACGCAATTCTGTTTTGTTTTATTTTTCGGCATCCAGTTTTATTTCGTAACATTATTTAGTTCGTTGTTACGTAATAAAAACTTCGTAAGTATATTGAACTTTATTCCTTAAACTTAACACTCTTTATTGTTTGTAAATTTGTGTGGTATAAGTCCATTTGGTTCAACAAGGAATTTGCGAGAATGCGGCTGGAGTATAGCGCAAACTTAATACGAAACGCACCCACGTACAAGTTCAAGGGCAGTAAAGTACTGTTGCGACTGCAGTACGATAGTGGGTATCAATTAACGTTTATGTTGGTCATTAAAGAAGGTATTCGAATAGGTCTGGGATGAAACCAGCGATGTATAACATATACAGCGATGGAGTAATATAATGACGTCAGATTGAATTCGATTTTTGAATAAGGAAGGATTGTTTTTTTTTAATTTTTGAAGATTGATTTTAAAAGCAGGTTTTATTGTTGTGTCATATTGAATTAGTTATTAATTTGCATTACAAATCTGTCTTTTGATTTTGTTGTTGTCTTGATCATAATTAATTTGCGTGTGGGAATTAGAAAGTAAACATTGCTTACAATAACCCGGCTTTGAGAAAGTATTTGCTTGACTTTGCACTTCGGTACTGAAATTTTTAATGAAATCAACGTGCTAAAGTATTGCATTTGCATGTTAAGTAGGAAGGAAAAGACTGCTTCATTAGTAAATTGCAATCTAACGGGATATTTACGAAATAAACAGTCACTAACTAATTGAAGGAAAATCAATAAATCATTTAGGTAATTGGATTACAAACAATATGGGCATTAATTCGATAAATAAATTGACATCACAATAATAGATTTGTCCATGCTACCATGAATGAAAAAGTCTGTCTGTTAAAATCTTTTCACGCGTAGCCGATAGTACGAGTATATACACTGGACCGTAACTTGGATTAGCACATACATACCTACATAATTATAGCCTACTTATAATTTAAAACTTTACATGTGGGTGAAACCGTGGTTAGAAGCAAGTAGTTCTAATTATTGAAGCATGCAGTGACATCTGCATTGCATTGTTCTTATTCAAGCTGAAAAATGTGCAAATATTTTTAAATTCACAATGGAACGTTAATTTTCGGCCAGTATGCCAAGGTTCTTCAATATTGTGTATTTAAGATCTCGAAGAAGTTTCTCATACGAAAGATGCAAACTTCGATGCATTGGGTACATAGGTATTAGTAGTTTACGAAGAAACAATGTTGTAGGTATGTGGAAATGAATACAGCAATGTCTTTTACCTTTTTTTAGTTCTAAATCTGAGCTGGGTTTTTATTAAATTTTAGTTCGGTAACTAT
Organism: Lacanobia oleracea; assembly: GCA_950371165.1. Lineage (NCBI taxonomy): Eukaryota > Metazoa > Arthropoda > Insecta > Lepidoptera > Noctuidae > Lacanobia > Lacanobia oleracea. Next base: position 7,376,861 of record OX493398.1, read on the forward strand.
ATTATGGTTTCAGGAAGCATTTGTATAGTATAGATGCATCATGGTTACAAAATCAAATTCTCATTCGTCTGTGCTACGATTTGCTTTTTGCATTTTTTTTTGCGCTCAGGTGACATAACGTTACATCATAGATAGGTATGCCTGTTTATTATACGTTATGCCTACAGGGCAAGTATCTAAAACTTGTTTATCAGGTTTTAGATTAAGACGCAATACAGCAAATAAACAGATAGGTACGTAACTTAAAGGCATAATAAAAGGCTCCAGAACACAGGCGCCACACAATAGAGATGCGACAACGTTTTAATTTTGAAATTGTTTTACAGCAATAGGACAATCCTATGATGACGCATTGTGACATCTTTGTCGCATCGCGCCTTTCTGTGGGTACCCTAAACCACTAATTAAAAAGGGTTAAAAAAACGCAATGATTAAAGCTAAACACCCACCACAAAAAGGATAACCTACTCCAGACATAACTTTGTAACTTTCGTTTTAATTCGTTTTAGGAGCTATAAATAAAACATATCTGACGTAAAAATTGGAGCCAGTAAATATCTCAAGTTCGCAGCTGTGTCCATTGCCCTTGTCAAAGCAAAGAAGCTTAGTACCTTGAATGTAGATATATTTAGGCACTCCTTTGTACAGTTAAGAGCATAAGTGAAGTGCTTACCTATAACTAGACAGTTTATTGTTGCAATTATAGTGGCTGACTTATAAAAAAATCTAATCATTGTTACGTAGTTTAAATACTGAATTGTTGATTTTTATTTCAAATTCTCTGTACTTAAATTCGGATTCGAAGAACTCGATATCTTGATTGATGGAGAATGCATGATGGAAACTCGTGCAATAACGGTCCACATAATTATATTTACTGACGTTCCAAATATAAAAAACAAAAATCTATACTAATATATAAAGAGTTTGTTTGTTTGTTTACTTGAACGCGCTAATCTGAGGAACTGCTGGTCCGATTTGAAAAATTCTTTCAGTATTAGATAGCCCATTTTACCGAGGAAGGCTATAAAGTTGCGTGGGTCAACTAGCCCAAAATACTAACAAAACAAAGTTACCTAGTCGATTTTGTGTAAGTGTATGGTATTTCTGGTCGAGACTGTACGTATACACACAATACAGTAGGTAGGTGTGTTAAACGCACATAAAATGTGCGTATTTATTGTGCTCGATGCGTAGGACGCAATTACACGAACTTTGAACTTTAGATAGAGATGCTAATTTCGGGTATTACAATGAACCTAATAAATTCGGGCGTAAGTTGACAATGAACATAAATATTAATCTAGCCTCTTAACATTTTTACAAGTATGGTTTGTATCACCGGAAAATTGCAGTCTCCGTAAGATCGTAATAAGTCTTTATTAAGATTATAATTTCTTGATATATGAAATACAACAAATCCAATCTGAATTAAATAGTTTCTTCAGTGTCTTATTAAGAAAAAATAGATTAAAATTTCACGCGAAATGTTACTTACTATCTTACAGCGTTTGCAATTTTCCGGTGACAAATGCACTTAATTAAAATTAAAGTTTGTAAACGCTGAAGTATCAGTTGACAATATAGGTAGTAGATAATATGTAAAGATAAGTCAGCCTTATTTAGAAAAAATCGGCCAAGTGCGAGTCGGACTCGCACACGAAGGGTTCCGTACCATAAAACTTAATTTTTATAATTTTTTGTTATAACGGCAATAGAAATACACAATCTGTGAAAATTGCAACTGTCTACCTATTACGGTTCTTAAGATACCGCCCGCTGACAGACAGACGGACAGACGGATGGACGGACGGACAGCGGAGGCTTAGTAATAGGGTTTCGTTGGTTACCCTTTGGATACGGAACCCTAAAAAACACTAATCCTATGATTAGCTTATTTACTGATCTGATACAAAATTAAAAAAATTCTATAGAGTATTTTAATTTAGAATATGAAAATCATCCGGTTTGATTTTAGATAAGGACGAAAACCATTGTTGAAAGTTAACAACTAAAAGATAAGCATTAAAATATGTACTCCTGATTAGCTACTCGACCATATTTATACTGTGTATGTACTCGTGTTGGATGATCGGATTTTTCTTAGTACTACAAATCGTCTCCGAACGATACAAATCTCATAGGTACTGAAAAGACGTAGGTACCTATGTAATGTATAGGACTTTAGACTTTTTAAATCCTCATTTATTAATGCACGAAGTCGGAAGGATCAGTTAGGTATGTATGTCGTATCAATTAACGATTCTCAGACGAACAATGTACTTGGTCTCTAGTTGTTACAAAGAAGGACACAATACATAGACTTTGGACTTTAATCAAGTGAGCCAACTCCGATTCAAATAGGTTTACCCAGATGGAACCGATAGTGCATAAACACGGACACGAAGCGTAAATATGTAGATAAATGTCGAGTGCAGGGAGCACTAAGTATTTGGGGAACAAATAAGAAATAAAAAAAAAATCTTTAATATTTTCTAATTGTGCCGTGTGACATAAGTATTAAATGAAAGTGGTTATTGCGAAGGACTTTTTTGTTTTGGGGAAACCCCGCCACGCATTGCCAACCACTGCAACCTCTGAAACAACATTGGCGACCACCAGAAAAACGCCGAGCCAATGAAACCCGACGAGTCCCGGAGAAACGATTCAACTTTCTTGGATCCTGCAACGAAATTAATCAGAAAAGTACAGCGGAGGAGTAGGAAAAAAATATAATTTCCACTTTCCAATTGCGAGGGACTGAAGTAATTTTTTACATATTTTTGAAATAAGAACATAGGAAAATTTACTTTTTCTCCCTCTTATGTGCCAAACTACAGAGACAACATAAAAAAAATAAAAAAAACAAAAACAGAATACTTAGTTCTATATCTGTCTACCTACCTAGTTTATGCCTTTAACCCAAGTCTGACAAGAAGTCTGCCTATTGCGATCGGTAGTAGTACGCAATGGACTTTAACCAGACACACCTACTCCTATTTAAATCAGCCAATTTAGCTGTTAAGGAACGTTACGTTGAATGTGACCAATGTGGGTGACGAATCAATCATGCTTAGAGTCGTGTATCGTCGTAATAAATTGTAGAGAGTAGCCATGAAATCTATCAAATGTGAATAACAATTTACCCGTGATATTACGTTGCAAGTTATAACTGTTATACAATATAACGTGGCAGATAAGCCTGTGATTTAGCCTGTGAATGTTACCAGCAGTAAACAAATTATTTGCGCCAATGCATGTTAGGGAATCTTTCATCTATATTTATTCTAATATTATAAAGAGGTAAAGTGTGTGATGTTGTGGGTTTGTGAGGTTGTAGGGGATAATCTCTGGATCTACTGAACCGATTTTAAGCTTATGATACTCACACATAACGGGGCTTTCACGTTATGTGTGAGTGTCATCTTTACTTATATAATTTTATAAGTGCGAAAGTAACTCTGTATGTCGCGCTTTCACGCCAAAACTACTGAACCGATTTAAATGAAATCTGGTACAGAGATAGGTTTTTTTTTTACTATTGATAGGCACGCGTTTGACCACTATCTCACCTGTTGGTAAGTGATGATGTGGTCGAAGATGTAGCACGCCTGCCTATAAGTCTAGAGCCTGAGAAAGGACATAGGGTACTTTTTATACCGGGAGTATGTTCCCTAGGGACCACGCGGGCGCTGCCGCTGGCAGAAGTTAGTAAGCTATATAACGTCCGTGTAACGAAGTGGGCACGGGTCAGCTAGTAGTAAATAAGATTTTTCTTTAGTAGCTTGTCTTTTATTATTCACCTGCGTTAGTACAACCACATATTATGCTATAATATTATGTATAATATATCCTGCTATGCTATTTTTAGTTGAGATTGAGCACAGTGACAGGAATTCGGCCATTTTTTAATCTTCTTCTTCATATCGTGTGGCAGTAAGGTCTAACGAACCCCACACCCTAGTGTCAGAGTTTCTAAACCGCCTCATCTCAGTTATTTGATGATTCGAAATTATTAAATAACTCCTTCCGCTCTGGGCGGAGTGGAAGGGAGTGTCAGACTTTTACTGACTAAAGGGTTTTAGTCAGTAAGAGTCTGACAATCCCTTAACGTAAAGGGCATTAGGAGGAACACGGGTGGGTACCCGTGTTCCTCCTAATGCCCTTTGCGTTTCTGGGCCGCGGTGACTCTTTCAAACAAATTCCGCCACAGGATTCGGTCTGGACTCACAAAGAGTGGGGCGCTATATTGATCCCATAGCTTAGTTTGAATAGGTAAAAAAGAAATAATTGATTTGCATAAAATATATCATCTGCCTAACCTTTTCCCAACTATATTGGGGTCGGCTTCCAGTCAAACCGGATTCAGCTGAATACAAGTGTTTTACGTGGAGCGGCTGCCTACCAGACCTCCACAACCCATTAACTGGGTAACCGGTACGTCTTGACAAGATTGGAGTCAGATTTACTGACTTCTGACAATCCGTAACGACTGCCAAAGATCTACAAATGACAGCTGGGTCCAACGGCTTAACGTGCTTTCCGAGGCACGGAGGAAGCTCGGTATATTAAAATGGTCACCCACCCATCCACAGACCAACCTTGGCAAGCGTTGCTTAACCTTAAAGATCGATCCGTGCGGCTGTTATTATTTAGCCACGAGCTCCTCACGTTTGTGGACTCACAAACTTTTATGGGTCAGAGGTCCATTCTTGTATTTCACGTATTCAAATACTTTACGAAAACGTGTTACGAGTGCGTTGGCACTTTTGTCAAAATATTTATAAATTAATCAAAGGACGGAAACTTATTTTTAACAAGACGCTGACCTGAATGAAACTTTGTGAACAATCGTACAATTCACGGTGTAATCTTACTGAGGTCATCGAAGTTATTGTCATGTGAAAACATCTTAAAAAACTGGTTAAGTGTGAGTCGGACTCGCACACGAAGGGTTCCGTACCATAAACCTTAATTTTTATTATTTGTTGTTATAGAGGCAATAGAAATACACAATCTGTGAAAATTTCAACTCTCTACCAATAACGGTTCTTGAGATACGGCCCGCTGACAGACAGACGGTCGGACGGACGGATGGACAGTGGAGGCTTAGTAATAGGGTTCCGTTGGTTATCCTTCAGGTAAGGAACCCTAAAAATACCTTGCAGTAGTAACCTCAGACATATTTAACATTGTTACTGAACATATACATCAGCCCGAATATCAACTATCGGACACAACAACCGTCTGGTCGGAGGATCCTCCCTTTTCAATGGAGGTTGGCGGGACTTTACTATCTGTACCGCATACCCTCTGAACTTATAAGGAATTTGTTTAGAGTACCTATACACATTTGAATAGCGCAACGTTGAATGAAATGCAATGGTCTATCAGTATGCCAAGTTCCACCCAAATCCATTCAGTCCTTAAGATGTGAAGATGGAGCAAACAGATTGATAGACCCTAATTTCGCATTTATAACACTTGAAGTGTATGAACTACCGGTTGATTTTGCAGTGCGATGCTGTAAACATGTGGAAGAGAAGGCTTGGGTGAAGTCATCTCGAAGTGAACTGTCAAACCACGAAATCTACATGAAGTGACAGCTCACTTCGTCCCGTCAGGCCCGGCCGCCCCACTTTTGGGGCGTAGTCTATTGCCTTACTATTGTTTTTTTTTTTAATTTTGCGATGCCTGACGGGGATCACTTCACCCAAAACTTCACTTCGGCGGAATGTTTACAGATCGACGGCTGTTTATTTACTGTTACATAACTTCGTTATGTACTATGTAACAACTTCCTATGTAAGCGGATAGCAGACATTTAATTATTATTAATAGATGCAATTTATGTAAAAAAAACGATGGTTTTAATTTTTCGTGAAACTGCATCCATCCGTCGTTTTGATAAACATCGACGGTTTTTATAATAGCTGTAGATAACACACATTTATGAAAAAAACGGATAATTGTATGTAAAATCTGTACCTATTGTGTGCGAGAACCGTAAGAATCAATTAAAAATATTTGAGAAATTAAAAATATATTTCATATTTCGCTTAAACACTGAAAGTAATATAAAAAAAACAGTTTCGTGGTCGACTTGCGTATAATTTTAATTTTTTTTACTGGGATTTAATGTATGAAAGGTTGTGTAGTTATCTCCACTTTTTGGAACTCAGGGACTTTGATTCCCGGTTTTGGAATTTGTTCGAAACAGTCACCGCGGCGGCCCTGAAACGCTAAGTGCATTAGGAGGAACACGGATGGGTTTTAGTCAGCAAGAGTCTGACACTCCCTTCTGCTCCGCCCAGAGCGGGAGGAGTCATTTGATGATTTCAAGAAGGACTTCGATTCCAGTGAAACAGTTACTTAACAATAAAGAAAGCCATTAAACTTATCTTAATGAACACTTTCACGATTGTTTTAGATGGGTTCTGCTTCAATTAAAACTGCATTCAGGCATGCAGTCATAAAAATGAACAGAACAGCGCATAATTACGAGAAAGACGGTAATTTGGCGTAAAGTTAATTATCTTTGACGGGTACTAAGATTTTCTGTATTACTTTTATTCAGAAATTAAAGTTATACTAGATAGGTTTAGGTTGTTTAATCTTGATGTGTCTTTTTGGTAGTTTTTATTTAAAACTCAGTTTTAAAATAAAATGCAACTAAAAATCAATTTAAATACCTACAACAATAACGATTACTAAATCGATTGAACCATTAGTTTAAGTACTACTGTATTATTTTGTTTAATTTGTGTGTGTGTTGAAAGTCACATCAAGATTGTTTACTTTTATTTAAGTACCCTGAATCTTTCTAGTTATTATTTTTAATTTTATTAAGTTTAGGAAAACCATGAAATAAAAACGATTGTGTCATTGAAAAATATTGATAAATGATATTTATTTTTATAAAATATGTAAACTGCTTCCATCAATTTTATTACGTCCGACCTAAATTTTCAGCGTAACACAGGTGGTAGGTAATCACCTATATTTACAAAAATAAATAAAAATGGCGGTAAAAAGAAAAATAAAACTTTACGCAACAAAACGAAAATAATAAACACAAAATACTCACAGGGATTGGCGAATCAAAATAGTTGATTTAGACATTTTGAAACAAAACACTTTCACTCAATATAAAGAAAAACCAAAAAAAAAAATGGTCTCAAAGTCACTTCACACAATCGCAAACATTATGTTTTCACAGATAAGAAACACAGTTTTTATTTTTTAAACTTTTATTGACGAAGAACAGTGTAGTCGGACGCCCGAGCTAGTCGATAATGCATTCAGAGATCGTACAGCCGGCGTCTATACGATACTGGTTTGCGTAGTGATGTTCCGCAAAGTCGATAAACTGTATATTTTTATGGAGTCATTGTACCTACTTGCTTATTGTACTTACGTAAATGCTAAGACGTTTGGAATTGTTTTTATGTAATTCATAATTTTAAAACCAATTGGTTTGTGTTTGTTTAATTATTTTAGAGTTATTTTCATTAGAAATTCCGATACTTAAATTAATATTTACGATCCATTCAGAAAGAAGGGAAGTCGGTTCTTTAAATATTGATCTATTGTTTGAGTGCAACTAAAAAGTATGTACCTAAGTAAAGAGAATGGTTAGTGTTCTGATGAAACATGACGTATGCGAAAACTAGACTTAAATTGTGCATTATTGTAATAATCATTAAAGTGATTCTTTATCATTTTAAAGAAGTGAAAGTGGCTTTTTAACTGATGTTATAATTAAAATGATTGTTATGGTCCTATTGTCTTTCCAAGCTGAATATTTTAACGACTTTAAACGAATGTCTTAACTACGGTTAAGATAATAAATAACAAAAAAATAACGGGGACTGTCGTTTATTACTATCGACACAATATTATTAGACGCTGAAGAATAGTTTTATTTAACACATCACTGTTCAATGAATTCTGTGGGTCAACTTTGTTTACTTATGACTCGGCTGCTGTCTCTGCAGTGTAATTTATCATGTATCTCGTCAAATATCTAATTTCACTAAGTATGTTGTTTTGTGTTAAAATATTGTGGGGGCGATGTGCTTATCAGTAATTTTCGTTTTCAAGCATGTTTAAATCCCTTTTATCTTAGTCATACTAGTAAGTTTCAAATATGTGTACAACTAATAAGTATATATAAAACAACCGTATCAATCAAGCATATATTTTTTTTTCAAATGAATCCATCAATCGAAGTTATAAAATCCAGTAAATCGAAGTGACAGATTATAAATTTTCAGTACAAAGTCAATGGCATTTGATTATAGCATGACTCAACTGATGTACGGGCGATATCGACATGTAAACAAAACCAGGTTGATAAACTCATCACTAACGTCTGACCTTTGTGTTGAATTTCGTTTACGATTAGTTCTGCCTGTGAATATCAAATAGAAAAATTGCGTGACAGATCACCTTTACCTATGTGACGTCATCTTTTTCATTGTTTATGCATTGGTATCAATATGATACTTGAATGGGCAACTGGCAAACCCTGTAATCATCTTGCTGTCTAGACTATAGATTGACAGATGTTTTTGTGATAGTAACCGATGGTGCATTTACTAAGAATATGTAGTGTCAAACGAAATTAAAATAAAATTCAGGACATAATTCACCCAATATTTGAATCAGACCGTTATCACTAATCGTGCACGCAATATAGCACCATTTGTTTTTTGTGCCCGATACGATTTCAGCAACTAGTACGTTCCACAATTTCTGCAGTGTGCCGTAAACGCACGTGCTTATAAAACATCGATATGTAAACAAAACGTGCAAGTTTTCACATCACTAGCGTACGAACTCTGCTCCCCGTCTTTGTTTACGTCTAACTCGACCATTGATTGAACAATTGAATTCAAGGATGAAATCAATTTATTGTAACAAGTTGTATGGAATCTGTATCATCGATATTGTTGAAATTTTTTTCTTTGATACCATAATATTTAACTTGGTCGGGACAGTATTGTTATGCGGTGTCTATCTAGATCTTGGTAGTTACGTACTGTAACAACTTGTTAGGATCGCAGCAATGTGCCTTTTCATGAATAAATATGTGTTCTTCAGAAAATATATTTATTTTTGTATTTGTCGTAATTTTATAGAGACAAGAAAGCTGGTTTGAAAGTTACAAAAAATTTTTCGATAACTCAAAACAGAAAACCAATAATGTGAAGACTCCGTAGTTTGAACTATGTAGTTCAATCGAGGTTCACATTATTACACCAAAGTAAGACCAACAATAATTTGACCTTTAATTCACTGAATGCAAAATGAAAACTTCCACCTAGACAGTATTTTGATTCTACGAAAATCGAGGTGGATATGTCCCAGTTTGTTTCTGTTTCACTCTTTTCCTTTCCTTTTTAGGGTTCCGTACCCAAAGGGTATTCAACGGAACCCTATTACTAAGCCTCCGCTGTCCGTCCATCCGTCCGTCCGTCTGTCAGTCCGTCCGTCCGTCTGTCTGTCAGCGGGCTGTATCTCAAGAACCGTAATAGGTAGAAAGTTGAAATTTTCACAGATTGTGTATATCTATTACCGCTATAACAACAAATAATAAAAACTAAGGTTTATGGTACGGAACCTTCATGTGCGAGTCCGATTCGCACTTGACCGGTTTTTAAACATTCATCAGTATTAGGTATGCTGAAAGAGCTAATTGTGTTAAAAAATATTTCAAACGCAGAATAAAAACAAAAAATTATGTGACAAATCACTCACAAAACCATGACTGCAATCAAGGTTCACACTATTCTACCTAAGTAGTATATAAATAAATTGACCTTTTATTCACAGAATGCACTATTGACTGTGTGACCACCGTTAGTAACGTAGGATGTTTGTACTCGAGGTGCCTACGTGAGTTAGATTTTTTAGTTTGAAAAAAAGGAAAGCCTTTTTTAGGGTTCCGTTCCCACAGGGTATCGTACAAAACCCTATTACTAAGCTTCCGCTGTTCGGCCGTCCGTCCAGTAATGTTGAAATTTTCACAGATTGTGTATTTCTATTGCCGCTATATCAAAAATAATAAGGCTTATGGTACGAAACCCTTCGTGTGCGAGTCCGACTAACACCTGGTCGGTTTTTAAACTTTCATCAGTATTGCTGAAAGAGTGTAAATTGTACTGTAATATATTACGTACCTACACTCATTAAAAAAACAAAAAAAATGTTGTAAGAACCATTTTAAAATAAACTATTTATTTATTCTTAATTCTTCATTCTATTCACTCTCCTAAGTAGGACATAATAATTTGACCTTTAATTTACAGAATATATAAATGCACTATAATACATTTATAGTATTCTGTGAATAAATGTTCAGCCTATGTGATCACCGTCAGTGCCACCATCTTAGATTCTAAGAAACTCGAGGTGCGTATGTGAGCCAGATCGCGTTCATCGGTACGAGAATTTTGGGAGCGCAGTGCGTACGTGAGAAATTGAGCGTAGTCGCGTGTATGCAAGTGAAAGTAACAGTTCTTGATATGATTAATTTGACGTTGCATAGATATTTTTAACTGTTATTTTTTATGTTACTTTTAAATGCATAAATTATGTTTTTTGATTATGAATTACTTATTAAATAGTGCATTGAACTGTTTGATATAGAGTGTAAGAGACTATAAAAACTACTTTTATGTTGAAATTTAATCAATTTTTTACTTTCATCATATTATGAATTGATCATACTCAAAGAAAGTTTTGAACATTAAAAAACGTTCAATCATGTCTAAACTGCACCGCAAGTTCGTAGTCATTCTATTCAATCAAATTTTTATTTGAATTTCGACATTATCAATTTTCTAATAAGTGGACGTCCTTAATGCAGCAGTCAACTTTTCAAATTTCGAACCCGCATTATTCGCGCCCATTTTTACAAACGTGACACCGAGAGGCGGTAAAGAAAAAAAAAGACTCCAAACTGAAGACTATTCCAAATTCCAGATTTAAAATTTCGAACACCATCTACGCCAGTAATTGAATAGGCAACAAAACAAGTGTTACCTACTTCTAACATTTGTATACTGATATCAGTTATGTTGTTGTCCCTGCATTGAATGCAACATGCGTACGTGATGTATCAGCACGTATGTATGTATGTATGTATGTAAATCGGGCTGGTTTCCGCAACTCCACGACTAAGCGCGTATTTTGCGTGTAGGTGGGACAAATGCGTCATTCGATCCACCCCAGCTCCCCAAGGAAGGCCAGCAACGCCTTGGTGTTACTAACTATCTCGCAGAGGGTACCTGGGTTTCCGAAGTACTTTGCCCTGTAATCCGCAACCACCGGGCAGCTTAGAAGCAGGTGTGCTGCTGTCTCATTCTCCTCCATGCAGGCTCTGCATAGCGGGCTGTCAGTGACTCCTATAGCATAGAGGTGTTTATTAAAAGACCCATGGCCAGTTGTTACGGCTGTGACTGAACGCAACTGTTGTTTAGTCAGTCTTAGGGCTTGTTTTGTGAAACGGCCATTTATAGAGGGAAGTGCCTCCTTGGCCTGCCTACACTCACTATGGTCAGCCCATAGCTTGTGATGTTTATCTCCGGTGCGTTTCCTTACCAGATTGCGTAAGTACCCGAAAGGCAGCGGCACGATGGGCTCAGGTCCCATTGCTGACAAACTCGACCCCCTTCGGGCGAGTTCATCCGCAGCGTCGTTGCCTCGAGATTCACTGTGTCCCTTGATCCATTGAATGGTTACTTTGTTGTGTCTACCAACCTGGTTTAGACGTTGGTGACACTCGAGAATCAACCCAGAGTTCACTGTGTGGCTGTTCAGAGCTTGCAGGACAGCCATGCTGTCCGAGAGTATGCGTATTGAGTGGTCCTTAACTTACCTGGTTAGGATGGCTGATGCCGCCAGAGACATGCCCATGCATTCAGCCTGGAACACTGTGTTGTGGACCCCCAATGGTGTGGCTATGTGGATATTGAGATCCTCTGAGAAGATTCCCGCACCAGTACCTGTACCTGTTTTTGATCCATCGGTGAAGATCCGCAGCTCGGCGGGGCAGAGCCCCTCGCACCGATGATCCTTATCAATTGGATTTTGTATTTTTTATCGAAGATAAATTGCTTGGGCACCCGGTCATTGATTGCCTTTGTTATGGGGAGTTCATTGTTGAGCTCCTCGAGCAGAGCGGTGTGTCGTGTGTCTCTCTTACTCCAGAGACCTAATGTTTTAAGGTGTACTGCTGCCATCGTCGCTTCCTGTTGTTTAAACAAGTGTAGCGGAGGGAGCCCCAGCATGGCTTCCAGCGCCGCAGTTGGAGTAGTCCTCATGCAGCCCGTCGTTACCATGCAGGCCAGCCTTTGCATGTGTTGTAACTTGTTTACGGCTGTAGCTAGCTTTGAGCGTGGCCACCACACCACGGCCCCGTAGGTTACCATGGGCCGAATTACTGCGCTGTACAGCCATAGTATTATTTTGGGAGATAGGCCCCACTTCTTCCCTATCATTTTCCTGCATTGCCAGAAGGTAATGCAGGCCCTGTTTAGTTTGTAGTCTAGGTGATTACTCCAGCTTAACTTACTGTCTAGGATGACGCCTAGATACTTTACCTCGTTAGACAGCTGGAGCTCTGTATTGAAGAGCATAGGTAGCCGGTAGTGGCCTAGTGCTCGCTTTTGAGTGAACATGACCAATTCAGTTTTCGTGGGGTTTACCGACAGATCATATTCGTCGCACCATCTTTCCACGATGCGTAGTGCTTGTTGAGTAAGGTTGCAGATCGTTCCAGTCACTTTCCCTGACACTAGGATTGCGAGGTCGTCAGCATAACCTATTGTGTAGTAACGATGTGCGTTGAGTTTGGTGATCAGGTCATCAATTACCAGATTCCACAGAAGAGGGGAGAGCACACCCCCCTGCGGGCAGCCTCTGGCTATCAGAGCCAACTGCTGCTCTTCCTCAAGGCGAACCACTCGTTTGCTTAACATATTAGTTATCCAGTCATTTAGTACCTGTTCCACGCCGTGTTTGGAGAGAGCGGCACTAATGCTGGAAAAGTTTGTCTTGTCGAAGGCTCCTTCGATGTCTATGAATGTGCCCAGGCAGGACCCTTTCTGGTGAATCGCTTCCTCAATCTGGTTCACCACCAGATGAAGAGCGGACTCTGTCGACTTACCCGAGCTGTATGCGTGTTGGTTACCATGCAGTGGTATTGTTTTTAAAACGCCATCACGTAGTTCCCTTTCACACAGTCTTTCCATTGTCTTTAGTAAAAACGAGGTCAGACTAATAGGTCGATAGGATTTAGCGTTTGTGTAGTCACTTTTACCTGGCTTCGGAATGAATATGACTTTCACTTCCCTCCATCCTTTAGGAACGTATCTAAAGGCCAGGCACGCTCGCATTAAGAGCACCAGTTTTGTTGCAACAGCGGTACCTCCCCACTGTAGTAAGGCAGGAAACACGCCGTCGGGACCTGGTGCCTTGAAAGGTTGGAAGCTTTTGATGGCCCACTGAAGTTTTTTCAGCGTAATCATCTTTTCTGCATAAAGCCAGTCATCATCTGATAGTGTTTGGATAACGTCAAGCCATTCATTTACCTGCGCGAATACGCTGCCTGGGAAGTGAGTCTCTACTAGGAGACGTTGCGCTTCTTCAGGTGTCGTGGTCAACGTGTTATCGGGTTTCCGGAGTGTGGCGATCTCAGGTTTGTTCTGTTGCGCCAGTATTTTCCTTACCCTGTTTGCTTGTTGGCATGATTCAATGTTACCACAGAATTTACGCCACCCTGTAGTTCTTCTGAATCTGATGCATCTCTTGTAGCTCGATTTGGCCGCGTAATAAGCGTCCCAGTCCTCATCACTACATGTGTTCATGGCTCTGTTAAGAGCCTTTCTTACCTTACCGCGTTTGCGCTCCAGGTCTGCACCCCACCAAGGTTGTTTACCCGGTGTGTCGCGCGGAATCGTTTCTGGGCAGGCGATTCGGTAGCTGTTTATCAGCGATTCGGTGAGTAGTGTTACTTGCGCATCGATCTGTGCCGTGTCCGCAAGCAACTCCGAATCGCATGATGGTACAAGCCTTGAGGTAAGGTTGCGTGTGTACCCCGATATATCCGTGTTGCGAGGATTACGCGTAGGTTGTTTGGGTGGTATACAGACCTGGATGTCGAAGCGGATCCACCTGTGGTCTGAGCAGGAAGCCTCATTCGAGACTTGCCACCCAGTGATTAGTTCCGCTGCTCCCTCCGTAGCCAGAGTCAGGTCTATGATAGTACGACTGCGTCTGGTCACGAAGGTTGGTTCCGAACCCGTGTTTAGTAGGGATAGGTTAGTAGTGAACAGATAATCAACTAATGTCTTACCCCTTGCGTTTTGCGTCTCCATCCCCCACAGTGGATGGTGTGCGTTTGCGTCGGTCCCAATGACAATCTCATCCCTGCTGTTTTCACAGTGTGTGATGAGGCGGACCAGGTCGTGTGGGGGCGGTTCCTCCGCCTCAGGCATATATACCGAGGCGAAGACGATAGCCAACTTAGTGGCTCCCCGCTGTATGTTCAGCCTAGCAGCAGAGACATCTCTGCAACAGAAGTCGTTTAATAGCTGTGTTTTAAGGTTACCTGTGACATAGATGCACGATCTAGGGTGATCATGGTCCGCAGTAACAAGGAGCTTACCACCAAGATTGGAGAGTCCTCGTATGTGGCCACCCCTAATCCACGGCTCTTGGATCAGGGCAATGGCCGTGTGTTGAACCTCCAGCCACTTGCGGAGTTGAGCCGTCGCGGTCTGGCTGTGGTGGAGGTTAGCCTGCACGACTTTACAGGCCGACAAAAGGGACGCCATCGCCGGCAAGACCCTCTTCGTCGCCCTCAAGTCGCAGCCCGACAAACAGGTCGCCCTCGTCGAAACTGTCCCCTCCCGGGTCTGAAGCCGGGGACAACATTACGTCGTCCGGCTCCCCCCCCGATGAAGAGACGGCACCCACGGTGGCGGCAGGGTCGGCTGAGTCTGCTGCTACAGCAGGTTCGGCCGCAGTTGCTTCCGGGTTGTTTGGCGGAGAATCGGTGTCCTCTGCGTCTTCCAGCGGCTGTTTCGTGATCGGGTCCCAACCCCGAGGGACGTCGACGAACCTGCCGTTCGGACCCTGGAACTTGACGTACACCGCTCCCAAACCAATTGAGAGACGGCGCTCGGCGCTCATCAGGGTCGGAACTTGGTCCTCGGGGATACCCAGCACCACGAACCAGCAAGCCTTCTGCTTCTCGGCGTGCAGCACTACTCACCTCCTTACGTCGATCCAGCGATTCTGGTACCAGAGGGCTCGTCCAATAAAGGTCGAGTCCTCGTAGACTCCCTGGTCGTCGGGGATGGCGATGCCGCAGCGCACCCGCTTCTGGATCTCCGCCTGGCTCTTGACGACTAGCGAGGTGCCAGCCGGGAGAGCCAGGCTGGAGACTGTTTTTTTCAGCCAGGCTAAGGTGAAGTCGTTACCGCACCACAGCTTGAGGACTCCACCGGTGAACAGCGGCTTCGCGTTGAAGGTTGGTCCCGGTGTATCCTGCATAGCAGAGCAGGCCTCGCTGATGATCCGCTTGTGGATAGCAGCCAAGACCTGGTCCGATACTCCCTGGCTTATGATGCCCCTCCGGTCGCAGGTTATTGCGACGTTTAGGGACGCACTGGCAGCTTGGGCGTAGCTTCTGTTAGCGATCCTCTGGGATTGGTCAAGCCGCGGCCGCTTGTGCTCTCCACGGGGCGAAATCGTCTCGTTGAGAGCCCGCTTGACCGCAGCCTGGTCACTTCCATCGGATCGCTGCGTTGTGGTTGCCTCCTCGGCCGGACCTCCTGCGGATTTAGATTGCAGTGTGCTAGGCGTTGGTTGGCTAGTGCCGGCCTCAGCCTGCGACCGCTTCCCCTCAGAGAAGTTCAGCTTACCTTGCTTGGTCGGTTTAACCGAGCTGGTGGCAGCAACCTGCTTGTTTTGGGGGGCTTTGCGTCCCCACCTGCGTTCGTGACGCCGCTTCTTGCGCGTCAGTCTTTCCCTCCTCTTACCCTGGCTTGTAGGAGCTGTAGGACCCGAGGGGCCCGAACAAGAGCAATGGGCTTGTGGAATGGATTTTTTACCCTTGCCCTTGCCTTTACCTTTACCCTTACGAGTAGGCACCTGCCAGGCGCTGTTAAAAACATCCTCGGTGTTGCTGATCGCTACCGTGTGACCGGAGGCGGCCGCGACTTGGGAAGCGGCTTGAGGAGCCACAGGAGGAGCGGGAGGGTGTTTGGGAAGGCTACTTCCGGCAGAGGTGTTAGCCGTCTCCGTTTTCGCCTTTGTGTTTAAAGGATCGGTACTGGTCCCATGCAGCGCCGTTCTCCTTTGCTTGGAGTGGGACTTTTTGGTCTTAGCTGCGGTTTTCGCCACAGCCGGACCAGCGCCCGCACTGGCGCCCACGGCGTGAGCCGCAGGGCATCCAGGGGCGAGCAAGGCACCAGAGGTACCTTGCTTAGGAGCTTTGCCAGCTTTCGCCGACTCCACTCCTGCGGTATTTTCAGTTGGCTTCAATACGTCCATACTAAAAATTTTTTAAACTTCATCTTCCTGGCTCCCACCCACCATGGAGCCCGCACCTGGGAACGTCGCACTACTGTGAGTGCGAACGTTAGGACTACCAGGAAGATATAGGTGCGCAAGGCTGGTTTACAGCGCGACATCGGGTGCTCGATCGGGTTGGCAACTAATCAACCCTCACTTACACCGTCAGCATGGCCTTTACCTACCGCTTCGGCCGCCCAAGGACGACCTTAGCGGACCCCACGCACCTCGCCTGTGGCCCTCTGACGGGACACTTTGGCCATTTCCCTACCCTTGGCTAGAAGATAGGGCCACCGTTTTGCTTGAAATCCAGACCAAAGGGGGCGTGTTGCCTCACGGACACATTACCGCCAGTGCCGATCGGCTCAACCCCCCAGGACTCCTTCATCCCCGCTTACGGCGCTCGACTGCGCAGGTCCTAGCGCAGGTGACAAAATTCTCCTACCCGCCGTCAGCTGAGTTTAGTGACGGCCGAGCCCGCAACCACTTCGTCACAGAAGGGTCACACTTAGGAGGGGAGTTGGGAGGGGTTATAGAGGGGAAAAGGGGTTTAGTGGGATATGGGATGGGACTGAGTGGAAAGCCCTCCACTCTGCGGGTCGCCCGGTGGTTTCAGTTACGTCTATTTCGTAAGGAACTAGACCAAAAACGGGGTGGCAACCTCGAGAAGGTATATCCACCGGACTTGCCTTGAGGATCTACACGACCGTTGCGCTCCCCCTCAAGACCACGCCACCTTCCCGCCTCTGAAGGAGACAGCAAGGTAGGCCTGCATCTATACTACCAAGCAAAGCAAAGCAAAGCGTGTCGTTGTGCAACCGTAAAAGCATACATACAGACCCCCCCATAGTATCAGCACGTAGAACCACGATGTTGTTGTGCAGTAACCTCTACCTTGCGTCCTACTATTTCACTGACATTATGCACAGAAATTCAATAGCAATTAGTTGAATTGAGAAACTCCTCCTTTTTTTGAAGCCGGTAAAAATAAATACCTACTCTTCTGAAACTACTGAAACGAACAATTGAAGACTGACCCGTTATGAGTGGCGTTGACTCTAAGGGGCCCTGTATAAAAAAAAAATTGGGGGCCCTTTATGAGGGTTTAGTTTTTTTAAGCAAAATGGGCCCTATTAGCTAAAGAGTGTCTTGGGAGGTCACGAAGGAGACAGCGGAACTAAATGTATAGCTTTGCGTCTACACGTGGGGGCCCTTGAAGTCCGGGGACCCCGTATCTTTGATACGGCTGATACGGTGGCAGCTACACTCCTGCTCCTCTTATGATTATAAGCGCCTTCAAACGCATAAACGTACCTCGGAAATCATCTTGTGGAAAATTCTATGGTATCCTGTATTGTCATCATCCAGGACATGGTTTTACACACGCAATGGTAACAAACAGATACTTAGACAGAGTAAGGCTAAGCGTATGCTGAGATGCGTCTCAGCATACCTACGCTTAGCCGTGACAAAGGTCCACGTAGCGCAGATTTTGTAATGCATGAACGTACTAAAGCTGCGGCGCAGGCACGTGCGACGCAGACATGCGCTCGTGGTCTATGTTTGCCTCGCCTGCCCTGCCACGCAAAATTTGGACTATAATCACCTGCTTCTTAGCAAAACTTCTTTTTTTTAAGGATGGCAAATCATCAAATGACTCCTCCCGCTCTGGGTGAAGCAGGAGGGAGTGTCAGACTCTTACTAACTAAAACCCATTCGTGTTCCTCCCAGAGCTCTTTGCGTTCCAGGGCTACGCACCGTACTTTGTTCGCAAGAGGCACCGACCTTTTTCGAACAAAGTCGGCAGCCCCAGCTTCTTAGCATACCTACGCTTGCCTTATGCCCAGTTTCTGAGGTACCTACATTATCGGTCGTTTATTTTTCCGTTATCCACTGACCAACCAATGGTGTTTTGACAAATAGCGTTAACGGACAGATAAACGACTGATAAAAACCTCAGAAACCGGGCGTACATAATGTTAAAAAGATGTGTGTGTTCGCGTGGTAGTCATGCGGTTTCATCGTGATTAATTTCTTGAGAAGTAGGTACTTACCTATCTACACTAAGTACACCAATTAATTCTGAAACAAAAGATCGTACGTCATCTCATCTCTCTAATGTTACTTACTTACATAATGGTCATACGTACAAAGAACGGTCATCAGGTCATTATCAGAGGTCAAAATTAGGTAGAGTTATTTATGCACGTACACTGATTTCATACATGAAACAATAAAGTGGATTTGCCTCAAGTCCCGAGATTAATTTTAAAGAGCAGAAAAATCCCGTGATTTATTAAATGAAAAGGCACGCGCGACGTTGCCATTTTACATCAAAGACACCGGATATCCGAAGTTGCAAAATTCCAATCCGCACACGCGCGATGTTGCCACATTTGTACTTCGCACAAAATTTATTGATTTATTTATTTATTCATTCATTTTTATTATGACACCCTTATAGACAAATCCAAGACGATGTAATAACATATATAAAACGTTACAAAACAAAACATCAAACGTCACAAAACATTACAAAACAATACAACAATCATTATTTAAACGGTCAGACCTCTTTCCTTAAACTTAACATAGCTTGTGAGAACAAAAGAAAACAATTGCTGAAATGCGAAGCACTCCCCGCTTAACGAAATGTAGGTACTAGATCCCGGGAAGATACATATTAATAATTATTAACATTTCGATGCAAGTAGAGCATGCAATACTGCAGTATATATTCAATACCGCGATATCGCGGTATCGGATATGTAATACCGAAAAATGAGCACAGACAAAGGCTCAATTTTGCACGAGAATAGAGACAAACTCCTACTCCTGCAATTTCGTATCCTACAAGAAACTACTTAATTAGGAAAGCGACTTGTAAGCATTTCCTAGGATTAGAACTTAAAATCTCCATACGACGGCAAAAAACCTTAAACCATTATTGAAATGATTTTCTTCATTCGAAGATAATGTTCACTGTTTTTCATATAAAGATCATCAAGCCTTCTCGTATGCAAGGACATAAGCGACTCAAACTTAATTCCGACCTCTGGCCATTATAATTACCTAACTATTCGTTCGGTAATCTATCGGTTAACATGCAGGCATCATCAGATAACAGCCGAAATACGTCCACTGCTGTACATAGGCCTCCTCCAAAGAGGGTGGTTTGCCATAATCGCCACGCTTGGGAGGCGGGTTGGCGATCGCAGTGTATGGTGTTGCGTTTTACAGAGATCGCTGCTGCCCATTCTCTGGTGAGTCCCTTAGTCGCCTCTTACGACACCCATCACGGGAAGTGATGGGATAATATTATTCTTTTACGGCACCATACGGCCTCGGCCGACACCATACAGGCATACCATCTGATAATTAAAGATCACCGCCACTGATGGACACCTGCAGTATCCCAGGGTACCACAAGTACGTTGCCTACCTTTTTCAAAGAGGAAACTCTTCAATGTTTGTTTGAAGGAAAGGATAGGAAGAATATATTTGTGAACTCAGCACCTCTTTCGTGTGTAAGAGTTTCACCATCACCAGGTATTAATTCCCGAACTTGATTAATAAAGTTGCGTAAATTCCAACCAGATGTTATGTGATACTTCATATTTTTTACACTCCCCAAGGAACTTCCATGAATGTGATTTTACTTGCAGTTCTCTACAACTAGAAGTTTTGTTGTGCGTTGTCTGTTAGTCACTCAGTCACCAGTAACGGAAGAATTTCAAATACATGGATCGATTTCACGCTGTCGGATTATTACTCTAAGGGCAGGATTTTATCCAGGCGAACCAATTAAAAGGTAAATGTCCTGTGATCCAGTACAGGCTGTA
Source organism: Lacanobia oleracea (assembly GCA_950371165.1). Taxonomy (NCBI): domain Eukaryota; kingdom Metazoa; phylum Arthropoda; class Insecta; order Lepidoptera; family Noctuidae; genus Lacanobia; species Lacanobia oleracea. The sequence continues at coordinate 7,397,290 of OX493398.1, forward strand.
AGGGACTGTTATCATCACTAGGCAAACGCCTTAAGAGAATTCCAGATTAATTATTTTTTATTATGACACCCTTATAGACAAATCCAAGACGATGTAATAACATATATAAAACGTTACAAAACAAAACATCAAACGTCACAAAACATTACAAAACAATACAACAATCATTATTTAAACGGTCAGACCTCTTTCCTTAAACTTAACATAGCTTGTGAGAACAAAAGAAAACAATTGCTGAAATGCGAAGCACTCCCCGCTTAACGAAATGTAGGTACTAGATCCCGGGAAGATACATATTAATAATTATTAACATTTCGATGCAAGTAGAGCATGCAAAACTGCAGTATATATTCAATACCGCGATATCGCGGTATCGGATATGTAATACCGAAAAATGAGCACAGACAAAGGCTCAATTTTGCACGAGAATAGAGACAAACTCCTACTCCTGCAATTTCGTATCCTACAAGAAACTACTTAATTAGGAAAGCGACTTGTAAGCATTTCCTAGGATTAGAACTTAAAATCTCCATACGACGGCAAAAAACCTTAAACCATTATTGAAATGATTTTCTTCATTCGAAGATAATGTTCACTGTTTTTCATATAAAGATCATCAAGCCTTCTCGTATGCAAGGACATAAGCGACTCAAACTTAATTCCGACCTCTGGCCATTATAATTACCTAACTATTCGTTAATCATAGCAGATGGATTGCTAGTTCACATATTTATTTATTCTTTCCAGAAATTCGATGGTTTCCGTGACCATAGAATACTTTTCAGATCGGAAAGATAAACATTACTTAAACATTTAGAAAAGGATCGTCCTATTCAAATAGCTTTAAGAAATTGGGACTTGTATGAATACCCTTTATTATCTAAAACAACAAAACATTTCTGGGTTCTTATATTAGCTTTTGCCCACGACTTCGCAGATTCCGTTTTCCGTTTTTCCGTAGGAATTTTAGGAAAGCCTCTCTTAGTGCTCTCCTACACTCCCTAATGCACTTGTCTCACCACCGGGAGAGGAGTAGCTATTGACCATTTGCTCGCTGAGGAAAGGGACAAAAGATATACATCTCGTTTGAGTAAAAGAGACACAAACATTCATAGTCGATAGCTGGCTGTTCACACTGCCGGCGAGCGGCTGTTACCTCTAGTTGAACGCAGCGACAAGAGCTATTAAAGATTGTATTCGCTCAGCGACGCTCGCTCGGCGATGCTCGTTTGGCGGTCAGAACAACCAAACTGCGGTAATTTCTATCTATAGTGCGGGCCAGAGCGAATATTGCGAGAAAAAGCCCGCCGCACTAAAGCTTGAAGGCCGAGCGTTAAAACTATCGAAATTTTTCACTCGCTACTCGCTGATCGCCGTCTGTTTCGAGTTTGAAGCTTTACTCGCAACTCGCAGATCGCCGGCGGTGAGACAAGTCCATAAGGAACGTACATGCCAAATTTCAGCTTTCTATAACCAGTGATTTCTGCTGTGTGTTGTCTGTCAGTCACTCAATCAGTCAGTAACGGAAGAATAAGTATTATGTATATAATTAACGTACACATTGCTGCCTGACAATGTTTCTCTATCATATGTCCAATATTTTCATGTAAAATAAGAAGACATGTAGCGACATCTATACCACCACGTACGAACTACAGAAGACTCACTTACAGCGTCATCATGTCACACAAATTCTACGTCGCGCTATCAAAGTTCAGCGCGTGATTTGATCATATACAATCGGGTATTTTTTGGTTTTCGTAATTGTGTTGTTTTATATCGGAGTCGATGATGACGGAGGAGTGACGTAAAATGGTTTTTTACGTAATAGTAGCGCCATCAGTAGCGTCTAAGATACCTTAGTCGATTAACCAAATTGATAACAGCTGTCATGGAGTCAGTAGTTCTACTGGGGGTAGTCAATGAAGTGTCACGTGTGATGTTTAACATCTGTCATATGCCAAGGTAGGGCTAGTCTGTAAGCGACACGACACAGTTGACACCCAGAGCTCGACCACGCCGGGTGTGCGCACTGATTCTACTCAACCACGTGCCCAATGGTGGACATCGATGGGATCCCTCTGCATCTCCGACATGTATAATAATTATGTATTTTACTTATGGGCCCTAGATGCCTGAAATAAAGGATACTTAAACTAATTTATTTTTTTAATATTTAAACTTAAATTAATTTTCCCACTAGAGACAACAACCGTCTGGTCGAAGGTTCCTCCCTTTTCAATGGGGGTTGCGGGACTTTCTAACCACTATGGGTATCAATTTATTGTGACATCTTTAGAAATTTCGACTACCATGTTGCACCTATATTCCAGCAAATAATCAGGTCATTTATTCATCATAATCATCATGATTTCATGATTTGGCGTCAACGCAGCGTAACATGATTAGAAGAAGTGACATCCCAATAATCTCTCATAATTAAATATAGCAACCAAAGTAACCTCAATCCTCTTCATTTTATAAGACCTTACACGAGGAGCTTAACTAAAACTAATATTCTTGTAAGCCCCGATCAATGTAATCTCCTTTCTTCCGACCTTACTTCCTTTATTTCGCGTAAAAAGGGTTTCCTCGAGGGATGAAACCTACATACCTAGGTCTTTGATAAAAGAATTTAGTGCGAAAATATCCGTAACACCGGCTTGATTCCCGAGAGAGATGAGGTTTGGGTATGAATTAAGCAAGCTATACGGCTTTTATTTTTATTAAAATCAAAAAGGTATACGTGGTTTGGGTATGTGCTTGTTTCTTACAAGCCTAACAAAACAGAAGATATACCATAGAGTGCCAACATGGACCCGTTGTGATAGACAGACGGAGTTATACGAGGCTAATAGCACTATCGCCTTTGGCATTGGCATTAGGAAGGTTATTTTATTTCTTAAAAGCTACAAAACTCAAATCGCAGACGTAGGCAATTCAGCCGCTAATCTAAAATGGAACTGGGCTGGCCACATCTGCCGCATGTTGCAACAGAACTGGGCAAAAGTGGCCACTGATTGGGTTGCAACCAACACGAACCGGGGACTCGGTAAAACCAGGAGAAGATGGCGTGACGAGTTAGACTCCCACCAAAAAGATTGGCCAGATGTGGCGAAGGACATAGAACAGTGGAAGAAAGGAAGGGAGGCCTTTGCCCTGCAGTGGGACACCACAGGCTCATAATAATACAGTTAAACTCATTAGTGGACTGTAGTCCAGAGGTGAGGTTGTTATAGAGTAAGCTATTGCTTTGTATCGTGGAACATTGCTTTCAGCGCATAGAAGGAACATTTTATATATCATAGATCGGTTAACATGCAGGCATCATCAGATAACAGCCAAAAGACGTCCACTGCTGTACATAGGCCTCCTCCAAAGAGGGTGGTTTGCCATAATCGCCACGCTTGGCAGGCGGGTTGGCGATCGCAGTGTATGGTGTTGCGTTTTACAGAGAACGCTTCTGCCCATTCTCTGGTGAGTCCCTTAGTCGCCTCTTAGGGCACCCACGGGAAGTGATGGGAAGGTATTATTATTTTACGACACCATACGGCATCGACCGACACCATACAGGCATACCATCTGATAATTAAAGATCACCGCCACCGATGGACACCTGCAGTATCCCAGGGTACCACAAGTACGTTGCCTACCTTTTTCAAAGAGGAAACTCTTCAATGTTTGTTTGAAGGAAGGGATAGAAAGAATATATATTTTTGAACTCAGCACCTCTTTCGTGTGTAAGAGTTTCACCAGGTATTAATTCCCGAACTTGATTAGTAAAGACGCGTAAACTCCAAGCAGATATGTTGATACTCCATATTTTTGTACATTAGCTTTTGCGCGCGACTTCGACGCGCATGTCCCATTTTTACACTACCCAAGGAACCTCCATGAATGTGATTTTTTTTGCAGTTCTCTAAAACTAGAAGTTTTGTTGTGCGTTGTCTGTCAGTCACTCAGTCACTAGTATCGGAAGAATTTTAAACAAATAGATTGATTTTACGTTGTCAGATTTTTACTCTAAAGGCAGGATTTTATCCAGGCGAACCAATTAAAAGGTAAATGTCCTGTGATCTAGTACAGGCTGTAAGGGACTGTTATCATCACTACGCAAACGCCTTAAGTGAATTCCAGATGAATTATTTCAGGAGTGGGCGATGTTCTAGAAATCTGTAGTTGCTGGGGCTTTGATCTTATTCAAATAAAAACTTTTTTTTTAAACTGTCCCATAAAAGTGGCTCCATACCCAATATGTTTTTATTTACTCCCGTGGAATGAAGGAACACTTCCGTGCTTGGGTCACAAAAGTGCATGATATGTATCTTTCATTTGACCCATTCAGATGAACGGTACACTTAATGAACTTTTCCAGTAGATTTGGAGTAAATTGGCTTTGACAGACAAACAGACTGACACACCAGTGGTACGCGTTGCGCGTGTTATGCGTTTTTAATACGGACGTTCGGAACTCTTAAGAGTAGTTATTCATATGTCACGCATTATTTATTTTATGTACTGATCTAATCGTGAAAAAAAGTTGGTAGAGTTACCGCGATGGGATTTTCTGGATCCTCTAAATAAAAACATAATTATATCGTGTAGTAGGATCACGGCAAGTAGCCAGTCAGTACCTAAGTATCATCCAACTTTTACTTTGGCCTTTGTTCCAACTCTTGCTGTGTCTTAATGGCAATTATCTGTCGATCAATTTGGCAAAGGATGGCAGTGGAACATATATCTATACTCTATACTAATATATAAAGCTGAAGAGTTTGTTTGTTTACTTGAACGCGCTAATCTCAGGAACTACTGGTCCGATTTGAAAAATTCTTTCGGTATTAGATAGCCCATTTATCGAGAAAGGCTATAGGCTATATACATCACGCTAAGACCAATAGTAGCGGAGCAGTAATGAAAATTGTGACGCAGACGAAGTTGCGTGGGTCAACTAGTCTCTTTATCAACCGCTAGCTCTCATACCTTAGACCATTGTAAGGTCATCTCTAAACAACAGAGATGCTAAATAAGTAACGAATCTCAAGGGCAAGCGCGCTCTAACTTACAACTTACAGTGTTAAACGTTGCCCTTTGTTGTGTAAAACAATTAGTTCGTAAACACGCGTAGATGTTGAGGCAAAGACCTGGGACTTGAATATTTTATAGTGACTCTGCTAGTGGTTTGCACAGCAAGTTAATTTGTAATATTTATGAGGTGCTATGAACCTTAGTTCCTAAATCATTTAGTTGGATACTTGTATAGTGGTATGTCTTGAATCTATACTCTATCTATACTAATATATAAAGCTGAAGAGTTTGTTTGTTTGTTTACTTGAACGCGCTAATCTCAGGAACTACTGGTACGATTTGAATAATTCTTTCAGTGTTAGATAGACCATTTATCGAGGAAGGCTATAGGATATATAGCATAATGCTAAGACCAATAGGAGTGGAGCAGTAATGAAAATTGTGACGCAGACGAAGTTGCGCGTGTCAACTAGTAATAATATATATAAGGTGTAACTATTCATACACGAAATATTTTAAGACAATCATCTAACGGTTATAACGAAGCCATTTCAACGAAAAAAAAAAATTTATGAAGTGTTTTTGTTTTTACGAAATTTACATTTTCTTGAGACATCTTGCATAAAACCTTTACATTCTATGAATGAGACGCACCGCGCCGACGACACGGCGACGGGCGATGCCCGTCATGCGCAGGCGTAATGGATGTTGAAAAAATAAGGAGCCAGTATTTATTTTGTGGGTCAAGTGATTTTAAATTATTATTTTTTTATAAAATATACTTAGATAAAAAAAACCTTTGAAATGGCTTCGTTATAACCGTTAGATGATTGTCTTAAAATATTTAGTGTATGAATAGTTACACCTTATATACACAATTAGCTGACCCGCGCAACTTCTTCTGCGTCACATTTTTCATTAATGCTCCGCTCCTATTGGTCGTAGCGTGATGTTACATATCCAATAGCTTTCTTGATAAATGGGCTATCCAACACTAAAATAATTTATAATTCGATCCATTAGTTTCTGAGATTAGCGCTTTCAACCAAACAAACTCTACAGCTTTATGAAATTAGTATAGTTATATATACAATAATATGTAACAGACGAAACACCATACTTCTTAAGGGGTCATTGTGATCATCATTATGAACAACTTTTACTAGGGGACTAACACTGTAATCGTGAAAAAAAATAAAAGAAAGAAAGAAAGAAACATGTTTATTTGGGACTCGCACAAGACACCTAAAAGTAAAGTAAAACTATCCGTCATAAAAATATGTTTACACATTTAGCAACATTCTGAAATTAATATGTGCGTGGCCAAAAAGGTCCCTGTCTCAGCATAAATGCTGCGATAGGTATTAAAAAAAAAAAAAATCACAGCGCTGGTTTTATGATAGAGTCTGATGTTATGCCACGGATACACATACGAAACACACCAGTAATAAGTTGACAAAAAAAAAAAAAGATAAGTAATATAAATTTCCATAAATTAAATTAATTTACTATTTTCACATAAAATTCACCCTAAGCAACGATAAGCATTCAATTTAATAAGTTAAGGTCCAGCATTAAATAAAAATTAAAATCACAATAAGTAAAAATTATATTTGTCTCAGTACTGTAATGTATACAAATCATAAGTAAGGAGTTTGTTTCTTGAAGGCAATGAGCTATTGCTATTGCCTTCAAGAAACGATACGTAATTACTTCACTTACACATTAAAAATGTACTTTTTTGTCTGGTTACCTACAACATTCATAAGTATTGTGCGTAGATGTATCTACTAATTTGTTTGAGTACCTACATTTCTCAGGTCAACGTATTTAGTATATAATAACTTGTATTTCTCATAGGTATTAAGTGAATTGTATTCTTTTTGAGAAATAAATGTCTTAAACCGTAATAAATAAATACAAATAAAATAATGAGTATCGAAGTTTATGTTAAAATAAAAAAAAATAAAAAAATGTGGAATAAGTACTTACAGTAAATAATTTGAAATTAACCAAATCCCAAAGGCCCAGTGCTCCAGTATCATTTGTCAATATAATAGACAAATGTCGGAACGCGCGGGTGCACTGTAGGAGGCTATGGTTGGTTGTCACAATTAAAAAAATAAATGGCAGAAACACAATGTAACTAATGATAATAATAATAATAAGCATCTGTCGAAGCTGGCGTTACGCGGTTGGGTTTAGGGCCTGATACAGAAGGCAGTACTCGATACGGCTCGTATTGTGAGGAGGTACCTTTCTCTGGAGCCCTAACCACCGGTAGCTTGGACTCTGCTCCCGACACCGGCGGACTACTACTTTTTTATATTTTTAAATGTATTTTTTTATGTTTTTTTAGAGATATATTAAAAATATAATTTGTATGTAAATAAGAATAAATAAACGAAATAATAATAATAAGCCTTTATTTCAGAAACTTTACAGTTTTCACTTAAAAATTTAGTTAATGTATTCATAGTAAGTCTCTTCGCTCGGTGTGCCTTACGGCAAAGGCCTCCTCCAACACCTTCCACTGTTTAAGAAAAAAAAAAAGTGAAAAACTAAAACTATATAAGTGCAAGTATTAGTAATAATGCGATAGGGGGACACATTGTTCACATTAAAAAATATGGATATATTAAATTAGACAAAGGCAAAAAAAAAAGAAATTGAATTTCGAGAAAATCAGAAATCTAACATCGTGAAGTTTCATGCTTAGTTCAAATACTTACTGTAAAAGTTCATACCTATACTCCAGAATAGTTAATTACAACACCACATAACTAGCCATAAAACATTGAATAACAGACTCAATGAATATTAATCTACAATAAGTACTAAACGATATTGAATAAGCTATGTTTGTACATTATTTGAGGCTTCAAGTCTCGCTATTAGGTCCAAAGTCCCTTAAGTTGATAGCTTTCAAGAACATTGTACATAAATTTCATCGGCTTTGGTGCAAAGTTTGTTGAAGTAGTCGATTGTAAATTAATTTTCTATCCATCTCGGTCTAATGCAGTCAATGTACTGAACAGACTACCTACATGCAAAGGTGACTGTCTAACTGTCTTCGGCAACACAGTTACTAACGTATTTTTTTGGGTTCCGTACCCCAAGGGTAACCAACGGAACCCTATTACTAAGCCTCCACTGTCCATCCGTCCGTCCGACCGTCTGTCTGTCAGCGGGCCGTATCTCAAGACCCGTAACCCGAAATTTTCACAGATTGTGTATTTCTATTGCCGCTATAACAACAAATAATGAAAAGTAAAGTTTATGACACGGAACCCTTCGTGTGCAAGTCCGACTCGCATTTTGCCGAAATTTTGAGAATAGGTTGATTAAATAGAACGGTGTACAGACAAAAGCTCGATTTTGCACGAGAATAGGGACAAACTCCTACTCCTGTAATTTCGTATCCTACAAGAAACTACTTAATTAGGAAAGCGACTTGTAAGCATATCCTACCATTTGAAGTTAAAATCTCCATACGAATGACAAAAATCCTTAAACTATTATTGAAATAATTTTCTTCATTCAAATATAATGTTCACTGTTTTTCATGTAAAGATCATCATATGCCTAGCCCCCTCCCAACTAGGTTGGGGTTGGGTTTCAGCCTGAAAGAATGCAGCTGAATACTAGTTTTTTACATGGCGCGACCATCTTTATTTCATGTAAATAAAAGCATAGTCAAATATAAAAAGATATTGGTAGAATTCGCTCACAATTTTGATTTGATCTGATTACCCTACGGCCCTTTTTTAGGGTTCCTCATCAAAATTGGATGAGGAGCTATTTGTAATAGATGTTTGTCTCGAAATGATATCTCAATCTCAATGTCAAAGGGTTTCTTTTGGGGATGAATGCCATTTATTTTCTAAAAACAAATCCACGCCTCTGGTCTCTAGAGGCTGAGTCTGTGACTATTTTCTTAAAAATAAAATATTTAGAGCTCAAGATAGTCGACAGTCAGTCAACCTTTGACTTTACCTAGATAATCTCCACCTCAAAATCTGCTAACTAAATAGACCAATAATAATAATTATAATATCATTTTATTTTCAGGTATCTGAAGCCCATAGATAAAATAAAATACACAAAACTTTTTTACAAAATATACAACCGACTACCAAAATAAAAGATAAACACAACAAGGTACAAAATAACTTCGGAAGAAAGAAAAGAACTTTAATTTCGGAAGTAGGTGTCAAAAAACGAAAAAATTACCAAAAACACCGACTTCTTAAGTTAAAGTTCTTTTCTTTCTTCCGAAGTTATTTTGTACCTTGTAGTGTAACCAACACACACTCCAACTCTTTGTCCCCAAAATTTCTTAGCCAAACAGTTCACATAAAAAGTACGCCACAATAAAACGCCAATCTCGAGGCACTCGCAGGGCTTTCAGATGAATTCATTGCGACACGACAAAGCTTTCATGATTACGTTCACTTCATCCGACTTTGGCTTATAATAAACTGAAGCCAATCTCTTAAAGCCGACTTCAACTCAATTCACTCGATTCTTATCTCTTTCGATCAGTCTGACTCGAGTTTTTGGCGGTTTATGACGTATCGGGGTTGTTTTTATCTTAACTTTTTTGGGCATCTGTATTTTTGAAGTAAATTTTTGTATAGGAAATTAATAGGCCTTTAATTTCACTTGGGTATAGATAGCATACGTATTCAAAGAGTTACTTTAACTGTTCTTTTGCAACAGAGTCCAAACAAAGTCATATTCTATCAGCGCTAACGATAATTGATTGGCAAAAAAATAAGTAATGACACTGAAATACCGAAATTCACGTAGTCAAGCCTAAACATATAGGAGCGCTGAAATGTCGCAATTTTTTTAGAACCAACCCAAGGAAAGCTACCCTGAGTTGCAGATACAGCTTGCAGCTGTATATTGTGTCGATGTTCCGTATATTGACCACCAAAATAAAAATAATCAAATATCTTTAGGCCAAACAAGGGTACAAATTTTAAAAAAACCTTTCGCACGGGCTTGTTAGTCGTAATCTGACAAAAGTCTTAAATTCCCTACATATTTGACAGATGGCGAGTTGCGACTGAGATGCGAATTCGAACGTTCGTTGTTTAAAAAATAATATTTAGAATAAGAACTCGCCACTTGTTTTAAATTTGCACAAAAACGTCGAGTTCGAGATTCAAATTGTGGTTGTATTTGAATTTATTCCCCAAAAATCTAACATGCCTGTGTTCATCTGAACCAATATTTACCAAAAACATCGAGATACAAACTTTTCTTTTATTTTCTGACATTGTAGGGTCGGTAAAACAGTATGTTTATTTTTCACGAGCCAATCAACACTGCAAATATGAGGACCAACACAAATATTTTTGTTTATGTGGCTGCGGACAGTGGGTTTTGTGGAAAAATGATTTACAACGACGTGGAAAAATCACATGGACACTTTATTATTATTATTTTTAGGGATTTATTTCTTTGCTACAGATAAACATATTGGAAGGTTTTGCTTATTTTAATTAATAGTTTAAATTTTTACAGAAGAAGTCGTAGACTCATCTGAAAATTGTTTGCTGATATCATTGTCTAGTATTTGCTGCTAACACAGGTGCAGCACAGATTTAAGGTTTCTATTCAGCTCTCCTTACCAATAAATAGATCGTTCTTCCAATGCTTTCCTTGGTAAGTTGGCAAACCACAGTTTCCTAGAATTAATGTTCTTATCTGAGTAGGTATGTACTTACTTACTACTTTCGTTTAAAGATTGGTTCGAAGACTCTCCGTTAAAACCAGACTGTTAACTACCAAGTCGAAATGGAGTGAACTGCAAATTACTTTCCTAGATCTCTAAATACTCACAGATTTTAAATAGAATTTAATTTTTGTGAAAACTATTTTCTGTTTTCATTTCATCGAGTTAAATAATCATTTAGGTATGCGATATTTGAGCAGACAGAAAACTGCGTTATTTACGATAGATTAGTTCTAAGTGATAGGTAACTAAGTGGGAAATACGATTCAATAATCTCTTGGAAAGTTTCCCTTTCAAGTTATACTTTTTACCTAACTGTACCAGAAGGAGGGATATGTTTTTTGATATCTTTATTTCTTTGGCCTACAATAACAAAGTTGACCAGTCGGTCCCCAAAAGAACTTTTGGCAATTTTAGCTATTTTTTTTAAGGATCATCAAATGACTCCTCCCGCTCTGGGCGGAGCGGAAGGGAGTGTCAGAATCTTACTGACTAAAACCCATCCGTGTTTCTCCTAGTGCCCTTTGTGTTCCAGGGCCGGAGTGAGTCTTTCGCACAAATTCCGCATCCCTGGCAGAAGTTAACCTACCTAATGAGCAATTCTCATACTTTCAAGAAGCGTTTGCATTCGCACCACATTAAGGGCCCCTTATCCGAAATTTGCGTTTCTGGATCGAGTTGTATACAGAGAAATTACCATACATAAATTCGTAAACAAATATATAGTAGTAGTAGTAGTATAGCATGTGAGATCTAGTGACTTTTTTGGTTAAAAACACGATATTTAACATTTTGATCGATAAAAAAAAATCAGGAAGTAAAGTCTCAGATTTTGAAAGTATTTTAAGTTGTATTTTAACTTGTGGGAACGCAATTTTTATGAAAATTTAACATTTCATTTACTAATCGGGTTTGACAGGGATATTATTGGATAGATTTATAATATGGCACTTATTTTTTTTATATTAAATAAATACGTGAAAAACGGCTCGCGCGCACCGTGCTAGTGTCCTGCCGGGAAAAGGGAAAAGGTGCTGTCGGGAAAAGGGGCCCTTAACAAAAACACGTTTAATTTCTAAACATTTTGACATCGATTGTCGCCGATATGGTTCCGTACCGCGATTTGAATTTGAATGAGAATTGACCACAAAATCAAATAAACCACAGAGAATCCAGAATATCTGACAACTAGAACGACAGTATCTAAGATACAAACATGTCTACCCTACCAATATCCTGTTACGCATGTCCTTCGCCACGTTGAGTAGTATCGTCATTTCTATTTCCTTTGGTAGGAACTTGGCAGTTTCCTTAGCGCTGTCTCATGTAGGTATTGTCTCGACGACTTTTCAAGGCCAGTTGAGATTCTTTTCCGTTTTCAGTGTGGGACTTTGACTGACGTTTTATGTTGAACGAAGAATATTATAAGAGTGACAATTCTATTAATTGTAGCAACGTTCGCATTCGCATGTTAAGCGCCATTTACACGATGCGAGTTTCTCGAACGTTTTGGGGCGAAAAGTCGTAGACGATTATCGAAAGCGATAATCTGGAGGCGATTATCGCATCCGCACGTTTACATTGAACCAAAAAAAAAAATTGTTACGAGTATGTCATACGATAATCGTAAGGTAATTATCGCCTTGTGTTTTGTTTACACGATCACACAAATTGCAATGCGATATTTCCCTACGATTTCTCGTCTCGTCTAACACGATCCCGTATGAAATTTTTCAAGTTCATGCGAGTATCATACAAATCGGTTGCAACCGATCTGCATCCGACACTCGCCCTTCGAGGTCACGTGCCGTGAACTTGAAGTACGATTTTCTTGCTTTCAATTTTGTTTACACGGAGAAATCCAGTATTCAAAGACAAGACGATTATCGCCCTTCCGCGCACAAAATCGTATGATGTTTACATGATCGCATATTTTTTCTTTTTTTCAAGAATCGTATCATCGAGGTAAGAAACTCGCATCGTGTAAATGGCGCTTTAGTTATAGTCTGTCAAAAATATATGACAATTGCGGCTTTTTTAACAAAGGGGCTAAAGAGGCCACTTGAGAATCGTAAAAGAATTATAATTTTGATCTGTCAAATTTCATTTTCATCTTTATCACTTACGAATAAGGTTCAAGGTTGATTGGGAAAATTTGACAGTGACGGGTAGCGTGAGTTGCTTTCTGATTATGCTAAAGTGGCCTTTATAGACCCGCAGATTGGAACTGAGATACGAATGCGAACGTTTGTATTAATACGAAGTTAGTAGAGATGACCCTCAGGTTCTTCTTCTTATCGTGTGGGCAGTAAGGTCTATCGACCCCACACACCCTAGTGTCAGAGTTTATAAACCGCCTCAAAGGCTTAAACCCTCAGATTTAAGGTTGTACTACATATATATATTTTTTTAAGAATTTTAAGTAGGTACGTAGAACAGTATATTACAGTAGTACTCGAAATAGGAGATGTTTGAACGTAACCAAAGCTAAAGGACAATGAAGGGTCTGTATGCGTAGCAGATGGTGTGCTGAAGTTTGCATGCCACCATGGAAAAAGGCTGTTTGTATCTTTATTTAGATTATTACTTGAACCATTATTTACCGCTCTTTTTATCGCTTCATTCAGAAAATACGAGAATAATTTGTATATGTATAACACATAGTCGTAGTATCTAACTAAGGGTGCCTTTCCATTACAGCGGAGAACCACCTGACTCACTAACATTTTGACTGACATGATTGGTTAATATTTCTCCGGTTGGGGAAACGAGCGACGAACGGAGCGAGGGCTACTATACCTCGCTCCACGCAAATGGACAGGAACCCTTATGGTTGACAATGAGCATTAACTTACGCAGACACAGAGTTTGTAGCATGACAAGAAGTACCAATCAAGAAAGCGAACACCACAGATAAAGAAAATGTTCCAGCAATTTCTAAGTAATAAACCCACAAACATGTCTTCACTGCGTAGAATACAGAACAATAAACATTTGAGCCGTCTTTTTTCCCTTTTTATGACGTCATTCTTTTCTCCGCACCCCGTCTCGAGAGTACTACGTCATAACGAATTTAAAATTCTACTCCTTACTACTATTTTAAAAGGAATATTTGTATGGATGTTTGTAACTCAATCACGCCGGAACGGCTGAACGGATCTTGATGATATAGACACAGAGATAGATCATAGTCTGCAAGATACATAGTAGCAGTAGACAGAAAACATGATTGGATTTGGATAAAACTTGGCACGCGGGGAAACCTTGACCGGATTTGGAATAGTATCTACGTTTTGTCCAAAACTTGAGTTACATGCTGGAGCTGTACCAAGTGCCCATTCAATTGCACTTTAGAAGAACTCATAAGCGCCCCTGAAGCTACAATTAATAACGTCAACCATTTTTTTTTAAGTTTACCATCGTAAACAGCAAAGAAGTGGAACTCTCTTCCTGCATCTGTGTTTCCGAATGCATTCAACCCTAATCTCTTCAAAGTTAGAGTGAACAGGCTTCTACTGGGTAAGCTCACTCCATCTTCGACTTTGTCTTTTTCACCTCTGACCTAGATCAGAATCAAGATCGAACCTATTTCAAATAAAAAAAAATCGACACGAAAAATAAGAAGTAGGACGATCCAAGGTGACAAGTGCGCGGGTGACGCCGCGGGCAGAAGCTAGTATTCTTATATGTTCCGGCAGCAGTAACAAAGCGTTGAAAGTTAAAATAATTTATTCCAATCTTGTTTTTTCTCGTTCTTACATTATTCCTCGAGGAATTTGCGTCTTGAGATATTCGTTTGTTCATGCGTTTGTGTCGTGCTTAGATTTTTATGGTGGAGGATTCTTCCGGTATTATTTATATTTGATGAGATACTGCTACTAATACGTTAAAAAGCAAATTGGGGCAGTACTACCGGAGCTGTTAGGGTGAGGCCAAACGAAAATAATTTTGTGAGTCGTGTAAAATGAGTCGGCAGAATTTACGTTACATTCGTTTTTATACTAAAGTCCTGTTTGTGCCACACGGCGGCGCAAAATGTGTTGGACTGTAGTATGAAACTGAAATCCGCCGACTCATTTTACGCAACTCACAAAAAATTACGTTCGTTTGTGAAATGAGTCATCGGAATTCGGTTCTCATTTTGCGTTTAGTATAAAACCGAATGCAGCGTAAATTCCGCCGACTCTTTTTACGCGACTCACAACTCACAAAATTACGTTCGTTTGGCCTCACCCTACTTGTTAATACCTCCAGTAGCACAGCCGCTAAACTCTTTAGAGCAGGGTATGTATATATTTGGCCCACCCTCCAGATTTTTTAAGATGTTTTGATTCTTTAAAAGTGTGTGATGTAGGCCTTTTAGACACAATTCTGAATGCTAGTGTGTGCATAATTTTAGATACAAAATCAAACTGTAAATCAAGTTTTGCTTCTGAATATTTTTGAAAGTTCGGCTTAGTGCTCAAAGTAAAAAAATCTAGTTGTGCCTTATGTTAATAACGTTGTAAATGAAAGCAACTATGGTTCATGAGGTCTAAAAAGGACATTTTAGTAAAATCATAATATTAATCACTAGTTGACCCGCGAAACTTCGTCTGCGTCACAATTTTCATTACTGCTCCGCTCCTATTGGTCTTAGCGTGATAATACATATTTATCCTTAGCTAGCCCATTTATCCTTCCTCGATAAATGGGCTATCTAACACTGAAAGATTTTTTCAAATCGGACCTGAGATTAGTGCGTTCAAGCAAGCAAACAAACTCTTCAGCTTTATATAGTATAGATACAGCAACCTGTCAAATTTCATATTCGTCTTTATCGCTAAACGGATAGTGTAATGTGCTTTCTGATTCTGCTAATGTGAACTTTTTAGGACAACAGATCCTGAACTGTCGCTGGTTTCATTTCGAAACTACACTCATTTGACAGGATCGAAATAAATAAATTGATCGATTTTTTATCAAAGTAAATAAAATTTACTTTGATAAAAAATCAGAGTCCTTAAAATTCCTCTGGTAAAACATCTACTTAGCAGAAATACAAAATCATTCATGATACTTCCCAAAGTTTTTATACCATCCCAACTCAGAAACAGATGACGCATTCCGCGTTATAAAGTGATAATGAACTAAACTGTTACGTAGCCATCCATCATCCACGAAAGTTTTTCCGTTAGTTTGCAGTCGCAACTGCAATTTTGTATTTATTTTTCCAGGAAAAGCATTTTTTATTTAAGATTTACTTTTTTCCGTAACCATAGGGTAACCAACGGAACCCTATTATTAAGCCTCCGCTCTCCATCCGTCCGTCTGTCTGTCAGCGGGCTGTATCTCAAGAAGCGTAATAGGTAGACAGTTAAAATTTTCACAGATTGTGTATTTCTATTGCCGCTTTAACAACAAATAAAAATTAGCGTTCTTGATACAAAACCCTTCCTGTGCGAGTCCGACTCGCACTTGGCCGGCTAAGTCGGACAAAAAAACTATGAATAATAATATAATAAGTATAATAAAAAAACAACGGGTTGCACTTCGGGAGTGCCGGCAGAAGTGAAAACTTGAATACGTGCTTCTCTCCTTCCGTCTTACGCATATTCGATCAGGTCACGTGTCCTGATGTCAACGCTGAGCGACGGTCACGCGAGCTTAACAATTTTTTACAACACTGCGAGCATCGCCCGGAGGACACGGTAGAGCATACGGCGGACGTCTTCCCTGCTTAGGCGGAGCACTGTCGGGTCCTCGTCGGGGCGAACGGCGGCGGCGACCTCTCGCGACCAGCCCTGGTTCAATCTATGGTCCGGAGCGAGGAGGCATGGGAAGCGGTCACCTCCTTCTGCGAAGCAATAATGCTAGCGAAGGAGGAGTTCGAACGTGTGAGGGAGAGGGAAACCTCACGACCTAGCTGCTGCAATAGAAGAAGACGACCTGGACGTCGGGAGTCGCAGGGCGATTTCCGGCCACCGTAGGCGCGGGCCTGCGGACGGCGAGCATTGGGCAGCTCGCCGTCCGATCAGAACCAGGCCCGGGTCGACGGCGTGCTGTGTTCCACGCGCGCCTCAAAGAGCTGTCAGCATGGGAGATGGGGCCCGCTAGGGCCCCATCTCCAAAGTGCCTGCTGGGGTGCGGAATCCGTTCGAAAGAGGCACCGTAGTCCTGTGGAACGCAAAGGGCACTAGGAGAAAAACGGATGGGTTTTAGTCAGTAAGATTCTGGACACTCCCTCCCTCCTGCTTCACCCAGAGCGGGAGTAGTCATTTGAAGATCTAAGTTCATGTAGCTCGACAGAATGATTATTTCTGAAATATTCATTCTGTCGAGCTACATGAACTTAGAGGGCTATATTGATGATTAAAATGGTTATAATTCTTTAGATAAATACGCGTTACGGTCGCGGATCGTATTTGGTCCACATACAGCTTCACACTGACCGGCAAATTGCAAAAAACATAAAAATATTTGAATTTCGCGGGCTACCCTGGAGCATCCACCTTAAAAAAAGGACACGTGGCCGTCTTACGGATTTTATATCAGGGTCACGTGTCCTGACGCGAGTTTAACATTTTTTACCCATCACAAAAGAAGTGCACAACGCCGCTAAATAAGTTTTCTCTTCAAAAAACCGGTTTCTTATTATACTTATTATATTATTAGCCATAGTTTTTGTTATAAAACATTAACCTATTCATACCATAATAATGTATCAACCTATTCTATTGTTCACATTCCACGTAAGTAGGTATTGTTAAACCATTTAAAGATTCCCGCCATATTATTATTATAGTAACCTTTTAAGTTGTCAAAGCATGATATTATGAAAACTATCCATGGATTTTCAGTAACGATAAATTAATGTTTTTTTTTCTTTTGATATGGGAAATATAAAGTGCACATTTGTCTTAGAAAAGATTTATTTCTGCTTTAATGTTTTCATGGCATTTGGAACGTTTCTATAGTATTTTATCTATGATTTTTATTTAGGACAATGTCACTTCTTTGACTAGAATTGCCTCTTTTAAACAATGAAATAAGTACTTTTAAGATAGGGGCATCAATGTCCCCACAAGAAAAACCAACGGAGCAAATCCACATCGCAACAAAAAGAACCGCGACGCCATCTATCCAAATCCAGCCAGGTCGGAGGATCCTCCCTTTTCAATGGAGATTTGCGGGACATTACTCCCTGTGCCGCATACCTCCAAAAACTCAAGTTCAACAACAAGTAAGTAAATCACGGCAAGTATCTAATTTTCCTTTTCTTGGTGTTGGCTAAAGCTTGGATTAAGGGCACCAGGAAAATTGTCTGTGTTATCATCCTGCTTTTATGAGAAACCAGTAGCCCGCGGCTTCACATGCAATAATATTTTGATTATCCGCTGTTAATCCATCTGTTAATCTTTTTACACCCTGTTAACCCAGAAGGTTCTATTCTGGATTAACAGGGTATAAAAAGATTCATCATGAAGCCGTCATCAGTGCATTAAAACACGGTTTCGTTCATAAGTTAGTGTGTGGATGGCCAAATTCGAAACTGAGGAATGTCGAAAAACACTGAAAGGAGTCTCGAGCCCGATTATGTTGAAAACTAAAATTGCATAATTGTTTTTTTTTTTAAGTGAAAACTTATTTAGCGGCGTTGTGCACTTTTTGTGATAGGTAAAAAATGTTAAACTCGCGTCAGGACACATGACCTGATCGAAAATTTGTAAGACGGAGGGAGGGAAGCACATATACAAGTTTTCACTTCTGCCGGCACTCTTGGGGGGCAACCCGTTGTTTTTTTTTATTTTAATTCGTATTCGTAGGCAGGAATCGAAAAAACACACCATCCGGAAGTGACTCTAACAAAGATAAAAAATGATGCCGTTGTATATTCTTGGGCCCGATCTTGATGAAAACTAAAACTGCATCATAGATTGTTTAAAAATAAACAGTCAAAAAATATTTTTGTTTAAAAATGAGTTCTTTCCTTTAATTTGCCATGTGTTATTACTTCCCAGAATTTGATCTTTAATTGTGACACTTTCGGATGGTGTCGACATTCCTTTCAAGGTTTTCGTTATTCCGCATGGTTTCGGATTGGCCGTTCACACACACTTTAAAAATGTACCCTATATATTTTAATGTTGTGACAATAAGGGTCTCTTTCTACAGTATTTGGCTCTGGGGCACATCTTTAAAAATATAAGGTGAAGATAACTATTTAATTCCTGTATTTCAGACATAACTTCCCACACAAACAGAAACCAACAAAAATGTGGAACTCATTAATTAACCCTTACTGTTTATGTAAATGAAGCACAACCCTAAAACGCGCCTTCCTCATTCTATATTCAATTAAACATACCAATTAACCAGTTAACAATTATTCCATTAACAATTCTTCACGTTACGCTCGGTGGGGATTACACTGTAAGTAGGGCAATTAAGGTAATTGCTGTAGATAACAGCCAGTCGGATTAACTTAATGGCGTACTTATATGAAGAGAGTTTTCTCGCCTTGCATAGAAGATTATAAAAAAACTTTTTCCAAAAAAATACAACCGACATTCACTGTAGTTTTTGAAGTTGAAAGAATTTTTAAAATTGGTCCACAATTGGCGGAGAAATCGGTGAACATACATAAAAAAAACATACATTGCACCACTTCTTCTCAACTGGGAAATGGTGACGGGCGGTCGTTTGAGGGACTTTCTTCATGTATATTGGTGACGTTCGGAAAGTGTTGATTTTCAGTGACCGCGTATCGGTAGACGCAGCGATGGAAGGCCTCCCTGGAGGTGGAGGGATGCCCTGGTGAAGACCGCGGGTATGCTCTGCTGATCGGTCGTTGTTGCGACGTTTAAAGCAGCAGTGGACGTCATCCTTCTGAATAACGAATGATAAGTGCGATAAACATATATGATAAACTACGAGTATCGCATGAAAATTCTCGCTTCCCGATGGGCGAGAAACTTGTCTCGTGTAAATAAACCTTACTGCAGTGAATCGGATTAACTTAATGAGTGAATCCGACAGTGAGTGACTAATGTGTTAGAAGATCTAGATAAGAGACCGTTGTTCAACTGATATCTCGGTTGATTGAATGATTGATGCGCACTGAGGATAGTGAGGGTGTGAGGTTATTTGTGGCGAGGGATGGATTTCTTGCGTTTGATGAAATAGATAGGTAGTTTGTCTCGACTCTTATGATATAAATGCCTAAAAAAGGTAGATAAATATGGGAAAAGGTTTGGTCCCATAATTATCTACATTTGCGAATGAACAACAATTTTTTTTTTAAACTGTAAAGGGCATACTTATAATTTATTGTGGCATCGCCTCCCGACGCCATTTTGTACTTTTTTAAAGTTGTGGCACACAGTCTGACATTCATATAGGAACATGGTGCCCTAAAGTGTCAGGTAGCAAGATATTTCGCGGTAAAGTCACCATCATCGTTAAACCTTGTTCACAGCTGTTTGTAGAGCTAACATTTTTTTCCGTGTGAGTATCGTTTCTTGTCCAGAACTTACAGCATTTTTTTAAATCCACCTTGTAGTCACCTTAGCAAAAAATCTATATTTACCCAGTGCTATCGAAAAGTTTATAGTACTAGACTACTCCTAAACATTCTTGAAGTGGGTCCTAGCGTACATAAATAACAGAAAGCAATATGAGGCAATTGTTTGCCAAACTATTCAGGTGCGCTGACGTTATATTGAAGCTCGTTTCACAGAACCTAGCCCTTTCTCAATATATTGAATTTCGCGTCACATTCCTGACAGTCGAATTGATGGAGAAAACATATTTCAAGGAACGTGACAAAAATATAACGATATTAAAGTAACAGAAAAGTACATGAAATTCACACACAAGTTTTTTTTACTATTGATAGGCACACGTTTGACCACTATCTCACCTGATGGTAAGCGATGATGTGGTTGAAGCTAACCGATATCACCCAGCAGCTGGGCAAAGGGCTACCCTATACTTTTCCAATGAAACACAAATCGCTGACGTCACCCAAAAAGTCAAAATGGGACTTGGCTGGACAAGACTGCCGCATGTCACACGATTCATGGCCTAAGCCGCGAACCCACCGCAAAGCACGCAGAGGCTACGCACGTGTGTGAGGCTTCGCCTTGCATGAAAATGTATGAGATTGTCTCCACTGCAACCCACCGACGCGCTACATATCAAGT
This sequence comes from Lacanobia oleracea, assembly GCA_950371165.1. Lineage (NCBI taxonomy): Eukaryota > Metazoa > Arthropoda > Insecta > Lepidoptera > Noctuidae > Lacanobia > Lacanobia oleracea. The sequence continues at coordinate 7,418,248 of OX493398.1, forward strand.
GAGGTCATAGGCACACGCGTGGCTTGCTCGAATATGGCGCCCACGTAGCTCGAGACTATGTAAAAAACATATTCTTGCAAACGTTTGCTCCGTGTGGAGCGGTGGGCCACGCTACAGTTGTACGTAGTCGTGGCCGTGTAGAAACGTAGACCCACGTTGTCAAACAAATGAACCCACGCAGCTAAAATGCGCCGCGTGGCCGTGGACAGCGTGCACCGCGGTGGGTTCGCGACTTAAATCTAACACAATGTGGGTCCGGTGACATCACGGCAGATGCTGGCGAATAAAGCTCGATGCTTAACGACAAGATTGGTCTACACTTGTCCAAAGTTGGGAGGAATGGAGGAACGAAACCGTATTTGCCTTGCAGTGGGACCAAAGCAGGAAACCATGAACATATTTGCCATTTAGAAACCGTCGAAGTTCCATACTCGTACGAAATTACAGACATTGTTTTGTCAATGCGTTGACTTTGATTGTCCGAGCTGGCATTGGGTAAGTATGAAACGTACTTCATCATCAAGTCCACTGCTGGATATAGGCCTCGCCCAAGCGTCGCCACAACGATCGGTCCTGCGCGACCTGCGCGAATCGTACTTAATTTAACATTATTATATCAAGTAGGCCATTGAGTCAGCTTCCTAACCACCCATAAAAAAATGGATACTCGTAATTAACTTTAAGGAAGGAAGCAAAGATCCTAAAGGTTGTGGACAAGAGGCTGTCAAAGCTTAGAGTAAAAAAAAAAAATTAAGATTAAGAGATAATTCCAAAGATTCTTTTAACAGTGGAAATAAAGCTCAAAATTGCCTTTTCAACCTTAAAATATAAAGTGGAGAGTGCTAGTACAGCTTTATGATTACGACTGGCTATAAAACGGGTAGGCAGCAAGCCTGTATAGCGTTATGATCGCAAGGGAAGTAAAGATGGCGAAAACAATCTATACTTAGTCCGCAGATGCCCGCGGTTTTTATTGGTAGATTTTATTCGGGGAACTAAGATTACCTACGTGTTGGGAGGAATGACCTTTGTGAAAAAATGTACACAATCTTAAATCTAGGCTCAGTCAGTCTTTCATTAATTAAGGACTATTAATTCTATCGTAAAGGAGCTTTAGTTTAAGTTTATAATTTGTATACGTGTCAGCATTGTGACAGTGAAAACTCAATCGTTTATTCTTATAGGTACATATGTACAGTCTGTGACCAACATTATCTAACCCACTTGAGTATTATTCGCTAATAGTCAAGTGGGTTAGATAATGTTGGTCACAGACTGTACGAGTATAATACTTACCATGAGGAGTGTAAGGGAACACTAAGATAGGATTTCTCAAAATTCCTATGGGAACGGAAAAAGAGGATATGCGCGTACAAAGTCGCAAATAAAAGTTAGTTTTATTAAAAATAATAATCAATTTGATTATTTTTTTCCATCCAAAACAATCAGTTCCCTTTGCTTATCCAGTTTGATCTAATCCAAGTACTTTTTTCAGCGACGAAGTGAAAAATTGCGTGTTTTGAGGGACAGACACGTTAATTAGGTATTACCGTGGTTCGGGGTCCGATAGGCCCTTAGGGGCTTTTTGTTACCCCAAGACCCTTGTCTGGGGTCCCTGTCTGTCACGATGTTACTCTGAATTTTACGATAACTGAGACCTTGTTGGTTTTGATACGTAAATTCATTTGAAACCATTTTGTTTTAATAAAAAACTTCGCGGTTACAATTTCTTTTTTGACGTCTACATTTTTGTGTTTTTATTTCGCTTAAAAGGTTCGGTCTGAGCACGGTTTGGGTTGTTTAATTAAAAATTTAATAAAAACTACAGAAAACTAAGATTCTAGGCTTGATTTCTCTAGTTATTGTGGAATTTTGTTATCTGAATGAAAAATTCTTTATGACTTTTCTATTACGACCAAATTCAATGGAAGAACTAAATATTTGCATTGCTAAAATTGTAAATAATAAAATCTTTGCAAATATATCAAGAAAGTTTGTATAAACATTTAAGTAAATACATCAACCAATGAAGCTGACATCGCTTCCAATAGTTCATACCCTGAACTTTGTCTCCTATGTGATTTAATACGGCCTGTCTCATATTTGTGACAAGTCTAAGTGTAAACCCATGTACACTGTAGAACTTAGCCAAACAATAATATCTAGAATTCTTCACTCAAACAATTTTAGATTTTAGCAAGTTTGGATACTGAAAGTACATTTGTTAATCAAATATCTATAATGCAAATTAATCATATTTCGATTTTAGCATTTTTTTTGGCAACGTCCTTCGTCGTGACACTATTGTCATTTTTTTTGGCAACGTCCTTCGTCGTGACACTATTGTCATTTTTTTTGGCAACGTCCTTCGTCGTGACACTATTGTCATTTTTTTTGGCAACGTCCTTCGTCGTGACACTATTGTCATTTTTTTTGGCAACGTCCTTCGTCGTGACACTATTGTCATTTTTTTTGGCAACGTCCTTCGTCGTGACACTATTGTCATTTTTTTTGGCAACGTCCTTCGTCGTGACACTATTGTCATTTTTTTTGGCAACGTCCTTCGTCGTGACACTATTGTCATTTTTTTTGGCAACGTCCTTCGTCGTGACACTATTGTCATTTTTTTTGGCAACGTCCTTCGTCGTGACACTATTGTCATTTTTTTTGGCAACGTCCTTCGTCGTGACACTATTGTCATTTTTTTTGGCAACGTCCTTCGTCGTGACACTATTGTCATTTTCTGATCGTTATTAATTATAAAATGTTCTATTTTTTACACTGTGAAGGGCATCCACCGCCGCTGAGTCCACCGGCGCTGCAGCGCTGCTCGCGTCAAATGCGTGCGCAAAGATGTATAACGTAATTGCCCGCTCCGCCCGCCGCACCGCTGAGTTTGTGTCCGCGGCCTAAGCAGTAGGAATAAGTTCGATTTTCTGTCTTTCGTAATTGAAAAGCTCCATGAAGCCGAGACATTCTTCATAAAATCATTATTATAATATCAGCCGAAAGACGTCCACTGCTGGACATAGGCCACCCAGGCTATAGGCGTATTTTCGGGTAGTGTCGCCACAATAATCGGTACTGCGCATCTCGCATCCATCGGCTACCCGCGACCCTCACCTGGGACATCTTAATATCTGAGGATATTAAGACTGTGTTTTAAAAGTTTTTCTTTAAAAATAAATAACTTGATCCAATCTCGCTGATTAAATAAAACAATAAACAAATCTATGCCTATCTACTAACAAAATAGACTATTTATCCGATTCTGTCCGAACGGCTCCGAATGCCTGAAGTGAACTGACAGCTGTCATTCTGAGCTCAAGTAATTACTCCTCTGACAAATTAATTATCACAGTAGGTACACTGCGAAGATAAATTGTCTTTTTTTATTCTCTCCGATGATAATCAGGCTTATTTAGATGGTTTGTGGTGATTAAGGAGATTAATCGCTCTATTACGTTACGGCTTATACGAAATTGCTTAGAGTAGAAATAAGGGTTGAAAAACGTGACGTTATTTAGTAGGTCGTTTGTTTTTTTACTCTTCCATGTAAAACGATTGTGTTAACTTTTGGAATGATTTTGTTATTTTTATTTTAAATCGTTAGCTAGGAATGTTTTTCAATACATAAATCATTTATCTAAGTAGTTATCACACAATAACCATGGTAAATCTATTGTACTTAGAAAAATGACTTTCATGTTCTGCGGCGGAGCATTTGGAGCAATGAAATATTGGTTTGGAGCACATTTTTAAAACTGAAAACAAACGAACTGGTAAAATAGGTTCGAAGAAAATTCATGAAGAAATGTTACCATTTTGAGGTGACAAAATATTTATCTGGTATATCATAATCTAAGAGTGCAACACTACCTGCGCCAAATGGCTGTATCTCGTATTTGGTCATAATATGTGTAAAATATTTCATCAAAACTATTTGATTTTCGCGTAGAACCAATAGATACATAAGTTATATTCTATACAAGAAAGGTTTAGGTAGTTACGTAAACAATCTTGATGTGACTTTTTACACAAACACATATTGAACAAATAAACTACAGCTAAACTAATGGTTCAATTGATTAAGTAATCGTTATTGTCGTATTTACATTGGTTTTCAGATGTATTTTATTTTTAAACTGAGTTTTTGAATTGAAAACTTCTTAAGCGGCGTTGTGCACTTTTTGTGATAAGTAAAAAATATTAAACTCGCGTCAGGACGCGTGACCTGATCGAAAATTCGTAAGACGGAGGGAGAGAAGCACGTATTCAAGTTTTCACTTCTGCCGTCACTCCCGGAGTGCAACCCATTGTTTTTTTTAATAAAAATACATCAAGATTGTTTACTTATATTTAATTAACTACCTAAACCTATCTAGTATGACGTATCTTGATTAGTTTGACCTACTAAAAATTTTGTATGTGGTTGTACCTCGGTAAGTATCTATTTTGTTATGAAAATGGGGTGTTTAAACGGCCTCGAGCCCAATGGTTCTTGAGGCGCTTCAAATAATGAAAGGATGTGATGTTTTCGTTGCTTTATTTTACGAGTAGATACTGTAATTTATATATAGTGTTTTCTATATTCGTAAAAGAGGTATTTTAAAAAGTATAAGAATTTCAGTAATTCTTTAGGAGACTGATTATTTTTGAAAATGAAAAGCTTCAATCGTTTTACTACTTTTTAAAATGTCTCAATATTTCAAACTAATGAAACTTTTAAAGCCATTTATCAATATTTTAGACGTTTGACAGGCAAAACTAATGTTCAATAAGCCTAAATTTTGAAACGTTTTTACAAAAATAGACAGACAGGACAGGCTTTAAAATTTTCATTACTATTGACGTCGTTGACATCTGATTCTGGATAATTTTATAGACTAATAACATTTTGCCGACGATTTAAAACAGTGATGTCGCAAAATTTGCGGCAGGCGGTTTACAATGATGACGTACAGTCAACCTCAAAAGTAGTAAAGCAATTCAGTGTACATAACCGGCACGAATCGTGAGCACACTCCCCATTGGTCGGTTTGACGGCGACAGCTCTGACGTTCATGTTATTGGTTCGCAACACCTTTTTAATATTTTTGAATGGACAATGACAACATGAACAATTTCGCATCTCTGGCATTTTGAATTATTGCTTGGAAAACTGAATCCTGTCTGTCTGTCTTCAGTTTTTTACGAAATATTATTTGAATACTTTGTTATAGTCTCCTGACAGTTTTTAAACCCTTGTCCGTCTGATATGCCACTTTTTCTTTTCAAAGTAAAACACAAGAAAGTAGTGAGAAACTATCTTTATATTGAACTTTGTCGATCAAAAAGTACTGGCTCTCAGCCTAATCTGAATAAATGCCTCTCGATTTTGATTCTTGAATAAATATCACGCTTCTTTATTTTTGTTGTTAACTGTACCTGCCTACTCTTCCTCGTTTCAAATATTATGATGACTTTTATGAAGAAACAAAACACAAATTGAGTTTCCAAATCTTATAAGTAAAACAATTTGTTACGTTTGTGGAGATTTTTCCTTGTTTTTGCGTTTTCGGATATAACTCCTAATTTTGTTTGTAAATTACTATAGTACACGATTGCGCGGTACGTCGTAGGTACCTGAGTTCATATGCGATTGAGTAGGTGTTCATTTACAACAAATATTAATTACAGCTTCCTACGAGGTCAATGGCTAGTTGAAACTATTTGATCAGTTTTATTCTAATTTCAATATCATCATCAATCGATAGTCATCATGTGTGCAGAGTTTCGTTCCTCTTGGTTTTTCTGAATCGACTCAAGTGCATCAAGCTGGTATAATGACCGGCACGAGTCGTGAGCACACTCTCCATTGGTCAGTTTGACGAGGACAGCTCTGACGCTATATGTATTGGTTCGTCTGTCAATGCTCATCGACTATTTCGATTGCAAGATTCGTTCACCCACCGTATGTATATTGTCGAGATCACCCCTGTAGGTGTCTGGTAAATCTGCCCCAGAGATCTCCATGCATGAACGAACTTGCCCTTGATAAAGTCTGAGCAGCTGTTATCTATTTAAATAAATCTAATACCCTATTATAATAAACTAACGAGTACATAGGTGTGTAAATAGAAAATCGATTACAAGTATAATTGGTGGTTAGGTGCAGTGCAATACTTCAGAGTTCCAATGTAGCGAAAATTACATTTTGTTACGTTGTAACAAAGATGGCCGCCCAGTGATGGCAGAACCCAGATGCTGTTAACACATTGGACAACAACCCGAGCTGACGATCAACATCTATCAGATAAAATGTAGCATTTGTCTTAGGATATTGTTACGTTTTTCTTCCGATTTCGTACTGTAGATAAAATAAGGATCATTTGTCAGTGAACCTTTTGTGTCCAACGTGTTGAGAAAAGGGTTGCGTTACCGAGCCTGTACAGATAAATGACGGGAGGTTTTAATACCTGACAAAAAAGAAACGAAAAAGTTTAGAAAAAGAGCACTGAGCTTGAAATTTCCCTAGCACTGTGTTAGGTATAAGCCGTATGGTGTCGGCCGGTGCCGTAAAAGAATAATACCATCCCATCACTTCCCGTAGGTGTTGTAAGAGGCGACTAAGCGACTCGCTAGAGAATGGGCAGTAGCGTTCTCTGTAAAACGCAACACCATGCACTGCGATCGCCAAGCCGCCTGCCAAGCGTGGCGATTATGGCAAACCCTTTTGGGGGAGGCCTATGTCCAGTAGTGGACGTCTTTCGGCTGATATGATGATGAGGATGATGATGTGTTAGGTATCGAATAAAGGGCTGTTAAGATCTACGCGGTATCCGCTACTCAGAGCGGTATCAATAAATGTCGCTCGGTTTCACGCGTTATTTTGTATAGAGTTCCACAGCTAGAGCAAAATGAACGAAACCAGATCGCCATACCGATTTCTTTGGCGGCGGTCGGTGCGGCAAATATTTTCACAAGTACCTATGTTTCTGTACCCACAGCGGTAGTGACATCCACTTCGGCTTGAACAGTAGGTATACCACTACCTTTCTTTCTCTTTGATCTTTTTTACTTGGGTCCTTTGCTTTTTATTTATTTTATTTGTTACATCATTATTATTGAATTTATATATCAATTATTTATATAAACCGTACACCTAAGAGTACTTGCAGTACTGTCTTTCCATTATCTTTACAATCCATCCAAAGGTTGTCTTGAAAAGATCGCTTTTAGCGATAAGGCCGCCCATTGTGTCACCCTATGTAATGTTTTCTTCATCTATATTTTCTGTAACTTATATGGTGTACATAATAAAGAGTATTCTATTCTATACCACGGGGCTTTCGGGTAGGTATGCCCAATGTGATCTGCAGGATAATCAAGGTAGCCGACAAAGAGTGGTAGTGGGTAGAGCAGATTATTATTCGCAGAACGGATGCGAGTCTGGAGTGGCAACCACGTAGCGGAAGAAACAGCGTTTGAAATTCTCGCAGATGGTGGACCGATAGCGCTAGGGAGGGCTGAGTGAGAAACTCCGCTGAACGTATAAAGCTCAAAACTGCTGGATGTGGCGACACTTGGGGTCAGCCTATGGACGATTTTGACTGAAATTATAAGCCAATACTTTCAGTTAGTATGCCAAATATACTTCAACTTTTTAAACAAAATCTGCTGAAGACCACTCATCTTAGTACCTTACAGACAGACAGCGTTTGGCTCCGATCTTCAGTGTTTGTGTGGCGTGTCTCTGCAGTCCATGACCCATCGTTCCGTGCGCCGCATGCCCTGCCACCTGTACAAGTGAAGACCTTATGGCTGCGTCAACGAATGCTGTTACCGTTGCCAAACATACAATTTATTTTGTTGCCATCGACACGCTAAGCAGAATAAGCGTTAAGCTAAAAATTCCTCATGAAAAATGGCACTTAATCCCTAGTTTTCCGTTTATCTAGTAAAATTAGCTGATAATATTTTCTAAGAACTAAAGAAAACCTTTAGAGTGTTCCACAAAGTGGTTATTCATCCCTCTTGAGTAAAACAACTGAAGGACGCGAGTTACATAGTCGTGGGTTATTTATAGGTAAACGGTTACTTTTAAACCTATTGATTTGACTATTCAGAGGTGTCTTACGTAGGTCGGGTTTAGAAGTATAAGCACGATTTTTCCGGCTATTTTTAGACCTCTGTAAATTTAATTAGAGTAAATTTAACTTAGTTTCTGTGGGCCCGTAAAATACAGGACTGGAACCCTGAAATAGCGAAACAAGGCCGCGGCAGGCCGCAAAGGCGGAACGCCGGAAGAGCGGGACGACTTGGATGTCTTCCTTATGAATTGAAAGTAAGAGGCTCAATGCCGTGAGCGTTGGAAGGAATGGAGGGAGGCCTTTGCCTTAGTTGAAGATAGAAGTCACTTTTAAAGCTGCCTGATGCGGCTGGTGGCATATATTTTTATTCAGTAACAAATTTTTGCCGCCAACTCCATCAGGAGAATACTTGAAAAGTGATCGTTTTGAAATTATCAGCGATGAGGTATCTTTAAGGAACTTTTGAAATTCATTTTGATCGTTCTCCAAAATATAGTGCAGCTGATGCTCAACTTGTTTGTAAATTAGGGTTTTCGGCAATAATTATCGTTGGGTGGTGTATGTTAAATTCTATACATACAAAACAGAACTTTAGTTTAATAGGATAATTTACAAAGACACGTAAGTTATAAAGGTACCCGATTGTAATAAACTTAATAAAAGACGATAATTATTAAGAAGTAGGTAGGTCTAGAAACGAACTACCTACATCTTGGAAGCTGATAGTTATTGCGTTAATTTCCGGTACCTATTGAATCATATACGCTAGTCTTACCGAGTCCAAACACTCTCGGCGAGACTGACAGGTACCGACCGGTGGGGAAAAAGAAGATGGTGGGGAAAAACCGAACACATGGCGTAATCAATTGTCACACCTTGGTCTAGTCGCATCAGGAAGTCGATACACTTTGTGACGCAGGTTAGATAAGGTCTGCCAGGGTTGTGAAATTTGTTCAAAAGAGACAGCGCGGCCCTGGAACGCAAAGGGCATTAGGAGGAACACGGATGGGTTTTAGCCAGCAAGAGTCTGACACTGTTCCGCCCAGAGCGGGAGGAGTCATTTGATGATATCCCATTCTAATAAAAAAGGGTACATAAGGTGTTCTGGCTACTAAGCCTAGCTACTAGCCTAGGTGGTCTTTAACTTCTTTATAAATTGTAACATAAATGGTATGCAGTCATTCTTGCGAACTCATTCAATGAACAGTAAAAAATGTCAATCCTTTCGGCGACTTCATTGAGTATACGTAAGGCGCGAGTAACTGGCGCTTGTCCAGCCGCTCGGCACCGCCAGCAGCTGCGGCCGTCTCCGCTTCAGCACGTAGTTATCGATGCATAAATTCACCTCCTTTAAAACCCTCTGATTTTTTATTTTACCTTTGATTAGTTTGAAAATATAAATGGTGAGAGCCATATCCCTTCTTAATTCTAACTTCTTGTACCCAACCATGCCTAGAACAAACAATGTTGGGTACATCAATGGATAATAAGGATATACTCCATAAAGTCTCATATTTTATCGCAGCAGTAGCTTTTCACTTAACAGTGTACTCAAAAGAAGAAAAGATATTACTACCTATAGTAACAGACGTAGGTACTTCCAAAACAGGTAGTAACAAGACTTACTAAAACAACAGAACGCTGCATCACTGAGTGAGAACTTGCTCTCATTAGCAGTTCTCAGAGTTGCAGGACGGTATGTTAGTAATTACCGCTGTTCGGGGACACGGAGCAAGTTTTTTGTTGAGAGGTGACACAATAAGGAGTTTGTAGCTTTCCACAATAGTTGCGAAAAGATTTGGTAGCATTCATTAAAAACCGGCCAAGTGCGAGTCGGACTCGCACACGAAGTGTTCCGTACAATAAACCTTAATTATTATTATTTGTTGTTATAGCGGCAATAAAAATACACAATCTATGAAAATTTCAGCTCTCTACCTATTACGGTTCTTGAGGTACAGCCCGCTGATAGACATATGGACGGACAGACGTACGGACAGCGGAGGCTTAGTAATAGGGTTCCGTTGGTTACCTACTCTTCGGGTACGGAACCCTAAAAATAAGTAGAATTGGCACTCAAAATTTTGCTTTATGTATGTACTAGTTGCCACGTGTTTTATTTAATTCTGTTAATAGTGGCTTACGGGTAGTGTGTTGCCTAAGGTCGCACTTTGATTCGCATACGAAGGGAGAAAATAAACCATTTATCATAAATTTGAAAAAAAAAAACACTTTTCTTTTATAGATTTCATTCCTTTTTATTTTAAGCTTTCTATCTAAGTATTGTTGTTTATGAGGTACTGATAGAGAGACGGGCAATAAATATCTTCAATCAATCAATCAATCAATCTTTATTTGTGAACACAGGTATTAAGGTCAATAATGGTCTTATGTGAATATTTTAGTCGAGCACTATCACCAATGAAATGGCTGTACAAATATATTAATTAACTTGTTCTTTCTTTTGCATCTAATTTATCGGATGTGCAGAAAATTCTGTGCTCATACAAAACACACTAAGCATTCACTTTTGCCATAAACTCATAATCTATCCTAATATTATAAAGCTGAAGAGTTTGTTTGTTTGTTTGATTGAACACGCTAATCTCAGAAACCACTGGTTCAAATTGGAAAAAAATATTTTAGCTCATTTATCGAGGAAGGCTGTAGGGCCTATAGCCACAACCAATAGCACCTGTAGCCACAACCAATAGCACCTGTAGCCACAACCAATAGCACCTATAGCCACAACCAATAGCACCTTTAGCCACAACCAATAGCACCTATAGCCACAACCAATAGCACATATAGCCACAACCAATAGCACCTATAGCCACAACCAATAGCACCTATAGCCACAACCAATAGCACCTTTAGCCACAACCAATAGCACCTTTAGCCACAACCAAAAGCACCTTTAGCCACAACCAATAGCACCTATAGCCACAACCAATAGCACCTTTAGCCACAACCAATAGCACCTATAGCCACAACCAATAGCATACACGAGCATGAATGAAAAACGTGACGCAGACGAAGTTGCGCGGGTTATCTAGTTTACAACAATTCTTTCGCAGAGTATTTATGAGGCTAGTCATAATTAATTTGACATACCTATATACTATATATCTGCACTACTTATTTCTATATTCTTTGACCATTGGCCATTACGCATGCACTGAGGCGGACTTGATAAGTTTTGCGCCACCTCAATTGGTTTCGACGTTTTTACAAGTCTCTGAACGACCCCTACTGGCTTATAAGTGCTTTCCAACCTGTTTGATTATTATTTAAAGGAAAACTTTATTTTTAGTGATGGTTTTCTGGAGGTTTTCTGTTATTTGATTGATGGTTCATTTTAAGTTTTGATGGGAAATGATCTGTTTAGTTCACTAGTTTTGTTCGAAAGAGTCATCGGGGCCCTAGAACGCAAAGGGCATTAGGTGGAATACGGGTGGGTTTTAGTCAGTAAGAGTCTGACACTCCCTACCGTTTAGGCCAGAGCGGAAGGAGTCATTTGATGAAATTTGCGCTATGCTTGAACATGGTTTTTCGCAAATGCATGTCATCAATAAGCTGGGGCTGCGGAATCTGTTCGAAAGGGGTGCCGTAGCCTTGGAACACAAAGGGCACCAGGAGGAACACGGATGGGTTTTAGTCAGTAAGAGTCTGGCACTCCCTCTTGCTTTACCCAGAGCGGGAGGAGTCATTTGATGATTTCCCATCCTTAAAAAAAATAAAAAAAATAATAATAATGTCATCAATAAGGGCTAATTCACCGCTGGAGGTGCTAGTGTAGCGTGAGGTTTTAAATGTCAAATTTAATTGATAGTTGACTATTGACGCGAGTTTATTTACCTATTTGTTTTGATTTATGTTTTTATTTTCCTTCTAACTTTGTTCACATGCGCGTAATAACAACTATAATACTATGTTTAAGAAACTTACTCGACAGTGACGCCAACTGGTAAGTACAAAAACGATAGCCTTCACTGCTGACAGGCTTAAATTGTATGAATCAAAGGGGATTCCATTTTCTATACATTTTATTCAACAACCTGGTAGTCATTAAGTCAAGAGTGAATAGGTTACTTCTAGACAAACGTGCTCCATCTTCGACCGCATCATCGTTTACCATCAGATGAGATAGTGGTAAACATATTCCTATAAATAGTAAAAAAAAAATTGTAATAGCGTCTCTGTGTAGCAAACTAATAAACTACCTACGCTTTTATTTTTCATAAAATTAAACTCCCTTAGGCATATTTTCATTAAATTGGTAAACAGTCAGTTTCAGGTACCTGCACACCAAATTAACCACAAACAAACAATTATATTAATTTGTGGTTTTTGTATTTGTACCGCAAATAATTATTTTTGCCAGATATTTCGCTTTTGTTATTATGTTTTTTTTTTGCGTGGCGGTGACGGTTACCTGGGGAAAGAAGACAAACAAATTAAGACTCGCATAGAATAAAAATCCCGTGGGAGGCGAAAATTACCAAAAACTCTGTTTTCTAGCTATCATAATATTGCGTTATTTCCCAAAAGTTCTAGACGTTGTTTACTAACACACAAACTAGCATAGCCTTTGGCAACCTTATCATGTATGTCCTCGTTTCGTTAGCTGTCCTTAGGGATACGTCGGCCTGGTGTTCCTAATCTTAACGCTTGTCGCCCGGAGGAGGTTTATAAACACCACGAAACGCCTTGGTTGAAAGAGTCGTGTGGGAAGGAAATGGAGGATATTGTTCGTCTGCTCGTACAAAGGCTGATAAATTTTAATACCCACAGTTTTTGAACACAGTTTCGAAGAAACAAACTTTGTTTTTTATTTTTATTATAATACCTAGAAGAAATTTGGGAGGCAGTGGCCAGGAGAGGGACAGTTAGTGCCCATTATAAAAGTATATTTATTTGGTAACAACTACAAATATAACATAATATTCTTTATTATGTACACCATATAAGTTACAGAAAAGATAGATGAAGAAAACATTACATAAGGCGGCCTTATCGCTAAAAGCAATTTTTTAAAGACAACCTTTGGATGGATTTTCAGAGAGAAGAAGTGACAGTACTGAAGATCTTAGGTGTACTATTTATATATACGATAATTACATAATAGATATATACATAATAAATAATAATAATTATAAAAAAGTAGAAGATAACCCAAGTAAAGACGATTTTACGATTTTTAACCATAGCTTTAAAAGTAGACAAAGATTGACACAAATGACTTGCCGTTTTGGTCATGCGCTATGCTCGACTTTTCAAGAAGATGCTACCAACCTTCATTTTGAGAATGTAATCAAGCAAATATGAAAAATCCGGTTAAGTGCGAGCCAGACTCGCGCATGAAAGGTTCTGTACCATCGTATTTTTATTATTTGTTATTATAGCGGCAACAAAAACACATACTCTGTGAAAATTTCAACTGTCTACATAAAACGATTCATGAGAATAGCCCGGTGACAGATATACGGATGGAGGGACGGATGGACGGATTAACGGACAGCGGAGGCTTAGTAATAGGGTTTCGTTGGGTACTGTTTGGGTACGGAACCCTAAAAAGCATGTAAAACAGACGTGTGTAAAATAAGCTGCAAATCTATACTAATATAAAAAGCTGAAGAGTTTGTTTGTTTGTTTACTTGAACGCGCTAATTTCAGGAACTACTGGTCCGATTTGATAAATTCTCTCAGTGTTAGATAGCCCTTTTATCGAGGAAGGCTATGCAATAGGAGCGGAGCAGTAATGAAAATTGTGACGCAGACGAAGTTGCGCGGGTCAACTAGTAAGTTATATAGCTATTAGTTGACCCGCGCAACTTCGTTTGCTCCGCTCCTACTAGTGTGATGATATACAGCCTATATATGCCTTCCTCAATAAATGGGCTATCTAACACTGAGAGAATTTATCAAATCGGACCAGCAGTTCCTGAAATTAGCGCGTTCAAGCAAACAAATAAAAAAAAAACAAACAAATAAACAAGCAAACTCTTCAGCTTTATATATTAGTATACCTATATAGATTTTGATACCCACTAGAAACAATGTAACCGAGCTACACTAGAAATACAAAGGCTATCAAGACGCTCAATTTATCAGTGCAAGCGGCCTAGCTGTGATCGAACATAATTTATTGGTACACAATAAAGATGTTTTGCATAATATGTTTCTTATCAGGTTCTTATAACACACTGATTTATGTTCGGAGATTAAAAAATCATTTCTGTCCTTAAACATGAGTCTTGACAAAATAATATAAGAAAAGAGGGCATTCAGCCACCACAACAGAAGAAACCCAGCCACCACAACAGCCAGCTCAGCCACCACAACAGCCAGCTCAGCTGCCGCAACAGAAGAAGATGAGGAGTCGCAGAGCAATTCCCGGCTACCGTAGGCGCGGGCCTGCGGATGGCTAGCATTGAGTGGCTGGCCGTCCGATCAGCATTAGGCCCGCCCGGGTCGACGGCGCGTTGTGTTCCACGCCAGCCTCAAAGAGACGTCAGCATAGTAGACGCCAGGGCCTGCCTGGGTTGCGGAGTTTGTTGGAAAGAGTCATCGCGGCCCTGGAACGCCAAGGGCACTAGGAGGAACAAGAATGGGTTTTAGTCAATAAGAGTCCGACACTCTCGTCTGCTGCGCCCAGAGCGGGAGGAGTCAATTGATGATATCCCATCCTTGAAAAAAAGGGGTCTTTCTTAAGGGCGCTATTACAAAATCGAGCGCTTGCCCCGGACTAAAGCTACAAACCGCGTTTCCTGAGATTTATAGTGATTGTAGCGCTGGATACAACAATTACTTAAAAATATGAGTTTAATTTTAAATAGACCAATTTTTTTTACATGCGTTATAACAATACCTCCTTAATTATTAAATAATTTTTATTTGAATTTGGATTATACTTTCATAGATAAAAATTATAGTTTCGTACGGAAAATTGACAATAATTCTCAGTTTTATAGAATTATTTTTCGTGTATTAGTGCATGAATCGTAGTAAATTGATTTGATCATTCCAAAGTAGAAGGTACAGTTGTATCATGGGCATTTTTAAAAACGATTAAATTATTATATCTTCGATGTACCAAAGCATCAAAAGATTCCCAAAAGCGTAATTTTATGAAATACCCTTTGCGGAGACAAGGAATTTACTGATGTACGTGAACAAATTTATATATTTATTTAGAACAAACTTTCTTAGGCGTATTTTTGTTTTTTTTTTGTGCTATATCTAAAGCATAATCAGACATCAAAATTCGAATCAAACGCTCAAATTCAAGAAAAATTGTGACAGCGCTCTTAATAGCATACGATATCGCGATTAGTCCAGATGGAGATAGCTGGATAAGTAGGACTCCTTATAATCCATTGTGACCTAATGGTGCCGTTTTTATTGATCCCTGATTGATACAGAGCTACCAAGGACAACCTTGGTAACTCTGGGCAGAAAGTGGTGGAAGGAAAGCCACATTTGTCCAAACTTTGACCTGTTCTTATTTTGAACTCTTAAACAGTGTCCCTTTTACATTGGAATCTCATAGATAACTTTCTAATTCGAACCACATTTTAGTTTTGAAAATGCTAACTTGATACATAATTCAAACAAAAAAAAATCTGTGATAATGTTTTTTTTTTTTACTATTGATACTAACTTCTGAACTAAAATGTGTACTAACTTCTGGCGTTTTATAATTAGGCTTATGTGATGCGAATTAATTTTAATTGAATTGAGTAAGACAGTAAGGCCTGCTAAAATAACACTTTAAATTGTGTATCTAGGTACTAAAGTTGAGGTTAAAAAGCAATTAAAAATTTAAATAAAGCCTTTAATTTACTTTAAAAGCATTTTTAGAGGACTTCTCTTGCAAAAAGTGATAGATTATACGCCTGGAGCACTCCGGATTGGTGTGATCCGTAACCCGCAGCTACGGATTAAAGAATTTGGGGAGCGGACGTGACAAAGTTGGTTTATTTATCATTGTCTGCCGCCCCAGGTGACGGGGAGCAGCGTCAATCCACTTTGCTACTGATCAGCGAAAGGATGTATGATATACTTAGCTAGGTGCTTATGAGTTCGATATAATAATATGCTATCATTTTTATGTTGTATGTATCTTAACTTTCACATCGGCTAAGCTGGCAGAAGCTGGTAAATAAATAGATTCAGGCAGTTTGTCGAAAATTATCTAGAAACGAGGCGCTAGAGAAGAACATACTTATATACATACATACATAGACTGCTAAAATCATAACCCATCCTTTTGGTTTTGCCTTAGTCTGGTAAAAAGAGACCAACCTCGAGTTTGTTTCGGTGTTTCTAGCTAGGAAACACCGGCCTCATCTAGCTTAAAAGACTATAAAACGATTAAAAATGTTATGTTTAATCTACTTACAAAATAAATATCGTTTATCGTTTGTCAAAATATTGGAATAGCTCTCCCAAACATAAGAAAGACATACTGAAATTCTTTCCACATTTGAACACAAATTAACGAATAATACAGATCCAATGTTTAAAGAATTTAGCTTGTGACTTAGGCGACCCGTAATACTAACTAACATTTATATCTCATCCTCGACTAAGTATTCTTAAACAATAGTTATTACTTAGGTATTCTAGAGACAGACCATCTACAATTGTCTTTACCGTTGAGACAGACACCTCTAGCATGCAGTACTTACATACCATTTTCCCTAAACTATTTAAGGGCAACAAGTATGACGACTATCCTTCATATTCATTGTCGTCATCGTGTTTAGAATAACTGTAATTTATAGTTTTAACACGTTCAAGGTGTAGGGGACTTGGACGTGAATTTATTAGTCACGAACGATAGGTGGCGGATCATCAAGGATTGGCGTTGGGGGGGAGAGGACTTGACCCCGCTGAGATCGGCTTCCAGTCAAACCGGATTTTAGCTGAATACCAGTATCTTATGTGGAGCGGCTACCTACCAGACCTGCACAACCCATTAACTGGGTAACATGATACTTCATGGCAAGACTGGAGTCAGATTTACTGGCTTCTGACTATCCTTAACAATTGCCAAAGATCTACAAATGACAGCCGGGACCAACGGCTTAACGTGCTTTCCAAGGCAAGGAGCAAACTCGATACGTTAGATGGTTACCCATCCACAGACCAACCTTGGCAAGCGTTGCTTAACCTTGAAGATTGACCCGTGCGGCTGTTATTATCTAGCCACGTGCTCCTAGTGGTAGGTTTTAGTAAAATATTGAATTAATAGTTTATAGCACCATTAGTTCTTGAGATATCCAGCTGTGACAGACAGACAGCCTAAATGACTTAGTCTTTCTGTCTGT
This sequence comes from Lacanobia oleracea, assembly GCA_950371165.1. Lineage (NCBI taxonomy): Eukaryota > Metazoa > Arthropoda > Insecta > Lepidoptera > Noctuidae > Lacanobia > Lacanobia oleracea. The sequence goes on from OX493398.1 coordinate 7,435,655, forward strand.
CTATCACAGCTGGATATCTCAAGAACTAATGATACTATGAACTTGAAATTTGGAATAGTTTTAGATGACGTTAGTCAAACTATTTTGCAAATAAATTTTTTTTTTTTCTTGCAGCAGCGACTGAAAGTTATTATTCAAAAATTCAAAGTGGGGCTACTAGGGCTTGTGGGGTATCATATGAAAGAGCGCTGTTTACTCATTCTTAACATTAGTTTTTTCTTTTTAAACTGTATGGTTTTCGACTTATGTCGAAAAATGTTGAAATTTTTACCATTCCCCCCTGATCTCCGAAATTTGCATAGAGAAAAATCTGAAAATATTCTATGTGATAGAAGTTTATGTAAAAATTGCAGGAAAAATAAAACGATGTCTGTAAAAAGTGCTTTTTCTCATAAATCATCAACAAATATTTCATAAGTTCGACTAGGGCAAGAGATGTCGCTGATCTAAGACTGCAATAGACACGACGCGTCGTGTCTATTGCAGTCTTAGATCAGACGGTGTTAATATTCTCGACGAATAAAGGCCTCGCCGATGATGAAAATTTAAAAACATTTTACGTTTTAAATGATGGTACGGAACCCTTGGTGCGCGAGTTCGACTCCTTTTTGACCGGTTCTTTATGTTTGTTACGTCACAGCTCCGTCATTTATGAACCAATTTGAAAAAAAAAACTTGTTTTATCTGACAGGATGGGACCATTTGGTACCTAAGTAGGTATGTACTTAGGTACTAAATGGTCCCATTTAAACATCAGAGTCGGTATAGTAGTTTAGCTTTCAAATCGAAATAGCCTGGCTTCGCTTGTTTAAATGACGTAGGTATTTGGTTTGTCATCCAAGTAAACGAATTTGCGTATTTTGCTTCCCTGCGACTTTCCAGTGGTGTTGTTAGGTGTAGAGTACCAGTAAAAAGACAAAAATAAAATACTTTTTTACATAAAAAATACGACCGACTTCCGAATAACAAAAAAAAACAAACACATACAAAAAAGTATAAAATTACTTCTGCAGTAGCTACCTGGTGCCTGGATTTGTGCCTAAATCATATCAATATGCTCGTCCCTTATGAAGTATAACCGGCAAACTTGCATAGGTTACTTCTAGGCAAGCGTGCTTCATCTTCGACCACATCATCGCTTACCATCAAGTGAGATAGTGGTCAAACGCGTGCCTATCAACAGTAAAAAAAAATATGTACATCTTTGACGAAATCAACAAAAAAATTGACATGAATAAAAATGTAAGTTTTTTGTTTAACTGTAGAAATACAATTTATTATTTAGAAAGTGCATTAAAGAAACCTTAGCACATACTAGAGTATTCTGTGTTACGACACCGAGACTTACTACTAATGTTATGTTATGTATACCTACTTAGCACTGATTTCTAAATTGAGTCATCATCAAAGTCTGCCTAGCCTTTTCCCAACTATATTGGGGTCGGCTTCCAGTCAAACCAAATTCAGCTAAATACCAGTGGAGCGGCTGCCTACCAGACCGCCACAACCCATTAACTGGGTAACACGGTACTTCTTGGCAAGACTGGAGTCAGATTTACTGGCTTCTGACAATCCGTAACGACTGCCAAAGATCTACAAATGACAGCTGGAACCAACGGCTTGACGTGCTTTCCGAGGCACGGAAGAATCTCGTTATGTTAAGATGGTCACCCATCTACAGACCAACCTTGGCAAGCTTTTCTATCAGTAGTAACCCATTGTTTAACAATTATGGACACCTAAATTTCGTTAACGTGCGTATGTCGATCAAGATTTAGCTTGACCAATGTCAAATGACTGGTAATTGGTCGAAAAACGCATTTTAAAATGCCCAAAATCTTTCATAATGTGATATTTTACATTTTTTTACTAAAATAGTTACGATTTAATTGATAATTTGCAAGACATTGAAGATACTGAGACAAGAGTTAGGGCCTATATTAAACGCATTAATCAGCAGAAGTTTAAAGAGTTATTACAGTTTAGTCAGTTCAGTAGTTTTATAAACTTAATTTTCACTCGAAGAAAACTTATGAAAGATTTATTAAAAAGGTGAAAAGTTGACGTTATTAACAAAATATTTTCTTGAAAACTCTTCAAAGAAAAATTATAAAACATTTCTTAACACTTCTGGACGCCTGGTACTTTATAAAGTCACAACAAATAAATAAGGCATAGTTTTTCATTACATACGTGGTATATATTTGGTTAAATAATAATAATAATATAATAATAATATTCCACACAACTATCACACAACGCCATCTAGTCCCAAGCTAAGCAGAGCTTGTGTTATGGGTTCTAGACAACTGATAAACATACTTATATATTTCTAAATACATACATATTATAGATAAACTACACCCAGACACAGAACAAATGATCATGCTCATCACACAAACATTTGTCCTGGGTGGGAATCGAACCCACAACCTCTGGCATAGCAGTCAGGGTCACTAACCACTAGACCAACAGGCCAGTCAAAATGTAGTTTAAATAGAAAATAATACAAGGGTTAGACGATCTAAACTTAGGTAGACCATAATTGTTTTTTTTTTTTTCATTTTTGTTCAAGACTAGTGCCAAATTGATTTTCCATCGGTAAAAATACGGAACATTACGGTGTTCCGTATTTTTACCAAACTTTCAAGAGGTCAATTAGAAAAAAAATATTTCTTTCTGTTCTTCATCGTTACAATGAACAACTCTATCTTCATTTGGCATGTGCTCACTTCATCTAGGCATAGCAATTTGGACTGTGCATTGTTTGGTCAGTGAGTACCTGAATCGAAAATATTCTAGGGGTACTTTCAGGATGTCGATGATGACACAAATGAAAAAATAAGTAGGTAGGTTCTTAAGCAAAAATATAAATGGCGCTGACGCAAAAGTCTTAGAAAAATAAAAATAAATTGCATCGTGAACATTTCTGAGAATCAGGGGCCGTAATGACAGAGATGTGTTGGTTAGCAAATGCAGGCTATTAATCATGGGTGAGGGCGTGAAAGTGGAAGAAACTGGGGCCAGTAAGTAAGAGATTTGGTGTATTTATTTTATTTATTACCCGACTATGGCCAAGCGCCGAAAGGCCGCTTTGATTTTAGCTGTCTACGAGTATGTATGTTTAATGCTATTAAGGCTTGTATACATGTCAATGACCTTGTGTATACAAACGGAACTAACTACACCTCTACGCGCCACTCCACTACCCAAAGATTTTATTTTTTATAGTATAGAGAGTACATATTTTTAAAAACTAATAAAACCAAATTATTGTCGTTTGTATTGCAAAGCAGTAAATATATTTTTATACTTTTTTGTTAAAAAATTAAGGACTAAAATGGTTTCATCTCAACGATTTGGAGGTGATTTGGTGATTTTTTTCTTATCATGTGATACGGATACATAAATTCTGGATAAATCAAATTACGCACCATATCATGTAGATTATTATCTATTTTTTCAAATGTAATTTCTCAGTAAATGCCGACGAAAAACTGCTTCATATACACGCTATTTTTAAGCTTGTGCAATCTTTAAAATAAATTTTTGATAAAAATAATATGAAGTAATGCTGTGAATCACTCATTCGTCCTCCCTTACCTCAGTTTGTAAGGTCGACGCAACATGTCTTCTTTCTCCATACTCATCTGTTAGTCATTATACTTTTGGTGGTCACCCCCTTTTTAGGTATATCATCTTTCACACAATATATCCATCGTTTGTTTGGTCTTCTTCTATAGAAACATGTATAGATATCATTCCTAATATATAAAATTCTACCGTTACTGAGTGACTGACAAAAATAGCTGAAATTTATCATGTAGGTTCTTCGGGGAGTGTAGGGGAGCACTGAGAGAGGATTTCCCAAAATTCTTAAAGGCAACGGGATAAGCGCGAACGAAGTCGCGAGCAAAACCTAGTTATACTATATTGGGTGAATTTGTCAAGAATATGGCCAAATCTGAAACCATGAGAGATAAAGAAAATAACACACCCTGCATATTATTATGTGAATCTTCAGTAATGAAAGAATACTTACTACCCAGGCCAATGTCGTCGCATCAATTTGATCGAGAAGTTTTTTATTTATCACATTTAAAGTACTATCACGTTTGTTGTGGCTGTAACTTTGTCGTCACGTGTCAAGTTAGAGCTAGTGAAACGTTTTATGATGGCTCTTTGTAGTAAACCGGTAACGTGACCGAGGAAACTAATTAATTGGAGAAAGACTGACGGTGTTAGTTACCGGTAAAGAAGCTAAGATTTTTTTTATTTGTGTTTTTTTTGCTCTTTACTCTAGTCTAGGTCAGAGATGAGAGAGACAAAGTCTACGATGGAGCGAGCTTACCCAGAAGGAGAATGTTCACTCTAACTCTCTCCTGATCTCTTTTTTTTTTTCTTGATAAATTTGAAAATAAGTAGGTACTATAGCACAGAAGACGTCTTGTGGTGCTATAGTGCTTATTTTTTAATCTTAAGCATTATCTTAAAAAAGTATTAAATATTGTCAGAACTAAAAAACATCACTTAAATGCATCGGACAGTTTGCAAAGTGTTTTTTTCTGAATTTTTAGAAGCTTTTGCGGTCGGTTTTTATTTACTTTGATAATTTATTCCTTTTTCCTAATTAGGTACAGAACACCGCCCTTAAATATGACCACGCACTTCTAGGAAATCCTGTATTATAATTTATTTTGATGTTTTTTAGTTTAGAAACTTTTTTTATGATAATGGTTTTCCAGGCCCCAAAAGAAGGCCTCGTATAAATTGCCCACGCTGCATCTGACGCTAACGAAAAAAAAAGCGAAACCTCCAGAGCCTTCTAAAGCGTAAAATATGATTTATCACTCATTTTACTGCTATTATTGCAGTTAAATTGTTTGGATATTTTGTTTCTGTGTGATTTATAGACAACGAGTCTAGCTTAGTCAGAGTTTGGTACTATTTAATTGACATAAATGTTTAAGTTCTCCTTTTTAGGGTTCCGTACCCAATGGGAAACCAACGGAACCCTATTACTAAGCCTCCACTGTTCGTCCGTCCGTCCGTCTGTCTGTCAGCGGGCTGTATCTCAAGAACAGCTATCTATTGCCGCTATAACAACAAATAATAAAAACTAAGGTTTATGGTACGAAACCCTTCGTGTGCGAGTCCGACTCGCACTTGGCCGGTTTTGATTAGTTTTAGATTTTTCCTGTCTATATGAAAAAGTTTTTAAGTAGGCACTTTTGTAGGTTTCAATAATGGTAATAAAGTCCCAAGACCTTGGCTCGTATAACTGCAGATTTTTTTCATACTTGTGTACTCATCTTAGACTATGTAAACTAAGCTGTACGACGACGAACGTCTATGTAAGAAAAAAAAACCATCTTTGAATGCTTAGCTTTCGCTAGTAAGTCTAGTAAATTCTTATTCTAAAGAAAGAAAATGGCTTCGAGAAACTTCAATGAAAATGGCTTTATAAACTATAGGTTTTAACGATTCTTCCAGAATGTTTGTTTACTATATACGATAGAACAGAATGGAAGAAAAAAACGTGTTGCGCCGACCCCAAGAAACATGGGATTAGGGCAGGAAGATGATGTTGGTTTACTACATAATAAACTGCATGGCTCATAAACCCGAGAACACAAAACCAAATCGAAAATCATAACCCGAAGCGGTACGAAACAGTAAAATAAAACTATTTCTGTGAAACACCGTGTCCTTCCATTTCGAGGTGTGTTCCAATATGTTGGAGACGGAATACAAATAGGGTACAGTTTTATAAAGTAGGGGTGAAACAGTTGGGACTCAACCCACAGGTTAAATAGAAACGGTAACTAAGTTGTTTTTCGAAGGTTTTTATTTTTAGGGTTCCGAACCCCCGTATCGAAACTCTTAAACAAAACGAAACTCTTATACATTGTGTAATAGAATCAATGCATCACCTCTTAAGAAGTGATGAGTACTACTTTTACTATGGGAACAATCCCGAAATCGCGAAAAAATAATCAGCTGATCAGTCCATTTTGTCGAGTTATGCGCACATAAATGTTCAAAAAAGAAATGAAACATTTATTTATTTATTTATCACAACACTTCTATCATTACAGGATATCCCAAAGCGATAGGGTGGTCTTTAACTACTTTAAAAATTATAACATAAATGGTTTGCAGTCATTCATTGAATGAACAGTAAAAAATGACAATCCTTTCGGCGACTTTTCGGGAAATGGGGGAAGCGATTTTTTTTCACGATTTCAGTGTTGGTCCCATGGTAAAAGTAAGTGTTGGTCCCATAATTAAGAATTCAATGACCTCTTAAGAGGTATGGCGTTTATTCTGTTACAGGCTGTATAGAAGAAAGAAGAAAAGACATATACTATATTTCGCCAGAAGTGACGCACAAAACACAAAACGCGATATAGGATCACTCGATTTTCTATCTGTCTGTCACAGCCGATTTTCTCCGAATCTACTGAACATTTCAGTTGAATATAATTTTTTTTGTGACCCAAACTTTGACAAGTAAAGAAAATAAATAAGTTTAAAAACCGGCCAAGTGCGAGTCGGACTCGCACATAAAGGGTTCCGTACCATAAACCTTAATTTTTATTATTTGTTGTAATAGCGGCATTAGAAATAAACAATCTGTGAAAATTTCAGCTGTCTACCTATTACGGTTCTTGAGATACAGCCAGCTGACAAACAGACGGATGGACGGACGGACGGACAGCGGAGGCTTAGTAATAGGGTTCCCTTTGGGTACGGAACCCTAAAAATGGGGTTACTTTTTGATGGATAAATGAGAAAATTAAAAACAAAGTTTTCCAACTGTACCGTGTGCCATATCAAATGAAAGGCATTCTAAGGAAAGATCTCTAAAGTATTTTTTTCATGATTTTAAAAGATTTCATTCCGGGGTTACTAAAGAAAATTGATGAAAATGGATCATAATCTACGAAAAAATACCCATACTAAAAAGGTTTTATCAATGGATTTAAGGAAAACATATAAGAAGTCTATGCTTTTAAAGCATTTTTTTAAGAATCCATCCAGCCAAGTCCGACTCGTACTTGGGCGATTTTTTATTTAGAAATGTGAATTGATGTGATAGAAAAATTTACCATAATTGATATAATTATATCTGTGTACCCATATATTGGTAAAAAATGAGATTTAACTGGAATAAGGATAGAACGATCTCTGCGAAACTCAATACCATACACAGCGATCGCCAACCTGTTTGCCAAGCGTGGCGATGATGGCAAACCTCCCCATCTTGGGGCAGTAGTGGACGTCTTTTGGCTGAAATGATGATGATGATGAAGGATAGAACAAGAATATTTTAAATCAGTCCTCATTATAGAGCAATTTGAAATATTCTGGTTTTGTTTCGGTGTTCGGTGATATAAAACATAAAAATATACAACCATATTGAAAAAATAACCCTTTTTTTGAAGTCGGCTAAAATTTACCGTGCTGGTGTAGACTACATTCTCATATTTATTTTTTGCATTTGCGAATGAAAGCTTTAAGTATACAAATTTGCAAAGTGACACGTAAACCTTATGGAAAATTGGCTTCATCCTTTGGACCGCTCGGATAGCTATTGGCAGAATTTTATGCTTATCCTAAACTTTAAAGCGGTAACTTTGTCCAGTTTTATGTCCATTGCATAGTATAACTTTGCTGCTGTTCTTGTTTTGCTGAAACAAGCAGTATTGAAATAGGTTAGGTGGGTCAGTATGCTCATGTGCTTTGAAATGGTTGCAAAATTGTAAAACAGTATCATGAATTTCGTTAGGGTACCTATTCTGTTTTTGTAATTATTTTATGAAACACTCATTTTATTTAGGGGACTATAATATTCATGGTTTTGTTTTTAGAATTTAAAAAATATTGAAAAAAGGTGGCCTTGACTATTTTACGTTTTATTATTTAAAATGTATGAGTCGTGGAACGTCAAATTGGTGAACCATCCTTCTGCTGTTTTTTCGTAATCAAAAAAGGAAATAAAATTACTAAGCGCCAACATTATAATTTCCATTAAAGCCTGTAGGGATCGCAAAAAAAATCAGAACGTAAGCATATTATTCCTTGCACATAGTAATTTGATTGTACCCTCGTCATTACAGGTCTATCTCGGCCCGATCTGGGAGACTTTGTTAGCCGAATTTAAACCCTATTCAGTTCTAAAGGTCACATCATACAATCGAGGTGCGCGACAATATTGGGTCTTATTGTACACTTTAACACGTTCACTGCGTTACCATTAGAGCTCGTGACGCAGTGAACGTATTTATTGGTGACGTGTTTGCAGCAACGAATTTGAAGCTAGGAAGCAACAATAGTAGGGTCTGTGATCAACATTATCTAACCCACATGACTATTAGCGAATAATATTTAAGTGGGTTAGATAATGCTGGTCACAGACTGTGCCAATAATCCATGACGGCTGCAGCTGGAGACGGCATTACTAAAACTTTCCAAATATTATGTACCATGTAATCCAACCGTTCCACTGTAGGTATCACGATATATGAGACGGTAACCTTTGTTCTCCTGCGAATATCTTCTTTTTCTGATTCAATCACGCAAGGAAACTCCGAGCATAGCCTTTGCCATTGCCGTCTAGGTGACTTTAATAAGCCTTTCGATTCTTTGTTTTTTTATAATTTGACTGCTCGTGGTAAGACAGGCTAGCGGACACGCACAGTAACTGTCTTTTTCTACGTGATCTGGCACATCTCTGACGCGTTTCCACCAGACGTACGTAAATTACGTATAGCGAGGGATGTGTTCGTTAAGAACCAATAGAATCGCTTGCGCTGAACGAAGCTAGATAAATGTAGCGATTCTATTGGTTTTTGGCATCCTTGTAGACCTCTGGTGAAATTGCAAACGCAGACAGTGTGGTCGAACCTTTAGTGAGCGAATGTTTGGCAGTACTTAGGCGGCTTTTTGTGTTATCTGCCTATGAATAAAGATATTTGAAAAAATCGCTGTTACTATGAGATTTCTTCGATGATATTGCTTTTCATTGTTACCTTTTATATTTGGGTCAGTTGACCGCAGTTCTTTAAAGCACTTCATTTTAAACATTAAATACACGTAGATTTTATCCAACTGTGCGGCAGCAATTATGTCTTTCACGCATGTATTTGTATGAGAAACCTTTTAACTCACGTCTAAAATTAATCGTAGACTAGGTATATTGCATTTAAATGTACTTCAACCAGAATTATTTACAGGCTCTTCAAATCGTGATTCATCATCTACCTAGTCTTTTCCCAACTATATTGGGGTTGGCTTCCAGTCAAACTGGATTCAGCTGTTTACCAGTGTTTTACGTGAAGCGGCTGCCTACTAGACCTCCACAACCAATTAACTGGGTAACACGGTACATCTTGGCAAGACTGGAGTCAGATTTACTGGCTTCTAACAATCCGTAGCGACTCTTTAAATTGTGATTATAGCTAGATTGTTAGTTGAAATGTAATTTCAAATTTAATATTGATAAAGATTCATAAGCTGCATGTAAACCCTAATTTTTTATATTATCATTTTAGATTGTCAGTCGTCGTCGGCACACGTGTGTGCCATTGGGAGTCAACTGAAATGGACGCTTAATGGCATCCCACATGCCATACCAAATCACGCAGTTTAAACTTCTATTTTTTAAAAAACGCAGTGCATATCCAAAAAACATGGCGGCCAACGATATTTTACAATAAAACTATTCAATTGTTGTGGCGTCGCAACGGCTATTAAAAACGGTTAAATTAGCTGAAATAATTAAATTAAAACTGACAATTAAATCAAACACTCTTAGTACATATTTTAAAATAAACAAAGCACGATCCCCAACCAGTCTATGATTGGTTCTCAAAAGATTTACACGAGTAGTTGGCATTCTAACAGCGCAAAATATAGGAAGAGCTGCTACTGAAATAAATTGCTCGGAGTCAAGTTGTAAATTACTCGTAGCACACTAGTGGAATAGTAGTTTATTTTCTAATATCGGGGCTTCGAATGTAATCCTCTGTTTTAGGTCTCGTAGGAAACTGATCGTAGATTAAAATTATTAAAGTTTTGATTTATATTGCGATGCTGGTGGAGAAAATAAGACTTTTTGTTCAAGGGGGTTGTAAATTGTTGAAATATAGAAGGCTAGGTGATTACAAACTATTATAAATATATTAAACTAGCTGACCCGCGTGGGTCGCAGCGCGTTATAATATAACCTAAACCAACACAAAAACAACACTAAAATATTTTTTCAGTTCAAACCTGAGATTAGCGCGTTCAACCAAACAAACTCTTCAGATTTACATATTAGTAGATAGTATAAGTGTTGCCATAGAATTCTTGGGGGGTTGCCATAATTGCCACGCTTGGCAGGTGGATTGTGCATAAAATTGGTACGTGTTATTCACTATGCCTCTTCTTTTTTTGTACCCGATTTCTCTATAAGTCATCATCTGCCTAGCCTTTTCCCAACTATATTGGAGTCAGCATCCAGTCAAACCGGATTCAGCTGAATACCAGTACTTGAAGTGGAGCGACTGCCTATCAGAACTCCTCAACCTAGTCTTCGTCTTGTCGTGTGGGCAGTAAGGTCTAATGAGGGGTCATTAGACCCCCCTAGAGGTGTGTGGGGGGTCACCCTAGTGTCAGATTTTCTAAACCGCCTCAAGGGCATTTGACATGGTTTCCTTGATATGGTTGACATGGTAACCTAGTAACTGGGTAACACGCTACTTTATGGCAAGACTGGTTTCAGATTCCTTGGCTTCTGACAATCTGCAACAACTGTCAAAGATCTGCAAATGACAGCCGGGGCTAGCTTACAAGAAGGAGCCTCGCTATGCTAAGATAGTCACCCATCCACAAGACCGACTTTGACAAGCGTTTCTTAACCTTAAAATCGATCCGTGCGGCTATTATTATTTCATTTTATTTCTTTATAAATATAACATCTAATTTCAGAAAAAAAGTCTCTGTCGCTGTAAAAATCTGTGAATACATTTGTGAAGTGAACAAACAACCAAGGCGGAAGGCAGTTCACCTTAAGCTCACTCATGTTTACAGAATCAATTAAAAGAGTAAAGTCCCTGAAAAATACATCAGCAAAATATATGTAGTGTATTTCTTTTTAACCCAAATGTTGATGAATGGTAGAGAATGCCTCGTCGCATTAAGTCGCGTCAGTATTGTGGGAACCGATCACTTTTCCGAATTTTTTTTGTTCGAATTTCATTTTACCGAAAACTATTGACCGACATCTTAATTACATAATAAATTCTTTCTATTGGCCGAAGCATCTTTTGAACTTTTTCATTTGCCCAATGATTTATTTGCCATATTTTCACCACACCGAAACTTAATTAACTTAGTGTCATAAAAAGTCAATATTTTGTGCTACAAAATTTAGTGACAGAAACGAATCGCTGCAAAACCGACTTCACGCAGTCTTGTCTGCCCTACCCCTAGAGTATAATTTAAGCCCGCGTAGGCGCGGAGAGGTGGGGCGTCCCGCGAGCTAAGGAGCAGGTGGTTTGAAGGCCCGCCGCCGCGGCGGAAACTGCGAAGACGAAGCTGCGGTGGTGAACATTAAAACCATCTACGACGATAAGCTCGCGTGGGGCCGTCCAAACCCTGCAGCGCCCGAGCCGTGACAGACACAATGCTTGCTGCATGTTGCATGCCTGCTTGCATGTTTCGAGCTTGTTTGCACGCTGCATACGTGCTTGCACGCTGCATGCTTGCTTACATGCTATATGCCTGTTTTCACGCTGCATGCCTGCTTGCATGCTGCATGCCTACTTGTACGCTGCATGCCTGCTTGCAGCATTGCATGCTTGAAGTAAGCATCATTATTTGCATGCTCTTACTGAGTCCACTTAAAACCACACCACCATTACACCACTAAAATTAAAACAGCGGTATAATGTATTTCGTCCAAGTGCGACGTCGGTAAAAAGTTTTTCGACCAAATGAAACGTCGGAGAAACGAAAAAAATCGAATTGATAATAGTTCAACTGAAACAGTGGCAGACGAAACTTGGATGAAGTAAAAAAAAACGAAACGATAATAGTTGAAAAGTTTTAGGTGAAATCAAATTCGGTAAAATATTTTTCGAACTTATGATAGGTAACCTAGTATTGTACATAAAGTTTAAATAAATAAATAAAATCAATTAGTTAAATTCATATTCTGGTTTTATCTTGCGTGTTTGTGGTAGATTATTATCGAGAGCCTCTGCCCTATAATTAAATAACGCAAGGTCGGTGACAAAACCGAATTAACATTTGATTTGTTCCAATGCACACATAATTATAAAATATTGGTACAAAATACACGGGATCCTAGAGACGATTATACACAGACTATTTTAACGCGAGCAAAGCCTCGGGCAAAGCAATAACAATATGTTTGCTTATATACAAATAAAAAAATTAACCCGAATAAATATCTTCATCATATCAGCTAAAAGACGTCCACTGCTGGACATAGGCCTCCCCCAAGCATCGCCCCAACAACCGGTCTTGCACGTCTCCCATACATCGGTTACCCGCGGCCAAATAAATATACACTGTGATAATCGTCTCAAATGACATTTCTAATTTGCTATTGAATGTAAAATGACCATTAAATTATGTATATGTAGATTAATCCGTAGTACCACAGATAAATCGTGATTTATGGAGAGCCTCTGCCCAATAATTGAATAATGCAAGGTCGGTTCACACAACTGAATTAATATTTGATTTGTTACAACGCTCCCTAAACCACACATTATTATGGAATGTAAACTAATAAGTTATTCTCTCTCAGCGTCTGCTGCGCTAACAATATTATGTTCACAGTTTATTTACATTTGAACTCATGTGTAAAATCATTGCTGATATTTTAGCAAATATTGCCTTTTCAGAATAGTACTATTGGTAATGTTTTTTTGTTACCAGTCGCACTAATAGGTGTTGGTGTTTTTTTATTGTTTTTTGTTAAGTTGTCCTTTTTTATTGAAGTTGTTTAAAATTATTTGTTTTCTTTTTTATTATTTTGTGATTATTATTATTATTTTGTGTTATTACTATGTTTTCTTCATTGTCAAACTTAATGTACCTACCTAGATAATAAGTGCATGCTGTGGTCGCCTATAATTGGAGGCGCACTCTTGTATTTGTCCTTGTCAGTATTATGGTGTAAGTGATTGTGAAGCCTCTGTTGGCGATCCTATATATAAATAAATAATAGGTTTTTAGGAAAAACTTCACCAGTTTGCGTTCATTAAAAAAGTGACTTTGTCATTAAAATGACGGCAACGTCAACTTAACAAATGTCAGAAAAGAAGCGATTTGACAGGTGTTTGGGACTGACGCGTCAGTGCTGCCATCTAGTGCTCGAAATTTCAGAAAACCCTCATTGTAAACGAAAATCTCTGTCTATAGATCCCGATGTTACAAGTGGTCCTGCCGAGCTGCTGAAGGTTCAATCCCAGAACGAGCAATGTGTTGCTAATTCTATTAGGAACTCTCTAGTAACGGCCTGGAGTTCGGAAGTAGGTGGGAAACCCCTGTGTCTTGATAAGTTTGCAAGTTTTCGGTCCGGAGTCGGATCTTTTCCCGATCGTGTTGGATTTTGGACCTCAGATGATTTGGATATCAGACTTTGAGAGTAAAATTTAAAACTTGCAAGAAATTTTGAGACTACTTAGCTTTTTGGTTTTTGGCTTTTTTATTTTGGGTTTTTCTACAAATATTTATGGGCAGCTAGTAAATATTATTAGACCGGGGAAACGTTGTTTTGCCATATAAAAAAAATAGCCTACGACCTATTCTCAGACCTAATGAATATACACAAAAAAATTATAAAAATCGGTCAAGCCGTTTCGGAGGAGTTCTATAACAAACGCCGTGACACGTGATTTTTATGTATTAGATTTTAGGCAAAAAGTGTGTCTCATGCGCATGTAATTATACTTACCTCCAAACATGCATTCCTCAGACGATCACCCACATTTCATTAAGAGCATAATTTCCCACACGACACTTAAAATTACAGTATCTCTAGATTGTTTGAGCATCGCGTGAGTCTCTCCCATTACTCTCGGATCCTCTAAGCTCTTCCAATCCTCCATTTCCTTTGGGATCTCGTGTCAGCGTACAATATTCATTGGATGAGCAAACCCGGGGCTTTGACCGATGTGTAGTGTGCAAGATTTTATACTAGGACGGCGTTACACCGCAGCTTGTATGCCATAGGTTAAGTAAATAAGCTCGTGGTTTAATAAAACAGCCACACGGGGCGATCTTTAAGGTTAAGTAATGCTTGCCAAGGTCAGTCTATGGATGGGTGCTCATCATCGCGGCCCCTATTTGTCTGTCTCGGTTAAACTGTTCGCCCTGTCTGCCTTTTGATGAACTTTGATTAGTTGTTACGTGTATCCAGTGGTGATACTTACTGTCAGGGTTGTGGAGGTCACACCATGGAGCTTCATATCAAATACTGGTATTCAGCTGCATCCAGAGAGACTGGAAGTCGACCCCAATGTATAAGGTCCCGTTTATAGGTTACTTCTAGGCAGGCGTGTTAAATCTTCGACCACATCATCGCTTACCAACCGGTGAGATAGTGGTCAAACGCGTGCCTATCAACAGTAAAAAAAAACCTAATACATGCTTACAAGAAAAAAAAGAAACACTAAAAATGTAAGCAATTTATTTGAAGTCAAAATATAATCACTTTGTTCAGTTTTTTTTTCTCGGAAATCTTTGGTTAGACATACTAAACGCTGTGTTAAAATTTGTCCATCTATTTTAATTGGACCGTACAGTTGGTAAAATTCTAGGTAGATTGATTGAGAATAGGAAAAATTGCAGTCCAAAAGGATTAATGGAGTCAATACGCCCTTTAAAGTAGTTCTATATACATCAAAATCCAAACATCATGCCACCATTAAGGATGCAAGGAAACCCACTAAAAACTCAAGCTGACATAACATTATCCTAATGACGCTCCAAAAGACTCCCTGAGATCTACTTAAGATGGCATTATGCAGGGTTAGGGAACGTATTTCCGGTTTTCCGACAAATGCTATTAAGTGCAGGCCTCATAAAGTGATTCGTAAATAATCTGAAGAATATTCTTAAAAATGCCTGGAAAGCAGCATAAATCGATAGTGGTAAAGCTGATATAGATCCGTCAGTCTCCCATGTTTTAACCTTCACACATGGTCTGGTGTAATTAAGGAACTTATTAATTCAGGGTTTACTGTTGGCGGTTGCTAAAAAAGGAGTTAAATTCCGTAAATTTATGAGTTGAGAAAAACATTAACTTACAAATGTTTGCACAGTCTGGACAGATCCACACAGATCTCCACTCAGAATGTGCGACGGAATTGCATAATTTAATTCCGCCAAGCCCGTTCCATCATCGGACCACAAGACGAACGGCGATGCGCCACCGGTACATGGTGGACATCCCACCCAAATGCTCAAAACGGTTTGGGAACACATTCATAGTGCGTACAGCTAAAGAGTGGAGTTCCTTGCCGGAGTCTGTGTTTCCTGATAGCTACAACCTGGGAGTCGTCAACAGTGAATAGGTTCTAGGCAAGCGTGCTCCATCTTCGACCACATCATCACTTACCATCAGGCGAGATAGTGGTCAAACGCGTGCCTATCAATAGTAAAAAAAAAAGATCTGTGTGGTATTTTTCTCAAAAGACAGACACCTAAAGGGTTCTCTTATGTTTCGACCAGTTGTAACCATTGGATGGCCTTTGAAAGAGATTTTGACATCTGAGTCTGCTTCAATGTTTCTTCTCAGATAGCTAGGAAAAACCGGCCTCGTCTATTTTAAATTGGCCAAGAAAATTTACGTGTAAAAGTGTTAGTTATAACCAATTTCACAAATCAAATAAAGCCCAGATGAGGATGCACACAGTGCAGCTAATAAAAAATATGATAAAAAAAAAAACAAAACAATTGCGCTGAATAAACGCTCTCCTTTTAACAGTTTCTATTTAAATATGCATGAAGTCTTAAAAATAAATATTATGCGTTTGAAAAAAGTATTCACTTATAATACCACAAGAGCTTCAAAATTATCGGGTATTTTTCCCGATAGGTTCGTTGCAAACAAATGAAGGAGTCAAGTTTGTCAGGTTAAAAAATCACGAGCGCGAAGCGCGAGTGATTTTTCCTGAAAAACTTGACGACTTTATTTGTTTGCAGGGAACCTATCGGGAAATGCCAGATAATTTTGAAGCTCGTGTGGTATTCGGGGGATTATTTTTCCGTCCCAAATGTCGGCCAATAGAATTGCATCATTCGACGTCACGTGGTACAACAGAAAATTTTCAAAAAATTATCAGTATAATACCATGTAGGTTGTACCACGTGACGTCGAATGGTGCAATTCTATTGGTCGATATTTGGGTCGGAAAAATAATCATTAAAATTATAAATGAAGAAGCTTATAGATTACATACCTACTTAAATAAACAAGACCACAATTTTTTCCTCGCAAAACTTCGGTGTTACAAAAGGAACCTTAGTGAATGAACGCTACCGGAACGAATGTGTTCATTTAACTTGAGCACAAGCTTGGCAAAAGAGTGAATGTTTTAGTTTGCCGAATACTTAATGAGCTGCGTTGGAGTTCTCTGTCCTAATGAGGGTACAGAGGTGTTACTCATCACTACTCCTTATTGTTGGAAGATGATTGATGTTTTTGTTCTGTGTTCTTAGTAAATGTAAGGGTAAAACCCTTTTTATTTTACTCTGCGTGTTTTAGTTGCAACTCTGCTACTTTTCATAAGTTGTAAAAGAGTGTGGTTTTTATCCAGTGCTAATTTACAGTAATTTCTCGCGGATTTGTAGATTTTCAGTCCTTTTAGGATGAGAAATTATCAAATGACGCCTCTCGCTCTGGGCGGAGCAGAAGGGAGAGTCAGACTCTTACTGACTAAAACCCATCCGTGTTCCTCCTAATGCCCTGTGTGTTCCAGGGCCGCGATGACTCTTTCGAACAAATTTCACAACCCTGGCAGATTATGGCCAGTCCATGTTAATAAATTAAAAATAAATTCCCGATTCACTATCATTATTTCTGCAACACCATATTTACTGCTGGGCCTACCGATATGATCGATCCATCAGAAAGGCCGCCTCTCCAGAATTGTTCGACCCCATTCGACCATCCATTCGGAGAGCAATGTGTCCTACCCACTGCAATAAGATTGGCAATCTTCATCGCTTCAATTTTCATCATCTGGCTATATCGGTGACCTTACTTCTCCTTCGGATCTCCTCATTCCGATTTGATTACGCTGGAAAACTTCTACTTATCCTTCTCCCAGAGGCGTGACCACCGTATCAAAGATACGGGTTACAAGGTTACAAGGGCCTCGACGACGTGAGGGTGCAAAGCTATACATTTAGTCTCGCCGTCTCTTTTCTGGTATGTATAGACAGTCTTTAGCTAGTAGAGCCTATTTTGCTTAAAAACAATACTTACAAAACCGGTCAAGTGCGAATCGGACTCGCACACGAAGGGTTCCGTACCATAAAACTTAACTTTTATTGTTCTTATAGCGGCAATAGAAATACACAAGCTGTGAAAATTTCAGCTCTCTACATATAACGGTTCTTGAGATACAGCCCGCTGACAGACGGACGGACGGACGGACGGACAGCGGAGGCTTAATAATAGGGTTCCGTTGGTTACCCTACAGGTACGAAACCCTAAAAAGGGCCTCCAAAAAATTTGATGCAAGCCCCTTTAAGATACGCCACTGCTTTCTTCATTGCCCAATTGCCCTGCTTACGATTGGAGTTGATAAATATTTTCACACATAATCTGATAGATGACAAAGCAAAGCTTGCAATATTTTCTATTTACGTAACAAAAACGACAAATGCTAAACAAACAAATGACTATGCATTAGCTTAATAGTGTTCTCCGAAATAATGAAACATTTATAGAAACATGGGGTCTATTGTCTTTCTAATAATTGCATGAAAATAGTATGTCGTGTGTTTAGAAGATAAGATATAATGCCTTGGGGAAAATGAAGGTATTCTATTAAAAAAAAACCTGCCAAGTACGAGTCGGACTCGCACACGAAGAGTTCCGTACCATATGTTGTTATAGTGGCAATAGAATTAATACATAATCTGTGAAAATTTCAACTGTCTATCTGTTACGGTTTTTTTTTTACTATTGATAGGCACGCGCTTGACCACCATCTCACCTGATGGTAAGCGATGATGTGGTCGAACAAACAAACACACAGACAAACAAACAGACGGACGGACAGACAGCGGAGGCGTAGTAATAGGGTTCCGTTGGTTACCCTTTGGGTACGAAACCCTAAAAATCGACCAAGTGTGAGTCGGATTCGCACACGAAGGGTTCCGTACCATAAATCTTAATTTTTATTAATATAGCGGCCATAGAAATACACAATCCGTAAAAATTTCAACTATTACCCTATTACCGTTCTTGAGATACAGCCCGCTGACAGACAGACGGACGGTCGTACGGACAGCGGAAGCCTAGTAATAGGGTTCCGTTGGTTACCCATTGGGTACGGAACCCTAAAAACATAAATGTGGCAAGTTAGGCTAGGTATAAGTGACTTTTATTAAGTAAGTGCTGCAGAACCAGTGACCCCTTAAGAGGCTTTGGGTTTATTCTGTTGACACGTTGTATTTTGAGATTTGTTGGAAAAACAGTGAGGTTGAGGTGTCATAGACATTAATCTAGGTACCTTTTTGGTAACGATAGTACAGACAGATTATTTTCAATTTTGTTTTGGTTGGGAAATCATCAAAAGACTCCTCCCGCTCTAGGCGGAGCGGAAGGGAGTATCAGACTTGTCCAGGGCCGCGGGAATTCTTTAGAACAATTCCAAAACACTGAATTTGAACATATGTACGGGTAACGACCTACCAAAACCACGAAACGCTGGTCAGATGCTCTCTTAGTATGTAGATGACCTATGTATCTTCAACGCAGCGGAGAATCCAGATCATGCCACAAGAGGTGCAGAATGGGCTACGGAGGAAGTTATCGATTATTACAAGAGATGGGGCCTCCAAAGTAACGTGGATAAAATGGAGTGTAGGTATCATGTTTTCTCACAAAAGACCTAGGCAAGGGAACATAAGCAGCGGATACAGAAATTTCATCCGATTAAAAAATGAACGGATTGAATATAAGAGCCAAGTAAAATAACTCGGTGTCGTATTTGACAAAAGGTTATCAATGAATTAACACACAAAAGAAAGAGTAGAAATGCTAAAACGAGTAAGAGGCGCCCTAAACTCCATCATAGGGTACCGATCCAAAGTGAACATTGACACTAAATTGCGCATCATTCAGACATGCCTCTTGCCGGTAATCGATTATGGAGTCATCCAACTTCTACCGAGATACAGCAAGAGCAATCTGACCAAACTAGAAAGGCAATACAGAATAGCGCTGAATGTCGTGGGTGACTTCCCACGTTGTTCTGAAATCAAAATCCTCTGGGAAATGCTTGGACAAGACCCGTGGTATCTCAGAGCACACGACCTCTTTTGCGATATGATTGAAAAACTAACTTCATTGACGATCAGCGGCCTAGAATATCTTGGTCCTACTTACACGAAATATGGACAATTCTCAAGTAGAATAGGTGACATAGAATTTATAAACAAATCCGAGAGAAGCAAACCGCTCCACAAAAGAACGGTCCTCCCCTGTATAGGCTTTGACTCGCCGAGTCACTCCTAGTTTATAAGTAACTTCAGGTCTAGGACCTGATTGGATCATAAATCCGAAGCTTTCTTCATATAATTCAAAAATGTGAAAAACTACATAATAGGTTGCAAAAGATCGTCCCGGAGAAACTGCGCCAAATAAAATACACCAAAATGCACTTTTAAACTCCGATTTGCAAGTGAGACGTCACCTTAATATAGTAACCAATGAAATAAATAAATATTCCATTCTACGAGTACCTCTAAAAAGTCCGTGATATACTATATACAAAAACTACCGCTCATCGCTAGCGCCCATCACTCACCCCACACCCAAATACATCCAAGAGGGCAAACGTTCTATGATTAAAATATGAATATTGATTCTGTAAGTAATGTCGCGTTTTCAACCGCTATTTACGTCAATTCGTCGAACTGGCACGGACTCGACCCAAGTACACTCAGTCAAACATCCCATCTACCGATTTTCCATTCACGTCGACTTTATGGCATAGCGGTAGTCCCATTTTTCATAGCAAAGTGTTATTTCTGAATGTTGTTGACTGTACTCTCTGGTTTACTTTTAAAAATAGGTAGCAATTTGGCTAACATCGGTACTTGATTATAAATGCCCGATAAGTATATACTAATTTAATTTCTGATAATTTGAGTCGTTTCAAGTTTTTCGGTAAACTGATATTGAAGATAAGATAGGATTCAATGTTTTTAGTACAAGACATTTTCTAATTTTAGTTAAGCAAAATTGTCTTGGGTTGTTTTCTGAAATGTTTCAGGTTTTTTATTTTATGGTAAAGGTTGTTGTCTGCTTGATATTTCGAGCATTTTGTAAACGAATAGCTTCGAAGATACCCGCTTGGGCTTAACTTGAAAAAAAAAAAAAAAAATTGGCAAATGCGAGTCGAACTCTCACACGAAGGGTTCTAGGTACCAAAAACCGAAAAAAAACCCGTTTCTTAGAAGGTTCCTTTAATTTTTATTATTTGTTGTTATAGCGGCAAAAGAAATACACACTTTGTGAAAATTTCAACTGTCTACCTATTACGGTTCTTAAGTTACAGCCCGCTGACAGATATACGGACGGAGGGACGGACAGCGGAGACTTAGTAAAGGGATGGTTACACTTCGGGTATGGAATCCTAATAACACTGTTAACGATCCTTATTACTCTGATTTGTAAAAATAAATGAAGTTATGTCGTAGGCAACAATTATCCATTTCATACCATGGCCCAGGTTAGGTTTACCTAACCTGGGCCACATCATGAAATGAAAGAAATGACATTCGACTAAGATAGTTACAGTCTAAGCACCTTTGCCCATCCATACAGGTTTGTGCTGCGTTTCCACCAAAGATGTGCGAGGTTGAGTAGCGAGGGATGTTTTGTTAATGTAATTTAATTTAATCCTTTATTTCAGGCATCTATGGCCCATCCAATAAAATACATGAACATAAAACAATCATCATCATCTGCCTAGCCTTTTCCAACTATATTGGGGTCGGCTTCCAGTCAAACCGGATTCAGCTGAATACCAGTGCTTTTCGTGGAGCGGCTGCCTACCAGACCTCCACAACCCGTTAACTGGGTAGACGGTACATCTTGGCAAGACTGGAGTCAGATTTACTGGCTTCTGAAAATCCGTAACGACTGCCAAAGATCTGCAAATGACAGCCAGGAGCAACGGCTTGACGTGCTTTCCGAGGCACGGAGGAAACTCGTTACGTAACTGGTCACCCACCCACAGACCAACCTTGGCAAGCGTTGCTTAACCTTTAAGAACGACCCGTGCCGCTTGTGTTATTTAGCCACGAGCCCCTTGTTAATGTTTTTTTTTAAATTTAATCCTTTATTTCAGGCATCTAGTGAAATACATGAACATAAAACATATAACTGTGCTTAGACTGTAACTAAGATAGTTACAGTCTAAGCACCTTTGCCCATCCATACAGGTTTGTGCTGCGTTTCCACCAAAGATGTGCGAGGTTGAGTAGCGAGGGATGTTTTGTTAATGTAATTTAATTTAATCCTTTATTTCAGGCATCTATGGCCCATCCAATAAAATACATGAACATAAAACAATCATCATCATCTGCCTAGCCTTTTCCCAACTATATTGGGGTCGGCTTCCAGTCAAACCAGATTCAGCTGAATACCAGTGTTTTACGTGAAGCGGCTGCCTACCAGACCTCCACAACCCATTAACTGGGTAACACGGTACTTCTTGGTAAGACTGGAGTCAGATTTACTGGCTTCTGACAACCCGTAACGACTGCCAAAGATCTACAAATGACAGCCGGGACCAACGGCTTAACGTGCTTTCCGAGGCACGGAGAAAACTCGTTATGTAAAGATGGTCACCCATCCACAGACCAACTTTGGCAAGCATTGCTTAACCTTAAGGGTACTCTCTCGAAAAGGCTTAAAAATAGCGTGCAGATGAAGCAGTTTTTCGTCGGCATTTACTGAGAAATTACATCTGAAAAAAATAGGTAGTAATCTACATGATATTGCACGTAACTTGGTTTAGCCAGAATTTATGTTTTCGTATCACATAATAGGAAAAAAAATCACCAAATCAACTCCAAATCGTTGAGATGAAACCATTTTACTCCTTCATTTTTTAACAAAAGACTAAAAAAATAATATCTACTGCTGTGCAATACGAACGAAAATAACTTGGTTTTGTTACTTTTTAAAAATATGTATTTGTTTTATTATAAAAAATTAAAAACACGTGTATCGGAGCGGCGCACCGAGGTGTAGTTAGCTCCGTTTGTATGCACAAGGTCATTGGCAAATATACAAGCCTTAATGATCGACCCGTGCGGCTGTTATTATTCAGCCACGAACTCCTTATTATTTTAATTTTTGTCCGGGACTAACTATTGTAAATTTGACTAACTATTGTACAATTAAATACAGTTCGCTTATATTTCTTCACCACGAGCTAGTCGAACATTGGTCGCTTCATTTACCTTGCCTCGCTCAGCGCAAGCTCTATTGGTTCTTAAGTAAGTTCTCTGTAAGTATATAAGAGGAGGGGTGTTTTCACGAGTAAAAGCATCTTCATTGCTCATTATATTTTATTTATAAATCTCTTCACTTTTTATATTTTAACTTAATAATAATAACACTTCCGTAGAATCAAATCACTTCACTTTTTATATAATTTAACTTAATAATAATTATAACACTTTCATATAACCAAATCACTATCTTAATAATAATAATTCAAATTTATAGTAAAAAGTAATAATAATATAATTCACTTAAAAAAAACGTCCGACTAGCTCGGCTGTCGACGAACGAATGACCGCTCCCGCGCTGCGCAGACCTTTTATAAACACTGCTACAGGTGGGGAGGCCATAGTGGGGCACGCCGTATGAGTAGCTTGTGACGTTTAGTTTCACGTGCGCTCTGCGCCTTGTTGATGTCCCGTTTTTTTTAAACATGCGTAGTAGTTGCGCCGATACGGCCATTCTGATGATAGGTGCGTCCCTGCACCGACAATCAAGCAATCTGCAAAAAGAAATAACTTCATTAGTTTTTATATACTTTTCTCGTTGATTGCCAATCAACCTCATAGCCTCAGCGCTAATTTTGGATTGATTCGCGAATCATTTTGAACATCAACCTCATAGCCTCAGCGCTAATTTTGGTCACACGTCATAGAACCTCAAAGCCTCAACGCTCATTTTGGTTCAGCCTTAACTCAACGTTTATGTTACCTTCACGTAATTATAAAATGTTCTCATCAGATGTCTCGTTTTCATTCATGTCTCTATTCATTGCCGATACGGCCACGTTACTTTGAACTCCGAACTGTGGAGCTCTTCGTAAATGTTCGTGGCAAACTTTCCTGCATCGACCACGACCATTAATTCTACGAATTTCATATCTGTCGTGTGGTAAGACCTTTCTTACTTCGAAGGGTCCGTCATACTTTTGGCTCAGTTTAGTGCCTAGTCTTGGAGGCTCTCTTAAGAGAACATATTCACTCTTCTCAAATCTCTTAACTTTAGCTTTATTTTTATCGTAGCGCATTTTGTCTTTTTCAGCCTGTTCGGTCATCCTTCTTGATACAATTACTTTCATCTTTTCGGGATCTACTCTTTCGTTACGCTCGTCAATGAGATTTAGAAGTTCTGGAGGGACACTTCCTTTTTTCCCAGTTAATAGTTCGATAGGCGTTTGTCCTGTGGTTTTTGAGAAAGTGCAGTTGATGGCTAGCTGTAAAGCTCCCAGTGATTTCTCCCAATGACATTTTTGTGTGTTTTTTATTATAGTCAAGCCATTCTTAATAATCCTCATAATCCTTTCCACTTGTCCGTTTCCTCTACTTGTATATCCAGCGCATTGATGCAATTGTATCCCATATTGGTCACAGTAGTTTTTGTAATGTGAAATAAATGCGCCATCGCCATCAACAATAATGCGTTTTGGAGCACCAAATAAGTAAACTATCTCTTTGAGATGTTTTAAAGCACTGGCTTGAGTTTTGTTTTTCGCGTGTTGTAATATGACAAACTTCGTGTAAGCATCAACTGCTACAAAAACATATTCCTTCTGAGAAGCATTACCACTGAGTTTGCCGGAAATATCGATGTGGATGGTGTGAAAAGGTTCAGGTATTTTTTCGATTGGGTTCAATCGACTTTGTGCAGCTCCTGACGGCCCTTTCATAGTCTTGCATATCACACAGTGTTCTACAAAGTATCTGACTGTTGATGACATTTTGGGAAACCAAAAATTTTCTTTAAGTTTTGCCAACGTCTTCTCCCATCCCATGTGCTTGAGAGCTTCGTGATAGGTGTTAATAAGACTCCATCGATAAGATTGTGGGACAACTTTGGTGAGTTTAATTTTCCCGTCGGAATTAGTTTTGAAATGTAAAACGTTGTCTTTGAGTTCGTAGTCTGGATAGAGGTCATGATTTGTATGAACTTCTTTGATGATTTTACTCAGTTCAGTATCGCGCCGTTGTTCTACAATTAGCCAATCATCTTTGGTTGTCAAATTCATGACAACTCGAAGTGGGTTTCGGCTAAAGAAATCTGCATGTTTTAGTTTTTCACCTTTTCGATATTCTACTTCAAATTCAAAATTTTGTAGGAAGGCCCACCATCTGTGGATCCTAGGCAATAGTTCTTGTTTGTAGCGTGATGCTTTTACTGCATTACAGTCTGTCATAACCGTGAATTTACGACCATACAGAAAATGACGAAAATGCTTAATTGCTCGGACTATTGCCAATGTTTCAAGCTCGTAGCTGTGATATTTAGATTCAGCTGGCGTTGTTCTCATGCTAAAATAAGCAATCACATGGCGAATCCCATCTTTTGATTGGATCAACACTGCCCCGAATCCTATTGCGCTAGCATCTGTATGAAGCTCTATTGGGTAATTTTCTTTGAATATGGTAAGCAACGGTGCTGAAGTCAGATAATTAATTATCTTGGATCGTACGGCTTCATGATCCTCAGTCCAATTCCATTTTACACCTGATTTAGTCAGGTTGTATAATGGTATCATTATAGTTGAGAAGTTGGATATAAATCGGCGAAAATACCCAGCCAAGCCATTGAATTGTCTTAGTTGCTTCACATTTTCAGGCGGAGGGGTTCTTGCCAGTGCATCAACTTTAGATGAACTTGGCCTCACCTTTCCATCGCTAACTATGAACCCAAGATATTCAATAGAAACCTTCAAAAATGAACACTTTTTAATGTTAATGGAGAAGCCACATTTGGTAAGAGCTTCTAGAACTTTTTCAAGTTTTTGAAAACCTTCAGCAACTGTTTTACTTGGTATAAGTACATCATCCATGTACACAAGTGCGATTTTACCTCGTAGATCTCCCAAAGCCTTATTTATAGCCCTTTGATAAACAGACGGTGCATTTGTTAATCCAAACGGCATTGTCAAATATTCATATTGGCCGTCGGGGGTGATAAACGCAGTCTTCTCAATTGATTCAGGAGAAATAGGGATCTGATGAAATCCCGCTGCCATATCAAGACAAGTGAAATATTTTGCATCAGCGAGTTGGTCGAGTTGTTCTGAGATTAATGGCAGTGGGTAATGGTCGCGTACTGTATTTGCGTTTAATTCTCTGTAGTCCACGCATAACCGATCTTCGCCATTTTTCTTTTTCACCATTATAATGGGGCTTGCAAAAGGTGAATTGCTTTCCCTTATAATGTTTCTTTCTTGAAGCTCTTTAATAATTGTCTGAACTTTTTCGCGCTCGACTGGTGCCAGTCTGTACGGTCTTCGATTTACAATTTTGTCGGGGTTCTTTAGTCGAATTGTCAATTCCCCTGTCGTTATTCTCGACCCCGTCACGCTTTCTGTGAAGTATTCTTTGTATTTGTTCAATAGATTCATCAAGTTGTCTATTTCCTCTTTGTTGGTCATATCGGTGTTTATAGTGCTTGAAGATAGATTCCATACTTCTGTTGTGTTTCTTGCTCATCTCTAGTAATTGAAATTCCATTGTTTGTCAATGTAACTTTTATGCCTGGAATAGTCAACAAATCTCTTCCTATTAGAATATCTGCTGGTAGTTCGTGGTCCAGCACTATGTGAAGGTCGAGCTCAAGATGTATGTTGTTTATTCTGCACACAGATGTTACTTTGCTAAAGGATATGACAGAAACCGGCCCGATACCCTTTAGATAAGTCGTCTTGTTTGTTTTTGGTCCAGGAAGAGTGAGGGCTATCGATTCCGTCACCAGTGAACAATCAGCTCCGCTGTCAAATATGGCTTGAAAATGTTTATTGTCAATTGTTATGGATACAACATTCTCGGCACTTTTTCCTTTGACTTGGCACAAATTAACATTTTTTTCAGCATTAATTCGTTTGTAACAAGTCTCATAAGTGTGTCCGGGAATAGAGCAGTAAGAACATTCCTTTCTCTTTTTATCTTTGTTCTTGGCTGCTTCCGTTTCTCCGGAAGTGAATGTACTTGATTGTTGTGGTTGTTCTGTGCGAGCACGTGCAATTGAGTTTTGGCTACACCACCGAGCTCGATGTCCTTGTTTGCCACACACAAAACATGTCAAACCCTGGTCTGACTTATTGCCGTCGCCCTTTAGCTTCTTGTTTGGTATACGCTCTTGTGTTGATGGAAGCTTACGTTTGCGCATTGTTTTTGCAATCGCTATTAGTTCTGGGACGGTTTTGCACTTGCTGTTTAGAAGCTCTGTACGGAGTTCGTCTTCTTGTATACTGCCAATCACAAATTCAACTGCATCTTCTTCTGTTGGATCCGGTTTGACAATTTTTTTAAACATTTTCCAAACATTTGAAATGTATTCTGGTATGTTATCTGCGTCATTAATGGTGTATCTTCGAAATTTCAAAACATCGGAAAAATATCGAGATTCTGGCTCAAATGTTTGTAACATGTCTTCTTTCATTTCTGCCCAAGTCGTTGTTCTCAGTAGACAATCATCGGCCCAAGTTTGCGCCCTTCCTTTTAAAACACTTGCAGCTTTAAGACGTACTTCGTGATCCTTTAATTTGTATTCTTCTTGAGTTCTTGTTATAAGGTTTACCCATTCTCTCACGTCCGTGCCTTTATCAGGGTCGTAACTTGGAAAATAGACATCAGAAATGCGAACCGAACGATTTTCTTCAGCATGAAACATTTTCATCATTGTAGCAAGAGCAGCATGATTTTCTTGAGACATTTGCATCATCATTTCACACATTGTATCCTTGAATGTATTAGCCAGGAGTGCCATTGTCGCTGTGTTTTGAAAACCAGGTTGTTGGCGTCGATTCGTCCCCTCTTCTGATATAAGAGGAGGGGTGTTTTCACGAGTAAAAGCATCTTCATTGCTCATTAAATTTTATTTATAAATCTCTTCACTTTTTATATTTTAACTTAATAATAATAACACTTCCGTAGAATCAAATCACTTCACTTTTTATATAATTTAACTTAATAATAATTATAACACTTTCATATAACCAAATCACTATCTTAATAATAATAATTCAAATTTATAGTAAAAAGTAATAATAATATAATTCACTTAAAAAAAACGTCCGACTAGCTCGGCTGTCGACGAACGAATGACCGCTCCCGCTTTTTTTTTTTTTTTTTTTTTTTTTTTTTCGGATAGGGCCACTCGCAGTTCACCTCTAGAAGGGTGGCTGCTGCTTAACCGGACTAGCCTGTGGTGACCTTAAATGATTCTAAGGCCCCCAGCCAAGGCAACAAAAATTAAAACTACAACTCCGCTCGCTGAGGGCACCCCCTGTGGGGTACGGACCTCGGCTCAGGAGCGTCGTTATCGGGGGGACAGCTAGGGACAAGCTGGGTCATGATTATATTATTTGGGGAGTTTAAAGCTAAAGGCTCAGCGACGCGGGCTGGCCCGTTAGGCAAAAGACGGGGAGTATTTACTTTACTGGGACGTCGCGGTGGACCTCGTCGGCGAGGCCGGAAGGCGGCGGGTCGCGGTCTGTGTATCTGTGTCCTAAGAGTGCTTGTTTCCCTACAACTTTCTTGGACAAGGGTAATGGGATCGTCGGGTTCGACTAGGGTATGACGGGGACGTCGAATCCTACTGATCCGAGAGGGAGTGTATCGGGCGGCCGAAGCGATAAGTGGGTTCTGGTGCGATTCGGCGGAGTCTATGAAACGCTTTGTAAGGCGTTTCATGAATTGTTTGATGGTAGGGACTTTGAGGTCGACATGGAGTCGCTCATTCCTAACGAACCACGGGGCGCCCGTGGCTTTTCGGAGAAACCGGTTCTGGAGGGTCTGCATCCTATGGATCCGGTATGACTTTGTGTGGGCGAATGCAGCACACGCATAGGTCATAATCGGGCGAATGCACGTGGTATAAATGCGCAGTTTGCATTTTAGGGAGAGGTTGCTGCGTGCATTCAGCATGGAGTGGAGCCTACTGAGAGCGAAGGCGGCACGCGAACGCACCGCCTTTATGTGCTCTCCGAAGGTGAGGGATTGGTCGAGGATAACACCAAGATATTTGGCTCGCTTCTCCCAAGGGATCGGCTTACCAAACATGGTGATCTGTTTTGGAGTCGGGGGGGGTCTCGACCGCGGTTTGCGGAACAAAACTGCCTGACTCTTTTCAGGGTTGACCTCGATCCTCCATTTCCGGAACCAATCGCCTAGGCGTTTGGCGGACTTTTGGAGGTTTTGAGCAATGGCATTGCTACTCTTGCCAGAGTAGTAGATGGCCGTGTCGTCGGCAAAAAGCGCTAACTGCGACTTGGGGTCGGAGGGGATATCGCTAGCGAACAGCGTGAAAATGAGTGGCGAGAGCACACCGCCTTGCGGTACGCCAGCGCGGATGGGTCGGGGGGTGGAAAGCGCACCTTCGATGCGGTACCGAAAGGTGCGGTTCGACAGATAGTCTCGTAAGATGAGCACGAGACGATCTGGCACACCGAGTTGATACAACTTGTATATCAGACCGTTGTGCCAGACCTTGTCGAAAGCTTTCGCAATGTCGAAGAACAGGGCTCCCGTCATCTGTCCGCGTTGAAAGCGGCCGTTGATATGCTCAACGATGCGGTAGACCTGTTGGACACACGAGTGGTCGGCCCTAAAGCCAAACTGCTCGTTAGGGATGAGGCTCTTGCGTTCGACGTAATCTCTGAGACGCTTATAAATAAGCCTCTCATAGATCTTGCCGAGAGCGCTGAGCAAGCTGATGGGGCGATAGGAGGACGGGGAGGACTTGGGCTTACCCGGCTTGGGAATACCAATCACGGTAGCCTCTTTCCACTCTTGCGGGAACATGTTGTTGGACAGAGCGCCATTGAAAATGGCGGTCATCAACACGATGAGTGTCTTGGGGAATAGGCGGAACACCCTGTTGGTTATTCCGTCCAACCCAGGGGCTTTCCTGGGTTTGAGTCTTCCGATGATCTCCTCCACCTCGTCCGGAGTGACGGGGGGGAGGGGGTCATCGGGGTCCTCGACGGGTGGGAGGGAGGTCCTACGTTCAACCTCGGCGTCAACCTCAGCGAGGTGGGCCGGGTCGACTGGGTTCGAGCTTGGGGAACACTGGGACTCTAGGCTGTCAGCCAGGCATTCAGCCTTCTCGTCGTCGTCAAACGCGAGAGAGTTGTCGGGCCGGGTGAGGGGAGGCATTGAAGTAACCTCAGAGGCGCGTAACTTCCTCTGAAGTTCCCAGAATGCAAGGTGGTTGGGCTGGAGTTCACCGAGCATTTGTTCCCAGTTCTCGCTACGCAGCTCTTTGATGCGTCTGCTTACTTTACGCTGTAAGTAGCGCATAAAAGCTTTGTTGCTAGCACAGGGAAAAGCGCTGTAGGCTCGGACGGCCGCGTTCTTCTCGGTCAACAGCTCACGCACATCGTCCGGGAGTTTCCAGCGACGATCGTTCGTCGCCGGAGCCTCCCTTGAACATTCGTTCAGGACGGATTGCACGTGGTCAGTGAGCGAGCCGATCGCGGCCGCCGTGTCGGCAGCAGACTCGATGTGGTCCGGGATCTTGTCCAAGTGATGTGACGTGGTGGTTTTCAGTTTTTCACTTACTTTCCGCCAGTCAGTGATCACTCGGGAAGGAGGGGGTTGAGAGGGGTCTATTGGACCATGTCTGGGGATGAGCTCCAGAACTACTGGCCGGTGGTCGGAATCGAGCTCGTCAATCGTCTCAACAGTCTGCAAACGTAAGTTTACATTCTTGAGGAGGGCGATGTCGAGCACGTCCGGTCGGCAGTCAGGGTTAAAGGGGAAATGGGTAGGATGCATCGGTGCGATGACATCAAAATTGAGGGGGCTGCATAGCTCGAACAGAGCTCTGCCTCTGGGATTAGTCGTAAGACTATTCCACGAGGGGTGTTTGGCGTTGAGGTCCCCCGCCAGAAGGATGGAGTCGCTCAAACCAAGAAGTTTGGAAAGATCATCTCTTATGGAAGGGGAGTTAGAGGTGGCGGGAGGGGCGTAGGCAGAGATGACCGTTATGGGTTGATGTCCTGTCATGCCCAGCCGACAGACAGAGACCTCAAGCTCGGTTAGAGTGGGTGGATCCATAGGGATGCAATAGAGGGACGATTTATAATAAATAAGAGTACCTCCCTTGTGACACCGAGTCCTATCGTTGCGAACTATACGATAGTTGGCAATATTAGGGTCTCGGTGATGGGGCTTCAGGAAGGTCTCCTGCACCAGAAGTATGTCTAACCGATGATCGCGGAGGAAGGTGGCGATCTCATCGCGTTGATTGGGAAGACCGTTGGCATTGAAGGACCCTATCCGGAGGGCCTTCGGTTTGAGCCTACAGACTTGATTTGGCCTAGCCATGGAGGGTATGGTAAACGCCAATATCTGAGACTACATCGCTGAAATCGCGATATATCGACGCGGTTTCAGCGATATGGGAAGCTTTTAGAGCTCTGGCCATTTCCAGGGCTCTGGGGGAGTAAAAGGCTTTGTAAAAAGCCAAATTGATTTGAAAGGCCATATCGGCCTCGCTGGCTGCTGCTGGAGCAGCTATGGGTGCAACCTTTGGCGGGGGGGGAGGGGCAGATGCCCGTGGGGCAGCTGCTCCAGCGGCCGTTGGCCGGTGGAAGGGAGGGATGGTTACATCCATCAGGGCCGGGATGGCCGGGGCGGGTTTAGGGGCCGCAGGTGCCGGGGTTGGCGCTAGGGGCTGCGTGGTCGCGGGATTAAGCGCCGGGAAATGAGCCAGGTGGTTCAGCGCGTTCCATGGGCTGGGGCGCTGAGGGTAAAGGGCCACGGGGGTTCTGGCTGAGGGAGCTTCCCTCTGCTGACGAACGTTATCACGCTTCATCAGCTTGGGAGCGGATGATTTGGGGGCCTTGGGGCAACCCCTGTAGTTGGCCGGGTGCCCAGCCTCTCCACACAGCACGCAGCTGGGTGGATCGGTGCACTGGGAGCGGTCTTTGGGACGGGGACAGTCTGGGGTGCCGTGGTCACCCAGGCATTTCACGCAGCGGGGCTTGCCGAAGCAATTCCGCTGCGAGTGGCCGTACAGTTGGCAGTTGTGACACTGGCCAACAATACCGCTACGAGACCGCTCCCGCGCTGCGCAGACCTTTTATAAACACTGCTACAGGTGGGGAGGCCATAGTGGGGCACGCCGTATGAGTAGCTTGTGACGTTTAGTTTCACGTGCGCTCTGCGCCTTGTTGATGTCCCGTTTTTTTTAAAAACATGCGTAGTAGTTGCGCCGATAAGTACAGAAAAAAAACAGTTTATCATAACAAATTATTCATAAAAAAATATTCAAAAGATTTTAATACTGAATTACAATTTATGAAAACCCGGAGTTTCCCAAGTCCCCGGTTATTCCAAGCTCCCGGGGAGCTCTTCCAATTATCTCCTATAACAATTCCTGAGGAGAGTTCCCTTTGATTTTATATTGCCTATACTAATATTAGTATGGCGAATCGTTTATTCTCTGAAAGGAAAACGTTTGGAGAGTATGTTTCTTATTATTCTTTTGTGATGATGTAATGAATGTGTGAATTTGTTGAAGGCTTTATTTCTAATTCTGGTAAGAAGTTTTTTTTTTCTTTTACGGTTTTACTCGCATGTTTGTTTTGGCCAGATTAATATTTAGAAATACTGTATCATTTAAAATGATTATAATTCTGTCAGAGTTTTATAGCCGAGTTTGATAACCAATATATATACAGAATTCTTCCGTTACTAAGTGACTGATTCTGATTTAAAAGAATATATATATAATAGAATAGAAAACATTTCTTCAGCACCAAATGTGCTGAATAAATGTGTCGCAGCAAATAAGACAAAGTAAACCGAAATAATAGTAGGTACACAATTGCGCTAAGCGTGCCCATATCAAAAGGGCGGATATTTTTGGGTTAGCAAATGCACGTGAACGATCGATTATTTGCGCGATGGCCGCTTCATATTTACAGTTGTTGCACATAGTGGAAACACACCTTTGGGTTTTCTTCATCACAAAACGACTGAAACTAATCAAGAATGAGGTCGCATTTATACGTCTAGACGGTCACCTGTGGCCACACATAACCTTAATTACAAACAATATAACTTCGCTTCTTAGAACGGAACGCTGCTGAAGTTTTTGGTTAAAGTTAATCATAATTAAAGTAATAATTTTGTTTGAAACTATTCGTGTAATGCTTCTGGCTGTAGTGCCACTACTGCCTGCTAACCACCGCTTATTCAGTGGAAGGTGATCTCGTACAATGGGCCTCATCAGATGCTGACAGTCGCACAAAAGGCAGGGCTATGATAGACATATCGCTAAATGAAAGATAGCGTCCGGAAAGGCGGAACGTTTTAACGGATATTGGTCACCTTTGAGGGAGGTCTCGCCCCCAATAAGATTTCTCTGTTACAGCACGGAGTTTGGAAGTTGGTGAAGTCGTGTCGCGTTGCCGTCCCATCGGAATATGAGAGTGATGGAAGAGGGAGTGCACCGCATATGTCCCGCGCCGATGGCTCTCCCTTGAGATTGGCCGCCATGGCTGAAATTGGTCAGGAGGACTATTATTATGTACTAGCTCTCGCCCACGGCTCCGCCCGAGTAAATGACGAAAAATAAAATCAACGGGTTGCACTCCGAGAGTGCCGGCAAAAGTGAAAATTTGAAAACTCAGCTTTGAAGAACATTTCGAGTTGATGAGTTGGGACCCGCACCACAAACGACTTGAAGTTTGTGTTGTGGCGCGACTCCAACTTCTCGACCCTCAAAGTCCAGCTGGTCTTCACTCTCATGTACTCTACGATTTCCTCAACCTTTGTGGAGTAATGTATTGCTTGCTGGACGTAGCATGTTTGTTCCTGCCAGCGCAGTGCCACTCGCTTCCTCGGAGCTGACGACGCTTATTAACGTTTGCTTTATTATTGTAATTTTTCATCTGCCTAGCCTTTTCCCAACTATATTGGGGTCGGCTTCCAGTCAAACCAGATTCAGCTGAATACCAGTGTTTTACGTGAAGCGGCTGCCTACCAGACCTCCACAACCCATTAACTGGGTAACACGGTACTTCTTGGTAAGACTGGAGTCAGATTTACTGGCTTCTGAGCACCCGTAACAACTGCCAAAGATCTACAAATGACAGCCGGGACCAACGGCTTAACGTGCTTTCCGAGGCACGAAGAAAACTCGTTATGTAAAGATGGTCACCCATCCACAGACCAACTTTGGCAAGCATTGCTTAACCTTAATGATCGACCCGTGCGGCTGTTATTATTCAGCCACGAACTCCTTATTATTTTAATTTTTGTCCGGGACTAACTATTGTAAATTTGACTAACTATTGTACATTTAACACACACACACACACACAGTTCGCTTATATTTCTTCACCACGAGCTAGTCGAACATTGGTCGCTTCATTTACCTTGCCTCGCTCAGCGCAAGCTCTATTGGTTCTTAAGTAAGTTCTCTGTAAGTACAGAAAAAACAGTTTATCATAACAAACTCTTCATAAAAAAATATTCAAAAGATTTTAATACTGAATTACAATTTATGAAAACCCGGAGTTCCCCAAGTCCCCGGTTATACCAAGCCCCCAGGGAGCTCTTCCAATTATCTCCTATAACAATTCCTGAGGAGAGTTCCCTTTGATTTTATATTGCCTATACTAATATTAGTATGGCGAATCGTTTATTCTCTGAAAGGAAAACGTTTGGAGAGTATGTTTCTTATTATTCTTTTGTGATGATGTAATGAATGTGTGAATTTGTTGAAGGCTTTATTTCTAATTCTGGTAAGAAGCTTTTTTTTTCTTTTACGGTTTTACTCGCATGTTTGTTTTGGCCAGATTAATATTTAGAAATACTGTATCATTTAAAATGATTATAATTCTGTCAGAGTTTTATAGCCGAGTTTGATAACCAATATATATACAGAATTCTTCCGTTACTAAGTGACTGATTCTGATTTAAAACAATATATATATAATAGAATAGAAAACATTTGTTCAGCACATTTGTGTGTGTGCTGAATAAATGTGTCGCAGCAAATAAGACAAAATAAACAGAAATAACAGTAGGTACTTGATTGCGCTGAGCGTGCCCATATCGAAAAGGTGTTATATTTTTGGGTTGGCAAATGCACCTGAACGACCGATTATTTGCGCAATGGTCGTTTCATATTAAGTAGGACGACACCTTACAGTTTTTGCACATAGTGGAAACAAACCTTTGGGTTTTCTTCATCACAAAACGACTGAAACTAATCAAGAATGAGGTCGCATTTATACGTCTAGACGGTCACCTGTGGCCACACATAACCTTAATTACAAACAATATAACTTCGCTTCTCAGAACGGAACGCTGCTGAAATTTTTGGTTAAAGTTAATCATAATTAAAGTAATAATTTTGTTTGAAACTATTCGTGTAATGGTTCTGGCTGTAGTGTCACTACTGCCTGCTAACCACCGCTTATTCAGTGGAAGGTGATCTCGTACAATGGGCCTCATCAGATGCTGACAGCCACACAAAAGGCAGGGCTATGACAGACATAATTATCGCTAAATGAAAGATAGCGTCCGGGAAGGCGGAACCTTTTTACGGATATCGGTCCCCTTCCCGGTCTCGCCCATAGAAAGAATTTCTCTGTTACAGCACGGAGTTTGGGAGTTGGTGGGGTGCGACACCTCTCTACTTCGGATACCACGTCAGTCGTGTCGGGTTGCCGTCCCATCGGAATATGAGAGTGATGGAAGAGGGAATGACAACATATGTCCCGCGCCGATGGCTCTCCGTTGAGATTGGCCGCCATGGCTGAAATTGGTCAAGAGGACTATTACTATGTACTAGCTGTCGCCCACGGCTCCGTCTGCGTAAATGATGAAAAAAAAACCAACGGGTTGCACTCCGTGAGTGCCGGCAAAAGTGAAAATTTGAATACGTGCTTCTCTCGCTCCATTTTACGAATTTTCGATCAGGTCACGTGGCCTGACGCGAGTCGTCTTACGTATTTTCGATCAGGTCACGTGTGCTGACGCGAGTTTAACATTTTTTACCCAACACTAAAAGTGAATGAAGAAGAAGTTTTCAATTCAAAAAAAAAATCCTACGTGTTATTTCAGACTGTAATCTACCGCTGCGCTAAATTTAATGAAGATCCTTTCAGGCGTTCTGACTTGAAAGAGTTACAAAAATACAGCCAGCCATCTTCACAAACTTTCGCATTTATAATATTCGTAGGATATTACAGGAAGTAGGATAGTAGGATTAGGTAGTCTATCCTACTATCCTAAGGTAAGACTAAGGCACCTTCACAACTACGCGTGATTACATCTGGTTTTTTATTTCAGACCATTGAACTACTCCACAATGTTTTTCTCTCTTTCAAAATTAATTGCAAAACTGTGTCTGTTTCAGAATCTATTCCTGGTTTACTGCTAACAATAAAAAATAATATGAATGATGAGTAGCTATTTTTTCTCAAAACATTTTTATGTTGAGGGAATCGGTTTCTGCACTCATATATGTCTGTTATTATTATATTTTATGTTATTCTCACGACATAAAGCGTTTATACGTTCTTACTGATGTCAGAAAGAAAATATTCTGCCCTGTGCTTGAGACGGCAATGCTGTTTATCTTAGTTAAATCAAACAATTACACGTCTATATGTTTGTGCATTTCTAACTTGAGAACAATTAAACAGATATCTGCGTGTTTTTTTAGGGTTCCGTAACGTATAATGAGAAAAAAACCTTTGTCACACAAACAAGCAAGCAACGTTTGCCGAGGTCTGTCCCAAGACAGACCTCTATCTTGATATCTTGGTATATTAAGGTCAACATACCAAATATCTCCATGTCATTGTAGTTCTTTGTCAGCCGTTACGGGAAAGAGACGAGGACCCAAAAATCTAAAACCAGTTTTGCCAAGATGTATCCTGTTACCCAGGAACTGGTTTGCGATGGTCAGATTGCCAGTCGCTCTTTTGGAGGTATGCGCAACAAAGAGTAAAGTCCCGCACACACACCTCCATTGTAAAGGGACCTCCGACCAGGCGGCTGTTGTGCCTGACGGGCTACTGCCCGATAGTTAATATTTGGGCTGATGTATATTATCAAATCGAACGGTAAACTTTGCTTGCGCGATGCAGGATTTTAGTTCGCTGCTAGTTCGATAGATGGCGTTGCGGTTCTTTTTGCTAATCTAATTCTAATTTGGTTAGACTGGAAGCCAACTCTACCAAATTTGGTAAAAGACTGAGCAGATTAAGAAATTAGTCTCTGGCTTAATAAGATATCAATGATATTCAACGTAAATTGTTGGCAAGTAATATGACTTTTTTATGTACTTATTAATTTTCAAAAACCTGAATCGGGTTTTCTAAAGCAAACACCACGGCTC
Organism: Lacanobia oleracea; assembly: GCA_950371165.1. Lineage (NCBI taxonomy): Eukaryota > Metazoa > Arthropoda > Insecta > Lepidoptera > Noctuidae > Lacanobia > Lacanobia oleracea. The sequence goes on from OX493398.1 coordinate 7,472,769, forward strand.
ACAAAAAATCTAGAAAAACCTTCAAAAGAAATACCGAGGGAGCTGTTTAGAATACAATGACAGGGCACAGGATGGATCCATTACGCAGACATTCCGATCTATTTCAATAGAACCGAGACGCATCGTTAATTTGTTTTGTATGAAGCGTATGACATATGTCACTTTATGAGATACGGTTAGCAAAAATGGAAGAAAGATTTGAGGTTTTTCTGCAAACTTTGTGTAAATGGTCCATAAGGGTTGATATTTTTAAGAGAAGCTACAATTAAGTCAACTTTTAAAAGTGATTCTTTTCTAGTTAATCCTTTTAAAAATTGGATAAGTTAGTACCTAGTTTAAAACCAGTCCAGAGCGAGTCGGACTCGCCCACCGAAGGTTCCGTACCATCATATAAAACGTGAAATGTTTTTAAATTTTCATCGGCGGGGCCTATATTCGTCAGAGAATGTTAACATTACGGTGTATATTGTAGTTTTTGATCAGCGCTACCTTATGACCGATAGTGAAAGTAATGTAATTTTGTTGATGATTTCTGAAAAAGTGTGCTATTTAGAGACATCACTTTATCTTTCCCGTAATCTTTACATAATCTCCTATCATATAGAATATTTTCAGATTTTTGATAAGGAGAGGAGAACGGTCAATTTTTTTAAAACTTTTCGTCAAAAGTCAAAAACCATGAGGTCTAAAAAAAAAAGGTTTGGGAATATGCAAAAAGTGTTCTTTCATATTATCATGTGAAAGAACACTTTTTGCATATTCCCACATGCTCTATAATAAGATTATTAATTCCAGTCAGTAAAATGACATTTCCAGTGTTGCAAGTTTTTAGTCCCAAATAAATAGTGATGTGGTAGAATCAAGTTTTACAATTAAAAGTTAGTCGAGATTACATTTTAAATAAAACAATAAAACTTTTAAAATAAAAGACGTAAAAAAAATATTTGAAGAAGGCCTGAAGGAAGTGACGCCTGAAAATTGGAGACAGTGCATCAACCATGCCATAAAAGTCGAAGACAAAATGTGTGTCAACTCGACATATAAATGAATATGTGGATTCATTCGTTATAAATGTATCTGATTCCGATTCTGAATATACCGATTCAGAATCGGAATCGGAATCAATAGCAACCGTAATGAATAAAAACGTAAAAAATAACTTGTATTTTCCCGACTTTCTAGTGTTAATTCCTCTGAATCTCTTTATACATTTTTTTCCTAGTTTTTGTAATAATTTTGTAGTGACAAATTTTAATATGCTGGTAAGGTCCATATTTCTAAAATCGTATTATTTAATACGGTATGTATTAAATATTTACAATAAAAAAAAAGCTTTGATACTTAATAAAATAAAGCATGACTTAGACATTTGTCTAAGTCTATTGATTGCCGAACATCACTATTGTAGCGGGTCACCCTTTTTTGTTCAGTGACAGTTGCACTTGTCATTTTACTGACTGGAATTAATAATCGTATTTTAGTAGCTCCACTTCGAATATCAGTCACCCTTTCAGTCCAAAACAATATTTCTTCTTATTTGCAAAATAGTTGAGCAAACGTCATTTACACGATTCCAAATTTCAAGTTCAAAGCATTAGTAGTTCTTAAGATTTCCAGCTGTGACAGAAGAACCGACTTAGTCACACCATAAGGATTCTATTTTTACCATTTTGGTACGGAACCCTAAAAACTTAAGAATTGGGTTTTTTGTTTAATCTAGGTATAGTCTGAGTGCCTGCCGGTGTGCGGAATCCGTTCAAAAGAGACGCCGCGGACCTGGAACGCAAAGGGCATTGGGAGGAACACGGATGGGTTTTAGTCAGTAAGAGTCTGACAAAAAAAAAAAAAAAAAGTTATAGACTGAGTCAACAATTACCCACTCACTCCTCAGTTTGGTAATTCGTAAACAATAAACTTGCTAAAAACATAAATATTATTAATATTTTTCTTTGTATTTCGTTTGTTGACGCTACTTGCCTATTGTTGTATATAAATTGAAGAGTGAGCCTGAATAACTTTTATTTTTCTCCTCTTAGTTTTTTATTGGCAGTCAGTAATATCTTATATCAAATGATTAAAAATAAATAAAAAGTAAAAATAACGAGTGCCTATCAATTATTCTATTGATATTGGAATAAGAAAAGTTTTGATTGGGACTCTATTTTATATTATAGACTCATCATCTGCCTAGCCTTTTCTCAACTATATATTGGGGTCGGCTTCCAGTCAAACCGGATTCAGCTGAATATCAGTATTTTATGAGGAGCGGCTGCCTACCAGACCTCCACAACCCATTAACTGGGTAACACGGTACTTCATGGCAAGACTGGAGTCAGATTTACTGGCTTCTGACAACCCGTAAAGACTGCCAAACATCTACAAATGACAGCCGGGACCAACGGCTTAACGTGATTTCCGAGGCATGGAGGAAACTCGGTATGTTAAGATGGTCACCCATCCACAGACCAACCTTAGCAAGCGTTGCTTAACCTTAAAGATCGACCCGTGCGGCTGTAATTATTTAGCCACGAGCTCCTCCTTATATTATAGACTATTATTTAAATATGCCCTAATAATAACAGGTTCACTGTCCACAGACCTCATACGGTCTGTAGAGAGACTTCCATATCAGTCCACAGACCGTATGTGGTAAGTTCGCCCGTACAATTTCTAAACCATCTGACACTGGACTTGAGGAGAAAGTTACATAATTTAATGCGGACTTGGCAGGACACCGACTTTTTATAAAAACCTAACTGGACTTATAGACCATTCCCACTCTGGAGCCTGGACAGTGAACCTGATAAAAATATGCTAAGTATATCATAGGTGAAAAACAAGAATTATGAAAATGTACAACATGAATACTGATACAGGCAGTCACGGAAAAGTTTAGAAGTATGTGGAAACTCGCGTGAGATTGAAAACTAAATTTTCTGTATATTAACAGTATTATGTCTCTAAAAATGATGAAATCCTTACTAATATTATAAATACGAAGTAACCCGTCTGTTTGTTTATCTATCTGTCTCTCTGTCTGTCGCGCTTTCACGTCAAAACTACTGAACCGATTTAAATGAAATTTGATACACAGATATTCTAGAGACTGAGAAAGGTCATAGGCTACTTTTTATTCCGGGAGTATGTTCCCTAGGGACCACGCGGGCGAAGCCGCTGGCAGAAGCTAGTTAAAAATATTTTATCCAACAAAAAGTGACACACGCAAAAAAAACAAAATGTTAAACTGGTTTTAATAAAAATACTAGCCTTGGGCAACTTCAAATCTACACCTACGTTACACAGAGAATATAATATTATAAAACACGCGTTAAAAAACAATGAAGGTACCTCATACAAATGAATAACATACCTCAGTTTGTAGTAATTTTATTATTTCTAACAAAAACACAGTACGTGTGAAAAATGTACCTTATTTTTACGAGAATCCGAACATTTAAGTCGGTAAGACCTACTTTAATGTTCACCTCTTCGCTACAGCTTAATAGAATACTTACTCACACGTAATAAGTACTTAAGATAAGGCCATGTGTTATTTCAATCTAATTTTGTAGGCTTTGGCAAAGAAAATGGAACAGCTGCATGGTCTCAAATGTTTGGTTTTCTTGGTAGATACTTTATCTTCTTTGGTCAAGTACCAAGGAAACAAAAACCAAGAGCTGTAAGTCCGGGATGTGAGTGAGTGTGTGTGTGTGTGCGTGTGTGCGTGTGTGCGTGTGTGTGTACTTTTGGCATTATAAGATCGGACCCTTTTATAATATTACTAGCTTTTGCCCGTGACTTCGTTCGCGTAAATCCGTTTTTTTCCCGTACCCGTAGGAATTAGTGCTCCTGCTTAGTGCTCCCCTGCGGATTGTAGGGAAGCTACACGCCAAATTTCAGCTTTCTATCGCCAGTAGTTTTGGCTGTGCGATGTCTGTCAGTTCCTCAGTCAGTAACGGAAGAATTTTAATATGTTAGAATAACTGATACTGTGTCATAATACCTATGTGAAAAAATAACTTACATAAAAGACATATTTTTGCGAGGAGTGTGGTTGCAGAAACAGTGTAATGCAAAAAATGTGTGAATTGAAACTTATTTTTATTAAATTTGTATTACGTATTTACTTAGTAGCGTTTATTATAAATAGTACGTCAATAATTAAGTTACTTAGGTTAACAAAAAAACGTTTTCTAAAAAAAAAAAAGTTAAAATAATTATAAAATTAAACACGCACGAGGCCAAAAACAACAGCCAAACCATGTAGCTAGCGGCGCTCTATTCAACAAAAACTCCACCCCAAAGTAAATACCCGAGTCCACTATAATAACCAAGTATCCATACAAGAACGCCTCCAGCCATCACGTGTTTCAAATTTACGATCTATCTCCCGAAACAAATCCGCGATCGTGACGTCAAAGTGCTTTTACGAAGCTCAGATAGACTCGTAAACATTACAGTCCAAGTCATAAAAATGGGTACTTATACATATGAGGAGGCATTGAGAGTCAAAGTAAGAGCTCGTTTGATAGGGGCATAATGTCTTGAGGCGATTGTTGGCTGGATGGTATGGGAAGCAAAAGATAATAATGTGGGATCATAGTCTCCTGTCACGTGGAGCTACAACCTGGGAGTCTTCACGTCACGGGTGAATAGGTTGTTTCTTGGCAAGCGTTATCCATCGTTGACCACATCATCGCTTTCCATCAGATGATTGAAAGCGATGATGTGGTCTTGAAAGGACAGAACACCAATCGTTGGCTACAAAATTAAACGAACAAAAATCCGTATTGTCACTGTTGTACAACTTACTTTTATGAAATAATTTCTGTATTATCTTTGTATTCCGTACAAAATAAAGTATTATTTATTTATTTATATGAAAAATCGTCTCATCATCTCCTACCATTGTCCTATGTTACTTGTGGTCGGTGAAACACACGTTTTCTTCTTTCGTTTTCCTGTTATCTGTCCTGCTATCAACTAAGCTTTACTGAGTTCCTACCTTGTGTCATATCCACATTATCCACACACAATTCATCCATTTTTTTTTGGCCTTCTAATTTGGCTTTCCTGCCTCTTAAAAAACGTGTAAAAGAATAAACGCCCTTCTTAAGGGGTCGAAAAAGAAATCAGCGGTTCATACATTTTTTCGAGTTGTGCGCACATAAATGTATGGGACAGTTGGTTCCATAGTGAAAGTTGTTCATAATGATGAGTACAATAACCCCTTAAGAGATATTGCGTCTATTTTGTTATTCATAATAAAAAAACGACGGATGACGCAACAAATCCACGTGGCCAACTTAAAGCTTTTTATTCAATTACTTAAACAAATTCTGAATTGAAAAGGAGTCGGTCAAAATCATGAAGGTAATTGCTGTTTCCAACACTATCTACGTCTCTATGGAGAAGGATGGGCAAGAAGAAACTCAAAGTGCTTGAACACACGATGCGTTGCGACGCCGCACCGCAAACATCGTAGGTACTCATTTTCTTCAGCAATCCAATTCTTCTTCACTCTATGCCTCGATCTATATACAGATAACAAATGCCGGGGAAGTGGATTATAAAGTTTTATTTCTAGCGATATAAAAATGTTTTACGACTCATTTTATTGCGCCCGATGCAGTCTGTGTTGCGAGACTTAATATCGATTTGAAATATTAATGGGCTAGATCTTATGGAAAGAAGAGTTCAGTATATCTCTGCAGAGGTCACTTTTTCAAGTTGTTTTCACTTAGTTTGAAAGTTAATCTCTATGAATATAACAGTGGTCTTAGTGCGAGATTTAAAACGTTTTCGATCGCGATAACATAATCGTCATTTTGTACTAAAACTACATAAGCGCCGTCTGGTGTCGTTAAAGAGAAACCATTTGTTTTCATACGATGATTGAGAAATTGTAAACATTGCACAAGGATCGCCACGTTAAAAGATAAGCTATCCAGTTAGGTTGAAAGCGGGGCGAACTGAACAAGTGTGACCATCAAAATTAAATGTAATAGCCGCACGGGTCGATCTTTAAGGTTAAGAAACGCTTGCCAAGATTGGTCTGTGAATCGGTGACCATTTTAATATACCAAGTTTCCTCCGTGCCTCGGAAAGCACGCTAAGCCGTTAGTACTGGCTGTCATTTGTCTTTGGCAGTCGTTACGGATTGTCAGAAGCCAGTAAATCTGGCTCCAGTCTTGCCAAGAAGTACCGTGTTACCCAGTTAACGGGTTGTGGAGGTCTGGTAGGCAGCCGCGCTCCCCGTAAAACACTGGTATTCAGCCAATATAGTTGGGAAAAGGCTAGGCAGATGAGTTTCTCATTTTTCTTATAAATATCTTTGATGCGTCTGCCTTAAATTTATTAATCCTTAGTCTAATTGATAAAAACTGTCAAAAGGTGGTATCTAAGGAATATCTAGTTAATATTTCACCGTTTCTCTGCTCCGCTGCCTCTCTTCCCTGTAATGGACAGGCACTCTTAAACTCTGCACTTCCGCCTCAAATGTATAGTGGTAGGAGACTATAGAAGATAGGCCGGGCACAGCAGAGAAAATATTTATAAACTGATTGCGTACCGAATCAATCAATTTTTTATTACGTCACGAGCCAGTACCACCTTGTTATTAGTTCAAACTCCAGTTAACAGTTAACTGAAAGCAATAAAAAACGTTGATTGGTTTTCGATCCAAAAGTTAAATAATTCAGTAATCACATGATGGAGTCGTACAATTGAAACAGACAAGATTGATAAAACATCTGATTTTTACGTGAACTTGTTAAGGCATGGTTCACACTGTTTTGTTTTGAGTTAATATTTATTTGATGAGAGGACCAATTGACGTCACGGTTGACAAAGTGGCTGAGTAATTGGTTGCTGCGCTGCGTGTCGCGTATTCGATTGCCATACGGACTAAATATTTCTATGGCCTACAGACAGTTCTGGGTTTTCCCCTCCCCCCCGTCACTCCGGACGAGGTGGAGGAGATCATCGGTAGACTCAAACCCAGGAAAGCCCCTGGGTTGGACGGAATAACCAACAGGGTGTTCCGCCTATTCCCCAAGACACTCATCGTGTTGATGACCGCCATTTTCAATGGCGCTCTGTCCAACAACATGTTCCCGCAAGAGTGGAAAGAGGCTATCGTGATTGGTATTCCCAAGCCGGGTAAGCCCAAGTCCTCCCCGTCCTCCTATCGCCCCATCAGCTTGCTCAGCGCTCTCGGCAAGATCTATGAGAGGCTTATTTATAAGCGTCTCAGAGATTACGTCGAACGCAAGAGCCTCATCCCTAACGAGCAGTTTGGCTTTAGGGCCGACCACTCGTGTGTCCAACAGGTCTACCGCATCGTTGAGCATATCAACGGCCGCTTTCAACGCGGCCAGATGACGGGAGCCCTGTTCTTCGACATTGCGAAAGCTTTCGACAAGGTCTGGCACAACGGTCTAATATACAAGTTGTATCAACTCGGTGTGCCAGATCGTCTCGTGCTCATCTTACGAGACTATCTGTCGAACCGCACCTTTCGGTACCGCATCGAAGGTGCGCTTTCCACCCCCCGACCCATCCGCGCTGGCGTACCGCAAGGCGGTGTGCTCTCGCCACTCATTTTCACGCTGTTCGCTAGCGATATCCCCTCCGACCCCAAGTCGCAGTTAGCGCTTTTTGCCGACGACACGGCCATCTACTACTCTGGCAAGAGTTGCAATGCCATTGCTCAAAACCTCCAAAAGTCCGCCAAACGCCTAGGCGATTGGTTCCGGAAATGGAGGATCGAGGTCAACCCCGAAAAGAGTCAGGCAGTTTTGTTCCGCAAACCGCGGTCGAGACCCCCCCCGACTCCAAAACAGATCACCATGTTTGGTAAGTTGATCCCTTGGGAGAAGCGAGCCAAATATCTTGGTGTTATCCTTGACCAATCCCTCACCTTCGGAGAGCACATAAAGGCGGTGCGTTCGCGTGCCGCCTTCGCTCTCAGTAGGCTCCACTCTATGCTGAATGCACGCAGCAACCTCTCCCTAAAATGCAAACTGCTCATTTATACCACGTGCATTCGCCCGATTATGACCTATGCGTGTGCTGCATTCGCCCACACAAAGTCATACCGGATCCATAGGATGCAGACCCTCCAGAACCGGTTTCTCCGAAAAGCCACGGGCGCCCCGTGGTTCGTTAGGAATGAGCGACTCCATGTCGACCTCAAAGTCCCTACCATCAAACAATTCATGAAACGCCTTACAAAGCGTTTCAGAGACTCCGCCGAATCGCACCAGAACCCACTTATCGCTTCGGCCGCCCGATACACTCCCTCTCGGATCAGTAGGATTCGATGTCCCCGTCATACCCTAGTCGAACCCGACGATCCCATTACCCTTGTCCAAGAAAGCTGTAGGGAAACAAGCACTCTTAGGACACAAATACACAGACCGCGACCCGCCACCTTCCGGCCTCGCCGACGAGGCCCACCGCGACGTCCCAGTAAAGTAAACACTCCCCGTCTTTTGCCTAACGGGCCAGCCCGCGTCGCTGAGCCCTTAGCTTTAAACTCCCCAAATAATATAATCATGACCCAGCTTGTCCCTAGCTGTCCCCCCGATAACGACGCTCCTGAGCCGAGGTCCGTACCCCACAGGGGGTGCCCTCAGCGAGCGGAGTTGTAGTTTTAATTTTTGTTGCCTTGGCTGGGGGCCTTAGAATCATTTAAGGTCACCACAGGCTAGTCCGGTTAAGCAGCAGCCACCCTTCTAGAGGTGAACTGCGAGTGGCCCTATCCAAAAAAAAAAAAAAAGTTCTGGGTTTTAATGGAATTTGACAGATTTTTGTATGGTAAATATTATGATCCTAATATAATTCCACTAAAGTGGCCGTTTAAGACCCGCTGTAAACACGAGGAATGTCATTGGCTAACCAAAAACAGCATGAGATAAAATATAGGAAATGTGGAAGGAAACTGCTTCAAGAAGCTATTTAAAAGACGACTTTATTGGATAATAAACTTTCACATACCCATGATGTCACCTAAACTAGACCCACAGAAAAAGATAACTGGCTCTTTTCCAATGAAATTCACTTGGGATTTAAAACTTAGACCAAGACCCAGAGTGCCCAGTGTGTACGATGGCTAACATCTACAGATAAAGCGTCGGATACAAAATTGAAAAAGTTTTAATTGTTTCCACGATTGGCGATGTACGACCTTCTATTCCACACCCAGTTCTGATAACTTACTATATATATATTATGTTATTCGTTAGGCACAGTTGATGTTTAAACTTTTTTTTGGCTGTATCGTATTTCTTTTATCGTAGCGGATTAATGAAAAACATAAGAACATTTCAGTGTCTGGTGAACGAAACCCATGAAATACAGGTTTTTGTTGAGTATCCTGAATATTCAAAGGTACTTAACTGAATATTTCGGCAAAATATTCCTGTCTCTAAAGTAAACCTTGCAGTCCGAAACTTAACTTTGAACGACGATGAAATAACTTAAAATAGAGATAGCAAACAAATTGAGGAGCTCGTGGCTAGATAATAATAGCCGCAGGGGTCGATCTTCAATGTTAAGCAACGTTTACGTCGTTGTCATTTGCAGATATTTTGCAGTCGTTACGGATAGTCAGAAGCCAGTTAATCTGACTCCAGTCTCGCACGAATTACCGTGTTACCCAGTTAATGGGTTGTGGAGGTCTGGTAGGCAGCCGCTTCGCGTAAAATACTGGTATTCAGCTAAATCCGGTTTGACTGGAAGCCGACCCCAATATAGTTGGGAAAAGGCTAGGCAGATGATGATCAGAGATAGCAAACAGAAAATAAAAATCATGCATACGATCGCCGTGTCTATCACTGAGACTGATTCATATTTCTCCGCTCCTCTCCTCTTCTTTCCAGTGGAGAGTCAGCCTTAGCCCTCGATGTGTTAATGTCATAAGCGCCACTATAGTTTATTAGCCCCACAAAATGCCATAAGTCTAACACCAGTTTAACTGCACAGTCATTTACAGGTCAATACAACATGCAATATTGAATGGGTAAAGTCAGGCACGCGTTATTGGTAGCACTTGAACACTTTGATTACGAAAAGCACCCATAGACTAATTTTCTGCCAGGTTTATGGAATTTGTTCGAAAGAGTCACCGTGGCTCTGGAACGCAAAGGGAAGATTGATGTCTACGGTACTGCAGACGCGCGGGCAATGTTCGACTGGCGCGCGCCGCTCCCGCGCCGCTCTCTTTGTTCAAATGCATATAAATCCATGCAACTGAACGCGCCGCTGGTCGCGCCGTCGCCACCGCCGCCGCCGCGCCGTTGAGCTCGTGTCCGCGGCCTAAGAGTCTGACACTCCCTTCCGCGCCTCCCTTAGTGGAAAGAAGGAGTCACTTGAACGTTCCTCATCTTTGAAAAAACAGTATTTTTGTTCTCACTGCTATAACACAGTCACACGTACAGTACCTTTTCCTAAGAGAGAGAGTCAAAACTCAAACCAAAAGTCATCAACTCAAACTAAGCTAAGTGACAACACATTTTGAATGTCAAAAACCGGCCAAATGCAAGTTAGACTTGCAAACGAAGGTTTCTGTACCAAAAGCCGAAAATTTTATTTATAATTCTGTTAATTGTCATTATTTGTTGATATAGCGGCTACGGAAATACACGCACTGTGAAAATTTCAGCTATCTACCTATTATGGTTTTTGAGATACAGCCCGCTGACAGACAGACGGCCGGACGGTCGGACGGATAAACGGACGGACAGCGGAGGCTTAGTAATAGGGTTCCGTTGGTTACCCTTTGGGTACGGAACCCAAAAAATGCTCATGAAGACAGTCGCCCAAAACGCCCGCCAGGCACCAGTTCCCAGTGCTTTATGTGGGAAGAAACAGAAGATCATCAAAGTCCACAGCTGCTTTCAGGCCTTAATCCAACACGCAGGCCCAGCGCGGATTGGCGAACTGCACACATGTCTTCATGAAATCCATCATCCAATGTCGTTTCGAGTGTAGTGGTAACGAAATAATTTATAAAAAGTGGTTGCCTTGGTTCGTTCTTATATAAATTTTAAGTCATGGGCCCGTAAACCGAGCCGTTGGCACCAGGCTGCCACTGATTCCTTACTGCTACGAATACCAAGCGCTATCGATGTCAAATTGTTACCGCACCTACGTGCAGTTAATTGTACAAACTCTTTCATTAAACATGGGGTACTACACCACATGCAGCCAGTAATTGAGAAGCATGGTAGCCACTAATTACTGTTAACTTTGTAGTAGTATTGGGTGGCAGTAAAAGTTAGTACTGTTTGGTTAGGTCCTGAGTGTATTGGACATTTAGCCATCAAGAATTCGAGCATTCACGCAAGTACAACGGTTTTAGAAACAAAACTGTTTTTTGGTATGCGACATGCTTGGCGCAAATAAACGCTTTTTCTTTATAAATGCTTTTTTTTAAATAATCTTCACAAAATATCCAATCTATACTCGTATATTTAGTTTAATGATTCGTGAAGTAATGCTTGAAGTAGACTGAAAAAGTCATCTAAACTTAATAAATATTTTAACTGTTTTTGTTTTGAGTATTATTTCTTAGTATCGCTGAGGGGTGTTCTTATCCCGGACATACTCCAGTTCCTGAGGGATAAATAGGAACTATTTGGAAGGAACTCTAATCGGTAAAATAGAAGAAAAATCTTTATTTAGTCAATTATTATAACTCACTAGCTGACCCACGAGGCTTCGCTCCCGTCAACTGTCTACTATACCTACCTACCCTACCTACCCTACCTACCCTACCTACCCTACCTACCCTACCTACCCTATCTACCCTACCTACCCTACCTACCCTACCTACCCTACCTACCCTACCTACCCTACCTACCCTACCTACCCTACCTACCCTACCTACCCTACCTACCCTACCTACCCTACCTACCCTACCTACCCTACCTACCCTACCTACCCTACCTACCCTACCTACCCTACCTACCCTACCTACCCTACCTACCCTACCTACCCTACCTACCCTACCTACCCTACCTACCCTACCTACCCTACCTACCCTACCTACCCTACCTACCCTACCTACCCTACCTACCCTACCTACCCTACCTACCCTACCTACCCTACCTACCCTACCTACCCTACCTACCCTACCTACCCTACCTACCCTACCTACCCTACCTACCCTACCTACCCTACCTACCCTACCTACCCTACCTACCCTACCTACCCTACCTACCCTACTCCTGAATTTTCTTTGCTATAAACCTCACGGAGTCCGAGACCTTTCCAACGAATGCAAAACCGTGGAAATCGGTACGTGCGTTCTGGAGTTATAGCGTCAGGAAGGAAAACCCGACTTATTTTTATATAGTACATAATAATATTAAGTCGCCGCCGAGGAAGGCCCAGGAAACGCTGCTGGTGTGACTGGCGTGGCGTTCATTACGCTGTAACCCGGTGAGTGTTCGATCACACTCCTAGCCGTGCTATAATAAATTTAGAGGGCAAAAAGCCAACGACAATCTCTTGTCTCTGGTAACCGAACACGTAGTGTTGGAAGAGTGTTGGCTTCCATAGACTCAAAAAAACAAACGACTAAACATTGTCATAAATTATGTTCCTTGATTTGTGAAAGGCAATCGCGAACGTGCAAAATGCAACGTCACAACGCACTGATCGGAAAGGACAACACTGGGAAGAGTAAACGAGCGGTGGGACAATATAGGCTGAATAAAAAAGTATTATGTAAAGTAAAGTTAAATATTAAACACTAGCTTCTGCCAGCGGCTTCACCCGCGTGGTCCCTAGAGAACATACTCGCAGGATAAATAGTAACCTGTGTCCTTTCTCAGGCTCTACACTGTATGTGTACCAAATTTCATTTAAATCGGTTCAGTAGTTTTGGCGCGAAGGTGTGACAGATAGACAGACAGACAATTTAAGAGTTGCTTTCGCATTTATAATATTAAGTAAGCATCATAATATTAAGAATCATCCTGAATCCGTGTTACGACACACTCGATTATTTAGAAAGCTTTCCTCATGAGGTCACACAAGACGCCTTCAAGTTTCCCCGTGATCACAATTGCTACTCGTATGTCATCTGCCTAACCCACTGAGTACAGACTGCTAGCGTTGAGCTCTGTGATGAGCTCATTTACAACGAAACTCCACATTAGTGGTGACAGCACCCCACCCTGTGGGCAGCCTCTACTTACGATGCTTCGTGTGGTACATCTCGCCAAAACATTATTTGAGGGTCCTAAGGACGTGTCTTGTTGTTTTATTATGTAATTGTCATTACTGCTCCGCTCCTATTATTATTAGCGTGATAATATATAGCCTATAGCCTTCCTCGATAAATGGGCTATTTAACACTTAAAGTATTTTTCAAATCGGACCAGTAGTTCCTGAGATTAGCGCGTTCAAGCAAACAAACAAATAAACAAACTCTTCAGCTTTATATATTGGTATAATATATAGATTACAACTCACCAAACACAATAAAACAACAAGACACGTACTTAGGACCCTCATAATATCGTATATCGAAAAACCCTTTGATCAAACGACCTCAGTTCGATTTGACAGCCTAGTACGATAATATAATTTTTATGTGACTGCCCCACTGAGCGAGGTCTGTTCATAAAAGATTCAGAAGTACTTCCACGAAAGATTAGCTGTAGGGTTTATAGGTAATTCGAGGGTATGAATCGTAGTTTATATTTCTTTGGCTTATATTGTAATGTTACAAGAGAAACTAGATATTTTTTGCATCATCACTGTATAACTAACTATCTATAAGGTTAAGCAACGCTTGCTACGGTACTTCATGGCCTGTGGTTGGGTGACCATCATAACATAACGAGTTTCCTCCGTGTCTCGGAAAGCACGTTAAGCCGTTGGTCCCGGCTGCCATTTGTAGATCTTTGGTAGTCGTTATGGATAGTCAGAAGCCAGTAAATCTGACTCCAGTCTTGCCATGAAGTACCGTGTTACCCAGTTCATGGGTTGTGGAGGTCTAGTAGGCAGCCGCTCCACGTAAAACACTGGTATTCAGCCAAATCCGGCTTGACTAGAAGCCTACCCCAATATAGTTGGGAAAATGCTAGGCAGATGATGACTGTATAACTATACAATTCTAGTAGGTACCTCGGATAATTTTACACCTTTTCTTTAAATCTCTATTTCAATTGATTAAGAGAAGCTCGTGCCTAAAAAATAACAGCCGCATAGGTCGATTTCAAGGTTAAGCAACGCTTGCCGAGGTTGGTCTGTGGATGGGTGACAATCTTAACATACCGAGACTCCTCCGTGCCTCGGAAAGCACGTTAAAGCTTTGGTCCCGACTGTCATTTGTAGATCTTTGGCAGTCATAAAAGAAGAAGCCAGAAAATCTGACCCAGTTTGCGGGTTGTGGAGGTCTGCTAGGCCGCCGCTCCACGTAAATTCTGGCTGTTCAAGCTGAATTCAGCTTAACTGGAAGCCGACCCCAAAATAGTTGGGAAAAGGCTAGGCAGGCAGGCAGGCAGGCATCCCGGGCGTCGGGAGTCGCAGGGCGATTTTCGGCCACCGTAAGCGCGAGCCTGCGGACGGCGAGCATTGGGTGGCTCGCCGTCTGATCAGAACCAGGCCCGGGTGGACGGCGCGCTGTGTTTCACGCGTGTCTCAAAGAGCTGTCAGCGTAAAAGACGGGGCCCGCTAGGGCCAGTGCCTGCTGGGGCTGCGGACTTCGTTCGAAAGAGGCACCGTATCCTGGAACGCAAAGGGCACTGGGAGGAACGCGGATGGGAGGCAGGCAGGCATTTAAAATTGGGAAGAGTATACTGACCCGATAACTGAAATAATATTTACTGTTCTGTGTGTGTGTGTGATGTGTATTCTTTATTTAGTAATATTATTTACTGTTTCTGCTAAATAAAAATCGACCAAGTGCAACAGTTCCGTACCCTAAGCGGAAAAGCCTTTTATTTTAATTACTTGACACGCGCAATTTCGTCTGCGTCACAATTTTCATTATTGCTCCGCTCCTATTGGTCTTAGCGTGATGATATATAGCCTATAAGCCTTCCTCGATAAATGGGCTATCCAAGACTGACAGAATTTTTCAAATCGGACCAGTAGTTCCTGAGATTAGCGCGTTCAAGTAAACAAACAAACAAACAAACAAACTCTTCAGCTTTATATATTTAGTATAGATTAGCTTTAGCCCGCGACTTCGTACGCGCATATCCGGTTTTTTCCCGTTCCCGTTAGAATTTCGGGAAATCCTCTCTAGTGCTTCCCTACGAAGTGTAGGGAAGTTACCTACATGACAAAGTTCAGCTATCTACAACCAGTAGTTTCGGCTGTGCGTTGTCTGTCAGTCACTCAATCATTCAGTAACGGAAATAAAATATGGTGGGATTATTATTATCATGATTCTTATTATTTTGTTGCTATAGCGGCAACAAAAAAAAACCACTCTGTGAAAATTTCAATTGTCTATCTATTACGGTTCATGAGATACCGCCTACTGACAGACAGACAGACGGGCGGAATAGGTTTCCGTTGGTTACCCTTTGGGTACGGAACCCTAAAATGAATGAAAAGCTTACGGTTCCTGTAGGACAGACCACTAGGGTAAATCCAAGTGAAAAAGCCTGCACGTGTCCAAATAAAAGTAAAAAGACGAAATCTTTACCGAGGCCTTGATTTCCACGTGTCTATGAAACTTCATATTCTTTAGGAACAAACCCTCGTGTTTTTCTTCGCCTCCGATTCATATTACATCAAATCAAAAACAAAACAAGAAGACAAGCAAAACTCGCCTTTATTTTCGGGAAAATCATCAGCTGCTCAAATTACAATAACCAATCAATATTTCCAGACAGATTACAATACGAAAATAAATAGAAAACAAATGTTTGTCTTACAGGATTTGTTAGATTCTAAAGTTATTTCTTTACATTCTTTCATTTCCTTTTGTTGATCGAGCTTCGAATTGAGGTACGTTTGTTGATTGAAAAGTTGATGTCTGAGGAATGAAATAGAATGTTGTCTCGTCGGAATTGTGTGATAATCTGTTGTTGATTGATTTTTGTTGGTTAACACCATTGGCTTAATAGTTAAAGATTTAGAAGACGTTCGTGGCTTTATATAAGACACTAGTTGACCCACGCAACTTCGTCTGCGTCACAATTTTCATTACTGCTCCGCTCCTATTGGTCTTAGGGTGATGATATAATATATGAGATAAGATATGAGATAAGATATGAGATAAGATATGAGATAAGATAAGATATGATATAAATAGGCTATCTAACACTGTAAGAATTTTTCAAATCGGACCAGGAGTTCCTGAGTTCAAGCAAACAAGCAAATCTTCAGCTTTATATATGAGTATAGAGTATAGATAACACCGCACATTGCTCGCAGAACAGATGGTCGATGGGGCCGAAAAGTTTTGAAGTGGCGACCGCGTACCGGAAGACGCAGGTGAAAGTCGCGGGTAGCCGGTGGATACAGAACGCACAGGGCCAGTTGTTGTGGCGAAACTTGGGGGAGGCCTATGTCCAGCAGTGGACGTCTTTCAGCTATTATTATGAACAGCCACACAGGTCAATCTTCAAGATTTAGCGTAGCTTCCCAAAGTCGACCCATGGGTGACCATTTATTGTATTTCCAAACTCTTCCGTGCCTCGGAAAGTACGTTAAGCTGTTGGTCCCAGCTGTAATTTTTTACGTATAAGCCTGAAAATCTGATACCAGTCTTGCCACGGGGAACCTATAACCCAGTTAGTGGGTTGCGGAGTCAGATAAGGCAGTAGTGCCATGCATACAGCTGCAAAAAAAAAATGAAGCCGACAATAATTTATCCCGATAGTACAGCTAGCACCTAGGGATACTCAAAAATTACAACTTATTTTAGCCGTTGGTCGGAGGCAGTCTACGGTTATTGACACTGCAGGCACCCTACCAAATTCATGTAACGAAACCATAGCGCGATTCAGAAAAGCTTTCAACGCCATCTATCGAGCTCGATGGTAAACTTTTTCAACAAATGTTGTATTGAAAAGATTAAAAAAGAGTTTGCGTTTAGAAATTATTATTATTAAATAATTGTGTTACCAAGAGGAATCCATTTTATCCTAGTATTAATTTTTCACTTGAAATATTATTTTTTAATAATGAAAGTAAAATGGCCGCCTTCGTTCCACAAGCTATCCTCAAATTAAAGGCGAATGGTCTACAACAAAGTTTTTGATTTTTTATTGAGTATTAGATATTAGCTTTTGCCTGCGACTTCGTACGCGCATATCCTGATTTTTCCGTACCGTAGGACTTTCGGGAAATCCTCTCAGTGCTCCCCTACACTCCCCAAGGAACCTACACGCCAAATTTCAGCATTCTATGACCAGTAGTTTCGGCTGTGCTCTGTCAGTCAGTCACCAGTAACGAAAAAATTTTGTGCTATTGTATAGGTGTATTTTTGTAAATATACTTAACTTAAATTTCTATTTTATCAGTCTACTAGTGGACCTGCGCAACTTTGTCTGCGTCACAATTTTCATTACTGCTCCGCTCCTATTGGTCGTAGCGTGATGATATATTGCCTATAGCCTTCATCAATAAATGGGCTATCTAACACTGAAATAATTTTTCAAATCGGACTAGTGGTTTCTGAGATTAGCGCGTTCAAGCAAACAAACTCTTCAGCTTTATATATTAGTGTAGATGACTGGATTATCATCAAAAGAATGCAGAAATTAGAAATCATTTATTTTGCAATGAATGTGGGCTACACAAAAAAAAAACAATATTTAATATTTTTATCTTAATAACAAACTTCAAACGATTCAGTCGCCTCAACAGGCCAGTCGCAGGGAAGCTACTTCTGCATATCGACTGGCCGGACCTTTAAATATCCGATCTATTTCGAGGACTTTCTGCCTTCGAATTTCCATATTTGCAAACTATTGTGAGTAAGTAAAGGTAAAGCCTGTATTTTGAACTATATTATTATTATTTTCTCTTTGAATTTTTGTGTTTGGAAATTGAAAAAACATATTTGTTGTTGTTTTTGGTATTTATCTTCATACGAGTTTTTGTCCGCGACGCGCAAATCCCATTCCATGTCCCGTTTCCATATAGCATTCCTCATAAATGTGGCCATCATTTGTACAAAAATATTTTTTCAACTCCGGCTGGTAGTTTCAGGGATTAGTGCGTTCAAATAAACAAATATTTAACCTTAATTATATAAATAAGTATACACACTGTAGGTCTGGTAACTAAGGTTAATACCTAGATAGCTAGATTCTAGACACGAATATAAGAGACAGGTGTTCCAGACGCAGTACGGATAAATATTCAATTTGGACACAAATTGCTTTCTATATTAAATTCTACACAAAATCCAGGAGCTCGTGGCTAAATAATAACAGCCGCACGGGTCGATCTTTAAGGTTAAGAAACGCTTGCCAAGATTGATCTGTAGATGGGTGACCATCTTAACATACCGAGTTTCCTCCGTGCCTCTTGGTCCCGGCTGTCATTTGTAGATCTTTGGCAGTCGTTACGGATTGTCAGAAGCAAGTAAATCTGACTCCAGTCTTGCCAAGAAGTACCGTGTTACCCAGTTAATGGGTTGTGGAGTTCTGGTAGGCAGCCGCTCCACGTAAAACACTGGTATTCAGCTGAATCCGGTTTGACTGGAAGCCGACCCCAATATAGTTGGGAAAAGGCTAGGCAGATGATGATTAAATTCTACATAAAACTTATTAGTTTACTGCGCGTATATTAAAGAAAATTATGTTTTTTTTTTTCGTAAATAATTAAGTACCTACTACTACTTAACTAATATAAATGACTAAATCTTAGTTATGATTGATATGCTTACGTTTGACCACTATCTCAAGTAATGCTTAGTGATTATGTTATCGACAAGGGTATCCCCCTCTAGGCAGACAATTTGAAGGCATAATATTGTTTGGCATAACGTGTTCGTATAATTTTTACTAGACATATATTAATACTATGGCATAATAATACTTTGGCATACTGCTAAGGTCAGAATATCTATCATTTGGATAAGTTATTCAGGCAGAATTTGGAGTTGCGTAAATTTTCAAGGCATAATATTTTAAAAGTTTTAGCACGAGCCACAAAATTTACGCTTTTTGCGCAACAATAAATCAAATTAAAGTCGCTTAGCAACAGCATTTATAACTTTACCCAATAAAGCGAAAGCGGAAAAGAAAAAGACATTTAAGATACATATTTGTACCCAAACTTTTCCGTCACGAAAAGAACTTTGTACGTCACGTCAAACTTTTACCTCGTACTAGAAAAGTTTTAGGCGTATGTTTCTTGAGGTGTTATTAAATATCTAAGTTTGGTCAATAATCGTAGAGAATATACTTCATGCCCATTTTGGTTTTCAAGGTTAGCAACACTTGCCAAGGTTAGTCTGTGGATGTATATCCTTCCTTGAAATACCGAGAATACTCACGTTGAGTATTAGGTTCCGGGCCTCCGGCTGAGTTCATTCGTAAATCTTTCATAACTGTTGTAGATGTCAATGCCTGAAAGTCAGCCAAATCAATCTTGCTAAAACCTATCGTGTTACCAAGTAACTGATTGTAGACAATCCAGTTCCTGGGTAACGCGACACAAAAGGACGGGACAAAAGTGTACCACCGTAAGTGCGTTCCTGCAGTTGACAAGCATTGGGTGGCTCGCGTCTGATCAGGACTTTCAAAGTATATTCTGTAAGTAAACATTTCGATATCGAGCTTCACCTGAGTGACAAAGCTCACAGAGTGAACTTTATTACACACAACATAAAGGTCTTATGTTTATACTCACCTCGGATTCTGAGTATCCGTAACGACAGCCAAAGATCTACAAATGACAGCCGGGACCAACGGCTTAACGTGCTTTCCGAGGCACGGAGGAAACTCGGTATGTTAAGATGATCACCCATCCACAGACCAACCTTGGGAAGCGTTGCTTAACCTTGATGATCGACCCGGTGTGGCTGTTTTTATCTAGCCACAAGATCCTCATTTGATGATTACCCATCGCTAAAAAAAAGGCCAAACAATCGCAAAAGGACAGACAATCGCTTCACGTAAAATTATGTTTTTTTAATTATTGATAGGCATACGTTTGACCACTACCTCACCTGATGGTAAGCAATGATGCGATCGAAGATGGAGCACGCTTGCCTAGAGCACGATTCCACTCCTTAGCTGTACGCACTATGAATGTATTCCCAAATCGTTTTTTATTCAGCTGAATCCGATTAGACGACTGCGCGGATAATGATAAAGCGCGGACAATGATGACGTCATAGACTTGTGGTGGTCTTAAAACAGGCTACACTATGAAGCGACCTTCTCAATGGAAGCATTGGACTGGACACTGATAACTTACTTCGGTTGAGTCATTGTGAGCTCACAAGAGATTGCATTGTTTCTTCCTTTATTTCGAACAAAGGTTTTATTGTGTAGAAGAATTTTGTGTCAGATATTTCAGGTGGACGGTTTTTTTTACCGAATATCTGAGTTAGGTTTAGTTTATTGAGCAAGTCGGACATAATTACTCCTGAGATAAGTTTTTGTTCCTATGTGTGTGAGTTATATTTCTGCGACTTTATTCTGAGTAGTCTTATACTTACGTTTCAAATTTCAAACTTTATTGCGAAACACAGTACATAGTTATACATTCCAGGTGTTAGGTGAATGCGCAGTCCTCCGCCCTGGGGCGGGGGGAGGGGTCTGTCAGACTCTTACTGACTAAAACGACCCTAGTGTTCCATCTGTCACCAACGCCGGGGATCACGAGAACTTAACTTAACGTTTACTAGCTGATCCGCGAAAATTCGTCTGTGTCACATTTTTCATTAATGCTCCGCTCCTATTGGCCGTAGCGTGATCTTATATAGCCTTTCTCGATAAATGCTATCCAACATTAAAACAATTTTTCAAATCTATCTTGTAGTTCCTGAGATGAATGCGTTCAACCATGCAAACTCTTCAGCAGTATAATATTGTATTGTTATTATTATAGACATGGGCTACTTTTAAGTATTTACACAGTATGCTGCGCACCGAAACACAATTCCACGACGTTACCCAAAAAGCATAGCTGCTTTTTAGGGTTCCGAACCCAAAGGGTAACCAACGAAACCTTATTACTGAACCTCCGCTGTCTGTCCGTCCGTCTGTCAGCGGGCTGTACCTCATGAACCGTAATAGGTAAAGAGTTGAAATTTTCTCAGATTGTGCATTTCTATTGCCGCTATGGCAACAAATAATGAAATTAAAGGTTTATGGTACGGAACCCTTCGTGTACGAGTTCGACACTTGGCCGGTTTTTGGGTAACGTCGGCGAATTGTGTCAGATGTGTCCGGCAGTCCTACTTTAGCTGCTAAGCTACTCCTCTGCCGTATGTTGAAAAGTAGACTAACGCAACAACAATGTGGGTAACACAGAAATTTCCGACGCCGTAGAGGTAGACTTAGAGGTAGGTAGGAATAGAGGTAGACGTAGACTGAGGCCACGATGGCGCGACGAGCTTGACGTCAATCGGCAGGACTGGTTCACACCGACAAAAAGCTGGGAGGAATGAAGACAGGCCTTTGCCCTGCATTGAGTCACAATAGGCTGAAAAAAACAAACAGTGTGAGGACAGTCCAGTATTACTTATCGTTTTTCTTTTTTTTAAAACGTTGCCCCACACTGAGAATTTCTCCTGTATCGTGGGTGCGTTCACAAACATACAAACTCACTTATGCAAACAGCCAGACCCGGAACAACTATCTGCAGGCCATACAAATATTTGCTTCGTGCGGGAATCGAACCCGCGGTGCCGCAGCCGATAGCTGTACCACTTTTTTTTTTTAATTAAATGGCGGGAAATCCTCATGGATGTCCTCCGCCCTGGGGCGGGGGAGGTGTCTTTCAGACTCTTACTGACTAAAACGACCCCAGTGTTTCATCTCTCACCAACGCCGGGGATCACGAGAACTTAATTGGCTTTCCGCGATCCCTGACTGGTACCGCCGGCCTGCCTCTGCGGGTCACCTCGGGTCAGCGGGGGGAGTGAGGTGTTTGACTCACCGTGGCGCCGCCACCTCGGGTCCGTATGAATAAGGGGGCGACGGCCATCCCCAGGACCGCCGCCCCTGGACCCAGTTAGGGGAGCCGGAAGAGGGCTCCGACACCCGGTGCGCCTGCTGCGGGCCGGGAGAGAGGTCGAAATCTCCCTCTCCCTTTCCGCAGCCTCCTTCTGCGCGATAACTATTTCGCAGAAGGAAACCACCGCGTCCCAGGACTCCTCGCCGTCGACCATAGCACGTACTACGGTCGGCAGCGAGAGATCACTGCCTACCACAGAGATGAGGGCACGGCGCAGTTCCTCCCAAGCGGCACACTCTGCCAGCGTATGCCGCGCCGTGTCCTCCCGACAGTCGACGCAGTGGTGCTCTACCACTGCGCCAACTGTGTCATCAAATTGATCCTGGTTATGGTTTCGTTATCCTTCGAGCAAAAAGACATAAACACTAGTTTTTACTTTAGATTACAATTTTTAGAACGACTAACAATTTATTGTTCTATCGCAGTTGTAGATACAATAATAGAGAATAATAGAGACGTGTAATTGAAATAGATAATAGAAGTGTACTCCTACTCACTGAAAGTTGGGAGACTTGTTTGAATAACATCATTTCTTGTCTTGTCTAGACTGACTGTACTTAGTGATATGCAGTGTTAACTTCTGTGAAAATCTCAAGCTCAGAGTTTCATTAACTGTGATTGTAGAAACTTTGTTAAATGGGTGCATTCACCAGTGTATTTTCTTCTCCATATGAAAAATATAAATACGAATACTATTAGGTCTTCTTTTTTTATTTTTAGTTGAGATTGGTTTGCTCTTGACTCTAGTCTAGGTCAGGAGAAGTCTAGGTTAGACATGGACAAAGTCTACGATGGAGCGAACTTACCCAGAAGGAGCCTGTTCACTCTGACTTTAAATAGATGAGGGTTGTAAGCGTTGGGAAACACAGACGTAGGCAGGTCTTCTCCATTGTACGCCACATTGGCCTATCTTTTGGCTGGTGTGTGGCATTCTACTAATTTTAATGCAACGTTCACATTCGTATTTCAGTCGCAATGTGTCAAAAAACAGACCGACAGACGGACGGACAGATGGACGGATAGACGGACGGACGGACAGCGGAGGTTTAATAATAGGGTTTCCCTTTGGGTAGGGACCTTAAAAGCCTCGATTTCCATATTTTTTTGACAAATAGCGACTGACATGCGAATGAGAACGTTGCTAAAAACTTAGTATAATTGGTACTCTGCGGGTCATAAAAGCCCATTTAGCAGAATCAGAAAGCAAATCACGCTACCAGTCACAGTCAAATTTTCCTAATCAATCTTGAACCTAATGCGCTAGCAATAAAGACGACAATTAAATTTTTAATATTATGATCCTGCGCGTCTCGCATCCATCGGCTACCCGCGACCTTTACCAGGTCATCGGTCTTGAGACGTCTTTCGGCTGATGATGATGATGATTATCCTCCTTTTTAGCCCCCAGATCTCTCAATAGTGCTTGTTTAAAATATTTCCTTGCCTCCAAACCAAATTACTAGTAGTTGTACTCGTAACACTGTCAAAAGTCACCTCTTTAAACACCATTGCTAAGTAGTACTTTTTTATGTTTTACTATTGATAGGCACGCGCTTGACCACCATCTCATCTGACTACTACTCACCTCTACTTAATCCTAAAAAAACTTTATGGCCACATCAAAGGTAAGGTAGGTATTTCGAAAGCTGTAGCTATTCTAGGTCGTACCTACTCGTGTTTCAGGCTCTCAACCTTGGCCTCATACTTCATACTTCTAAAATATAACACGCACAGGAGTTTGGAACAAAGTTGTGCGAAGTAATAAATCTTGGAGGGTTTTAACGTGCCGGATTTGGACTTTTTATCTTCCGCTGTAAACGCATCGTTATCGGACGCTTTGCGACCGTCCTCTGCCGCGACGCCGAGACGAGATCTTTAACGAACACAGGGCTGGTGTGTGTAGAACATGAGGTAGGTATTTTGAAACGTACCTCTTTAAAAGAAATTTATTCGTGTTATTTAATATTTAACGCAAAGGGTATTAGGAGTAATACGGATGGGTTTTAGTCAGTAAGACTCTGACACTCCTTCCTGCTTCATCCAGAGCGGGAGGAGTCATTTGATGATTTCGGATACTTAAAAAAGGGTCCTTCATTTGAATTCCGAATAAAATTTAATTAAATTAAGAATCCACCAATTTCTTATATACAGTCCCCAAAAAGCCGATTCATAAGCCAGATACCTAATTTCCAAAAATTATAAAAAAAAGCGTTGAGATTTTTTCGAGACTTTTCTAAATCTATCGTACAATACAATAAAATTGCAGACCCATTTGGTTTGTAATTTTCATGTTCGTGTTTCAATTGTATTCGTTCCATTCTGTAACAGAATTTCATACCTTAATTAAAGCTTTAGAAAATTATTGAAAGCTTTAGAATTTTTTTTTATTGCGTCTAAAAAAAAAAAATATATATGGTGTGAAGCATCTGCAGCAAAGTGTGAATTGGACCCGATCGGAAATGTGTGTCAGTTTTATTGAAATTCTGTTAAATATACTCGAAATATATGTTATTTTAAATTCTCACTACTATCATGATGTATGTATGTTATCGTCTCCAGAGAGAGCTAACTCCTAACCGTCAAAGGGATAAGCAGTAGCTCTCTTTACTTATAACACTATCCAATAAAAGAACCTGCAATCACTTATCTACATCTAACCAGCTTATTAGTGGCGATTGCCCATGCCAATTACATTTTCAGGGTTCCGTACCTCAAAAGAAAAACACGGAACCCTTATAGGATCACTCTGTTGTCCGTCCGTTCGTCTGTCCATCTGTCTGCCAAGACCCTTTATCTCGGGAACCATATACTCAGGTCTATAGTCCCTTGAAGCTGTGAAAAAATCAAACTTCTAAGTTGACGTTAAAAAAAAGAAACGTTATGCCACATAAAACGTATATTTCGATACTCTCAAGGGAATCAAAATTGATCGGGTATTTTCCGTTGACCTAGAACTACGAAATTTGGAAAATATAAAAAAAAAACTGCATTTGTTATTAAATCATTAAAAAAGTTAATCTTAATTTTAAAGTAATGTGTACTTACTTTGTACGGAACCTTCGATGAGCGAGTCCGCCTCGCACTTGGCTGGTTTTTTGCTCCTCCTTTCCTGTTGTTCCTTGTTGCTCCTCCATTATTTTAATTGCAGGATCCAAAACACGGGAAACGTATTTGTAACACGATCCGTCATCTTTTTTTTTCTTCCTTTACCCTTATAACCATCTCCATTCATTCTCAAAATTTTCACACATGGCCGCCATCCAGAAAATTCCTCAGTTACCTGTGCCACTTTCAGACTTCCTCATACTCATGTTTATTGTATACATTCGCAGAACACGGCACATCCCTCTTAGCAATCCCACAAAATAAACAGTCCTTACCTATATTGTAAGACGATTCCATTTACCATTCAATATGGCCGCCATTAACAAAAAGGCGGCAAATCATCGCTACCAGTAATTGATTTCCAGAGAATTGCCACGCTCTGCAGGCAACAAACAAAAATAAAATCGAATGCTCACTACTTCATCTTGTTATTTGTACGGAGAACTGGAAACGAAGGTTGGTCAATTGTGTATCTTGGGAAGAAGATTAAAACAAATAAATATGATTTTGCAACAGATGTGAATATTTAAGTAAAGTCCACCAACTTACAAACTAGATTACAATACCTACATATCGCAATCAGAGGGACAATTCCCGTAATTTCAAGGTACTTTGCATTCGCATAAAAACATCTCTAACTCCTTTACAATATTTGGCAAGTTTCTGACGTTGACTTTCGCCGGCCGGGATGATATTGCGACGTTTTCCAAGTACGAGAATTGGTTATCAGTAACAAGAAATATACTCTTCAAAGCAATATAATCCTCGAAATTTTAATAGGTTAGCAATACCCGTAGATAGAAGACATGCAATTTTAGGGACCCGAGTCATTTAATAATGTTGCTAATACAAAAAATTCTCGGTAAACTCCTATTGCAAAGTTGTTTATTGCGAAAATAACGACACATTCAGATCTTCCCATGAAAATTAGCTACCTTTTTAGGGTTCCGTACCCAAAAGGTATCCAACGGAACCCTATTACTAAGCGTCCGTTGTCCGTCCGTAAGTCTGTCTGTCTGTCAGAGGGCTGTATCTCAAGAACCGTAATAGGTAGACACATGAAATTTTCACAGATTGTGTATATCTATTTCCGCTAAAAAAATAAGGTTTATTGTACTGAACCCTTCGTGTGCGAGTCCGACTCGCACTTGGCTGGTTTTTTAAAGATAGGAACTCATCAAATGACTCCTTCAGCTCTGGGCGGAGCGAGAGGGCATCACACTCTTACTGACAAAACGCATCCGTGTCTCATCTTCCAAATGCCCTTTGGAGCCGCAGTAACTCTTTCAAACTAATTCCATAACCCTTGCAAAAAAAAACCAGTCAAGTGCGAGTCGAATCTCACAAGAAGGGTTCCGTATAATAAACCTTAATTTTTATTATTTGTTGTTATAGCGGCAATAGAAAAAAAAATCCGTGAAAATTTCAACTGCCTACCTACAACGGTTCTTGAGATACAGCTCGCTGACAACCAGACGGACGGACGGAGAGCAGTGGCCTAGTAATAGGGTTCCGTTGGTTACCCTTTGGGTACGGAACCCTAAAAATGAACCTTCTAACTAAAACAATCATTCTTCATACTAACTTACTCCTTGGAACACAGTTCTGCGTCCAAAGTTAGGAAGCACCTGACGAGCTTCCTGATTCTGGTTCTAACTTTATGCATAGTTCTCAATGGCAGTGTAGGGTTATGACAGAGACTTTCTGACTGATTGTGGAACAATATTTTGTCTTGTCATAGTAAGCTATCCATTAAATAGGAAGTACTGAGTTTGTATAGTATAGATTCTGTATGGAAGATAGTTTGCTATAGAAAACTATCTTCATCCAGCGGCTTGGCCCGCATTTTTCCAAGGGAACATACTCTCGGTTTATAAAGTATACGTCCTATGCCAGGTCTGTAGTGTTAATCATGTCAGATGAACTAAACAGAAAATCAATTCCTCCCAGTTATACTATATATATAACTCAATAAAATCATCACACTTACACTCACAAAAATCGTAATTTTAGTGTATTATACAAAGTTTACGATTTACGAGAATCTTCTCACAAAGATGTAAGTTTGATTGCAACGTAACCTTACTCTCAACTCTGTTATACTAATACTTATATCTGAAAAGTCAAAAAAATAAAAAAAGAGTTTATTTACGGCAAGCATGACGCATACCAAAAAAAAGTCCTTAAGGTGGATGCTCCAGGGTAGCCCGCGAAATTCAAATATTTTTATGTTTTTTGCAATTTGCCGGTCAGTTCATGTAGTTCGAAAGAATGAATATTTCAGAAATAATCATTCTTTCGAACTACATGAACTTAGAGGGCTATATTGATGATTAAAATGGTTATAATTCTTTAGATAAATACGCGTTACGGTCGCAGATCGCATTTGGTCCACATACAGCTTCACACTTACCGGCAAATTGCAAAAAACATAAAAATATTTGAATTTCGCGGGCTACCCTGGAGCATTCACCTTAAACCGAGAAATCAAGTTTTTTGTTCGCGCTAGACGCGTTAGATCACTATCTCGCCTGAAAGTAAACGATGATGTGGTCGAAGATGGAGCACGCTTGCCTAAAAATAACCTATTCACTTTTGTCTTAGAGACTCCCAGGTTGTAGTTTTCAGGAAACACACTCTGAATTGTGTGAATGAAAAGGAATTCCAGTCTTTAGCTGTACGTACAATTCCCAAAACGTTTTGTGCGTGTAAGTGGGATTTCCACCAACTTGAATGATTTTGACGTTTTAATACTTTACTTGATCTTATTTGCGAAAAAATCACTGAAGTACAATTCTAGCAGACCTACTTTTAATAATAAAAAAAACCACTCGTAAAAATGTCTTAAAAAATTCTAGAAACTTTAAAACCTTCACACATTATGAACTCATTTCAGCTAAACACTTAAGCTGTCTCATATTAGGCAAGTTTAATTAATCAAAAGTTTGCCGGTCGCTGGCACCATAACAGCTTTATGACCGTCGGTTTAAGTTTTATCACTATTTTTATTGATCTGGGATCTGTGGGTGTGTGCTAGTAAAACTTTTACAACGATACATTACTGGTAAGTCTGCTTCAAAAGTTTAAATGTTGCGTTTGTCGAACAATTTTTATGATAGGTTTTACTTTTTAACCGACTTCTTCAAAACGGAGGTGGTTCTATGTAGCTTTTTTTTATGTATGTTCGCCGATTTCTCCGCCAATTCTGGAACGATTTTGAATTAAATTGAATTGATTTTTTTTTTTAATTCAAAAGCCTAAGCTCCTGAGGTGGTCCCATTGTCACCAAGTTGGAATCTGATGATGGGATCCCATGGAAATTGAGGTAAACCCTCAAATTTTATAAGCACGTACACTGTTTTTCATAAACTTTCTAACGCAATTCTGATATTTGTGCCTGGAAGTCGGTGTTCAAAAACGAAATAACCAAAAACACTTTCAAAATTGAAGATATTTTTTACTTTGTAGTGTTTTGTTTTTGGAAGACGGTTTTATTTTTAATACGTCGTACTAAAATGAAATTATAGAGAAACTTGTACAGCAAAAATAGTGGCTACATTTTTGTTAATGTTGAATTTTGTTCATGTTTATTACATTCTCCTACGAGTATATATCCCTGAACTTTCCGCTAGCAAAAGAGAGAGAGACAGAGAGAGTGCTAATACATATTCCGAAACTTACGTCCTTTACGGTACGGAGAAGAGCTCGTGGCTAAATAATAACAGCCGCACTTGTCGACCTTTAAGGTTTAGCAACGCTTGCCAAGGTTGGTCTGTGGATGGGTGATCATCTTAACATACCGAGTTTCCTCCGTGTCTCGGAAAGCACGTTAAGCCGTTGGTCCCAGCTGTCATTTGTAGATCTTTGGCAGCCGTTACGGGTTGTCAGAAGCTAGTAAAATCTGACTCCAGTCTTGCCAAGAAGTACCGTGTTACCCAGTTAATGGGTTGTGGAGGTCTGGTAGGCAGCCGCTCCACGTAAAACACTGGTATTCAGCTGAATCCAGTTTGACTGGAAGCCGACCCCAATACAGTTGCGAAAAGGCTAGGCAGATGATGACGTCCTTGACGGTAATACGAACACAAAATGGCCTTTCTTAAGAGTTCAATGCACAAACACAAAGAAACTCAGTGACCCATTCTTCAAACACGTCAAAAGCGAACACTATAAAATATTAAGCTTGCCATTAATCCACGTTACTAGCGTGGTGCAACCGACTGTTACTGCCTGCATCAGTTATGAACTTATTAAAGAAAAATATAACGTAAAAATGTGAACGGTCGCTCATCGATTGAATTTATGGAGTTGTGTTTTAGGTTCCGTACCCAAAGAGTATCCAACGGAACCCTCTGCTGTCCGTCCGGCCGTCCATCCGTCTGTCTGTCAGCGGGCTGTATCTCAAGAACAGTAATAGGTAGTTGAAATTTTCACAGATTGTGTATATCTATTGCCGCAATAACAACAAATAATAAAAAGCAAGGTTTATGGTACGATACCCTTCGTGTGCGAAACCGACTCGCACTTGGCCGGCTTTTTTGTTAGTAATTATGACGTTTTCTGAATATTATGGTCACTGTTACCAACCGCACATCAATTAATTTATTATTTTTATGTACTTAAATGAAATTAACGTTTTATTAGTATGTAATTTTTCCGTAGAATATTCGTTTGTTCGTTCGTTTTTATTTTGTTATTATGTCGTGGCTGAACCAATTTTGGATATTTTTTATGACTGTTATTGATTACTGATGAACTGGGCCAAGCCCGCCACACATTCGCAACAACTGCAACTCCAGAAAACCGCCGAGTCAGTGAAGCTCGACGAGTCCCGGATTAACGTGTAGTCAAAAACACAATTTCTACCGCACTCCTTATCCAGCAGGAGACAGAACAGATCTATGCTAATAGGCACATTATGTATGCCAAAATCGTTGTCGTGTTCTGATTCCTACAACCTAATACCTGAATATATCTAACATAATATTGCGTTTAGTTTGCCAGAGAATACACTCCCATATAATATGATGTGCGGATTGTTTGTATTCAAGGTCAGATATAGAACATTGCCAGAACTGATGATTTTTAGTTACAGTTTTGTAAGATGCAGTTAACAAACAATAGCTGTAAAAAACCGTAATATAAAATATAAATAAACATTACTTCACCTTAGGGCGAATTTCACCAAAGAAACTGATCGCGATCACAAACCACGTTTACGAGCTGTCAGTGTCGTTATTTTCTGTGGAATATTGACACTGACAGCTCTTGAACGAGTCCTGCTTGGCTTGATCGCGATCAGTTTGACTTGGTGAAAATGGCCCTTATAATCTATTAATATTTATTGTTTCAAACATTTCTGGCAATGGCAATGACATTTGTGAATGTCAGAAGACAATTAAGTATGATGACTTTTTTAATAAATAATGAGAACTTGTCACGCCTACATATTTGATAACAAACATTAAATATATGACATTTATCACTCATCTATTTGAACCAACTGTTCATTAAAACTATGTCGTAAGAAATCTTAAAGCAAGTTTTTGAATTAAGTTAAGTAAATGTGAATCCCTATTTTCATCAACTGCCTAGCCTTTTCCCAACTATATTGGGGTCGCCTTCCAGTAAAACCGGATTTAACTGAATACTAGTATTTTACGAGGAGCGGCTGCCTATCAGACCTCCACTACCCATTAACTGGGTAACACGGTACTTCATGGCCAGACTGGAGTCAGATTAACTGGCTTCTGATTATCCGTAACAACTGACAAATATCTACAAATAACAGCCGGGACCAACGGCTTAACGAGCTTTCCGAGGCATGGAGGAAACTCGGTATGTTAAGATGGTCACCCATCCACAGACCAACCTTGGCAAGCGTTGCTTAACCAAGATTGCCCCTAAGGCTATTATTATCTAGCCACGAGCTCCTCAAATGTGAATCCCTATTTTAATGACATAATATTGATAAGTTTTCAGGCTTAATTACAGTTTGAAAAATACTCAACTACAAATGCTATTCGGAAATTAGAGGTTAGTTTATCAGTGAACAATAAATAGGTTTTGAAAAACAACCTTAGAAAATACTGCCGAATTGATTTGCAAGCTTGGGAAAAAAAATACTAGTGTCGATAAGCAAACTATCCTACTTAAATATTATAAATGCGAAAGTTTGTGAAAATAAATCTATGTTTGTTACTCTTTCACGTCAGAACGCCTAAAAAGATCTTCATGAAGTTTGGCAAAGAGGTTGATTATAGTCTGGAATAACACATAGGCTTCTTTTATGCCGGGAGTATGTTCCTTTATCAAATGATGTAGCTTATTTTATACAAAATCATATCTTGGTTATTATACAGGGTAGTCCAGAAGTGCATGTTCATACAAAAAGGCATTGACTGTAGTTTAATCACAGATTAATGATGCCACAAACTGCATCTAGCTGCTTGAAAAGTGATATGATTTTATGACCACGTCATTCATTTTTTAGGGTTCCGTACCCAACAGAACCCTATTACTAAGCCTCCGCTGTCCATCCGTCCGCCAGTCCGTCCGTCTGTCTGTCAGCGGCCTGTAGCTCAAGAACTGTAACAGGTAGAGAGTTGACATATTCACAGATTGTGTATAACTATTGCCGATATAACAAAAAATAATAAAATTTTAGGTTTATGGTACGGAACCCTTCGTGTGCGATTTCGACTCCTGCTTCGCCGGTTTTTTTTTTAAATGGGTTTTTTATACACACGACAGCCGTTTTTTTTATTTAGCAATTGTTATTTTGCAGATCTGATACATAATATCCTATAATACCCTTAAATATGGCCAGAAATTTCTAAAACACCCTGTAGATGCCCATCGAAAAGAAAATAGGTCATTCATTCCATTTTCTGTGTCGAGAACTACAAAGCTTTGTGTAACCTTATCAAACTCCCGAACAGAACAAGTCCATTAGTAATTTGAATCAGTGACATACGATACTCCTGGTAAGGGCCAACGCTGTAATATTTCTCCGTGGACTTACAACAGGCTTTCTCTACACCGGTATCCGGCTTTCGATTCTAATATCCACCCTACCTTCATCCCGAAGGCTTGTAATTTAATTCCAACCTTTGATAAGGACCAAGGATAAGGTGAAATTATGTGTCGAAGATTTAAGAGGAAGTGACTTTTCAAAAACCTTTTTGACATAAAGCGACAGGATAAAAAAGTATCATGCTCTGTTTAAAAATTATAACAAAATGTTTCACACCCCTGACTATATTAGACAATGATCACAAAAATGTCAGAAATATATTACAAATTTAAATTTAAATAAACCCACGTTTGTGCCATCTGACCAGTCGCGCGACCTACGGCGCTACGCCAGTGCTACGTCGTAGGCCGGCGTAGCCACACGCTGCGCTTCGTAGCCGCGCGCTACGAGATTTAATACGAAAAATTCTGTGTAGTATGAAAGTGAATTAAAAATATTTTCTTTAGTTTAAAAATAAGTTCGATATTTTTAAGCAACAGTTAAGTGAAGTTTTGTTAAGTTACAAAAAAATTAAACTTTTTAGTTGTTGGTAACTTAAATGGTTCAATTAAAATGAGTGTGGAATTTTTGAATTTACTGAAGTATGAAGCGAAGATTGAAACTGACAGTAAATGTAAGTGGACTTTTATTATTTATCTACTACACATTCGCGAACTAAACTAAGTTACTAAGACCGTCCTTATATATTATTCACAGAAACCTAAACTTTAATTATATTAATATTTTTTTTTTCACAATTAATTCCAACGGACAACGACCTAGCAACAACTTACCCAATAGTTAATTTAACTTGACTTGTAATAAACTCAACAATTACGGTTAGAGATCCTTGTCGAAAACCCACGTAATCTAACACGCACAATTTACGAATAATATATAAACGCACGCAATTTTATCATTAATTTATATTCTTTATTGGGGTATATAAAACTTTTATAGTACAATTTATTTCCAAATGAACCCCCTTGACTTTGCACTATTACAATTTTCCATTTATCGAAAGTAAATGGTATAGGACTTACACCATACTAAAATGTGATAACTAAAACATAGTTAAGCTGATTAAAGGATTTTAAAGACGATTAAGATGAGATAGTATCCATTCTATTTTATCTTAATCGTCTTTCACATCCTCAGAAGGAGACAAGCTTCTCCGACTCCAAAAATCATAGATAATGGCAGGAAGGTTTTTAGATCAGTACTTTTTAGCGTTACAAATCAGTAGAAAATTATGCCTGTAAACGGACATCTTCACAGTAGAAAAAATATCACTAATGTCTTTTTCATAAGGGTTCTGCCTCAATAAATACGTCAATTAATCACCTCTCGAGACAAAGTGTGACTAATCTGATCTCAACTTACCACTGCCTGTCTTGAATAGTTCTCGTCGTACGAGTATGAGTCCCTGATTTTCACAACATTTTGTTGAAATGTAGTGTTAAATAAGCACACTCAAATAGAGGAAGTCAGCTTTGTACTCTAAACATGTTAGAATGACTTAGCATTTAGTAGTGTCGTCTTCATTGTGAGATGGGTTTAAATTCTATTTGTTTCCTATTTCAATAGAATACCAAAAGATAATACATTACATCACGGGTGAGTTCCCTGAGAGGTTACCTTTACCTTTAGTACCCCATATCATGTCTGTGATAATGAGTATAATATGTATGTATATGACTTTTTAAAGCATAACTTTTCAAGAATCTTCACATATTTCTTTCTAAAATAAATAAGAACAGAATATCTACAAACTAATCACATAAATTCAAGTTTAATTAACTTCATTTTTAAACACATGAATAAAAAAAATATTGGTTAAAACCATGGACATCTTAATAACTAGTCTAAATGAATCTTCTGCCAAACCCTTTGTGAGAGACGGGATTGACTTATAGTCCAAGATCAGTACCCCAGTATGCGTACCTTCTAAGCATATAAACACTACAGACTCCATCCCACACATTATGTTACTTAGAAAATAAAGCAATGTCTGGGGCTTCCTAAAATAAATATCAACTGAAAATTAAGTAAACCACCCCACACAAAAACTTAAATTGAAAACCTCAATATCAGTCAACAATACCCAGAAATCATATCTACGTCAGCTGCCTGAACAAAAGCTTATGAAATCGAACAGAGAGGCGCAGTAGCCTTACCGGTGTATGTTTTATTCAGAACTGGTCGATAATATTACCTACAAGCTTTTGAATCGATTTAAACGAAACCCTACCTATTGATATGTTCACAATCTGTCACAGGCATCAATCTAAATGGAATTGTGTTGGCCCATTAATTTTTAGTTAGGTACATTGATTTGTGTAGGTAAAATGTTGGATGGTTCGGACTCATGAAACTTACGAAGTCAATTTAAAAAGTAATTGTAGCGAGACGAATTTGAAGCGTTCATGACATATTGGTCGGAGAGAGCATCATACCGTTAAGAGTGGAAGGCTCTGGGGCAAACCTTTGTCCATCTGACTGGTACAAAATAAACTAAAAAAAAAAAGTTGAAACTCATTTTTCATCTGCAGGTATCTTGAACGGTTTTACGGGTTTATTTAGAAATATACTTCTAAGTGTGCACTCAATCAAAATATCTCTAGCCTACGGGTGCCGTCAGCTGAGACAGGTAATATGCCACGGGCTTATTTTAATTCCTTATCTACTGAACGAATTTTGATGAAGCTTTTCAGCTTACACGCCATCAAATAGAAAGAAAGAAAAGAGTATTTAATGTCACGGAACTGACAAACATACATACCTACATAAATTATATGTGTCCTTGGGAAGTCTAAAAAAAATAAATTAATTAAAATGTTTATTTCAATTACAATGGGCATTTCGATACATATTATTGGAGATCACCTTTTAAGCAAGGGATTACTTGTTTCAGGAGACTCCGCATTTCTACTTCACATTTTTATGCAATTGAAATGAAGACAATGTAAACATGCAAGAGTAAAAATTAAAGGGCATTAAGTAGAGTGTAAAGGAGCATTAAGAGAGGATTACCCGTTCCCGTAGGAATTTCGGGAAATCCTCTCGGAAAACGAGATATACGCATACGAAGTCACGGGAAAAGCTAGTAGGATATAAATTATACAGGGGGATGTACTAATTCACTGCATGGGGAGCCACGGGCGGCAGCTAGTTATGAATACAAAAATACATATCTGTAAGTGCTTAAATAAATGTCAAAATGCAGTTTAGACCTTAGTTGCTATAGTAACTTTTCATGCCAATTTGTATGCCTTCTAATCCTAAGTCCCGGATAAAGAGACGCTCATTTTCCTTTGAAACTTATACATTTAAACTAAATATAAATAATAAGATGTTTTAGTCTCAAAGATGAAATGTTATGATGTTATTAGTCTAAAGATTTTCTCTCTCAAGTCCTTTTAAATTCAATAAAAGGATGAGTGCCTCTTACTTATTCAAATTATTACAGTAGGAACATAATTTGAATTTCAAAACATAACATTATTTTGCTGTGTTATGTAGTCTTGTTATACCTATAAAGTATACCTAAAGTATAGTTGAGAACCTGGCTTTACCTTTATGGTGTCTATCCATTACAGCGGAGCGGAGAAACGGAGAAATTTTAACCAACAGGATTGCATAAAATCTGTACCACGTGACTCACTGAAATTTGGACTGACATGATTGGTTAATATTTCTCCGTTTCTCCGCTCCGCTGTCTTGCTCCGCTGTAATGGACAGGGACCTCTACAGGTGCCTTTTTATGAAGCAGTCTTGGATAATTTTGTAATAATACTGATGAAATATGAAAAAAAAAAAACATCATCTTGTTTCACGTATCTATAGTAATATATAAAGCTGACGAGATTGTTTGTTTGCTTGAACGCGCTAATCTCAGGAACTACTGGTTCGATTTGAACATTTTTTTTTAGTGTTTGATAGCCCGTTTATCGAGAAAGGCTTATAGGCTATATATCATCACGAAGCAGACGAAGTTGCGGGTCATAGTTTTTTAATACCTTGATAAATAGTTTGATAAAGTTTTCAATTTTACTTTAATCATCACGAGAAAGCCTTAAGTGTGATCCACACATATCCAGGACGTGACGTATTATTTTGCAAACTACACTCTTAATAAAGTGGTTAATATGTGTTCTTAGTTTTACTTTTTGCCAATAAATTATTAAATCAAGCTCGGAACTATTAATGCATAAAAGCACTAACCTTTTTACAACTATCAGCTTTTTTAATAATAAAGTAATTTTTAATGTTAGTCATGACTGTCGCATAGTGATATTACCTCGAAATATCTCTGCAACACGACATTTTAGAGCACCATGTTTTTGACGTGATAACGTCTTGTTAATCGATGAACGCTGGCTGCACGCACGAAAAAGTGTCACGTTCCAAGAGCGAGAGTGCGGAACAAGCGATAGAGAGGCACGATCAGCCTAAGCGTTTCGTTTCGTCCGTAAGCCGACTTTACAGACAATCAATTTTTTTGACGTGGTAACGTCTTATAAATCGATGAACACCAGCTGCGCGCACAAAAAAGTGTCACGGTCACGTTCTGCAAGTTGATTTGTTTTCTTAAGACGTCATCACGTAAAATTATCGAAGCCGAATTTACAGACAATCAATTTTTTTGTTTGATGCATTTTTTTTTTTTTACTATTGATAGGCACGCGCTTGACCACCATCTCACCTGATGGTAAGCGATGATGTGGTCGAAGATGGAGCACGCTTGCCTAGAAGTAACCTATTCACTCTTGACTTAAAGACTCCCAGGTTGCAGCTATCGGGAAATACAGACTCCGGCAGGGAATTCCACTCCTTAGCTGTACGCACTATGAATATGTTCCCAAAACATTTTGTGCGCGTGAGTGGGATGTCCACCATGTACCGGTGGCGCATCGCCGTTCGTCTTGTGGTCCGATGATGGAACGGGCTTGGCGGAATTAAATTATGCAATTCCGTCGCATGATCTTGCGCTAAAAAAAATCAACGCCGCCCTTTTAATATTTTGCCACAGAAAACTCTGTGGCAAAATAGATATTTATTAGAGCTCCTCACGGACCACGCTCCGTCTACGACGTCCTGGCCATGGTCCGAATACGTGTGTAAGTACGTGTTTACGTGTGTGTGTGTGTGAGGGTGTGTGTGTGTGTTAACCTTTAAGCGTTAATTTTTGCGTCTACCGAAACCGGGGAGATCGTTAGATATTATTCATAAGTAATTACTAGATAAGGTATTATGTTAATTAGAACATTATCTCGTCATGTCTCGCCTACGTTTTATCATTATTAGGATGCCTGAATATAAGGTCAAACATGACAATTACCAAATTACTGTTTTATTATTAATATTACATCATTCTAAGTAGATATAAAAGGTTAATAAATTCTCAGTACCATCAGGTTAGTTATACCTTATAGATAACGCCCCTAAACGTTTGGGATAACTAGACTTGTAAGTAATATTATAAAAATTGGTTAACATTGAGAGTTTGTACACAAGAATTAAAAATTAAAAATGTCATACATGTAACATAACTGTTATAGGTATTGTAAACGTTTTCTGACAAAACGTATACATTCTACCAATTCGCACTAAGCGTTTCCGAACGTATTTTATAATGTACACAGCAAAGTAGTGGAATTCTCTGCTTGCGTCTGTGCATCCGACAGCTTACAACCCTAATCTCTTCAAAGTTAGAGTGAACGAGCTCCTTCTAGGTAGGCTCGCTCCATTGTAGACTTTGTCTCTATCATCTCTGACCTCGACTAGAGTCAAGAGCAAATAAATAAAAAAATTATTATATTTATTTTTTGAAGTTTCGTGGAACTTCCAAATCTTAAATTTAACGACTCCGACTGAGGTAGAAAACCTCAAAGCTCCAGTAATCGCAAATTATATAGGTCTAGAACGTCCCATTTTAACAAAAGCATTCAATGATGGCTATCACGTTTGAATTTGCCGCTAGAGGCGCCAGTGTAGCGTGAGGTTTAAAATGTCCACTGTTGGTTGGATATTGACGCCAGCTTTTTGACAGTGGCGCCAACAATGAAGGCTACCGTTTTTGTACTCACTAGAGTACAAAAACGGTAGCCTTCATTACCAACCACCCTGGCAGCCTTGACTCATGGCCTCATGTCTGAGCACATCCTAATGGCAAACTCTTGGACAAATATTTGCGTTTTAATTCCATCCCACTTATTTTTCAATTATACCCAACCGCCTATTCAAAGCGAGATGTTCATCTAAGGTTCAATAAAAGAATGCCACAAATGCTTTTATGAACGAACCGTTTCCCATATTACATCACCCGGAAGGCATCCGCTCTCTGCCCTTCTCCATAAGCCTCAGTAAACAGGCCATGGTCAGGCCGGATCTGCATCCTTATTGCGTAACCCTTTGACATACACTGACACTGCAAACTTATGCCCGGTTTTTGAGGTTTTTGTACTAATGAAGTATAGCGTTAACGAACAGATAAACGACTTATAAAGTATCTCAGAAACCGGGTATTAAACCATATTTTTTTTTGTTTGATATAATCGACTTAAAGAAAATGTAGATATTTATTTATTATTTTTTTTATTATATACTTTATTGTACACCAATAATAATATACAAAGAAAACAACAAACTAAAACACATAAGTACAA
This sequence comes from Lacanobia oleracea, assembly GCA_950371165.1. Classification (NCBI taxonomy): domain Eukaryota; kingdom Metazoa; phylum Arthropoda; class Insecta; order Lepidoptera; family Noctuidae; genus Lacanobia; species Lacanobia oleracea. The sequence continues at coordinate 7,511,730 of OX493398.1, forward strand.
TGGGCGGCCTTATCGCATTCTGCGATCTCTTCCAGGCAACCTGGAATGGAGAGTAGGTAATTGCCTGGACATAAAATGGGGTTGTCATCGGTGCGACACTACTCAATCATAATATATATACATAGATAAATATATAATCTTAACAACAAATAAATGACAAACATATCACAGCGACAGGTAATGCTCTCTCACGAGTCTTTTGAACACCGGTAACGATTGAGCGCGTCATATTTGGACCCGCAATGCATTCCACAAACGAGCAGCCTGGACAGTAAAGGATTCATCAAATAAATTTGTGGAATGCATTGGCATTTTAAGTCGTAAATTATCTGATGACCTCAAAAATCTAGCGTAGGAATCACAGAGAAACTGAACAATTATGGCTCGAACTTTTAAGTTATTTATAAACATTCTAATTCCTTCATATTGAATATTCATCCTCAAAAAATTACAATTGTGCAATGAATATTGTTGAATTGTCAAAATTGACTAGTTGACCCGCGCAACTTCGTGTGCGTCACATTTTTCATTAATGCTTCGCTCCTATTTGTCGTAAAGCAATGTTATATAGCTAAATGGGCTAACCTACATTAAAATAATTGTTCCATTCGAACCAGTATTTGCTGAGACTAAAACAACCAAACAAACAAACTCTTCAACTTTATATTATTAGTTTATATAAGTGTAGATTGCATTTAAATTTAAAAGAGTGTCCGTGGGGTTTATTGCAAGTTCTCTTCCACAGAGATATACGCTTTGGAAGGTGCAACTAAATTGGTATCTTTCACTGCTCAAAATTATTAAAAGTGCCAGTAAATGGTTGAATTGAAATAAATACTTTAAATACGAGATGAAAGTGATTGTGAGTGAGATTTTGTTACGTAGTAAGTCTGTCGTATTTGACAATCCTTCCCTTGAAGGGAAATGATAACCAACCAACCAACTGTGATAATAAGCAAAATAACTGAAATAGAAAGGTAATCTATCCCTTTTCAGTGGACGAAGAAATGAGAATTAATATTAAATTGGTTATATTGGTTGGTTTGAAAGGGAATTGTAGAAGGAAATGCCTTTGTTATTTGTAAATAAATTATTTCAAAATAGAAAGTTCTTCGAGTCAAGTTTAGTTGAATTTTATTATTTATTCTTCATATTATGTATATTGTTATTCTGTACTTAATTTTATTTATATTTATTATCATCATCTGCCTAGCCTTTTCCAAACTATATTGGGGTCGACTTCCAGTCAAACTGGATTCAGCTGAATACCAGTGTTTTACGTAAAGCGGCTGCCTACCAGACCTCCATAACCCATTAACTGGGTAACACGGTACTTCTTGGCAAGACTGGAGTCAGATTTACTGGCTTCTGGCTATCCGTAACGACTGCCAAAGATCTACAAATAACAGCCGGGACCAACGGCTTAACGTGCTTTCCGAGGCACGGAGGAAACTCGGTATGTTAAGATGGTCACCCATCCATAGACCAACTTTATTTATGTTTATTATATGACATATTTTATATCTTAAATATACTTATCTCTTCAAAGTTGCCCAATCATCTTTAATGTAGATAGGTTAATCTTAGTTAGTCTAAATAGCATATCCATCCACTCTGTGTATCTGCCGTGGATAACTACGAGTATCATTGGCTAGTCATGTACTCCTAGAATAAATAAATAAATCAAAATATTCGTTGGTTTTGTGTTTTAATTTGTAAGAAAAAGTTTGCCAATCAAACTCAGATTACTTACCAGAAATATAAGTTGACCTTTACATGTAAAAAATAAATGCTGTTCAACTAAGCGCATCACTTGTTTTTGTCTAAATTTCTTTACATTTTTATGCCGTGCCAAAACAGAGCGCTTTTATTTATCCGTTACATTTTTGGTAATATTTGAAACATAATCCATCCTGTTTCATAGTCGCAGTTGAAACTAATAAACGCAAAGAAATATTTAAATTTGATTTTGTTCTTCTTGTAAAATCATCATCATCGTCATATATCAGCCGAAAGACGTCCACTGTTGGGCATAAGCCTCCCCTAATTGTAGGCATATCAACCGAACCTGTGCACCTCGCATCCATCGGCTACCCGCGACTCTCACCATGTCATCGGTCCACCTTGTGGGAGGCCTTCCAATATTGCGTTTTCCGGTACTCAGTTGCCACTCCAGAACTTTTCGGCCCCATCGATGATCCGTTCTGCGAGCAATGTTCCCTGCCCACTGTCACTTCAGTGCGTTGATCCATCGGGCTATGTCGGTAATCTTGCGGATATCATCATTCCTGATTCGATCACGCAAGCAAACTCCAAGCTTTGCCCTCTCCATTGCCCTTTGAGTGACTTTAAGCTTTCTGATGAGGCTCATTGTGAGCGACCACGTTTCGATATCCTAAGTCATCACTGATTTTTCTCTATATTGATATTCTTTTTATTACAAAATAATTTACACAGTAAAATACTTGTGTAACTATAATCTATAAGTCCTACTCAATTATGAAACTAACATTTTTAAATAAACAGTGGCCCCGCCTGAATGTAATTTATACCCTAATTTTATTTCACATTATAATGAACTAACTCTGTAATGGTTCACGAAGGCTCGTTTTGAAATTAAATTATTTTATTAAGACGAACAGTATTTTAAACAATCCCCTAATGGAACCCTAAATGGAATAGAAAACATTCGACACAGACAGAATACAACAACAACAAAACACAAAGTTAAAGATATAATAGAAAGGAATGAGAAAGAAATTCCGTGAACGAAAAAAAAAAACGAGGTAAACGGATATTTATCACATTGTCCTGATGTTTTTGGTTCTTACATTAATTTATTGAATACAACAATAATATAGTAACATGGTATAAAAAACTATACTCTAACGCCAAGATTTGAAAAGTCCATCTTGGTTGAACAAAGAAAAAACGAACGTAAAAAAAATCACTTAAATCACAAAATCTGTTCATAAATTAATTCCTAAAAAAAGCAGTAATTATTGTTTAAATAAATACTAAATAAAGAATACCATTGAAAACCACAAAAAAGCTGCAAACATCTACTAGTACTTAATTCTACAATTCAAAATTGCAATTTTAAAGTGGAACAGTGTTTTCTTGGCTAAACCGCTTAACAGATTTTGATGGAATTTAGCACACGGACGAACCTGTAATAGGACATCATCTGTCATCTCTGACCTAGACTAGAGTCAAGAGCAAACCCATCACAAATAAAAAAATAATTAAAAAAAACAGGTTTCCTTTCTTTCCGATAGTACCTTTGAAGTACGTTAGAAGCTGGTTTAAAATAAACTAACAAACTTCGATTAAACTGAACCAGTGTTCCAAGGATCACTTTAATAATAATACTACACGGTACTACAAATATAAAAAACACTACCAACTATTCGAAATAAAACTCCCAATAAGCCTTATTTCGCAACTTCTACAACTAGTTTCAGCAACATGTTTCAAGCACTTTCTATTTCTCTAGATCTCCCTGAAATCACGTGACCAGAATATTTGTTCCCAAGTCGTATTCCCGAACGCTTTGAAAGTTTGGCAAAGTTTAATAGAAAAAATCTTGGAAAAAACGTGTGAAATAAGAACTGTAGTTAACCTAGGTTCCGTACCAAAGTAATATTCAAAGTTTTCACTTTTGGAACATTTATTAAGAAAGTCTAAACTTTTTTTAATCTGGCAATTGTTAGGGTGCCTGTCCATTTGTGCGGAACGAGGCAGCGGAGCGGAGAAATGGAGAAATATTAACCAATCATGTCAGTCAAAATAATTGGTAATAATTTCTCCGTTTCTCCGCAGCGTGAGTGTCACAATGTTTAACTGGCAAAATGTGGTATTCTGTAGGTGCCTATAAGCCAGCCATGTTACTATTATAAGCACACTTAGACTGCAATGCGTTTCCACCAGAGACGTGCGAAAATGCGTGGTGAGGAGAGTGTTTGTGTAGAATCAGTGGATTTGCTTGCGGTGAGCGAGGCTAGGTAAATGAAGAGATTCTATTAGTTCTTAATAAACATATCCCTCGCTGCTGGATGCGTAAGGATGCGTAATCCTCGCACATCTCTGTTCGAAATGCAGCTTTAAGCGTATTTATGTAGATAACGTGGAAGTAATTCTTTTCGCTTCAATTTGTCTAGTTATCACTATTAAAATATTATTTGGTTAACATTTACTGAAAAACCAGGGGGACCAAGGAACCAAGTCTCCTATTTCTGGATCAAACGAGATCGTTCTCATTCGCTTTGCAGTAGCAAACAGTCAAAAACAAAGGAGTAAGTCTTTAACGGGCCCGCTGTTTTGGAACGGCTTCTATTGAAATTATACACAAAAAAGTACGAGTAGATGTTTTTCAATTTTCATTGTTTTTATGGTAGCTAACGGGATTCACAAAATCTTAGTTAAAATTGATGTTCTGGAAGCGCTTTATAGCTACAGTTCGGGGTGGTAACCAAAAAATAAAAAAACAGATTTGAATCAGTTGTTGTTGGTTTACAACTTTTTAATACAATTTTAAAGTACTTTTCTCTCGTGAAATATTAAAAATCAACGTGAAATGAAATGTTGTTTTATACAGTGAAATGTTTACAAAACGCACTGTTGATGTACAACCAAAAAACTCCGGAGGGAAACTCCTCAATTTGACTACAGAACCCCAAAAAACCTAGTTCGAATAATGTTCAAATAGACCCATAATACAGCCACATAAACCCTATGTCCCCGAAGTAACGACAAACAGCCGCGCCTGTGTTGATTCCAGTTTTTGTCACTTTACGCAACTTTGTATAGTCGGCAGGGTTTGGACTTCATTTGGCTTTCATTGTAATATGGTATAGCTTATGTGGAATTGGATTGGGGTTATTTTACCGATAACACAAAAAGAGTGAAGGATATAGATACATCAAGAGGTAACGCGGGCGGATAGACTTTGTATGTAAAAGTTCATAATTCAAGGTTTGGCTCTCGCCTGTTTTCTCCTCCAATATTAGATCGATTTTATACATATTTCATAAACTGAATAAGAAGGATATACACTGTACTTCATTATCATCTGCCTAGCCTTTTCCCACCTATATTGGGGTCGGCTTCCAGTCAAGCCGGATTTAGCTGAATTCGATTATTTTATGAGGAGCGGCTGCTTACCAGACCTATACAACCCATTAACTGGGTAACACGGTACATCTTTGCAAGACTGGAGTCAGATTTACTGGCTTCTGACAATCCGTAACGACTGCCAAAGATCTACAAATGACAGCCGGGACCAACGGCTTAACGTGCTTTCCGAGGCACAGAGGAAACTCGGTATGTTAAGATGGTCTCCCATCCACAGACCAACCTTGGCAAGCGTTGCTTAACCTTGAAGATTGACCCGTGCGGCTATAATTATCTAGTCACGAGCTCCGCCATTAAACAAAATACATCAAAGTACACATACATGTACATTAAAGTATACATATACCACTTTTATTTTGCTGTAAGCTCCGGTTTTACCACTATTCTCATCAGATGGTAAGCAATGAAAAAAAAATACTTTAGACAAAAAAGTCCATATGCAAGGCATGGTTAGTTATAAGAATTTTGCTTAAAACTAGTAAAAAGAAGAAACTAGACACACAGTCTACCCCTGCACAGTAGGCTCACCGGTCCCACAACACATGGAGTTCAGTGAACCTACTGAGCAGTACAGTATCGGTTCCTCGCCAATCATCCTCTGGACATTATTCGGGCTCCCCCGTACTCGTGGCACCACGAACGAAACTATTTTTTACGCATAATTGTGTAGAAGTCATCTACACTGGCGTCTGCAAACATGCACTTCAGTAACGAGGGAGCCGAAACAGAGCCCTGAATAATTATTAGTGTTTGTAAAATTAAACCATGATCGTTTTGAGCGCATAGCTGACGTATTTCCACGAAATAGGCGTGATAATAGTAGACTATGTCTCCCTAGTGCAAGAACGACTTTGAAGCGCAAAAGTGTCTGCTACATGGCGCCAGTCATCAATAATAAATTACCGAAGAGTTGGAAAAAATTAAATTAAGCGTTATTTAAAAAAAAAATCCGAAACATTTTAGTAGCCAAAGCGTATTACAGCGAAGCAGAATTCTTAATGGAGAAAGGAATCTCTTGACAACTATTTTTTTTACTAGAAATTAGACAAAGGTGACATTTAATTATATTGCAATGAATTTGTGATCGTATATTGACATTGTTATCTTTATTATTATGTACTTAGAATCATTCCTGTATTTTGTACTTTTGCATGCCTTCTGGTAAAATATGGCTGTTCCTAATTATGTTCTTATATCACTGTGTTTTGTACCCATATTTGCAAAATAAATATCTTATCTTATTTTATCTTATACTGGACACACAAGGCTGGTTGATGGGGTACACTTTCATAGAAAGAGGTAAGATTCCTAGTTTGTACGCTATCAGGAAATATAGACTTTACTAGTATTCTTGTTACCCATTAAATGCAACGGACTTACATAAAACTCTTGAGCTTTCACTGACCGGTTGAGCTTCTAACACTAATAATAATGCCTCATAAGTGAACACAGCACCTATAATCAAATGTTTCAGCATTCAGTTGAATCAATAGACCGCTGAAGCGTGACAGCACGTTCCCTGGCTTTAAACAAACTCCACATGACATCATTATTATTGGGTATTTAGATTTCCTAGTATTTACTTTAGTCTGAAGGTTTTCGTGTTTGTTTCAGCGGTTTGAATCATTGATTTGCTTGTTGGGGTAGGCCTTCAGTTGCCTTCTGATGTAGGTTTGATAAAAATGTTTTGAACTAGATATTTGATTATAATAGATAGAAAACAAAAATAAAGTTTTCATTCCAAAGGGCGTGAAAACTTTGTTTTTGATCTGATTAAGGGTACAACGACACTAATTCAGCCACTCACGAACGGATGAAAAAAACTGGTGGACATGACAGCCTCTGATGGATTTTTCCCACCTACATTGCCATTCGGATAAAAGTTCTTCCCAGACATCAGTCTGGGGTTTTAGTAATCTAGATTTCTTAGTACGGTTGCGTTGTGTTTTTAAAAACTCTAGGTCTGTGATTTTTTACATTGCAGCACGCCACTGCACCTCTTGATCGACTATAGAAACGCGCATGTACTAACCATTCTATACGCCTTGCATAAGAATATCAAAGCCAAACGCTGGCTTTGAAGTAATTTATGTCGTACCGCCTATGGTGGCCCTGTCAACCCAGACAGGTGCCCCGTAGTACATACAACCCAATTAAGTAGCCCCATAAATAGTTTTTAAGGTTTGAAATGATGTACCGCAAGTAGCTTTGGACATTCTCGTCAAGGCGTAGAAGTATTTTTTTGAAAAAAGAACTTCTCTTCCACCCTGAGGACATCCCATGGTTAGAGATTTAGTTATGGAAAGTTGTCCAAGTTTGAGTTTCGCGGAGCCGTTTAGAAAGTACGAAAGAATCAAAATTATACATATTTTTGTAGCAAACAAGGGTTTTCATTTTAAGTAGTAAGTAGCATCGGCCACCATGCGTTATGAAAAGCGCCAGATATGTCGAGAAAGATTCTAACCACGTATTTATGTTCCGGTAAGTTAACAATTTTACGGACAGACAGTGCCGCGTTGATGTAAATTTCCCAATAGTAAAACTAAATTGATTATTATGAAATTTAGGTCCGTTCGTTAGTGAGCGCGAAACGATTAGTCGCTGTAAGAGTTTTCCCAAAGATGGTAGTGGTGTTATGGGTACGACTTAGAGTCATCCGGGAGCTTGTCGCCACTCTTCGGAATAATGCGTACAAGTAAAGGGTTTTTTTCGGTTTATTTTACGTAACTCTTCGACTCGCACTTGGCCAGTTTTTTTACAACTCAGAAATTCCATTACCCTTTATTTGAAAAAAAAAACTCTCAGAAACTTTGTTAGGAGAAATAGTATAACTTTCTCGGCCTATATTCTCGTCTGAGGTCAAATGGAATTGCGTCGAGCGGAGTTGTTCCTAAACATGGCTCGTTTCTAAATAGGGCTAACTTAAAATTTGGTTTTATGTAAGGGAAATATTAAAACCGGCCAAGCACGGACTCTCACACGAAGGGTTCCGTACCAGTAACCAAAACAAAAAAAAATACGTTTTTGTCTGAAACCCCTTCCATTTTTTTTTTTGAATTTTCAACCTACTTCTCAAAAAGGAGGAGCGTATCAATTCGGTTGTATTTTTAGGTATTTGTTGCTATTGCGGCAATTTTAGTACATACTCTGATTATAACCGTCTACCTATTTCGGTACTTGAGATACAGCCCGCTGAACGGACGGATACCTCTGTTCTAAAATGCATTAAAATCAGTTTGGCGTTTTAGCCGAGAAAACATAATTAAGAGACAAACTCACAAAATATGAAGTCATAGTAGCTAGTAAAGTCTACGTCAATTTGTGGTCTTTGAAATTGCTTCTGCAATGAGCGGTATATGAGGAAATTGCTGTTCCTAGTTAGTACCTACGCTTTGTAGAAGAGTTGTGGTAGTAGCATTATTACGCCAGGGTTGTGAATTTGTTCTAAAGAGTCACTGCGGCCCTGGAACGCAAAGGGCATTTGGAGCAACACTGATAGGGTAAGTCAGGTCAGTAAGAATCTGACACTCCCTTCCGCCCCGCCATTTAATGATATTCCCATTCCTAAAAAAACCTTTTCTATTAGGCTTTACTCTTTCTGAAAATAAAGTATCAACGTCCTAAAGCAGGTTTTTATCTATCCGTGATTCAAATTTTATCTAAAAATGTTTCGTTGCGAGATCCAACGGCTCAACGATCTTAGGACTCGTCAAGCTTCACTGACTCAGCGTTTTTCTGGTTCTAATCTACAATGGCGGCCGCCATTGTAGATTAGAGCTTTCAGGTGTAGCAGTGGTTGGGAATATTGTGGCGAGCTTGTCCAAGTAAGGTTGACATCGAGATTTAGATTCACGGACTGCTAGGATCAGAGCTTTCCGTACGATTTGAACAACAGTCCGAATATCAATTATCGGGCTGTTGCTCACCAGACACAACAACCGTCTGGTCAGAGGATCTTCCTTTTTAACCGACTTCTTCAAAAAGGAGGAGGTTCTATGTTCGGCTGTACGTAATTTTTTTTAATGTTTGTTCACCGATGTCTCCACCAATTCTGGACCGATTTAATAAATTAGTTTTTTATTCGAAAGCCTGTACTCTTGAGGTGGTCATATTGTCACCAAGCTAGAATCTGATGATGGAATCCCATGAAAATCGAGGGAAACCCTCAAATTTTATAAGCACATACAATCTTTTTCATAAACTTTCTAACTCAATTCAGATATTTGTGCCTGGTAATCATAATCTCATGTTGCTGAGCTGATGATGGAAGGTATAGGACAGAATCTGATGATGGCTAGTTGTTAATCGGATGATTCTTTTTTTGTTTGGAAGAGTATTTTCTCGGACTGGTCCCATTTAAATTTGGTGAAGAACTTCGGCGGTAGACAACGGAACTCTCCAATAAATTATAGCAAATGGATCGGGATTTCTGAAATCGCATGTCTGTTGATTTTTTACACCAGTTCATTAACATAACATATGGCTATTGATGCCGGTGTTCCTCAGGGGTCTGTTCTTTCTGCAATTCTATTTCTGCTGCATATCAACGACCTGCTGCAACTTGGTGCAATCGGATTCGCAGATGACAGCACAGTCTCAGAAAGATACTTTTCCTGTGCGGGAGCGCGGCAGGGAGGTAACAGCTACTCTTAGAGAGGCCATGGTGGAGCGAATGAATTCTACCTTAAATCTCGTTTCCCAGTGGGGCGACGACAATCTGGTCAAATTCAATGCTCTAAAAACACAGGCGTGTCTTTTCACTGCTAAAAGGAGGCCATTTCAGCTATCTCCTACATTCCGAGGTACGCCTGTACCTGTTACCGACCGCCTGGAGCTTTTGGGCATGGAGTTGACGTCCAATCTCTACTTCGGCTCAACAATCGAGTCAAAAGCACAGACTGCAGCCAAGAAGCTGAGCATCCTAAATAGGGTAAGACGATACTTAACATCTGGACAGCTTCTGAGTCTGTACAAAGCACACGATCCTGTATGGAGTATTGCAGCCACTTATGGGATGGCTCAGCAAAATACCAGCTTGCTGCATTGGACTCGGTTGAACGCAGAGCAAAAAGGCTTATAGGTGACGAGACGTTGGTGGCTCAGCTTCACAGCCTAGGTCATCGGCGAAATGTTGCCTGCCTGTCGGTCTTCTACAGACTGTTTTTTGGGGAGTGTGCGCAGAAACTCCACAACCTGATCCCACCATCGCCCTTTTACCACCGGAATACCAGACGTACTGCAGGGTACCATCCGTACTTGGTCGATATCCCGACTAGTCGTACGCTAGCGCTACTACGTAGCGCTTCTATTCCACATTTATTATACGCGCAGCTAAGGTGTGGAACTCTCTGCCAGCATCTGTGTTCCCGTCCACATATAACCCGTCTGCCTTCAAATCAAGAGTGAACAGGCATCTTCTGGGCACGCTCGCTCCATCATAGACCTCATCTATCGCTTTCCATCAGGCATGATAGTGGTCAAGAGCTAGCCCATTCCTAAATAAAAAAAAAATAAAAAAAATAACGTCATGCTGTCTTTAAAATAAAATAAAAAACTTTTTACAAAAAAATAAAACAGGCGTAAAAAAAACTTTAATTTCGGAAGCCGGTGTTCAAAAACAAAATAACCAAAAACACCGACTTCTGAAATTAATTTTATTTTTTACTTTGTAGTGTTTTGTTTTTGGAAGTCGGTTTTATTTTTTTGTAAAAAAGTTTTTTTTCAATGAAGGTTTGCAGGACTCTCTGTTCCGCATAACTTCTATTGATAAAACAGCTTCGAAATTAAAATGGCATGGTTCCTATAGTTTACGATATTTTCTGAAAGGTCAAAATTTTCTCTGCAGCATTTCTTAGATCTCCACGCGCCCTTGGGTGTCATGGTTTTATTGTTCTCCACTCAGTTATGATACATTTCTGTATTTTAAGTACGGTTGCGACCGTTCTCTGTACTTTATATTCATGGTTATTTGGGTACAGGCTATTATGGTCTTATTGCACAGTGACCTTTGTTTGAATGTCGTGTTCTGCATTTAAACGTTGGTAGTTTACTTTTTCTTTATAATAGTTTGAGGACTTGTAGGACTTTAATTACACTAGCTGTAAAGGATCTGTGGATGGGTGACCATCTTAACATATCGAGTTTCCTCCGTGCCTCGGAAAGCACGTTAAGCCGTTGGTCCCGACTGTCATTTGTAGATCTTTGGCAGTCGTTATGGATAGTCAGAAGCCAGTAAATCTGACTCCAGTCTTGCCATGAAGTACACCGTGTTACCCAATTAATGGGTTATGGAGGTCTGGTAGGCAGCCGCTCCTCGTAAAATATTGGTATTTAGCTAAATCCGGCTTATTAGAAGCCGACCCCAATATAGTTGGGAAAAGGTTAGGCAGATGTAAAGAGCTTTTTCTGGAATTAAAATGGGCTTATTCTTAAAAAATAAGATACTGTGAGTTTCGAAATAAATGCACCCAAAGAGTAACCAACAGAATCCTATCACAAAGCCACTGCTGTCCGTCTATCAGCGGGCTGTATCTTAAGAACCGTAATAGGCAGGAAGTTGAAATTTTCACAGAGTGTGTATTTCTGTTGCGGCTGTAACAACAAAGAGTAATCAATTAACTAAAAATAAAGGGTAAAGGGTTTTCAAGCAACGCTGGCCAAGGTTGGTCTGTGGATAGGTAACCATCTTAACATACCGGGTTTCCTCCGTGCTTCGAAAAGCACGTTAAGCCGTTGGTCCCGGCTGTCATTTGTAGATCTTTGACAGTCGTTACGGATAGTCAGAAGCCAGTAAATTTGACTCCAGTCTTGCCATGAAGTACCGTGTTAACCAGTTAATGGGTTGTGGAGGTCTGGTAGGCAGCCGCTCCTCGTAATATTTTGGTACTTAGCTAAATCCGGCTTGACTGGAAGCCGACCCCAATATAGTTGGAAAAAGGCTAGGCAGATGTAAAGGTTTTTTTCTGGAATTATGATGGGCTTATTCTTAAAAATTAACATACTGCGAGTTTAGAAATACGAGTACATGCACCAAAAGGGTAACCAACGGAATCCTATCACAAAGCCACTGCTGTCCGTCTATCAGCGGGCTGTATCGAACCGTAATAGGCAGGAAGTTGAAATTTTCACAGAGTGTGTATTTCTGTTGCGGCTATAACAATAAATAATAATCAATTAACTAAAAACAAAAGGGGATGCTCTTACAAAAACGTGTTCTTTTTTCGGTTTATGGTACAAAACCCTTCGTGTGAGAGTCCGACTCGAACTCGGCCGGTTTTTTCAAATTACAACCCATTGGTTGATAGCAGTTGTCAGTCGTTCACGCTACCAGAATTTCTTTGTTACATACAGAAGTAATACTAGTGAAGCTTCCAGATCAGAAAATGAATTCATACAAATATTTACCTACAAACTCTATCCAAACATTTTAGACAGGACCACTTAACGTCACTGTATAAAATCCCCGATTTAGTATTCAAAACGTACCATTAATCAATTAAATAGACAGTGTAACATACGACTAGGTTTTACGGAAAATATCACAAACCAAAACTATTACCAAAATGGAACTGTCACGAGCATGATAAATCTATTCGCTTGATGTGCCAAATACAAATAAAAAATGGCTGCCAACCGAATGAAAAATTAAACGATTGCAAATCCCGATCTTCGATGAAAGAAATATAGAAGAATATTGAGAGATTGGTGTTAAGTGTCGATGTTGTTTTTACCTTTAAAAATACCTTGGTAGTATTTTCGTAAATAAATTTTCTGGAACTACAAAAAACTCTTAAACTACTAGTTATACCTAACCAACTCGTAATGCCTGCGGCTTCGTTCCCGTAATCTATTATATGATCGGATAAATCCGTATATTTATAAATATTTTGCCAACGACTTTGTCCGCTCATATCCCGTTCTGACCCGTAAAAATTTCGAGAAACCCTCTCTTAGTGCTCCCCTACACTCCCGTTTCTACATGCCTCAGCTTTCTACAACCAGTACTTTCAGCTGTGTGTTGTTTTAAAGTCAGTCAGTCACCAGTAACGGTAGTATTTTGTTTATTAGGACGGTCGATAACTATAATAATCAAAATGGAGCGAACTCCTGCCTACCACAAGGTGGACCGATGACCTAGTTCGAAGGTCACGGGTAGCCGATGGAAGCGAGACGCACAGGGCCAGTCATTGTGGCGACGCTTGGGCCATCATTGGACGTCTTACGGCTGATATAATGATGATGAGCTTCTGCTTATCAGAGTGTCTTATTATAGTGTTAAAACTCACACACGACTGTGTCATGTGTGCAAGTACTCTAGTGTAAACAAACGTAGTTTTAGCCATTAAACGTGTTTGAATAATTGTATTTACATTTAAATGAAAGACGAATAAATCTTGAAGCATCTCGTCAGTTAAATCTATTTACATATACAACCTTGAGCAAATCATCAATCCCGTATGTACCCTTGGGAAGAGACATGCCATTTATCATTTTATGCATAAACCACATACTAAAAGTGTTAGTTAGATCAGAATACTATAGAAAATATTGCGATAATGTATGTTGGTTTGGAGATCATAATAAAAAAGCTTGTAATATTGGATAATGTAGGTATATTTGTATATCCTAATATAAGACGCTAACAGCAGTGGCAAATGAATTTTGAATTTTCAAATGAAGTTAAAGTTGAAAATTAGTAATTACATTTTTTATCAAAAACTATTCGCACTATCATCGCATAAAACTCTCTCAAAGGTCTCTCTCTCCCTTGTCCACACACGTCTGTGCTGTATGAAATAGAAAATCTTATTTATTTAATTCTTGTTTAATGTAGTAATTACATTTTTTATCAAAAACTACTCGCACTATCATCGCATAAAACTCTCTCAAAGGTCTCTCTCTCCTTTTTCTACACACGTCTGTGCATTATGAAATAGAAAATCTTATTTATTTAATTCTTGTTTAAATGTAGTAATTACATTTTTTATCAAAAACTACTCGCACTATCATCGCATAAAACTCTCTCAAAGGTCTTTCTATTCCTTTTCCACACACGTCTGTGTATTATGAAATAGAAAATCTTATTTATTTAATTCTTGTTTAAATGTAGTAATTACATTTTTTATCAAAAACTACTCGCACTATCATCGCATAAAACTCTCTCAAAGGTCTCTCTTTCTCTTTTCCACACACGTCTGTGCATTATAAAATAGAAAATCTTATTTATTTAATTCTTGTTTAAATGGGTTGTTTATGAAATCTGAAGAAAAGCGACAGATAAAGACTACGATAGCATCATCGCACCTAAAATAATCTTCATTCTTTAAATGAAATAATTAAGGCCGTTTGTGTGGGATGCAACTCTTGCACCATTCCAATTTCTTAGTACATTGTGCTGGCGCTGCTGCTAAGGCTACAGAATACCTCAAGCGGCGTAAATATAGTACTTTTTCAGTAACTATATGTTTGAGCCGCATGGGATTGAAATCCTCAGCAGGAGCTCTAGTGCTCGCAGCCTTTAAATTTTAAATTTCGAAACTGTTGTTTGACACTTCCCGTGACCCAAGAGCTGGCTTTTACTTTAGCCAGCAAACATTCAACAACATTGCCATTCAACGTGGTACTGCCGCCAATCTCCTCAGCATATTACCAGCTGACAGTGTTGATGATGAATTTTTAATGCTATAATAGGTCTTTACCTATGAAATTGCCGTTTTGTATGAAAAAATTTAAACGAATTTTTTTCATGTATTTTTTATTTGTATTAATCGAAGTAATCACTCATGCAATCAATGCATCTTTGCCAACGCAGTGGCAGTTTATTGATGCCCTTCTTAAAGAAATCAGCTGGACGGGAGGCAACAAATTCTTCAAAGGCATTTTGTACTGCCTCTCGGGTATTGAATTTTTTTCCCGCCAAGAAGTTATCCAAATTCTGGAAAAAGTAGTAGTCTGTAGGCGCAAGGTCTGGTGAGTAGGGCGGATGACGGAGAGCTTCCAACCCCAGTTCTTGCAACTTGGAGACCGTCTGCTGTGCAGTATGAGGTCGCGCGTTGTCGTGCAGGAGCAGCGGAGACGAGCGATTGACCAATGCTGGTTGGAGATGTGCCAGCTTCTCCATCATTGTGTTCAGTTCTTCACAGTACACATCTGCAGTAATGCTCACCCCGTTTGGTAAGAAGCTGTGATGAATCACACCGGCGCTAGACCACCAAACAGTGACCGTCACTTTTCTAGGGGTAAGTTTTCGTTTAGGGCTTTGTTTAGGTGCTGAACCAGGATCCAACCAACTTGCTGAGCGCTTGCGGTTATCAAACAGAATCCATTTTTCATCGCAGGTAACAATGCGGTTCGAAATTCCTTCATTTGTATGTCTGTTGAGCAGTGCAAGGCACGTCTCGACGCGTACTTTGCGCTGGCGATCATCGAGTTCGTGGGGCACCCATTTGTCAAGCTTTTTTACCTTGGCAATTTGACGCAAATGGACCAATATTGTTTTGACGCTAACGCCGAAAGCTGCTGCTAATTCAGCCGTAGATTGTGTATTATCAGCTTCCACAATCGCCTTTAATTCGTCATTGTCGACCAAAGTCTTCGGACGACCGCGAGGTTCATTTTTCAGGTCGAAATTTCCAGAACGGAAGCGAGCAAACCAATAACAGGTGGTGCGTTGGTTTGTAGTGTTAGCTCCGTAAACGTCGTTGATGTTGCGTGCCGCTTGTGCCGCGTTGCTGCCACGACGGTATTCATATTCCATAATTATTAGAATTTTTAACGTATCCATGATGACGAAAAAGATTGAAATGCGATGAAAATGTAACACTAATCAATAAACAAATGACTACTTTTGGAAAAAAAAAACCATGTTTTTAAAATAAAATTAATTTGAAATTAGAATTCATAGCCAAACAAAAATTATTTTGATTTGAAATGGCCCGTACTGCAGAACGGCAATTTCATAGGTAAAGACCTAATATTTTAGTTCGTTGTATGTTTAGATTATTTGTTAGTATTGATAATTTTTTAACATATTCTTGACCCGATAAGGATCAACTCTTTAAAGGTTATCGGCTATTTTGGATTGAACCTATAAGTATCCAACGTATACCCAAAATAAGGCCTTGTAACACCAGAATGGCTCGGAAACAATGTTCAGTATTGACTATCTATTCTTAGCTAGCATAGTGAATATAGATCGGAACATGGCCTCCAATACTTCAGTACAATAAACGGCCGTCAGGGAATTTAGGCAGGGTGATTGGTGATCGAAGTTATGTTAGTAGTGGACGCTAGTGGTACAATAAGATAAAAGAAAATAATAGAAACATTAATTCCTAAGCTAGTTCTACATCTTACACTTTTCTAAGCATTTAGGGAAAAAGATTAAGGGCCATTTTCACCAATTCAAACTGATTGGAATCAGTACATCTGAACTCTGTTCAAGAGCTGTCAGTGTCAATATTCCACAGAAAACAACGACACTGACAGCTCCTAAACGAGGTTTGTGATCGCGATCAGCATTGATCGCAAGCAGTTTCGTTGGTAAAATTCGCCCTAAGTAATTAACTAACAATTTGGCACAAACAATTGATAAGACAAAGGTGCCTTAGCATGAAAAGTGGATAAAAAAAAAAACAACAACATTGTATTTATTGTATAATATTTTTATAGATTTTTACAGCTGCTATAATAAATACTTAACTAACTTTTTTTTTTTTTTTTTACTATTGATAGGTATGCGTTTGACCACTATCTCACCTGATGGTAAGCAAGGATGTGGTCGAAGATGGAGCACGCTTGCCCAATTAACACGAAATTATGTACAAACGCGTATAAAAACAACTTTAAACATTGGGCATCAAAAAAATAACCCACATCGCTGTCAATGGCAAAAGTGCCCAGAACACTGGCAGCATTGCCGCGTTGAATGGCAATGCTGATTCTTTGGCCGAAAAACAGCCCAGCCCTCTGGTCACGTGAACAGTCGACAAGTTGTTTGCTAATGTCCCGAAAGACTCGATGCGCACTCGGACCCCATGGGTCTAGTGTTTCAACATTGTATTGTGAATAGTGCCAGATATTATGAAAAAAAAATTGCCATCAAATTAAGATTAATGTAAGACGTCTCACCTACGAAGTAAACGGTTATAAATCAATCTGAATAACAAAGTTCAATATTACCTACAAATATAAACTAGATTCCAAGAATAGATCGAAAAAACGAAATAACTTACCAAGAACTTAGGAAATAAAGTTGCAATTCTGTTGAAAAATCTATTTTAAAAATATAGCTTCTTAGCATTCGTGTCACGGTCACTTGTTTGCTAAATTCACACGTGACCTGACCTAGGATATCCGTATTGCGTATTGTGTGATAGAAAAGAGTTGGATCTAATTTATTTTCTTGAGTCTTGTGGTAGATGAGTGAGTTGTTCAGACAAATAGTACCTACTATTTTTCTGAGATTTATTTTTTATTTTTTTTATAATTTATTTGATTTTGTTTTTAGAAATTAAAAAAGTTTAACGGAGTGTGTCATCAATATCATTATATCAGCCAAATGACGTCCACTACTGGACATAGGCATCCCCCAAGCGTCGCCACAACGACCGGTCCTGCACGACACGCATCCATTGGCTACCTGAGTGTATTTACCTATTTTATTAGGGGTACACTATATTAATACGAAAAACTTATTCCGACAGTCACAAATACGAATTTAAAAATACCAATTTTCAGAATGGTTCAAAATTCCTAATAATATAACAACTCCGATTTATCATTCATCCTCTTTTTACAATTCCGACATTTCAATATTCCTTCTGTTTATTATCACTATTCTTAAAATACCGGGTTTGAATAAGTCGAAAAAGAAAGTCCGACTTAATGATAATTCGTAACATCATAAATACGAATTCCAATTATTAAAATACCTATTGATATGAATTCCGAAACAAAAAGCGCCTTGGTAAACTGAATAGTCAGACAAATAAACACAATTGCTCGTTAGAACAAAGTATTATGGTTAGTATAAGGAGCAATGCATGCAAGAAAGCATGCATGCAGCATGCAAGTAAGCATTTTATATACAATACTGTGTATCTAGATTTTAAACATACAATGTACGATTGTTTTTTTTTCCCAAATAAAGTAAAATAAAATAAGCATGCAGCATGCCAGCAAGCAAGCATGCAAGGAAGCATGCAACACGCAAGCAAGCATGCATTATGCAAGCAAGCATGCAATATGGAAGCGAGCATGCAAAATGCAGTAGGCATGATTTCTGTCACGGCTCCGGCGCTGCGGGGCTCCGGCGGTCCCCCGCGAACTTATCGTCGCAGATGGTTTTAACACCTGTACCTCAACTCGCGGGCCGCCTCGCCCCTCCGCGCATACGCAGGCTTAAATTACACTCTAGGGGTAGGGCAGACTTACTTTTGTAGCAAATCATATTGACTGTTTAAGACAATATTTTAATTAAAGGTTCAAAATGCTTAAAAATATAAACAGCAGGTCTTTTGACAGTAGTTATTTTGAGTAGTGCAAGTCGCCCACCGAGGGTTCCGTAAGTTACATTTTACTTTAAATAAAGACTATGTTTTTAATAATATAATTGCAAATGTATAGTTTTCAGACTTTTCCCTTTATTTGTAGTATAAGGTATAGTAGTTCTAGGGCAACGGAAAATACTCTATAGGTAAATTTTAATTCCCTTGAGAGCGTCGAAATATACGCTTTTGCGGTATAAACGGCCGCATTTTTTTTTACGATAAATTAGAAGTTAGATTTTTTCCCAGCTTGAAGGGAGTGAAGACTAAAGTTTTCATTTCAACTCAATACCTCCACACACATTCCCGAGATAAAGGGTCATGACAGACAACAAAGTGATCCTATAAACGTTCCGTTTTTTCCTTTTAAAGTACAGAATCCTGAAAATGTCGACCCGTCTGCTTAAACCTTAAGTTTTAAACTTTAATTTTCGTTTTGCCTATCAATATTAATTCACATGTCACATCATTTTTTCTCTTTCAATAAAGCACGGATTTTTCTGTTTTGTGCAATAAAGCAAAAACTAAACCACATACTGGCCAGCTGGTCCCGTTGAGGCCATACTTTTATGACAATCAAATTTATGAAGCTCATGGATGTCGCAGCTTTAAAAATCATTTTACAGCATTCTGCATTGTGGAAAGTATTTCCACAAAAACATAAAAATCATTCATACTATACAATATTCATATTATGTTACTGGAGATGTATAGGATATATATATATATATATATATATATATATATATATATATATATATATATATATATATATATAGAACCAGACGTGCCAGTTTATTTTATTTATTTATTTATTCTATTAGATACAATACTCTTATTTCAATGTATACTGTACTGGAGCTAGCAATATATTTTTGTTTAATCTCCTTACTGAGTTTAATTTTTAATATAAGTTGGATTTTAAACTTCAGAGCCCTATTTAGCTTTTCAACCTATTATCTTAGTCAGATCTCAATAGAAACTTTTAGCTAATATTTGAACCAGCCTGTTTAATCAAATTACTTGAACGCATATGTCCCGCATTAGAGACCTGATATCAGAGAAAACCTGTCAAAAAACTTTCTAGAAATACATACGTTATATTATTTAATTTATCAGTACTTCATCGGAATCAACATAGAAACCAAGCGAACGCGCGACGGGGTATGAGTCCGACCGTGAAGGGACGGCTAGTGGAAAATTGGCTATCTCGCCTCTCTGTGTCCCGTTTATAATTAAGATATGTATGAAGATAGCATGGAAGCTAATTTTATGAGAGATTGTCGGAAGATTTATTAAAATTCCTGGAATCCTCATACAGAAAACACTGATTATCCATTACATATGAGGCACTAGTTTATATATAAACTTTTCCATTACTGGTGAGTGACTGACAGAGAACGCACAGCCGAAACTACTGGTCGTAGAAAGCTAAAATTTGGCTTTGTTCTTTCGTTTCGTTTTCTTTTCTTTGCTGTGTTTAAGTTTATGTTAAAGCATAACATCGTTATTAATTTGAAACATGTGATTGCTTAGGCTCTAAACTTTAACAACCGCTTTCGTTTTTACCTTGTGGAACGAAAACAAACGAATATAAATAACATGGGGGGGGGCTGAACTTTTTTAGAATAGGCCAGTAAGAAAAAGCAGCCGATGAAAGATCTGTTTAAATTTCGAATTAGGAACTGTTTGGGAATCTGTAATGAATTCATTTCTCGTTTGTTTTTTACAAATTGGCGGCAATTTAAAAATGTTCTGTCGTGCGTCGATAGGATTTGACTAGAGAATATTTTCGCACAATAATTTGTTACGACTTTCGTTATAACTCAACAACAATGTTACGATAGACATCGATTAACATTTCAAGACGCAGCCCCATCCCATGCCACTGTTTACAACTGAAGATGCCGTGACTGCGTTTGAAAATGGCGTGGAAAAGATCCCCAAAGAAGAGAGGGCCCACTGCTTCAGTCTATGGTTCCATCGCATGCGACGGTGCTTAGAAAGGTACGAAGACTTCGAAAAGCTTCTACATCATTCCGTTTTATTTTCTAAAAACTTGTGACCCACGTAATAATATGTTTATTGTTTCCTCGTTAATAAACAATCATACTAGCTTTTACGATTATTTATTGATTCCTAAAAAGTTTGCTTTATCTAGTATATTTCCCAAAGTGACTGGATAATCTCCAATCTTGAAGACACAAAGCCAGTATAAGTCTATTGTGTGAGAATGGCCTGTCGATTGTCCCAGACTTGATTGTTAACAGACAATTACGAGGCTGACCGTGCGTCTGGCTTCAAGTTTACAGAGTGCCTCAATATTGCTTGGGTTGTTTCAACAAGTGAAGTGCAGTGAAGCATTAGAAGTGATTTTCATTGAAAATGATTGTGTTTCTGAAAAAATAACAAGTTTGATGTTGCTTGTCTTTGGTGTATTTGGCTGTCAAATATTGTTGAGCGTTTAAGTTCTAGCTTTTGCCTGCGTGTCGTACGAGCATATTCCGTTCCCGTAGGAATTTCCGGAAATCCTCTCTTAGTACTCCCCTACACTCCTCAAGGAACCTATATGCCCATGGCAAATCTCAGCTTTCTACGACCAGTAGTTTTGGCTATGCGCTGTCTGTCTGTCAGCCAGTCAGTCATTAACGAAAGTATTTTATATACCTATCTTCTATTATAAGGATTAGTAAAAAAAAAAAATAGTTATGCTCAGAACTCGAGGAGCTCGTGGCTTAATAATAACAGCCACACGGGTTGATCTTTAAGGTTAAGCAACGCTTGCCAAGGTTGGTCTGTGGATGGGTGACCATCTTAACATACCGAGTTTCCTCCGTGCCTCGGAAAGCACGTTAAGCCGTTGGTTCCGGCTTTCATTTGTAGATCTTTGGCAGTCGTTACGGATTGTCAGAAGCCAGTAAATCTGACTCCAGTCTTGTTATGAAGTATCGTGTTACTTAGTTATTGGAGGTCTGGTAGGCAGCCGTTTTCTAAAATAAGTTAATACGAGTATTTCAAGTAAGTTTGTATTTCATTCAGTTGCTATTCAATGAGTAATTGTACTTCAGATCTTAGTCACCTCCAAAATGGCTGATCAAGTGATCACAATTCCTCACTAGTTTGCTTAGTAATCACACCGTCAGTGCTCCGCAATCAATACCCATTGTATTATCAACCAACATTGCCTCGGGTGGAAATTCTACACTATTGTCACTTGTACCAACATAGGCGACATAGGCCTCCTTACTAATGAGAGTACGTGTAGCCGAAGTATGTTGACATAGGCCTGACCCAAAAATATTAGGTTTCTCTATCATAATGATACTGTGTTAATATTAGGACTGCTTTCACGTAGGCAGCGTCTCTTGTGATCCCTATGTTGAAATAAATTAATTCGATAAAAAACACCTACTTTTTCAAATTCTCAATTAATTTTTCATTGTAAAGGACACCACTAGAACTATTTTTTATTTTATTTTATTTGTTTGGAACAAAAAACAGTTACATGCCAGGAATAACAAAAGAGTCTTAAATTAGCCTTAGAAAAAATATTATGCATAACCTATTCCAGGTTTATGTTACTACACATGTAACCCACACTATTGTCCACGAATTCACAAAAAATAAAATTAAAAGAAAACAGACATAGAGTATACACCATAAAAGACTATTACGAAGAAGAAGAAAGAAAATATAAATGTATATTATATACTTAAGAATTTAGTAACTCTATTGCGTTAGTCCTGCACGAGTTTGTGTGGAATAGCCGAGGAACATGTACCCCACAAAGCATGACAGATCTAGGTACTATAGGGTGTAGACTATTTGATAAAGGAATGCAGTCGAATCTATTATTACATATACCATGCAGGATCATTACAACTATGTATCTTATTCCAGTGCCTCGCAATAGGACACTCAATTAGTCAATCAGTTATGGTATTTATAATACCATAACGGATAGGGTTGAGTGTATAAATATAACCATATCATAGACTTTCAAAGTGCTTTGCATGATGACTAAAAAAATGTAATTAGTCCATCAAATAGATTTCCAAAAAATATTACATACATTTTTTTATTTTTTCACGTAAACAAAAAGTTAGGACGCTAAAATGCATTGAAAACTTGTATGACGTCACTTGTAAGTACACTTTTTACAAAATAGTGACTTTACAAGACACGGATAGAATTATCGAAAAAATATGACATGTATTTTTAAAGATCAGGAGTGGGGGGATCTTAGATGCGTTTTGTCTTCGAAATTGGATTTATGGAGAAAAAAATACGAGTCTAATATTATTCGAAAATCTAACAGACGGTTTAAATAGATTTATTTTACTCAGGAATATCCCTATTGATGAATAGAACGTATTTATTGACTAGCTCACTGGACTTATGGGATTTATTTTACCAAAGAATTTAGTGAATGAAGCAAAGACTTTAGCATTTTTTTAGATTGAAGACTTTAGCCTTGCAATGTACGAATACAACTGATGATTAACTGAGCTACTGGCTGACTTATGATATTAATGAAACATATAAAAGAGTATTAGAGGAAACCACAGAATACCACCGCATTCTGAGGTTTCCATTAATACTCCTTTTGCTTTGTTTTCGTATTCTAAATATGCGGCTCAAGGCAACCTGACCATTCATCATTAATTTCGCTTCTTAAAAAAATCCAAAATATTTGCAATTGATCAATCCCATACACTTTACACTTCTGTAGAATCTACATTGCTGACCGGCTTTTCGCCCGCGACTTTGTTCGCGCGGTTTTAAGTTTGCAATTTTCGTAAGGATTTTTATTTTAATGAAAAAATGCTTTTGTTTCTTCCTGATAATTTAGCTTTCTATTAATGCAAAAAAAAAATCGGTCCAGTATTTTCTGAGTCTATGAGGTACAAACAAAAAAAAAATCTTTCCTTTGTATAATATAAACAATATTATAATTGTTCATTATAGTATTGTAATATATGAAATGTTACTTCACCATGGCCCTCATATCATACACGCACATCGCTTGTAGAGTATCATACACACCTATCCTTCCCGAAGAACGTCACCAGCTGTTGGTATATTAATGATCTTGTCCTTAAAACACCTATACTTATCAACACCCAGGTATTTTCTTCATTATTTATTTCCGTTAACTCCAATTGAACAAGGCGGAAGTAATTAGTTTGGTCCACATTCTTCGGGCACCTCATTAATTAACCTGTTTGTATTGATCGTATCATTATTATTGACGATAAGCCATACTGTATTAGTAGACTAGCACTTCGCCCGTGATTTCGCCCGCGCTGCAATTTTCATAAGGATCCGTAATTTTTTTCTACCAAGATTATATAAGTACTAAAACCTTCCTCGGGAACCACCCTATCCATTGGTGAAACACATTTACACCAAAATCGGTGCAGTAGTTTTTAAGT
This sequence comes from Lacanobia oleracea, assembly GCA_950371165.1. Lineage (NCBI taxonomy): Eukaryota > Metazoa > Arthropoda > Insecta > Lepidoptera > Noctuidae > Lacanobia > Lacanobia oleracea. Next base: position 7,535,845 of record OX493398.1, read on the forward strand.
TTCTCGCGAACAGACAGACAGACACGGCGGAGGACTTTGTTTTATAATATGTAGTACCAGCTTTTGTCAGTAGCTTAGCTCGCGTATATGTAAGTAAAACATATCGGGATTATAAGTATCTTGGTCAAGTATCAAGTTTATAGACTTCTGATATCAGGGTGGGTCTCAAATGTTAGCCACGTAGTGATGTGCGCAATTTTTTTGTATTATTTTACGGCTCGCCTTTACGGAAGCCATGATGTGGTCGGAGCTTTTTACTCTTCATTTAGGCCGCGGACATGAACTCAGCGGCGCGGTGGGTGACGCAGGCTGTTACATTATACATATCTGCATTTGAAGGCGCCGCTGAAGCGCTGGTCGCGTCAAATGCAGAGATGTATAATGAAACTGCCCTTGCCGCTCGTCGCGCCGCTGTGTTCGTGTCCGCGGCCTTAAGGATACAATCAGACAAACTTCCTTACTTACAGAACAATGAGGGCTTATCCTAATGTTTACACTACACTATCTTATAGCCTATATAGGCTTTATATCAGTCAATGCTAGCGGTCGATTATGTAAACATCTCACTGTTAAAACATAGGAGGAATGAGCTTGAAATGAAGTGTCATTTTGTCTTGTTTATCTCATGTTTACGTCACCTTAGTATACACGGTGAGATTTGTATAGAATCTCACCTCTGAAGGTTTCTAAAAATCCGAAACTGTTCGACCATTGAGGTGTGATTGAGTAAAAACTGGCCGTGCAAGTCGGGCTCACGTGCAAAGTGTTCTGAAACAATTATTTAATTTTTTTAAGGTGGATTCTCCAAGGTAGCCCGCGAAATTCAAATATTTTTATGTTTTTTCGAGTTCGAAAGAATGAATATTTCAGAAATAATCATTCTTTCGAACTACATGAACTTAGAGGGGAATTCTTTAGATAAATACGCGTTACGTTCGCGGATCGCATTTGGTCCACATACAGCTTCACACTGACCGGCAAATTGCAAAAAACATAAAAATATTTGAATTTCGCGGGCTACCTTGGAGCATTCACCTTAAACATGTTGTTTTAACACTACAGACGTCTTATAAGTTTTCCTGTAATCTTTGATTTGAATTGTATTTTCTAGTTTTACCCCCAAAAGTGACCCCCAAACTCAACATTTTATTTACGTAACGCGTCCGTGTTTGGGTCACAGAATTCCATGTTTATACCAATTTTCAACAGAATCGGTTCTGTAGATCCGGAGAAAACTGGCTGTGACAGACGGACAGACAGACAGACAAACAGAAAGAAAGACAGACCAACAGACAGACAGACAGACAGACAGACCGACAGACAGACACCCCAGTGATCCTATAAGGGTTCCGTTTTTTACGGATTTTCGGAACCCGAAAATTGCCTTAAAATCATCCAAACATAGTTTCACTTGAATAATATCGATAGGAAATGGGATAGTAGGATGAGTGAAATTTCAAACAACACAAATGTAAACCAATTTAGTGCTTATTAACGTTTCTATTGTCGGTTTCCATTGTTCGGATATTATTGAGGCTCAGCGGATGTGTTGGGGACCTAATGCGTTGCATTGTTTCAATATTAATCTGTGCGGGAATTTGTTTCAAGGTTTTGGTCGGTATATTCAATTGGGTGAATTTAGTTTGAACAAAGTAGTTAAGTACCTAGGTGATCGGTAGATTTTGAGTGAGTTGGTTGATCTTGTGTTGGGCTATTAACTCGTAAATCTTTTAGAGTACCTAAACGCTTCTCGTGATTTACTTCTGAACGGAGTATAAGCCATTCTGATAGTGTATACCTCTGTAATTCTATTATTATTGGGTTAAGCCTGTAATGATAGATGTAGGAAGAAATAAATAAATAAAATAAAAATAAATATTTGGATGAGATTTACTGTATTTCAAACTATCTGTTCACGAAAAGTAAACAATCTGTTTAAAAGCTCAACTACACCCAACTCTAAAAAACAGCAACAAAATAAAGTTCTCAATGGCTTACCAAGCCCCCAAAATGACAGCCGTTTAGCAAGGCATTGCAGCCAGTTTTCACATATCTATGTAGATAACTAAATCTATCAACGATCTTCTCTGCATCGCACCACTGTCGATATTAAATAAGATAAAACCCACCAAAAATGTGAATAGTCCGTCCCAAAACCAAACTTCACTCAAACCTGAACAAAAGCAAAATATTAACACTCCTAAAGTCTCTAACAGCTAAACAAGAACCCAACATGGCCGCGCTTAGTGCAAATGTACTCGTATTTAATGCCCCATTTGCTTCGCGCCTAATTGCAGAAGTAGGCACGAATATATTGCAGACTGTTGTCACATATCTAACTAAATAAATAAATCTTTGTCTATGACACTAGAATCTACGTGTATAGGTACTCATTAGAAAAGAAAATATTCCATTTCAAAGCCCACCCGAATACAACCCGAAACAAAAGCAAAATACTCGTATTTACAAAGTTGCCAACAGCTTAGCAAGCACCCAAAATGGCCGCTTAGAGAATGCATTTAATGCCCCATTAGTTCCGCGCCTAATTGCAGCCAGGTAGGTACGAATGTATTGCAGCCAATTATCTGCTTTTACAATACAAATTGTGCAAATTGGGCTAGAGAAGGTGAATCTGAGTGGTCGTGGAATTACATGGAATTTTGGATGCAGTTGCAAAGGTAATAAGGTTTAATGTGGATTGATTTATTTAATTAGTGAGGTAATGTCTGTAGCAAATTGGATTTGATAATGTTAGAGGAACCGGTTTCAGATGATGGATGTTCACAGAAAATCAAATAGATTGTAGAACTGAGTGCGAACAGATATGAACTTCACATGTCTTCATGTCTGATCAAAATTTTTTGGCATTCGCTTTTTGTAAAAGGCTTATTCTGTTCACAATTTGTCAAGAGTTTTCTATCGTTTGGACATTTTATAAACCTAGGGTGTTTGTAATAATCCCGAGACATGGACATAAGATTTGGCATTCTCAAATTATAAAAAAACGCTTTATTACAATTTTAAATTCATAGTTAAAATAAGTTTTCCCATTAGCATTATTTCAGAAATTATAACTTTCGTTTCATTCTGTCATTTGATTTTGAACTACAACGCTAATTTTTACAATTCGCACTAAGCGTCATTTATAATACGCACAGCAAAGGAGAGGAACTCTCTGCCTGCGTCTGTGCTTCTTTAGAGGTAGCGGTACAGAAAGTAAAGTCCCACATACCTCATTTGAAAAGGAGGATCCTCCGACCAGGCGGCTGTTGTGCCTGGCGGGCTACTGCCCAATAGTTGATATTCGGGCTGATGTATATGTTCAAATCGCACGGTAAACTCTGCTTGCGCGATGCAAGATTTCAACGTTGTAGTTCGCTGCTAGTCAGATAGATGGCGTCGCGGTTCTTTTTATTGCGATGTAGATTTGCTCCGTAGGTTTTTCTTGTGGCGGCCTTGATGCCGCTACACTTTTACACCAAAAGCTTACAACCCTTATCTCTTCAAAGTTAGAGTGAACAGGCTCCTTCTGGGTAGGCTCGCTCCATCGTAGACTTTGTCTCTGTCATCTCTGATATAGACTAGAGTCAAGAGCAAACCCATTTCAAATATAAAAAAAAAGAATCGAAATCGTGTCTTAGTTTAAACGCCTTCTCTATACAGCTGAAGGACATTGACACCATAATTATAACACTAACATCATAAAAAATACTCCAATATAGGTTCACGATCCTCAAATATTAGGTTCCAAAATTAGCCTCATACTCTCCGGACATTCCACGGTCTGCCTTTTGTCTGGTGAATTTCATTAGGGCATACCATACGGAATTACTTGCGTTCTAAATGGGTATATATGTTGATCCAGCTAATAAACGGGCGAGCACTTAGAGCAATATATGAGGCTTATTAGAGGACTGTGGTCTCTGCGTGAATGGATGTCGTTTGAATGTATTTTTCTTATTTATTTTTCTTTTAGTATAAATAAGGCACGGTGGAATCTCAATATGTTAAGGGTTCACCCATCCATAGACCGTCATCGGAAATCGTTGCTTAACCTTGAAGATCTAGCCGTGCGGTTGCTATTATTTAGCTACGAGTCTTTAAAAAAAAAACAAAACATATCTTCTGAAGTTACGCTGTATTAACCTAAAGACAATTAATGAAACTTTTAAAAGATCTTTATTAGTTAGGGTTTAAAATTACGGTCTAATCAAATGTTTTTTTTTTCTCGTAATTTATTTGTGTCCCAACACTGGGCAAAGGGCTTCTCTTTTTCCTTCGATACCCCTCTCTATCCTGTGCGATGTCTGGCCACTCCTTTTTTTAACGTTATAAAAAATACATAAATACATCATATACTAGCGGATGTCACACGGTTGCACCCACGTAGTTCCCGTTCCCGTGGGAGTACAGGGATAAAATATAGCCTATGTTACTCGCTGATAATGTAGCTATATATTGCTGAAATATTTTTTCAAATCGGTCCAGAAGTTTTTAAGTTTATTCGTTACATACACCATACAAATCTTTCCTCTTTATAATATTAGTATATAGTAGAAATATAGATATGAATGCTTTATGGGAAGATCGCTTTTGAATATGACGTGTAGTCGTCACATTTTATGCCGTACCCAGCGTACTTTTGTACACCATGTATATTTTAGAGGAATTTAGGTATTGTGATGTTCATGTGTTTTATTTGAATAGTGGTATTGTTATGTCTCGTGTTATAACTAGTTTCAGTGTTTGTTATATGTTTTTGTGGGAATATATTCTTGAAGAATAGCATATATTTATTCAGGCGTTATATTTAGATTCGGAAGAGGTAAAATATTTTAAAGTGTTACATTTTTGTTATTGTACAACCGACTTGTTATTGAAACAGCCAAGTATTTGACTTATCTATTTAATTTATAACGACACTAACTTGCACCCGCGACTTCACTTAGTTAGGAATACAGAACTAAAATTTTTATGTAGTTGCCATATTTAGTAGATTCAGAATGAGAGTAGTCATTATAACAGCCGAGCCAAAATGGTTCTGCAACATTTTACACGTTTAAAAAAAAACTTTGACCATTCTAATTGCCGTCCCCATATTTGCAACTCAATCATTCCAATGCATCGAGTGGCGCCCATTATCCGAATGAGATCATAACGAGCCGGCTTCTGTTCCACTCGCTTTTGATTGATCACTTCATATTAGCTGCATCGATTATATAGGGAAACGAATAATAATCGAGTAAGATCGTGGCTAAATAATAACAGCTGCATGGGTCAATCCTTAAGGATAAGCAACGCTTGCCAAGGTTCAAGGTCGTTCCTGGATTGTGATTTGTCTAAATCGATACTGCGAGAACAGCTCTACGCTATTTTACGCTAGAGATGACATAGTTACGTTTGTTAAACTCGCCCGCGAGATACCGAGAATCGTGTCATGTCGTGGGTGGCTCGCCGTCTCATCAGAACCAGGCCCGGGTCGGCGACGCGCTGCAATTCCCGCGCGCCTCAAAGAGATGTCAGCACGGGTGAAGGGGCCCGCTAGGGCAGGTGCCTGCTGGAGCTGCGGAATCTGTTCGAAAGAGGCACCGTACCCTGGAACGGAAAGGGCACTAGGAGGAACACGGATTGGTTTTAGTCAGTAAGAGTCTGACACTCCCTCCTGCTCCACCCAGAGCGGGAGGAGTCATTTGATGATTTCCCATCATTAAAAAAAAAAGAAGTTTGTGGACCTCTACAACCCAGTAATCTCGTCTCCTCATCCTGTGGTACTAGGCCATAAAAGAACTTTTGTGATCAGTGACACTAAATGGCCATTTCCACGAGCGAGAGAATCGCGGCGATATTATCGTCTGTGCCACGTATTTCTGTAACAACTCTATGAATGAACGTGTCTTTACACGTCGATATTATCGCGGCGATTCCACGAGTGGAAAAACGTCAACTGTTTATCTATTACGGTTCATGAGATATAGGTAGCCCGTTGACAGACGGACGGACGAACGGACAGATGGACGGAGGGACAGCAGAGGCTTAGTAATAGGGTTCCGTTGGTTACCCTTTGGGTACGGAATCCTAAAAATACGGATTAAGAAGTTTAGTTTTCGAAAAAAAAAAACATCTCTTCAAAGAAGGGCGTTTCTACTTTCTTTTCCTCTGTATTAATGAAAACCGATTGTAAAAACAAATAGACTCGGAACCTCGTGAGTTCATGACTATCGTACCAATAGCCAACTTAAGAGCACCCACTAGGATCCTATAACGTTACTCTATATATCTAAACGGTACGTGATCCCGATAATCAAACGTACTCAATAAAGTAATTATCTAGGTAACCTAACTAGCCCAAGTAAGTAGGTATCTAGAACAGCCTTTCGGGAACAGCCTTTCTCAAACTTCAGGCCGCATGTCGTCCGCCAATTTTTTCTGATGGCCCTGTAGTAATAGCACATTAAAGTGCTAAACGACGAGGAAGCATTGAAATTAGTCATTCGCTAACGAAACGAAAAAGTTGCCTTATGCTATAGCATTTAGCAATTTTATCTAAAACTGAAGGCCTAGCACAAATATTTTGACGTATAGCTTGCTCAACTTTCGTTACAGTACCGTTAACGTGAAATTTGCGTGTAAAAAGCTACAACCCCATTGTACCCCAACCTCAGAAACATTCGTATCATAACAACACACAACTACAACACAACATTACAACAACACAACACTACACACAACACAACAATACTCACGTATGAAGATTGGCAGGTAACATTCGTTTCGTTTTCGTTCGTATTCGTATTTCGTTCCCTCTTTATGTGTGAAAGAATTCGAAAATCCAATTCAAGTAAAAAGTATATTTAATGTAGGTTATAGGGAATATTCATGCGATTTTTTATTTGCATTTTTTAACACTTATTAGCTCTAGTAAACAATCATGAAATTATTTTTAAAATATAGTTTCAAAGATTATAATTAGAAAGAGAAGTCCGACATGAACTTTGACGTCAAAATCCACGACGTCTATACAGCTGCCATAGAAAACACCGTTTTTGCGAGAGGGACAGTTTTATTTTGTTAAAATAATTTATTATAACTCGTTTGTTTTTCGATCAATTTTGATTCTATTTTCACTGTTAGTATTATATTTTTGTATATTTTTAGATAAACTGTATAGATAGTAAATATTTTTTCATGCATATTCCCTGTGCTATAGAAGCGCTATGTGGCCCAGGAACGTTTGAGAACCTATGTCTTTACTAGCCTGTCGGCAAGCAGCGCTGAAATTGCCTATAATAACAGAGGTTATAACTTGATAACCAAGTGTTAACTATCACGTTTAGAAATGTAGATTAGATAGTAGTTTAATGTGAGGCATTCAAGGAGTTGGTTATAATCAAAATTGAGTTTTGCTCGTTTGTGGCTGCAGCTCGTTTGAAATTATTATTGCTTTCATTTGTTTCTTAGCAATTGACAATTGAAATCCCAACTTTATCCTTACTTAATACTAGCTGACCTGTGGCGACTTCGTTGAGCAGTATTTTTCGGGTTAATATATACCTATGACACTCACAAATAACGTGGCTTTCTATTGGTAAAAGAATTTTCAAAATCGGTTTAGAAGATCCAGAGATTACCCCCTAAAACCTCACAAACTCACAACATCACAAACTTTACCTCTTTATATTATTAATATAGAAGAATCTATACTAATATATAAAGCTGAAGAGTTTGTTTGTTTGATTGTTTACTTGAACGCGCTAAACTCAGGAACTACTGGTCCGACTTGAAAAATTCTTCATTGTTAGATAGCCCATTTATCGAGGCTATATATCATCATGCTAATAGGAGCAGAACAGTTATGAAAATTGTGACGCAGACGAAGTGGCGCGGGTAACTAGTAGATTATAAATGCGGAAAAGAGTGACTTTTTTTTTGGATGCAGATGACTTCCGCTGCCTCTCTCACTCTGGACAGAGCGGGAAGGTGACTACTAAGGTGACTCTTACTGACTAAAACTTATCCGTGTTCTTCCAATGCTCTTTTGTGTTCTATGCCCACCATGACTCAATTCTGGAATGACAGTGTCTGCTTGTTTGTTAGCGCCTTAATGGCTGAAACAATATTGATGAATTTTAATATAAACGTAGGTACTATGGGACTCTGGAAACGGATATTGGCCTTTCTTGCGAAAGTCTATATTAACGCGAGCGAAGCCGTGGGAAATTGTAAGTAAGCAAAACCGGCCAAATGCGAGTCGGACTCGCCCACCGAGGGTTCCTTACAAATCTGTAGGTTCATATTACTTTAAATAAAAACTATGTTTTTAATGATGTAATTATAAATGTATAGTTTTTAGATTTTTTCCTGTACTTGTAATATAAGACAGTATTACTTGCCAAATTTTAAAGTTGTAGGTCAACGGGAAATAACCTATACATTTTGATTCCCTTGAGAGTGTCGAAATATACGTTTTTTCTGGCATAAACGGCCGTATCTTTTTACGTTTACTTAGAACTTTGATTTTTTTCACAATTTCAAGTGACTGTAGACCTGAGTTATAATTTTACTCAATTCTTCCAAGCGTTCCCGAGATAAAGGGTCTTGACAGACAGACGGACAACAAAGTGATCCTATAAGGGTTCCGTGTTTTCCTTTTAGGGTACAGAACACAAAAAATAAATGAAAATCGAGAATTTACCACGAATCATGCCATCATTTTAATAGTTGGACTATAACGTACTTCTTTGTCCATGTATTTCTAATTCTTCTAATTTAGTCGAGATGTAGCAATATTTTTCCAGTCTGCGTGCCTTAACTTATAAATAATTCTATATACAAAATAAGTAAAAATCTTAAATGCAAAGTCATTCGACATCTTTACTCAGCTTTATTGCTTACAACGCGAACGTTTCTTTTATCGCCAGTCTAGACATAAACGGTTATGTTCCCCGATAAAGAATAATACAAAACATTTGGTGGTTTATAGCATTCTCAAAACAGCTGCGACACGAAAAGGTTTTTAAAGATTTTTTTGCAGATTTTATTTTATTTAGTACATGGAGGTCTTACAGCTAATTAAGACAAACAAAATAGGAAACCGTAGTCACCAGCAAGCCAATAACAAATCCTCTCGTATAGAAACATAACATAAATTATGGTGCGAGCACAATGAAAAAAACACGCCGCTTAAATTAAACTAAGAATTATTTAGTTACATCAATAATAGCTACTTAAAGAAGGCTAAAGAAGGCTTAAGCACCTTCTCGCTGTATTATTCGTTGCTAAATATGTAAGTATTTTGCAGTCTATTCTAGCTCACCTTAATAAAGAAAGACGCATATACTTCTTATTTTCGAATCGATGTACAACTCCCTAGATCATATGGGCCCACAGGTGGGTAAGATAATTGCAGCATCGGTGGCATTCATCAAATTCCCTAAAGTGCTGGCACTTGGGAGACTATAACATATTGCTCTTATTCTGAACCCCCTATTCCACGCACACACATTCTATTTTAAATTTAGATTTCCACAATACAAAATCGAAGTCATACCAGAAATAAATGTGGTTCAGAGGCATTTATTAGTTTCTAGTTATTTATTGCGTCTATGAAACTTTACACTACCTATTTCGTTGATCTGCAAGCACGACTGTTGGCCGTGGAGTAATGAGTTTGATACCTGGGTATCGGACAAAACGTGCCATTTGAAATTTCTTTGTGGTGTAACCTATGATTGGCCATCAAGTTCGATATCAGTCATCAGAAGAATAAGTACTTGGAGGCTGACGGGAACCGCTCGCGGCCAGCCACCTCTCTTCATGACTTGCGAATAATGTCTTTGCAGTAGATGTGTAAAATAGAGTATGCTCTTCAGGGATAAAGGTGTCTTTGCCTTAGGCTAACTTGAATCTCTCGCTGCATTTAAGATTCTTGTAATAACTTCATAAGTATACCACTGCTTTATCCCCCCGGTGTATAATTTACAATTGTAAGTATCCCATAACTAGTAAGTTCGAACTTAGTTTATTTTAAGTTTGGAGGAAATTTGTATAGTAGAAAGTTATATTATTAGCCTTACCTTACTCCTTGAATAAGTTATATTTGTAGTTCAGCGACCAGAATATACTTAGGTTGAAGTTTGAAGCGAGCACAAGCACATACATAATTTAATGTATGACAGAGAAGCGGAAGTACTTCTATAAGTTTAGATTTTTTTGTTCATCACTTAAAGCAGTTGAAATATATTGTTAAAATTTACGTATGGTGTATTTAGGACAATAACGTCAAACTTAATAATGATTTAAAACGATAGTCTTAATAAATTACCTACTTTCTACTTTTTTACCTACGTAAGTACATTCGCAAGAAGTTGGTAGAATCATCACAGCGTTAATTCGATGAATTAATTCGTTTTTTCTAAACGTTGTTATTTTTTTATGTGTATGTATGTATCTATGTATTTCTTTTCTTAAAGGAAAGACAAACGGAGTGCCGTTTGTCTTAAGTTGCACCTGCCATGTTGTCTCTGCACCATCCTAAGGTCGACTGGTAGAAAATGCCTAAGGCATTAAGTCCGCCTTTGTACATTATTTTTAGTAGTGCATTAAGTTTTAATAAATAAATAAATAAATAATAATAATAATGAAAGGTGGGTTACAGGTAATACAGAGCTTGGGAGCGACCGGACCAAGGTGCGACTGACACGCGCTTGCCGGATGATGATGCCATGTGTTCGTTCTGGCGCAGCATCTGGTCGGTGTTTTGTCAGTCACACCGAAGGTGGTTGGACTAGAGAGGTCGAACGAGCGTGCGATTCAATACCAGAAATAGGGGCAATCACAATCAGCCCCCAAGATGTAGCTCGTGCAGTCCGTCCTTTGCCTAATTGGAAATCTTCAGGACCGGACGGACTGCACAATTTTTGGATTAAGTGGCTACAAAAGTCGCACGTTCGGTTGGCATTTCAGTACCAGACTGCCTTGGATACCGGCTCGCTACCCGAGTTTCTTACAACAGGATTTACCCACCTGTTTCACAAATCTGATAGCAACGCGGAACCCAAAAATTATAGACCGATCACGTGCCTACCGACGGTCTATAAGGTTCTTACATCCATTTTGAGAGCCAAAATTAACACTCATATAGACAGCAACTCGATTATGTCTGCCTCTCAGAATGGATGTAGGAATGGGTCCCGCGGTACTAAGGAGCTGCTCTTCATAGATATGGCCATTAGTCAACAGGTTCGGCGTTCCCGAAAGGATCTGTCGACATGCTGAATAGACTATAAGAAGGCCTATGACTCTGTGCCTCATACATGGCTCATGAGGGTGCTAGAATTGTATAAAATTGATACAACGCTACGCACCTTCCTGATGTCGTGTACTCGTATGAGGCAATGGAGGACAGTCCTTCGCTATCCAGGATGTCGAAATATCCAGAGAACTAGCGAACCGATAAGGATCGAGCAGGGTATATTTCAGGGCGATAGTTTGAGTCCGCTTTTGTTTTGTCTAGCCTTGAATCCTCTAAGCACACTGCTAGAGAATTCAGGGCTAGGATATCGGTTGAAGAGAGGTGGTCAGGTTATATCTCACCTCTTTTACATGGATGATTTGAAACTCTTTTCCCCCACTAATCTGCAACTGATGGAGCTACTAAAGGCAACTGAAACTTTCAGTAGCGACATCAGGATGGAGTTTGGTGTAGACAAATGTGCAGTCATGCATGTAAAGCGTGGAGAGATTATGGAATCCGTGGGAACTCAACTCTCGGATTCTATAAACCTGAGATCCCTCTCTCCAACTGAAACTTATAAGTATTTGGGTATGTCGGAAGCGTTAGGTATCAATATTACTGACATGAAACAATCGTTGAAAGAGCGTTTCTTTGGCCGCCTAAAGAAGGTATTCAATAGCTTTCTATCGGGCGGAAACAAGGTGCGCGCCTTCAACGCTTGGGTCATGCCGGTATTGATGTACTCTTTCGGCGTACTCAAATGGACACAAACGGAACTTGACGCCCTGGATAGGCGGGTCCGTACACTGCTTACCGCGTATCGAATGCATCACCCACGGTCGCCGGTAATGAGACTGTATATCCCACAAAAGTGTGGAGGTCGAGGCTTTTTAAATGCTAAGACTCTCTACAATCGCGAGATATGTAGTCTCAGGGAATACTTCCTAGCTGTCGACGTGGGTATGCATCGAGATGTAGTGGCGGTGGACAAGGGACTCACCCCGCTCTCCGTGGGAAATGAGAACTGGCGCAAACCTGCAGTACTTGACACCAACGATTGCAGGGTGGTATGGCAGAGCAAGGAACTTCACGGACGCTTTTTCCGGGCTCTACGTGGGCCTGACGTAGATCAACTAGCGTCCGTAGCCTGGCTGCGTTTCGGTGATCTTTTTGGAGAAACCGAAGGTTTTGTCTGTGCAATTATGGACGAAGTTATCATGACAAGGAACTACCGGAAATTTATTGTGAAGGACGGCACGGTTGGCATATGTCGGGCATGTCACTGTCCGGGAGAATCAATTCGCCACATTATCTCTGGTTGTTCTTGTCTAGCTAACGGAGAATACTTGCATGGGCTTGTGCCTATGCAACAATAATCCTGGCTACAAGGTTGTCCTTGTAGCCAGGATTATCCATCAGCAACTTGCTCTGAAATACTCTCTTGTGGAGTCGGAGGTGCCGTACTACAGGTATGCGCCCGACCCAGTTCTCGATAATGGCAATATCACATTGTACTGGGATCGGTCCATCATCACTGACAGGACTATTGTAGCCAATAAGCCTGATATAGTGGTGTTGGACCGAATCGAGAGGCGTGCAATGATTGTAGACATAACCGTCCCACATAACGAGAACCTCGTGAAAGCCGAGAAAGATAAACAAATCAAGTATATTGACTTGGCTCGCGAGGTTGTCGACATGTGGGACGTGGATTCCGCAATCATTGTACCGATAGTCGTATCAGCCAATGGCTTAATAGCCACGAGCCTCTACCAACGCCTCAAGAGGCTTTCGTTAGGCTGCTGGATATAGGAGGTTCCTCTCTCTGGAGCCCTGACCGCCGATAGCTTGGACTCTGTTCCTGATACCGGTGGGCTACTATTTATTATATTTTTAAATGTTTTTATATATATTTTTTTTAATATTTGAAAATGTAATTTGTAGGTTAATTTATCGAATAAAGGAAATCATAAATAAGAATCAATTAAAAAACCATTTAAGTCATAATTAAAATCAGTAGTAGTAGGTAGTTTTAAGCAGTATTATCGCATGTTATACTAAAACATATGCATGAAAGTAAACGGACATCAAAGAGAGGGTTCGGAGCGTGCAAATGACCTCTGTTTTAAAGCTCGGACTTGCTAAAGCCACGTCATAGGGAAAAGCCGGGCTTTCATAGTCGGATATTTTCGCATTGAACTAGTTTTAAAAAGGAGTCACGAAACGTCGTGTTTGTCATTTTCGTGTTTGCATCTATGGTTTGCATTAATGAAAATGAGCTCCAAATCTAATTCCAAGTAGACGCCAGTGATGCACCATTTCTTGACGTGGTTGTAATTCTCATGGCTATAGGAGCATCTACGGAACTCTAAACTACTTGGTCAGTAACTTAAAAGTTCGCGTTGTGATGCTTAGAAAGCTTTTTTTATTTTTATTTTTTTTTATTTTATTTGTTCGGGAAAATAAACAGTTATACACTAAAAATCTTATACTAAGTTGTAAATATATCAGAATAACAAATGTATAACCTACGACATTTTCCACAACATATTAAAAGTATACAATGTAAAAAGTAAAAAGTATAAAACAACATATATAATGGTGCGCTATTGTAAGCTCTTAAAACAAAAAAGTACCTAGTTAGTAGTGAGTTATTAAACAACAGACAAGCAAACACAGAAATAAGGAGGGAGAGAAAATAAGGTAATCATTAAACTAACTATTGTAATCTGAAATAATTTTATAGACAAGACTTCTAAACTCTGGAGCAGAGACAGAAAAGAAGTCAATGTCTTCAAAGATTGTGTTGTATCGATTGGTAAGGCGGCGTAGGGGTGCTCGCAAACCTGCGTTTGTACGACAAGAACTTACTGCAAATAAAGGTCTTGCGCGCACCCCACGGCAAATCGTTGTTCTGGGTACCACAAAGCCAATTCTGTTGCGAATTTCAATACAATCATAAGTATTACACAGATCAAACAGAAACATTGTTTCCAACATAATTCGCCTAGACTTCAAACTTTGAGGTCTTTGATTATACTTTTTCAATAGGTCATTATAGGATGCGTAAGTACGATAGCAACGAAAATGCATAGCCTTTAAAAATTTTCTTTGCACTTTTTCGATCATATCGGAATATTTAACATAGTGGGGATTCCATACCGAAACTGCATACTCTAGCTGAGAGCGAACCAACGATTTGTAAAGGTACAAATAGGTAGAAGATCGGGTAAATACTGTGGCCGCTCTCATAATAAAACCGAACATACGGAAGGCGTTTTTAACAATTTTGTTAATGTGAGAATCTAAATGGAGTTTGTCATCCAGCAGAATTCCAAGATCGCGGACTAGGGTTTCTCTTTTTAGATTTTTGTTTTCTAAGGTGTAGGAATACAGTATGTTGTTTTTATTTTTAGTAAAACTAATGACATAACACTTGGTCACGCTAAGTTGAAGCTTATTGCGTGTACAATATGACGAGAAAGTATCTAAATCTTCCTGTAAGAGAATGCAGTCACGGTTACTTTTAATGGATCTGAATATTTTGATGTCATCAGCGTATAACAGTATCTTTGAATTTTTAAAACATGTATTGACGTCATTGATGAATAAAATAAAAAGTAAAGGACCTAAAATGGAACCCTGTGGCACTCCGGAAGTGACATCAACAGTGGCAGAGCAAAAACCGTTTATTACAACTCTCTGTGTTCTATTGCAAACATATGAATAAAACCATCTTAAAAGGTCCCCACGTATCCCATTAAACGCAATTTTCTTTAAAAGCAGTTCATGGTCAACCTTGTCAAAGGCCTTCTTAAAATCAGTATATATTGTATCAGTTTGAACACGGGCATCCAAGTTATTAAACAAATAATCTGCAAAAGTCACCAGGTTCGTCGCAGTTGATCTCTTTTTGACAAAACCATGTTGTTGTGGTAATATAACGTTGTGAAGTAGGGGGTACACTTTATCGTGTACCAATCTCTCGAAGACCTTTGACAAAGTTGACAATATCGATATTGGTCTGTAGTTCTCGACGTCATGCCTTGATCCCGTCTTATAGACTGGGGTTATGTTTGCAAGTTTCCAAGCTTGTGGAAATATCCCCTGCGAAATAGACGAGTTAAATATGGTATGCAATGGAGCACAGAGATTAGTGGCAGTCCTCTTAATAAAGATTGCCGGCAAACCATCAGGTCCAGGTCCCTTAGAAGAGTCCAATGATTTGAGCCCACACAATACATCACCTACTGAAAATTGGATGTCACTGATTAGCGAACAGTTAGGGGAGCAATCGGTTCGCAAGGACGGTACGCCTTTCAAGGTGGATGGTTCATAAACAGAATTAAAGAAGTCGAAAAAAGTATTGCAAATGTCTTCTGGGGTATTAGATGGCTGATTTTTATATTGCATAGTGGAAGGAATTCCTGAAGTGAATTTATGCTTAGAAATGAACGTCCAGAAATGCTTAATGTTGTCTCGAATACCATCCTCTACAGAATTAATATATCTTCTATAAGATTCTTTGCACTCAGACTGAAACCTCGTGCGGAATAGTGAAAACTGCTCGTAGTCAGATAAATTCCTATACATTTTCCATCTAACCCACGATTTGGCTTTATTTTTGTATATGTGTATGAGGGATTTAGAGAACCACACAGGAAACCTTAAAGACCTACTACCAACCAAAGGTACATGTTTTCTTATTATGCCAAAAATAATGTTATAAAATGTGTCCAAGTACTCGTCAGGTGTTTGATCATTTAAAAACGCATTTTCCCAATTAATTTCTTTTAAGTCTTGATTTATGTTGTCGTAATTTGCTTTAAAATAATTATATTTCTTGATTGTCTTACGAACCATTGAATTATTTGGTAATGAAACAGATATCAAGACACAAAATGGAGGATGATGGTTATCCAACTGAAGTAAATAATCCGAAGGCGAGTATGTGGTGCAGTCGTCATTACTAATGACCAGATCCAATATTTTTCCATTCAGGTTCCTTACATTATTAAATTGATGAGCGTTGAGAAAAGACATGAATTGACCTAAATTAATACACATAGAAGAATTACCTCTACAAGTCTGAGCAGTTTGAGAGGTACCCGCAGGGCACGTGACCCAGTCCATTTCGGGTAGATTAAAGTCACCTAAAATATAAAAATGTTCAGGAGTATTATGCCCAAGTAGGGATTGTAATAAATCGAGATATTCAATATATAAACTTTCAGGCGTTTTGGGTGGTATATAAACTGCAGCAATAATTAAATTTCCACCTCGCCCTGAGCATGGCAACTGTATTAGTATGTGCTCAATATGCGTATATACAGACGAACAAGGAAGTAATCTTAATGAGCGCAGTCCTTTCAACACAGCGATGAGAACGCCACCTCCGTCTTTCTTTTTGGTGGCAGCGCGATCTCTGTCACATCGGTACACAGTATAACGTTCGTCGATGAACTCGCTGTCAGCTATATCAGGTATTAGCCACGTTTCGGTCAAGATTATTACGTCATAAGAATTAGCAAGTATATTCATATATAGTATATGCAGTTTCGTTCGGACTCCCCTACAATTTTGGTAGTAGATTATTAAATTATCTGCCATTGTAACTTTGAGCTTTCCAGAATAAGATAGTACCAACATTAACCATTGTAAAACTTAAAATGAATAATAGTGTTGTTGTCATAAGAAACTCATTCAAAAACGATAAAAAATAATATAACTTCCTATGAAACATGAATAAGACAGGGCACAATATAAGTTTGCAGTTCAAAAACAATAGTACAAAGTCCAGACAAATATTTTCTGATATGCAACCAACGCCTGACAAAAAACACAGAGCAGTAACATCAAACAGATTATTTAGAACAAAATCAATTAATCCACTTTTAAAATTAATTTATTTAAAACGCATCCAAAGTAATATAGGGATAACTGTACGCAGAACCTGAAAAACACAAGAAGAAATGCCAGTTTGTAGAACAAGAACAGTGAGGATCTTATTTCGCAGTCCAGGCAAATATTGTGTGATATGCCACCAAAGCCTAGCAAAAAGCGCATAGCAAGCACATCAATATGATTGTTTGCCGTGATTATTATACAGGCAGAACAAAATATTAAGATTAGGGCCATAAACTCAAGATTACACAAGAATATGAAAAAAGTCTCTCCCTCCAAGACTAGAACTATTACTTTAAAAGAATCCAAGACAGAAATGCATGCAATAATTAAATACAGTGCAACAAAATCTAGAACACAAAAGCATTTCCTATGCGAGGCATAATTATTATAGCGAAGTTTTTTACATTTCAGCAGAGCGAGGCTTGATTTTAGCGATGTCATGTGGGGTCCGAATTGCAATGGCTTTAGTACCTTCTTTTTCACGGACAAGTATAGTTCCGTGCTTAACCCAGATAAACTTATAATCATGCTTTTTGGCAGCGTCCCGGCATTCTCGAAACAATTGTTTGTTTTTCAAGGTTAGGTGTTCGTGCATGTATATTGGCAGTGAGGTACCCGATACTCCCAGCTGCTCCGTCATAAGCCCTTTGCAAAGTCGATGAGCGCTCAGGATGTTGTCGCGTAATATTCTCGAAGCAAACTTTACTATAATATTTTTAGGCTTATTATTATGTTGTTGCGCGGGTGAGACTCGATGAATAGATATTATATCGTTTTGTTGTACATTGCACTTAACAGCAGAGCCAATATTCAGCATTAAATTAATAAGATTTTCGTTACGCCGTTCCGGTATATTGCAAATTTCTATATTGCAATTTCGAGCGCCCTGTTCTAGGCTATCTATCTTAGACACCAAATCCGAGATCCTCATATTCAAACCAGTGGACTCTTGAATCTGTTTACAGCAGTGGTCAATCTTCTTGCTGAGATCGGTGTGATCGTTAGTTACAAACTGGACTGAGTCCACAAGAGAATCGATTTGACTCGTCAGACTTTCATGTTTCACATCAAGTTCAGATACTCGCTGACGTAAAAGAAGCTGATCCGAACGAAGGGAATTAATATCGTTCTTAATCTCAGACGTAACTAGAGCAAGGGAAGCCAGGTCGCCTTTTATTGATACTACGTTATCAGATATTTTGGTGATACTAGCTTCCATATCAACCCTCCACTCATTAAGCGTACTCTTGAACTCCATAGTTAGATCTTTTATGGCCTGGGTCCACTCACAATCCGGTTGTTTACGCTTACGTATTAACACATTATGCTCGCCGGTCATTGCTGTGCCAGGTGCCTTATTTAAGTCGGTATCGGAAAGAAACTTTTTATTCTCTGAGAACTGAGACATTTTGTTACGGTAGGTAGAACTTCTTAACTTATTCAAATAATAGTTATAATAAATGGAAAAAGTTGTGCGTGTAGTGGGATCCGAACCGGCGACACTTCGCGTGGGCTCGCTGAGACAAAAAGCTTCAGCAATACCACTCGACCACGACGACTTCACTATACTCGTCGAAGTTTAGCACTACTAGTTAAGGCACAACATTAACGAGCACCAATGAGCTCGTGGCTGTTGGTTTCTTTGTTCTCAAGAGTTTAAAGGTCACTCCGAACACCGACGAATAGTTAAAGTTCTAAACAGTTTTTTCAAATAACTGAGATTACACTGAGTTTATTAAAAAGTTAATTCGATAATTCGTTAACACAGTAGTCACTGCATGCCACAATTGAATTTTGTGAAGTTTAACAAAGTATTGCACCACTTATTCGATATTATTGTCCGAGTTGACTATAGTACGTGGTACTCCGGTGATAGCGCACGGTAGACGGTATAAGGAATGTTGTGCTTTCTATGACAATACCTATTCGAAACTTTTGATGGGTTTTAAATAAAAGAATAGCTATAAGTTTTGAATTAGTGATAAACTTGCAACTTGCCCTGGTTTCAGCAATCATCGTCTTACTACAGCCAATTTACACAAAACCTTAATATTATAAAGAGGAAAGATTTGTTTGTTTGTTTGAATTCAATAGGCTTCGCGTGGGTAGGTATTTCAAGTTTGTGTTTTAAAAAGTTATCTGAAAAACCGTGTCGAAATAAAATAAGGATTTGATGTGTGAATCTATTTTGTTTTATTATTATAACAAATAAATTGACTTTTGCCTTGGCTTTTTCTCAAAAAGTTCCAAACATTTTTACCTACTCGGAAAGTTATACGCCAGCACTTGAAACTTTTTGACTTGAATAATGTATTAAATTTTTCGGAATGAGTGATTTAAAAAGACTGCACTAAAGTTCTCACGGTGTGTAGTATCACAATGTAGAGCAGTTTAACTATAAGAGGCGTCACTGACGACAAGTAGCGTTTCATAATAAGTTTCTTTATCTCTGTATCAAAATTCATCAAGATCGGTTCAACCATAAAGGCGAGACAGCGTAACAAACTTTTCTTTTCATTGTATGGAGGAGATACTTTGAATTTCCTCTGTGATTTTTTCCTAGCTAATTTAATGTGCACTTGTAATATTTTAACTCATTACTTATGAGCTCATTATCAGTCAGCGTAAACAACAAAACCGGTCAAGTGCGAGCCAGACTCTCACACGAAGGGTTCCGTTTCATAAACCGTTAAAAACACGTTTCTTGTATGGGAGCCCCCTCTAATTTTTAAATTAATTAAAATTTTATTATTTGCTGTTATAGCGGCTATAGAAATACACACAGTGAAAATTTCAACTGTCTACCTATTACAGTTCTTGAGATACAGCCCGCTGAAAACCGACGGACAGACAGCGGAGGCTTAATATTAGAGTTCCGCTGGTAACCCTTTGGGTACAGAACCCTAAAAATAGACACCCTTATTTATAAGCCGTCATACTACCTAATGTCTCTGAACTTTCGCAAATCAGCATAAACCTTGTCACGCGTTTTAACAATACATACTTCATTACCGTCGTCAATCATAAATAGGTTAACTATATTTTTAAGGACCCATAAACTTTATGACCCTAAATGCAGACCAACATAAAATACAGTTAAGACACCTTTGCCATCCGAAACTCAACCTTATCATTGTATAGATAAGTTGCAGTGTTGGTAGAGGATCGTTTGCTAATGGTATTTATTTCGATTGGAGTATTGTCATTAGATGATAGTAGGTTTGGTTCCAATAATGTTTAGTAGATTAGTGGCTTTTATCGGTTATGTGTAGTAACATTAGTAGTTCTGTCTGACCGAAGGGAGTGTACTCATATTGGCTGTATATTATTATATTCAGTACTAGCTGCACAACTTCGTCAGCGTTATATTTTTTATTAATGCTCTGCTCCTATTAGTTGAAGCGCGATGTTATAATTATTATAGTCTATAACCCTTTCTCGATAAATGGGCTATCCAACACTAAAATAATTTTACAATTGCTAGAAGCTGATGAGTTTGTTTGGTTGAACGCTAGCGCGTTCAACCAAACAGGAATCTCAGGAACTATTGGTTTGAATTGAAAAAATATAACATGACGCTATGACGCAGACGAAGTAGCGCGGGTCAGCCAGTTATTTCATACTAGTTGACCCGCGCAACTTCGTCTGCGTCATAATTTGCATTAGTGCTTTGCTCCTATTGGTCTTAGCGTGATATATAAAGCTTATAGCCTTCCTCGATAAATAGGCTATAGAACACTGAAAGAATTTTCCAAATCGGACTAAGAGTTCCTGAGATTAGCGCGTTCAAGTAAGCAAACAAACAAACTCTTCAGCTTTATATATTTTATTAGTCTAGATTCAAAAGAAAATCACTCCTTTCTCTTGATTGTTATCACTGGGCGGGACATTTCGGTAGTGCATGCAAACCATGGACTTTATGAAAGCTGTTATCGCTGGTAACAACCTAGCTGACCTGATCGCTGACGCATTTGTTTAGCGCTTTGGGTCAAAGACCTCGAATCCCTGCGGTTTAAGTACCCATTATTTCTAATTAAAAAAACGTATTCAGAAACAGCAAGCCATGTAGCTACATTACCGTTCAATATTGGCGTGACTAGCCTGCGTGATAATAGTATCAGGAGGCTCACTAATGATTATTTGGAGATGGCTTACACAAGAACGGCGCGGTTGAATAATAGGAGTTATTGCATATTTACACATTTTCTGGCTTCTGAAAATCCGTAACGACAGGCAAAGATCTATAAATGACAGCCGGGACCAACGGCTTAACGTGTTTTCCGAGGCACGGAGGAAACTCGGTATGTTAAGATGGTCACCCATCCACAGACCAACCTTGGCAATCGTTGCCTAACCTAGAAGTTCAACCCGTGCGGCTGTTATTATCTAACCACGAGCTCCACAAAAAGTGTAATTCTATAACGACGATAAAAAAAATAAAATGAGAATAGCAAGTGCTACCAAATGTTACGTGGTTCATTCCAAAATGAACCGCTATCGCTGATATACCGTCATAGTCCCTAATATAAATCTCACGAAGAGGAATACCTACAAGACCTACAATATACTATGCGTGACAAGACGGCCGGCTGGCTCGTTTTTTGCTCTAAGAATTATCATTGTCATTCAACGTGGCAATGCTGCCAGTCTTCTGGGCACGTTCCCGGATGACAGCGATGCGGAGGAATATACTTAGAGCCTGAGTCTTTATGTAAATCCTAAGATTTAGTAATCGAATGGTGATAAAAGTTCGAATTGCAAATCTGTTCAGACTTTTACGGTTTAAGACATTTATTTCTCAAAAAGAATACAATTCACTTAATATGAGAAATACAAGTTATTCTTATATACTAAATACGTTGACCTGAGAAATGTAGGTACTCAAACAAATTAGTAGATACATCTACGCACAATACTTATGAATGTTGTAGGTAACCAGACAAAAAAGTACATTTTTAATGTGTAAGTGAAGTAATTACGTATCGTTTCTTGAAAGCAATAGCAATAGCTCATTGCCTTCAAGAAACAAACCCCTTACTTATGATTTGTATACATTACAGTATCTACTGAGACAAATATAATTTTTACTTGTTGTGATTTTAATATTTATTTAATGCTGGACCTTAACTTATTAAAGTGAATGCTTATCGTTGCTTAGGGTGAATTTAATGTGAAAAGTTTTATCATTAAGAATTAGTAAATCTTAGGTTTTACTGGAAAATCTTAGGATTAACCGTAGTTCGAGCTTTTACAGTAACAAATATACGTATTATGGTTTAGTAAAATAAACTTATTTATTGAATAAATATAACTTTTATTTATTTAAATAATATTTTGTAATAACTATCATTAACCGTTATATTATCCATGTTATTATTGTAAGTGAAATTTAAATATAACGTTGTGCTTACCTTTAATTTAAAAGCATGAGCAATGCTATTGTATTTCTAAATGATATGAGCTGTGAATGTCTTTGTGCATTTAGTTGGTTTGCCTAAATAAATAAATATAAACAGATATACTCGTACATTGTTAATCATGTACATATTTTGTGATTCACTTCCTAATTGAGAATACCTATTACAAAACAACAAGCCGTGTTGCCAATGTTGGCGTGACTAGCTTACATGATACTGCGAGAATCAGAGGCCCACTAATGATGATTTGAAGATGGCTTACACTAGAACTGCGCGGTTTATGACCCGGGACGTGTGCTGTGGTAAATTATGGTCGTAAGTGTGGTTCTGTTACTGTGTAGGTGGTTCGGTGTTAATGGCTTTTTATTTTATTGGTGGCTCGGCCTATCGTAGAATATTGCTGAAGTGAGGCTGTACTGCAGCAGGTACACGAGAAGTCCCCTATTGTTTATTCGTACAAAAAATATCCCATCTCTATAGCATAACCATAGGGGAATAGATGGGAGGGGGAAGAGATGAGACTAAACTCGTGAGAAGAGAGTACTAGCTTCTGCCTGCGTCGTCGCCATAGTGATAGTCGAAAATAATCTCAAGGGAACTTACTCTCGGGATAGAAATTGTCTATTGTCCTATTCCAGATCTTTGTCCAAGTTATAGCCAAATCTGTACAGCCGTTAAGACGTAAAGAGGTGGTATCAGACCGACAGACAGACAGAATTAATGTCGCATTTATTATGATAGCATGGATTAATTTTAAATAATATTTCTAATAACAACCTTCATCTTATTTTGTTGGTCGACTCTCAGAGTATTGCTAAAAACCAATATTTGACACGAAAGGACTGCTATCTCAAGTCCACAACTTAGGTAAAGCAGAATACTTCTTGGGAAGACTAGTTGTCAGAATAGGGTATTTTACTAAAAAAATCTAATTAGTGTTTTACTAAAAAAAATGGCTTGGTAAAATTACCAAGCCATATGACGTCACGCGTGTCTTCAACTCACTGTATCTCTTTTATTTTTTGTTTACGTGAAAAAAGAAAAAATACGTGTCGAATATTTTTTGAAAATCTATCAGACTAATTAGATTTTTTTAGTAAAATACCCCATTGTCAAACATTGTCGATTTGACGAATTTTTTCGTCTTTATAAATCAACTAGTGACCCACCCCGGCTTCATGCGAAGAGTTCAAATTATATACAAAACCTTTCTCAAGAACCACTCTATCTAATAAAAAACCCGCATCTTAATCCTTTGCGTTTAAAGGTCTAAGTATACATAGGGACAGACAGACAGCGGAAGCGACTTTGTTTTATACTATGTAGTGATGTATCTGGTTTTTCTTTTGACTGTGAAAGAATGTGCAATTTTATAAGTTACAGAATTGGGGTGCCAGTAACAAAATTATTTTATTAATGGAAAGCTACAGGCGTACATAAAACTGTTAGCAAAAGCTAGTTTTCAATATAAATTATGAAGCATACAGACGACCAGCCAATTAATCGCAGCTCTATGTTCAAAGCTATCCGTGTTGCGGCATTGTTCCACTGGTTTCACCGCTCGCCTGTGACTTGTGGTTGTGGGTGACCAGCGGTTTTGCAGTCACCAAGCTTTTTGTTAAGCTGCATATTTTTTATCTGTGGTTAAGGTTTTTCTTTGAAATACGGGACTGAACGTGACAAAGCACTCGTTTGCCTCTGTGTATAGAATGCTTTTTTAGAAACATTTAAAAAGCACTCGTTCGTCTCTGTGTACTTTTTTTTTAGAAAACGCTTTCATCAAAAATCTTATGATAAACTGTGCAGGATTTATTATAAAGCTTTTTCTGAACGGTAACTATTCCGAAAAAGCCTACCATGGATGGAAACCCATGCCTATCATACCAGCCTAACATGGATGGATGGTTACCTTTCAGTAAAAGCTTGACTGAAAGTGATGACTTTAGCATGCCGTGGTCCCCCGCTGGTATTAGGCGGAGTACTGGTTTTTATTCATCATCATCATCTGCCTAGCCTTTTCCCAACTATATTGGGGTCGGCTTCCAGTCGAACCGGATTCAGCTGAATTCCAGTGTTTTACGTGGAGCGGCTGCCTACCAGACCTCCACAACCCATTAAATGGGTAACACGGTGTTACTTGGCATGACTGAAGTCATATTTACTGGCAAATGCAATGCAATGGCAAATGACAGCCGGGACCAACAGCTTAACGTGCTTTCCGAGGCACGGAGGAAACTCGGTATGTTAAGATGGTCACCCATCCACTGACCAACCTTGGCAAGCATTGCTTAACCTTGAAGATCGACCTGTGTGGCTGTTATTCTTTAGCCACGAGCTCCTCGGAGTACTGGTTTTTGTTGTCTGCCACTAAAACCAGTACTCCGCTTTCCGTTTTTTACGTCATCGGTCCATCTAGCAAGGGACGTCACCCAGTGGTAGTGGACCGATCATGTCGAAGTTGGGTGAAAATTGCATGACGTAGTGGAATAAATATAATGGTTAGAAAAGCTACTTGAACTCACAGCTGATATAATATTAAAATCAATCGTATTCTGCACCCAGGTGATAATAAGATGCAAAGTACGTGCTAAAAACTTAGAAACTTTAAGTTGGTACCAACTTACATTACTTACTAACATTTCAGCGTTTTCGTACCGAACTTACTCGGGAAGTTCAAAGTTAAACTCGTAACTGGCCGTTTAACCTCTAAACTAGAAATTACTAGCAGAGGTTTTATAACTGTTATTTAGGCTTCCGCAGACAGTCACGACCCAATAATGCGACACGATGCGGCAACTCTCTTTTTTACGCAACTTAAAAAAAATGTTATGTTTTCAAAGTACATTTATTTATTACCGATAAAAATACTTTTTGTGAATGGGTGCCCCCTTTAGTTGATTTTTATTATTTTTTGTTATAGCGGCAATAGAAATACACACTCGGTGAAAATTTCCGGATCCCTAAAAATGATTTCTACGTTAAATATTTCCAATAATTACTCTAAAAGCGGGTTGTCGCACCCCTGTCGCCTTATCACGTCGAGCATGTCTGGAGGGCCTTTACCATAATGACAGTTTCAGTTTACAGCGGCGCATATTATTTATGCCTCTTGCTTATACGATGAGTTTTAAACAGGGATTACGGTAGCCAAGTTTATGCCAACCTAGAGTAGCTACATTTTTGGCTGACATTAAAAATGGCTTTTGCTCTGTCTATTTTAACATAATTGTGAAATTACATTATAATAAACACATTACATTATGTAAACTTCAAAGCTGACCTCCTTATAATAGCAAAAAAATCTCCTTTTTTCATAACATTTCTGGTGAACGTAATAAATCGCCAAGGCATAACATTTCATAAATTCCTTACTAAGTAGCACAAAAGGCCGCTCTCAAAGGTTTATGGCTAATTGGATGTTTTTTTACTAAATATTCATTTAGAAATACTTTGTTGACAGCTGCGGGCGGCCATTGGCTGAAAAGGAAAGAAGCTCTTCGGGCGAAGAGAGGGCGACATGCTCCACACAAAGTTAGAGCGAGAAGGCAGATAGGTAAGTTAGTTTTTTTCTTTATCTTTTTAAGAAAATAATGCTTTACGTACTTACAGTGCCGGACTAATCCACCGCGGGGCCAGCAGCTGATTTAATAAGAGGCCCCTAAACCTAAAACCTTCGTAACATAGGTAAAAATGAAAGTACCAAATTTAAATTGCTGCTACTTATAAGGAAAAGTTTGCACGGTTAAGCTATCAACATTTCGACCAGCAAGCCGTAAATGCTCAGCTATCAAGCTGAGCAGTTGAATTTATTTATTTATTGACTTTAAATCAGGACAATTAATATCCCCTACACAACATTGTTAGTAATCGCTTGTACTATGTTAGTATAATAAACACTGACTTAGATTTAGGACTCGCGTGTGACACAGAGCCATGGTTTTTTGCCTTGTTTTTTCTTGGTGCTAGTTTTTAGCGAAATGTTTTTGTAAGCGCGGGGCCCCCCAATGCGCGGTTCCCGTAGCATTTGCTACTCTTGCTATATCATATGGCTAATTTGGCACTGCGTAATTCTGTAATGCTTTTCATACTTATGTAAGGAAGTAAGTAAGTAGTAGGTAGTAGGGCCCGCTAGGACAAGTGCCTGCTGGGGCTGCGGAATCTGTTCGAAAGAGGTACCGTAGCTCTGGAACGCAAAGGGCACTAGGAGGAACACGGATGGGTTTCAGTCAGTAAGAGTCTGACACTCCCTCCTGCTTCACCCAGAGCGGGAGGAGTCATTTGACGATGTCTTACCATAAAAAAGGTAGTAGTAGTAGTGTGTAGTAAGATTCGCTGAGCCGTGGGTATGTCGTTGAACTTATTTTTACCCTATCGTTGGCAAAGGAAGCCCCCATAGGCCGGTGTATTGCCTGTTTCAAGTATTGTTATACTTGAAAGAATATTATTTGTGTGACTACCGAGACAAACTAGTATTTCCATACTACTGTGAATACTTACATGAATAAAGTTTATTTTATTTGTGTGTAAAATATAAACTAATTTTAAATGCCTTACCTAACATGTGCCCACTAGATACCTGAAAAATATAATTAACATATAGATAAACAAAAAACATAAATAAAATAAAATTAATATATAGATAAACAAAACACATAAATAACTAAAGCGTTATTAAATTATTTACGCCTTCAAAAATTGACTTTGTCAAAAAACGACCGCTAAAAACGACTA
Organism: Lacanobia oleracea; assembly: GCA_950371165.1. Classification (NCBI taxonomy): domain Eukaryota; kingdom Metazoa; phylum Arthropoda; class Insecta; order Lepidoptera; family Noctuidae; genus Lacanobia; species Lacanobia oleracea. Next base: position 7,563,133 of record OX493398.1, read on the forward strand.
CAAAGTTCGAAACAAGTCGGTTTTCAAGCAGTCTGATGCAGTTGGTGGCATCAGATCTGTGATTGAAGTGTCGATTTTAGCGGTCAGGTTTTTTGACAAAGTAATTATTTTTATTTTTAGCGGTCGGGCTTTTTGACAAAGTAATTATTTTTATTTTTAGCTGTCGGGTTTTTTGACAAAGTAATTATTTTTATTTTTAGCGGTCGGGCTTTTTGACAAAGTAATTATTTTTATTTTTAGCTGTCGGGTTTTTTGACAAAGTAATTATTTTTATTTTTAGCTGTCGGGTTTTTTGACAAAGTAATTATTTTTATTTTTAGCGGTCGGGCTTTTTGACAAAGTAATTATTTTTATTTTTAGCGGTCGGGTTTTTTGACAAAGTAATTATTTTTATTTTTAGCTGTCGGGTTTTTTGACAAAGTAATTATTTTTATTTTTAGCTGTCGGGTTTTTTGACAAAGTAATTATTTTTATTTTTAGCGGTCGGGCTTTTTGACAAAGTAATTATTTTTATTTTTAGCGGTCGGGCTTTTTGACAAAGTAATTATTTTTATTTTTAGCGGTCGGGCTTTTTGACAAAGTAATTATTTTTATTTTTAGCGGTCGGGCTTTTTGACAAAGTAATTATTTTTATTTTTAGCGGTCGGGCTTTTTGACAAAGTAATTATTTTTATTTTTAGCTGTCGGGTTTTTTGACAAAGTAATTATTTTTATTTTTAGCGGTCGGGCTTTTTGACAAAGTAATTATTTTTATTTTTAGCTGTCGGGTTTTTTGACAAAGTAATTATTTTTATTTTTAGCGGTCGGGCTTTTTGACAAAGTAATTATTTTTATTTTTAGCGGTCGGGCTTTTTGACAAAGTAATTATTTTTATTTTTAGCGGTCGGGCTTTTTGACAAAGTAATTATTTTTATTTTTAGCGGTCGGGCTTTTTGACAAAGTAATTATTTTTATTTTTAGCGGTCGGGCTTTTTGACAAAGTAATTATTTTTATTTTTAGCGGTCGGGCTTTTTGACAAAGTCAATTTTTTTATTTCCTAGATTTTAATGAGTTACATTTTTGGAATCGTCTCTTTGAGCCCATTATTTTGATACCCCACTCGATAGGTTTTGAAAACTAAAAAAATATTGAAGGCATAATATGCCGCCAAAAATCGACCATTTTGGTTATTTTTTATTATAATGTACACAGTGTCACTCTCAGTACTTAGACGAATCTATTGACATCACTCATATAAAAATACGACAAGCCGTTTAGGCTCTAGAGCGTGGCAAAGAAATATACATACATACATTCATTCGAAAAACATCACCCTCCTTCTTTCGCAGTCGGGTACCTATATGAAATATTCGCAAGAAAATGCCTACGAAATGTTTGCAGTATATAGGTAAAATATTTTCTAAGATGATTCGAAGCATCGTTTCCAATGCGTGCTTTGATGTGCACTCAAGTAAAATATCGTCGCAGAGATGGTTTGCAACTTATAAAGTAGATATTTGATTGAGAAATATTGAGAGCAGTGGACCTATTCACATACGATTTTAAACCAGATAAGATCTTAATTTCCACGATTCTTACTATTCAGTTTCTAAACGCACTTTTTAACCTAAACAATATATAAAGCTGAAGAGTTTGTTTGTTTGTTTGTTTGTTTACTTGAACGCGTTAATCTCAGGAACTACTGAGCCGGTTTGAAAAATTATTTCAGTGTTAAATAGCCCATTTATCGAGGAAGGCTATACGCTATATATCATCACGCTAAGAATAGGAGCGGAGCAGACGAAGTTGCGCAGGTCAATTAGTATTGTTTTAAATTGGCAAATGCTACCAGACCTCCACAACCCATTATTTGGGTGACACTGTAATAAAAACATACTTATTATAAAACAAGGCTAACAATGAGTGTTTGTGAAATTGTACTAAAGTCTGAATTATTAAGGAATACCCTTACTAAATAAATTCTATCTCCGAGGTCACAATTTCATTCCAAATAAGCATTGTAACAAAATCAATTTTACTGAAATAGAAACAAGGTTAGAATCCACGCTCCATATCACTTCTATCCTAAGTTGCTCATGCATAAAAAACACCCTATAGATGCAAACTAGCCTGTCATGTACATGGGTACTATCTCGCATATCACTGAAAGACACATTGAATGATCTACAGCTATGTTAAAACCACATACCAGCTACATCATGCGTCGCAGGCATTTAGTAAATAAGGAAAATTACATATTTTTATAATTTAAAACTAGCTTTTGCCAGCGATTTCGTACGCGTAGATCCCGTTTTTCCGTTCCCGTAGGTATTTCGGGAAATCTCTTAGTTCTCCCGTGCGGAGTGTAGGGAAGCTACATGCCAAATTTCTACGACCTGTAGTTTCGACAGTGCGTTGTTTTTTTTTATTTGTTGAACATAGGTAGGTACACTATCGTCGTCATCTGGCTTGGTAAAATGTACTAAATTTACCAAGCTAGATGACGTTACGCGTGTCTTCAACTCGCTGTATCTTCTTTATTTTTTGTTTGCGCGAAAAAAGAAAAAATACAGTACCGGGAAAAGATCAATAATACACAAAATGTCTGTTATTCATCCAAATTTATTTTATCACCTTCAAAGTATGCTCCTTTAGAAACGATACACTTGCGCCAACGAATAATCCATTCATCAAAACATTTTTTAAACGCTGCTTCCGGAATTGAGTTCAGTTCTCGCCGCGAATTCTCCTTTATGTCTTCTATCGATTGAAAACGGGTGCCACGAAGTGGTAATTTGAGTTTAGGAAAAAGAGAAAAGTCAGCAGGAGCCATATCTGGTGAATATGGTGGTTGCTGGATGGTATTTGTGGAGTGTTTGGTTAAAAATTCGTTCACAATGATAGCCTTGTGCGAAGGTGCATTGTCGTGGTGCAAAATCCAAGAATTTTCTTTCCACAAATCTGGCCTTTTTCGTCGAATTTGCTCTCTTAAACGCCGCATAACGCTCAAATAATATTCTTTATTTACCGTTAGAACTTCCGGTAAGAATTCAGAGTGCACAACACCGCGATAGTCAAAGAAAACAGACAACATGACGTTGACTTTTGATCGACTTTGGCGTGGTTTTTTCGGTTTCGGTTCAGTTGGAAGACGCCACTCCGAAGCTTGTTGACTAGTTTGCATGTCAAACTCGTAAACCCACGTCTCGTCATCAGTAACAATGCGTTTCATGAATGTTGGGTCCGAACTGACTCGTTCTAGCATGTCCTCAGCGACTTTCATGCGATTGAGTTTTTGGAGAAAATTCAGATCTTTTGGGACTAGCCGAGCAGCAACATGTTTCATACCCAAATGATTAGTTAAAATAGTACGGATCGACTCGTGAGATACAGAAAATTCGGCGGCTATCTCTCTCAGAGTTGAATGGGGATTTTCAGTCACTATTTCCTTCACTTTTGCGATGTTAACTTCAGTTGCAGACGTTGACGGCCTACCAGAGCGAGGCAAATCTTCCATCACATCTCGACCGCTTTTGAACGCTTTGAACCACTCATAAGCACGAGTTTTTGATAAAGTCGATTCACCGTAAGCCTTCTGTAACATTTTCAGTGACTCCGAACACGAAATTCCATTGGCGATGCAAAATTTAAGACAAACTCTTTGTTCGATATTTTTGTCCATTATGAAATTCGCAATACACACTATATATGATATTACTAAAACCAGCACTGTATTTAATATAAATAACAGATGCAACTCAAACTCCGCGCCAAAATGGAAAACAGTTGTACCAATCTAACAACTGCAAAAAAACAAAAATTTGAATTTGGAACCATAAACAAATCATCCATTCCCGATACTTTTTTTTGACTGAATGTATGTCAAATGGACTTTAAAATAAAATATAAACTTGTGTATACATTTTGTTTTAGAAATTAACTTGATTTTGAATAAATAACTTAATCCACCTACACAGTTCGCCAGTAACGGTTTAGTACCATTAAAATTAGCTATCAATTGGCTTCTGCTGAGCCTTTCTGTACATAGTATTTGCAATTATAGCTACACGTTTATCAAAAAGAGCTATGTCGTTCGCAAAGCTGTGGTGTCTTTATTATCAGAACCATGCTCTAAACAGCTTGTGGCTAAATAATAACAGCCGCACGGGTCGATCTTCAAGGTTAAGCAACGTTTGCCAAGGTTGGTCTGTGGATGGGTGACCATCTTAACATAGCGAATTTCCTCTGTGCCTCGGAAAGCACGTTAAGCCGTTGGTCCCGGCTGTCATTTGTAGATCTTTGGCAGTCGTTACGGATAGTCAGAAGCCAGTAAATCTGACTCCAGTCTTGCCATGAAGTACTGTGTTACCCAGTTACTGGGTTGTAGAGGTCTGGTAGGCAGCCGCTCCGCGTAAAATACTGGTATTCAGCTAAATCCGGTTTGACTGGAAGCCGACCCTAATATAGTTGGAAAAGGCTAGGCAGATGATGATGCTCTAAACAGCTATGAATAGTTTGTGATAGAGATCTCTTTGGCTTACATATCGATTGTAAGCTTTTCTCCATTTCTTTCTAGTTTCACTCTGCTTACGCTCTTGGTGTAATAAAGTTCATTAAAATGTTTATGTATTTTTTATTTACTAGCCTACTTGATAAGGCATTTAGTAAAGCTTCGTAAGGCAGGGTGTCAGGCTCTGCGGAATATGTTCGAAAGAGTCACCGTGGCCCTGGAACGCAAAGGGCACTAGGAGGAACACGAATGAGTTTTAGTCAGTTAGACTCTGACACTCCCTCCTGCTTCGCCCAGACCGGGAGGAGTCATTTGATGATTTACCATCCTTAAAAAAAAAAAAAAAAAAAGGTTTTATACTGACGGCTCGAGCGACACGAAAAAGAAATGACAATTATTTAGGTTTCTCTATTTACCTACAGTTTCATCAAAGCTACTTAGTTTCCCTGCAACATAATATTATGCAGATTTATACGTTGACGCAGCGAGAGCTAGCAAGCTTTATTCCGATGTTCATGTGGCGGTTACGACGTTATAAATATTAAGCCGTCTGTCTCGCGCTTGCAGACTCTTTCAACCGCAACTTTGTATGGTTTATGAGGTGCCGAGTAGTTGGTAGAAGCAGTATTCTTGTTTTGTAGCTCCACTTGAGATGAGGAGCGCAGTTTTATTGCGAACACAGGGATGCCATTATGTTTTGTTTTAAATTAGATTAGGTAATATGGTATTTTATTGGATAGATAAATTTAATTTAATAATTTTATTTGATTTCACGAATTTCACGAGGTAATTTTTACCCATCCAGTTGAAAAAACGATCGCCAAATCTGTTCCAAAATCTGTCTTGTCAAAATTGGAATCATGCAAGGTAAGGGTTTCTGAATTAAAGTATATTGAGTAAATTACTTGTCATATCCTTCTTTAATACCAAACTTTATGTACTCGTACAGTAGTGGTACATACGCGACTTAATGCAACGAGCTTTAGTAAAGTTTGACAAATATTCAACATAATTCTATAATCTAGGGTAAGTACCTTCGCCCCGGGCGTCGGGAGTCGCAGGGCGATTCACGGCCACCGTAAGCGCGAGCCTGCGGACGGCGAGCATTGAGTAGCTCGCCGTCTGATCAGAACCAGGCCCGGGTCGGCGACGCGGTGTGTTTCACGCGCGCCTCAAAGAGCTGTCAGCGTAAAATTAAGACGGGGCCTGCTAGGGCCAGTGCCTGCTGGGGCTATGGACTTCGTTGGAAAGAGGCACCGTACCCTGGAACGCAAAGGGCACTAGGAGGAACGCGGATGGGTTTTAGTCAGTAAGAGTCTGACACTCCCTTCTGCTTCACCCAAAGCGGGAGGAGTCATTTGATGATAAACCATTCTTAAAAAAAAAGGGTAAGTACCTTGTAGCGAAGAAAAGATGGCGCTTTTTTATATTGATCTAAAAAGAATTTGATCACGCAAACAATTCGCAATTCAAAGTACACTCGAATAATCGAGTGCCTTATCGAGTACGTACCTAACATAAATTGCTCAGCCGTTCAATAACACGTGAACGGCGATAAATTACTGGTACACGTCAGCACATTTGTGCTAACTCTCGGCAATTATTGTACTATTGTTAGGGATAATGATCTCCTTCAAAATTACGATATTTCTTACTCAATGGATTCTTAAGGGCTGATAAATCTTTCACATCATACCTTGTTTGGAGAGTGGCAGTTAATATTAGTCATCATCATCTGCCTAGCCTTTTCCCAACTATATTGGGGTCGGCTTAGCTGAATACCAGTATTTTACGAGGAGCGGTTGCCTACCAGCACCTCCACAACCCATTAACTGGGTAACACGGTACTTCATGGCAAGACTGGAGTCAGATTTACTGGCTTCTGACTATCCGTAACGACTGCCAAAGATCTACAAATGACAGCTGGGACCAACGGCTTAACGTGCTTTCCGAAGCACGGAGGAAATTCGCTAAGAAGGTCACCCATCCACAGACCGACCTTGGCAAGCGTAGCTTAACCTTGAAGATCGACCTGTGTGGCTGTTACCATCTAGCCACGAGCTCCTCAAGCTGTTAATGTTTGTGACAAAGCATTTTTAAACTTAAGTACATAGTTTGTTCATCGGTTTTTTTTTTTTTAGTCTGAAATACAGATATTTAGTTATCTAGTTCAGACACAGATGTTCACAGAATTGTAAATTATGTCAGTTTATTCATTCAAGGGGTTAAAGCTGCCTGTCCATTGACGCGGAGCAAAGCAGCGGAACGGAGAAACGGAGCAATTCAACCAATGGAATTGTATAAAATCTTATTGACTGACGCCGAGCGGAGATTTTATGCAATTACATTGGTTGATATTTCTCCTCTCCTCTTCTCTCTACTCCAGTGGATAGTCAGCCTAAGTAAAGGGTCATTGGATGTTTCTGCTAGGAAGTTCCCAGTAGATCTGGCTCAAGATTTAGATCTGATTAGCCAAATTAAGCGCCCTTTGTTAATACGATTCGACAATGCTGTTTAAGTTTATGTGATCATAGGACTTAAACAGCATTGTCGAATTGGTAACCTTCGTTTATATTCTATTAGTTTACATCCACCGCATGTATCTTTAGTTTTAATATATTTTATTAATATTCTCTATTTAATTTTCTTTTTTTTTCGGAAAACTTGCTTTTAGGGCTGGGTTATTCTGTCCTGTTGGTATTGAAATGTTAGTGCCGTATTTTCCTCCTTTCTTTTCTTTTGAGATCCTGATCTCTGGTCTCCCTCTGGAAATGCTTACATAATGTCATGTCACTAATCCAATGGCAATCCTCTCCAAATTCTCCTAAAAACCGCACACGAAAACTAGCCATGACATCGCTAACGGGTCCGGCCATCAATCACGTGTAACTGATCGGATTCGTGTTTGTGTGTGTCGTACGACCGCGATATGAATGAGAGACAAACGTCCGACACGTACGAACGATTTATGACCTGTGTCGGTTCAATGGGTCATGTGAATGCTTACCTTTTACGCCACATTACATCATTCATACGAGAAGGTACTATAGTAATGACAGAGGCCGATTTTTTTCTCAATGTCTGTGGAACTCTAAATTGTATAAGAACTAGCTCTTGCCCGCGACTACGTACGCGCATATCGGTTTTTTCCATAAGAATTTCAAGGAATACTCTCTTAGACCTTACTCTTCCCAAGGAACCTACATGCCACCTTTCTACGACCACTAGTAATGACTGTGCGTTGTTTGTCAGTCACTCAATCAGTCAGTTACGGATTTTTTTTATATATTAGGATTATGTTTTTCATTATCATCATCACATCTGATAGAAAGTGATGATGACCCCATCATCACTTTCTATTAGATGTGATAACCCTAACGATGGAGCAAGCTATGCTAGAAGTAACCTATCCACATATGACTCAAAACCCTCCACGTTGTAGCTAGTAAAAAACACAGGTATCCATAAGGTTTTTTTTTTTTTTTTTTTTACTATTGATAGGCACGCGTTTGACCACTATCTCACCTGATGGTAAGCGAGGATGTGGTCGAAGATGGAGCACGCTTGCCTAGAAATAACCTATTCACTCTTGATTTAAAGACTCCCAGGTTGTGGAATCCCACTTCTTAGCTGTGCGCACAACGAAAGTAGCACTAAACTGTAAGTGCCCAAAACCTCGAAGTTTCAAGCATTCTCATGTTTGTAATGGTCGTGGTTAATAAAAATAGAATTTTCACAATTGCAAAACCAACAATGCATGTAACGAATTGTCTGCTACAGTTTTTCGGACAATGCGGATGTTTTTACCCCAAAAGCGTTGAAATTCAGATTTTATAGTTGTTTTGAATGCATACCGGTATGCCCCAAATCAAACTGCGACTACCAGTCTACGTCATCGAATAGTTTCGTCTATAAAGAGTTTTTGAGGCACTTAGTATGCGCATCGGAATTGGAACTCACTGACCGATTTGTCAATTTTATTGGGATTTTAGTTTACTAACCTGAATTATGTAGTAGTTATTCTTCTTTTCTGGAAATGAACAACGACATTATGTATGCAATGTTCACTCAGGACAAAGTTAATGTTGTATGTAAACGACTCAAATGCACCGATCGTGACGGGATCGACGTGAACGACGTATGTGAACGACTAACGACTTCTACAAAAAAAATAACGAGACTGGCTTGAGATTTCAAAAATTGCCTTCTGAGCAACTTTATTATTATATCGGTTATTCTAATAGTAAGCAATTCACGCAGCAATTTAATCATCGTTCTATTAAGATAGCGCGATAAAGAGGTACGAACAGAATTCATTAAACGAAAGATGAAAGGATTTGAAGTCAAGGTGGTACCATATTTTATGCAAAACCGTGACACGCAGTCACAGTCTAATATCAGCTTTCAAAGACGTAATCAAGATTAAACGTCAAAGGAAGTGGATACTTCCTGTAGGTATGTGTACCTAAGTATCAATATCTGAAGAAATCAGTCATGTTAATGAGTTCCTTTTTGAAGTGCATATGAAAGTATTTCGTAGCTGCGCTACGAATTTCGTAGCACTTCTACGAAGTTGCTACGGATAAATCACATTGGCGTAGCACTAGTTCAGCGTTGGCTAAAACTACTTGTCATCGTATGGGCCTATTGGTCTTAGTGGTTACCAGTTTCTTGAGGCTTTTCTTCTGTGGCGTTTATTTTAATGGAGACGAGCATTTTTACAAGCTTTAATTTAACTTATAATGTTTGTTAGTTTGTAGAGGTTAATTTTGGCAAGCTGAGTTAGAACCACTTTCTCTTATCTTACAGAGTTAAAATTTTTCACGTAGATTCTGTTCCGATCAAAATGTTATTTTATGATAACTATAACCTGATTTTCTATCTAGCTTTGGCTCCAGAAGAAGAAACTCCTTATCGGTCAACAGTACAGCCACGAAGCTTTGCATACGTATACAATTTTAATAGCTTGTAGACCAGGAAAGCTTATAAACACCTTTAACGACACAAAAACATGCCATAACATTAATCTTTAATTCCCAACACACGCTAAACATAAAGCCAAAACGTTTATAAATCTAGCCTTATTTTAACCCAATCCCGTTTATATACGGTTCAATTAACTTTGTTAACCTCCTGAGCTTCCAATGCTCCACCGTTGTATCGCAAATGGAACCTTTTGGTTCCACCGGCGGACATAGAGGTTAATAAAGCAGCACACACATGAGCGCACAAATTGGCTGGTAACGCGTTTGTTGGCAACTTCCATCTGATGTGGTCTCCGGAGAGTCTGCACTAAGCTTTATCGCCTCTCTGAGTAGGTTTATGTGTTGTACAAGGCGAATATTTTATAAGTCGTGGGTAGTTATGCAGTTTGTATTCAGGAACATTCGTATAAAGAGACATTAAAATTCATATCAAAACCAAATTGTAAGTTTTTATGAAGACTGTTATAAAGATGTAAAATGGTTTATCTTGGAATATTAGGAAACACTGTGAGAAATACTGATCCGATAACTAAAAATCTTTCAATAGTGTAATTCTACATTATTGCTAAGTACTACTATTTTTTATAACCTTGCCAAGAAGTACCCAGTTGATGGTTTGTGTATGTCTGGTCCGTGCCTCGAAAAGCACGTTAAGTCGTTGGGGACCAACGACTTAACGTGCTTCTGTCATTTGTAGATCTTTGGCAGTCGTTACGGATAGTCAGAAGCCAGTAAATCTGACTCCAGTCTTGCCATGAAATACCGTGTTACCCAGTTAATGGGATGTGGAGGTCTGGTAGGCAGCCGCTCCACGTAAAACACTGGTATTTAGCTGAATCCAGTTTGACTGGAAGCCGACCCAATAAAGTTGGGAAAAGGCTAGGCAGATGATGACTACTACTTTTTATAATGTTGAAAAATACAAGTCTTGAATTTTAAAATTACTACTAAATATTACGAGCCTCCACATGCCTCGGAAAGCAAGTTAAGCCGTTGGTCCCGGCTGTAATTTGTAGATCTTTGACAGTCGTTACGGATAGTCAGAAGCCAAATAATCTGTCACCAGTCTTGCCAAGGACTACTATATTGCCCAATTATTGGGTTGTGGAGGTCTCGTATTCAGCCGAGTCCGGTTTGACTAGAAGTCAACCCCAATATAATTGGGAAAAGGCTAGGCAGATGATGATGACTTAAATAAAAAGGTATATTATTGCAGAAGTATTCCTGGAGCCACCGTCCTCTACTTCTCTCAAGCTCGTTAGTGCTAATTGCCACCCAGTTAGTTGTAATGGGTTGTTTTCTCTCTTACAAGGTGATAACTAAGAGAAGCGGCGGGAATCTACTACATGCAAGACGAACAGAACTTGATGATTCCCGATGTTCACCACAGTGGAAGACTTATGCCTGAAATTTTAATGATGATGGTATCGGATACTCGATGGGGCCGAAAAGTTCTGGAGAGGCGACCACGTACCTGAAGACGAAGCGTTGGAAGGCCTCTCATAAGGTGGACCGATAACCTGGTTAGGGTCGCAAGTAGCCGATGGACGCGAGACGCACAGGATCGGTTGTTGTGGAGACCAGGAGAGGCCTGTGTTCAGCAGTGGACGTCTTTCAGCTGATAATCATGATGATGATTGCTATGTTTGAAACCAAAATCATCTAATTATAGAAAATCCAAACTATGATATTTAATAGTTTACGTTATACAAACAAATAAAAATCATTCTACCCTATTTATTAAGAGGTAAATTAAACAGAGATTTTAATAAACTTTCGGGTACTTTGGGATTTATCCCTCGGATTTAATGAAAAATCTTTCATATATGTATTTCCAATAAATTTACGTTTCAGTAAGCTTTTAAATAATAACTAGCTACCAACACTGGAAACCAAACTTTACTCAATAATAATTATTTTGATTTATTTAACCCCAAATGAGTTTTGTTATTCGTATTTTAGGTTTAGTAGAAAATAGAAGGTTTAAAAATTAATTAATAAGTTAGAGAACAATACCCTATTGATTTACAAATTAAACGAATTCCTTGTTTACTTATTGTCTAACTATTTAAAATATTTTTAGTATAAATTTACCTACATCGACTATTAAAGTATACGGTACAAGTATGTGTACAGGGTGAATTTTCAATCGGGCGGGTTTGAAAATCCGGAACTATGAGGAATACCAAAAAAGAATCAAAGCAGTCTCCAGCCTGGTCTAAATAAAACAAAAGCTTGATCGGATCAAATAGCTAGTTTAAATAAATACATAAAAAGGGGAGTAGAAAAAATCATTGCGTATCGAAAAATTCGTCTTTATCGCTGCGATAGGAAGAAGTGTCTAAAACATTTACAGCATCGCTACGTTGGATGACAAAACTGTTTCCTCTGCCAAAATTAGTGAAAATTTACATTGCCTATGTCACCCGGAGTATTTCCACGAATCTTTTGATACCGCGATCATCAAAATCTGTCAGTAGTTTAAGCGCTACGTTGGAACATAGAAAGCTAAACTCATTACTCTTCCTTTTGGCTTTGCCGTGGTCGGCTAAAAAAGGACAGTTCTCTGACCTGTTGTAATTTGTTCTCGTATACAAAAACGTTTCTTTGTCTCCTTGTATATCCTTATAAACAGACACACCTAAATTAAATCAATAGCAACGGGTACATTATGACAAAGTTTGACAAGTAAAAATATCCATTTATCAGTGAAAATTCATGTCTTCATTCGACGGTCGGGATTCGGAGGAAATCTCGTTAAATACCGATTAAAGGTTTTTGCTTTCCAATCGTAAATGTTCCACTCAATCGTGAATTTGTGATAAAAGCACTTACCTACTATTTTTTTGCCTGTATTTTTATACATACACACATTTAAAGTATTCCTCATTTCCAATGTAGCAATTTTTTAATCAACTGAACTTAAATGTAAGTGTATTATTGAAGGGTCAGCAGTCCCATCTCATATAATAAAAAAACTATCCATTTTTCAGGAAGCCAATAAAAACTGATATTTCGTTGCGTCCTATTCGAATGCAGCTAAATAGCAGTTACGTTAAATGTGAAATTTTCTCGAGGAAGATGATTCAGCTTTGTAGAAACAAACACCGTCTCGTATTTTTTTATTTATTTTTTAACCGACTTCCAAAAATGTAGGAGGTTCTCAATTCGGTGGGTAAATAAGATTTTTATATTATTTTATGTACCTATGTACACCGATTACTCCGAGTTTTCTGATCTAATTTCTGTGATTATTTTTTAGTTCGATGCGGTATACTTGCCATTTCGTCCCGTCAAAATTTGATTCAGTTTGGTTCAGTAGTTTTTTTAATTGCGGAATGGGCGTTTTGACCTCGATCACAACGTTGGAAAGCAATGGATGAGGTCTATAATGGAGCGAGCGTGCCCAGAAGATGCCTGTTCACTTTAAAATTACCCCCCAAACAAAATACCTATAACACGTTATAACGTAATTATTCAGTAATGTAACTAACCATGTAGCGTCCACCGACCGTATTAGAGGCTTGACTAAACTAATTGATAGCCGCGGCCGCTGGGACGTGGCCGGCCTTGTACTTACTTGATGAGTAGCATACACCGTGTGTAGGTACCCGATAATATTTTTATTATAGTAGGTCACTTCCTAGTAAGCGTATCCACTTAATAAGAATCCAAAAATGTATAATAGATAACGCACAACCTTAATTGCTGGGTGTTAAAGAAGCATGTTTGCAACGTCACGTTAATGAACGGGTGCCGTCAGTGGAGACTGGTCATCTCTTAAGCGCTCTTACGCACTGACGGTCAGCCGCGAGGGCGGCCAACCGCGTCTTTCCAATCTATACTAATACATAAAGCTGAAAGAGTTTGTTTGCTTGAACGCGCTAATTTCAGGAACTACTGGTCCGATTAGAAATTTCTTTCAGTGTTAGATAGCCCATTTATCGAGAAAGACTATATATATCATCACGCTATGACAAATAGAAGCGGAGCAGTAATGAAAATTGTGACGCAGACGAAGTTGCGCGGGTCCACTAGTTTAATATGTAACCGCTTTTCATTGAATAGCGGTTAAGTGCATACAATCACAAGCGGTTGCATATTAAACTGGAAAAGCGGCCAGCCGCGCGGTTAGCCGTCCCCGCGCCAACCGCTAGTGCGTACTGAGCGCTAACTGACACTGGCTTAATTTTTTTTATTATTGCACATTTTTCTCACTTAAAGAAGCATGATTTAAACGAGTTTCAGTGGTGTTCTTGCATTTTTTTTTAGGATATGAGATGGGTTTGCTCTTGACTCTAGTCTAGGTCAGGAGTGCGGGAGACGAGATCGACGATGGAATGAGCTTACCCTGAAGAAGCCTGTTCAATCTAAATTTAAAGAAATTAGGGTTGAATGCGTTATGAATCATGCAGATACGCATTATAAAAGACGTTTGGTAAAGCTAAGTGCTTGTGTGTTCAAGTGGAGCTCGTGGCTAGATAATAACAGCCGCACGGGTCGATCTTCAAGGTTAAGCAACGTTCGCCAAGGTTGGTCTGTGGATGGGTGATCATCTTAACATACCGAGTTTCTTTCGTGCCTAGGAAAACACGTTAAGCCGTTGGTCCCGGCTGTCATTTGTAGATCTTTGACAGTCGTTACGGATAGTCAGAAGCCAGTAGTTAATCTGACTCCAGTCTTGGCATGAAGTACCGCAAGGACAGTTCATAGTTAAATGTTAACGTTCATAATTTTATGTTCATAGTTAACATGATTTAAAAGAGTGTCCGTGGAGTTTCTTGCACGTTCTTCTCCATAGAGATCTACGCTTTGGAACGTGCAAATAGCTTCCATGTTTTTGACTGACCGGTTTCAAACGTGCCTATGAATGGTTTATTTGAAATAAAATGCTATGAATCTTGAATACCAATTTCAACCCAAAAGTACTGTCCTTCATTTCGCTATACCCAACCCGTCTCCATGGATATTACCATAACACACGTGGTTTCTATACACCTACATACAAAATATGTCCGTCTATCGATCTGTGACGTCGCCTCCCAAGTGTTATTGATCTAGCACATAATAACGGTGGTAGTACTACTAAATTATTTTGTGAGGTTTGTTTGTTCATCTGTCTGTGTTTTGACAGCTTTCAAGTGTTTGAGGTGGATAGGAATTTAAACGTGGGTGTAATAAGTTGGTTGGTTTATTTTTTGTGTTGTCTGAGTTAAGACTGTCTATTAGACAAGCTATCGCTTTGTGAAGGCAATGATGGTGCGGTAAGAGAAAAAAAACTGGCCAAGTGCGAGTCGGACTCGCATGCAAAGGGAATTTTTTCACATATTTTTTTACACTTCAGACTTATAGGTTTTCCTGTAATCTTTAGATGTAGAACTATTATCTGCATTATTTTTTCAAAATTTTAGCTTCAGTAGTTTCGGAGATAAGGGAATGGTTATTTTTGGTCTAATTTCTTTGATTACTTTAAATCTTAGTTTTTTTTTAATTATATAAAAATATAATTAAAACCCTGAAAGTATAACGCATCCGTGTTTGGGTTACAGAAGTCCATTATGTATACCAAAATCAATAAGGCGTGTTGCTACATGCATTATTTAATGAAAAATAGTCATCAAAGTCAAAATAACTGAAAAACCAGATAAGATTAATCATAAGAAGTATCATTCATTCTAATGAGTCATGTTAATGGAGAGAACCAGTTATTATCAGACCGTGGTTTTCAATACATGTCATCATAGTGATATAACTAGCTACCCTGGGGATGCCAGACCCATTGCCTTTCACATAATTATGGCTAAGGCCAGTACTGTAATAAAATTATAGAGTGTTGTTCCCAGTAGCATCTAAACTTAAAATTATTCTTACTTTCTGTGCTGAGTTTTATCTTTTAATGAACGTACCTACTCAAAATCCTCCCTAGTCCCCGACCAATTCTGTAAATAACTATTTCTATATCGAGCTTCACCTGTGTGACAAAGCTCACAAAGTGAGCTTTATTGCACAGAACATAAAGGTCTCTGTTCATACGAATTTGATACTCACCTCGGATTCCGCTGTCATCATCTTCCTGCCCTTATCCCATGTTACTTGGGGTCGGCGCAACACGTATTATTCTTCCATTCTGTTCTATCAGTCGTCACTCTATCACTAACTCCCTTTTCTTTCATATCGCTCCTCACACAATCCATCCATCTTTTCTTTGGCCTTCCTCTCCCTCTCCATCCATCCACATTTATGTTCATAACTCTTCTAGTTATATGCGTTTCATCCCTCTTCTTCACATGACCATACCAAGACAAGCGATTCCCTTTTAACTTTTCCGTCACTGGCGCCACTTTTAAAGTGGCTCTAATGTACTCATTTCTCACTTTATCCACTCTCGTTACTCCACACATCCATCTCAACATTCTCATCTCCACCACATGCAATCTATTTTCATCCGTCTTTTTCGCAGCCGAACATTCTGATCCATACATTACGACAGGTCTTATGACGGACTTATATATTTTCCCTTTTAATTTGAGGGGCATCCGAGGGTCACAAGTTGTTCCAGTGACCTGTCGCCATTTCATCCATCCTGAGTTGATCCGTTGCGTTACGTCTCGGTCTATATCGCCATCTCCCTGGGCAAGCGACCCGAGATACCGAAAGTCGGAGGAAATCGGTATAGGCGTTCCGGTGAGAGCTATAGGTATCGGACTGGAGAGACCGCCGAAATCGCAGAACAGGTACTCTGTTTTGGTTCTGCTCAACCTCGGATTCCGCTGTCGAGACACGAAAATGATCTTACAGAATAACACTACTGTACACTGTACAGCTAGTCTATTCTGTAAATAACCATTTCGATATCGAGCTTCACTTGAGTGACAAACCTCACAAAGTGAGTTTTATTGCACACAACATAAGGGTCTTACGTTTGACGTAATTTGATACTCACCTCGGATTCCGCTGTCAAGACACGAAAATGTTCTTACAGAATAGCACTACAACTAACATTTTGGTGTCAGTTACAGGCTTTTTTATGACTTTAAGTAATATAACAGGGTTATAATTATCTCAGTTATTACTAAAGACGATATAGAGGAGTTAACAAACAAGTTTTAGCCCCAATCGCAGCACTATAGCGTTAATGGATGATGTAATACAGCTTTGAGAGTTATAATGGCGCTAGTAGCAGCAAGTATACTTAATACGTTATAGCTTTAACCTTTTTGTGACACCCAAGTCTTTATAAAAGTGTTCGCCGACACCTCTTAACACTTATTGTTGTATAGTTATTGCAATGAACTCTTTAATACCACTTAAGGTGCTATATTGACTATTATTGCAGTCATAAGCTATAAAATAGAGTTTATCGAGAGTTTAGTAACACGAGAAACTAAAGGTGTCAAACAACTCCACTATCTAGGTTTAACCTGTAATAGAGGGTTTAACTAAAGCTTATTGTGTTAGGCAGTCCTCTTTTACAGACGTTCTAAAGGTATTGGTGTCAAACAACGCAAGTATGGGTCGTTATTAACACTAACCTCACTTTTGTAAAGTTCGCCATTGTTTTGGTAACCTAACAATTAATATTATTTCGAATTATTCAACATTTGATTACAATAAACAAAATTTCTTACATTATTTGAAGCATTCCATGAATGCCACTTAATTTTACATACCACTGCTCAAGAAGCAGGAATGAATAGTAATGTTTAGCTTGAGGTACCTATTTTGTTATCATAATTTTTCTTTTAAATCTTTAATAAATCCTAGGCGCGTTAAAATTGAGATGAGAAACATGGTATACATTTACTGTGAAATCATAAGGGCAGTCATTTTTCACTTCACATACTTAAATAACATAATATTCCATAATATTATTCTGCTGTGTTGAATAATGGATGACATAACACGCTTCCATTACGAACAGATTTAATTTTAGTAAGGTTACAGGCTTTTTTATCTTGACGTGCGCTTTTTACCACCTGTAGTGCTCACTATCGCGGTAATACCGGTTAAAGTAGTAGCTGACGATGAATAAGCGCTCTTGTGGAGCTTTAAGATCTTTTTGACACCTTACTATAGGATTTATAGCACCTGTAGCGTTTACCAACTCTATTTTACAACGGTAATACAGATTAAAGTAGTAGCTGACGATGAATAAGCGCTCTTGTGCAGCTTTAATATCTTTGTGACACCGTACTATAGGCTTTCTATAACTTTTACCTGTAAAACTGTGGGCCTCTTTCTTGGTTATAAGTGAGTTAGAGCATGCTCTAACTCAGTTGCACAGGTATACGTTAACACTTTTATACTCAAATGGAACTGATATACGAGTCTTATATAGGTTTTTTTAACGCTTTGGTGCTAGTTGGGCTGTACACTGTAAAGGTACAGTAATCATAATAGAACCACAAATTACCATGGTCATTCAGCTACACATACACCATATTATTTGACCAGCATAATAGACCAATTACATTTATTGATAACGATTATTTAAACGATACGGGTGTCCACTAAGCGAAACATAAACTGTTACTTTGAAACACAGTTTTTATCCATTATAATTATGTATTTACAATGCGTTAAATCAAAACAGTTTTTTTTACACATACCTATTTACAATAACTTATAATCTAGGTATATCAGTGCGTAACTAACTACGTTATCCACATATATACTGATGTATAAAGCTGAAGAGTTTGCTTGAACGCGCTAATCTCAGGAACTACTGGTCCGATTTGAAAAATTATTTCAGTGTTAGACAGCCCATTCATCGAGGAAGGCCTTAGGCTATATATCATTACGCTAAGACCAACAGGGGCGGACCAGACGAAGTTGCGCGGGTCAACTAGTACAAATACAAAATCTTTTATTTCAAATATACCACTTACAGGCACTGTTCAATAGTCAAGGTTGAGCGACAAGAGCAGCAAGTTGCTCTGCAGCAAAATACACTCACCGACTCTATCTCCTGCGCGGCAGTTGCCCGTTCCAAAGAGTAGATCTTATGGAGAAGAACGTGTAAGAAACATCATGGACACTTTTTTAAATCAGTGTTTAAAAATCATGGTTACATCGTTATAAAATAATTAATGATTGAAATTATATAATGCAAATGAGACTGAGTCTACACAATGCAAAGATAATCTTATAATCTTGCATCACAATCACATTACATCTTAATCAAAGTTTGGGCACTTTAGTCTTTGTGGAGCGGACCAGCATTGAGCACATACCATCAATGACATTTCATCATCATTTTCACCATCAATTTACTCCTAGTTTATAATATGAATATGCTTTTCTGCATAGTGTGCGTTTTATACAATTTTTAAATTTGGTCTCAACCAGTTCTAATATATAAGGCGGTATTTTATTATAACACTTTAAACAATATCCCATAAAAGACGTTGCCATTTTAGCAAGTCTGAAACCTGGTTGAATTACTTGGTTCCTATTTCTAGTGACATAGTAATGTCTATCGCCTCGTTTACTGAAAAGCTGTAAATTCTAACGTACATGATATTTTTATAGATATAATGTTGCAATGATGGGATATCTCATTTACATCTTTTCTTTTTAAACTAAGTGATCACATACCATTAAAGAAACTATTAGTCATAATATGGAAAAACGTTTCACTCTTCTGGCGCAGCTGTCAGCGACTGCCTTTTTTCCTCGTATAACAGTATTGTGTTGCCAAGGCAGAATGTATTATGTGTAACGGTGTTTATCGCGCTTATGACACTCACAAATAACGTGGCTTTCTATTGGTTAAAGAATTTTCAAAATCGGTTTTGTAGATCCAGAGATTACCTCCTACAACCTCAACCTCTTTGTGATTAGTATAGAAGTATAGATACAGGGCGTTACACAGTTTGTTGTGCTTAATTAGCTACGTGGAGATGTGAGATAATTAAATTCAAATTAAGAAAATTTAAATCAGACCAAAGGAATACAATATAGTTTTAGTGTGAACTTAGCCTATGTTAGTAAAAACAAAATAATAAAAATACACAAAAAAAAACACTAATTATCTACATGAACATGTGCATGCATATATGTGCCAGCCCAGAGTCTGATAAACGGTCCATCAATCTTATCCGCCAGTGTAGCTAAAATACTGTTTGGTTGTCACTGATAGTGAACTTTTAATAAATTTTTTTTGTATAAAATCTGAAAAAGAATAATTGTAGTAAACAAAAACACAGTGGAAATTGTGTATTTTCTTCATGAACTCTGCGAGTTTTGGGGGTTATTAGTTTTCAGGATTCGCAGCGGTTGAGAATACGCGTCGCAAAAATGAGTTGTTTTTTGTCTAATCAGACATTATTTTCAGAACGATTGTCAAGAAAATTAACATGTTTTAATAATTAATTTGTAAGTTTGTTGGTAACAAAATTACTAAATAGACTAGTTGTCCCTCGTCTGCGTCACTATTTTCATTACGACTCCGCTCCTATTGGTCTTTGCGTGATGATATATATAGCCTATAGTTTTCCTCGATAAACGGGTTATCTAACACTGAAATATTTTTTCAAATCGGACCAGTAGTTCCTGAGATTAGCGCGTTCAAGCAAACAAATAAACTCTTCAGCTATATATATTAGTATAGATACTGGTTTCAAAACTATTCTATCATTCTATTTATCATCAACTATTTATCATATAGTGCTATCACAATTTAACCTAGTTATGCAAATATACGTGCTGCGATCTTCTATAACTGCTGGAACACACGTCAAAAACCCCTCTGTATATTTTACTGTATATCCAAACCATGCAACTAGCAATTAAAATTACTCGTATATCATGTGTCCAATGCTACTTACTAGGCATTACTCTAGGTCTGCGAAATTTGTTCGAAAGAGTCACCGCAGCTCTGGGCCGCAAAGAGCACTAGGAGTAACACGGACGGGCTTTAGTCAGTAAGAGTCTGACACTCCCTCCTGCTACACCCAGAGCGGGAGGAATCATTTGATGATGTCGCGTCCTTATAAAAAAGCTATTACTCTAGGTATAACTCCTGCCCGGCTCTACAATGTCACTTGAACAAAGTTACAATGTGCACCGCTAAGGACTTTGGGAGCTCCAAAGTCCTTAGCGGTGCACATTGTAACTTGAACTAAAACTTTTAATTAGTACGTCCTTTCTGAATCACAATTAGGCTGTCACAGGTTTAATTAACATATAAACTAGAGTCCCGAGTTCCAACGACCTCAGTTTTAGAGAAAATTTAGTAGAGAAGTAGTTTGTCGTGGTAAGACCACAAGCCTAGTTGGATTTTGACAAAAGATTTAGGCTGTCATAAGTTTAATTTGGGTGTTTATTGTCTGCCCTGTAGGTCAGAGCTACTGCTGAGCAATAAGGTTTGATTTCCGAGACGGTTAAAAGTGTTTATTAGGTATTCCATCTTGTATTTCTTGATAGCATCCCGGAGTCAGGTCGAAAATTGCTTAACTCTTCAGAGAATGCTGGCGTGATGTTATGTTCTGCTATCGTTAATGTATTCGAGTTTTTTTTTAGGTTTTCTAGCTTTGGCCGACTTCGTACGTGCATATCCCGTTTTTATCAGTTCCCGTAAGAATTTCTAAAAGTCCTATCGTAAGAGCGCTTGTAGACGTCCGTTTTTTTCACCGGATAACGGACCGTGTTTTTTATCCATTGAAGCGGATATAGCATCTAAGATATTTCTTAGATGCTATATCCGCTTCAATGGATAAAAAACACGGTCCGTTATCCGGTGAAAAAAACGGACGTCTACAAGCGCTCTAATGCTCCCATACGAAGCTACATGCCAAATTTCAGCTTTCTGCTACTAATAGTTGTGGCTGTGCGTTGACTGACAGTCACTCAGTCACCAGTAACGGGCGAATTTTTATTTAGATTGATTTGTAGTGTAATAAAATCAGCTGCAACCTACCATGTCGGCTCTTTGTACCTACTCAATGTATTCCAAAATCTTTGGGATTGACCCGTGTTCTCGGACACAGCACAATTTAATAGAGTGCTTCTCTGCTTTTGTGTAAGTAGGAAAATGCAAGCAAGCTTAGTTTGCTGACCAAGAGCTAAGCGAAGTTAGATTTCGCTTTGATCGCATAGCTAAAGTCATCTTTCATACTTGTGTGCAAAACCGCAAACTATGTAAACTTATGGTCAGATCACACCGTGACCCATTACGGCGAGGCTTGAAAAGGCCAGTTGCTTGCACAACACAGCGCGGTGCCGCTGTCCGCGAGGTACATTGTGAACCTACTAAGCATAGCAAGGGGTTACATTACTATGACGTGTTGTATCGCTATGCTGGGAGATTGACACCAATAAAAGGAATTTATTCAAGCCTACGTCATATCACAACGAATTTTATAGCCAATCAAGTGCGCCAGAAGGAGACATGATACGATATGACACAATAATCTGAACAAGGCTTTATCGGGTACTTGCACGCTACGTCTACTGACGAAACTTGGCTGCATTGCGCTGCATAGTTTATGATCGACGACCAACATAATAATCCAAATAGCCAATAATACGAATTTCGTACACTCATTGACTTTAACAGTAGGTACTGGGCGAACGGCACGTTCGGCGGCGGCAATTTTCTGACGAGATATAAAAAATGCCTTGTTTCTTGTAAGGTGAACGCATATGCAAACGTTTGGGGGACCTTTCTTCATTTTGAAATCCATGCGTTCACCTCTGTATTCCCCTGCCAACGGCGTATTCAAGCGTTATTTATCTACCACGGCAGTAAACATAACTAATACATAACACTCATCTGCCTAGCCTTTTCCCAACTATATTGGGGTCGGCTTCCAGTCAAGCCGGATTTAGCTGAATACCAGTGTTTTATGAGGAGCACCAGGCCTCCACAACCTATTAACTGGGTAACACGGTATTTCATGGCAAGACTGGAGTAAGATTTACTGGGTTCAAACTATGCGTAACGACTGCCAAAGATCTACAAATGACAGCCGGGACCAACGACTTAACATGCTTTCCCATCCACAGACCAACCTTGGCAAGCGTTACTTGACCTTAAAGATTGACCCGTGCGGCTGTTATTGTTTAGCCACGAGCTCCTCAACTAATACATAACACTGTAGGTATACAAATTACCCTATCTCACTGCGGTTTACACACTAGATATTGCAGCACGACTTAATTATCTGTACAAAGATTAAACGACTGTTTATGAAGCAAAAGCTCAGCTTGGAGCTCAGATTGTGTGGCACTAACCCGATTATATAGTGCCGAGATACCAGAGGGAAATATATTAATTGGAAGCGTATTTACTCTTGTGCTGTTTGCTTTGTTGTGTAATTAGCTGCTGGCGTGCTTTTGTTTGATTGGAAATGTGTGGACGTATAAAGTCACCGGCTGCAAATAGGCTACTGTGTTAATAGGTGAAAAACATATGAATGGATTGTACATTGTCTATGTACAATCCAGAATCCAAATGAGAAAAATCAATAAAAAGCGGGCAGAAGACGGGTTGAACATAAATATGGTTCGGAAGGTGGGTCTTACCCACCTTTGGTGCGCATACTTATACCACCTGTAACAGATTAAACGTAACCTCTTAAGTAGGTTAATTGTACTTATCATCATTATGAACAACTTCAACTATGAGACTAACCATGAAATCGCGAAAAAAAAAGCTGTTTAGTACGTTTTGTCGAGTTATTCTCACGTAAATGGGGCAGTCGATTTGTTTTTCGCAATTTTGAGTTGGTCCCATATTGACAGTTTTTCGTAATATCAAAAGTCAAAAACGTTTATTTCATTTAGGCCATTAAACGGCACTTTTGAACGTTATCATTACATCTATACTAATATATAAAGCTGAAGAGTTTGTTTGTTTGTTGGCTTGAACGCGCTAATCTCAGGAACTACTGGTCCGTTTTTAAAAATTACATCATATAATATATCATCACGCTAAGACCAATAGGAGCGGAGCAGTAAGGAAAATTGTGAAGCAAACAAAGTTGCGCGGATCAACTAGTTTAAAATAACAGTGACTCTACTGTCCATTCGGTAGGGTAGATTCATATGGAGAAGAACGGACAAGAAACACCATAGTTACTCTTAGTGATGAGTTATACTAATCTAATGATGAGTTCAATGACCCGTAACAGGTACGTTGTATGTGCCGACACTCTTGCGCTATACCATCATCTTAGCATGGCCAATATGCAGCCAGCAGTTGAAATAAAAATTAAAAGGTGCAAATATCTTCTTCATATAAATATCTTCGAATCTTTCAGGACTTGAGCAAACAGCTAGGCGACTCTTCACGTGTTTTATTTTTTGTCAATAAATTTAGCAATCAACCGTAAAATACCTAAAGGTTTCTTAAAAACTTTCGACACAGTACACTACATAACGAAATAGTCAATAAATATGCTTGCCTCATGAAATGTTGGACTTAATTAAAAATCAATAACAACTTAGTCACGCGTTTTCACGCCAACTTTCTGCCTCGTCTGAAAATATTTCAAAATCGACTTTAAGTACGTGGGAATAAAACTGAAACTAAAAGCAAATGGAAAATTCAGTCAAGAATATTACCAAAATTCTGAAATTGAAAGGCAATACTCAGCTGTGATCAAGAAGAGCACGTGACTTAATAATAACACTCGCACGGGTCGATCTTCAAGGTTAAGCAACGCTTGCCGAGGTTGGTCTGTGGATAGATACCGAGACACCTCCGTGCCTCAGAAAGCACGTTCAGCCGTTGGTCCCAGCTGTCATTTGTAGATGTTTGGGATTCGTTACGGGTTTTAATTTGTTGACGGATTCGATGCACTTTTTAATATAGGTTAACATATCATGTGCTTTTTACAAATATTTAATTGAAGTTTAATGCAATATACAATAGGAAAGTAAAACATTACAATTTTTCTTTCAGTGTACTGCACTGTAGTTTTAAATAATCTAGTTAATAACATAAAAGCAGTTAATAAAACTAAAACATTGTTCAATTAGTCTGAATGCATCAGAATTGGCTAGCTTCCTGACATTTGGCGCAGCACATGCATTGTTGTCAAGCGCCACACAGGCTGGCGCCTAAGGTTGTGCCGTTTTTGCCAAAGATTTTGGCACAAACTCCTCAATAAATGTGCCAACGTTCGCACTTTATAATGGCTTTGAATAAGGGAAACAGTTCATTTGTAACTCAGAGCTAAGAATTTTTGCGCCGCTATTGACTAGAATCGGCAGTAGGTACATACTCGTACTAGTAACATTCTTGACGCTGTAAGTGCAGTATATGTACCTAAAACTTATAGGAAAACTTCAAAACAGATCAAATATATCTCTTAATACCTATTTGTGTATGTAAATAATAACAGCCGCACGGGTCGATCTTGAAGGTTAAGCAACGTTTGCCAAGGTTGGTCTGTAGATGGGTGATCAATTTAACCATACCGAGTTTCCTTCGTGCCTAGGAAAGCACGTTAAGCCTTAGGTCCCGGCTGTCATTTGTAGATCTTTGGCAGTCGTTACGGATTGTCAGAAGCCAGTTAATTTGACTCCAGTCTTGCCATGATGTACCGTGTTACCCAGTTAATGAGTTGTGGAGGTCTGGTAGGCAGCCGCTCCACGTAAAACACTGGTATTCAGCTGAATCCGGTTTGACTGGAAGCCGATCCCAATGTAGTTGGGAAAAGGCTAGGCAGATGATGATGACCTATTTGTGTATGTAAAACAATGTTGTGTCTATCTACAGCTACAAATTAAATATTACCTATACATGATGCCACATATTGTAATAGCTATTCGTGCACATAGCAAGTGCGTTGAGCGTATCTGCTGTCACTTTGCAATGTGAAGCGCGCAGTTTCCTTACAGGATGTAACGAAGCAGCTGCTGTTAGTAAAAACAATTGTTACGATAATAAATAATAATAATAATAACGGCGGAAAGGTGTAGTCATATTTTAAAAACTGCTTATGCCCGTTGAAATGAACTTCAAGAAAGTCATAGACAATTCCATAAAAAAAAAACGCAACTCCCATACTCCAATCCATTTTTTTAAACTAGATGGAAGCTGTTCATAAACATGGGCAGAACCAATTTTTTTTAAATGACAACTCCTTTTTATTACACTCTTTATGCCTTTTGAATTATTGTGTAAGTGAATAGTGAAACGTTTATTTTTTATAGAAATATTGATGACAGTGACGTATCTAGCAGCAACCGCTAACATCTCAATGCTCTGTGATTTGCAACAATGTTGCTAATAGCATCGCAATTTCTTGTGACAGTTTCCAGTTAGCTGCAGCATTGCCAAAATTTCCATTGTGCATCGTATGGCCTAAATCAACACAGTAATATCCACTGCAGCATTTGTACACAAGAGGAATACCAAAGTGCCTGGTATACTCTCAATGGACGTTGTAATTTTGGGCCATTCCGTGACACGCATAATTTTGTTGCGCTATGTGGAGATAGCGTGGCGTCAGCGTCGCAGATATTCGTGTTTCGCTGCCACAAAGCAGACCTAAAACACGTCTGTTTTGAGACTAACTTTACGGAATAGTTACACTGTAAACGAAACGGAAGAGATAACTTTGTTTTTTTAAGGCATTATTTGGCGCCAAAAATCCGCCATTTTATTTATTTTTTCGTTTTGATATACCCAGTGTCACTTTCACAGTAAATATGAATCTAACTACACCTTTCAAGCTAAAATCCATCGAGCCGTTTAGGCTCTAGGGCGTGCCAAAGAAATATACTTACATACATACATACACTCGAAAAACTTAGCCCCCTTCTTTCCCAGTCGGGTAAAAATAGAAGAACAACGCATTACATAGGGTGAAGATATTGCGGTCTTAAAAATTGGAAAGTGTTGTACAAAATAATATAATAATAATATATAATGTAATAGCTTATTAGATCAGTATGTACTTAATTAAAATCAATAGAAAAATTCGGATCAAACAAATTCTTTTAATACACGCCCAGTTTGTTACGCAATGTTGTGTCTGTATATCTGTAACAAAATAAATATTAGCTAAAAATGATGCCACTAATTATTGTAATAGCTATTCGTGTACAAATAAATTAAAATAATAGCCTTTTATAGTTTGTCTACAGTCTAATGCGACGTAAATAAATAATGCAGGTTATTCATTCTCACTGGCTATCTATTTATATATCCAATTTAGATCACAGACTTTTCAGGACAAACATTTTAAAACCGATTATAAAGCACCTTGCTCACTTTATTTTGTGATGGGTTAGCTCTTGTCTCTAGTGTAGGTATGACAGAGACAAAGTCTACGATGGAGCGAGATTACCCAGAAGGAGTCTGTTCACTCTAATTTTGAGAGAGGTTAGGGTCGCAAGCGTTCGGAAACACAGACGCAGGCAGAGAGTTCCACTCCTTTGCTATGCGCATTATAGTAAAAGACGTTGGTAAACGCTTATAGCGCGAATTGGTGGAGTTGCAACATGGTAGGGATGGTAAGTTGCAGTGGGATGAGGTCGTGAAGTTCTTGGGTACACCCTTTATGTATTATTTAACCTGTGATCATCTGGACGCAATAGCCATCGCGACGCCACAACAATTGAATAGTTTTATTGTAAAAAAATCGGCGGCCGTCATGTTTTTTGGTCGATCGGGGACCGTAGGATAAAAAAAGAAGTTTAAACTGCGTGATTTGGTATGGCTTGTGGGATGCCATTAAGCGTCCATTTCCATTGACCCCCAATGGCACACACGTGTGCTCACGACGTACTACAGGTTAAGCATGTATTAACTAAAAGGTTTAAGATAACGAAAAATTGTATCCTTGTTCCTCCCCCCAGCATTGCCATATCCAGCGAAACACCAGTCCTCCTTGTGAAAGCCTTCCGACGTAGAGGCGATCGCGTACCGGAATAGATTTTCGCCTAAAAACAAAGAATAGTACCTTCTTATTCATAGGAGCTCGTGGCTAAATAATAACAGCCAGACGGGTCGATCTTGAAGGTTAAGCAACGCTTGCCAAGGTTGGTCTGTGGATGGGTGACCATCTTAACATAACGAGTTTCCTCCGTGCCTCGGAAAGCACGTTAAGCTGTTGGTCCCGGCTCTTTTTTGTAGATCTTTGGCAGTCGTTACGGATTGTCAGAAGCCAGTAAATCTGACTCCAGTCTTGTCAAGATGTACCGTGTTACCCAGTTAATGGGTTGTGGAGGTCTGGTAGGCAGCCGCTCCACGTAAAACACTGGTATTCAGCTAAATCCGGTTTGACTGGAAGCCGACCCCAATGTAATTGGGAAAAGGCTAGGCAGATGATGAGTACCTTCTTATTCATAATTTTCGTTAAGATAAAGAAAACCCTTTGGACTGCACCAAAAACCAATAAATCCACAGTCATCGTCTGGGAATAATGATGTAATGAAAAGTCATTAGTTTTAATTAATTTTGTACAATGGAAAGTTTACCGGGGAAAGTAATTCCCCAGTGATTTGGATGATGGAAAGGCATAGCCAATTAGCTGGGTTTCTGGCGTTTTTAATTTAATTGGAAAATTAAATCTGTTATGGCAACAGGCATATTTTATTTAAGTAGATACTAGCTGACCCGTGAAATTTCGTCTGCGTCACATTTTTAGGATTCTGTACCCAAAGGGTAACCTATAGAACCCTATTACTAAGCCGCCGCTGTCCGTCCGTCCGTCTGTCTGTCAGATGACTGTATCTCAAGAACTGTAATAGGTAGGCAGTTCACATTTTCACAGATTGGGTGTTTCTATTGCCGCTATAACAGTAAATAATAAAAATTAAGGTTTATGGTACGGAACGCTTCATGTGCGAGTTCGACTCATTTTCATTAATGTTTCGCTTCATTATTGGTCCTAAGTTAGGACCAATAATGGAGCGTTAGGACTCCTAAAGCTCCATTATTGGTACTCACTCTGATTTCTAGATGGGAGGTTACATAGTTGTTTGCAAACAGATCCAACCCGTAATAGCTATGTGTATATTTTATTACTGATACAAGTCGGCCCCAGTTTGACTAAAATCTCACCTGACGGAAAGTGAAGGTGGTCAACGATGGAACACGAGCGCCATTTTTTTTTTAAGGATGAAAATCATCAAATGAATCTAAATAAAAAATAAATATTTTAAGATGGTCACCCATCCACAGACCAACCTTGGCAAGCATTGCTGGCTGTTATTATTTAGTCACGAGCTCCCCTCCCTCAATGTTATCGTCTACAAATTCGAATGTAAAGTCACCGTTCTTGATAGTACCTATATTTCAAGCCATCAGCTACTTTTAAATTCAACGTTGTTGAAAGCATTACATGCTTTTAAAATGCAGGAAGCGTGTAAAAGAAAATGGAAAACACATTTTCCATTTTAATATATTCGTGCTAAAAAACTAAAATGATATAATACTAACTCACATAATAACGCAAGGTTCGTGCTTTAAAAATAAATTGGCCATAATTCTCAGGCGGAAGCATGTGTCAAAATACAGTTCTTTATATACGGGGCGGGCATATAAGGGATGATTTACACTAGAGGGGGTACTAAAGAGAGTTCATTGGACGCGTTTGTTAGGTAGTTAGGTACTAGATATTTCTTTATAATTATTGCTTTTGATTGGGCCAGTGGTCAAAATATATTGTTAGCCTATCAAGTCACTGCCTCCGTGGTCGAGTGGTTTAGGCGTTTGCCTTATGACCCGGTGGTCGTGGGTTCGATTCCCACGGGGAGCATACTTGCAAAGTTGTTTCCAGTTTGGCTTGGACATTGCAGGCTTGAATCACCTGATTGTCTGATAAAAAGATGATTCCGTGCTTCGAAAGGCACGTAAAAGCCGGTGGTCCCGGCCGCCAAATGGCGGTCGTCAAATAAACCATATCCTTGAGGCGGTTTGTTAACTCGTAACACTAGGATGTGTGGGGTCGTTAGACCTTACTGCCTACACGAGAAGAAGATCAAGTCATTTATGACTAAAGTGAAAGAATATTGCATGATTACTCTTTTACACACAGGGGCAAAGATATAACAGAAATGAAAAAAAAAACAATTTCTGTACCT
The DNA here is from genome assembly GCA_950371165.1 of Lacanobia oleracea. Classification (NCBI taxonomy): domain Eukaryota; kingdom Metazoa; phylum Arthropoda; class Insecta; order Lepidoptera; family Noctuidae; genus Lacanobia; species Lacanobia oleracea. The sequence continues at coordinate 7,592,651 of OX493398.1, forward strand.
ATTGTGTCAAATAATTTTTAACAAAGGATTTTTAGAAGGCTCGTGATTTTATTCGTCTTCTTTTTGTATTATTTTAAAACTGTGGTAGGTAATTCAAATTCTATTGTAGGTCTGCCTAGCCTTTTCCCAACTATATTGGGATCGGCTTCCAGTCAAGCTGGATTTAGCTGAATACCAGTATTTTACGTGGAGCGGCTGCCTACCAGACCTCCACAACCCATTAACTGGGTAAATGGTACTTCATGGCAAGACTGGAGTCAGATTTACTGGCTTCTGACAATCCGTAACGACTGCCAAAGATCTACAAATGACAGCCGGTACCAACGGCTTAACGTGCTTTCCGAGGCACGGAGGAAACTCATCCACAGACCAACCTTAGAAAGCGTCACTTAACCTTGAAGATCGACCCGTGCGGCTGTTATTATCTAGCCACGAACTCCTCTAGGTCTCCTCCACAAGGTTTTTTTTTAAATGAGAAATCATCAGATGGCTCCTTCCGCACTGGGTGGAGCAGAAGGGAGTGTCAGACTCTTAATGACAGGGCCGCGGTGACTTTTTCGAACAAATTCCGCAACACGCCACACAATGTAACAGAGTATCTCCAATGTGTACCCACCCTTAATTTCCACATGCAAGACAGCAAATTATGCAAAACATTTTGAACTTTGAAAGAAACGCAATTATAAGTCTTGCATGCTAACGTGCGGCGAACAATATCGGTGTAATGTGGAGCAATTAGAGGAATATGCGGTCCTGGTGGAATAATTTGGCTTCGAAGTTATTTAACTTAAACCGAGGCTAAGTAATAACAACCGCATGAATTGTTCTCTTTAAGGGTAACATACCCAAAGGGTAACCAAGGGAACCCTATTACTAAGCTTCTGCTGTCCATCCGTCCGTCTGTCTGTCTGTCAGCGGGCTGTATCCCAAGAACCGTAATAGGTGGACAGTTGAAATTATCACAGAATGTGAATATAGTAAAAATTTAATTAAAAATTAAAGGGGGCTCCCGTATAAGAAACATATTTTTTTTTGGTTTATGGTACCTACGAAACACTTCGTGTGCGAATCCAACTCACACTTGGCTGATTTTTTTATTTGAGATGGTTTTGCTTTTTACTCTAGTCTAGGTCAGAGGTGACAGAGGCAAAGTCGGCGATGGAGCGAGCTTACCCAGAATAAGAGATTAGGGTTGTATACGTTCGGAAGCAGACGCAGGCTGATAGTTATACTCCTTTGCTGCGCGCATTATAAAAGACTAGCTTCTGCCAGCGGCTTCGCCCCCGTGATCCCTAGGGAACATACTCCCAAAACACACAGAAAATCACATAGGCTAATACATATAGCCTATGTGGTTCTAGACTATAATCTACCTCTGTACCAAATTTCATAAAGATCCTTTCAGGAGTATCGTATCGAGCTTGAGTGTAAACTTCCTTCAATAAGTGCTACATTGAAAAGAATTTTGACTTCTTAAAATATTATTAAATCATTGTGTTACCTTTAAGTATCCATCTTTTTAAGTTTAAGTAATTTTAATAGAATGAAATTAACGAAGTGACATATTCTAGAATAAATTTTCAATTTCTAAAAGTATAATGGCCGCCCTCCCAAAATTTAACTCCAAATAAGAGGCGTGTGTTACTAATGGTACATATTTTTTAAGGAAATAAAAATAAATAATAAAATACAAGACGAGATTGCGACAGAGCAAAGCAAAGATGGTGTGTCGAGCCATCTACCGAAAATACTGGCCCGCACTAGCAAAACAGACCCGGATTCAGTTGAATACCAGTATTTTACGTGGAGCGGCTACCTACCAGACCTCCACAACCCATCTGGGTAACACAATACTTTTTGGCAAAACTGGAGTCAGACTTTCTGACTTCTGACATTCCGTAACATCTACAAATGAAAGCCGCGGCTTAACGTGCTTTCCAAGTCACAGAGGAGTCTTAGTAAGTTAAGATGGTCACCCATCGACAGACCGGCCCAGCAAGCGTTGCTTAACCTTGAAGATCGACCCGTGCGGCTGTCATTGTTTACCCACAAATATGCTTACTGAAAATCGATACACTACTTCAAGTAACAAGACCTTCGAACCACTAATAACTCGTAAATTATGTTAATTAGTCGCAATACATTTAGCGCGACCTTTCTGCTGATACATTACGTTTTCGTGAGCGACATACATAGGTTTCTTTATTGGGAATAATTATAGTCTTCGGTATTTTAGCCGGCAAGGTAAAAGTGACCTATTTGTCAGTGGAGGATCCAGTGACGTATCAAGAGGATCGTTCTGTTGACGAAATGGTCAGCTTCAAATAATAGTAGGTTATTATATAGCCTTTGCCTGCGATTTCGTACGCACATATACCGTTTTTTCCCGTTCTCGTAAGAATTTCGGGAAATCCTCTCTAAGTGCTCCGTTACGGAGAGTAGAGTGTAGCTTTAAGCCAATTTTCAGCTATCTACAACCAGTACCTAGTTTCGGTTGTACGTTGTCTGTCAAGTGTGCACTGACCGGTGGCAGTATCCTGTGCCATTCCGTCCCGATGTGCGTAGGCGTTTAGCCTGTTATAGTGGCGATAGGCCGACTAGAGCGTCGCCAAATTATTGTTGATATGGCGGTTTTTAAAATAAAACCTATGTTTTTTCATTAATAGTTGCCAAATCTTTACAGTAGGACTCTGTTGACAACGGTTTATCGGCCAATTTTAACCATTTTATGAGGGTTCGAGTCCTTATACGGATAATATATCATCAAAAAGGAAAACATAGGGGCACAGTTGACACAGTCAGTATATTATGTAATATCCTTCTTATTCAGTTTGTAAAATATCTTATAAATTAGTCCAATATTGGAGGAGGAAACAGGCGAGAGCCAAACCTCGAACTATGACTTTTTACACTCACAGTTTCTCCGCCCGCGTTTCCTCTTAATAACGAGAACCTCGTGAGAGCTAATAAATATATAAAAAGTAAGTATTTTGTCTGGGCTCGGAACGCGTCCGTAATGCAAAATTGAAACGAGTGCCATTATAATAAACAAATACATATTATGTATAGTGCACAAGGTCAAAACCTGGGTTGATACCCACATAACGCTGTAAAAGCTGATGATACCCAATTAAATAGTTCGATTAAAACCCTTTGAAAATCACTATCCATCAGTTTCTAATCTACTGGAATTGTTATACCACAACGTTACAATAATCATAGTGTACATACTCATAAAGGCTTTTATAGAATGGACGTTTCCAGCATTTTTAACCAGTCGTTTTACGTTCGTTTTTGACCCCCGACCTAAAAGAGGGGTGTTATAAGTTTGACCGCTATGTGTGTCTGTCTGTATGTCTGTGACACTGTAGCTCTTAAACGAGTAAACCGATTTGGATGCGGTTTTTTTTATTTGAAAGCAGGTTTTCTGATCGGTGGTTCTTAGATCATAAGCCCTTTTCTAGTTGATGAAGGCATTTAATCAGCTTTTATGGGTCTGATCGATGTGAAATTTGGTATTTTGTTATTTCAATGACATTGCAAGAACATGGTTATATTGACCTGATACTGTAGCATACTCTGAAGTCTGCAGAATACCCCCCTCCGCAGTAAGTTACAGCAGAGGTACCGTGTTTGAACTCACTGGAATGGTTTCAATTAAAACAGATTATAATATATTTAGATCAGTAACCTTAACCTGATGTTGAAGCATGTCCTGAAATCTACGGGATACCCAACTCCTCACTTACTTACAGCAGACCTTCCATTTTCGTATTCATTTAAATGGTCGCAATGAATAGGTTATAAATAGATTGTGATCAGGGTCTGAAGATGAAGCAGAAAAGATAAATGAGTGAATACATTAGTGAGAGATGCTAAGCCACTTTCACTCGTTCTACCGATATGATAATCTTATACCGATTGATTGGTATACGATGTAGGATGTAGTACCGTTTAGGTGAGTGTAGATCACATGTGGACGGATGGATTGTGTGAGGCGCAATATGAAAGAAAAGGAAGTTATTCATACGTGACGGCAGATAGGACAGAATGGAAGTAAAAAACGTGTTGCGTCGACCCCAAATAACAAGAGATAAGGGCAGAAAGATGATGAGATCATAGGTTTTCTAGTATGTAGTGGTCCCTATTAGGTAAATTAAGTTTAAAAAACATGGAATAAAAATTAATTTAAAAAAACCCCGATAGGAAAAAATACTATAAAAATTAAAAAATTACACAAAACGTATTTTGATCCATTTAATTTAATATATACGTTCCATTATTTGGGCCAAGCGTCATCGCGTCGGGAAACCGCTGATAATATAGATGTACTTAACAAATACAAAAATTTGCGGCCTCCCGAGGCGAAGACGTTTGGCCCAAATAATCATATGTCTATATTAAATTAAATTGACCAATACGTATTATTATTTTTTTTCAAGTTATACTTACTAGGTTTGTCGGGATAGCATAAAAATGCGCATTTGAAGATGTACAGGTGGGTAACTTCTGTGATTGAAAGAATTTGGATGTTTGGAACACGAGAAGACCATGACCTTTCTATTGGATTTTCAAAATCTAAGTACGACAATTATATTTTGAAAACCCATAAAAATTCAAATTTTCTCAAAAAATTGTCCAGTATGAATTATCTTACGGCATTTTGGTGTCCATAACTTTACAACTTACAAGATATTGGAAAATAGAATTATTTTGAAGTTATTTGTATTCTGTTGTAATTCTTGCAAGGCGTTTCAATGCAAGGATTAAGTTTGGTTTATTCGGGCCTGTTGGCATTGAAAATGCTACCTCCGACCGCGACCCCTCATGTTCAACACGACGATGTAATACGATGTCCGCCGACTGCTCCGCAGAATAAAAACGCCACTGTACAAAATATTTGCAGTTAATCTACTGAATTTATAAATATATTTAGTTTCATCCCGGTAGTACTCCCCGTGGAATACTTTTCGACCATCACATGAAAGCGCTGGCTAGAGTTAGTATCATCACCAATCAAACGCGTCAAACTCGCTTTTTCCATACTCAAGGCTTTTCATTCAATCCTCAGGGTGACCTGGGGTCAATCGATACACAATGCCCTAGGCAACCATTTAATGGACATAACTACACTATATCAATATTAAAACGTCTCTTAAGGTGGATGCTCTAGGGCAATTTGCCGGTCAGTGTGAAGCTGTATGTGGACCAAATGCGATCCGCGACCGTAACGCGTATTTATGTAAAGAATTATAACCATTTTAATCATCAATATAGCCCTCTAAGTTCATGTAGTTCGAAAGAATGAATATTTCAGAAATAATCATTCTTTCGAACTACATGAACTTCACCTTAATCGTTTTATCAAAAATCTTTAACTATTTGTTGGGTGTAATAATGGATAATTTTCTGTAATAGTTAGTAAAGTACTCGTAAAACGACCTTGAGTTAGGACAGCGAACTTGAGTGATACTGGAAGTGTTTTAATTTGACTTTATGTATTTAAACACTTAAGAATGTTGTCTATGAAAGAGAAATAATAGATTTATCTTTTTCGGATCAGAGGGTCGATAGTCTTTCTAATATCCTGTAGTCGGTAACTATCTCAGGTACAGAAAATTGTTTGAAAGTTTTAATGGAGGCTGGCTGGCATAGTAACCGCATCTCCATATCCATTATTCTTCTTGAAGCGGACAATGTTACTGCCATGTATGTATCGTAGAGAACACATAAGTAATACGAAATGTATTAGTTTTGTAACGACCACTGCTGGCCACAGGCATTTTCCAAGAAGTATCGTCACATCACCCGATCCTGTGCGTCTCGCATCCTGCAGATGCCTGTGACCTTCACCAGGTTATCGGTCTTCAACCTTCTAACGATGCGTCTTCCGGTACACAGTCACCACTCCAGACATATATGTATCAGAACATATCCACTATCTGTTCCAGTTATCTAGAAACCCCATAAACCATAAATCCATGTCGAGATTTGGACCGTTTGAAACAAAAGCAAGAAAAGAATGCGATGAGCTTACATGGCCGATTGTTTCATTGCCTTCAGCTTTCTTATTATAATTTTCAATCAAATGATTATTTGTAAATTAATTAATGCACGAAACAATCAAATTGTATGAATATACAAATTTTTGGTGAATTTAGTTAACGTAAGTTTTTTCATATATTTTATTTTTATTTCTGTAAATCAAAGTAATCAAATGATTGATGTCATTCCATTGTTTCACTATTTTTTTATTTGTAATGGGTTTGCTCTTGACTCTAGTCTATGTCAGAGATGACAGAGACAAAGTCTACGATGGAGCGAGCCTACCCAGAAGGAGCCTGTTCACTCTAACTTTGAAGAGATTAGGGTTGTAAGCTTTTGGAAACACAGACGCAGGCAGAGAGTTCCACTCCTTTGCTGTGCACATTATAAAAGACGTTTGGAAACGCTTAGTGCGAATTGGTGGAATAGCTACAAGGTAGGGATGGTAAGATGCAGTGCGTCTGGATGTCCGATGGTAGAAGGTTTTGCCAAATCTTTTAAGATTTTCAAATAAGCTGTAGCTTAACGCTGAACGCCTGAAAAGTTTTTAAAGACTTCATGTATGAAGTCTTTAAAAACTTTTCAGGCGTTCAGGATTTATCACAAAACCTCGAAATCCGTACAGATTAGGGGCAAGAAGATAAATGTACTGGTGCAAAAAGTAAACAATGCCACATAAATCGTTGTAGAATATAAATCAACTAGTATCATTGATGTCGAGGGGTACGTTATCGACATGTTTGAGTTACCTATAAATTATCTGGATATGTTCTGTTGTGAAAGGGCGTACTCTTGTTAGTTTTTATACGTAATAGATCATCCTTAGTATAATATCATAGTAGGAATGAAAGTCGCTTTCTTATTAGGGTTTCGTTTTTCATAAGACTTTTGGAATCCTAACAAATAATGGGTGATAAAAATCAGTAATTTTTTATTTTAATTGGTGTTATTTTTGTTATTATCGGCAAGGAAGAAATGACTACTAGTCTAGTCAACAAGTTCTTTTTTGTTCAACTTTTTTGAGCAGTCTCGAAAAATATGAATGAGGTGTTATTCGACTCGAAAGAGCATGTAGAGATTTAAAAAAAAAGTAAAGTACCGCTCGAAAAAACTGCAAAAGTTATAAACAATTTATTGAAAAAAACCGGCCAAGTGCGAGTCGGACTCTCACACTAAGGGTTCCTTACAATAAACCTTAATTTTTATTGTCATAGCAACATTGAAAATTTCAACTGTCTATCTATTACGGTTCTTGAGATACAGCCCGCTTTTTCGAGACTACTGAAAAAAGTTGAACAAAAAAGCACTTGTTTACTAAACTATAAAGTCTAAATAAATACCTATTTTATTGCGTTTGTACATAATTTTGCTATTTTTTTGTTTGTTTATTAGTATTAGTTATCTACGTAAAAAAATACCGCAACCCTGGGACGCAAAGGACATTTGGAGGATGGCTTTTAGTCAGCAAGAATCTAACACTCCCTTCCGCTTAACCCAGAGTGGAAGGAGTCATTTGATGATTTCACGCCCAACAAAAAAAAATAGATAGGTACTTTAGGTAACTTGTAGGTACGTAATTTGTTCATATACATGAACTAGTTGACCCGCGCAACTTCGTCTGCGTCACAATTCGGTCTTAACGTGATGATATATAGCTTATAGCCTTCCTCGATAAATGGGCTATCTAACACTGAAAGAATTTTTCAAATCGGAACAGTAGTTCTTGAGATTAGCGCGTTCAAGTAAACAAACAAACAAACAAACTCTTCAGCTTTATATATTAGTATAGATAAAAATATTATAAGCACTTGATTTTTAATATGACATACCTACTTACCTACTTAAAACTTACTAAGCTAGCTACCGTAAGTCAGCACTTAAGTGGTAGTTTATGACTATTACTTAACGGCCCGTCAATAAAATAAACTCCCGTACAATATGACTAACGAGTTATATATAACGCTGTAACAGTCTGCAGAACTCTGCATAATATCCGTGAATATAAAACTTTTTATTACTCGTACACCTCGCAATTTGTAATACAGCTCCGAAGTAAACTTCCAACAACAAAGTTCTATTGAAATTTGACTTTTGGAGTTTGATTTATTTGCAGAACCTGCTAGAATTGAACTGAAGAAAGCTGATCTTTATCAACAAAATATTACTGATTAGCTTCTGCTATAGGTTTTGCCCACAAGAAAATTGGAAATTGGTATGCGACATGTTTGGTAAAAAGAGTCTTCTTTCTTTCAAGTAAACCCATGGCATCATATACCTGGAACAAGGAAGTATCCTGTGTCCATAGACTACGACTTGGTTTCCAGGGTTACGAAATTAAATACGAAAGAGTCACCGCGGCCCTGGAACCGAAGGGCATTAGGAGGTACAAGGACGGGTTTTAGTCAGTAAGAGTCAGACAGTCCCTTCCGCTCCGCCCAGTGCAGGAGTAATTTAATGATTTCCCAACTTGAAAAAAAAAGGCTTGATTAGCCGTGTTTCTTTTAAATCCATTCTGCAGTTAACACGTTAAGTAAAAATAAATAGACCGATGGACAGATGGATGTACAGATGGTTGGATGGAGAGTTTATAAAAGTAAGTACGGATTAGAAAACACAAACATAAAGTCGCATTTATTTCCGGCAGGGTTTGGCAGACAGCCAGACATGGGGTCAGTAGATACTTAGCAGCTTCTTACAAACACGTATCGGCGGTTGATTATTGGTAGACTATATGTTTACGCAATTGACCATCATCACATCTGATGGCAAATGATGATGTTGTCGAAGATGGAGCACGGTTGCCTAGAAGTAACTCTTGAGTAAGAGACCTTGTTTGTAATGAATAGTTATTAAGTTCACATCTAACTGAATAATTCCCAAGAAGTCTATAGTTTTCTTTTTAATATTTTGTTAGCTTTGTTATAACGGCTTAACGTGCCTCGGAAAGCACGTTAAGCCGTTGGTCCCGGCTGTCATTTGTAGATCTTTGGCAGTCGTTACGGATAGTCAGAAGCCAGTAAATCTGACTCCAGTCTTGCCATGAAGTACCGTGTTACCCAGGTAATGGATTGTGGAGGTCTGGTAGGCAGCCGCTCCTCGTAAAATACTAGTTTTCAGCTAAATCCGGCTTGACTAGAAGCCGACCCCAATATAGTTGGGAAAAAGCTAGGCAGATGATGTTAGCTTTGTTATAAGACGAGATCTGAGATCAGAAAATTATTTCAAATACTTATCGGCAATGATTTTCTGATTTATTGTACGAAATGTGAATTCAAATTCATGATTTATGCACGACGACCAATGTTTCGGGTTAAACACCATCTTTATAACAAAACAAAACTTAGAGAAGATTAATTTGATAAGGACTACCACGGTCAAACAGAGGTCACTGACATAGGCGAGAGATTACAAAACCCAAATGATGAGGGTCGGTCACGTGTGTCCTAAACCGCCAGGCGGCCGTTCTGAATATTCTAGGGACAAGTTTTCCATCTACATATACTTACAGATAATGTATCTACCTAACTAGCTATCTACGGGCATCGTTGGCAAGAGACAACAGTTCAACCCGCACTAAACTTCCGTAGTGATTGACAAGCATACAATTGGACAAACATAACACTTGTCTTCATAATTACATACATAACATTGACTATTTTCCTATTTAATTACCGTTTTTTCAAGCCACAAATGCAGTTTGTATCCAGAAAAACCGACTTCCAAAAACAACACTACAAAGTATAAAATAACTTTAATTTCGGAAGTCAGAGTTTTTATGTTTTTGACAACAAAAAAACACAGCGTACCGGCGTGATGTTGTGAAGTGGTGTAAACAATCAACAGTCATGTGATTTCAGTAATCCATTTGCTATTATTGATTGAAGAGTTCTGTTGCCTACCTCCGAAGTTCTTCATCAGATCTTCACCAAATTAAAATGGGAGCAGTCCGGGAAAATACTCTTCCAAACAAAAAAAGAATCATCCAAATCGGTTAATAATTGGCGAAAATATCGCTGAACAAATATTTTTCATCCTGACTTATAACTTCCATCATCAGCTCAGCAATATGAGATTATGATTAACGGGCACAAATATATGAATTGCAAAAAAAAAATTAAATAAAAGAAACAAAATTCAAAAGAATGTTACTTCAAATAAACCATGTAAATGGCACTTTTGAAACGTCAAGGTCGGTCAGTCAAAAACATGGAAGCTGAATAGAATGCACGTGGAGCAAGGTAAAGCGTGAATCTCATGAAGTCCATCCGTGATGAGAGACTACTGAGGACGCCCCCTGCCAGCTAGGGAATACTGCCACGGATTTGCACGTTCCAAAGCGTAGATCTTTATGGAGAAGAACGTGCAATAAACTCCACGGACACTCTTTTAAAACATGTGATGTATTACATAAATCTTATCAAAATTATCTTTGATTGCTTCTATATGTGAGGACGATGCACAGAACAAACAAAATATATGAACAATTCAAAATGTACAGATTAAAATAAGCCAGTGGCAGGTAAGAGATGACCATTCTCAGACGGCGCCCGTTCACGAACATGACGCGTGTATGCACCATCTAGCTCAACCGTTTTTAAGAGAACCAAATGATCGAACACACGCGCCACCATCAGCGAAACATTTGTGTGAGCATGACAAACTCCTAACTGCCATGCTTGTTCATGTCAAACTAATTTAATAACAATTTAATAACATAAAAAATATGTTTCTACATTATACAAAACTATGGTTTTCAATGACCAATTAACTAATAAATGAAAAAACAGGAATCCTGTTTTATTGTGCACCTATACGTACTTTGCAAAATATACGATATTGCAAAGAAATAATAAATAAATTATAATATAGGAGAACCAAAAAGGGGCATTTCATTTCCATTTCTTCCAATTATAAAAAAAAAACTTACTAGTGAACCCAATGCGGCTGTGCCTGTGGAGCAGAACCGGCATTTAGCCAAGCATTATGTCATTTATCCAGGACATAACCTTCCAGTTTATAATATATGCTTGTCTGCATAGTGTGCGTTTTATACATGTTTTAAAGAATATCAAGTGGTATTTTATTATAAAATTGAACACAGTACCCCATAACGGAAGTGTGTACTTTAGCTAATCTGAATCGGGGTTGATCTAATTTGTTCCGATTCCTATCATCAGATTCTGATTTGGTGACAATGGGACCACCGCAGGAGTATAGGCTTTCGAATAAAGAAAGAATTTTTAAAATCGATCTACAATTGGTGGAGAAATTGGTGAATATAAAAAAAATACATCCGAACATAGATCCTCCTCCTTTTTGAATAAGTCGGTATAAAAAGTTTATGGTAACTAACGGTTTTTAATTTTTTTTCATTTCTTCTGCTGTTTGCCGAGGTTGGGGTTCCGTTTTTTGCGCTTTCTGTTTACGGAACTGGTGAAACACATCTAGGCATTTAATTGTCCTACTGTGTTTGGTTAGACTGGAGACCTACTCCAAAATAGTTGGGAAAAGGCTTGATAGATGACCAAAGTATTCAGCTCATAAATTATTGTCCCCGCCCAATCAACATTTTTATATATATAATTCTTCCATTACTGATTGTTTGAGTGACTGACAGACAACGCAAAGCAGAAAGTACTGGTCTTAGAAAGCTAAAATTGCATGTAGGTTCCTTGCGAAGTGTAGAGGAGCACTAAGTGATGATTTCACGAAATACCTACGAGATTGGGAAAAAACGGGATATGCGCGTACAAAGTTGCGAGCAAGTCTCTAGATAAATCTTTTCTCACGACCCCCAAGGGAAACGGACACTTTCTTTTCATAGTCCTGACCATAAAGTTTTACCGATAATAATACCCTACATAAAACTCCTATCATAGACATTGATTACTGAGTCGTATTCATAAAATCGAAAAGTGATTACTTACATATTCCAATATGAAAGGATTGGACGACATATAAAACTAATTTGATATAGTGCGTGATAAGTTATAATTCTGATGGTTGTGATTTTCCATAAGGTAACACTGATTGTGGTAGAATTGGGTTACTTTACATTTTTTATTTTTTACGAGTGTAATTTAGAACTATGTTTTAGTACACAGCCCAGTGTAATGGGCACCCAAGCACACTTGAATTATTCATGAAGTGTTTTTAGATGGCATAATCAGACTCTTTGAGGAATAGTGAAAATACTAAAAGGAGTCTCCGGCCCGATTTTGATGAAAAAAGTGTCGTTACAACTTTTGGTCTTAATTTTTCCGTCTAGCCCCCTTTCGCAACGCACGATAAGAACTTCGTTCCAACTAGAGAGGTGTCAAGGGACACCCAGATGGAACGAAGTTCCTACGCCGCATGGCTTACAACTATAGCAAAAAGTGTCGTTACAATATTGTAATAAAACTAGAAACATGACTGTGTTTTACGACTTTATCCTTTTCCCTACTACTTACTAATGACCCACTGTTTGGCATCTCAATGGTCAGTCCCTACCATATCGGGATTAAATACTCCATGCAGGATCGGATTTGTGTATTCCATTCCATTCCATTTCATTCCATTCCATTCCATTCCATTCCATTTCATTCCATTCCATTCCATTCCATTCCATTCCATTCCATTCCATTCCATTCCATTCCATTCCATTCCATTCCATTCCATTCCATTCCATTCCATTCCATTCCATTCCATTCCATTCCGTTCCGTTCCATTCCGTTCCGTACCGTACCGTTCCGTTCCGTTCCGTTCCATCCATTCCATTCCAATCCGTTCCGTTCCGGTCCATTCCGTTCCATCCCGCTCCGTTCCGTTCCATTCCAATCCACTCCGATCCGTTCCATTCAGTTCCATTCCGTTCCATTCCATTCCATTCCGTTCCATTCCGTTCTACTCCGCTCCACTTCGTTCCACTCCCTTACATTCCGTTCCATTCCATTCCAACTTGAGAGGTGTCAAGGGACACCCGGATGGAACGAAGTTCCTACGCCCCGCATGGCTTACAACTATAGCAAAAAGTGTCGTTACAATATTGTAATAAAACTCGAAACATGACTGTGTTTTACGACTTTATCCTTTTCCCTAAGATGGTATCGTATCGTTGGTAACTAATGACCCACTGTTTGGCATCTCAATGGTCAGTCCCTACCATATCGGGATTAAATATTCCATGCAGGATCGGATTTGTGTATTCCATTCCATTCCATTCCATTCCATTCCGTTCCATTCCGTTCCGTACCGTTCCGTACTGTTCCTTTCCGTACCGTTCCGTTCCTTTCCGTACCGTACCGTTCCGTTCCATTCCGTTCCGTTCCGCTCCGTTCCGTTCCACCCCGACCCATTCCGTTCCGTTCCATTCAGTTCCATTCCGTTCCATTGCATTCCATTCCGTTCCATTCCGTATCATTCCATTCCATTCCGTTCCATTCCGTTCCACTCCGCTCCACTCCGCTCCACTCCGCTCCACTCCGCTCCACTCCGTTTCATTCCGTTCCATTCCGTTCCATTCCATTCCAACTTGAGAGGTGTCAACGGACACCCGGATGGAACGAAGTTCCTACGCCGCATGGCTTACAACTATAGCAAAAAGTGTCGGTACAACTTTTGGTCATAATTTTTTCCGTCTAGCCCACTTTCGCAACGCGCGATAAGGAACTTCGTTCCAATATAAAAATATTAACCTTGTATCTAAATTTTTCCCCGGTCGAAAGCAATAGTCTCACTCTCTATTACTTGGGACTTATGAAACTAGTGGTAATGCAAACGTGATCCTTTTTTGTGTTGTTCTTTCTTTTTTGTTTGTCGCGCTCAATGGTCGAACATCAGGACTAAGTGCGGAAACCATATCCCCGATAGATAGAAACGTGTTCTTATGCAGGTAGGTTAATGCTGGCCTACGGTCGGCGAGTGTTGGGTGGCTCGTCGTTTGATCAGAGCCGACGCGACGGCGCGATGTGTTTCACACGCGCCTCAAAGATGTCAGCATAGTAGACGGGGCCCACCAGGGCCAGTGCCTGCTAGGATACAAGAATTTGTTTGAAAAAATCAGTGCGTCCCTGGAACGCAAAGGGAGGAACACGGATGGGTTTTAGTCAATAAGAGTCAGATACTCCTTTCCACGCCGCCCAGAGCGAAAGGAGCTATGTGCATTTCCCATTCTTAAAAAAAAAACAAGAAAGTCATGTATGCGTGGAGAACTACATAGCTTTGTCGTAAACTTTAATGAAAATAAAAAATATGTGGGTTTTCATCTATAGGTAATAGAGAAGTTCAACAAAAAAAATCCTGAGTTTTTGGCAGTGTCAAGCCACAAAATAAATTACGCTCACAAAATAACAGCTTCTTTCTACCCCACCATAAAACAGAATCTCCACCAAAATCCTCTCCATCCGTTTTCCCGACTACCTCTTTCATCTTCTCCCTAAAAGCTTAGTAAAGCTTGCATACGCATTCATACGATAAAGATAAAAAAATACCTGCCTTACGCTAAATCACGTCTCTACGTGACGTATTATCTCGCGATGTGCATAGAATGGGACAAGGCCACAGAGGGGAACAGGGGCACAGAAGGGAGGCTTTCACGAAGGGGGATAAAAACTCTGTGAGTAATGGATGCTTTGGCGCGAATTTGAAAAAAAGTTGGACCATGAAATGCTTCTAGCGAACAGATGCGTCCTACTCTCTTCATACATGAAGATATTATCACTGATATCATGTTATTTTTAATATTAACTCGTATGCCATGGCGGAAATGACGCTGTTATGTCGTGATGCACTACGCCGCCTGTTTCGGATGATGAACTTTGGAACTAATCCCTTATGGATTAGTTTAATTACTTTTATTAACAGGTACCGCAAAATTAAAAGACAATAGACGCGTCCCACATTTGGGACGACCGGGGCCTGACGAATATGAATTAATGTAGATGTTTCACATCTGACGGGCGTCCTGTGATGGCTATTATTTTTTATTGAGGAATGGGCTTACTCTTGACCTCAATCCCGCCTGAAGCCTGGTGGAAAGCGATGGATGAGGTCTATGATTGTTGTATACGTACCTACATAAAAATAAACTTGGTAGTATATTTAAGTAATGTTTTTTTCATACGGATCGGAACCCTAAAAGTAGAATCTTTTAGGGTTCCGATCCGTATGCAAAAACTGAACTCTTATAGAATCGCTCGTGTGTTCTCTCTGTCCGTTTGTCTCATCTTAAATGCTACGAATCTACTAGACCGATTACATTGAAAGACATAGTTGAACTTCTGTAATCCAAACAAGTACAGAATAAATTTTGAGTATGGGATCACTTTTGCTACTGTGTTTTTGTGAAATAAACCACCTCATCCTAAAGTTTGTATTTGTTGCCGTAGCATCAGCTAGTGAATTACTATTGTATTGTAGTATTTTATCATGGCATTATTAACTCCATGTTCGATCGTCTCTTATGCGCGGCAATGGCGAGAATAAACGCCGACGATTCTCGCCAACCTTAGAGGGCTCGTGAACGCGAAAAGCGAACTGCTTTCCACGAGACGCTCAGAATTTTTTCAATTGTTTTACTTTTGTCATGTTTGTGCCTGTTTGTTTTACTTTTACCTCCATTATTATATTTTACCTCCTGATAACGTGCCGACCTCATTCAATGGCCAATATATTGAACCTCTCAGAAACTTCCTTACACTAATAAATGAATTGCCTCTCAGCTGACGAACCTACATTTATCTACTAGATATTTCAGGGTTTAAAACAAGAAGAACACTTGTTTTTTGTTTATTTGTGATGGGTTTGCTCTTGACTTTAGTCTAGGTCAGAGATAACGGAGACAAAGTCTACCCAGAAGGAGCCTGTTCACTCTTACTGTGAAGAGATTAGGGTTGTAAGCGTTTGGAAACAGATGCAGAAGCAGGCAGAGAGTTCCACTCATTTGCTGTGCGCATTATAAAAGACGTTTGGAAACGCTTAGTGCAAATGCGAATTGGTGGAATAGCTACAAGGTAGGGATGGTCAGATGCAGTGCTTCTGGATGTCCGATGGTAAAAGGGGGCCGGTGGGATGAGGGCTCTTATAAATAATTAACATTTTGAAGCCCAAATTTCTTGCACCTATGTGCCACTTCATCTTTGTAAATATTTCATTGGGTCCGAATCCTAATCTTATATTTATAGCATTCAAATACTATTTCGTAATCCGATTACGATTTGAGCCTATAAATAATTTTCCAACCCGATTATCGCCCACGATGACTAACCTCAACGGATTTTAGCCAAGTATACAGAATATATGTGAGGAGCTTGTGGCTAGATAATAACAGCCGCACGGGTCGATCTTGAAGGTTAAGTAACGCTTGCTAAGGTTGGTCTGTGGATGGGTGACCATCTTAACATACCGAGTTTCCTCCATGCCTCGAAAAGCACGTTAAGCTGTTGGTCCCGGCTGTCATTTGTAGATATTTGGCAGTCGTTACGGATTGTAAGAAGCCAGTTAATCTGACTCCACTCTTGCCGACCCCAGTATAGTTGGGAAAAGGCTTCCATGATGGCATCCCACGAAAATTGAGGGCAACCCTCAAATTTTATAGGCACGTACAATGTTTTTCATGAACTTTCTAATGCAATTCAATATTGGTGCCTGGAAATCATCATCTCATGTTGCTGAGCTGACGATGAAAGATATAAATTAGGATCTGATGATGATATCCCATGAAAAATGTTTGTTCAGCGATACTTTAGCCAATTTTCAGCCGATTTGTATGTTTCTTTTTTTGTTTGAAAGAGTATTTTCCTAGACTGCTCCCGTTTCAATTTGGTGAAGATCTGACGAAGAACTTCGGAGGTAGGCAACGGAACTCTTCAATAAATGATAGCAAAGGGATCGGGATTGCTGAAATCGCATGTGTTTTTAGTGTTTACATCAGTTCTTGACATAACATTGCGCCGGTACGCTGTTAATGGGTACGCATGTACCTAGGTATCACTAAAAAGTGAAAAAGAAAAAAACTTTAATTTCGGAAGTCGGTGTCAAAAACGAAAAAATAACCAAAATAACCGACTTCCGAAATTAAAGTTTTTTCTTTCTTCCGAAGTTATTTTGTGCCTTGTAGTGTTTTATTTTTGGAATTCGGTTGTATTTTTTGTAAAAAAGTTTTTTATATAGGTATCAAACATTAGTTTGGTTGACAGTTTATAAAAGATTTCGTGTTGTATGGTGTTAGACTTTCACTCTCTTGTATGTTTGGTAATGCTTAGACAGTTCACTAATGTGCTTGTGCATAAAACTGTTCGTTATAACTACCATTAGCAAATCTGTACCTTCTTAAAAATATTGTGTGTGTTCTCACAACGTTGTCATAAACGATATACCTACTTTTTTATGTACCTAGGGAAACAATATAGTTTTATACCCAAAAGGTGTTCAAGAAAGCGGTTCCGTTTCTTTTACCACATCTTAATTCAACTCACCTAAATAATGCGTCTGATTATTAATGTTTACAAAGACTGACTTAAAGCTGTGATTCTATAAAGAGGCAAAATCGTATGTTTGTTTCGTAAGATTTTTTTATTTGCATTTAGTTGTGTTAATTAATTTCAGGACCTGATGTTATGAATACCTACATTGTTACTTTTCTTTTTTTACTATTGGTAGGCACACCATCTCACCTGATGGTAAGCGATGATGTGGTTGAAGATGGAGCACGCTTGTGATAGGACAGAGAATACTTTTCCAAAAAAATATTGAATGAGAGTTAGTAATTGTTGACTAGAACAGTGGCACTTTTCATTTATTTCAATAATTAGCACGTTTTTATTGTTTGCTTTCATGTGCATTGGCTGTCATTGTATATTGTTATGCATTATTAGGGCCTAGTTGATTGAATAATTATGCGTAACAGTTTTCGTATGAAATTTATAAAAACGAAGTAATAGGATATTTTACTAAAAAAATCTAATTAGTCCGTCTGTTTGATACAATTTTTTTTAAATTTGGTACTATTTTACCAAGCCACATGACGTCACGTTTGTATTCAACTCGCTGTATCCTATTCATTTTATGTTTACATGTAAAAAGAAAAAATACCTGTCCAATATTTTTTGAAAATCTATTAGACGGACTAATTAATTTTTATCAGAAAAAATAACAATGTTTCGGTCATCAATATTCTATTGATGAACGAAACATTGTTATTTTTTAGTTATATTATAAATTTATTACGGACATTTTGTTGTGTGGATTTAACAATTTTTTTATGTTATGCCTGCTATAAGTAGTAAAAAATAATAAAGAGTTTTCAAAAATAATTTCTCTACATTTTTTATTTGTATGTTAACTCCAAAACTCATAAAAATTCGTGTTATAAATTGTATCTCAGACATGCAATTTTTTTATTTTATGAAGTACCTCTTATTGTACTTTATGCGATTGTATGTATGTCTGAGTTACAATATCAATTTTTACAATATATGTTGTGGATTGTCATTGTAACTCACAAAAATACTTAAAAAATGCAAATATCTATACTAATATATAAAGCTGAAGAGTTTGTTTGTTTGTTTGTTTACTTGATCGCGCTAATCTCAGGAACTACTGGTCCTATTTGAGAAATTCTTTCAGTGTTAGATAGTCCATTCGAGGAAAGCTATAGGCTATATATCATCACGCTAAGACCAATAGCAGCGGAGCAGTAATGAAAATTGTGACGCAAACGAAGTTGCGCGGGTCAACTAGTTTACTAATAAAATCATACGCAAGTGTAGCTATTTCCTCATTGACATACAATTTCAAAGATTTTTGGCATTAAGACTTAAATGAAAGCTGTGAGAATTTTTTGAATCTTTGACGCGCTCTCCTCTAAAGTTGCTAAATATTGGTTACAATGTTGCTCCTTGCAGGTCGATATGTTTAGGTAAGTACATATAGAGTGCTTAGGTAAGTGACTTAGTAACAGTAGTATAGGCACAATAGAATTTATGAGGTTGCGTGAGTCCTAGGCTTTACGAAACTTGCGAGTTCCACCAAGTTCCTAATTAATACCAAGTCGTGAAACTATTTACGCGTTTATAAATCCTTACCGCAACATACTTACGTTGTTCTGTAACTTCACCGCTATATTCTTCGAAAGAGGTAGAAGATAGTGGATAGGTAGTTCATTGTTAGAGAATAACCATCTAACAATGACGCTTACCTACAGCAAGTACATCTGTAAGAATCTCACTGATATATATTATCTGCATTAGTTCCAAAATAAGTACAGGCCCTTGAGGTGGTTTAGAAACTCTGACACTAGGGTATGCGGGGACGTTAGACCTTACTGCCACACGATATGAAGAAGAAGTCTCGTTGTCCGGAGTCTGTGTTTACCGATAGCTACAACCTGGGAGTCTTTAAGTCAAGAGTGAATAGGTTGCTTCTAGGCAGGCGTGCTCCATCTTCGACCACATCATCGCTTACCATCAGGTGAGATGGTGGTCAAGCGCGTGCCTATTATTAGTAAAAAAAAAAAAAAAAGAAAAAAAAAGAAGATGCATATTATAAAGCTGAAGAGTTTTTTAGGTTTAACGCGTTAATCTCAGGAACTAGTGGTTTGATTTGAAAAAATCGTTTAGTTTTGGGTAGCCATTTATCGAGGATATAACACGCTACGACCTCGAGCGGACCATTATTAAAAATGACTGTATCGCAGACGAAGTGCGCGGGTCAGATAGTATCTAATATTTAGATAAAGTGAACTGTCATGTCATTACATACAATTTCCGAGGACTTTCACGTCAGTTTAGACCTATACATTTTCCCACACTAAACCTATTCCTCTTTTTGTTACAGATACTATAACGTCCATAACTGAGGAGCCGGACTTGGCCGACAAGTCCTCGACTAGGAGAAGTCAGCCGCATTCATCGCGCATCTCCGCCGGTGAGAGCGGTAAAGCTTCCACTAGTTGAATATAGATTAGATCACACTACACCAAAAGACAATCACTGCTAAACATAGACCTCCCCTAAGTGTTGCCACAATGACCGGTATTTTGCGTCTCACATCCAGAGACTACCTGCGGCCGCAGCACCTTGTGGGAGGCCTTTCAACGCACACCACACAATCATTAAAATTAATGTTCATACACACACATTAGTCTTCCGATACGCGGTTGCCACTCTACAACCTCTCTGCCCAAACTACCTGTTATACGAACAATGTGTCCTAAACACTGCCACGTAAGATTGGCCAATCTTCAGGCTATATCAGCTACCTTGGTTCTCCTGCTGATAATTTAATTTCTGATTTGAACATTCAAGCAAGCCCTTTCCAACGAGCTTTCGGTGACTTTATGTTTTCTGATGGGACCAATTGTGAGCAAAAATGTTTCTATTTCATACGCCATAACTGCACGTATTCAGCGTTGGGAGACCTTCCACAAGGTGGACCGATGACCTGGTGAAAGCCGTGGGAGTCCGCTGGATGCGAGACGCACAGAACCGATCGATATGGCGACACTTAGAGGAGGCATTTGTCCAGCAGTCTTTCGCCTGAATAATGATGATGATGTCACACATTAGTAACCTCCACGTTGCGTCACCGTCACGCCAGTGATTATGACTGGCGCGGTTTAGGGCCAGTGTCCTGCAAAACTTATTTCTAAAGTGGGTGATAGACGTACTAGCATGTATGCGAACTAATGACTCGACGACCTTTGTCTCTACGCGTCTTGTTTTAAGTACGCGTGTTTAGGGTGACACACGAGCGAAAATGGTTGTCGAGCCATGAGTTCCGTTACTTGCTCGTACGTCTATCACCCGCTTTAGACTGATCGGCGTAGATGTGACTAAACTGTGTACCTACATACCTTTATTTTCGATTGTACGTATACTTACTATTAGAAGGCGAATAAGTATTAGTTGAATATTATTTCGCACAGTGCAGCACCGAATTCGACCTGTGTCCATAAAATGCAAGAGCCGCCTGTGTCACTAAATCCGGTACAGTCAGAAACATGAAGCTTGTATTGTAATAGACGTATCGTAAAGTCTGATCGCGATCAATGCGGTACATGGCACGGTAGAGGTAGAATTCAAGTAAAAATTTAAAGTATTTTGATGGCATCAATAATGTAATCTTATGTATGGTTACTGGGAATATTACAAAGTCTAGACACTATACCTACAGTCGGACCGCTAATTAATTAGTTACCTGCGGTAAAATGTAGTACGTACAACTATAGTAGATAGATATCCTTCTTCACAATAATTATTATATTTATATAATTTCGTTTTAAAGATGTCGAACTGCAGTATATTTTTCGCCTAAAAGATCTTAGAAGCAAATCGCCCTAAAAAAAAAGCCTGAAGGTAATCCGAAAAGAACTTTATACGAAAATTTTGATAATGGGACGTGTTGCTAAACAAGTCCTATTTATCAAATAAATCATCTTACGATCAAATGGCCAAGAACATTTGAAATATTCGATATTTTACTTGTACGATGACATTAGTAATGAAATCCTAGAGTTCTGTTAGCCAGCATACAAGGTATTTATCAGCCAAAATAACATTACACGATACACAACATAATTGCCTATTCAGTATGCCACTACAAAGGCATATTTTACGAGCTACTATGCCTAAATACCTGTCCAATAACTTGCCTAATTTTACGAGTGCTTCGTTCCACTCTGAATACGGGCACAGTTTGGTATTTGGTAGACTCGCGAAGTCGCGACACTTTGCGACATTAGACGTTGATGCTTCAACTGACTATATTTAGTTGTGTTGTGTGCTACCTTTATTGGTTTTCGTCTGTAATAATAAGGTAAAATGGGTACTTATTTTGTTTGAGTGTCGTAGAAGCTCGTCCCTTTGCGGGTATGCAAATTATGTCATCTTGTAAGGCCATTTATTCTTTGGGATCGCAACTTACTTAATTTAAAAAAAGGTTTTCTTAGAAATAATACACGCAAGGTACATTTTTCTTCACAGACATCCACCTCAAGCTTTTATGCATGTCAGATTCGAGCAGCTTGTACAGCAGGATGCGCGGCAGGCAACCAATATTTGTCCGGGGCATTAATTGAACTTAAAATAAAAATGTCAACCAAATATTGAAACAAGTATGTCAAGTATTAGGAAAAAAAGGCACAAACATTTAGCTATATTTTTCGACGAGCTTTCAGCTCGATTAACAATTGTCAAATGTTTAGTTTTTTCGAAAAGGACATGACAGATATTTTTGGTTTTCAGTTTTTGTTTTGGTCTGGTGCGTCATTTTTGCTTCGCGGCGAATAAACAGGAAGAGGGTTAAGGATTAATATTATGCATGAAAGTAGTTTTCAAAAAGATAGTCACAAAATGCACACCACTCAAACCATTCATGAAGAACACATTAGTGGTAGACCCAAGAGAATGTTCCAGTGTAGACTGTAGGTGACAAAATATATCACTTGAAATATCTGAATAGCCTTTTATTGTTCTGTTACAAGAAGCCTTCGTGGTCGTAAATAACGATAAATTTATGGCCACTGCATGCTATGTTTATGGTCGATGCATGCCACACAAGTTCTAGATGTAGGATTACAGCGTGGTTTGGAACTTGGGAAATAAATTGTTTTAAAAATGTGTGGGGTTACAACTTACATTGGAATTTAATTTGTACTTAGGTAATTTATTTATTCGAGTGGCAAGCCAACTCTGTAAATGCGCTGTGTTGTGAAAAATCTGGACTGGAATACTAATAGACACACATAATAGATGTCTGATGCCGATGCATTCCACCAGCTTCTACGACAAATCTTTTACGGTTCAACTGGTTCGGTTATAGAATGCCTTGCTTGTGTCAGTAAGACGTGCTCAATCTTTGTCCATTTTAAAACAATGGTCAAAAATTTCCTATGCTTTTTATTTTATTTTTTGTTACATAATTATAATCTATACATATAATAAAATCGTAGACCAACCGTGTCTGTACATTGAATATTTTTGCACAAAAATTACATAGAAAAGTTGGGAAAAAGATACAAAACACAAATATACTATTTATGAAATTTTTGTCTGTTTGTCTGTGCGTTTGAGGAAGCATCACGCATAAACCACAGATTGGGTTCCAAATCTAGGTACTTAAAAATATTAAGTGATAATCCGAGTAACATTTAGCGTTTATTTCATCAAAATCGACCCACAAAATCAAAAGATATTGAAATTTTAAGTTTAGTAAGAGGCTTCCTAATGTATTCTGTTTCTCATGTATTCTGATTACAGCGCCATCTATTGTAAAAGATGAAATTCACGAACGCATGTAAAAAACACCAAAACAAATTGTAGAGTTATGTGTGAAACTTTTAATACCTACGTGGCAAAATAAAATTGAACATTTTTACACCTTAACGGTATTTATCATAACAACCGATCCACAAATCAAAATATATTGAATTTTTAAGTTTAGTAGGAAACTTCCTAATGTATTGTGATTAGGCAAAACACCATCTATTGAGAAAAATAAAATGAATGAAAACACACATAAAACACATTGTTGAGTTATTTGTGGAACTTTTATACGTAGCAAAATAAAAGTGAACATTTTAATACCTTATTGTTGTCATACGGGCTCCTTATTTAACGTCTTCAAATGGTAAACATTTTGTCAGTTTACTTACTTGGTCGATAGATGGCGTTGCACTGATGACGCGTTTTTCTGAATTGCGGTGTTAAGATTTTCTGCTGGAGAACGACCCTCACACGAATTTGGGTTCTGTATGTTATAGGTCTTGAAAGTCTTTTATAGGGTCTTAATTACAATATCGCTGTTCTCTGTGTTGTCTTTAATTAGATTCGTTTATTGTCCGGTAAAACCATTATTTTTATAATAGGTAGTAGGTATTTATTATGATATAAAAGACTGGCTGTAGAGTTTCTTGCACGTTCTTTTACACAGTGATCTACTTACGTTTAAAAAATCCCAAATAGCTTCATGTTTTTGACAGACTAATCTTAACAATTCAAAAGTATCTACCTGTAAATAAATGGTTTGAATCTTGAATATCTCCCAAAGTAGGTACTCCCGAGATAAGAATGCTTATGTGGTATTCCAGACTATAATCTACCTCTGTGCGAAATTTTATCCAGATCCGTTCAGCCGTATTGTCGTAATTGACTTACATCCAGCTAGCCAAACTTTCGCATTTATTAGTAAACAAAAATTAGAAGTAAGATCTATTATCTTACTTCTAATTTTTGTTTGCTGGCGTCGACCTAAGCGCACGCGAACGACGTCGCGGGCACAGCTAGTTGTATATATTTATCTATTATGTATTTATTTCTATAAATCGTACACCTAAGACTACCTGCAGTACTGTCTTTCCATTATCTTTCAAAGCAATCCATCCAAAGGTTGTCTTGAAAAGATAATGGAATATCGCTTTTAGCAATAAAGCCGTCCATTGTGTCACCCTATGTAATGTTTTCTTCATCTATCTTTTCTGTAACTTGTATGGTGTACATAATAAAAAGTATTCCTTTCTCTTCTATTCTGATCAACAAAAATATTCGCAATCAGCGTGTCTAAAAAGGCAACTTTAGCAGAATCAGAAAGCACATCACGCTACCCGTCACTGTCAAATTTTCCCAATCAACCTTGAACCTAATGTGTTAGCGATAAAGATGAAAATGAAATTAGACAGATTGTTGTGTGATTAATATTATGATTCTCCTAAAGTGGCATTGTTAGCCCCCTAGAGTGCCAATACTACTAATTTTCAAACTTCGTTCGCATTCGCATGTCAGTCGCAATTTGTCAAAAATGATGAAAATTAAAGCTTTTTTGACACATTGCGACTGACATGCGAATGCGAACGTTGCTTAGGAGTAAGTGTAATTTGCCGTCTGATTTGCTTTGATTACGTCTTTATGTACTAGACGAACTTTAGGTTCCCGAATCTATGACGTTACTGTATATTTACCCAACTGCGAAAGAAGGAGAGTTATGTTTTTCGAGTGTTTGTATGTATGTATGTATATTTCTTTGGCACGCCCTAGAGCCTAAACGGCTATATAGATTTTAGCTTGAGAGATATCGTTACATTCATATTTACTGTGAGAGTGACACTGGGTATATCAAAATGAAAAAAAGAAACAAAATGCGGATTTTTGGCGCCAAATAATGCCATACAAAAAATGATTTTTTCAAAACCTTTCGAGTGGGGTATAAAGATAAAGGGCTCGAGGAGACGATTCCAAATAAGTAACTCACTAAAATGTAGGAAATAAATAAATCGACTTTGTCAAAAAACCCGATCGCCAAAAACGACGGTCGACGGTTTTTAGCGGTCGGGTTTTTTGGAATACTTTATGGATACCCAAAAACTAGAAAATAAACTCTTCTGAGGTATTTCCAAAGTTACGAAAGTAGTTAAGATATCAATTGCTAAGATATCCTTAGCATAAAACACCGCTCAAATAATTTTAACTAGCTTAACAGTGAAGCGCAAAACTGATTTACTGTAACCAATGTACTGGGTGCTGTGACAACTAGCTACTTTTTTCCTATGTTTGGTTGATCGCCAAGTGAAATACTGTCACAAAACCCCTTTTTCGACTTGAGCAGTGTTCTTTTCTAAAGGCAACTGCAGTCATGTGACATTTCGTATGTCACACGACTGCAGTTGTCTAACATGTAATGTATTACAGAATGGAGCGGAGCGACGGGCGGCCCCCCCGCGGAAGTGGTGCTGCGACTACACCCCCCCTCGTCCACATCACGAGTCAACGCCTCCCTAGCTGACATCGGTGAGTAGATAGTCTGAGCCAAAATTTCGGAGTAGTGATAAAAAGTAAAAAATAGTCTGCCTTGCCCTTTCCGAACTGGTTTGGGGGTCGGCTTCCAGTCTAACCGAATCCAGCAGAGAATTCCACTCCTTAACTGTGCGCACAATAAATGTATTCCCAAAACGTTTTCTGTGTATGGGTGAAAATAGAGGAGTTATTGATAGGTTGAGACTGATAGCAACCGAATTGAGATTCTCCTCCTTTTTAGAGTTCCGCACCCGAAGGGTAACCAACGGAACCCTATTACTAAGCCTCCGCTGTCCGTCCGTCCGTTCGTCCGTCCGTCTGTCTGTCAGCGGGCTGTATCTCAAGAACCGTAATAGGTAGAGAGCTGAAATTTTCACAGATTGTGTATTTCTATTGCCACTATAACAACAAATAATAAAAATTAAGGTTTATGGTACGGAATCCTTCGTGTGCGAGTCCGACTCGCACTTGGCCGGCTTTTTTAAGTCGGTTAAAATATACGGAAATAAACCCCTCTAATAAAGCAAATAAACGGTTTTCTTTTTCTTTCTCTGGTTTCAGTACCTACACTATGTTATAAGAGCATACGATCTTATACACGGCTGTGAACTCGACCGTTAAAATGCAGCTGTGTGACAGAGCCTTTAATTAAACTTCACACAACACAGGTGCGTTCTAACTCAGAGGCGTTACACTGCAATATTGAATACCTAATATCGAGTGTGACATAGAAAACGCACATGTTGCTTCGCGTCCTACTTCTCGTTATTATCACATGTGTGTGCAAGATCTCACGTATATGGAAAAATGCAAAAATAATAATGCAATATACAGAGTGAAATCTATATCTATAATAATATATAAAGCTGAAAAGTTTGTTTGTTTGCTTGTTTGAACGCGCAAATTTCAAGAACTACTGGTCCGTTTTGAAATATTCTTTCAGTGTTAGATAGCCCATTTATCGAGAAAGGATATATATATAGCGAAGCAGATGAAGTTGCGTGGGTCAACTATGTAGTTATCAATATACAGAGTGAATCCGAAACTATGAGGAATAATTGCAAAAATACGACTCGAACTCAAAATAAGTCTCGAGCCCGATTTTGATGAAAAATAAAACTGCAAAATTGCGTTTTTAAAAAATCGGTGATCCTAGCCAGGAATAGGACCGGTTGATTCCGAAAAAACACAAACACACCGTGAATTAAACTCCAATATTACTTATTCTGGTTAAGTAATTTAACACATGTTTAACTAAAGGAAAGAGCATACTACTCTGTCAAGAAAGTACCGGGAAAAGATCAATAATACACAAAATGTCTGTTATTCATCCAAATTTATTTTATCACCTTCAAAGTATGCTCCTTTAGAAACGATACACTTGCGCCAACGAATAATCCATTCATCAAAACATTTTTTAAACTCTGCTTCCGGAATTGAGTTCAGTTCTCGCCGCGAATTCTCCTTTATGTCTTCTATCGATTGAAAACGGGTGCCACGAAGTCGTAATTTGAGTTTAGCAAAAAGAAAAAAGTCAGCAGGAGCCATATCTGGTGAATATGGTGGTTGCTGGATGGTATTTGTTGTGTTTGGTTAAAAATTCGTTCACAATAATAGCCTTGTGCGAAGGCGCATTGTCGTGGTGCAAAATCCAAGAATTTTCTTTCCACAAATCTGGCCTTTTTCGTCGAATTTGCTCTCTTAAACGACGCATAATGCTCAAATAATATTCTTTATTTACCGTTAGACCTTCCGGTTAGAATTCAGAGTGCACAACACCGCGATAGTCAAAGAAAACAGTCAACATGACTTTGACTTTTGATCGACTTTGGCGTGGTTTTTTCGGTTTCGGTTCAGTTGGAAGGCGCCACTCCGAAGCTTGTTGACTAGTTTGCATGTCAAACTCGTAAACCCACGTCTCGTCACCAGTAACAATGCGTTTCATGAATGTTGGGTCCGAACTGACTCGTTCTAGCATGTCCTCAGCGACTTTCATGCGATTGAGTTTTTGGAGAAAATTCAGATCTTTTGGGACTAGCCGAGCAGCAACATGTTTCATACCCAAATGATTAGTTAAAATGGTACGGATCGACTCGTGAGATACAGAAAGTTCGGCGGCTATCTCTCTCAGAGTTGAATGGGGATTTTCAGTCACTATTTCCTTCACTTTTGCGATGTTAACTTCAGTTGCAGACGTTGACGGCCTACCAGAGCGAGGCAAATCTTCCATCACATCTCGACCGCTTTTGAACGCTTTGAACCACTCATAAGCACGAGTTTTTGATAAAGTCGATTCACTGTAAGCCTTCTGTAACATTTTCAGTGACTCCGAACACGAAATTCCATTGGCGATGCAAAATTTAAGACAAACTCTTTGTTCGATATTTTTGTCCATTATGAAATTCGCAATACACACTATATATGATATTACTAAAACCAGCACTGTATTTAATATAAATAACAGATGCAACTCAAACTCCGCGCCAAAATGGAAAACAGTTGTGCCAATCTAACAACTACAAAAAAACAAAAATTTGAATTTGGAACCATAAACAAATCATCCATTCCCGATACTTTTTTGACTGAATGTATTTCCAAAAAAAAATTGGTTTTTGAAGTGAGAACTTCTTTAGCGGCGTTGTGCACTTTTTTGGATGGTTAAAAATGTTAAAGCCGCGTCAGGACACGTGACCT
Organism: Lacanobia oleracea; assembly: GCA_950371165.1. NCBI lineage: Eukaryota > Metazoa > Arthropoda > Insecta > Lepidoptera > Noctuidae > Lacanobia > Lacanobia oleracea. Next base: position 7,621,156 of record OX493398.1, read on the forward strand.
GATCGAAAATTCGTAAGACGGAGGGAGAGAAGCACGTATTCAAGTTTTCACTTCTGCCGGCACTTCCGAAGTACAACCCGAAGTTTTTTTTTCTAAAATCCATGATGCAGTTTTAGGTGTAATCAACATTGGACCCGAGAATCTACAACTGCATCATAGGGTTTTAAAAAAAACATATCAGTAACAGTTTAAAAACCTATCTAAACCGTGACCGACCATTAACCGAGTTTTAGTCAGAAATTAAAAATAAATTTGTTAAAAATGATTTGGCGAGTTTGTATGAAATACCGCTTAAAGCTAGTCATCGTCGCTCTCCTACCCTTATCCCAACTTATTTGGGGTACGCCAAACATGTCTTCTCCCATATTTTTCTACATTTATCTAGCCGCCATCGAAGAAGTTAGCTCCGTTTTTGAAGTTACCTTACGTTGAAACCAAATGCCTTAAGGGCAGGTAGACCGAGTGAAGTAGGAATCTAACATTTCCATACTTTACGCGAAGCTAGTCGTGTGCTCACGTCGACGGCTTGAAGCCATAATAATTTATTATTAAAAAAATAAAACTATTATGCAAAATTAAACCACAAATTATTCTTCTTTGTGTTATTAACCTTTCTTATATATGGTTTTTGGAAGTATAACTTTCGTAAACTTCAAGAAAAATAAGAAAAACTTAAAAAATACTTGAAATAAGACTCCATTCCGATTTTTTTTTGATCGAGTGAAGTTTTCGACATTATGTTTTGAACCAGAAATTGTCAAAGTACATAAAGTAAACTTCAATATGATTTTTTTGGCTTTAAACAATCACTATTTGTTTGTTTATTATTGTATCAAAGTGATGGAATATTGGGAAAATTTGGAATACCTGGCCTTAAAAATAGAATACAAATAAGAAAAGTACCTACCTAAATGTAATAACCCTAAAGTGATGCGTTAATATTTTGGAGGAATCCTTGCGTTAAGCTTCGGTAGAAGAGAAGAAAGCCTTTCGGGCGCATTGTAGAGTTTATTTTAAATCTGTCCCACAAGGATAACCCGCTTTACAGCGGAATGGACTGCTATTTACGAAAATTCATTTTAATCTCAACCTGAAGCCTTCCTATTTTTAGCCATGAAAAGTTAGGTCATAGCAACGTCTAAGTCTATAACCTTTCTAATTTTAGGTCCAAAAGCTCGCTAAAGTGGTCTTTAAGGAAGCCACTAAAAAGACTGATGTGGCCACTTTAAAATATCTAGAAAAATGTATTTAAAACATGAAAATCTTGGCATATTTCTTTCTGTATATTACCGACCGGTATATAACCGACCGGCGGCCGTTGAACGTCTAAATAGAAAATCAGTTTTCAGTGGTTGATATTTAAGGTTGAACCCGTTAACTGGGGCTGAAACAATATTTTCTGGGTTAACTGTGTAGACGTCGGCCTGTCAATTCACGGTCTGTGGATATAAATCGAATCAATACCGAGCTTGAGTTAACTTAGTTATCTATATCTTGTACATATTCGATATTCAATATGTAGGTGCCTTTTTTATGATAATTTACATAGATGTAAAATATTAAGTAAGATTTTTTGTTTCCTAAATAAAAATGAGATTCTTTTTACCTACTGCGTCAATTACCTACATTTCGTTTTTTTTTTTCAGGACAACTATTATTTTTTTGCTTTGCAAATCATGTAAGGAGCTGGGGCTATAATTTCCCTTTGCTTTCTTAATTTTTTTACGTGACAAAAAAAATGTGTCCAGTATCACTAACATACTAAATACTTTTATATAGCTGATTAATTCGAATTTATCGCATTTTGTGACAAGTCCTGACATTCTTCTTAACTTTTTTTAAAAAGTCTGCAACAAAAACAACGAATTGAATATTATTCAAAGCACATAGGAGCGGGCCCAAAGGTATAAATCTAAAAATATCTGTATTCATGACTTCTCCCTTTCTTTTCTATCACTCATATTCTATCCGGCCAGTGCGTAGCGACCTTAAACCTAGTATGCATGACGAAAAGGCATACTAGTATTATTTTTATTTAAGTACACACACACACATAGATACCACATCAAGTTGAGCCGGAATAGTTGATACTCAAATACAGCGCCACATTCTTATTCAACCGAAATAAATTAAATATCGATATTCGAGGCGAGGTGGAGGGCGCCACTACAGAGTGTTCCTATTTCAAATTCAAACACAAAGGAAGACTGATGGAATTGATTGGTACACAATGGCTGTCAGGGACGATTTGCGTCAACTTACTAACTTGGGCCCTTGTCTTATTATTATTTTGACGATTGTTTAACATAATTTGGGAAGGACATTCAATGTTGATTGTTTGCAATTTCAAGACGGAACGATTATTGTTAATGTCCTTGCATAATGTTTATTATCGCCAAGGTAATTTCGAGTAGACTGCAAAGGAACTCATTTTTTAACAATAATTTATTTATTGGCACACACAACAGACATTTAACAAAAAATTAAGAGAAGTGAGAGAGTGCGTTGAAAACTTGTGTGACGTCACTTTCCGATACACTTTTTACCGGGTAGTGACGTCACAGATAGGAAGCATTCTATTACTAAGGAATACATTTTTTTTATTAAATCAGGGTTGATAGTTTTTAGGGTTTAGCTTGTGAGTGTGTGTGAGAGATACGCCAGTGCTCATGGCCTGGTGTACAATGTACAAAAGAGTGTAGTTATGGTCTTTGGGGCTGGTGGGAAAGGTCCAGAAACGGTACCCCCAATAAAGTTGAATGGTGTACCGTTATCGAGAGTGCACTCTTTCAAATACCTTGGGCATGTCTTGACCACTACCCTTAGGGACGATGACGACATTGAGAGGGAGCGAAGGGCGCTGACGGTCAGAGCGAATATGATTGCCCGCAGGTTTAAGCGTGCTTCTACGGAGGTTAAAAAAACACTGTTTAGAACCTTCTGTTCCTCGTTTTACACCTGTAGCCTGTGGGTACATTTTACGCGAAGATCGTACAGTGCCCTTCGCGTTCAGTATAATAACGCATTCAGGGTGTTGATGGGGCTGCCTCGCTTCTGTAGCGCATCAGGGATGTTTGCGGAAATGCGTGTTGATTGCTTTTATGCATTAATGCGTAAAAGATGTGCGTCCTTGGTGTGCAGGGTGCGAGCCAGTTCCAACAGCATCCTGGGTATGATTGCTGACAGGCTGGACTGCAGTACTGTTAATCGTTGCTCCAGTATCTCAGCTGGGATGCTGAAGCGGTGATAGTTATGTTGTGTGTGTTCATGTAGTTGTTGTTGTATTGTGTCACTAACATAGTTGTAAGTTTATTTATTGTACCTACTAACACTATGAGTCTTTGTTGCTCGTAATAAATAATTTGATTGATTGATTGATTGAAAGGGTAACCAACGGAAGTCTATTAATTACTAAGCCTCCGCTGTTCGTCCGTCCGTCCATCCGTCTGTCTGTCAGTGGGCTGTGTCTCAAAACCCGTAATAGGTAGACAGTTGAAATTTTCACAGCTTGTGTATTTCTATTGTTGTTATAACAACAAATAATAAGAATTAACTTTATAGTACGGAACCCGTTGCGTGCGAGTTCAACTCGCACTTGGCCGGTTTTTTTATTTAATACTAACCAGTATGTTCATTGTTTGGCCCTAAAATAACTGTTCTTTTTTTCCAACAGATGGCAGCGGTGTCGTAGTGAGAGCAGAAGAAGCCCTCATAGTAGCCTTCGTCCTTCTGCTGTGGGTGGCCGCGATAGCACTGTTCTTCAATCGTTGGGGCAAGATCAGGTGCGTCTATAAACTGTACGTAGTATTATTTTGTTTTATTTTTAATGCACTATATAGGTCAGAGACTGAGCACAGAATAGGGAAGATGCAAATACAAAATAAATGAGAATGTTGTTAGTAAAATGATAAATAAGTATAAAATAAAGGCCGTTGCAACGTTTTTATTTTAGTAAATATCGATTTTTAACAAAAATAATGAATTAAAGTAACGTGAAACAGAACGAATTTAAAAGTAATAATCATTGTTTAGTGACGTCACTGCTGTTATGACAACGAAAAGGCAACGTTGTCTTTGAATTAGGAAAGTTATTGACTAGTGGCAGACAGGAGTGACGTCATCGTCCGTTTTCGCGCGAAAAAAAGTGTCGGTTTAAAAACGCAATTTGGGCAATAAATTAAAGCGTTTTCATTTTTTATTTATGTGGTGGTCTATTCTAGATGGAGTTGTACACAGGTACAACTCGGTCGTAATAGCCATCGCGAAGCAAATACAATTGAATAGTGTTATTGTAAAAAAGTCGGCGGCCGCCATGTTTTTTGGTCGATGGGAGGCCATAGGATATTAAACACTGCGTTTTTAAAAAAAGAAAATTAAACTGCGTGATTTGGTATGGCATGTGGGATGCCATTAACGCCCATCTCACATGCCATACCGAGTTGTCGCTGGCACACCCGTGTGCCCGCGACAACTCATCATCTGCCTAGCCTTTTCCCAACTATATTGGGGTCGGCTTCCAGTCAAACCGGATTCAGCTGAATACCAGAATTTTACGTGAAGCGGCTGCCTGCCAGACCTCCACAACCCATGAAATGGGTAACACGCGGTATTTCTTGGCAAGACTGGAGTCAGATTTACTGGCTTCTGACAATCCGTAACGACTGCCAAAGTTCTACAAATGACAGCCGGGACCAACAGCTTAACGTGCTTTCCGAGGCACGGAGGAAACTCGGTATGTTAAGATGGTCACCCATCCACAGACCAACCTTGGCAAGCGTGGCTTAACCTTGAAGATCGATCTGTGCGGCTGTTATTCTTTAGCCACGAGCTCCGTGTGCCCGCGACAACTGATCGGTTAAAATTAAAGCAAAAATGGAAATATTGCATGTTCTCTATTGATATAGTTTAACGACTGCAATAGGAAGAGCAAGACAAAGTATGAAATCCGTACCGCTTAGTGCCTTTGGTTTCCCCTTTCTCTTGGTATCAAATCTCTCAAACAGATTGATTTTTAGCGACACTGTGAAAAAGGATGTTTTAGGATTTAAAAAAAAATTGATTCTACTTAGTTCGATTATTAAAAAATCAGCCAAATTCAAGTCGGACTCTCGAAGGGTTTCGTACCATAAACAAAAATTTTCAAATGACTCCTTTGAGGATATCTATCTGTCTTTCTATCTATCTATTGGGATTTGGTTTCCGCACTTAGTCCTGATGTTGGACCATTGTGCGTGAGCAATGGCGGACATCAATCCAACCAGCGAACCTCCCTCCAGAAACAGATCAGCTTACCCGGTCGGTTCAAGATATCTGTGAGCGAATTCTGTATCCCTATTGTTTGACTCCGCATTTCGGCAACGCCTCTGCACTCAAGGAGTACGTGCGACGCCATTTCCTCCTTCTCCATGCATGCTCTGCATAAAAGACTGACCGTAATATTGTCTTTCTTTACGGGTATCTTACTGACTAAAACCCGTTCGGGTTCGGTGACTCTTTCAAACAAAGTCCGCAATCCCGGTGTTTTGGTACCTTGGTCTATAAGTAATTTGTAATATTTTTAATTGGAAGGTTTTTGCGAGTCATCTCCTAAAGGTTTCTACGCTTATCTGGACTCAGTCTCTATTAAATAGTTGCACTTAGGAAAACATTTAGCTAAAGTCTCGAAGCTATTTACGTGAGCTAAATGAAGTGTCGTGGTAAATGAAAGACATTTGCACTCGGAAACGTCTTGATTTATTGTGTCTTCAGATAGACTGAGCGTACACGATCTTAAAATAATGCTTACTTATCTAGTCCTGAATAAGGTGTAGTAACACACATCTATATACTAATATATAAAGCTGAAGAGTTTGTTTGTTTGTTTACTTGAACGCGCTAATCTCAGGAACCACTGGTCCGATTTGAAAAATTCTTTCAGTTATAGATAGCCCATTTATTGAGCCATCATCGCACCAGAGTAATGAAAATTGTGACGCAGACGAAGTTGCGTGGGTCAACTAGTACATAATAAGACTGGTGATACTTACTCACACACACTACATAAACCTGACAGCAGTCCAACTTTATTTTTAAGGCCAAAGTTCAAAGTTAACTTTGGATAACAATACGATCGTTAACTTTGAGTTCGTTGAGTTTAAAGCTTAAAAACTTAACCTACGGTTTCACATACGTACTATTATAATAATAGTTTACCAATTTCAATGCACTACAATGAATAACTATTGGAGAATAAAAGCATACCAAATATACTTAATATTATTTCCTTTCTTCATAGTGAATTTAAAAAAAAAAAAACTATTTTAAAAGATTAAAAAATAATATATAAAAACATAGTAGCCCACTGGTATCGGAAGCGGGATCCAAGACATATTATTCTTATTATTGGAATCTTTCTTACTAGTAAATATATGGTAAATAATAATAAACATGTTCTTTTTCATCACAAATCATCATCATCACCTGCCTAGCCTTTTCCCAACTATATTGGGGTCGGCTTCCGGTCAAGCCGGATTTAGCTGAATACCAGTATTTTACGAGGAGCGGCTGCCAACCACACCTCCACAACCCATTAATTGGGTAACACAGTACTTCATGGCAAGACTGGAGTCAGATTTACTGGCTTCTGACTATCCGTAACGACTGCCAAAGATCTACAAATGACAGTTTCATCACAAATAATTATTAGGATTCGTTCAAGTGTGCGATGTGGAAATTTTTTCACTGTACGAATCAGCTAAACATCACAAGAACCCAATGAACAAACAAAGTGTTTTTCATGTTAATAATATTGCTTACAGCGTTTTTTAAGAATGCTAGCTGTCTTAGAGTAATTCTATAACAATAAATTGAGCTGTTTAGCATTTTTCCAACCCTTGTTAAGTAGTGTGTTAGTTTTTTTGGCTTTTGTCTATCCGTAATGACTGTTTGGAAGACCATCTAGAAATTACAAAGAGGCTTAACAGACTTTCTGAGGAGGTGTGTAAACGATGATCACCCATCTACAGACCGAGCTGGAGAGCCTTTGCTTAACATCGAAAGTCAAATCGTGCATTTGTTATTATTTACAAGCTCCACCTTCTTAGGGTTCCGTACCCTATTACTAAGCCTCCGCTGTCCGACCGTCCATCCGTCTGTCTGTCAACGGGCGATAGCTCGAGAACCTTAACGGGTATTTCGATTGCCGCTATAAAAACAAATAATAAAAATTACGTACAGAACCTTCATGTGCGAGTCCGTACATCATCAAATAACTCCTCCCGGTCTAGGTGGAGTGGAAGGGAGTGTCAAACTCTAACTGACTAAAGCCCATCCGCATTCCTCCTAAAGCTTAGAGAGCTTTGCGCTCTAGGGCCGAACCGAACTTCTTTCGAACACATTCCGCAAGCCTGAACAAGCTCCACTTAATAGTCCAATCATCATCATCATCTGCCTAGCCTTTTCCCAACTACATTGGGGTCGGCATTCAGTCAAACCGGATTCAGCTGATTACCAGTGTTTTACGTGGAGCGGCTGCCTACCAGACCTCCATAACCCATTAACTGGGTAACACGGTACTTCTTGGCAAGCCTGGAGTCAGATTTACTGGCTTCTGACAATCCATAACGACTGCCAAAGATCTACAAATGACAGCCGGGACCAACGACTTAACGTGCCTTCCGAAGCACGGAGGAGACTCGGTATGTTAAGATGGTCACCCATTCACCAACCTTGGCAAGCGTTGCTTAACCTTAAACATCGACCCGCGCGGCTGTTATTATTTAGCCACGAGCTCCTCACTTTCATCCCCATCTGCCTAGCCTTTTCCCAACTATATTGGGGTCGGTCCATTTACAGTCAAACCGGATTTAGCTGAATACCTGTATTTTACGCGGAGCGGATGCCTACCAGACCTCCATAACCCATAAACTGGGTAACACGGTACTTCTTGGCAAGACTGGAGTCAGATTTACTGGCTTCTGACAATCCATAACGACTGCCAAAGATCTACAAATGACAGCCGGGACCAACGGCTTAACGTGCTTTCCGGAGACTCGGTATGTTAAGATGGTTACCCATCCACAGACCAACCTTGGCAAGCGTTGCTTAACCTTAAACTCGACCCGTGCGGCTGTTATTATTTAGGCACGAGCTCCTCACTTAATAGTCCAATATTACTGCTAAAAACTAAGTATCTCAAACTAACTCAATAAGAAAACATTTTAAGAAAAACAAACCCTTGTGGCACTACTGTTCTAGTAGCTAAACTAAAATTTTCATTCTAGTCATGAACCTAATTCGTTTTGGCAGTGCCCATAAAAAGTTAATAACACTATCGTCCAGGTTTTATACCTTTCAGAACTTTCAGAAGATGGGCAGAAAAACCTAATTCACTTAGAGCCTTGTCGCCAGTAGTTTGATTAAAATATTGTCTAGATAGCCTGTCGGTTTTTTACCGGTTGCATTTTGGGGAATGTGCGACGGAATTGCATAATTTAATTCCGCCAAGCCCGTTCCATCATCGGACCACAAGACGAACGGCGATGCGCCACCGGTACACGGTGGATATCCCACCCATACGCACAAAACGTTTTGGTAACACATTCATAATGCGTACAGCTAAGGAGTGGAATTCCCTGTCAGAGTCTGTGTTTCCTGATAGCTACAACCTAGGAGTCTTTAAGTCAAAAGTGAATAGCTTATTTCTAGGCAAGCGTGCTCCATCTTCGACCACATCATCGCTTACCATCAGGTGAGATAGTGGTCAAACGCGTGCCTATCTATAGTAAAAAAAAAATATATTGAAAAGGTTATTCTTTGTCAGTTAAACAACAATAGAATTTAAAAAATACAGAGTTTGATCTTAAGAGCTTTTTAGAGTAATCGGCAAATAAAATCTGGGGCAGTTTATGATTAAGCGTAAAACTGGCTGCAGAACTTTGTTAGCTCTTGAGCAAAACTACCTATTTGTTTCAGTTTATTTTACAAAGATTGTGGCTTCACAAGTATAAAAACCGGCCAAGTGCGATTCGTACTTTCACACGAAGGGTACCTGTTACGAAAAGACTTTTCTTGTATGTTTTATTTAATTCTCGTTACTTGTTATAGCATCAATAGAAATACACGCTCCGTGAAAATTTCAACTGTCTATATTTTACGGTTCTTGAGATACAATAACACGCTGACAGGTAGATGGACGGACAGCGGAGGCTTATTAATAGGAAACCCTAAAACTTACCTCAGCTATACAAGCTATGCTAAAAGTAACTTATGCATCAAGTTTTAAAATGTATTCAGGAAAGGTAGAGATAATTCTGTAATAGTACCACGTTATTCTGGCATTCTTGATTGCCAAGTTCTCCTTACTCCCACGTTTCCAAGTTCGACACAGGTTCCACGAAAAACCTTAAACGATCGACCATATTATCTGCGCGTCGAGTATGCGGGACGCGGGACGCGAAACGGGAGCGTCTATAATTTGGTCGCGTAGGTTGCCATAGCATAGGTAGCTTTTCTACAAATGGCTCACTAATGGTTCAATAGTATATATTAATCTAGGCCTATAATAGTGTTATTATAATCTGGATATAAACTACTAGTTGTCCCGCGCAACTTCGTGTGCGTCACAATTTTCATTACTGCTCCGCTCCTATTGGTTTTAGCGTGATGTTATATAGCCTATAGCCTTCCTCGATAAATGGGCTATCCAACACTGAAAGAATTTTCAAATCGTACCAGTAGTTCCTGAGATTAGCGCGTTCAAGCAAACAAACAAATTCTTCAGCTTTATATATTAGTATAAGTATAGGATGGTATGATAAATATGAGATTACAGTTATTGCGTGATCTAGGTTTAGTAGGAGATCCAGTATAAGAAATATATACCCTCACATGTTATTTAATTCTAATTTAGAATAAATGTTAATTAATATTTAGATTGAACGTTGGAAGTGGGTTGCCTAGCTAAATCATGTGCCAATGATGTTAAACAATAAAATATTTAGTCACATTTTTTTTATCAACTTCTTTCATTTGTTATTTATAAAATTCGACCACCAGCTGATAGAATATACCCCAAGGAATTGAAAAACTATTGGTTAATATAGGTTTAGGTGTATAAACAGGTAGGTAAATGTAGTTAATTTACCCTCATAAATTATTTAATTTATTTAGTTTATTTAAACCTGTTTCCCAGGCCATCTCTCTACGACAGTACTTATCAAATAGGACATTCATTGAATTAAATTAACACAATATATTTAATATCTAAGCAGAAACAATATTATATATCTATAACTAAAAATATTATAAAATAATATTAAGGTTAGGTAATTACAGTTAAGTCAGCTACTTTAGTTCAGTACCTCTAGTAGTTTTTCCGTGTCTGAGTAATTTCGTTTTGCTAAGTAACGTTATACCTATATCGTGAGCAATTGTTAAATCCGTACTAATATTAAAAAGAGGTAAAGTTTCTGCGTTTATGAGGTTGTAGGGAGTACCTAATCTCGGGATCTACTTAACCGATTATGAAAATTCTTTTACTAATAGAAAGCCGCGTTATTTGTGAGTGTCATAAGCTATATTTATAACTAGAAAAAAATAGAGATCCCTGCGGAAATTCCGATACTAAACCCGCACAAACGAAGTCGCGGGCGAAGTGCTAGTTTATAATATAAGAAAGGTGTTTAATCTGAGGGTTCGTGCAAACCAGAACCTTTCTTCTCCGTCTGAAGGTCATCATCTGCCTAGCCTTTTCCCAACTATATTGGGGTCGGCTTCCAGTCAAACCGGATTAAGCTGAATACCAGTGTTTTACGTGGAGCGGCTACCTACCAGACCTCCACAACCCATTAACTGGGTAACATGGTACTTCTTGGCAAGACTGGAGTCAGATTTACTGGCTTCTGACAATCCGTAACGACTGCCAAAGATCTACAAATGACAGCCGGGACCAACGGCTTAACGTGCTTTCCGAGGCACGGAGGAAACTCGGTATATTAAGATGGTCACCCATCCACGGACGAACCTAGGCAAGCGTTGCTTAAACTTAAAGATCGACCCGTGCGGCTGTTATTATTTAGCCACGAGCTCCTTCTCGAAGTACTGGAAGTCTGAAGGTACTGGTTTAAAATCTAGTTTAGTGTGCTGAACAACTGAACGTTTAAAACTATACTTAGAACAAAAAGTTGACGAACTGTTAGCACCTCGCATGCCATATAAAGCTGGTGTTTGGGAAATCTAAATATGATAATCTAGAAAGATAAACACGAGCAGCGTCCGCCGCGCGACTGACGCTCCCACTTCGCTATCGCTTTGGTCGCGCAGGTTTGACCGCAGCTTAATTCCTTTTAAGAGAATATATGGTATAGTCACTCAAACTATTATTATTTCTGAACATTTTTATTTACAAGTAATTTTTATATTCCTTAGAATGCTGGAGCCGTATCAGCCGAAGTTCCAGCAGCAGCATCGACAGAGTTGTGCTTTAGCTGAAAACTCTGTGTCGGTGCCTCCTCATGTGAGTTACTACCTGTTGTTTGTGTGTGCTTGCACTGACTTCAACCGGTTTCTGAAATAAAAATCAAGAACCTGACAAAATTGTGAATAAGGCTGAGCGTATGCTGAGACGCAGGTAACGCAGAACCATGCAGCGCAGGGCAGGGCAGCTTTTGTAATTGCATGATCCTACTAAGAGCCTCATCAGAAGTCACTCAAAGGGTTAATGGAGAGGGCAATGCTTGGAGTTTCCTTGCGTGATCGAATCAGGAATGATGATATTCGCAAGAGAACCGAGGTTACAGACATAGCCCGAAGGATCGCAAAACTAAAGTGGCAGTGGGCAGGGCGCATTGCTCGCAGAACAAATGGTTGATGGGGCCAAAAAGTTCTGGAGTGGCGACTGCGTACCGGAAGACGCAACATTGGAAGGCCTCCCACAAGGTGGACTGATGACCTGGTGAAGGTCGCGGGTAGCCGATGGATGCAAGACACGCAGGATCGGTCGTTGTGGCGATGCTTGGGGGAGGCTTATGTCCAGCAGTAGACGTCTTTTGAATGAAATGATGACTAAGATCCGCAGACGCTGCGGTCCAGGCACGTGTGACGCAGACGCCTCCGCGTGTGACGCGCAGAAATCTTTACTGTGCTGTGTTGCGTCACCATCATCTTAGCATACACTTAGCTTTATCGTCCTTAAAGAAGCGTTCGCATTCGCATCGCAATCACAACCTGTCAAAAACATCTCAATAACAATTTCCTTACATATTGATAAATTTTCTACATTACTTGCCACTGAGTTTTGCGACTTAATTTTGAACCCTGTTTAATTGATTGTAGGCTTTCTGGTATCATTATTTTGGGTTGATTTTCGTTTCAGAAACCGAATGTTACTCTCGTAAAATCCAATCAAATCATTTAAGAAGTGACATTTCTAAGAACTTAAAAACTTACGATGCCGTTTTAAATCAGCACTAAAATCACATATTTATAGCATGTGACGTGTATAAAAGCAACAATGAAAATTGTTTTGCAGGCAGTACAACGCAAACCTTTTCTATTACAGCAAACTGCAGAAAGTGAATGCCTAAATTATAATGATATTGTAAGGTATTTCTTGCTCTTAATTAGTGAACACGCAATCCAGATTAGTTTCGAATGAACACTGATTTTAGGTTGTCGAGAGACAATCGTATCATTTTTGGTGGACTGTACTTTCTAGATATAAGCTAAGTTTGCACATGCAGCCATCCCATTCACAAAATGCATTGCATTGCGGATTGCCGAGGTATAACATGATCAATCGCTCAATCGTTCCCCGTAATGTGATTTAACTTGCATGCAAGTTGCTAGGAGATGGAAAGGCGGTCTAAGACTATATTTTTTCAATGCCAGAACACAGTCACCTTCTCCGTTAGAGAATACATGGGAACACACCACACAAGTCTAGTAAGTCTAGTGTGAGTGGTGTTTATTTCCTATTTGATAAAATTGGAAATTAAAATGAAGATAAAGATAATACAGAAATAGAAAATGCAGTCCATCAAGCAAAAGAAACGTATAATGAAACTTTGGCATTTATACATGATGTTAAAGTTCTTCACAAGCACTTTCCCTGACCACCTTAGGATTGGCTTGGTAAGGATTTTTCTAGTAATGAACATAGCTCGGAATAGGCAGTGCAATTTCACGGCGAATGTTAATGATGACATGTCATAAAAGTACTAAAGGGGGATAAAAAGGCCACTTAAGCAAAATCAGAAAGCAAATCGCGCTACCCGTCACTATCAAATTTTCTCAATCAACCTTGAACCTAATGCGTTAGCAATAGAGATGAAAATTAAATTTGACAAATTGTTGTGTGATTAAAATTATGATTCTGTGATTCTCCAAAAGCGGCCTTTTATAGCTCTCCTGATGTCTCTTCCGCGATTAAACAATTCAACACAAAAATGGTATTAATAACGTCAAATGTTGAATTATTATTATATTACAACTATGCTGTGGCTAACTTGTAGCTTGATGAACACGTAACTGAACAACGAATAAATGTGTTTAACTCTACTTTAACCGAATAAGACGGAACGAAAGTATCTGAGGAAGAGACAATATATTCCGAAATCGCTCAGTATCCACGAGTCATTCAGACTGCGTCAGTTGTCGTCGACTTATGGCTGTAAAAATGTGTTATATTATACCAATCTACATCTATAATGTCTAAAATGTCAAAATCCTCAGAGGGGTCACTCAGCTATAACTACAGTCAAAATTTTCAAAATGTCAATATTGACCTGCACCAGGTCTCGTTTTCAATCTCTAATACTTAACCTGTTTTAAATTTCTAATGCTCTTTGAATTTCGGCAATCATTTTAATGTCACTCTCGACCCCAAGTCGTTATATTCGTCGATTGTTATATTGCACTACCTATCCGACCTGTGGTAACGAAACACTGCTTTGTACAGCACCGAGCATCACTGTCACGCGGCTGTGTGTCATACGACTGCGGGGCATCATTCTCATCTTATCAACCATGCGGGTACCTGTCCCATAGACCGCGGCAGGTAAGGACGAACTAAATTATCAAATTACTATTACAAAACAACTTTGGGAACAAAAACATAAAATTAGAGAGGAACACTTAAAAAAATTTGCTTTCATTGTTTAGGTACTGCAAATAGAAAACACAAAAATGGTTTTGAGTAGCTTGCAAAACCAGCTTGGATAGACAAAAACAAAAAAAATATTGTGAATTAGACGTGTTTTAATGTGCCTCACGTAGATCTAGCAATTTTCCTTACAACGGAAAGTTACATGCACGTCGTACTTTTGTTTGCCAAAATACTAATGCCTCATTTTGTGCTTCTCACCTTCTAGAACTCGGTCTTCGTAAGTAGCATGGGTATGGGCGGTATGGCGCTCATTCCCGAGAGCCCTCCAAGGCGATCTCGGTCAGCAGCTGACATACCAGCCCTCGTCACACCGTCAGAAATGTCCCACCACACTCCCAGGTCTTCAAGAGCTGCCAGTCTACACAGCGCAGTAGATATCAGAGTAGCTCCATCGCCAAGAACTTCGAGAGCTGCAAGTCTACATTCAGCTGTGGACATGCCGCCAGGGTCTGTTCAAGTCCACGTCAGAGGGTCAGGGTCGAACTTAAATAGACCAAGGAGTCCTAGACGGTTGACGATAACAAATGTGTAATTTAAGTGGATTGTGGGATTCTGTGTCTACGGTTTCAAGGACCAATATGTATTTTAATCCATGACCATCAAGGTTATGTGTTTATCATTTTGTAACATTCTAACGTGAATTTCAAACGGTATTCAATAATATTTTTCACGATAACGCTTGAAAGATTTTTTCAAATTGAAAGGAAAGGTTTTGATTCTCGAATTGATAAATCTTATTTTCATCCAGAATATTTTTCTTTACATATGTATTCTTTCTAAACGCATTAAATCGTAGCTTTAAATGGAGTTGGAAAGTGAATCATTAATTTAATACAGTTTTGAATGCTTCGATATGCTTTCATTAAATTTTAGTGGTGTGAGATTCGAAAGGTACCAATTAATTATTGAATATAGGTGTAAGATTAATGTTAACTTTCTACATTTCCAGTAGCTTAGTCTTCTTCTCTTCTCTTCATCATATCTATTGTATACATACTAGTAGCTATTATAGTGCGTTAAGCGCAAATCTTAGACGTGTGGTGCTATTATAAGTATCAAAACTATTAATTTTGTTAACAATTTCATTTCATTTCTTTATCAACACTGTTTTTTTTCGACTAGAGTTTAATGACTTGCTATTCTTCAATTGCTTTTTTTAACTTACCTCATCACGGAATCAGTGTATTTTTTTCGTACAAGTTTATGAAAATTTAATGTTACGTATAAACGTTGAATTTGTCTACTACTAATATTTTGGCCCTGTCGAGTACGTCCTTCGTGTCTACGCTAATATCCTAAGCAAACTTATTAATTTTAGATAAGGTTGATATTAATAAATTCTGCTGAAATTATTCTGCAATATCATTCTCATCTTAGTCGGCAATAACAGCTTGCTTTTAATAAACGTTTAACTGATGCCGCATTACGGATTTTGTTATTTCTTGAGTGCACGATACATTTTCTTCTAAAAATAGCAGGTTTACTGAGTGCTTACTAGTTGCTTTTATTAATATCAATCCTATCTATGTCAAGTTTAGATAAAACTGTTGCTCGAGTATTCTAAATAATGTAGTAATATATTTTAATGGCCAAATACTGTTATATCTTTGTACATAATAGCTTTAAAATGTAAATTATTTCATATTCTATTACTACACTTTCAGGTGTAATATTAACGTTAGGTTTACCATCCAATTTGATATACAAAGCCTAGTTACTTACTATCATAATAATTATTACATTTTTATAAGCTTACTCTGTAAAATATAAACGGAGTGAAAGTTCAAAGGGCAAAGAAAACATTCAACCTAAAACACTTACGTCTTTAAGGCTCATATTTATCGATCAAAATAAAAGCCTTTACCATTCCTCAAACATTTTAGTCGTTGTTCTAATGAGGTTACCCGAAAGTGACGTAAGAGACCTCACTTACGTAAGGGCTATTAAATTTAATAATGATACAATAGAAAGAACCTTCACAATGGCAAACAACCACATTATACATCAATTTGAATACAAAATACCGCTTTACAGTAGTGCTACCATGGTTTTAGATACAAATGTAACAACTGATGTAAACTCGAAAGAAAAACGCAACGTTTGCGATCGATTAACTAACTCTTTCTCATTGTATGGTAATAGTGAATGACTAGTTAATAACGTTGTCTGGCTTTTCAGTCGATTTATTAATTTCAGTATTGAATTAATTTTACAAGTAACGAATACCTACGAAAATTATAGTCCGTTTCACTTAAAACATTATCAATAGCTTTACACAAGAGTGGCTTCCAATTCCGATCACATCTCGTATCGACTATGTAAATCAAAACCATGGTAGCACCCGACAGAATCGATAGCATCTATCTTTAGATATCGAGGCGTTTGTCATTGAAACCCAAATATTGTTAAAATTAACATGTACATAGCTGATTAAGGTAAAAATATATTTTATTATACTATACTTAATCTTGTAAGTACGGAATCAATTACAATTCGATGTAAATATATAGAGAACTCACAAAATCAATCGTGCCTGCGATGTTCTCGCGTGTAAAGAGAAATATTTTTGTGCCATTAGACTATCAAAGGCAGATTTAGATTTAAGCTAAGATTATTCTAATATAGTCAGGGAAATTATTTTTATCAAGTTAATATACTAAGCCAATCTGTCATGTTATAACCAGAGTGTCAATGAGTGATTCACATCGCAGTCGCAAACTTTAAAAACACCTCTAATAACTGTAGGTACATTTTGACGTTTATTGTCTCTGATATAATATTGCCCTTTGAGAGCCAATTTTTTCCATTCATTTTTGATAGCTTACAAATGAGTACGTAATCTGTCAAAAATGTATGAAAATTGAGGCTTTTTTGGCAGAATGCGATTGAGGTGTGAATGCAAGCGTTGCTTGAAAACTTGCAGAATTGGCACTCTGATCAGGGGCAGTTTGAGTTGGTAGTCAGTTTGGTAATCAATAACTAACTGACTTTACATTCATTATTACTCGTATCAAAATCGTGTAAGGTCTTCACATTCCGTCCGAGTTTGACGTTATTTCGCTTTAGTGTTGATTTTCAGGCTTCATCTTATCATTTGATAGGTTCGTTTCAAGTAGATTTTGTCTCTAAATTCCGTCTCCTGTTGTATTTGCATTTGTGATTTATTGTTTCTTCATCTTCTATCACTTCTATGTCAGATTGCTCTATACCCATCAGTTTCAGTTCAATAGCTCGGTTCATAATTTGATTTATTTTCGGAGTTCGAGTGAAGCATCGGAATTCGTCTCCAGGGTTTTACCGTTTAAGTCAGTCCCTGTGCAGTCTGTCTGAGCTGCCAAATATCTTTGACAGGCTTCAGTGTTCCGTATTAAAACTTCGGATCAAAAACAATTAATTTTAATTCTGTGTCAAGGCCATACTTATTCTTGATATGAAGGATTATAATTTTTCATTCATCGTTTTTGTTAACAACAAATGAGAAAAAATAAAATCTTAAATTTTATCACGATTGATCAAAACTAATAAAGCTATCCAAGATTCGCGTTCGCGTTCACCTTGGAAAATTCAACTAGCGTCGTAAAGACACATCAAGTTTTAATACCAACTCTTCCTCGAAAACTTTTTAATCCGCCTGAGAAGAGAATTTCTCATAAAATAAAGTCTCAAGTAACTGTCGTCGCTTGACCTGGTATACATTCTAAATTCAGACTCGTAGCAGTACCAGCTACTAAAATAAAGCTGACCTTTAAAATTTTCTCAACTGTGGCACTGTGACCCAACAATTTTCCATTTTGTTGCAAAACAGGTCGCGTTGATTGCGTTCTGAATAATTGAAATAGATGAAAACTTCTTGAAAAGGTGAAATTATGAATAAGTTTTTCTCCTTTTATTATTTTATTTACTTCTTCAGCGTCTTTTATATCAGTTAAGTAAGGGACACTTTTTAAAGAAATTACTGCTTTATCAATTAGTTTAACTTATTCTAGTCAGTCATTAGGGCTTTTAATTGAAATATTTTTTCTTTTTACAAATCAGATTACTATTAATTTCATCTAACTCAAGTACACATGCAAATGGTTTGAGTTCATCGCATGCCTTTCAAAAAGTTACTTTTTTCAAACATAGCATTTCACCGCTGAAGTATTTGTAGCCCTTTGAGAATTGCACTGTGAAAATTCTTTTACAAGCAAAAAGGTTGTAATTTCTAACGACATGGCCATTATTAGTTCAGAAAAATTATGGCTTCATAGCAAAATTAAACGTTCTCGGAAAAATCAAAATTTCTTCTAGTTTCTTGATTATATTTTTTGCCTCCATTGTTTTTGGCCTTTTTTGTCCAAGAACTTCAGCCGTGACCTAATTGAGCCTTTTTTATGTATAATTACTCAATTCTTAGAAGTTTTCTGTAAGTGATTGGGGTTAATTAAGTTAGAGAAGTACTGAAATGCTGCTTTCCAATTATCAGTTTAATTGGAATCAAAACTAATCATAGACGAATGCATGATATCACTGCTGTAGAAAATGATTTTGTGTTCATCGGACTCCATGCATCATTTGCAAAAAAAGAGTTCTTCTGTATTGATCTAGTCTTTCATTTTTAAATGATTTCCTGCTTCTGTTATAACATGTTCGCCTTCCTCTTCTTGCCTTCCATTCATTGTTTTCTAAAGTAGTATACATCGCACTAGTTTCTGAATTTCATACGTCTTATACTCCATGTAATATGCGTTGTTGAGTCAGATGTTAAGCTATTACTTAGTTCTCAAACTGCTCAATTTAAACCAACTTTGACATCAATACTTTTGTATGATTCGTTGAACGAGTAACTTTCTGTGGATATTAAGGTCATTGCAATTTTTCATTCGCTCCAATTTTCATTCGTTCAAATGTTCGTTTGCTTTCGTTGAAACCAATGAATATGTAATGATGTTTGTTGTAGTATATTGTAAACAATGCATTAGGGGATGGTTGATGTTTTTATAAGGGACTTTTAAGTCTGTTGAATCAAATTCTGTTTCATCGTTTATAAGATTTTGTGTTCTTGGAAAACAACTGCGAAGTTTTTTCTTTCAAACGAAATTGCTATCGACAAGTGACTGATGTTTATAATATTCATGTTTGTTACCAGGTTAAAAAATAATTAGTTTTGCACTCACAACAGCAATAATAGTGAAACACAGTTGCATTTGTATATTTTTGTACAGTTTCATTAGTATAGACGACGATAAATTTATTTATTTTCGTTAGATAAATTCACCCAACCTCTAGATAAGTTCGAGCCTTTCCAACCATCTATCAAATTAATGTTAAGTTCTACCTACTTTTAAGACTTGTACTAGAATATAAAGCAGTATCACGAAATAAAAGGATTTTAATATAAAAACTTCTTTGAATTCGGACTCGTTTTATTTCGGCAAACCTTTTCAGGAACGCTTTTCTTTTACAGGAATTTAATATAGTCCTTTGAGAGATTACGAGCTACGCAGGTACCGACTAATGTTTATTATGATCTCTGAATTGGGTTACGCCTACAATACTATTAGGGTTCCGCACTTATAGGGTAACCAACGCAGTATGGCTTGGTTGGGCTACTATAACGTTCCACTGTCTCTCAAAGAGAGGACGCCTATGCCTCAGCAGATGGGGCTTAGAAATTACTTCTCTACCCTTGGTGTATAAGCACTTTCTACCTAAATTCATGAATCAATATATAAAAATCTTTTGTGACTGAGTGACTGACAGACGTACAGCTGAAACTACTGGTGGAAAAAGGCTAATATTTTGCATGTAAATTTCATGGGGACAGAGTGATCCCCTACAATCCCCAAGGGAGTATTTCCCGAAATTTCTTCAAAAACAGAAAAAAAGGGATATACGAACCAACATAGCTACAAAATATGTAATAAAACAAAACCCCAGCTTATTAAAACTACAAAACCTCGAAGGACACATCCAAATAGCGTCTAACATTTCATTGCTGTCACCAAAAGACAATTTTCTGCCTGTTATTTCTCCTCCACAAATACCCTTTAGCAATGTTCCCGTCTTTGCTGAGACCTAGCAAGCGAGTAAGTACACAAGTCTCAATGTTATTCGTTAGTGATGGGTAAACAAACCGAATCTACTTAGTTATTTATAAGACTTTAAGCCTTTAGCCTCTACGTATGTAGTTCAATGCAGTCATTCAATATGTATAATACTAGTTAGCGTCAGTTTAGAGTTGGAACTGCAGACGTGACTGTAAAAGTATTATTAATGCTACTCTTTCGAAAAATGCTTAACCTGTGGTTTGTCGTCGGCACACGTGTGTGCCATTGGGAGTCAACTGAAATTGACGCTTAACGGCCCACATGCCATACCAAATCACGCAGCTTGAACTTCTTATTTTAAAACACAACGCAGTGTTTAATATCCTATGGGCCCCATCGACCAAAAAACATGGCGGCCACCAATTTTTTGTGGCGTCGTAACGACCAAGTGATCACAGGTTAAAAATTTAAAATAGCGTGCAGATGAAGCAGCTTTTCTTCAGCACTAACAGAGAAATTACATCTTTTAAAAAAAGTAATCTACTCTTCAAATACACTTCACACCACATGGCACTTTTTCATCCACCACATCCTCAGATATTCTCACACTTTCACTACCGTATCATCTAAATAGTAGTGGCACTCGTTAAATATTGTATAATTAATGGCTGAACACTACCCCCTGAGATACAGGTTACCACCTAGTTCAGGGGATAGGGTCTAATCTTCTTGGCAACATGAAAAATAAAAAAAAATGCATGCAAAGTAATTTTAGGTATTAAGTATTTCGGAATAAGTTAAAAATTGTAATATTACTGCTTAGTGGTGAGAAATAAATAAAATCTTAAATATGATTCGTAATTTGGTTTAGCCAGAATGTATCTATCGGTATCACATAATAATAAAAAAACCAAATACCTCCAAATCGTTGAGATGAAACCATTAGATACTCCTTCATTTTTTATCAAAAGGGTTTAATAAAATATTTACTGCTTTGCAATATAAACAAAAATGATTTGGTTTTATTACTTTTTAAAAACATGTATTATTTTAATACAAAAAACTTAAAATGCGGGTAACGGAGTGGCTTGTAAAGGTGTATAGTTAGCTCCGTTTATATTCCTAGGTGAATACATCCCTTAATCGAACTATACAAGCTATGAGGTGGTTAAGGTTAAGGTTAAGCAACGCTTGCCATGGTTGGTCAGTGGATGGGTGACCGTCTTAACATACCGAGTTTCCTCCGTGCCTCGGAAAGCACGTTAAGCTGTAGGTCCCGGCTGTCATTTGTAGATATTTGGCAGTCGTTACGGATAGACAGAAGCCAGTTAATCTGACTCCAGTCTTGCCATGAAGTACCGTGTTACCCAGTTACTGGGTTGTGTAGGTCTGGTGGGCAGCCGCTCCGCGTAAAATACTGGTATTCAGCTAAATCCGATTTGACTGGAAGCCGACCCCAATATAGTTGGGAAAAGGCTAGGCAGATGATGATATGCACAAGGTGAATACATCCCTTAATCGAACTATACAAGCTATGAGGTGGTTACGTGACCGTACTGAGGGCTTTCACATTTCAATTTCATCTTCTTTGCTTCGCTCTTGACAAAGTGGTTGTGGTCATTATGAATTCTGATCAATCGCTTGTGTTGTTGTAACTCACCTCATAGCTTAAAATAAGAGTATTGTTATGTTTCTCAAACTACAAGTATTTACCTATAGGGGCACCACGATCTATCGTGATAAATTCTAATTTATACATTATCAACCCCTCAACGCGAACGAAATCATAGTCCACAGTACAAAAAAAATTATACAGCCATATTTAGAACTAAGTCGATTTAAACCTTTATGATAAGTTAAAAATATGAATTTTCAGAGCATGAATCTCGAATGAAGTTCTACGATTATAGAACATGGGCCTAAGACATCGAATCGTTCAATAATCTTGTTGGTTTTCTTTTTATAAGAAAACCAACAAGACACAGGCATAGTGCCACAGCAGGATCAACAATGTTTATAACTGTCATCACAACACCCAAGATTCACCATAACAATAACATGAAAATCTTCAAGAAACCCCATTTCCTCTAAGCCCGTGTAACACGAGTATCTGGTGCAGACATCGTATCTTCCATTTGACCTACTCTATAAGCGTCACGATGGACTGTGGCGTGTCAAGGGCGTCTACAGTGCCGAGATATCGCTTCCTCGTAAGGCTGTCTTTACACTGCGCAACAAGCAACATTGCTTCTCGTAATATTGTAGACTAGCTTTTTCCTGCGACTTCATACTCGCATATCCCGTTATTTCTCGTTCCCATAGGAATTTTGGGAAATCCTCTCTCAGTGCTCCCAATGTTCAGCTTTTCACAACCAGTAGTTGGGCTGTGCGTTGTCTGATAGTCGCTCACTCAGTACCGGAATATTTTTATGTGGATTGTGACAAGTTGTCAAATTTGGTGCCAGCCTCGATTATATATTAACCTCTCGAAAAGTCAACAAGCTCTTCAAAAATAATCTTTGAACTAATTATGGTTAAAGAAAGTACTTAAGGTGAATGTTACGGGTTGCTCATTGCCATTTTCCCGCGAGATGGCGCTGAAGTCAACATTTTCAGTTTTATTTTGTTTCGAGTGTAATTGGAACAATATTAAGTCGCAGAAATAATGGTGCGACAATCGGATATTCCACTTTATCGAAATTAGTCAAAATACGGCATAAAAACCCTTCTGATTCGCCATACTTCAAATCATACTTTCAATCATGTCTATGATAGGGAGTCAAACTTTGCGGATTCGATTTCTTTTATTTTATTATGTTTGGAAATATTACTGCAAATTAGAAGTCATGCCTAAGCTTAGCAAATTATTTGGGACTAAACTTTATACTATATTTTCTCCTGTATTCATTTACCAAACATATATATTACATTTTTTTCACATTCCATTCCATTCCATTCTATTCCATTCCATTCTATTCCATTCCATTCCATTCCATTCCATTCCATTCCATTCCATTCCATTCCATTCCATTCCATTCCATTCCATTCCATTCCATTCCATTCCACTCCATTCCATTCCATTCCATTCCATTCCATTCCATTCCATTCCGTTCCATTCCAACTTGAGAGGTGTCAAGGGACACCTGCGAAATAGAAATGAAAATATCTGGCTTGCTTTCTATAAGAGAGAGAGAGACAGACAGAGAAACATGCGACGCCGCACAGCTTACAATAGCTTACTATAGCAAAAAGTGTCGTGACAACTTTTCGTAAGAATTTTTTCCGTCTAGCCCCCTTTCACAACGCGCGATAAGGAACTTCGTTCCAAAATAGTAGCCCACCGATATCGGGAACAGGGTCTAAGCTACCGTTAGTCAGAGCTCCAGAGAAAGGAACCTCCTGATAATGCGAGCCGTGTCCAGAAGTACCGCTTTCTGAATCAAGCCATGATCCAGCTGCCCAACGAGAGCCTCCTAATGTGTTGGTCGAGGCTCGTGGCTATTAAGCCATTATTATTATTATTTTAATGTTTTTTACTTTCTCGGGTCCCTCTTCCTAGAGACCCGGTCTTTTGGTAGGCGTACGAGGGGCCGAAGCCAACTCGCAGAGGCCTCTTTAGATATTTCAAATGGAATGGGACACCAACCGACGATTATCCCTGTATGCACTGTGAAAGTATACCCAAGGACAATCCCCGGTTTGAGCAGGACTATTGCAGAATATGGAAACCAAAGAAAACGCTATGGGTTTGGCTGGTTTAGTTTATTATTATTATTATTATTTAATTACAACTTTTTAACCGACTTAAAAAAAGGAGGTTCTCAGTTCTTCCCGTATGTTTGTATTTATGCTCACGAATGGTTTAAATCCTATTTAACAAATAGAGAACACCAAGTTGAAATAGAATTTTATAACGCAAATACCAATGAGATCCAGAAGATTCGGTCTGGCATCAAAAAAATTAGCGCCTCTATACCCCAAGGAAGTGTAATTGGATGCCTGCTCTTTCTCATCTACATTAATGACCTTCCAAAAACCATTCAGGGGCCATGCGTTTTGTTTGCTGATGACATTTCACTTTTAACTTCATGCGAGAATAATGTTGTCTTGTGCGAGGACCTAACAAGTACACTTAATAAATCAATTACTTGGATGAATGAGCATAACCTCGAGATAAATTTCTCTAAATCTAAATTAATGCCCTTCCATCACCGTCAATGCCCTCCGTATTTACCCTACAGAAAAAGCTGATACGTATAATCAGTAATATAGAACAGACGGATAGCTGTAAGCCTTATTTTAAAAAATACAGGATACTCACATTGGTTAGTATTTATGTCTTGGAGTTATGTAAACTGGTCCGCAATCACCCAGATTCCTACAGAACACGGGGAGACATACGTACATACAAACTATTCGCTGAGCCATAAAAATAGGTTAAATTTGCCTCCGTCCCGCCTCAAGTTACATGCTACTGGTCCATATTCTATGTCGATTAAAATATACAATAAACTACCGGAAAACATAAAGCAAGAAAACAAAGCCAGTATATTTTTAAATAAGTTAAAACAATTATTAATTGAAAAAAGCTACTACACATTGGAAGAATTCCTTACGGATAAGTTTTAATAATAACAGGATAAATGCAAACCTAATAATAATAAATACATGACATGCTATTCTATCAATAATAATAAATAAATAAATGACATTCTATTCAATTCATAATAATAAAAAATGACATTCTATCCAATTAATAATAATAAATATATGACACGCTATTATATTAATAATAATAAATAAATAAATAAACAATATAGTACTCTATTAATAATAACAATAAATAAATCACATCCTATTCAAATAATGTACTTAATTGCATACAAGTTGGAAAGGAAATAATAAACTTTTATAAATTATTTAAAGCGCTCTTCCTCTCTCCTAATTATTCAAAGTTTTGCTGTGCCCGACAGGGTCCATAATTGCTTCTATGTATTTATTTTTACCACCTGTATTTTGACATTATGGATTGCAATAAACGATTTGAGATTATGTATGTATGTATGTTGTATGTTGTATGTTTGTCCGCGATTATCTCGAGATTGACTTAACGGATTTTGATGCGATTTTCAGCAATGTGTTTGCTATTTTTATCACACACTAGTTGACCCGCGCACTTCGTCTGCTCCGTTCCTATTGGTCTAAGTGTGATGATATCTTTCCTCGATAAATGGGCTATCTAAACCTGAAAGAATTTTTCAAATTGGAACAGTAGTTCCTGAGATAAGCGCGTTCAAGCAAACAAACAAACAATATCTTCAGCTTTATATATTAAGTATAAGTAGATACCTATATGTATGTGAAATTTTGATTGCTTACAATACTAGGCAAGCGTGCTCTATCTTCAACCACATCATCACTTACCATCAGGTGAGATTGTGGTCAAACGAGTGCCTATCAATAGTAAAAAAATGCAATGAAGATTTTAAATAATTATGGGTATTGACGTACTTTTGACCAAGTTCAAAATTCCAGTTCAACCAGTTTTGGATTATCTAGGTTAGAGAGCAGTTTATGTGAAAAGAGTAAGGCTGCTTTTCATAGCATAGCACTGGTGGAAACTAATATTTAACTAAGCTACGTGTACGGTGCAACCGCATATTGTGCAATTCAGCATTTTACGCCGCACATACACAGGCGTTCTCGTTACAGCCATCAAGGGCCGCGTCACTCACTTCATTTGCCACACCATCAGTCCATTAAGCTCATTTTACCTATAACTACTTTTGGGACAATACAGTAGTGTTCTAGTACCTACTTACCTTCTTTTATTCCATTCATCTCTCATCTAAAAGTAATGTAGGGTCTAGCAAGAGATCATACACTACGTTTCGTATATGGAAGGATGTGTGCTATGGATGCAAGCAATGGATGCGAGCTATCGACGCTTGGGGGAGGCCTATGTCCAGCAGTGGACGTCTTTCGGCTGATATGATGATAGATGCGAGCATTGGATGGTCGCGAGTTGTGTAACTATTTGCAGAGCAGTGCATGCCTTCTCTATTATCGATACGTCTCATAGTTCGAGCTGCGCATCTTCCTCGCACACCTACCGTGCGGCGGTGCATTTTCATAGCACATTTTACTTGCTCCGCTACATAGCTTAGCTTCAGTGGAAACGGTCACAAAGTTTCATAGCTTAGCTTTTGCTTTCTAGCCGGAAAGCTGTACAGCACGTCTCTGGTGGAAAGGCATTACAGATCTACGCCTTCGTCTTTTGATACAGATCGGTACATTTTGGCATCTTCTAATAAAACGTTCCTGAATTCAAGAAACTCTATAAATTCAGCAGAAAGTTATTTCATTCGAGGCTCATTCATGAAAGAATAGCGAAATATTTCGGTAAGTGAACTGGAAGGATAACTGCGCATTTCTTATCATTGCTTTATTATCTTTCCTCCAATCTTACTTTTGGGGATTGATGGGTAATTTCCTTGATTCGCGGGAATAAAGGGTATCTTTTTTTGGGTTAAACATAAAGAGAAAGCTGTGATAGGAGAACAAATAGCATAGTGATTGCACCAAAAGGACGATAGGGGTTTTTAAGCGTATGTGTGTATATATGTTTGAATTGCT
Source organism: Lacanobia oleracea (assembly GCA_950371165.1). Taxonomy (NCBI): domain Eukaryota; kingdom Metazoa; phylum Arthropoda; class Insecta; order Lepidoptera; family Noctuidae; genus Lacanobia; species Lacanobia oleracea. Next base: position 7,647,964 of record OX493398.1, read on the forward strand.
TATTATCTTTGGCATGCAGAAAACGACAATTTTATAGTAAAAAATCTAACAATAGAGAGGGGTAAAGTGCTGACGCTAGGAGAATGGGCACCAGCGTTCTCTGTAAAACGCAACACCATACTCTGCGATTGCCAACCCGCCTGCCAATCGTGGCGATTATGGCAAACTCCCCCTTTATGGGGGAGGCATTTGTCCCGCAGTGGACGTCTTTCGGCTGAAATGATTTTGGGTGACAGAAGACCATATGATTTTTTTTTTTGGGACAAGCCCGCCACACATTCCCAACCACTGCAACTCCTGAAAGCCTGAATCGACAGTGGCGACCACCAGAAAAACACCGAGCCAATGAAACCCGACGAGTCCCGGAGAAACGATTCAACTGTCTTGGATCCTGCAACGAAATTAATCAGAAAAGTACAGCGGAAGACTAGGAAAAAAAACAAAAATATAATTTCCACTTCCCTCCGTATCAAGCAGGAGACAGAATAGAACTAGCCAATAGGCACCAAGAGACAAATACAACTGGGTTAAGCCCAGTTGCCAAGCACTACGGATTATATCTTACCACTTAAACTAATGGGTCCTAAATTATGAGCTACTTTTGATTCACTGGAATCAAAACTAACTGGAACCTGGAACTATTACTGAATAGATATGGCAAAATCGCTTGAACGCACGGAAATTTGTTCTGGTTTCAACAAGGTTCGTATAGTAAACTACTCCAGATGTAACCTTAATACTATCTAACATAATATTGCGTTCAGTTTGAGTTTGAGGAGCTCGTGGCTAAATAATAACAGTCGCACGGGTCGATCTTTAAGGTTAAGCAACGCTTGCCAAGGTTGGTCTGTGGATGGGTGACCATCTTATTGTGCCGAGTTTCCTCCGTGCCTCGGAAAGCACGTTAAGCCGTTGGTCCCGGCTGTCATTTGTAGATCTTTGGCAGTCGTTACGGATTGTCAGAAGCCAGTAAATTAAAACACTGGTATTCAGCTGAATCCGGTTTGACTGGAAGCTGACCCCAATATTGTTGGAAAAAGGCTAGGCAAATGATAATATTGCGTTCAGTTTGCCAAAGACTACACTCCCATAAGATGTAGAAGTCTATATGTATTACAAATTTCAACAGAATCGGTCCAGTAGATCCGGAGAAAACTGGCTGTTACAGACGGACAGACAGACAAACAGACGGACACCCGAGTGATCCTATAAGGGTTCCGTTTTTTACGGATGTTTGGAACCCTAAAAAAGGCTGCCACAGAACATTGAAAGGTAAAAACTTATAGCACATTACCTGACCCGTAGTAACCAATCATCGTCGTAATCAGAAGAGAAAGGACAAAAATGAAATCCAACTAATATCCTATTACTTAATACCGTAAGTGGATCATTCGAAACATCAAAGTCCCTCACATCTTTGAAGTCCAAGTTATCAGAAAATAGTTTCTATAAATAGCCCACCTTTTCATACATACGCAAATTAAATTATGATAATTTATATTCACAAAGGACCAATCTTACTATGAATGATTCATATGAGGATGAGATATTTGGGCTACCTTATATTTTTGGTGCTTATTTACATAGAATGTAGAAAAAAGAATTGGTTGTCTGTAAAGTGGTGTTCATCGATTCATAAGGCCGCCTACAAAATTTGTCGCAAAAAAAAGCAGCGCGGCAGATTTGAAGGCACCCTAAGACGTTATCACGTCAAAAAAAATTATATTACACTTTAAACTCCATCTTCCATCTTCGACCACATCATCACTTACCATTAGGTGAGATAGTGGTCAAACGCGTGCCTATCTAAAGTAAAAAAAAAAAACTAACCACTATAAAGTAAAAAATTATTTTAATTTCGAAGGTAATAAAAAGTGTAACTGCTGAGCGTAGGGGCGTTGTGGACATTGGGTGCCTTGCCGTCGGATAAGAACCAGGCCGACCCGGGCCTGGTTCGGCACGTTATGTTCCACACGCGCCTCAAAGACATGTCAGCAAAATAGACGGAGCACACTAGGGCTAGTGCCTGCCAGGGTTACGAGATTTGTTGAAGAGTCACCGTGGCCCTGGAACACGGATTAGTTTTTAGTCATTAAGAGAACTGCCTCCGTGGTCGAGTGGTATGTTTTTTTTTTTTTCGGTAAACCTCTTATGTAATCGGAGTTAGCACTTAACTACTTCTCATTCATTCCAGTTCTCACTTTTATGCCTCTCGTATTTTTATTCTTTATACGATATCTTTCTTTCATCCATCAGCGTCCATTCTAACGGGTGGGACTTCCACTTGTCTTACTACAGCCTACTCTTTATTTTTCTAACATTATACTTAATCTTTAAGCAGTCAATATTATTGCAAGTTGTGGGGAAATAATGGGAACAAACTCGTTTATTTGGTTACAATAATTTCTTGGACATTTCAGCTCCTTAATCTATTCTCTTATCTATTTAAATTTGTCTACTTTAACCTACTGCTTACTCTATTTTACAATATTTTATTCTACTTTTCTATGTTTACATTTAAATATTATAGGAAGCATAATTTGCTTAACCCGTCATGTTTCTTTTTATTACTTTCTCAGCTATTTCAATGCAGTATCCTAAGAATTATTTCCTGCCCTTTCCCGATATCAACTCACCTACACTCTCTCTTTTCAATTCTACGCCTATCTCATGTTTCAAGCTCATTCGCCCAGCAGCATGTACTGGAAAATCACGGTTTCTTACACGCTAGGACCGCAAATGCACGATGGATTCTCTTTACTCTTGAAACGGGTCAAGTATTCCGAGAATCCACCGTGCCCTGTCAAAATTTGTGCTAGTAATGTCCCAATTTACTTTGATTTTCCTGATAGTCTTGTATACCGCCACTGCATCTGGGAAAAAACATTCTCGTTATGGAGGCAGTGTGCCCGGAAGTATACCTCTGGTTCGACTCCTCAATCATTTTCATACGGATATGTCGTCTGATGAAAGATACTGGGCACAGATCATAGGCCGGTTTCTTCTTGCTGTTCAAGGCAGCCTCTTTTGCAAGCTGATCCGCTCTCTCGTTACCTTCAAACCCTGCGTGGGCCTTAATCCAAAACAAGGTAATCATCTTGTTTTGAAGAGATACTGCTGTTAGGTTATCTCTGGCTTTCACTGCCAGGGGCTGGATGTAACTATGGTTTTTCACCGTTAAGAGGGCCGCCATTGAATCACTAAAGCAGACAAGCTGGGAATACGCAAGCAGCTGGGCATCGTGCAGCGAGGAATAGCTCAAAAAATGTGCAAAGCCTACCAAACTGTTTCCCTCAATTCTGTACTCCACTCCTGCTGGGGTACTCGCTTTAGACCTCCGAGTTCGTGAGGTGGCTTCACTGTATGAGGCTAGGAGAGGAGTGCCACAGCTGATATTGAGGGAAAGGGATGTGGAACGTGTGGCATCAGCCATGGAATCCCCACACCCAGCCAAGCGTTTCGACCTGGAGTTCGTGAGCCTCGTAGATCAGGAGCAAGTTAACGCCAAGGCTGACCTGGAAGTGAGAATATTCACCGACAGGAGCAAGATTGGGGGGCGTGTCGGCGCTGCTCTGTTCGTGTGGAACAGAGAGCCGAAACCACCGAAACACGAGCCTTCAAGTTGGCGCTACCGAATTACTGCACGGTCCATCAGGCTGATCTCCTGGCGATATGCAAGGCAACTGAGGAGATTCGGAAGAACAAGGCTCCACTTTCAGGTGGTCGAGTGGTTTAGGCGTTTGCCTTGTGACCCGGTGGTCATGGGTTCGATTCCCACGGGAAAGCACACTTTTTAAAGTTTTTTTCCAGTTTGGTAGGACATTGCAGGCTTGATTCAATTGATTGTCTGATAAAAAAGATGATTGCGCTCGTCAAATAAAACCATGTCAGAGGCCCATGAGGCGGCTTAGAAACTCTGACACTAGGGTGTGTGGGGTCATTAGACCATACCGCCCTCATGAGAAGCAGAAGAAAGAAGTCATTAAGAATATGACACTCCCTTCCGCTCCGCCCAGAGTAGAAGAAGTCATTTGATGATTTCACACCCATAAATAGGGGCGTTGTTAACATAACGAGTTGCTTCCGTACCTCGGAAAGCACGTTAAGCTGTTCGTCCCGGCTGTCATTTGTAGAACTTTGGCAGTCGTTACGGATTGTCAGAAGCCAATAAATCTGACTCCAGTCTTGCCACGATATACCGAGTTACACATTTAATAGGTTGTGGAGGTCTGGCAGGCAGCCGCTTCACGTAAAATACTGGTATTCAGCTGAATCCGGTTTGACTGGAAGCCGACCCCAATATAGTTGGGAAAAGGCTAGGCAGATGATGAAAAAGGGGTTTTGTTCCCAGATTGTGCTACTGGACTTTTACGTTAGGTACTAACTCGTTAGACCACAATAGACTTACACGTATTGTTAGATTAAATCGCTTTACGTCCACACTTTCAGTATAATTAAGAGACATCATTTGTGTCCGGAGCGTTTACCAAACCGGAAGTACACGGGAGCCGTAAAAGTTCTATTTGTGCAACATGCCTTTCAAATGTTACATTTTATGTTACACCTTGTATCAAAGCTGATGCCCAATGTTATGACCACCATAAAAATTATGGCAAAAATCCGTTAGTTACATTGTCTTCTGTAATGGTTGAACAAAGGTTGCTGCAAGTTCAAATCTTCAAAAAGACGATTTTTTTTTTGGATTTTTGTGACAATAAGTGGTGTGTTTTCGAGTTTGGATGTATAGCAATCTACAACAATCTATCAAATTTCTTTAATAGATTTTCAACTCTACCGCTAAGCAATTAGTTTCAAGGTTGATTGGAAAAGATTGGCAGTTTTGAGTAGTTTGATGTGCTGGCGTCTGTACATAGGTTCTTTACCGATGGGAAAATACTGTAAGAAAGACCATGGTTTTTCATCAACAAGCAATTTATTTCAATGTTGGTGTAGTGGTCGCAAGCGCTTCGGCTGAGCATGAGGTCTTAGGTTCGATTCCCAAGTCCTACAAAATGTTGTTGGATTTTTCTATATGGAATTTCTCAGTAACAGTCCGGAGTTTAAAAATTTTGCATGGTGAATATAGGAGCTTAAGAAACATAACTGTACAAGTGGGTGTAACTATAGGTACACCGCTGCCTAATACTTCGGGAAATATAGGCTAGAAATTATGTAGCGGCATCAAAGCCAAGGAGCTCGTGGCTAAAATAATAACAGCCGCACGGGTCGATCTTAAAGGATAAGCAACGCTTACCAAGGTTGGTCTGTGGATGGGTGACCATCTTAACATGCCGAGTTTCCTCCGTGCCTCGGAAAGCACGTTAAGCCGTTGGTCCCGGCTGTCATTTGTAGATCTTTGGCAGTCGTTTCGGATTGTCAGAAGCCAGTAAATCTGACTCCAGTCTTGCCAAGAAATACCGTGTTACCCAGTTAATGGGTTGCGGAGGTCTGGTAGGCAGCCGCTCCACGTAAAACACTGGTATTCAGCTGAATCCGCTTTGACTGGAAGCCGACCCCAATATAGATGGGAAAAGGCTAGGCAGATGATCAAAGCCGCCACAAGAAAAACAACGGAGCAAATCTACATCACAACCAAAAAAAATAAACCGCAACGCCATCTATCCAACTAGCAGCGAACTACTACGTCGAAATCCTGCATCGTGCAATCAGAGTTTACCGTGCAATTTGAAAATATACATCAGCTCGAAAATCAACTAGGGGGCAGTTGCCCACACCGGACACAACAACCGTCCAGTCGGAGGATCCTCCCTTTTCAAGGGAGGTTTGTGGGATTTCACTTTCTTTTTCGCATTCCTCCAAAGTTGAGTATTTATATAGTTTTCGAGCACAATTTAATTTACAGTACTTACAGCATGTTACCCCAACGGTTCAAGTAATGCCTCCGTAAAGATATCAAAATGAGCGATTCTAATGAATTATATGTCACACGCTCCCATCATGAAAATGTGTTCCAATTTATAAGATCGCTCCCTCTTTGATATTAAACTCACACTATTATTACATTAGAACAAAGGATCGTACGTCCAGCTGAAATATGAATTTCAGTGACAGTTGAAATGGGCAGTCAGGCTCAGGAGCTCTGAAGAATACCAAGTGTCTATCTATCTATGCATATACTTACTATAACAACTTTTACTGGGTTTTTGGAGGTCAGACTAGAATAGAATACTCTTTATTATATACACCATATCAGTTACAGAAAATAAAGATGAAGAAAACATTACATAGGGTGACACAATGGGCGGTTTTATCTCTAAAAGCAATTTTTTAAAGACAACCTTTGGAATAGAAGTCGACTCCAGAAAGCAACAAGCCAAAAGCAAGCAAACTAGCCAGATTGAATGTTGATTGTTTGATAAAATTGTTTTTTACATATATATAACTACTACAAATAAATTTTTTTTCGGCTTAGGGCAGATTTTTTAATCATAAGAACTGAACCTAGTAACTGAAGAATACACGGTGTTTAACATATTTTCTTTTGAGCTAAGCACGTCCAAATTAAAATTATTGGTTAAAGGAATGCGGTATTTCACATGAAAAATATATTATGTAGGAGATACTACTACATTAAATATTTTTCAACTAAAATACCGATTATTCGTAACAGTCAGACAGGGTCTAAAAGGCCACTTTAGCAGAATCAGAAAGAAAGCACATCACATAAGGAGGAACACATGAGGAGCTCGTGGCTAAATAATAACAGCCGCACGGGTCGATCTTTAAGGTTAAGCTACGCTTGCCAAGGTTGGTCTGTGGATGGGTGACCATCCTAATATACCGAGTTTCGGAAAGCAAGTTAAGCCGTTGGTCCCGGCTGTCATTTGTAGATCTTTGGCAGTCGTTACGGATTGTCAGAAGCCAGTAAATCTGACTCCAGTCTTGCCAAGAAGTACCGTGTTACCCAGTTAATGGGTTTTGGAGGTCTGGTAGGCAGCCGCTCCACGTAAAACACTGGTATTCAGCTCAATCCGGTTTGACTGGAAGCCGACCCCAATATAGTTGGGAAAAGGCTAGGCAGATGATGATGATGAGAAAGAAAGCAAATAACGCTACCCGTCACTGTCGACACTGTAATGCGATAGCGATAAAGATGAAAATGTTTGACAGATTGTGTGGTTAATATTATGATTTTAATATGATTCTGCTATAGTGACCTTTTTAGACCGGCTGAACTGACGGCCAGTGATACTTCTTGCAAAATAATAATTTACGTAGAATATTTAAGTAGATTGACGAAATCCTAGATCAGCTGTTAACTTTTAGAATTTCATCATAATTTACCCGACCGCGACGTCTGCTCTCTCTTTTCCTCTATCATTCCCCGCGCTCCTCTAAAAACTTTATACAGGCACATTGATGGATGGTATGGATCAGAATGTTGGGCTGCGAAAAAGACGGATGAAAATAGATTGCATGTAGCGGAGATGAGAATGTTGAGATGGATGTGTGGAGTAACGAGAGTGGATAAAGTGAGAAATGAGTACATTAAAGGCACTTTAAAAGTGGCGCCAGTGACGGAAAAGTTGAAAGGGAATCGCTTGTCTTGGTATGGTCATGTGAAGAAGAGGGATGAAACGCATATAACTAGAAGAGATATGAACATAAATGTGGATGGATGGAGAGGGAGAGGAAGGCCAAAGAAAAGATGGATGGATTGTGTGAGAAGCGATATGAAAGAAAAGAGAGTTAGTGATAGAGTGACGACTGATAGAACAGAATGGAAGAATAAAACGTGTTGCGCCGACCCCAAGTAACATGGGATAAGGGCAGGAAGATGATGATTGATCTCCTTTAAAATATAAAAGCGCCAACAGTATCTTGCCTTCCATTTCATAGTTTTCGAGCACAATATCTCAATAGAATTAATACGGCTCTCGGCTACGTAGGTAGGTGTAGCCATGAATAAGATAGCATCGACATTGTAGCTTCAGCCTTCAAACGATGTAAGACGTTTCCGCGGCTTAAAGACTGCCGTATACTGATCGAACGGTGTTTGATATTTTTAAATATTTTTTTTTATAACGTTTTATAAATAAACAGTCGCAAAAAGAAAGGAACTGAAAAGCGAAAATAAAACAGGTAGCTTTTAAATTTTTTTTTATGAAAAAAATTAATTTATTTATTTTATTATTTTTTTATATAGGGATGGGCTTGCTCTTGACCACAATCACACCTGATGGAAAGCAATAGATGAGCGAAAGACTAGTGATGATGCATTTAGCTTTATGTAATAATTTTTTTGGTCGATTGCTTGATTATAAAAATTAAGTAGTTATGTAAGTTAAGTATTTCACAGTCCTGAGATCTCCCGTTTGAGTTCAAGATGGACTGACCAGCTAATATTAATGGTTATTAATATTGGGCAGTCAGGACTGTGAACGAACAAGCGGCTGGGGTCATAGAACCGGTTTTTTAGCATTCCGTACCCAAAGGGTAACCAACGGAACCCTATTGCTAAGCGTCCGCTGTCCATCCGTCCGTCCGTCTGTCTGTCTGTAAGCGGGCTGTATCTCAAGAACCGTAACAGATAGACAGTTGACATTTTCAAGGATTGTGTATCTGAATTGCTGCTATAACAACAAATAATAAAAATTGAGGTTTATGGCACGGAACCCTTCGTGTGCGAGTCACACTCGCACTTGGCCGGTTTTTTGACTAAGTTATCCTTCTATGAGATGTAGTTTAAAATAACCCAGAACTTAGAAATTCGTTTATTGAATTCCACCTGGACAGACGTCCACGTAACATGTAAATGTTAGGCTGTAGGGAATAACAGATGGGACGGTGAATTACCGGAATGCAGAGTTGAGTCCCTTTGTTTCAAAGGAATGCTTTCGACTGGCGCTCGGTACGGTACGGAAACATGATAAGCAATTTACTGTACTGTGGATAAGACAGTGAGAAAATAGAGGTCGCTACGGGAGACTGTTAGATGCTTTGACGTGTTAGTTGTTTTATGCTGCAAGTCATAGAATCATATCATATCTGAATCTCTATTAAAATCAGAAAATTACGCCTTTTTGTGAGCAAGATAGCATTAAAATATTACCGTTTGCATGACTGGCAGGGAGCAATGGATCGCACCCACTTACTCAAATTGTTGTTGTTAGCACACGGCTGCCATGTTTAATTTGCACTAGGCTTGTCATACTCGTATCTGTCGCATGGTGTAGGAAGTAAGGGGCTATATTAACCACGCAGTAATCGGATAAGCTTAACTCTTTTTTTAAAGATTCCACCATAAGCTACCAGCGTACGCTTTGATTAGGTTTAGACTATTAAAATTACGCTCTAGACGCTTGTTGCTCCAAGGACATAATCAGTTTGATTGCTCAGAGCTGATAAACAAAATATGTTATATTTTACCTAGAACGGTGATGAGACGAGAGGCGCGCTCTTACCCACTGTTTGCTACAACTCCCTGTCGTACAAATGCGCGTGAGAGAGCGCCGCTCCAGAGATTAGTTCAGGTTTACTATAATAATTTTAACGATATAGATATTTTTGCTTTGTCTAAACATAAATTTAAAAAACAAATAATTAATAGCCTTGCTCAAAATTTGTATTGTTATTTCGGGATGTATTTTCTACTAGGTTTTAAGATAGCGAAAAATTGTATTGTCGTTATATATAGATTTTATCTAATTTTACCAAAACTGTATCAAATATAACGTAGTAACATGTGGAAACGTAGTGGATTGTACAGTTATATACGGAACACTGTGTATCTAGATTTTCCACCACTTCAACTCTTCACACACACTCCTACACAACACACCCTCTCACACCACACCACACACTCTCATATGCTTAGATGGTGCTGGCATGTCATTCTGTTTGATTCTGTTCTGTTCCATTCTGTTTGTTTCTGATGCATAATAATATAATAGTTAATAAATTGTAAATCCGTAATTGGCTGTAAGATCGGTTTATTTATTTTAAGTAAAATTGTTAAAGAAAATCTACAGGGATTTTGTGAATAAATATACAATGAACGATTGTTTGTTTTCCCAAATAAAGCCTTTCATTATCATTATATCAGCCGAAAGACTGCTGGACATAGGCGTCCCTCAAGTGTCACCACAACAACTGGTCCTTTGCGTCACGTCTCAAAAGCCTTTGCCTTGCTACAACGAAAAAAAAGGTCATGATGACATCATCGTGCACACATGTGCGTCAGTCCTTCCACTGAATCTTATTCGAGGCTCGAGCTCAAGTAAATCGTTCACCGGGGAGCTATAACTCGTCCGCATCCAACGCAACCGTGCTATTGTATATTTTTCACTTTATGCCGGTATAAACAGCTCAGGTTTATGTGGCTCACTTGCGTATTTTGATATCGATATTTATGTTAGTTTATACATCATTTTCATTTTATTATTTAGGTTTATAGTGGTGGTATTGTCTAAATCGATTTTTTTAGACATAACATACATAATCAGCCTATAATGCTCCTACTGCTGGGGCACAGGCTTCCTATCGGTGAGAGGGAGTGGGCCGTAATCCACCAAGCAGGCCCAGTGCGGGTTGGTAGATGTCACATGTCTTCGAATTTTTGGTTCTAGGACATGCCGGTTTCCTCACGATGTTTTCCTTCACCGTTTTTGAGAGCCGTGGTGATGAAATAATTTACACAAAGTAAAGCGCAAGTCTCAGCCATTACCACCGGGCCACCACTGTCTTCTTCTGTCTGATTTTTTTAAAGACTATTTTAGTTGTTATTTAAATATAATGAAACTAAAAGATTAATTAGGTAGTTTTCACACAAGGTTTTATGGAATTATTTAAGTATTAGATTTACTTTTTTAGCGTAGTATTTCTTGAACATAATTCGTATGTACAGTCTGTGACCAACATTATCTGACCCACTTGACTATTATTCGCTAATAGTTAAGTGGGTTAGATAATATTGGTCACAGACCCTACAAATATGACTATCCCGAGACCACTTTCCCAAACAGGCTTTTGTGGAAGCTACAACGGATAAGAACGGGGACAATTTATTTAAATCATATTTCGGGTTTGCCTTAAAAATGGTACTGCCAACTTTGACCGGATAATCCTAAGACTACCCACTTCTTTATTCGTAACAGACGTCGATGTAAGAATTTTGGGATTTATAGGGTTGTTCTCAAAACGATGTGTTCTATCGATACTCTATCGGTATAAAGTCAATGTTATATCGATATAACGTCGCCATAAACATAAGTTTTATCGTTATTCGTATCATATGCCTTTTTGAAGACCGTTCCATTGTTTAGTGTCGGTACTTCAGTTTTTCATGAAGATAGGAGGGTGAAATGGGAATAGTTATTACAGAACTTAACTTTTATTTATATGGAATAAACTTTTTTTTGATATGTCTTATACTATTCACTATTTGAAATTAAGGACATTATGATGCTTATACCGCATTTTTGTGCATACTTGCAATATCATCATCTGTCTAGCCTTTTCCCAACTATATTGGGGTCGGCTTCCAGTCAAACCAGATTTAGCTGAATACCAGTATTTTACACGTAGCGGCTGCCTATCAGACCTCCACAACCCATTGACTGGGTAACACGGTAATTCATGGCAAGACTGGAGTCAGATTAACTGGCTTCTGACTGTCCATAACGACTGCCAAAGATCTACAAATGACAGCCGGGACCAACGGCTTAACGTGCTTTCCGAGGCACGGAGGAAACTCGGTATGTTAAGATGGCCACCCATCCACAGACCAATCTTGGCAAGCGTTTGTGCATATTTGCAATAAACGTATAATAATGACCGCGCTTCACTGTCGGTTCTTTCCACTACTGAATAAAAAAACTGGACCAGCAAAGAACCAATATACTGGCTGACTGGGTTAACTCAAAATTATTTGTAAGTCTTCGATAGGGCTTCTTGTTGGTAGATATAGAATGCGCAACTCCAATTTGGCGCTTCGAGACAAATAGTCTAATTCACATCTGTGCGCTTAGACCATTTATCTCGAAGCGCTACATCATCGATCGATCATTTGATCAGAGAGTCAATTCAACTGTTTTTAGGGTTCCGTACCCAAAGGTAACCAACGAAACCCTATTACTAAGCCTCCGCCGTCCGCCCGTCCGTCCGTCAGCAGGCTGTATCTCAAGAACCGTAATAGGTAGACAACAAATTATCACAGATTGTGTATTTATATTGCCGCTATAACAGCAAATAATAAAAATTAAGGTTTATGGTACGGAACCCTTCGTGTGGGAGTCCGACTCGCGCTTGGCTGGTTTTTTAAGCAATGGTCGCATTTTTATCTCAGTCGCCATCTGTTAAAAAGCCTCAATTTCTATTTATTTTAGGCCTTCTAGCCTTCGCTTTTCAAACTCTCACAATAATCCCAGATAGTAAAAAGGTTTAATAATTGAAGACATTTTTAGTAGATTAGGTTTTTTTGCAGTAAAGTTAACGACAAAAAATACTCTCGAAAGCTAAAAATTTGGAATATATGGAAAGAAAGGTACGGGAACCAAACGACCCATAAATAAATAAAAATTCCTTTATTACCAACATCTGTGAACGTTCAGGCCTCGCGGCGATCGCTACGGATCATAAAAACGGGAAAGGCGTTTAATCAAACACCCTATTCGGGAATCCCCATTGCAATAAATAAAATTATCCCTAACAACGCGGTAGAAATTAACGGGATCCCGTGAAATCCCGGATTCCCGGGATTACGAGATAACTGATGGACACGTACCTACTGAAGGACGCTTTGGATTTTTACTTTTTATTTTTTCGTTCCAAGTTCTTTGCATTCAGCATAATGCTGCAGATTCTGTTGATGAAACAGTTAACGCCTTTCTCTTAGAATATCTTTATTTAGGTACTGAAGTGCTGAAGGCCTTCCTTAAAGTATTTATAAATCCATTAGCGGTTAGCCAACTAAGTTCTTCGTATTGTAATTCCTATTAAATAGCCTACTATAATGGCCGAACCAAGTAAATAAAAGCTACTGACGCAATTCCTCTAATTTTGTTTTAAAGGCACCATTAATTTAATTGATGAAATATTTTTTATTCGTACCGACATCAAAAAAGGAGGAAGTTATCAATTAGCATGTTTATATTGTTTTATGTAAGTATTTTTTACGTATATTTTTGTCATATACATATACTTAGAGGGCTTTTCAAAATTATTTTTTATGATCTTTCTTTCTTTATCTGATGAAAACCTTCGGAAATAAGTGGGAAAAAATAAATTGATAATTATGGACTGGTTAAAAAACGAAGTTCATGTTTCTGGTGTGGTGGATTTTATTATAAGTCTGTTTTATTTTTTGTAAAAAATGTTTTTTTTTTCTTTTTTTTACAAAAAAAGTCTTGAAATTATCAAAGATCCACAAATAACACCCGTTCTTACCAAATCACGGAAGAATCTCGAATTTTAAAGATGGTCACCCATCCACAGTTCGACCACGACAAGCACTACTTAACCTTGTAGATCGACGCGTGTGGCTGTTACTATTTAGCCACAAACTCTTAGTCACAAATAAATTCTCAAATTGGGCAAAATAATAAAAACTCAAGAGCGGAACCCAGACGCAATAGTGCGTAAATAAATAAATAATGAAAGAAAAAAACCCATTGAGTGCAAGGGTTGGAGCTATCGCGACACATTGCCCCGCTACCCGGATTGCTTTTATTGCTCATAAACCCTAAAGCACTGTGATTGGCTCCGTTTAGGTCCCTTTTAATAAAAGGATTTTTTGCTTTTCCCGCAACGCTTTTCGACAAATCAAGGGCAGCTTTTGAGTGTTCATTTTCAATGTTGTGTTTACTCGGACAAAGGGAAAAAGTATTTTTGTAGCTGGTGTTCCTATTTAGGTAGGCACCGGTTTCACTGATTTTTAACCGACTCCTAAAAAAGGAGGAAGTTCTCGGTTCGGTTAAAAAAAAAAAATGTCATCCAGGTAAACGAAATTGCGTATTTAGCTTTCTTGTGACTGTCCAGTTGTTAGCTGTGGTGTACCAGTAAAAAATAAAAAAACCTTTTTTTTTAAATAAGTACAAACGACATCCAAATAAAAAAAATCTACAAAATATAATATTACTTTAATTTTGGAAGTCGGTGTTTACTTATAGTTACGTGTGCTATGCTATGCGGTTATTATTTTACTGGTTATTTAGTTTTTGCAATATATCTAGAGTTTGTCATTGTGATTCACATAAGTGACTATCTATGAGGTCAGGCTTAACTGGGTACACTCATTCTCCACTAGACCTCATTCAGAGAATTTTCATAAAAACTTTAAGATCCTATTGCCTGTTTTTGGACCTACTTTTACGAAGCCAGGAACTCAACTTTGAATCTCAATTTCTGTATTAAGCTCGCTTCATATTTTTAAGGCAAATGCTGGCAGAAATTCCAGATGTGTCCGTCTAACAATTATTTCATTGTCATCTCAAAACCTTTCCCATTACGTGAAGGAGCTTGTAATTACGAATGTATGCCGGGACACACAGGTACTCGTACCTAATACCACGACACACGGCGTAAGCGACCCCTGTCATGTTCTAAATTAACTGAAGTAACGTGGGTTATGATGAGAGGTAGCTGAATGACTGGCAGCTTATTTAGGACCGCTTGCGCAACCCACTTATATTTAACGCTGTGTTTGTTGCTTTCACGAAACTTAAATACCTAATATTCCCAATATAGTTTAGCCGCACGGATCGATCTTCAAGGTGAAGCAACGCTTGACAAAGTTGGTCTGTGGGTGGATGACCATCATAACATAGGTACCGACTGCCCCCGTGCCTCCAAAAGCACATTAAGCCGTTGGTTTTGGCTGTCATTTGTAGATATTTGGCAGTCGTGACAGATTTTCAGTAGCCAGTAAATCTGACTCCAGTCTGTCGGTAGTTACCTACTTTAACTAGATAACTACTGTGTTACCTAGTTAAAGTAACTCCTCCACGAGATCAAATCTGGGTGTATTCAAATAAAATCCGTTCTGTTCAAACAAACATCCTGAAATCCAAAAGTTTTATTGTTACGTTATCAATCTGCATGTTTTAACAAGTTCCCTTCCTAATGGAATGAATATAAAAATGATGATGAATGATGATATATATATATATATACGATGTACATAATAAAGAGTATTCTATTCTATTCTATTCTAAATCTGAAAATTTAAGAAAGATCTATGATTTTAAACCTAATATATGAAATTCTTCCCTTACTGACTGACAGACGCACAACCAAAATTACTGGTCGTAGAGAGCTAAAATTTAGCACGTATCTTCCCTAGACTCCTTAGGAGTGAGGATTTTTCCGAAATTCCTACGGGAACGGAAAAAAACGGAATATGCGCATACAAAGTTGCGGGCAAAAGCTAGAAGTGACATATTTACTACATAGATGGGTCTCAAAACATACAATTTTTTCACAATATACTATTTTTTTTTTTTTTTTTTTTCTTTATTTATCAATTAAACAAAACACATTACAGAATTATTTCTATCAAATAGCAACCAAAAACCACTAAGGTTTAAACCCGTGCTATTAAGAGTCTTATCTGTAAATTACACAAAACGCTATATAATACTTAAATAATATTCTTTAAGCTTAAATTTTATATTCTTGTCTGTTATACAATTATTAATTTCTGAGGGTAGACTAACAACCATCTATCAGCAATTTACTAAGTCATACCAATTTGCCGAGCGTTCCCCAGCACGACTACAACGTTACGTTTGAAAAACAGGATGAAAGGTAGAAAACCGGCCAAGTGCTAGTCGGACTCGCACACAACGGGTTCCGTACAACTTAATAATAAAAATTAAGGTTTATCCTTAATTTTTATTATTAGTTGTTATTTAGAATAACAATAGAAATACACAATCTGTGAAAATTTCAGCTCTCTACCTATTACGGTTCTTGAGATACAGCCCGCTGACAGACAGACGGACGGACAGCGGAAGCTTATTAATAGGGTTCCGTTGGTTACCCTTTGGATACGGAACCCTAAAAATGAACCGCTGGGAGATTTTAAGAACGCTTTTTTATTTGTTTATCTTTACCGAAGCAAAAGGGATGCTCTTCAGTTTTGTTGTTAAATCATTAATTAATTATGACGCAATTCTTAACTCATTAACTGTCGAAATCGATGAAATTAAATTCATTTCATATTTTAGGAAGATATTTTTCACAAAAAGACAGAAAATTATAGAAATGAGATGAAAGGACATATTTAATACCTTTTCCAAATCACCATGCCGTTAAGTGAGAGATCTTAAATCCTCTTTGAAGGATTAACGGAGCGTTTTCACTTGATTTGACCTTGTTGATACTCAAAGACTCAAAGTGAGTGTCACTTTGATTCCAGGCTCCCCACTATGACACACCAATGTCATCATGATTACGCTGTAAGAGTGAGACGGAGCTGTCCTAATGCAGAAATGATGACCTGTGTAATTGTTGTTTATTCTGATGAAGTTATCAGGAAATGAACTTACTATATAGTCCCAGCAAAATCTATTCTAACAAGCTTTAGCTCGCGACTTCGTACGAGCATATCCAGTTTAAAAAAATTTAGTTCGTAAAAATTTCGTGAAATCCTCTCTTAGTGCTTACCTACACTCCCCAAGGAACCTTGATTAGTTTGTTTTTCGAATACTGGAATTATTGTTCTGTCAATTAATGAGGAAACAGTTTTTCATTATTTGTTTCTGTTTATACGATAACATTGCTGGATGTATTAGAAAAATATTCTAGAATATTTTGGTTGATTCATCACACAAATTGCTCCGGATTAATACATATGATTTTTTATTTGAAACATCACAAAAAGTAACGGCCTAGGTACCTGAAATATTCTTGAAATTGCGACTGACAGTAGTACTTAATGCAATATAATATTATTAATTAGGAAGAAATCGTTGCTTTCTGAACTAATTTTTATTTCAATATTTGCAAATAGTTGAATATTTTAATTAAGTTGTTGCTCATTTTTTTTTACTTACAAACTATTTCATTAAAGTCTTTTTAACAGGCTTGAAAACAGATAAATGGTCACCAAATAATATTCGAGAAGTAGCGCTCGCCGGCCGCTGCCGCGGCACCGCTCGCTTCGCTCGCTCGGCCCGCGCGCGGTTGGTCACAATTCTAACCTAACCTAACCTATTTTATCCAGTTTGTAACCCCAAGCCTACATTTTATGGCAATCACAGTTGAGTTGGATAGAATTTGGTGACCATGGATCCATTTTGGTGCCTAGGCTTAGAGTCTTAAAAATATTATTTTTGTTGACCGTCTAAATTATACCCTTTTTAATATAAACCTACGTTAAAAAAGATTTTACTTTTATATTCATGGGCGTTATAATTGGCTCCGTCACAATCATTTTACAACCACCATTAAAATCATAATCCATAGAGTGGTTGGATATATGCAGAATAAACAGATTTATTTGGCCACTTTAGCACAATCAGAAAGCACATCACGCTACCCATCACTGTCAAATTTTCCCAACCAACCTTGAACCTAATGCGTTAGCGATAAAGATGAAAATTAAATTTGACAGATTTTTGAGTGGATAATATTATGATGTAATATGATTCTGCTAAAGTAGTATTTTTAGACCAACTGTGCAAAGGTTTTTTCGTTCAAGACAACTCGCCACTTATTCCTGGCACAGCCTCGGCGGCGCTGTCCATTTTTAACCAAACATAGTTGCTATAAAAACATAGATTCGACAACTATCAATTACATTATAGAGGTAACCGGAACAAAGAGTATACAAACCTCCATTGAAAAGATCGGATCCTCCGACCGGACGGTTGTTGTGTCTGCTGTGGGCAACTACCCCATAGTTGATATTCGGACTGTTATATATTATTTTCAATTCGCACGGAAAACTCTTATACCACAATGCAGAATTTCGTTAGTAGTTCACTGTTGGTGGGATAGATGGCATTGCGGTTCTTTTTGTTTTCGTACCGTCGCTTCATTAGTTTTTCTTGTGGCAGCATTGATGCCGCTACAAAATCACTTTTCAGCCGAAACTGATGGACATAGAACTCCCCAAGCGTGGGAGTCGTTTTCTAAAACATCATCGTCGTCGTCACAGATAATGTTATAGGCAACAGACTATTCACATTCTTATGAATAAATAACTGGAAGACACGATAACTTTAAATAAATACAGGCCGTTGAACTCGATACACTGTAACAAGCCGAATATTTCCGGTAAAACAAAATTAATATTTACGAAACAGAATCGAAAACCGTTAATATACTTACATTTTATTGTATCAGTTCTGTTTCTTGTTTGAAGGACCCTTTATTAACAAATTCATCTCCGAGATTCGTCTAAAAATAAATCAAACAATTGATTTGGAGTCTATTTCGAGTTAGGTTAGTTATCTATCTCTGGTTCAGGTCTCTTGTTCAAAAAGTTTTTTTTTTTTTTTCTTTTGGTAGGCACGCGTTTGACCACTATCTCACCTGTTGGTAAGCGATGATGTGGTCGAAGATGTATCACGCCTGCCTAGAAGTAACCTATTCACTCTTGACTTAAAGACCCAGTTTAATTTTAAAATAATTTAAAATTAAACTTTCTGAGCAATGTATCTATATCTACATTCAGTCAAAAAAGTATCGGGAATGGATGATTTGTTTATGGTTCCAAATTCAAATTTTTGTTTTTTTGTAGTTGTTAGATTGGCACAACTGTTTTCCATTTTGGCGCGGAGTTTGAGTTGCATCTGTTATTTATATTAAATACAGTGCTGGTTTTAGTAATATCATATATAGTGTGTATTGCGAATTTCATAATGGACAAAAATATCGAACAAAGTTTGTCTTAAATTTTGCATCGCCAATGGAATTTCGTGTTCGGAGTCACTGAAAATGTTACAGAAGGCTTACGGTAAATCGACTTTATCAAAAACTCGTGCTTATGAGTGGTTCAAAGCGTTCAAAAGCGGTCGAGATGTGATGGAAGATTTGCCTCGCTCTGGTAGGCCGTCAACGTCTGCAACTGAAGTTAACATCGCAAAAGTGAAGGAAATAGTGACTGAAAATCCCCATTCAACTCTGAGAGAGATAGCCGCCGAACTTTCTGTATCTCACGAGTCGATCCGTACCATTTTAACTAATCATTTGGGTATGAAACATGTTGCTGCTCGGCTAGTCCCAAAAGATCTGAATTTTCTCCAAAAACTCAATCGCATGAAAGTCGCTGAGGACATGCTAGAACGAGTCAGTTCGGACCCAACATTCATGAAACGCATTGTTACTGGTGACGAGACGTGGGTTTACGAGTTTGACATGCAAACTAGTCAACAAGCTTCGGAGCGGCGCCTTCCAACTGAACCGAAACCGAAAAAACCACGCCAAAGTCGATCAAAAGTCAAAGTCATGTTGACTGTTTTCTTTGACTATCGCGGTGTTGTGCACTCTGAATTCTTACCGGAAGGTCTAACGGTAAATAAAGAATATTATTTGAGCGTTATGCGGCGTTTAAGAGAGCAAATTCGACGAAAAAGGCCAGATTTGTGGAAAGAAAATTCTTGGATTTTGCACCACGACAATGCGCCTTCGCACAAGGCTATCATTGTGAACGAATTTTTAACCAAACACTCAACAAATACCATCCAGTAACCACCATATGCACCAGATATGGCTCCTGCTGACTTTTTTCTGTTTCCTAAACTCAAATTACCACTTCGTGGCACCCGTTTTCAATCGATAGAAGATATAAAGGAGAATTCGCGGCGAGAACTGAACTCAATTCCGGAAGCAGCGTTTAAAAAATGTTTTGATGAATGGATTATTCGTTGGCGCAAGTGTATCGTTTCTAAAGGAGCATACTTTGAAGGTGATAAAATAAATTTGGATGAATAACAGACATTTTGTGTATTATTGATCTTTTCCCGGTACTTTCTTGACAGAGTAGTATACTAATATATAAAGCTGAAGAGTTTGTTTGTTTGTTTGTTTACTTGAACGCGCTAATCTCAAGAACTACTGGTCCGATTTGAAAAATTATTTCAGTCTTAGATAGCCCATTTATCGAGGAATATATTATCACGCTAAGTCGCTAACACTAAAAGGAGCGGAACAGTAATGAAAATTGTGACGCAGTCGAAGTTGCGTGGGTCAACTAGTTTTGTAATAAAAAAACTCAGATAAAGATTTGGTTAGTATTGTAGTGCAAAAATAAAACATATTTTTTTAAGCATGTGTAATCATCAAATGACTCCATCCGCTCTGGGCGGAACGGAAAGAATTTTCATACTCTTGGTGATTTTATAGAACCAATTCGTGTTCCTCCTAATGTCCTTTGTATTCCAGGGCTGCGATGACACTTTCGAACCAATTCCGCAACCCTGGCAATAAATGACCCTGTAGGCATAATCGACGAACTAAGTATTAGGTTGTCAGCTGCCTATACAATAATGTAATGTCTATTTTCTATAAAATTATCTATCAAATAAAGCGTGCTTTCTAGGTCGACCTTTTCGACTTCCCAATATTATTTATATACTTCCCACAACTTCTATTTATAATTTGTAAGCTCCATGACGAGGCAAAAAAGCCTATAACGTATCTACTACATTTAGCCTGAAATAGTTTTGTGCCTATAGAACACCAAGATAGAGTCATGGCCGTTACGATACGATATCAAGTCAAAACCTTTTAATTTAAACCAATCGAGTCAGTTAGTGACATCAATTACTAATAAAAATTAAGGCTTGTATATATGCCAATGACCTTGTGCGTACAAACAGAACTAACTACACCTCTA
Organism: Lacanobia oleracea; assembly: GCA_950371165.1. NCBI lineage: Eukaryota > Metazoa > Arthropoda > Insecta > Lepidoptera > Noctuidae > Lacanobia > Lacanobia oleracea. Next base: position 7,668,767 of record OX493398.1, read on the forward strand.
TGCGCTACTCCGCTACCCGTGTTTTTATTTGTTATTATAAAAGTAGTAATTTTTTTTAAAGTAACAAAACCAAATTATTTTCGTTTGTATATAACAAACGAAAATAATTTGCTAAGGCGTCGTACTAAGGCGTCGTTCTAAGATGTCTTCCTAAGGCGTCGTTCTAAGGCGTCGTACTAAGGCGTCAATCTAAGATGTCTTCTTAAGGCGTCGTTCCAAGACGTCGTTCTTAGATGTCTGCTTAAGGCATCGTTCTTAGACGTCTTCCTAAGGCGTCGTTCTAAGGCGTCATTCTAAGGCGTCGTTCTAAGATGTCTTCTTAAGGCGTCGTTCCAAGACGTCGTTCTTAGATGTCTGCTTAAGGCATCGTTCTTAGACGTCTTCCTAAGGCGTCGTTCTAAGCGTCGTTCTTAGATGTCTGCTTAAGGCATCGTTCTTAGACGTCTTCCTAAGGCGTCGTTCCAAGCGTCGTTCTTAGATGTCTGCTTAATGCATCGTTCTTAGACGTCGTTCTTAGATGTCTGCTTAAGGCATCGTTCTTAGACGTCTTCCTAAGGCGTCGTTCTAAGGCGTCATTCTAAGGCGTCGTTCTAAGATGTCTTCCTAAGGCGTCGTTCCAAGCGTCGTTCTTAGATGTCTGCTTAAGGCATCGTTCTTAGACGTCTTCCTAAGGCGTCGTTCTAAGGCGTCATTCTAAGGCGTCGTTCTACGATGTCTTCTTAAGGCGTCGTTCCAAGACGTCGTTCTTAGATGTCTGCTTAAAGCATCGTTCTTAGACGTCTTCCTAAGGCGTCGTTCTAAGGCGTCATTCTAAGGCGTCGTTCTAAGATGTCTTCTTAAGGCGTCGTTCCAAGACGTCGTTCTTAGATGTCTGCTTAAGGCATCGTTCTTAGACGTCTTCCTAAGGCGTCGTTCTAAGGCGTCATTCTAAGGCGTCGTTCTAAGATGTCTTCTTAAGGCGTCGTTCCAAGACGTCGTCGTTCTTAGATGTCTCCTTAAGGCATCGTTCTTAGACGTCTTCCTAAGGCGTCGTTCCAAGCGTCGTTCTTAGATGTCTGCTTAAGTCATCGTTCTTAGACGTCTTCCTAAGGCGTCGTTCTAATGCGTCATTCTAAGGCGTCGTTCTAAGATGTCTTCTTAAGGCGTCGTTCCAAGACGTCGTTCTTAGATGTCTGCTTAAGGCAACGTTCTTAGACGTCTTCCTAAGGCGTCGTTCTAAGGCGTCATTCTAAGGCGTCGTTCTAAGATGTCTTCTTAAGGCGTCGTTCCAAGACGTCGTTCTTAGATGTCTGCTTAAGGCATCGTTCTTAGACGTCTTCCTAAGGCGTCGTTCCAAGCGTCGTTCTTAGATGTCTGCTTAAGGCATCGTTCTTAGACGTCTTCCTAAGGCGTCGTTCTAAGGCGTCATTCTGAGGCGTCGTTCTAAGATGTCTTCCTAAGGCGTCGTTCCAAGCGTCGTTCTTAGACGTCTGCTTAAGGCATCGTTCTTAGACGTCTTCCTAAGGTGTCGTTCTAAGGCGTCATTCTAAGGCGTCGTTCTAAGATGTCTTCTTAAGGCGTCGTTCCAAGACGTCGTTCTTAGATGTCTGCTTAAGGCATCGTTCTTAGATGTCTTCCTAAGGCGTCGTTCTAAGGCGTCATTCTAAGGCGTCGTTCTAAGATGTCTTCTTAAGGCGTCGTTCTAAGATGTCTTCTTAAGGCATCGTTCTTAGACGTCTTCCTAAGGCGTCGTTCTAAGGCGTCATTCTAAGGCGTTGTTCTAAGATGTCTTCCTAAGGCGTCGTTCCAAGCGTCGTTCTTAGATGTCTGCTTAAGGCATCGTTCTTAGACGTCTTCCTAAGGCGTCGTTCTAAGGCGTCATTCTAAGGCGTCGTTCTAAGATGTCTTCTTAAGGCGTCGTTCCAAGACGTCGTTCTTAGATGTCTGCTTAAAGCATCGTTCTTAGACGTCTTCTTAAGGCGTCGTTCTAAGGCGTCATTCTAAGGCGTCGTTCTAAGATGTCGTTCCAAGCGTCGTTCTTAGATGTCTGCTTAAGGCATCGTTCTTAGAATTCTTCCTAAGGCGTCGTTCTAAGGCGTCATTCTAAGGCGTCGTTCTAAGATGTCTTCTTAAGGCGTCGTTCCAAGACGTCGTTCTTAGATGTCTGCTTAAGGCATCGTTCTTAGACGTCTTCCTAAGGCGTCGTTCTAAGGCGTCATTCTAAGGCGCCCTTCTAAAATGTCTTCTTAAGGCGTCGTTCCAAGACGTCGTTCTTAGATGTCTGCTTAAGGCATCGTTCTTAGACATCTTCCTAAGGCGTCGTTCTAAGGCGTCATTCTAAGGCGTCGTTCTAAGGTGTCTTCTTAAGGCGTCGTTCCAAGACGTCGTTCTTAGATGTCTGCTTAAGGCATCGTTCTTAGACGTCTTCCTAAGGCGTCGTTCCAAGCGTCGTTCTTAGATGTCTGCTTAAGTCATCGTTCTAAGACGTCTTCCTAAGGCGTCGTTCTAAGGCGTCATTCTAAGGCGTCGATCTAAGATGTCTTCTTAAGGCGTCGTTCCAAGACGTCGTTCTTAGATGTCTGCTTAAGGCATCATTCTTGGACGTCTTCCTAAGGCGTCGTTCTAAGGCGTCATTCTAAGGCGTCGTTCTAAGATGTCTTCTTAAGGCGTCGTTCCAAGACGTCGTTCTTAGATGTCTGCTTAAGGCATCGTTCTTAGACGTCTTCCTAAGGCGTCGTTCCAAGCGTCGTTCTTAGATGTCTGCTTAAGGCATCGTTCTTAGACGTCTTCATAAGGCGTCGTTCTAAGGCGTCATTCTTAGGCGTCGTTCTTAGATGTCTTCTTAAGGCGTCGTTCCAAGACGTCGTTCTTAGATGTCTGCTTAAGGCATCGTTCTTAGACGTCTTCCTAAGGCGTCGTTCTAAGGCGTCATTCTAAGGCGCCCTTCTAAGATGTCTTCCTAAGGCGTCGTTCCAAGCGTCGTTCTTAGATGTCTGCTTAAGGCATCGTTCTTAGACGTCTTCCTAAGGCGTCGTTCTAAGGCGTCATTCTAAGGCGTCGTTCTAAGATGTCTTCCTAAGGCGTCGTTCCAAGCGTCGTTCTTAGATGTCTGCTTAAGGCATCGTTCTTAGACGTCTTCCTAAGGCGTCGTTCTAAGGCGTCATTCTAAGGCGTCGTTCTAAGATGTCTTCTTAAGGCGTCGTTCCATGACGTCGTTCTTAGATGTCTGCTTAAAGCATCGTTCTTAGACGTCTTCTTAAGGCGTCGTTCCAAGGCGTCATTCTAAGGCGTCGTTCTAAGATGTCGTTCCAAGCGTCGTTCTTAGATGTCTGCTTAAGGCATCGTTCTTAGAATTCTTCCTAAGGCGTCGTTCTAAGGCGTCATTCTAAGGCGTCGTTCTAAGATGTCTTCTTAAGGAGTCGTTCCAAGACGTCGTTCTTAGATGTCTGCTTAAGGCATCGTTCTTAGACGTCTTCCTAAGGCGTCGTTCTAAGGCGTCATTCTAAGGCGCCCTTCTAAGATGTCTTCCTAAGGCGTCGTTCCAAGCGTCGTTCTTAGATGTCTGCTTAAGGCATCGTTCTTAGACGTCTTCCTAAGGCGTCGTTCTAAGGCGTCATTCTAAGGCGTCGTTCTAAGATGTCTTCTTAAGGCGTCGTTCTAAGATGTCTTCTTAAGGCATCGTTCTTAGACGTCTTCCTAAGGCGTCGTTCTAAGGCGTCATTCCAAGGCGTCGTTCTAAGATGTCTTCTTAAGGCGTCGTTCCAAGACGTCGTTCTTAGATGTCTGCTTAAGGCATCGTTCTTAGACGTCTTCCTAAGGCGTCGTTCCAAGCGTCGTTCTTAGATGTCTGCTTAAGGCATCGTTCTTAGACGTCTTCCTAAGGCGTCGTTCTAAGGCGGCGTTCTAAGATGTCTTCTTAAGGCGTCGTTCCAAGACGTCGTTCTTAGATGTCTGCTTAAGGCATCGTTCTTAGACGTCTTCCTAAGGCGTCGTTCTAAGCGTCGTTCTTAGATGTCTGCTTAAGGCATCGTTCTTAGACGTCTTCCTAAGGCGTCGTTCCAAGCGTCGTTCTTAGATGTCTGCTTAAGGCATCGTTCTTAGACGTCGTTCTTAGATGTCTGCTTAAGGCATCGTTCTTAGACGTCTTCCTAAGGCGTCGTTCTAAGGCGTCATTCTAAGGCGTCGTTCTAAGATGTCTTCCTAAGGCGTCGTTCCAAGCGTCGTTCTTAGATGTCTGCTTAAGGCATCGTTCTTAGACGTCTTCCTAAGGCGTCGTTCTAAGGCGTCATTCTAAGGCGTCGTTCTAAGATGTCTTCCTAAGGCGTCGTTCCAAGCGTCGTTCTTAGATGTCTGCTTAAGGCATCGTTCTTAGACGTCTTCCTAAGATGTCGTTCTAAGGCGTCATTCTAAGGCGTCGTTCTAAGATGTCTTCTTAAGGCGTCGTTCCAAGACGTCGTTCTTAGATGTCTGCTTAAGGCATCGTTCGTAGACGTCTTCCTAAGGCGTCGTTCTAAGATGTCTTCTTAAGGCGTCGTTCCAAGACGTCGTTCTTAGATGTCTGCTTAAGGCATCGTTCTTAGACGTCTTCCTAAGGCGTCGTTCCAAGCGTCGTTCTTAGATGTCTGCTTAAGGCATCGTTCTTAGACGTCTTCCTAAGGCGTCGTTCTAAGGCGTCATTCTAAGGCGTCGTTCTAAGATGTCTTCTTAAGGCGTCGTTCCAAGACGTCGTTCTTAGATGTCTGCTTAAGGCATCGTTCTTAGACGTCTTCCTAAGGCGTCGTTCTAAGGCGTCATTCTAAGGTGTCGTTCTAAGATGTCTTATTAAGGCGTCGTTCCAAGACGTCGTTCTTAGATGTCTGCTTAAGGCATCGTTCTTAGACGTCTTCCTAAGGCGTCGTTCTAAGGCGTCATTCTAAGGCGTCGTTCTAAGATGTCTTCTTAAGGCGTCGTTCCAAGACGTCGTTCTTAGATGTCTGCTTAAGGCATCGTTCTTAGACGTCTTCCTAAGGCGTCGTTCCAAGCGTCGTTCTTAGATGTCTGCTTAAAGCATCGTTCTTAGACGTCTTCCTAAGGCGTCGTTCTAAGGCGTCATTCTAAGGCGTCGTTCTAAGATGTCTTCTTAAGGCGTCGTTCCAAGACGTCGTTCTTAGATGTCTGCTTAAGGCATCGTTCTTAGACGTCTTCCTAAGGCGTCGTTCCAAGCGTCGTTCTTAGATGTCTGCTTAAGGCATCGTTCTTAGACGTCTTCCTAAGGCGTCGTTCTAAGATGTCTTCTTAAGGCGTCGTTCCAAGACGTCGTTCTTAGATGTCTGCTTAAGGCATCGTTCTTAGACGTCTTCCTAAGGCGTCGTTCCAAGCGTCGTTCTTAGATGTCTGCTTAAGGCATCGTTCTTAGACGTCTTCCTAAGGCGTCGTTCTAAGGTGTCATTCTAAGGCGTCGTTCTAAGATGTCTTATTAAGGCGTCGTTCCAAGACGTCGTTCTTAGATGTCTGCTTAAGGCATCGTTCTTAGACGTCTTCCTAAGGCGTCGTTCTAAGGCGTCATTCTAAGGCGTCGTTCTAAGATGTCTTCTTAAGGCGTCGTTCCAAGACGTCGTTCTTAGATGTCTGCTTAAGGCATCGTTCTTAGACGTCTTCCTAAGGCGTCGTTCCAAGCGTCGTTCTTAGATGTCTGCTTAAGGCATCGTTCTTAGACGTCTTCCTAAGGCGTCGTTCTAAGGCGTCATTGTAAGGCATCGTTCTAAGATGTCTTCTTAAGGCGTCGTTCCAAGACGTCGTTCTTAGATGTATGTTCAAGGCATCGTTCTTAGACGTCTTCCTAAGGCGTCGTTTTAAGGCGTCATTCTAAGGCGTCGTTCTAAGATGTCTTCTTAAGGCGTCGTTCCAAGACGTCGTTCTTAGATGTCTGCTTAAGGCATCGTTCTTAGACGTCTTCCTAAGGCGTCGTTCTAAGGCGTCATTCTAAGGCGTCGTTCTAAGATGTCTTCTTAAGGCGTCGTTCCAAGACGTCGTTCTTAGATGTCTGCTTAAGGCATCGTTCTTAGACGTCTTCCTAAGGCGTCGTTCTAAGGCGTCATTCTAAGGCGTCGTTCTAAGATGTCTTCTTAAGGCGTCGTTCCAAGACGTCGTTCTTAGATGTCTGCTTAAGGCATCGTTCTTAGACGTCTTCCTAAGGCGTCGTTCAAGGCGTCGTTCTTAGATGTCTGCTTAAGGCATCGTTCTTAGACGTCTTCCTAAGGCGTCGTTCTAAGGCGTCATTCTAAGGCGTCGTTCTAAGACGTCGTTCTAAGGCATCGTCCCAAGGCATCTTTCTAATACTTCTTTCTAAGGCGTCTTTCTAAGACGTCTTCTTAAGGCATCGTTCTAAGACGTCATATTTTTCGTTGTTCTAATGCGTCATTCTACGACATCTCCTTAAGGCGTCGTTCTTATACGTCGTCCTAAGGCGTCGTTCTATGACATCTTTCTAATACGTCTTCCTATGGCGTCTTTCTCCGGCGTCGTCCTAAGGTCTTCCTTGTATGGTATCTTTCTAATACGTCTTCCTATGTGGTTCCACTTTTTAGTGGTACCTGCGTACCACTAAAAAGTGAAACCACAAACACAGCGTGCCGGCGTGATTATGTTATGAACTGGTGTAAACAATCCACAGACATGTGATTTCAAAAATCCCGACCCATTTGCTATCATTTATTGTAGACTTCCGTTGCCTACCTCCGATGTTCTTCATCAGATCTTCACTAAATTTAAATGGGACCAGACCCAGAAATACTCTTCTAAACAAAAAAAGAATCATCCAAATCGGTTAACTATTGGCGAAAATATCGCTGAACAAACATTTTTCATGGGATCACATTATCAGATCCTGACTTATACCTTCCATCATCAGCTCAGCAACATGAAAAGGCTTTCGAATAAAAAAATAATTTTTAAAATCGGTCCCTGAATTGGCGGAGAAATCGGTGAAAATACTCGTACATAAAAAAAAAAAACATACAGCCGAACATAGAACCTCCTTCTTTTTGAAGAAGTCGATTAACAAGTTTCTAATTCATTTGTTTAAGTTGTAAGTTAAACTTTAGATAACAACTAAAAAAAATAATTAGAAACTTTTTTTTTAGTTTTGGTATATCTAGCCGATGGCAGTGCGGCGCGACGAGGTTTCTGAGTACTGTGTACCCATGATATGTTTATAATGTTAAAGTTCAGTAGACTTCAACAATTTTGACATTTGACTGACTTCTTAGCTAAAGTACACACATCTTTCATGGGGTACTGTGTTAAATGTTACAATAAAATACCTTGTGACATATTAGAACTAAATGAAAGAAAATTTAAAGCATATATCAAAAGCACACTTTGTAAACAAGCTTATTACAAATTAGAAGATTACATTCAGGATAAGAATGCCTGGAAGCATGCTGGTCCTGCTCCATAGGACGGTCAATGTTGTGGACAAAATCAAACTGGTTGCTTTATGTATTAACTTTATAGATGTTCTGTCTCTTTTTGTGTCTGTATTTTTCTGTTAACTCACACACTGTTAATTGGTCATTCCAATATTTGTAAATGTGTGAGTATCATGTACCTACTTATTTAGAAAATTGATAAGTCTACCTCTGCATACCCTAGGTGCATGGTCCTCACATATAAAAAAAAAAAATTGTATACTTACCAAATATTGTAAAAGATTAATTGAAAAGAGTAATTATGGAGTTTCTTGTCCATTCTTCTCCATAAGAATCTACCTTTCCGAATGGACAGTAGAGTCACTTCAGAACTTTTATATATTTGAAATGTAAATGACGTTCAAAAGTGCCGTTTAATGGCCTAATTGGAATAAACGTTTTGACTTTGACTTTGACTTATTTGATTGATTTTGTGTTATTTCTGGAATTTATAAATAAATTTTGGTCTTATGGTACTTTTCTATAATTTGGTACCAAGAATAACTTTTTATTTTGGTAGGTATAAAGATCACGGAAATGCTGATCCGGATTTTAAGACTAGTTATTATTAAACTTTCGAGCTTTAGATAACCCGTAATCACTGTCAAATATGTATAAATGATAGCCGGAACCAACGGCTAATGAACTTTGACGCTCGCAATTAATCAGTTTCAAAAAACAAAACCTCGGCAAATGTTGCTTTCCCTTGAAGCTCGGCCTGTGCGATTGTTATTATTTGACCATGAAGGGCTCCCAGTGCGGGTTCTATACGACCAAAATTGTACACTAAATCATGTTGTAAAATATGAAATAATATTCTCAATGTAAACTCTGGCGAAGACCCAACAATTCGTCTTGAAGAAAACTCATAAATACTCGCACGAAGTCTTGTGAGATTTATTGAAACAACCGCGAAATAAAGCTTCGACTAAATTGCAAAGATGCTTAATTATCTAACTCAAGGAATATGTTACGAGGTAGAGGTTTGTTTTATTCGTTCGTTAGAACCAACCTCTAGAATAAGATTTAGAACCTAAGATCATTGAAACTGCATAAGCGCCATCTGGTAACGACACCGGAAAACCTCTATTTTAACCGATTCAAAAAAAAGGAGGTTCTCAATTCGGTTTTATTATTTTTATGTTTGTTACCTCATAACTCCGTAATTTATAAAACGTTTAATTTTATATGAAAAAATACACTTTCTTATTAGTCCCATAGAAATTTCATCAAAATCGGTTTAGTAGGTTGGCTTACAAATGAAAAAAATACGAAGAAACCACCAAAAACACTGACTTCCGAATTTTTTTTTTTTTTTCAATACAACTTGACACGTTCTTTTTTACAAGGGGAACACTGGCAGGTTGTAATGTTTACGCAAATGCGAGTTTAAAAACTGGCACTAAGCACCTTTCCTTTAACAAACTCTATTCATTCTTTTGACGAACTGGTTGAAAGCTACGCTATTGTTGAGTCCCATTGGCAGATTCTATTTTTCTCCCGAAAAAAGTGCACGGTTCCTGTAAAATAGAGCAAAAGAGCAAAATCCCTAGAAAAATCTAGGTCCCACATAAAAACTACAAACTCACGATAAAATCAAGAAAAGAAACGTTCAATTTTAAGATATTCGAACAAAAAGAAAGGATATATCTTCGAAAGTCCCAGTGGTGGCGTTAAATCAGATAGCCATGAATCGGCTGTAGCACCAAGTACGTCGTATGAATGTGTAATCTTCGTTCGTGTACAGTCAGCATCAAAAATAGCTAATATTAGTGATTCATGTAGTTATAATATATTGATGGCAACTACCGCGCTCGAGATAGAGTCTGTGAGTGTAGAGTCTCTTGTCGCTAGCGCGGCAGAACTAGCTTCATCTATTTGACTATTCAAAAGTGCCTGTAAATGGTATATTTGCAATAAAGGATTTTTAATTAGTTGAATGTTCACATTGTCAGTCAGTGTCAGACGTCATGCCATAGACAATACTGTCTGGTGGTGTGACCATGGAGAGGGAGGAGATAATGTCCGTACTTAATATGGCTTCAGTTTTGTTTCAGGTTTTTTTTTTACTTAACAGTATTATGAGTTATTTTGCGCATCGTTTCCTGCGAAATAAACCACTTTTCTTTTCTTTTTCTAAACAATTTAAGGGTCCTCATAGAGCTTCAAAATGCACTATAATGTCAAGCGTATTTGGCTTATCTTTGTTGGGATTGGCCATCGTGACCAAAATTCGGTCGGGAGGATTATATGTAAGCTATTGAAAGTGACCATAATCATATATGAAAGTTTCCAGATTGTTATGTCACTATAACAACAAGTTCTATGTAAATTGAAAGTTGGTATATAGACGAACGTCAATAGCTGTTTGGATTTTTTCATTAATGGTACGCATAAACAATATTTTGAGTACCTAAGTTTGAGTAACAATAGCTTCAGTGGTTTCTGAAGCTTTTGTTACCCACTGTATTACCCATATTTTCAAAATTCTATTCTTTTCTATTATATTTGTGGTACAGGGTAGGTTATCCTATGGACTGAGATCTCAGAGCCACCAGACTTATTCATTTATTCAGTAACAAAATATATAGGTACACATATTTTGTTCACGAGAAAATAAGTAAGGTCTGACGGCTCTGGGATCTTAATCCACTAGTACGATTGCGGATACACTCCTTTGTCATCAAAAGTGCAAGTTTACTAACAAATGTCAAAATATCTATGTAGATGTTTTTTCTGTATCACTTTTACTTAAAATAAAACATAACGGAATACATTTGACTGGTATTACTGCTGTTGACTGTACACAAACTGTAGGTACTCCGTACTTTGGGGACGTGGTCTTAAATCATTGAGCACAGACCTACTGTACCACTGGTATTTATTATGTAACTATGATTTACGCCAATTCCATGTGCGTGATCTTTAGCAGATATTTATTCATTCGCTTCATTCACTTTTAAAAAAACGAAACAAATTGTATGGTTAGAGAAGGGGTGAATACTGTGATGGCCACAAAAAAAAAAGAAGTATGGAAGTCCAAGAAAGATTCAAATTATAGGAATCGACGGAGGGTTCCGTACAAATTTTTAGGTACAAAATTACTTTAAAATATAGACTATATTGTTAGGGTTCCGCATCCGAAGGGTAACCAACGGAACCCTATTACTAAGCCTCCGCTGTCCGTCCGTCCGTCCATCCGTCTGTCTGTCAGCGGGCTGTATCTCAAGAACCGTAATAGATAGAGAGCTAAAATTTTCACAGGTTGTGTATTTCTATGGCCGCTATAACAACAAATAATAAAAATTAAGGTTTATTATACGAAACCCTTCGTGTGCGAGTCCGACTCGAACTTAGCTGGGTTTTTTATGATTTAATTACAAATGTGTAGTTTTCAGATTTTTCCCTGTACTTACTTATAGTATAACAAGACAAACTTGCCAAATTTCATAGTTCTAGGTCAACGGGAAATACCGTATGAATTTCGATTCCCTTGAGAGTGTCGAAATGTACGTTTTTTTTGCGGCTTATACCGCATTCAAGTGCCCGTAAATTTGATTATATGGTTTTAATTTCAACTCGATACGTCAATGCCTTCTCGAGATAAAGGGTCTTGACAGACAGACGGACGGACGACATAAGGATTCCGTTTTTTCCTTTTGAGGTACGTAACCCTAAAAAGTCAAGATATTGATATGTGTTTTTTATCTAATCTAGCCCGATATGTACCATTGCTGGAATAAGGCCTCCCTCTCCCTTTTTAAAACACGTCTGTCCTTTGCTATTTCGAGCCAGTTTTTATTGATTAAATCGGGTTCGACCACAATCTTACCTACTGCCAAGTAATTTGTGGTATTGCCTTGAAATTGGTACTTCACTCACTCCTGACTTAAGAACTTCCCAGGTTACAGGTATAGAATCCATGTAACAGTTATCAGAGAGGCAATTCTTGTATTCTCATCGCAGCCGTAGACTACCTTATACATATTGAAAATTTTTGACATTGATTGTCGCTGAGACGATATTGTGAATTGAATTTGAACGCTTTTTAAGAACGAGAATTGGGCTTCAGGAAACACAATGCCAATTCTATTATTTTTATGCAACGTTCGCTTTCGCATGTCATTTGCAATTTGTCAAAAATGTACAGAAATCGATGGGAAATCGAGGATTTTGGGAAAAAAAAACCTGAAAACCGAACCACCCATAGATCAACCTCCAACAACTCCCGACCTTATCTGTCAAACTCAAATGACAGGACACATTTTTCCCGCGCGTTTTTTCGTGCAACTTCACGATGCGTAACCCGACACGACACGGGCAGGGAGCCAGCGAGTTTTAACACCACAGATAATAAGCTGTCATGAAGATCGATGATGTAACCAAAGATCATATGAAAACGCTTTTAAGGTGATAATGGCAGAGTTACTGTTATCGTAGGAAGATTATTAAGTAATTGAAGGATACGCGTCATTCGACAATTTTTTTTTTCCGACGCAATGGATGCATAACTAGACAATTATTTTAAAGAAACACATATTTAAAATCTAATTTCAAAAACTGAAGATAGAAACTCTATACACACACACGCGTGGGAGCGAGGTCGCAAAAATAGCAAGTATGAAATAAAATCTAAAAGTCGTCTGAAACCACCTTATCTTTATAACGGTATGTGATTTTATCTTTGGTCTATCTTTTAGCTTTCCGCAAATTTATACAACTATTAAAGACGTTGTGGATCGCACTGTCACGTTATTTGTCAACTACACAGAAGAAGAAACGAGTTTTTAACAATTAAAGTTGTATAAACCAGAGAGCACCAAACTTTTTTATCCTGTTATTAGCCCTTGGCGATTAATTATTCGTTTTTAGGTTCCGAAACTGCATTTGAAAAACCTTGATCCATGTTTGTCATGTCGTAACTATATGATTCGTTCTGGCTGGCTAGACTTTTTTTGGGTATAATTTTTTTTTTAATGTTTTTTACTTTCTCGGGTCCCTCTTCCTAGAAACCCGGTCCTTTGGTAGGCGTACGAGGGGCCGAAGCCAACTCGCAGAGGGCTCTTTAGACATTTCATAATTTATTTTATTATTATTATTATTTTACGTTTCTTTTTTTAAACTGGTATGCCCATAATTATAGTATACACTGGATTAATCATTTTCTATGGCATAACACATTTTTTTAACATCAAAACTTTGCAGGTTTGCTTTGGGCTCTGAGCGTCTACTTTGGTTTTTATTATTGTTCTGGACTTTGGTATTAGTTTTGTACGATGTGGACAAAATTTTACCCATGAACTGTTACTGATCTGAGATCTCTATTAAAGTCATCATTTTAATTTCTGTGTTATACATTTCTTTCAATTCAGACACTACTATTTACATTTTTTTTCCTGTTGTAAAATATATTGTAATTTTTCACAAAATACATAAAATTTTGTGATTTAAATGTAATAAAATTGTAAATTACTCTCAATCCCAATATTTTTTAAATTTAGTAATGGGCTTGCTCTTGACCATAATCACGCCTGATGGAAAGCGATAGATGAGGTCTATAATGGAGCGAGCGAGCCCAGAAGATGCCTTTTAGTAAGAACAAGACTTCCTCAAAGTTGAACCTGAAAACGCCACTCAAAAATTAATCTAGCAACTACTACTTACGATATATAACAAACATAAACGAAAGCATATATACTGGCGCGTTTTCCCCTTGGGGGTGGGCAGAAATAATAGAACGTGACATTACTTATTTTGCTACATCAGAGGGTCACTTCTACTAATTATAAAACAACGTGCTCATGCGCATTTCAGTTGGTATCTGTCAAACACACCTCAATTTCCTAAATGTTGCGTAAAAACTTGTAAAAAACCCGTCACGAGACGCTATAAATTGTGTAAACAAAGAAATTACATTACGTAATTCCAAATTCAATCAAGTCAAAGTTAAATATTTGAGTTGATTGAATTTGGGATTATTTGTTGTCGTTACGTAAGTTACTGTAATTTCGATGTTTACAAAATTATAGAAATGTATAGCTTCTCGTGACGGGGACTATAGGATTGGCCCTCTGGTCATACAAGAACGTAGTTGTACGTATTACGGGCCGGGCTTTTCAGGAGAACATAAAAAATGGTTCTGTGTATTTCCTTCTAGGATGACAAAACATTTCAAATTGCATTTTGAAGGTAAATTTCAAACCGGCCACAAGGAGACGGACAAAGTGGAAGTCTTAGAATTGAACTGAAAGCGTCTCTTTGAAGATTTGAAGTGGTTAGCCTCCTCTGGTCGTTTTCTTGGGAAACTCATTTCGACCAATGTGGTCGAAATGAGTTTGGAGAAAAGATAATGGGACTGTTATTATATTTCAATTAGGTTTTGTTGCAAAGGTTTTAAACTTGGTTGAAAACCTATGTGTGTGTATTTTAAAATTTTTACAAGGTCTGGCGGAAATTTATGGAAAACGCTGAAGTATAAATAAATAGTAGTTGTCTTTACATATTAGAATCCAATTTTAAATATTGGAATAGTTTTTGAATTCCACAGATTTTTTTAAGAGGGTCCCGTGAAAGAAACCTGAGTAATCCACAACCAGAATTCCTTTTGAGTAACTATAGCTATCAATCAACCTTAGTTTATATTTAACAAAATATTTTATCACTTGTACGCTGATTTTTAATCCGGCTTCCATTATGAAACGTTCTCATTCTCCATTATTACACTGCATTTAATCTTACAACTGCGACAAAAGTCAGGCTTCATGACGACAAAGAGGCTTTTAATTATTAACATCCAGTAGGTACATTGAGAGTTTCAAATGGACTAAAATACAGTTTCGCTATTTTACATGTGGCTAAGTGCCAACTCTTTTTGTTCAACATTCTGTCTTGCACAAAGCCTGGTTTTTAATATTTTATTGCGTCCTTTTCTCCCTGACAAATTGTAATGTATTATTTGGCTAGCTAATTACTCGTTTATTAGCTCCTGGCTAGATAAGAACAGCTGCACGGGTCGATCTTCAAGGTTAGGCAACGCTTACCAAGGTTTGTCTGTGGATGGGTGACCATCTTAACATACCGAGTTTCCTACGTGCCTAAGACAGAACGTTAAGCCGTTGGTCCCGGCTGTCATTTGTAGATCTTTGGCAGTCGTTACGGATAGTCAGAAGCTAGTTAATCTGATACCAGTCTTGCTAATAAGTACAGTGTTACCCAGTTAATGGATTGTGGAGGTCTGGTAGGCAGCCGCTCCACGTAAAATACCACTGGAAGCCGACCCCAATATAGTTGGGAATAGGCTAGGTACATGACTCGGCTAGCAAGAACTCTATTAGCTCCTTCTAGAAAATAAAATAAACAAGAGTTAGGCTGCGTTTTCAATAGAGATGTGCGAGGACGCGTAGCGAAGGATGTGTTAGTTGAGAAACTAGCCAAGAGGATTATCGGCAATGAGAGGCTCGTCGCGACAAAGCTCCAAAGTCTTGAGCATCGACAACGAGTTGCTAGCTTGTCGGTTTGCTACCGGTTGCATTTTCGAGAATGTGCAACGGAATTCCATAATTAAATTCCGCCAAGCCCGTTCCATCATCGGACCACAAGACGAACGGCGATGCACCACCGGTACATGGTGGACATCCCACCCACGCGCACAAAACGTTTTGGGAACACATTCATAATGCGTACAGCTAAGGAGTGGAATTCCCTGCCGGAGTCTGTGTTTCCCGATAGCTACAACCTAGGAGTCTTAGTCAAGAGTGAATAGGTTACTTCTAGGCAAGCGTGCTCCATCTTCGACCACATCATCACTTACCATCAGCTGAGATGGTGGTCAAGCGCGTGCCTATCAATAGAAAAAAAAAAAAGTTAAGAACCAGAATCGCTTGCGCTGAGCGAGGCTAGCTAGGTAAGTGAAGTCGATGTGCCCTAATGACAAAGGACATTCAAGAAGTTGGGTTGCTTTGTCGTACGAATGAAACAATCTGTAGACACCAAACACTAGCATAATATCACCCCTGTTTTACTCGGAGAGTTAAGCAGAGGTGAAGGCACCAATAGCTGTAGAATTGTAGATACAAGCACGCTTCGATACTTACGTTTAAGCTTTATGTTATAGGAGGTGAGCCTATTCGGCTAATCTTTTTTATGAAGGATTGGAAATCATCAAAAGCCCATCCATTCTAGGCGGAGCAGAAGGAAGTATCAGACTCTTACTGACTAAAACCCATCCGTGCGTTCCAGGCCATGGTGACCCTTTCGAACAAACTTCGCAACCCTGGCAGGCACTGGCCTTAGGTGACCTCGTCTACTATGCTGACATATCTTTGAGGCGCGCATTGAACACAACGCGCTGTTGACCCAGGCCTGGTTCTGATCAGACGGCGAGCCACTCAACGCTCGCCATCCGCAGGCCCGCTCTTATGGTGGCCGGAAATCGCCCTGCGACTCTCGAAGTCAGAGTACAGGGGTGTCTTCTTCAGTTGCGGTGGCTGGGGCGTGAGTTTAGTAGTAGTAGTTTGATTAGCCTCTCTTATTCGAACAATCAGCCTTTCAAATGAGATTCTAACGATTTCATTACGTCTCATGTTTTTATTATTAATTTATGTTAGGCTCGAGTTTGACCACAATCGTACCCATGATACATGATACATGATAGTAAGTGATGTAACACGCTTATATAGAAGTAACCTATTCAGTATTGACAAAACCTACTGGATACTAATATGTTTTTACTTGAGATATGTTTGCTCTTGACTCTAGTCCAGGTCAGAGATGACAAAGACAAAGTCTACGACGGAGCGAACTTAGCGAGAAGGATATTCACCTAATATTATATTGCAGAACACACTAAAACCCATACAAATGAATGTCCAAGCGATCCCTAACCTGAATCATCCCTATCACGTCTGTAATTAAACCCCAACATGTTGTTTTTAAAAACGTAATTAAACCTAACACCGACATCGTCCATTAAAATGATAAAAGCTAAAGCATCTTCAATCTCCTGACAGCTAATTAAGCCATTATCTTTTTTCCGCTTACTCAGCTCCCTGACAAATAACTTTCGGCTTAAACACAACAGCATAAAGTACAAAATGGAATCAGCAAAAACGTGGGACGGGTAAAACTTCCACTTAATTGAATTAGGAACAACGTGTTTCAGTGAAAATCACATTTTCATTCGTTCGCTTGTTTCGGCTGACACTAAATGAATGTGACTAAGCTAAATGATGAATATGCCGCATAACGTAAGGATATGAGGAATAATATTTGGCACGGAAGTAAAACATGAACTTGATTAATAATGTACCGACTGAACTCATTTTGTGATTCATGGGTTTTCCAAGAACTGCTTACATGAAATAAAGGGTTATTTCTGCTTGGAATGCAACAACACAACAAAGTGACACAAACAACAAAGTACAACAAACAACCCAACAAACAAGGGACAACAAAATGATCTTATAAAGATCACTTTGTTGTCTGTCCATCTGGGTTCCGTTTTTTTCCTTTTGAGGTACGGAACCCTAATTAGTAGAATTGGTACTGAGGATGTAGGTAATTGTTTTTAAAACTTTTGACCTATAGACAAATCGGGAATGTGACCAAACGGGAAGTAGCCGGATATCGTATACAGTTTATCGTTCTGCTCCATTTGAAGCATACCTAATGTAAAATTTCATTTGTATTAAAGACAAAACGAAAAAATATAAAACTAGATACAGAATGCTGTGGCCAGATTAAACAGATTCGTTTAGCTTTTTCATGCTAATTTTAATTGAAAAAAAAATACAATGAATTAGCAGCTGGTCCAAATTACAAGTTGTAAAAAAATCTCCATTGTTGTGGTAACTTGCAAGTTTAATGGGCTAGCAATTAACTACTTTGAGCGTGTTGCTCTCAAATGTGGCCTACACTTGATATGGAAAAATGGGATATGGAACAGAAGGAAACTTCAAAAGATGATTGTGTATAAGATAAAGGAAATTAGACTAGGAACGCCAGCAATTATGAAATTTTCTACATAAGCCTAAATAAGCTGTTAATAGTACAGTCAAATCGCGCTATAAGCCCCCCTAACGTGTGTAGGAGAATATAATTCTAAAAATTCCTGTACCCCTTCTGCTCAGCAGTTGAACGCCGTAACTCAGACTTCCCCTACTTTGCGAGCGTGTGAGCGTGTGTATGATTAATTTCGTAGTCATAGAGGGGGAATGTCTTCCAATAAATAAAAGTCGGTGGACATAACGAGCGGGCTTATAACGCGTCGGGACTTTATATTGCGTGACAAGGGATGCAACAAGGTGATTTCAGACTAGGGTGAAGTTGGCTGCCCGAGCCGCAAGCGAGAGTTGACATCACCCAGAGTCTGAAATCATGTTTCATCCTGAGTCGCACACCATATTTTTCATGAATACCTACATCGGAACTTCCAGATTCAGTGTTAGCAGCAAGTAAGAATTAATTTTAAGCCGATGATGAGGAGAACAGTCAGAGAATGAGAAGTCTGTGATTGACAGTCACTTATTAAATAGTAAACAAAACAAAAATATTATTTTCACAAATTTTTTAGTAATTTTATTTAGTTAATTAAAATTGTCACTTTAAAAATGAAATAAGTAAACTGAAATGACAAACAAAAAAATGAGAGTAATAAGGCTGCAAATTAACATTAAATATAACTAACGCAGACAGAAACAATTGTGTGTCTTTCCAAGAGAAGAAACACAATTGTTTTTGCTTGTTGCATGAAGGTATTCGTGAATTACAAATTTGCTAGCAATTGTTAGCTGCATCGGCTTGAAATTAACTTGTTTTACCTGGCTGTTGAGACACTTAAACTTTAAGTTTCGATGCGTTACAAAGTATGTTAATGCTACTAATCATGTTCGAGTATTTTTTTCTTAGCAGATGATGTCACCGCTTTAACTACGTCATAATAAAACTTTGTTCAGCATTTTTGTTTATTATTTAGAAAGCTTTTACATTCATGAATCTATAATGGACTGATGATCATTAAATATTCGAACAAGTCATCATTTATAAGGTCTCATTTAATTCAACCTTCCTGTAGACATAGTATTTGATAATAAGGATACACTGTAGAAAAACCCGTTGTCAATCCACGCTAAGGTTGTAGTTTTTAAATTCAACCCCGAAATTAGTGTTAAAATAAGTGGACTTTAGCACCGCTTTTCTTACAGTGTTAATTTAGTGACACAAATTAACACTGATTTTACTAATTTGTTTTATATTTTTTTTTCAAATGATTCAAACTTGCGAAATGCCAGCGTTTTTATAATCTTTTTATTACGTTTAGAATCTCAACATGACAATGGAAATTATGAAATTTTATGATCATAATTTTTTTTTTTTAACTTTACTACTTTCCTATCTTTCCAGAAATATTATTACTAAAAATATAATGTACGCAAAAAGAAAATTACACTAAAACTTATAATGTTAACATCTTAATCGTGGACTATATTTTCATTCGCATCAAAAAATGAAGCGTTTAAGCATTAAACGCTTCATTTTAAAATTTACTATGTAGGTTACATTTTTTACTATCCAACATCGTAATTTTAACGAAGACTTTTTGGATTAAAAGTTATTTTAAAATTAACAATATTAACATCGTAAAAAGTTAAATAAAAATTACGATTTAAAAACCATATGTGACACTCTAATTACTATTGAATAAAATAAATATTGACAGTGCTCTGTTATAACACGGAGTAAGTTATAAAAAATACTAT
Organism: Lacanobia oleracea; assembly: GCA_950371165.1. NCBI lineage: Eukaryota > Metazoa > Arthropoda > Insecta > Lepidoptera > Noctuidae > Lacanobia > Lacanobia oleracea. The sequence continues at coordinate 7,687,950 of OX493398.1, forward strand.
GTTACATCGTAATTTTCAAATAGTAACTGCGTCTACCGTAAGAGGCGTTCTCGTGACTTATGACTTCATTTATATGGTTTATGTGAATCTTAAAAGCTACCAATACTTGTAGGCTCTTCTGTGGCGGAGTGATCTAAGGCATCGGTCAGCTTACATTCGAATGGTCTCGTGTTCGAATTTAAAGACCGAGCAATTGTTGGTTTATATTTTTATTCAAAATTTCTGGCATAAGTGGTCTAAGTGTCCTAAAATGGACACCCAAGACTAAGCAAGTACCGCCCTTCTCGTGGGTTATGCCATTAGTACCTCGGTCCGTTAGCGGTGCCCTCATGTTTTGCACCTTGTAACATGGGGCAACTCCGTGGTTGCAGGAAACCAACATGTACCGCTGCGCGGGTGATAGTCGTCCCCTTTTGACTGTCTTAAATATCTGAGGGTATTAGTAGCCGTACACAATACTACCACTAGTAAATATATATATGACCTATATATTGCAGTGGTAATCACTTGGTGATGAAGGTAGAGGGCAATCTTTTAATAGTTGCCGTCCTAGATCCAAGTGAGATAAGGTGGAAGAAACCCTTTTAGGGTAATGAGTAGAAGCTGCAACTCACCACTTATCTGCAGCATGTCGACCAATACAGGGAATTGGTACCATGGGGGCCCCGTTCCAAGCCCCATTTCGACCAGAGTCTCTTTATTTCCTGAGATGGAAGGAGTGGGGGGCCGAGTGAGGTAGGACTCGTGGTGGCTGTGGTTAGATACCACGCGCAATGGGGATTTTTGATTATACCCCCGGTTAATGTCCACTCTTGGTTTCGACTAAGAGTGTCGTTTGGGTGGAAGATGGGTGATTACGCAGCGCGAGTATGCCCAAAAGGGTGAGGAATCAGTTACATTAATTAATTATTCAAAATTTATATTAATTTAATTTTTACGATGTTCACGTCGTAATTTATGCTAAAGAGTTTATGAATTTGTGTTATTTGTCTGAAGCTTACGATGCTACATCGTCAACATTATTATTTAAAGGTATAGTCCACCGCTACAATAATCAGTAGGAAAAATTACGATGTATTACAATGTATGGAAGTAATTGTTATCAAATTTTATCGATACGGGGCTCGCATATAGTAAATATCATGATACAGCATAATAATTTTTCGTATGAGCATAATAAAAATACAGGTTTTGACCCATTTGAGCGGTAATTGTGTATTTTCTCGATGGATTCTGTAATGATTCAACGATTCGTAAAACAATATTGGAGTTATTACAGCCTCATCAACAACGTCGTCCTTTACGTCATTTGTGTGCATGAAGTATGAAATAAATAAATAATAAATAAACGTTGTTATTTAATCCTTAATTGCTACTCATAATTGGCTAGTAGTAAACCGCAATTATCTCAAATAGTACAGAAGTTTCCTGTTCTTATCATAAATAATAATTATTGCGCATTTTAACGACTCGTCCTTATCAATTCCCTCTTCCACAGCAGTAACCGGAGGGCGTCAGTTCATTCGATCACTCCAAAAATTAAAAAGTTGCGATCTGTGTTCGGCTGTTATCTTTAGAAGTACATGTTTATGTTTAGTCTCAGATGTATAGTGGTTTTTGTTCAGAATGTGAAGGATACACATTATTTTATTTGTCATTGTTTCTGTCTAATACTCTCAGGGTTGCGAATTCTTTGATGATAATACTGGCAATTAAAAATTAAATTTTAGCCCGTAATTGAAATTATACTGATTAAAATTACAAAATTAATTTTTAATTCAACAACTTTAATTGAAAAATTTAAAAATTAATTTTAATCCAGAGACGTAGGATTCAAAAATTGAAAAATTTAATTAAATGTACACGCGTGGGATTAAAAATTGAAAAACTATTTTCTAATCAGACAAATAAAATTGAAAATTAAAAAATCAGTTTTTAAATCGACACATGGGTTTAAAATTTCAAAAATTAATTCTAATATAGACACGTGGGACTAAAAATTAAAAAAAAATATTTTTTAATTCAGATACGGTACGCAATCAGATAAGTAAGCAAGACAAAAAATTTGACAGCACTTATAACAGGAAATAATACTGTTTTACTTGATCTTCAAGTTTGAATATTTTTAAACTTACTTTTGATCGTCAGATATAATAGAATTTGAAATAAAAAGATCATTCATAGTTCAGACATTTAAGAATTAAATTTTTCGAATAATTTTGAGTACTAAAAATTACACGTGTAAACAGAGAATTTAAAATTAAAACAACACTAATCAGATGTTTGGAATTTTTTTTTTATTTAATTATTGATTCGAAAATAGAAAATTAAAAACTGAATGTAATTTTTTAATTCCCTTTAGCTATGGCTAATTAAAATTTTTGATTTATACTTTTCAATTGTTAAATATGAAATTAGAGATAAAAAGATATTTTTTATCTGGTTTTTCGAATTGATTTTTTTTTAACGTTTTTTTTTTGAAAATGTAGATTTAAAATCTAAGCCAATTCATTTTAACGCTACTTTACGAATTGCAAATTTAAAATTTAATTTTTAATTCAATAATGTTGGGTTAAAAATTAAAAATATATTATTAATTAAAAGATCAAAAACTGAAAAATTATTTTTATTTCAAAGATTGAATTGAATTGAATTGAATTGAATATTAAAAAATCATTTTTAATTTGTTGTTTTTGGATTATGAAATAAAGAAATAAAAAATTCAAGCACTAATGCAATTATAAATTTAATGCCCTATTTGCAACCCTGAATACTCTATATAATATTTGAAACTAGTACAGTAGATTCCAATCGAAAATCATGACGGGGTTCGGGGGTTTTCGAATTCAACGTTATAAGAAAATGATTGAATAAATTAAGAAATCACAACTGTGGCAAGATTATTAAAACAAAATGTGTCATGCGGTTAATGAAAAATAGAGTTTCTTGACTGGAGCATTAAATAGAATACGAACGTAGCCACAATATTAGGAAAAAGCTTGATTTAATAATTAACTTAAATCTAAAATAATAACCACAAATACAAGTTGTTATGGTTATGTAAACATTTACGTGTGTTACGTGCCCTGCCTACACCAAATCGGCTGAATAGCGACATGATAGCTATTTACGTACAATGGATGTTTCCTTACGAAATTGCAACACACGGACTCTGCTGATTCGACGCCTCGTGCAGCCATCGGCCACCTGCTTCCAACCTGCTGACACCGCATCCGCGTTTCGCGATCATTTAGAAATATATTTTTTGGTAATAATTAATTTGCACTTCGGAACTAGCATCGTCCAAGTCTAGACCTAAGATTTCTTATATTGTAATTTTGAAAGTAATTAAACCTTTCTTTAAATTAATTCCGGTTTTTTTTAAGTCCTCCGGCTGTCACCTTCATAATTGGCGCAGTCGGTAGGATATTCGAGGCAGTGCGCGGCGCGGTATAGATTTCCAATAATCGTTAATCTGCTAACGCCGATAGTCACTGTCGGTATTTCCAAGTACCTTGTCGAATATCCGAACTAAAGAAGACGCAGCTGAGGACGTATCCAGTCATCGATACAACGAGAAAACCATGTATATGTAAGTCCTTGAAACTTTCTTTAAGTGTTGCTTCCTTGTCCTTCCTCATACCCATATATTATTATATTAAATCAAAATTTTTCATCCAAGGGAAACCAGGAATAAATCTGTCTCCTCCAGACAGATAAATAGGACTAGAGAAGTAGATTTAAATAGGTTTACGGAATCTGATAATTTAGATTTAGGTTTGCTATTTGATAGTAACAATATGGCACTTAACCCCGATACTATCTAAAACGCTTTGCGCGCAGTTCCAAATTTTGATGGCAATCCGAATGTTCTAACCCGATTTATTAAAATATGTGATCAGCTCGTAATACAATATGTAAGAAATGACCCGAGTTACGAGTTAACTAATTTATGTCTAATAAACGGCATCTTGAATAAAATCACCGGACCAGCAGCTTCAACTATTAATTCCAATGGCATAGCAGATAATTGGCAAGGGATCCTGACGCGTTAGTCAATAATTTTTCAGACCAAAGGGATGAGACCGCTCTTTATAATGACATGTCTTTACTGACACAAGGAAGTAGCACCCCGCAAGAGTATTATGACAAATGCACCCTTTTTAGCACTATAATGACCTATATTTCATTGCACGAAAATGTAGCAACGACAATCGAAGCAAAACGCGATCTTTATAAAAAGCTATCTCTACAATCCTACGTTAGAGGCCTTAAGGAACCTTTAGGGTCACGTATCCGATGTATGAGACCCGAAACCATTGAAAAGGCTCTGGAATTTGTGCAACAGGAAATGAATGTCATGTATCTACAGCAACGTAATGAGAGTGCTCCCGAGCGACGTAACCCGACACAGCAAACGCAGTCAACCCATAGAATGCCATTCGCGGTCCCTATGACCACACCGAAACCTTTTAGCTTTCCTAGCCCAGGCCCCAGCTGGTATAAACCTATGCCAATGCCGCCGCAGCAGCAGCAGCCGCAGCAGTGGAGGCCGCCCTTCCAGCACAATCAGGTACCTCAACGGGCCCCTAATATGTTTAGCCGTACTCAACAGATGTTTCGTGCGCCCACGCCGAATTATAACCCCAAAATGACGCGTTTAAATTAAAAAATAGGAACCCTCAAATGCAAAATACCGGTCCGAAACCGATGAGCGGTGTTAGTCATTTCATACCGAGACCACTACCAGTGCATGATTGGCGTAGGTTAGGCAACCCACCGCCTAGTAACTACTTCAAAACTCGCGAAATGAATTTTAACGAAATGACCGATTACTATGACACTTACAATTACCCCGACTATTACTACGAATTACCTGACTATTACTATTTCTGTGAGCCTTACGACTCTGACTTTTATTATGACTATCAGCAGACCAACCCCGAAAATAATTTAAATGTTCCGGACCAATTAAATAACGTAAAATGCTTAGAAGCACAGCCATCCGCTACTTCTAATGCTGATCAGGATTTTCGCAAGGAAAAGGATCAAAAAGGATTAAAATAGACCTAAACGTCCAATCTAAAAGGAACTACGTTACATACAGATATCAGACCCGCCACTTAAATTATTAGTAGATACCGGAGCTAATCAGTCTTTTATTAGTCCCGAGGCAGTCGAACAATAATTTTCACTTATCCCTTTAAACTTCGATCCCTTCGAAGTAACGAACGCTCGTGTGACCAGTACGCACGAACATTCAATTACGGTACCGAACTTTGCAGAATTTAATAATCCCACGAATGTAAATTTTTTTATCTATAGATTCCATAACTATTTTGATGGTCTAATAGGCTTAGGTTTACTTGACGGAGCACAGATTGATCTTAAAAATAATTATTTAATTACTGACTTTACAACGATTCCGATACATTTATATCAGCGTAGAAGATCAAATAGTCAAGAAACAATTCCCGCTAACTCATCAAAACTCAATATCCCTATATATTGTCCAGATGGCGATGTTTCGATAGCTCAGCAAAATTACTGTAATTGCATTATTCACGAGTGCATTACTCGCATTACTGACCGTACTGGAATTGTAGAAATTGAAAACCCGACGGAACATGACCTGACTATTGCATTTGACCGACCTTTACAAGCCGATATATTTAATACTGAGTTCATGAGCACCGAACAAGACCCTATGCGCGTTAAAGAGGTTTTATCTCGATTGCGTACAAATCATTTAAATATTGAGGAAAAAACTAACTTAGAGACTCTATGTGCCCGTTTTGCTGATGTATTCTATGTTGAGGGAGAGCCTTTGACTTTTACAAATAAAATCAAGCACCGTATTCGATCGACTGACGAACTTCCCGTTTACACTAAAAGCTACCGCTACCCTTTTGTGCATCGACAAGAAGTTAGAGACAAGGTATTATACGACCTTCCGAATCAGCCTGGAGCTCACCTATTTGGGTAGTTCCTAAGAAAGCTGACGCATCAGGCAAACAAAAGTGGCGCATAGTAGTAGATTTTCGTAAACTGAACGACAAGACTATAGACGACAAATACCCGATTCCTAACATCAATGACATACCGGACAAGCTTGGTAAATGCCAGTATTTTAGCACGTTAAATCTTGCATCAGGCTTTTATCAATGCGAGATGCATCCAGAAGACATTCCTAAGACAGCATTCAACGTAGAACATGGACACTTTGAGTTCTTGCGTATGCCCATGGGATTGAAGAACTCTCCATCTACTTTTCAAAGGGTAATGGACAATGTGCTCAGAGGCTTGCAAAATGAGATCTGTCTCGTGTATCTCGATGACGTCATCATATTTAGTACATCATTACAAGAGCATATGGTTAACCTAGAGAAAGTATTTAAAAGATTGCAGGAATCTAACTTCAAAATCCAGATGGATAAGTCTGAGTTTTTGAAATTAGAAACCGCGTTTTTGGGCCATATAATCAGTGGCGAAGGTATTAAACCTAACCCTGATAAAATAGCAGCAATAGAAAAATACCCCTTACCAAAGACACCTAAGGAAATAAAACAATTCCTAGGACTATTAGGCTACTACAGGAAATTTATCCCAGACTTTACCCGCATCACTAAGCCTATGACGAAATGCCTTAAAAAGACTAATAAAATTACTTTTGACTCCGAATACATTGACTGTTTTAACAAATGCAAGAGCTTACTGACAAACGACCCCATCTTACAATATCCCGACTTCACTAAAGAGTTTATATTAACAACGGACGCTTCAAACGTTGCTATAGGCGCTGTACTCTCGCAAGGCAGCATCGGCTCAGATAAACCTATCTGTTACGCCTCAAGAACTTTAAATGACAGTGAAACCAATTATAGCACTATTGAAAAAGAGCTTTTAGCCATAGTTTGGGCAACAAAATATTTCAGGCCATACCTATTCGGTCGTAAATTCAAAATATACACAGACCACAAGCCGTTACAATCGATAATGAACTTGAAGGAACCCAACCAAAGGTTGACTAGGTGGAGACTTAGGTTAAGTGAATATGATTACACTATAGTCTACAAAAAGGGAAAGTACAACACTAATGCTGACGCATTATCCCGAGTAGAAATTAATAACGAGGAGACTGAGTCAATGTTAGCCAATCCTTCAGAGCGACGACCTTCTCGAACAGGTTCTACGACAGCCACTGCTCACACTAGCACTGAAAACCCTATTCTAGAAGTTCCTATCACCGACGAACCCTTAAATAAATTCCACCGACAAATATGTATAACTATAGTTAGTAACTCTCCCTACCTTAAACGAAAGACAGCCACTAAACCTTTTGACACACATACTCGCACACATATTCAGGTCTCAGAATCTAACTTAGAACAGGATGTAGTAAACGCTTTAAAAGAATATGTTAAACCTAAAGTTAAAACCGCCCTAAAGATAACTCCGCCCCTAGGCATGTATTCAATCATACCTATTATCCAAAGAAACTTTAAAAGCTCAGCTATGAACCTAATTCTAACAAAATTAGAACTAGAAGATGTAAAGGAATATTTAAAGCAGCAACAGATCATAAAAACTATTATGAAGGAAAACCAATCACAGAGGGATAAACGAATGTCATCTTGCTCTTTCTCGGAAACATTATTGGCCCAAGATGAGGGACGATATCACAAAATACATAAATGAATGTACAATCTGTGGACAATCAAAGTATGATAGGAACCCAATTAGACCTCAACTAAATTTAGTGCCTCCGGCAGCCAAACCTTTTGAGTTAGTACATATGAACCTTTTTACAGCCCAAAATGAAAAATACCTCACAGTAGTAGACGCTTTCTCAAAATACGGACAAGCATACTACATACGAGATGGCACAGCAATTAGCATTCTTCAAGCAGTTTTAAACTATTGTACACATCACGGTCTTCCACTTACTATAGTAACCGATAACGGTACTGAATTTACAAATCAATTATTTATTTTCCGAATTTACTAGAATGCATAAAATTAACCACCATAGAACACTAGCTCATTCCTCTAATGATAATGGAATAGTTGAACGATTTCACTCTACGTTACTAGAGCATCTACGCATCTTACAATTACGTCAGAAAGATGAACCCGTGGTCAACCTCATGCCTTATGCTATATTAGCTTATAATAGCACAATCCACAGTTTCACAAAGTGCAGACCCCATGACATAATTAGAGGACATTTCGACCCAAGAGACCCACTTGACATTGACATGACCGAACATCTTATGCAACAGTATATCCTAAATCACCGAGACCAGATGAAAACTGTATATGACCTTATCAACGACTTTACACTTTCTGACCGAACGAATATCATCCAAAACAGGAATAAGGACAGAGAGCCCGAAGTAGAATACCAACCAGAACAGCGAATCTTCATAAGTAACCCATTAGCCAGTCGACAAAAATTAGCCCCGCGTTATACTCATGACACTGTACTAGCCGACCTTCCGATTCATATTTATACATCTAAAAAGAAAGGTCCTGTAGCAAAATCCCGACTCAAACGTATCCCTAAGACCGCAAATTTGTTACAGGATACTACTGGCGATGATCGTTCACACAACGCTGGCGCTCGAGATAAAACTTGAAAGTTTAGATGATGGACCCGGACTCTTACCTTTCAACCTTGGCCAATCCAGACTCATAACGCACTATCATTCTTTTCTACAATACATTGACTTAACTGACATTGAAGACAGACTCCACTCCGTAATTAATCAACTAGACTATTTTAAAACCAAATCAGACAACCAGACGTTCCTTTTATATGAACTTCAAATTAACCACTTATCTAATAAATTAGATAAAATTAATTCTCAGTTAAAAACATTAGAACCCGGTCGTAGCAAAAGAGGTCTCATAGACGGTTTAGGTTCAGTTATAAAAAGCATAACTGGTAACTTAGATCAATCGGATGCCCAAACTTACAATAATGCCATTAAACTTTTAGAAAATAATGATGACAAGATATTATCGGAGGTAAATGAGCATATAAGTCTTAATAAAGTCTGGATGACTAGATACAGTGACATATTATCAAAAATCGTTAGCAATCAAGAGATAATCAATAGTACCTTAGGATTACTTTTAGACGAGAAAGCTTCCGCTAAAAATGATCTTATAAGATACGCAAAGTTTGCTCAGTTGTTAGCTATCATTAGCGATAATACAGATGATTTATTTTTAGAGATAACTAGGATAGAAGATACCTTAGCTTTTATACGTGCATCGAGCACTCACCATAGTACTTTAAGCATAGATACTTTAGGTAATATGACAAAACGATTAAGATCTATATACGGTTCAGACCAATTGCTAGAGGCAGATCTAAGAGAATACTATACAGTTATAAAACCTGGCTATTACTTTACAGGAAAAAGAATAGTTACCATATTTAAAGTCCCAATTATCTCCCCTGATAAGTTTGAATTATATAGATTAGCAATAGTTCCCAATAAGTTTATGTACACCCTTATTCCTCCTTATCCTTTCATTGCAACTAACGGGAAAGTTTTCAAGTACATAGAGGCTGAATGCCCGAAGTTTAATCAGCTCCATCTCTGCGAAGAGGAAGTCAACCATCAACCGACGAGAGGACATCTAGACTGCATCCAAGGTCTCATCTTTAACCAATCTCTACAGAAGACATGCCTGCCCACTAAGCTCACGCTGACCAAAGAAGCCATGGAGCAACTGGACGACAGACGCTATACACTAACCTTTCCACAACCAACCCGAACCGAGCTACAATGCGAACGTCAAGAATTCATCTCTCTACATGGAAGCTACCTCGCTACCATTCCGCACAAATGCTTACTACGCACCGAGCAGTTTACTATAATCGACACAAATGACCATATCAGAGGACAACCGCTGAAAATCACCGAAATACCCATGAACCTGAACATTGTCAACGAATCTATCCCACATCTGAAGTTAAACTCACTTCATCTGAAAAGCCTACATTAAATCGAAGATAAAATCTTAATGCATCAACCCGTACGAAACGATCGCACTAACTTGGACCAATCGATCTACCATACGACTATCCCACTATATGTCGTAATATTCGGTGCAACTGTACTGATCGTTACCCTCACTATACGACGGTATAATGTTTGCACAAAGCTCAGAAAGCCACAATCACCAGATGATAGCGATGAAAATCATCAATACGAAGACGCAGAATCTCCTAAAATCAAGAAAAATGTACCAGCAACATTCTCGCTGAAATTGCTCAAATAGTTACTGTTCTGAGGGGGGAGGTGTTACGTGCCCTGCCTACACCAAATCGGCTGAATAGCGACATGATAGCTATTTACCTACAATGGATGTTTTCATACGAAATTGCAACACACGGACTCATCGGCCACCTACTTCCAACCTGCTGACACCGCATCCGCGTTTCGCGATCATTTAGAAATATATTTTTTGATAATAATTAATTTGCACTTCGGAACTAGCATCGTCCAAGTCTAGACCTAAGATTTCTTATATTGTAATTTTGAAAGTAATAAAGATAAAGATAAAGATATATTTATTTGTAAACATGTGTAACATTGTACATATACATGCAAATGTGGATGTAAAAGTAACCTTTCTTTAAATTAATTTCGGTTTTTTTTAAGTCCTCCGGCTGTCACCTTCATAATTCGTGTATTAACACGTAAATGTTTACATAACCATAACAACTGCGTAAAATAACAAAATAATCATATGAGATTAGGCACAATTGTCGAACGCTTGGGTGATAATTTCAACTATTAGTCTTCATAAACTAATGGCAGATAATATTTATATGAGACTATACATTATCTATGAGTATTTACTCTATTAGTTGTACCATTATCGATTAATATCCATCAGTTTTAGTGATGGCTAATACAATATTTTTAGCTTGAGCATTGCATTGATCGGGATTCGGGTATTCTTGAATTCAGGAAATATGAGGATACAATTTTATTACATTAACCACAAACAAGGATGAAGTGTTCTCGGAAAAGGGAGATATAATGAGGAAAATTTGAATCAGAACTTATTAATATTCATAGAATTTATTTAGATAAAAAAATATTATAAAACTAGCAGTAATAGCTTAACGACAGGAAGAAATTCTCAGTAAATAAATACACTTACTACTAATACCCGTAAATGTTTACATAGTAATACTAACTGCGTGATATTAAGAAGGTACTATCCAAATTTGTTTCTATACTCCTGCATTTTATTACGTAAACTGTTTTGAATAGATGAAGTATCTACTGTTATCCATTTTTTTTCACGGCCGTACTCTTCAACGTACGTCAGTAATACAATTCTTGCGTTTTCATCTAATCCTGGTCTGATAGTTGCTCCCTCGACCTCGTACGCTCTAGCTCTTGACCCGGTTAATGAACAAACGGTCAATGCACTCTTAGTGAAAATTTCGACCAATAACATTCGAGCTAATGATTTGCAATCTTTTGACAATCTTTTGCAATGCTTTAGTTCTACGGAACTGACATACACGTTGGTATAGGGCATGAGTTCAACAAGTTCCGGAGCCGATTTACGATGCTTCAAGGCCCATCTTGAGTCATCTTTATTGTATTCTGGAGGTAGAACAAACTTGCGCTTCTGACAACGTCTTTTCTTAGGAACTTCATCAGTATCATCATCACCACGATCATCATATTCTTCTTGTTGTTTCTGTTGTTCACTTTGGTTCTTTTCGGATATCTCCTCAACTTCCACTGTAGTGCTTGTTGATGGAGATGTGGTCGGAGTATCGACGTTTGAATGACGGCTATTAAGGATTGACTGTTTAGCATCTCTCAGTGCTTCTGTATTATCAATTATTGTTTTACGTAAGTGACCTACTAACAAATACGAGTTAGTAGAAACCGTATGTAGATTCTGTAAGACTGTAAGAAGTTCCTTGAAAAATGTGGCGTCAACAAATAGTTTAGGATTGGACGAAGAGTTTGTTGAATTCGATAAGTTCTCAATAACGGATGGTTGTTTCTGAATAACGTTTTCAGCGTGCCCTATTTCTTCAACACAACTTCTTTTGTCCGATTCTTCCACAGCTATTACTGATGAACACGAGTTTTGTATCGGAAAATCTTCTCGAGTTGATGAAGTTTGATGGTCGCTCAAGCATTCGAATGCTTGACTCGGCTGTTCTGCGTTGTTCCTAACAGATTCAGTTTGTTCAACTACTTTTGACCGTTTCGCGGCAGCTTCTGTGTCCGGAGTGGGCAGCGCCGTTCGCTTCAGTCCCTTTGTTTCAAATTTGTCATTAATCATTGAGGTTACGACTAAACCCAGAGGATTGTCGATGTCATGATTTGACTTTGAGTTTCGTGTGAGTCTTCGTGTTATTCTCTCCACTGGTGCTGTTAATTCTTGATTTAAAACGGAAAATTATTACAATAATTTTATATATTGTGCAGAAAAAACATACAAACCTTCTTTTTATTATGCTGCTAATATTTATTTCGACATTGAATTTATATTTATGACGTATTGAAAAAACTATTCAAAACATTTATGTAAGAACTGCTATTTTTATAAAGTACTATGAAATCTAATAAAAAGTTATAATACGGAACTCAAACATAGATTATAGTATATAATACACACCTCTCTTCTTCATATTCGAGCATCTATATTCGTAACACACATTATCCATCTTTTCGTTGATAAAAATTTTAGCGTTTTCGTACACATCTGCAAAAAAAAAATACCATTTAATTTCAATCGAACTTCTCAATTAAAAGTTTGTCACTAGGCTGGCAGATTTGAATCACGGTGAAAACATCGTGGAAGTGTAAACACCGTGGATCCACGGTGAGTATACGGTGGGTTTGTGTCATTTACTACCGTGTATACACGGTGTATCCACTGTGATTACACGATGTAACCACCGTGGTCCAATTTTGTAACCGATTTTCTGGGTACACTGTTGGCGCGACTACTGGCGCCATCTATCGACGCACCGGGACACTGCATTTTTTATCAACTAATCAGAGCTCGCCATTGTCGGCGACCAATCACAGTGCGTCGTTCAATTAGTTATAAGACGATTTTAAAATATAACCAAAAAATAAGTCAAAAACTTTTTCATTGAAGAGCACCTGGCTCCCGTTCCTGTACATAAAGTGGTCCTATCGAGCCGGATAAAGAGTTTAAGCTTGAAATCTCCGAAGATAGATTCGTCGCGTCAATATACGAAGAGGAGATTCACGTATCGAGCGAAGAGCTGCAACGTTAAGGCATCGACAGACAGGAGTGGAAGGTCTGAACTTCCCGTCCATTTCCCCATCTCATCCTTCGATAGGTGTTGATTTCGTGCTGTTTCCATTTTCAGTGCTCAAGTGGCGGTACCTACCTGCGCAACGGCACCCACCTTGGTTCGCACACATCTACAATTGGCAACTGTAAGTACTCTTGATTTCCTTAATTCCCAAAATGAGTGAGCTTAAATTGTCAGATTTAATTAAGAAAAGAGGTGTTTTAAAAGGTCGTTTAACTCTGTTTGAAAATTATGTAAAAAGGTTCACTTTACCCTTAACCGATCAACTGTCTTTAGAAATTGTTAAATATGTGTGTATAAGCGGGTTGCGCCCCGCCATCCCCACCCCGTGACCCCCGCCAGCGGGATAGATGATTAGTTTGTGAATACATCAGTGTGCAATCGACTAGCGAGTTTTATTGACGCGCATACCTCCCTGTCATTTCCGTAGGTACTTAACACGTGGCGATGAGCGAACTCATATTACAGTGAAAAATGTCTACGGGAACGACATATGGCGTCCTTTCCACTTTTGATCAACAATCACAAGAGTGGAATAGTTTTAAGTTGCGATTAAATCAGTGGTTTATTGCCAACTACATAAAATCAGAAACGGACAAAGCAACAATCAAACGGAGGGCGATATTATTAACGTCATTAAGCGAATCGACATTCAAACTTGCATGTAATAGCTAATATAGAGGATAATTCTTAAAAGCCGTTGAACAGCTATTGCATTTTTTTATAAATTAAGTACCTATATATATATATATATATATATAGAAATCAAAACTGTCCTACTAGTTTACTAATTGCTTCTCAAGCATTTTAGGAATGAAAGGAACTAGCATAGGGTATTAAGTCAAATAAGCCATTTAAAAAACTTACGTTATAGTTTATTAATATACCATAATCATAAACAATTAATTTAAATTTGTTTGTATTTTGTACAGTGGTTATACTTATAGCAACAACTAGGCGGGACACTATATTATTTATGTAAATAATGGCCCAAGGTCATTATACTATTCAACATAGTAACAATAGCAATCAGACATAATAACTAGTAAACAACAAAATATTTTTAACAGCAAAAAAAACCATAATATAAGAATAAAAGCAAGAAAGTTACTTAACTTTTACCTGTAGGCTGGAGCTCTGTTCTGGTCGATGTCTCGAACAAGAATGGGCTCTGCCGCTCGGAACACCACCTTTTATAGTCGTGAACAAACAACTTTCACATTTCTGTCTACCGTCATTCAAAATATCAAAGACATAACAAGGTGGATATCCGTTTGAATATTTTCTATGTTTTGGTACATTATTTTTACATTCTTTATATATTTTAACTAATGTACATACTGAAATAATGAAAGAATATTTGAATTAGGTATTACATATTTGTTCCAAGTTTTGGTTTATGTAAAACATTACTATTTTATCGATTTTCAACAAAAATGGAATACTTATAGTAACAAAAACAATACCTATAATTAGGATAATCTATTACATGCGACTTGGCGTTACCCAACAAGGTGGAAGAATTGGGCTACGAGACGATAGTGAAACTTCTCGATGACCACTTCACACCAAAAAGGTTCGGGTTTGCAGAGAAATCTATTTTCTATTCGGCAACACAACGGCCAGGAGAAAGTCACACTCAATGGGCGGCCAGGATCAAGGGATTAGCGACTCACTGCGCATTCAAGAATTTGGAAGAGGCCTTGCTAGATAAATTTATCATGGGCATGGCGGCAGGACATGAACGGGACAAACTCTTCGCACAGGACCAGCGTGAGCTGACCCTCGCGAAAGCAGTCGACTTGGCAAAAAGCGTGCGGTGCGAAGTATCAGCTAACCGCCTGCAAAGATATGCCATATTTTTAGCAGCGTATAATTACACCATTGAGTACAAAGGCAGTAAGCAAAACAGCGCGGATTTCTTATCTAGGGCGTGTGCAGATACGAACGTAACGAAGGCGCAGGACGAGTTCGCGGAGGTGGAATGTTTTGATCGCGCGGCCTACGTTAACTTTGTAGTTGACGGAGACCTACCGGTGACGCTTAGTGACCTGCGTCGCGAGACGGAACTCGACACTCATCTTGCTATTATCAAACGTTATGTTTTAAACGGATGGCCTAGGAGAGTTAGTGATAATGGCTTAAAACCATTTTTTAATTGTCGGACACAGCTGTCATATGAAAATGGTATCTTATTGCGCGGGCATAAAGTCGTTATTCCGTCGTCTTTAATAGGTAAAGTTTGTAGGGAACTGCATAGTTCACATTTCGGGGTTGTGAAGATGAAGGCGGACGCTAGTAAGCGGCTGTGGTTTCCTGGAATAGACGCAGCGCTAGAACAAGTACCTAGCGGGGGCTTGCAGCGTGTGCTGTGCGCTGCGCCCCGCACCGCCGCACTCCCCTCTCGCGCCTTGGCCGCTGCCACCGCACGCGTTTTACCGAATTCACATAGATTTTTTAGGCCCATTTCACGATTACATGTTTTTAATTGTTGTGGATGCATACAGTAAATGGGTAGAATGTTACGACATGTCCTCTACTTATAATTTAAAGGCGGTTATAGGTAAATTATATGATTTTATGTCGCGTTTCGGAGTACCACACACGTTAGTGAGTGACAACGGTACGTCTTTTACATCCTTTGAATTTAAGGACTTTTGTAAAATAAACGGCATTAAGCACGTCTTATCTCCGGTTTATCACCCGGCTAGTAATGGACAAGCCAAGAGCTACGTAAAAATAGTGAAAAGGGGGCTAAAAACACACAAAATTTTAGAGCGGTGTAGTAAAAAAAATATTCACGGGAAAATAGCAAAATTTTTATTCGACTACAGAAACTCTAAAAATAGTACCACTGACGAGTCACCCGCCGAGATAGTATTTGGACGCACGTTGCGCTCACGGTTAGATCTATTGAACCCGACCGCGCCGTCACCAACGTCCACAGACTTAACTCGAGCCGTCGAACGTAAACAGTCCTTACAGGCTAAAAACTACAAAGGTGTACACAGAGCAGACTTTAAAGAAAACGAAAGAGTATGGATAACTAAAAATTAAAATAATAAAAAAATATGTTGGATTCAAGGAATCATAAAAAGGAAAATCGGCAAAATAAATAATGTATACGGTATATGTACCACATTTACGATGTGAAGTTACCAGGCATACAGATCAGATAAGGAAGAGATTAACCACGACAGCGAATGACGACCAGCACTGGGACGCGGACGTGGTGCCAGATGTGGCGCCGCTCGCTACCGCTCACCCCGAGTCCGTCGCACAGCCAGGAGGCGGAGGAGAGCCGGTAACGGACCCCGGACAAGGAGCGATATCACCAGGTACCTCATTGGCTCAGCCGCGCGCCGCCGCCATAACCCAAAGGCGACGAGCAATCAGTCCACTTTTCTCGACACCCACGATGGACCAGTACATCAGTGATGACGAAGATGACGAGCCATCACAAACTATCGTAGAATAAGTAATTAGCAGTAAGAACAATTAAGTTAATAAGTTAGGTTAAGTGATACATATCTTAAGGGGGAGGAATGTTGTGTATGTGTGCATAAGCGGGTTGCGCCACGCCATCCCCACCCCGCGACCCCCGCCAGCGGGATAGATGATTAGTTTGTGATTGTGAATACATCAGTGTGCAATCGACTAGCGAGTTTTATTGACGCGCATACCTCCCTGTCATTTCCGTAGGTACTTAACAGAAATTAATTTACGTGTCGAGAGTACTTCGAGTTTAATAGAAATGTATAGTGAAATACAGTCTAAAATTGAAGAAGAAGTAGCAGAAGATCTCGATCTAGCAAAACAGCTGGAAGAGAGAGATCGTTTCGAAGACCAATTTTATCGTGTTGTAGCTTCTGCGAAACTTTTATTGAAAAAAGAGGTATCTGACAAGTCTAGCGTTTCAACATGTAAGCCGATAGGCATAAAGTTACCTGATATCAAAATAGGTACCTTCCTTTGACGGTTCATACGATTGCTGGCTAGTTTAAAAATTCTTACGTTAGTATAATTCATGATCGCAATGATTTAGATCCTGTTCAAAAATTTCATTATTTAAAATCATAGGTGCATTAGAATTTACGGCTAAAAACTATTCTCACGCATGGGAGCTATTAGAGAATAGACTTAATAATCCGCGACTATTGGTTCTTAATCATGTGAAGGCATTATTAAAATTCCATCGTTAAATAAAGAGTCCTCTTCCCAGATTAGGAACTTAATAGATATTGTTTTGAGAAACTTGCGTGCCCTTAAAACGTTGGGTGAACCAACAGATTCGTGGGACACTTTAAACATTTACATGGTCGTTTCCAAATAGGTCAGGCCACTGAACGCGAATGGGAAGATTTTCAAGGTACAGCTAGTTCGTTAATTGAATCCAGGATAGCTTTGAAACTGGATGACTTGCTTAAATTTCTCAAGGACAGGGCCGACGTCTTAGAAACGATTAAAGTAAACCATAACAAATCCCACGAGAACAAAGGCAGCGAACAAACGCGCTCTAAGAAGCAATATACACATACTCATTTATTTATTTAAACTTCATGTACAATAGTGGTACATAGGCGGACTTAATGCAACAAGGCATTCTCTACCAGTCAACCTTTGGGCTAAAAAGAAACACACTCATGTTGCTACGAACGTTACTACTTACTAACAATAACAATAAGGGTAATACGAACGCCAGAGCAAAACAAAGCCGCGTACTGTGTATGATGTGTCATGGTAATCACGCGATTTATTCCTGTTCAAGGTTTCTTAATTCGTCTGTCCAAGAAAGGAATAATATAGTTAAAACGCATCAGCTGTGCATCAATTGTTTACGCACAACCCACCCACTTGACGAATGCAAGTTTGGGCCATGTAGGTTGTGTGATAAAAGGCACAACTGTTTGCTTCACGTTGATGGGCAGGTAGACGGCGCATCACAGGTGACCGGGTCGAGTGCATCAGCACAGCCGGTCACCGCTAAAGTCTCCACTGTCTCGGCATCATTACACGTTACGACTAACCATTCAGAATTGCAAAACAGTAATCAGGAATACTCGTTATTACCCAACGTTTTGCTGTCCACAGCGTTAGTGGACATAGCAGATTATAATAACAAATATCACACTGTACGCATTCTGCTTGATAATGGTAGTCAACATTGTTTCATAAAGAAATCGTTATGTGAAACATTAAATGTATCGTTATTACAGTCCACTTATCACGTTGCTGGGGTAGGACAAACAATTTCGCAGTCCACCCACATTTGTAAAATAAAATTACGTTCAAGGTTAAATTCGTTTTGTATGAACATTGATTGTTTAGTGTTACCGTGCATTACAAATCAATTACCCACATTTAGTGTCGATGTAAATAATATGCGTATACCTGATAATATTCAACTTGCGGATCCGAACTTTCACTCACCGTCAGATATCGATATTCTGATAGGTGCAGATAAGTTCTGGGAATTATTGTGCGATGGCAAAATTAAGTTAAATAATGGACCTTATTTACAAAACACAAAATTGGGTTGGATAATGTCGGGACCTTTACATAATAACACACTTCCCGTTAAGAGTGTGCAATGTCATTTCTCCCAAACAATTGACACACAGTTGAAAATGTTTTGGGAACTCGAAGAGATAAACAATAACGTTAATAAAAATATCCATAGTGCTGAACGTGCGTGCGAAGACATTTTTGTCAAAACGACAAAACGTATGGAAGATACCATCTTCCATACGTTTTGTCGTTTTGTAGGTTTTCCGTACGCATTCCTTTAAAGGAATCAGCTGAGGTGCTCGGAGACAGTTACACAGCGGCTGAAAAACGTTTGTTGTCGTTAGAACGAAAATTCGCTCGTTTGCCACAATTTAGGGAAAAATACGTAGATTTTATGGGGGAATATGAAAGGCTCGGTCATATGAGTTGCGTTGAAACTTATGAGTCACCTCACTATTTTTTGCTGTAACACGGCGTTATTAATGAAAATAGCAGTACGACTAAACTGTGTATTGTTTTCGATGCAAGCGCAGCGACGTCGTCTGGTAAGTCGTTGAACGATATTCAACATATTGGTCCACCACTTCAGAATGACATTTTTAGCATTTTACTACGCTTTAGGCAATATAAATACGTCGGTTGTGCGGACGTTGAGAAAATGTTTCGGAATTTTCTTGTACAACCAGACCAACGAGATTTACAATTAATACTATGGCGTAAACTTCCGTCGGACCCAATATGTGTATATCGCCTTAACACCGTGACGTATGGCACCGCGTCTGCGCCATTCCTTAGTATGAGATGCTTACGTCAGCTTGCGCAGGAATGTAGGGATCAGCAGGTTGCGAGAGTGATCCGAGAGGATTTTTTCGTTGATGACGTCATCCTAGGTGACAATGATTTAAATAGCTTACTCGATACCTGTGAGAAGTTACGAAATACTTTAATCTCGGCTTGTTTACCGTTGCGTAAGTGGTTGTTTAACGTTGATATCAGTGACCACGAAATATCGAAAAAATTGTCATTAGGTGAACATTGCCAAACTAAAACTTTAGGATTGGGTTGGTATAATAAATGTGATGAACTTTATTTTACCACTCGAGTAGTTAGACCGACTTTACTAAGTAAACGTTCAATGTTGTCAATAATCGCACAAATATACCTACGATCCCTTAGGAATTTTAACACCGGATGTCGTAGTAGCCAAAATATTGATGCAAAAATTGTGGTTGTGCAAAATAAATTGGGATGATCCCGTTCCCAGTGATGTTGCGTTATCCTGGGAAAAATTCATTGACACACTTCAATATTTGCATAAATTACGTATTCCGCATGATTCCGCGTCATGTTGTGAGTGCACACACACAGTTCATAGAATTACACGTTTTCACGGACGCGTCGCAGAGTGCGTATGGTGCATGCGCATATGTTCGCACCTACTCTGATGACTCACCGGTGACTATTAGATTATTGTGTGCAAAGAGTAAAGTTGCTCCAATTAAACCAGTCAGCATACCCCGACTAGAGCTGTGTGGGGCTTTAATAGGCGCACGATTATATAAGACAATTATCGAGTCATTGCGTGTTAATTTCCACAAAATTTACTTTTGGACAGACTCAACTATTGTCCTTGGTTGGCTACGAATGCCACCACATTCGTTCAAAATCGAATAGTCGAGATTAATGAAATAACAAGTAATGCGTTATGGTTACATGTAGGATCCAAAAATAACCCAGCGGATCTGGTCTCGCGCGGTGTTAGTCTTGATGTACTCATTGACAGTAATCTGTGGTGGAGCGGACCTGAGTTCTTAAAGAATTCTGAGTCGTCATGGTCACAGCAATCTTCGACTATACACTCCGACTTACCAGAACTAAAATCACAAACGACAACCGTTATGGTTTGTAATGTAACAAAGAATAAAGTTATTAATTTTGAAAAGTTTCGTTCTTATCAGCGTTTCGTGCGCGCCGGCGCTTACATGTTGCGATACATACATAACTTACGCACACCAAAGAAAGATCGTACACAGGGGCCGTTATCAGTAGATGAATTGAATGACTCATTACAGTTGTTAGCGCGTCTTGCTCAACGCGAATCGTTTCCGATGGAATATGATAAGTTAAAACGTAACTTACCTTTAAAAACTTCAGGTTCGATTTCTAGGCTTAATATATTTCTAGATGAAAGGGATATAATTGGAGTAGGTGGTCGTCTTAGTAACTCGCCTGACTTTAATTACGACAAGAAGCACCCGATACTTTTATCAAGTAAACACAACTTTACACAATTTTTATTTCAACATCAACATAAAGAGCTTTTTCATGCTGGTCCCCAGTTGCTATTGGCTACCGTGCGTGAGAATTGGTGGCCGTTAGGGGGTAGAAACCTAGCTAGAAGAGTTGTCCACCAATGTGTCCGCTGCACCCAAATGAAAGGTAAAACCTTAACGCCAATCATGGGCAACCTTACGTCTGAACGAACAGAACATGGTTTCCCATTCATTCGATATGGAGAGGATTATGCTGGTCCCATAAACGTACTAAATCGCAAAGGAAGGGGAGCTAAATTGGAAAAGGGTAATATTTGCATATTCGTTTGTTTTGTTACCCGGGCCATTCATCTAGAACTTGTCAGTACGTTAGCTGCTCAAGTATATTAGCACTTAAAAGATTTATCTCACGACGAGGTAAACCAGCTCAAATTTTCTCAGATAACGGTAGAACTTTCATTGGAGTCATGAAAGAGATTAATAAAATGTTAGAGGAAAATTTACAGCAAATAAATTATCAACAGACAATATTGAATTTAAATTTATTCCCCCTTATGCTCCTCATTTTGGGGGATTGTGGAAAGCAAGAGTAAAATCCTGTAAGTTCCACCTTAAGCGTGTCGTAGGTACCGCTAACTTGACGTACGAGGAGTTCAGCACTGTGTTGGCACAGATCGAAGCAGTCCTGAACTCCCGTCCTATAAGTCCTATGTCATCAGATCCACATGATCTTCGTCCAATAAGCCCAGCTCAGTTCCTCATCGGCCGGCCACTCACTGCGCCAGCCTGCAGAGACCTCACCGAAGTACGAACTCACAGCTTGACACGGTTTCAAAGAGTGGAACAAATAAAACAGCACTTCTGGAAACGCTGGTCACAAGAATATGTTGCTGAACTTCAGACAAGGACGAAGTGGAAGGCGAACAGTGAAGACATAGAATTAAACACGCTTGTCGTCATTAAGGATGACAACTTACCACCCCTTAAATGGCGTATGGGCAGAGTTACTCATATTTTCCCAGGACGGCGTGTCGCGTGTCGCCACCATCCAAACTGCTACGGGTCCTGTACAACGAGCGTTCTCGAAAATCTGCCCTCTGCCTGTATCATCAGCAGGGGACGACAACATGAATGCAGCCTGCGGCATCTCCAATCAAGCGTCATTGGAACATCATGGAACATCATTGGAAGCTGGAGCTTCCAAGGCGGCCGGCATGTTGGCGCAACTACTGGCGCCATCTATCGACGCACCGGGACACTGCATTTTTTATCAACTAATCAGAGCTCGCCATTGTCGGCGACCAATCACAGTGCGTCGTTCAATTAGTTATAAGACAATTTTAAAATATAACCAAAAAGGAAGTCAAAAACTTTTTCATTAATATAATAATAATATAATATAATATAATATAATATTCCACACAACTATCACACAACGCCATCTAGTCCCAAGCTAAGCAGAGCTTGTGTTATGGGTACTAGACAACTGATAAACATACTTATATATTTGTAAATACATACATATTATAGAAGAACACCAACCATTGAAGAGCACCTGCCTCCCGTTCCTGTACATACACCGTGGAACCACAGTGGCAACATCTTGTAATATCGGTGGTAAAATGGAACAAAGCCACCGTGTTTCCACCGTGATTCCAAACCCCGAGGATATTGATCATGTCACACTATATCTGTTTCGAAACCCTGAAACATTAGTATAAAAAGAAATTCTTACCAGTGCCATATTTTGGCGCAGCCAGATATAATTTCCAATCTTCCGAACGTTTTTGCCTTCTTTTAACACGCTTTGCTGTATCTGATGGATCTTCGACAGGGTATGATACTATTACTTTTTGATCCTTTTTTCTGCGTAATACTATCCACGACCACGGTACGCATACATAATCATCAATACCTGTGTAAGGCGATTCCAAAAATTGTATCACATAATACTTAAATTTATCAGTGCGTTCCATCTGAAAATGAAAGAAACAAAACTAAAATCACACATTTCCCGTGATTCATAACTTCAAATAGATGATTTCATAGTCCACAAAGTACTTTTATTATCTCAAAGTATTTCTATGGCCTCATTCCGAACGGATGGGAGCCCTTATCTCTTCGTTCTTCCTGATGATAATGGACGCTCTGACGTCGGACATCCAGGAAGAGGCTCCCTGGTGCATGCTGTTTGCTGATGACATTGTGCTGGTTGCGGAAAGTGGCCTAGAGGTCCAGAGCAATTTGGAGGCGTGGTGGCAAAGACTGGAGAGTGTTGGCCTGAAATAGAGCAGAACCAAAACAGAGTACCTGTTCTGCGATTTCGGCGGTCTCTCCAGTCCGATACCTATAGCTCTCACCGGAACTCCTATACCGATTTGATCCGACTTTCGGTATCTCGGGTCGCTTGTCCAGGGAGATGGCGATATAGACCGAGACGTAACGCAACGGATCAACTCAGGATGGATGAAATGGCGACAGGTCACTGAAACAACTTGTGACCCTCGGATGCCCCTCAAATTAAAAGGGAAAATATATAAGTCCGTGATAAGACCTGTCGTAATGTATGGATCAGAATGTTGGGCTGCGAAAAAGACGTATGAAAATAGATTGCATGTAGCGGAGATGAGAATGTTGAGATGGATGTGTGGAGTAACGAGAGTGGATAAAGTGAGAAATGAGTACATTAGAGGCACTTTAAAAGTGGCGCCAGTGACGGAAAAGTTAAAAGGGAATCGCTTGTCTTGGTATGGTCATGTGAAGAGGAGGGATGAAACGCATATAACTAGAAGAGTTATGAATATAAATGTGGATGGATGGAGAGGGCGAGGAAGGCCAAAGAAAAGATGGATGGATTGTGTGAAGAGCGATATGAAAGAAAAGGGAGTTAGTGATAGAGTGACGACTGATAGAACAGAATGGAAGAATGAAACGTGTTGCGCCGACCCCAAGTAACATGGGATAAGGGCAGGAAGATGATGATTCCGAACGGACGGGGAATCATTAATGATCTTGTATTAAATTAGAAATCAAATCTTACCTTAAAGTCTTCAATATGTTCCTGTCGTTCCAATATTAATGAATCCACAATTAAAAAAATCAGGATATAATGCAGCTAATATTTAACTCCCGTATGCCTGCCCTTACGTTCGCAAGTTGAGCGTTAAATAGTCAAGCCCAGCAGCGGAATTGTATTTATAGGCGAGAATATTCGTCATCGCAAGCGAGAGAGACAGCAATATTTCCTCCACATTATCAATCACCCTTCGCATTAATGGAATAGTTCTGACTCATACAAACATACAATGTAATTATTGGTGTTAAAACTAGTATAAACCAAACAATGTAAATTGTCATAGTTGTCTAAATAACTCACTAGTTGGAGCTACTGTCTATGCCGTGATATTGCCATTCTGTTCGGTCGAATAATACTCGCTCTTGTGTCAACTGTTGTACTGGACTAACTGTATTATAAATTAATTTATGTTTACCAATTTAATATTTTGTTATTTTCGCACAATCCCATCACTTGGCATTAGAAGTTGGTTACATAAGTTTCCATTAATGTTTCATAGATGATGAAGCAATGAATACTCTTTGTCGGAATAAACCGTTTTTTTCTTAATTGTCTGTACCACGAAAAGTACAATGGAGAATATTAAGAATACCTACAACTAACACATATATCAATCTATAGTTTATTTGTGAAATGCACGGTAAGAAATATTTTGCAGATATCATTGTCCCAGTATAGGCATGAACACCCTGCTGTATGGTATCGAAAACTTTTATAGGTTATAAAATTGTACGCATATATGATTCAACCATTGCAGGAATAGTAACATTGGCGATAGATGTTGTGGTCGCCGCAATGCCAGTATGGCCGTCAGGCCCATACTGCTTTGTCGTATCCACATTGCTTCTAGCCGATAAACCTAGTCCAGCGACATCAATATAATTTTGGTAGTAATACAATAGTGTACATTGATTGACACGCCAGAAATTATAGTGGACAAAACTAGAAGCATTGTGCCGTCGGCATTGTAGTATGGGTCTCAGGACCATGCTGTTTCGCCGTGCCTGCTATGAATACGTGTGAGCAATACAATAGCTCCAGTCCTATATAGTATAGTAAATAATGCCATACTTCTGGGACTCATTACAATACTGTCTTGAAATATTTTAACTCCCCTGCTTTGCTCTTAGAACTCCCGAATCCTTAATTGCGTTCGGGATTCAATATGATGCCAGTGACATAAGACACTGCTTAATCCCCTCGGTGCATAATCTACTATTACCATCGAGACGCTGAGAAGAAGAACATACTTACGCCCTTTTGAAACTAACCTAGTTTTATCAGACTTAAGTAAGGTTGGTTTTACAAATCTTTCAAATTCAAATTATTTATTTGCAAAACATAGGTTAAATATTAAGGCTTGTGTTTAAACACCGCCCAAAAAAGTACCTATTTTACTACCAAAAAAGTTCTAAACGGTTACCAAAACAGATAAATGGTCACCAAATAATATTCGAGAAGTAGCGCCCGCCGGCCGCTGCCGCGGCACCGCTCGCTTCGCTCGCTCGGCTCGCGCGCGGTTGGTCACAAATCTAACCTAACCTAAACTATTTTATCCAGTTTGTAACCCCAAGCCTACATTTTATGGCAATCACAGTTGAGTTGGATAGAATTTGGTGACCATTAATCCATTTTGGTGCCCAGACTTAGAGTCTTAAAAATATTATTTTTGGTGACCGTCTAAATTATACCCTAATAATAAGATCTTATTTTAATGTTAGGATCGCTATGTCTAATCTAATAGGCGTACAAATTTTGGATACATTAAATTATTATTCAAATTAAAATATAAAATTGTAGCGACGCGACCTGGCTTTTCTCGGAACCAATGTAGAACAAAAAAACCGGCTAACTGCGAGTCGGACTCGCACACGAAGGGTTCCGTACCATGAACCTAATTTTTTATAATTTGTTGTTATAGCGGCAATAGAAATACACAATCTGTAACGTACTTATATCTCGATGATCTGTAATAATAATTTCAATTTTCTACCTATTACGGTTCTTGAGATACAACCCGCTGACAGACAGACGGACGGACAGCGGAGGCTTAGTAATAGGGTTCCGTTGGTTACCCTTTGGGTACGGAACCCTAAAAAGAAGTGCGCTTATTGATGATACGAACTGTAAAATTATTTTGTAACACAGGTGCCTTAAATTTACGATAATTCAATTTTTTTGGGTACGATTACTTAATAAATTCCAAAGTCAAATACATTCTAGCTACACATTTCTTTAACCGGTTTCTTTGTACATTTCCATACAAAATTGATTACAGCTTTTTCTAGCTGAATAGCTAAAAAAAGAACCGGAGGAAATATGCAGGAACCCTAATTAAAACGAGTTAACGAGAGCTGCTTCCACATTCTACCTCAAAGCTTTGTTCTTTCTATTTGTAACTTTCAAATTAAAATGTAGGTGGATTTATTTATTCTAGTATTCTTAATATTTGTCTGAGCAACATGTTTTCTGATTTAATGAGGTCTATGCGCATAGGGAAGCTTGTAGCTAAATAATAACAGCCGCAAGGAGTTGGTCCTGACTGTCATATGAACATCATTGACAATCAGTAGTCAGGAAAAGTGTCAGTCTCGGTGGGTGAGTCCGACTCGCACTTGGCCAGTTTTTTTTTTAAGTGAAAAACTGTTCCCGAATCACATAATATACCATAACTAACACCAGTGTTCCCCCAATTGGTTTTGAAACAAATGTACTCCTAGACCCCAACTTTCCCAGTTTTAATTAAGTCTGCTGTGATTGAAGGTGACACTAGCCGTGAGGACTATTCATCATAACAGCCGAAAGACACCCACTGCTGGACATAGGCCTCCCCCAAAAGGGGGTTTTCCATAATAGCCACGCTTGGCAGGCGGGTTGGCGTTCGCAGTGTATGGTGTTACGTTTAATGGTTCTCCGTTAAACGTAACACCATATACTGCGATCGCCCATTCTCTGGTGAGTTCCTTAGTCGCCTCTTACGACACCCACGGGAAGTGATGGGATGATATTATTCTTTTACGGCACCATGCGCCACCGGCCGGGTGTCCATACGGCACAGCTTAGCCTATTGCCATCAAGCAAATACCTGAAATTCAACTCAATCCATTTTTAAGTAACCTTCACAATCTATCGAAACACCTCTAATTTCTCAGAATGCGACGCAAATGCAAACTGTCAAAATCCTGATAGAACACCCTCAATAAAGCTTGAGACAAACTAGTCCCACGTACGCAACGTATGCAACGCATTGAAATATCTGGGCTCTTGATTTTATATGAAAAACTATGCAGTAAAAAACTAAATTATCGTAGGCAACGCAACAGTCGATACGATATAAAAGCGTTGCATACGTTGCGTACGTAGGACCTCTGTGCAGAAACACAGAGGTCCTACGTACGCAACACGCTACGTGCTTAACACTTCTCCAATCACAGCTAACTTAATATAAGATATTAACCCGATCCTAACCGTATTTAATAATAATGCGAGTTAATTAACTGTGTGTAACCACATAGGCTCATCATGATTCAATCACGATGAAATTAGGAGGGAATCTCATTATTGGCGGGCTGCCAGAGGGTCAAATGTTGCTGATGAGGTCGAATGAGAGTGGTTATAAGCGTGTTGCACATTTTTTTATTTTTCCATTTATTTATTTGATACCTACACATATAATTTACATTTCTATAAAAAATAAACATTTAAAATTTATGTTTTTATAACTTGCTACGTTCGTGTTTGTGTCTGGTTATAATGGGTTATAATATGAATATATTCTCTTTGCACTTTCTGGCATCCGATTAAACTTAAACTTGGGATACCTATATAACTTTGAAAACATTAATATAGAACTCATCATCATCGTCATTATCATCATATCAGCCGAAAGACGTCCACTGCTGGACATAGGCCTCTTCCGTATTTGCCATAATCGCCACGCTCGGCAGGCGGGTTGGCGATCGCAGTGTATGGTGTTGCGTTGCTGCCCATTCTCTGGTGAGTCCCTTAGTTGCCTCTTACGACACCCACGGAATCACGGAAGTGATGGCATGGTATTATTCACGGACAGTATTTAACACAGAGTAAATGCCTATCTGGCTTCAAACCTCAGTTACTGGGTACGATACCGTTTGGCAAGAATAGTGTTAGATTTCTTGGTTTCTAGGTAGCAGAAAAAATATAGTTTTTGGTAGTGGAAGACCACGCGGGCTTTCACATACTCGCTGTCCTCATCAGATCAAGGCGATAACAGCGGGTCTAAAATGGCCACTATAGTAGAATCATAATATTAACGACTACACGATAATATTGACGGCACGGCTGACGCAGTGGTTGAGTGATCGACTGCTGCGCCGCCTGTCGTGGTTTCGATTCCCGCACGGAACAAATATTTGTATGGCCTACAGATTGCGGTATTGGTTGTTCCGGGTCTGGCTGTTTGTGTATGTGTCTTTGTATGTTTGTAAACGCACCCATAATACAGGAGAAATTCCTAAAAAAAAAAAGAAAAAGAGAAGAATCTGTCAAATTTCATTTTCATCTTTATTTTTAACGCATTAGGTTCAAGGTTCTTCTTATTCTTCTTATTTGTCCTCGCCTTATCCCGTTACTCGAGGTCGGCTTTCCTGATCATTCGGCGCCATCTATCTCTCTGGTCTTGATCCTTGTCTGGTAGACATTAGGTTCAAGTTTGTTTGGGAAAATTTGCCAGTAACTTACGCGCTACCGCGCGATGTGCTTTCTGATTCTGCTAATGCGGCCTTTTGACCCGCATGACTCCCTGTGACTGTCCTGAGAAGAACCAATGACAAAGAGGCTTGAAAGAAGCTAGCCAGTCATTCCGTCAAAGCTTTTTGAGGTCCAGGAATCGAATCAAGGACTTTAAGTTCAGCTTGCGACCACTAGACCAACAAGGCATTCAAATCAGTTTTTCAAAGCTCGCATCCGTATCTTATGTGCGTACCAAAGCCATAAACACACCATTCCATATTTCTACGGTCCTCTCCTCTCCGCACCAGTGGACAGTCAGCCTTACTAAACGGACTTAAGGTGGATGCTCCAGGGTAGCCCGCGAAATTCAAATATTTTTATGTTTTTTGCAATTTGCCGGTCAGTGTGAAGCTGTATGTGGACCAAATGCGATCTGCGACCGTAACGCGTATTTATCTAAAGAATTATAACAATTTTAATCGTCTATATTGCCCTCTTTGTTCATGTAGTTCGAAAGAATGAATATTTCAGAAATAATCATTCTTTCGGACTACATGAACTTAGAGGGCTATATTGATGATTAAAATGGTTATAATTCTTTAGATAAATACGCGTTACGGTCGCGGAAAGCATTTGGTCCACATACAGCTTCACACTGACCGGCAAATTGCAAAAAACATAAAAATATTTGAATTTCGCGGGCTACCCTGGAGCATTCACCTTAAGTAAGGCCTTTCCAATTAGACACAAAAAGGGCTAGATAAAAAAGGCGGAGATTAAAAAGAATTTCACCTTATAAAGCATTGTGGATATGACAAACGCATCAGGGCTTTCGATCGTATAAATTTTAATAACTTATCTATTGGCGTTTTCATAGAAACGTTTGCCAAGTAAGTCGGGGTCGAGCTGTAACCTAAACTAAAAATTTAATTGAACAATTCAAGGGACGACTGCTATATGAATAATTTTAAATATAAAGATATCGAAGAATTATAAAAATAATGAAATTTGACACAACATTTGAATATAATAGCATTTTCACGCGTCTTCGCTAATGTGGCCTATCCGGTCATCTGGTATGTAGAATAGAATAGAAAACATTTATTCAGCACAGACAATAACGTATATTTTTTTTTAATATATTTTAGTATAGCACTATATTAATACAAAGTTTAATGGGACCGCATAGAATACCTAAGCTCGGTGCGCTCTTAAGCTGAACACCCATCTATGAAATGAACGCGACCAGCGTTGCTAAACCTTAAAGATCCGTGCGACTATGATTAGTTTCATCATAACAGCTGAAAGATGTCCACTGCTGGACAAAGGCCTCCCCCAATGGGGGGGTTTGCCATAATCGCCACGCTTGGCAGGCGGGATGGCGATAGCAGTGTACGGTGTTGCGTTTTACAGAAAACGCTGCAACCCATTCTCGGGTGAGTCCCGTCATCACCTCTTACGTAACCCGCAAGATTAAGTGATGGGATGGTATTATTCTTTTACGGCACCATACGGCACTGGCCGACACCATGCGGCATAACATGATTCGTTTGGCCAGTTAATATTAAAAACCACACTAGCCTTGGACTGAAATAACTGGGATCATAGGGGAAGCCTACGCCACACCAGTGGGATACAGTCTGTCTGTAACCAGTATAAAAACTTATGTTTTCATAACTTTTTTATACTACCTACCTGTCGTTTCCAACTTCCATAATTAGCAAAAAATATGGCCATAATACCCCACTTTTTTGCAGTAATGTCCAATATTGGGCGTATACTTGCTCCATAAATAATTGACCTACAATAAAAAAGGCGTTTCTTATGTCCTATAAATTCAAATATGCTTTTGAAAAGATGCATGGCTGTCTACTATATAACAAAACCAATAAAGGTACGCTGACCTCACTTTCCATTAAACTCCGTACTTCGCAATAGCAGCTAAGTGCCTGCGCACATTATGGCGGAGCGCAGCGCTAAGCATGCCCACGAAGTTTTCTAAACACAGGACATATTTCACAGTTTCGACCCAAGAATACGACGCTGGAATGCGCGAGTATGACTGCGCATACTTGACACACCGTTGGCATTAGTTTTGCAATTTTTTTGAGTCTCACGTGAACGACTGGAAGTGGATGAGCACGGAGTAGCGCGCATGCTCGCGCAGTCACGTTCCTGCGCGCTACCTTTTGCAAGTAGTCGCTTCGATGCTCTTCAGATTAATTGCCTAGAAAACGTTCGTTACAAAGTTCCACTTGTGTATAATGTATGGCTTGCGGCGCCATCATATTATAACTAGGCTTCCAGTTCCATTCAAACCGGATTTAGCTGAATACCAGTGTTTTATGTGGAGCGGCTGCCTACCAGACCTCCACAACCCATTAACTGGATAACACGGTACTTCTTAGAAAAACTGGAGTCAGATTTACTGGCAAAACAGATTAATTTGATAAATTGAAAATATGGGATTCTCAAAACGGTAGCGATCACCAGCCACAGTAACATCAGCACCTGCCATTTTGGGCTCTTTAAAGAAGAATATTGAAATTACGCCACCTGAATAGTCAGTAGAAGTAGATTAGAGGATCTTGCGTAGATTAGCAAAATATGCTCTTCCCCTCAAAAATGTTTTTAATTTTCATCGCATTTCGATAACCGAATATGTTTCCCAAATCATCATCTGCCTAGCCTTTTCCCAACTATATTAGGGTCGGCTTCCAGTCAAACCGGATTCAGCTGAATACCTGTGTTTTACGTGGAGCGGCTGCCTAACAGACCTCCACAACCCATTAACTCGGTAACACGGTACTTCTTGGCAAGACTGGAGTCAGATTTACTGGCTTCTGACAATCCGTAACGACTGCCAAAGATCTACAAATGACAGCCGGGACCAACGGCTTAACGTGCTTTCCGAGGCACGGAGGAAACTCGGTATATTAAGATGGCAACCCATCCACAGACCAACCTTGGCAAGCGTTGCTTAACCTTAAAGATCGACCCGTGCGGCTGTTATTATTTAGCCACGAGCTCTTCTGAATATGTTTCCCAAATAATATATTAAAAAAAGTTCGGCGGTTTTATCATCTGGTTAATTATGAACTTTCGAATTAAATTACTTTTAATTAATTTCTTACTAACTTAATTCATTGATTTTAACTACATATTTTATTTAACTGTCTGAGATAAGTTTTATATTATGTTTATTTTTGTTTTTATGGTTACTATGTAATGGGTACACCCATTACATGACCTGAATAAATGAATTTATTATTATTAACCTTTTAACCGCTTGTGTCGCATATATGCGACACACGTTTCCGTGTCCCTACCGCTCGTGTCGCATTTCTGCGACAGAGATCATGCATGATTTTTTCGTTCCATTTTCGTCCTGTTAACTACGAGGTACAACTAAAACTATTATTAAATAGACCTATTATTTATAACAATTACTTAAAATTATGTTTCATAGCTCTAAGCATTGAAAAAACTTAAACAAAAATAAGTAATTGGCAGCTTGGAGTTTTCTTCGGTGTCTATCGCGCGCGTCGCATATATATGACCATAGGGATGGGATACAATGCAATGCGCATTAAAACGAAAACAGTAAATAATCAGGTATAGTGCATCATTCAGCATAAAATAAAGTGTCATACGAAATAAAGTTAAATTTAACATAATTGTTACTTTGTGTATTAATTCTTTTCCTTATTATTCAAAAGAAAAATATTCCTTACGATCTTTGTATAATGCCAATATTTGACGTTAGTTCCCATCCCTAGACCCCTATGCTTGCAATAATATTTCTCTAGTTAGTCTAGCGCCGCTGTCGCATTAATACGACGGCTGCCTACGTCACGAGCGGGTGAAACGAATGGAAAGTTCCATTAAAGGTTGTTCGTGGCTATTTCTGCATTGTCGATAAAATGACTACTACTGAGGAATTAATCAGAATATTAGAAGGTGACGACGAAGAGGAATTATTATTAGAATCTACAGAAGAACTTAGAAGTGATGGAGAGGTAAGTACCTATTTCAATTTCTTCTTATGTTAGTTGCATATATTATTCAGTAGGTATAGGTATAAATAAGACTGGACACGCCACGATTGCGGCGGTAAGTCCTCTCTTTGAGGCGTGGCTGGAGAGACGTCACGGCGTCCTCACCTGTCGCATGACCCAGGAGACGCCGTTGGCGAGGATCGCAGGACGAGGACGATCTCCAGCCTCCGTAGACGCGAGCTTGCGAACGCCGAGCATTGGGTAGCTCGATATTCGCCGTCCTATAAGGACCGAGCCCGAGTAGTCGACGGCGCGCGGTGACCACGCGCGCCTCGAAGAGTTGTCGCAAACACTTGGGTTGGGTTTAGGTAACTCCTTGATGGATCGAAATAGTACCTACCTACCTATTTTAAATATTGTGATGTAATTCTGTTATTATATTACCTACTTACATATCTACATACCTATTGATTGTTCAAATTTGGAACCGTGTTGTATGTTGTCCTTACAGCCCGATTTACACTTCAATAAGTACCTACCTACCTACCTAGATTTATTATAGTTTGATTTATGAGAAAAGGAAAAAGTCGAATAATAAGAGATTATTGTGATGTGAACAATTAGAATTTAGTAAGGTTAAACAATTAGTAACTGGTACAACATTTACTTGTTAGCTTAAAGATGAACGACTGTGATACGAAGAAAGTGATTAAGTAATAAGAGATTATTGTGATATAAACTATTAGAATTTAGTAAGGTTAAACAATTAGTAACTGAGATGAACGATTGTGATACGAAGTGATTAGGTTGGTTAAGTTAAAGGCTCTTTACAAACAGGCGCGACACGCGACGCGACACAAAGACATGAGCGGTACCTTCGTGTCGCGACATGAGCGGTTCCTTTGTGTCTCGCCTATTTGTAGGAGCCATAAGGCTGATTTAAAATAAAAACATAAAAAACTTTTGACTTTTTTTTATCGATACAACGATTGCCCCTCCTTATTTATTGTAGGTATTATTTTGTCGATTTGTAGCCTCGCGCTAGGGGCACGACAATTGATATTTAGCCAAGCGGTTAAAGGGTTAATTAAATTAAAATAAAACCAATCAATTACATTTCCATAATTATAATATTAAAAAAATATGAAAACAATTAACCAGAAAACTAAATACACAGTAATTTACCTTTCTAAAACTGTACATTGTCTGTTAGGACAATGCCGGATGAAAGGACAGGACCCCTTTTCGCAATCATCACCAGCAAGGTGTTAGAGCTGGCCCATACTCTGCTCACTATGGACGCAGCGCACTTGCGCATAATCGCGTCGATCACTTTTCCGAATTTATTTTCTTTGATTTTCATTTTACCGAAAACTAATGACCGACGTCTTTTTTGCTATATTTTTAACTCATTATTTGACATATTTTTAACTCATCGAAGTATAATGTGTCATAGGCATTTTTTTATCTAACAATATTTGGCCGATTTACATAATAAGTTTTTGCTATTGGCCGAAACCTCTTTTGAACTTTATTCATTTGTCGAATGATTTATTTGCCATATTTTCACTACACCGAAACAACATTTTACGGAAAATTCACAAATATATAGCCGGTTACTAGGTAGCATTTATAATATATAAGTCAATATGTTGTGGTACAAAAAGTGATAGAAACGAATCGCTGCAAAACCGACTTCACGCAGTGTTGTCTGCCCTACCCCTCGAGTGTAATTTAGGGCCGCCCAAACTCCGCAGCGCCGAAGCCGTGACAGAAACAATGCTTTCTGCATGTCGCATGCCTGCTTATATGTTGCATGCTTATTTGCACGCTGCATGCTTGTTTACATGCTGCCATATACTTGCTTGCATGCTGCATGCTTGAAGCAAGCATCGTTTTTTGCATGCTTCTTATAGGGGCCACTTAAAACCAAATTTGTTGAAAGCACTCAAGATCACTCATTAATTCATACACTATCATGATATTTCGAAAACTACTTGACCTCAGAAGATGAAATATGGCACGGAAGTAGAGTACTCCTGCGTTTTCTTAAATCTCTTAAAAAATGGGCGCAAGCCAATTTCCATCAGCCGGACCTTTCCATCTCCAGGCTACCATTAAGGAATTCTAGATTGAAATACCAATTTCACTTTTCTATACTTGAGAAATAAACCCAGGCTCTTATATCAAAAATAATGAGGCAGCAATTTTCATCCTTAAAAATTAAAAAAAACACATGCAGCTAATAACGATATTAGAATGGAATACTGAAAACAAAACACTCGTACTTATAATGAAATTCCTTAGAGTCTGACGTAACTGGACCGCCTGAGGCATCCAAATCTTTTGTTAGCGACAGAATGTTTGTCTAAGCAATTTCAGGCATTTTCAGGAGACCTCATAATACAAATATGTCAGCTCTGTCTCTAGTGACGTGCAATGAGATAGTTCGAGAAGCTGTATCTTGCTTCGGAATTGGAAAAATTGCCTTATTTCTTATTTTATTGAATGAAAAGCTTTTTATCAACTTGCAATATTTGTTACTTCTTAGGTCAAATGTTGGAAGGTGACTTAGAACCACTTCCTTTTATCCTACAAAATGGTTTTATTTTTAACAATAAACAATATATATATACACGAAATGGCTCTTCTTTTTAATGCGTTAAAATAAAAGTTTGATTTTAAAATGTTTTATACACTTTTGCTAAGGGATAAATTACTAATCCATTAGGCCGCATAACAACTCATTGGGACTTATCATTAAGGAGCTATATCTGCTCAAGTGAAAAATTTCTCAACTAGCCCCAGAATTTTGTGTATTACAGTTCTTTTTTAAGTATTTAATACAAAAGCACTTTTCTCATTCAAACCACTTTTCTCAGCATACATACTTTGTATAACTAAGTTTTGTGCAGTGTGTCATTGGAATCTACTATAACAAATCTTCTTTGTATCGGTTTAAAATTAGGTCACTTTTACCAAATATCTTCTCAACAAAATTTTTTAAAGAAATACTGCTAGCATTAGTCAATTTTTTTAGTAATTTTACATTTTCAGGGATCGTATTTGCAGTAAAATTTGATTTAGAATTTGGTGTTTTATTTGATGAAAAATTTGCTGTAGAATTTGAAGTAATATTCTATAAATTATCTGTTTCTATTAATTGGTTAGTTGTTTTCATGTCATTGCCGGCATTGGTTAGAATATCATCACTTTCGACGTCATTTCCACTTAAAAATCGTTCATTTAATAGTTGTGTCGTCTACTTTAGGACTCACAGGTGTGCATTTTACGTTTTCTTTGTCAACACTAGTATTAAAATTGTTCAACAGAAGAGATGTTCGGTAGGTTTTCCCGAAGACTGCTCTCTCAACCATATTTTTCAAGCTGGTAGTTTCAAGACGAATCAGAAGACTTTCCATATCTTCTCCAGCCTGTATGCGAAAGATTGTATCATCAGAGTACTTAAGGTTTCTTTCTTCCTAAGGTTCTCTTTCCTAGACAATGCGCATGATGTATTCTGCGTAGGTGTTGAACAGTAATGGTGAGATGCATTCTTGTAATGTACCGGCCTCGGTCTTAAATTTACCAGATGGGACATCATCCACACGTGCCGCTGCAGTACCGTCTTCATAAAGTCTCCTCAAAAGGATTAGGAGGAGAATTATTTTTCAAACTTGCAAATCAGATCAGCTGCAATTAAACTGTTTTATTTTTCAGTTTAGATTAACTTTAAAAAGCTCAATTGTTCAATCTAGCTCTAGAATTTTGTGTGTGAAGGTTTTTGTGGAATAATGCAGGGTGTTTTTTTTTTAAATCAACTGGTTCGATTCCTCGCTACGAATACCGGTTTAAAAAAATCTGTTGATGTAGTATAATTATCATTAAAATCGGGCTCTACTTTTGGATTTGGCCACCCACGCATGTACACTTTGAAAATTCACCCAGGTATAATAATATGTAGTTAGGTTTGGTAGATATAAATTTATAGTTAAGTATATAGCTCACTAGCTTCTGCAAGCGGTTTCGCCCGCGTGGTTCCTAGGGAACATACTCCCGGGGAAAAAAGTAAATAAGCCTACGTCCTTCTCAGGCTCTAGACTAGCGATTTAAATGAAATTTGCCACAGAGATATCTGTGCCAAATTTCATTTAAATCACTTCAGTAGTTTAGGCGCGACAGACAGACCGACAGACAGACAGAATTACTTTTACATTTATAATATTAGCAAGAATTTGCAAAATAAATTATCATTTACTCCACAGACCACCTCTTACTATCAAACAACGATATATTACTATTACGTTTTAATGTAGCTTAGAATAATAATACATATAATAATCTTTATGGAGAGTAACAATGAGACTCATGATACTGTGCTCATATAGTGTTATTTGTTTACAATAAATAAACTTAAAACTACAATAGTGATACAATTACATCAACATACCTACACACAATAAAATAATCATTGCTTTAGCATTCCAGTTGGTATACTGGAGCAACAATTTACAATACATCAGTTCAGGCTGTCAGCAATCATGCCCAGGATGCTGTTGGAACTGGCTCGCACCTAGCGCACCAAGGACGTACATCTTTAACGCATTGATGCATTAAAGCACTCAACACGTATTTCCGTAAACATCCCTGATACGCTACAGAAGTGAGGCAGCCCCATCAACACCCTGAAAGCATTGTTATACTGAACGCGAGGGGCACTAGCGGGCAATCATATTCGCTCTGCCTCTGACCGACAGTGCCCTTCGCTCGCTCTCAATGTCAGGATCATCCTTTCGCATCCATTCACTTAACGCATCCATGTTTGGGGTCATAGAAGTATATATACAGTGACGGATTAACCCGTAAGCAAATTAAGCACTTGCTTAGGGCATCACGTCTAGGGGGCATCATTAACAGATAAACTACAGATTAGAGGTCGCACTTATTTTGATAAAGTGGGACGAATCACAAAATTTTGTAAACCTTCCGAAAAGTAAACAGTGTCATAAGACCCGGAAGTCACTTTAGAGACGTGAGCCAATCTTTCGTACACCTTTTTTTTTTGGCTACGGTACCTCTTTCGAACAGATTCCGCAGCCCCAGCAGGCACTTGCCCTAGCGGGCCCCGTCTTCCGTTTTGACATCTCATTGAGGCGCGTTGGGATGGCAGCGCGCCGCCGACACGGGCCTGGTTCTGATCAGACAGCGAGCCACTCAATGCTCACCGTCCGTAGGCCCGCGCTTACGGTGGCCGGGAATAATCCTGCGACTCCCGACGCCTAGGGCGACTTCTTCTATTGCGGCGGCTAGGGTTCCCTCTCTCTCATACGTTCGGCCTCCTCCTTTGCTAGCATTACTGCTTCGCAGAAGGAGGTGACCGCTTCCCATGCCGCCTCGCTCCGGACCATAGATTGAACCAGGGCTGGTCGCGAGAGGTCGCCGCCGCCGATCGCCTCGTACACCTATCATAAATACGCCGCGATATTAACGTTTAATTTATAGAACGAGTAACGCATCTATTTTAGTTTATGTATCATTGACTAGGTGTTGACGATGCTACGTTGACTACTGCTCAGGTACAGGAGAGATTAAATAAAAATACGTGGACTATAATAATCTGGTGTAATAGAACACAAGTCTTCGTCGTGGTAAAATCTGAAGTGTCGCGAAGCTCGGAGCGGGCGACCGTGTGAGCGCCGGCTGCGACGACCGTGCGTGCCTAAGTCCCGTCGACGCCCGATGCTGCTGCTGGACGTGGAACAGCCGTGCATAGACACTAGGGCCCCTATACCGCAGGCAACTGCCTTACAGCCGTTTAATTGGCTGCCTAACCATTTCATTGAACAGCGCCGTCTCTCAAGGACCGTAAGCCCCAATTGGAGCCAAATGGTATTTTCTTTCAAATGTCTTGCGTGGTCGGAACATCACGGGTTAATAGACTCAACGTAGAGCAGTTCGCTCTAAATGTAACATTTTTCTTAGAGCATTTTATACCCGTCGTAACTTTTAAACGAAATGTCAGATTTGAATCATTCAAAGTGTAAACATGTACATAATCAACCTTAATTATGAAATCATTTAAATGGATATGGATTAATATCGTGATACCAAAATCACCACTATTCCATTCCGCCCGGGTTTTGGTACAATTAATTAAATAAAAAGCGGTCATTGCGACTTAACCATAATATTTAGACTTATACTTTAATAGTTTTTTTTATAGGTAATAATGAGTACTTCAATTATGTAGTATATTATTTTTATGTATCATCAAGAGTTTTATTTATTTATTTAAACTTCATGTACAATAGTGTTACATAGGCGGACTTAATGCAACAAGGCATTCTCTACCAGTCAACCTTTGGGTTAAAACGAAACACACTGTGGTAGGTGTACAGCAAATAAATAAAATATAAAATAGAATATTTTCCGGAAAAAAAAGAAATATACAAAGAAATAACATATATAATACAAGTATGTAAATGAATAAACTAAATATATATTACCAATAAAATACACATATATTGGTAAAATAATAAACTAATAAATATGATCATCATCTGCCTAGCCTTTTCCCAACTATATTGGGGTCGGCTTCCAGTCAAACCGGATTCAGCTGATTAAACTAATAAATATGATGATTTATAATCATCTTTCTGATTAAGAGAACTCATAATAATAATGACGAAGACCAAACTAAGAATCAGGCTTTCAAGTAGTGTTTTCGGATTTTACGTTAAAAGGAAAATTTAGATTCAGATTATCAGCGCACGCCAAATAATGAATTTTATAGGCAAGATTTTGCTACTTACTACTTTTGCTATTTTCTTAAGATTTGTTTTCACATTTATTTTTTACAGACGAAGAAGCAAAAAAAAAGAAAAACGGCCTTAAACTAAATGTATCCCCTTAAATAGCCCCCTTAACTCTCTTTCTGCCGTGAATTGACAATATTATCGCAATAGTAAACAGTAACTGCATCTTGTTTTGTGTGAAAACTTATAAGTGAGCTTCTTGACCACGACTGCACGACTGTTACTGAAAGAAACGACTTAGTCTGTCAGATAGATTTCCATTGAACACGTATTTTTTTCTTTTTTCACGTAAACAAAAAATTACGTTGAAAACTCACGTGACGTCACTACGATAGTACGATTTTTACTAGCGACGTGACGTCACCAGCCCCCTCTCCCGAGTTTTGATGCGTTTTTGTTATTTGTTGATTTACAAAAAAAAAAAAAAATACGTATCCTTTATTTTTAAATTCTCTAACTGACAGACGAAATAGATTTGCTATTTATTGATGGTGGAAACTAGCCTATCATACATGTAGCTTTAGGTACGAATGTACAAATTCGATATTTTAATGACACAGTTTTGTATTCTTTCGGCATATCGGGCAAAGTGGAGGAAGCTAAGTAGGAAGGCGGACCCTGGCAATAGCCGGGATTAACGCCAGGTAGAAGAAGTTTTGTATTCTTTCACTTGTTTTTATTCTGCCATCTCTTACATTCAGAGGTCGGAATTAAGTACAGTTATTTTTGTACATACACTGATTTCATAAAGCGAAAGAATAAAGTGGATATGCCTCAAATCCCGAGATTAATTTTAAAGATCCCGTGATTTACTTTTACACAATTTAAACAACTACACGCGCGACGTTGCCAAATTTACATCAACGACACCGGTTGTCCGAAGTTGCAAAATTCCAACTTGTGAGAACAAAAGAAAACAATAGCGGAAATGCAGAGTACTCCCCGCTAACTAAATGTACTAGATCCCGAGAATATCCATATTAATATCAACATTTCGATGTATTTACATAAATCATCATCATTATCATCTGCCTAAACTTTTTCCCAACTACATTGGGGTCGGCTTCCAGTCAAACGGATTCAGCTGAATACCAGTGTTTTACGAGGAGCGGCTGCCTACCAGACCTCCACAACCCATTAACTAGGTAACACGGTACATCTTGGCAAGACTGAAGTCAGATTTACTGGCTTCTGACAATCCGTAACGACTGTCAAAGATCTACAAATGACAGCCGGGACCAACGGCTTAACGTGCTTTCCGAGGCACGGAGGAAACTCGTTATGTTAAGACGGTCACCCATCAACAGACCAACCTTGGCAAGCGTAGCTTAACCTTCAAGATCGACCCGTGCGGCTGTTATTATTTAGCCACGAGATGTATTTACATAAATAACTCTACCTAATTCCGATCTCTGCCTATAATACATTTTATCTTACACTCCTATTCAGTAGAGTTCTTAGCAAGTATGAGAAATATGATTGTAATCATTATCGTTTGATATGAATTTAAAATCAAGACAGAATATAGCTGCTTTGTAGACACTTTAGTTAACATAATTAGGAAATCAGAGAAAAGTAACAGTGAAAGTTGTTGCAAGCCCGCTATACAAATCAATACAAACGAGATAGCACAAGTTTT
The DNA here is from genome assembly GCA_950371165.1 of Lacanobia oleracea. Lineage (NCBI taxonomy): Eukaryota > Metazoa > Arthropoda > Insecta > Lepidoptera > Noctuidae > Lacanobia > Lacanobia oleracea. Next base: position 7,729,317 of record OX493398.1, read on the forward strand.
TATCAGAGATGAAAAATTTCTATTCGAGTCGTAACTTTTAGTAATGATAACATAGACGATTCGAAAGAAAAACAACACGTTAATTGTCAAAACGATTAATTTTAAACTTGTGTAAACAAAGTAGTATTCAACAAAATGATTACAGAATAGCGACACTGGGCACAAAACTCCTAGCGGTATCGTAATTATAGTCCAAATAATCAGAGACAGAACACAAAAATTACACTTTTTCTGCACAAACACATGCACAAATTTTTTGTATATTTTCATCGTGTAAACGACCGTCCAGCAAACTAACGCGGCGTCCGTTTGAAAGTAGATAGCCATAGCTAAATTCTCCGTATAGTCGTTGAATACATCCTTTGTCAGAAGGAGTTCCAGCACTGAGTTTATCAACCTCGCCACTGTTAACTGCGTGAGCATCATCGGGTCCGATTTTCTTAGCGTGGGCCTTATTATGTACACCACTATTTGTAGTATCAGACATAACGATGATAAGATGATCCCCGTGAACCAAATGTAGATCCAATACGGGTCACTTAGAATAACGTAGATCCAATACGGGCCACTTAGAATACTTTCATCATAAATATCTGAGTCTTCGGCCACGTTCGACATAATATAAATTTATGGAGGAACTACTTTGTTGCCGGTCACTGTCACACTACTAACTTAAGTTTCCTTAAACGATCATGCCTGCCAAATATATCTACTAAATTTAAAACAAGCTTCTGACCGCAGCTTTGCTCGTGCGAAATGGTTTATTATCGTAAACGAACACACTAACGGGTACAAAATCATAGTTTATTCTTCGTCTAATCCAGGTTATGGAACATCCGTGTGCCTAACGCCTAGATGAAGTTCTTACTTTATATTTCGGTGAAAAGGAAACTTATAACCTATTTAGTTCCATATTTTTGACATTACAATATGATTGTAACCCAGCAGTAAGTCCATAGTTTGGGCAGTGGCGGCCCTAGGATGGTGCGAACGATGCAACCGCACCGGGCGCCCACACTTCAATAAAACCGGTGTTTTTTATCAAATCAGTTGTTCGTTAAGTGTTCGTTTATGATTAATTATTGTGCCGCAGGCCCCCCTTTTCCAGGGAAAATACCCAATGCCCCGCTATCGATGAGACCCCTAGGTTCTGCCGGATAGGCTACCGATGACTGATAATATTGTATTAATTTAAACGAAATCATTTCATAAAATTTACTTTTTATATTTTTAAGCAACTTTTAAATGCTGAAAGAATTTCTGTTCCAGATAATATTACAGTTACATTTTCATTGATTGGACTTTATGAACAGTTGAATAAATCTAGCTATTAATTTTTATACCTGGTTTAGTTAAATATTTCTCAATCATAGTCATAGAGCCCGTTATCCGATATTAGTCGGTGTTTTTGGTTTTGTCTCTTCGTTTTTTAACACCGACTTCCGAAATTAAGGTTATTTTATATGCTTTGTAGTATTTCGATTGGAAGTCGGTCATATTTTTTGTAAAAAAGCTTTTATTTTTCACTTTTAAGTGGTGATACTTAGACGACGTCTTCGTCTACGCAGAAATCGAAATAAGCAAAAATTATCGGAAAATAAAAACTGCTGAACCAAACTTCACTAAATTTCTCCGGGGCCAAATGACAAGTATACCGCATCGAAATAAAAAAGAATTACAGAAATCTGATCAGAAACCTTGGAGTAATCTGTGTACATTATAAAAAATACCACCTGAATTGAGAACCTCCTCTTTTTTGGAAGTCGGTTAATAATCGTAAACTGTCATTTCTTCCAGATACCCATACCAAAAAGATTAATTAACGATTTAATTAGTGTATAATATTTACATTCAGAACATTGCCCAGAGTGGCAGGCAATGAGAGCGATGACCAACCTGCTCTATTTTCTTGAAACAAGTACTACCATAATTTTCTAGGCAGCCAACCAGTTACATATAACACATATCCGAAGTAAGATGCCAGATTTGACGAGCGCGCTTCGCTCGCTTTTGTAGTCTAAATGTTATTATTTCTGCAACTTTTCTGTTGAAGTAGACAATGGAATCTATCTTTCAATTTCCATAGCGAAGAGTTTTCATTTTTTGGCAATTATCGGGGCGCGTACCTTTTTGACCTATGGTGCAAAATCTTAATATAAAACTCCTAAGATATTTGGTCGGTCTGATACTATTTATAGACACAAAAATTACATTATATTTTGCCTGAATTTTAACCATACTAACTATAAAACTAACCACAGGTGAGCATAGGAAGCACACAAACGTTTTGTATTTGAAAGTGCCCCACTTTTTTTTCCAACTCCACCTAAAATATTTATGTCGTAGACTTTGTCTCTGTCATTACTGACATAGACTAGAGTCAAGAGCAAACCCATTACAAATAAAATAAAATAAAAAAATAATCATGGCTAGGGCCGCCACTGAGTTACGGGAAGTACTGAAATATTGACCTCACGATGCCAGTCCATAAAAGGGTTAGTGTTATCAATTAATAAACGTCATTTAAGCAGCAGTATGACGCATGCAGGTAAACTTAAAAACTTTTTATTGTGTTGTATCGAAGCGAAGCCGATTAATTAATTAGTCACGTTATTATTTCACGCTAATTGATGATCTACGTATTTACCTTAAAACTGTAGGTAAGGTGTCTTATTATGATCATACATATTTAAAACCTAATGTGCTTAACAATACGCATATAAGCGTTTCGCCACAGTGGCGTTATTCCAAGTAGTTTATAGGTACCTACTTTAGTTCAACATTATGACTCTTTGGAAAAACTAGCTATCTATAGTCTGTTTTTTTTAATCTCAGAGACTAAATTGACAACTGCAAATGGCAAAAAAACTTTTTAAAAAGGTTTTATTTTTTTGTTAAAAAGTTTTTCATTTTTCACTTTTTAGTGGTACGCAGGTACCACTAAAAAGTGAAACCACAAACACAGCGTGCCGGCGTGATGTTATGTTATGAACTGGTGTAAACAATCAACAGACATGCGATTTCAGAAATCCCGATCCATTTGCTATCATTTATTGAAGAGTTCCGTTGCCTATCTCCGAAGTTCTTCATCGGATCTTCACCAAATTTAAATGGAACCAGTCCAAGAAAATACTCTTCCAAACAAAAAAATGATCATCCAAATCGATTAACAATTGGCGAAAATATCGCTGAATAAACATTTTTCATGGGATACCATCATCAGATCCTGACTTATACCTTCCATCATCAGCTCAGTAACATGAGATGATGATTACCAGGCACAAAAATCTGAATTGCGTTAGAAAGTTTATGAAAAACAGTGTGTGTGTTTATAAAATTTGAGGGCTTCCCTCGATTTTCATGGGATCCCATCATCAGATTCTAACTTGGTGACAATGGGACCATTTCAGGAGTATAGGCTTTCGAATAAAAAAATTGTTTTTGAAATCGGTCCGTAATTGGCGGAGAAATCGGTGAACATATTAAAAAAAAAAATACATACAACCGAACATATAACCTCCTCCTTTTTGAAGAAGTCGGTTAAAAATTGACTTAAATGCTATTGAAATCTGTGTCAGTTTGCCATTTGCACTTGTCAATTTAGTCTCCGAGATTAAAAAACAGACTATAGTTCAACACTTCTGTATGACGATTATGCCTGGTTTAACAGCAGATCCTATTTATTTTCTTGTCTATTTTTTATTTGCGATGCGTTTTTTTGCGTACCAATTTATTTTTGCGTATGTATACAGGATTATTTTTAAAACACCAGTAACCTCTTAGGGAGTGAAAGCACATGATTATAAACAACTTTTACTTTGGACCAAACCTGAAAATTTAAAAAAAAATCTGCTGTTTCGTACATTTTCGTCAGCTAAATATTGCATTTTGTATGAACAGCTGATTTTTTTTTTCACCTGATAGTATAATGGAATAAAAAAAATCTCATTGTATAATTTTACTGAGGAACTTTGATATTTTGCAAACTGACAAACAAAAAGTACTTTGAGAACCAAATATATTTCCGGAAAAAACCCCGGGCTTCAAAGCCCTAATAAAACGTCAGTGACCCAAATCACTGGAAATCTTATGACACTACAACACAAAGGTGTTTCAGCGATCGCATCGGTCACGCACAGGAAGCACCATGGCCTCACTTCCGGCTAAACTACAGATTTATCATCACGCCACGACGAAAGGGAAGTGGCCAGTAAAAAGGCCTTCTATATGTGTACTCTCGTAAAAGTGTGAGCCATGAATAATGTGAGACTTTTTTTATTTATTATGGTCATATTTTTCCGGGAATATCGACTATCATGGGGAAGAAATTATCAAGAAGTTGTAGTTACTTAAATCTACAAAACGGAAGCTTTGACGTTTTAATGCGTAGATTTTTAATTTATTTTTATTGGAAGGTGGCTGAACTATAACTTAGGTTATTTCATAAAGACGTAATTAAATTTGCTTTTATTTGACAAGATAGCCTAGAGCCTTTTTACACAAGTTAAAAGTTGATCTTAAAATAAAATAGAACTATTATTAACTTCTAAGTTTTGAACTATCTTGCTTTGACATGCTCCTGAAGTTCATGCTGTTGTTCATGCTGCTAAGAAAAGATGTGAACTCTTTTCAGTTTCCCCAAGTTAGCTAAACTCTAGAGAGTCTTTTCGATGTCACTTTTTTTTGCTTTTGAAATTTATTTTTTGTCGGGGGTATTTAAATTTTTATTTTATGTTTTTACTTCGTTGTCCATGGTTTGTCTATGATGTGACTGCGACTGTTATCTTTTCTTATAATGCCCGTCCCTGACACAGGCAGTAGTTTTTTGGACGAATTTCTTTATTTCATTTTGTATTATAGCTTTTTTTACTTGTGTATTTTAAAATAATGTTATGTTAATGTGCGTCTGTTTGGGCGGAATAAATTGATTTTCTTTCTTTCATATCTATCATATTGAAATTGTCATTGAATGTAGACAGAATAGGTGAGAAAGGAGTGTTTAGATTTTAATACGAAATTGCAAAAATTTCGATGGTTAGGTACTCAAACAAACAGTGTATTGAAGACTAACTAAACTGAAATATGTATATAACTTGCGATAACAGATAATGTTCAATTATGTTGACCGGTAATGTTCTGATCTACTTGTAACACGTGATCTCTTTTGCAAACGCTCCAAACAAACACGCCAGTTAATATTATTTCTCATCCTATTATATTAAATTACATGTTATATTAAAAAAACGGACATCCGGGGGTTAACTTTTTGCGAAATATATTTTAACACTACACGTTAACGGCAAAAAATCTGAGTTGAGAATTATTGCTAGGTATGTTGCTAGATAGACTTATTTTCAACGTAATTCGTATTTCTTCTTTTCTCAATTTCGAATTATACTTATAGAATTATGTGCATTTGCGTATTACAATTTAAGTAAATTAAACTAGTCGCTGCCAATATTACAAGTAAGTACCTTAAATATTTACGCAATCCTATTTATAAAATTCTTCAGTTACTGCTTGACTGACAGACAACGCAAAGCCGAAACTACCGGTCGTAGAAACCTCAATTTTTGCATGTAGGTTCCATATATAATGGATCTTAGTGGTATCGATCGATGGTAAAAGATATTTCAGCCTGGTTATTCGTACCCTTAAGGTTATACCATGTTCTACGTGTAGCTGGTATTATATTGTATTCTGTCAATATCTCACAGTGCAAACTTATATGTATATGATACGTATGTATATATGGATTAACAGCTAACTTCGTGGTCACTTCACCTAGGCATACACTGTGAGATTTTTACAGAACCGCACTGCTGGGTCAGATATGGTTGGCTTAAATATTCTCTCATTTCACTTCGAGTTTTAATCGGAACAAAAACTCGCACTACCCGTTACCAAATACTGCAACTCCTGAGAGCCAAAATCATCAGGGACTGACAATAAGAAAAACGCTGCCGGCGCTCAAATAAGTACCTAAGCACCTTTTTTTAAGCATGGGCAATCATCAAATGACCCTCCCCTCTCTGGGCGGAACAGAAGGGAGTGTCAGACTCTTACTGACTAAAACCAATCCATGTTCCCCCTTTGCGTTCCAGGACCGCAGTGTCTCTTTTGAACAAATTCCACAACACTACGTAAGTAAGCACCTACAAATTGATTTAATCAAATTGCAATCAGACCAAGATTAGTCTATGTTATCCTAAGCGTTAGGGTGGTCAGATTAGTAATGTTTGGGTAGGCTAAAAGGTCAGGTTATATCACTATGTCATATATAGTTTAATCCTTCTGTCTGTCATTCATGATAACATGGAGCTTATAAGGAACTAGCTGACCCACGCAACTTTGTCTGCATCACAATTTTCATTACTGCTCCGATCCTATTAGTTTTAGCGTGATGATATATAGCCTATAGCCTTTCTCGATAAATGGGCTATCCAATACTGAAAGAATTTTTCAAATCAGTTCCTGAGATTAGCGCATTCAAGCAAACAAACAAACTCTTCAGCTTTATATATTAGTAAAGATATAAGACAAAGATAAAATCGTAAAATGTTCGCAATGTACACTAAGTATCTTCTTATAAACATAAGATTATTGTAAGCAAAAATATTAACATAGAAAAGGGAGTGTCAATTTCTTAAAAAAAAAAAATTACACAAAATATGACCGACTTCCAAAAAAACACTACAAAGTATCGGTATTTTTTATTTTTTAGGGTTCCGTACCCGAAGGGTAACTAACGGAACCCTATTACTAAGCCTCTGCTGTCCGTCCGTCCGTCCGTCCGACTGTCTGTCAGCGGACTATATCTCAAGAAACGAAACAGGTAGAGAGCTGAAATTTTCACAGATTTTGTATTTATATGCCGCTATAACAACAAATAATAAAAATTAGGGTTCGGGTACGGAACTCTTCGTGTGCGAGTCCAACTCGCACTTTACCGGTTTTGTATCCATGTTTTTTAACACCCACTGCCTAGCTTAATATTAAGGAATATGCTTTTGCCCGCGATTTCGTACGCGTAAATCCCGTTTGATCCCTTTCCCGTAGGAATTTCGAGAAATCCTCCACTACTACTACTACCCTATACTCCACAAGGAACCTACATGTCAAATGTCATCTTTCTACAAGGAGTTTCGGCTGTGCATTGCCTGTCAGTCAGTCACTTATTAACGCAAGAATTTTATATATTTATACTAGTTGACCCGCGCAACTTCGTCTGCGTCACAATTTTCATTACTGCTCCGCTCCTATTGGTCTTAGCGTGATGATAAATAGCATATAGCCTTCCTCGATAAATGGGCTATCGAACACTGAAAAAATTTTTCAAATCGGACCAGCAGTTCCTGAGATTAGCGCGTTCAAGCAAACAAACTCTCCTGTTTTATACATTAGTATAGATTGGTTGATTAAGGTACGACTAATATTATTTTACACGATCATTACGTGCCCTAATTTTCTAACATAAAGAGCTATTGCCACAAAAACAATCTTAATGAACCACTACATAGTAGCCAGCACTTACCACATTTTGATCCAACGCATTAACATTTTTCATAAATCAAAACCAACAGCGAAATTATCAAGAAGAAAAATATCAACCCCAAAAGGGGTTGAGACAGGGATCATTTATAACTTAGACAAGTGGTAAGTGACGATGCAACGATTGATAGTCGGAGCCATTTCGGACGGAGAGTGCCCCTCGATCTTATCTGACATGCTTCTAAAAGAAACGCGCTGTTATGGCGCTGTCTTGGGGCGTTTAAGTGATAGTATTTTGAACCGGCGCGATATGGTTTGACTTACTTTTTAACCAAATGATTGTCGACTTCTCCGTCAGAACGCGGACCCTGGCAATGGCCTCAGTCGGAAGGCGGACCCTGGCAATGGCCTCAGTCGGAAGGCGGACCCTGGCAATGGCCGGGATTAACGCCAGGTGGAAGAAGAAGAAGAAGATTGTCGACTTCAAAAATAATACAAGGATACGTTTATTATTTTAGACTCGCATAAATTGCCAAATACTGACATAAATAACCAAAATTTACGAAATCATCTCACAGGTATGTTTAAATACGATACCAAAGCATAGTAACCAATGCATGCAAACTACAGGATTAAAATTTGTTTTTCGATGCAATTTGTACGCATTGAATATTTGTGTGGAGGCTGCCATAGCCAGTCACTTACATAAGAACGCAATTAGGTCATTTTTAGGGTTCCGTACCCAAAGGTTAACCAACGGAACCCTATTACTAAGCCTCCACTGTCCGTCCGTCCGTCTGTCTGTCAGCGGGCTGTATTTCAAGAACCGTAACAGGTAGACACTTGAAATTTTCACAGATTGTGTATTTCTGTTGCCGCTATAACAACAAATAATAAAAATTAAGGTTTATGGTACGGAATCCTTCGTGTACGAGTCCGACTCGCACTTGGCCGGTTTTTAATGATTTTCATATGCTTGTTCTCACATTGCTATCTTTACCTTTCCAATGTCTCAGCAGTGAGACACTTTAGGGCACCATATTTTGCATATGTTCGCGACGGAGCATTTTGATTTATATAACTCGCATAAACAGCCTTATGTACTTATATTCGTAAGCTTATATGTTTTTTAAGTTAGGAGCTTATATACTTAAATAGTAATAGAAATGTTCGCGGAGACGCATTTAACATTGTGTAACTCGCATAGATAGTACATACCTATGTACCTATAGTCGTAGGCCTATGTACTGAATTTAGAAGCTTATGTACTTGCATAGTGATAGTTTGTAAGCTATGTAATCAATTTAAAATCATATGTTTGTCGTTTTCCCCAAACACGTAAAAGATGTTCTGGGGAAAACATATTTTCAAAGAAAATTATAGTCAATAGGTAGGGCTACACATTTCCCTTACACATTCCCGATAGCACCCTGAGGGCGTGTTCTGATTGGCTGATGGAAATCAGCCTAATCGAAGATATACACAAAATAGTCATTTCACATTCAATCATAGTAGGGTGGTTGAAGAAAACCACCATGTACACGCACCTTCAGTGCTAAGTTTTTAGGGCATCTAGGAATTTAGGTCTTAAACCATAGGCACTGGAAAGCTGGCACTCAGCCCTATCCAGATATGTACACATCTTCATGGTCAGGCAAGGCATAAAGCCACAAAATAGATAAGAAGATAAACATAGTTTTTTATCCTCTCCCGGGTTCCTGACCTATAGTACCTCCACCCTTGGAGGGGTGGCTTGGTAAGTTGTGTAGCTGGATGGAGGGATGATGCACCTACCCGAATATAGATAGTTTCATAGCCCATGGGGCACATTTTTCCGGGGAATCAACCCTAAATAGTAAGCAAGCTCAAAACTTGTGATATTTTCGATAGTTAAATGCAACAAGCCCACTAGTGGGCAGGGTTGAAGGGTTGGTTTCCACCCCGTTCGACGGGGAATTTCGGGGGATTTGAATAGAGGTGCGTCAACCCCTATCCAGACCTAGAATAGACCTAGATATAGCCAAAAATGTTCTAGAACTATAGTTAAAATTCACAGTTAAAATAAACTGAAGCAGTTAGTGATTTTTGGGCCTCGTTACGGTAAAGTAACCTCGTACCTTAGTAAATGGTAAAAAATAGCTAATTCGTAGTCACCGGCAGAAGAAACCCTAGAATCTATAAATGGAATCACAGTACTCGCGACTTTGCCCTTAAGCCATTAGCTGCAGTGTTGTCATGTTCCTGCCTATTATTTAACCCTGGTAAGCGTTCACCCTGCGCCCCAATCTGCCCCGAGGACAGCGGGTACTTGGCGGGATGGAAGAACGTTGTACGTTGTACGTTGTACGTTGGGTGTGGAAGAGCCTTAGTTTCCGGTACAGGACGTCAGCCCGGCTGGACGCCGTCGGTCGGTCACAGTTCACTTCGGAGGAGAAGAAAAAGGATAGACCTACCCCATCACAACCCCGTTCCAGTCGATCACGCCCGTCCGTTACAGCATATGAATATTTAGCTCTGTTTATAATATATAGTCTATTCTGTATACATCTCAAAAGGTGGTGTGACTTTATGTGAACTATCAGTTCACCTTGATTAGATGGATTAATAACTTAATGAAGTTTCATTTCACCTATTACTTCACCTTATTTCTACGTGCGCTGCGACTTTGAAAAAATCTAAATGTTACATAAAATGTAGTTTCTATTTTACCGCATCGCTTTCAGTTTTCAGCCGAGACGCTGAGGTAAAGTGTCTACGTCATTTCAGGAATTGATTTCCATCGACACTTAAAGAGGGATCTTTTCCGTAAGTGAACACATTTCGGAAAATCTCTGCATTGTTCGTTTGGAATACTCTTCCGGGTTTGTTTTTGAATTTTATTAGTTGACTGTTCAGTATTGAAGTTAAATAAGCATATCATCTGGACCCATTAGTTTAAGTGGTAAGACATAATCCGTGGTGGTCCAATCCCTGTAATACACTGTGGTCCATGAATCTTTGAAAGGTTTGGGCTGCGTTGCGCAAACCGAAGGGCATTCTGGGAAATTCATATAATCCGAATGGGGTAATAACTGCTGTTTTTTCTATGTTATCTTTATTTATTAATTTATTATACAGTTGTAGGCCCCATTAATATCTAGACTAGAGAATACCTTTTTGCCCGCTAATATGTACGTGAAATCATGTAATCTAGGGACGGGGTATCTGTCCGGCTTAGTCATGGCGGCGTTTAGCATTCTATAATCGCCGCACGGTCTAATGTTGCCGTCCTTTTTTAGGACTATGTGCAGTGAGCTGGCCCATGCGCTTTTGCTGGGCCTGCAAATACCCAAGTCTAGCATGAGTTGAAATTCGTTCTTAGCTTTAGCATATCTGTCTGGGGGCAGTGGGCGTGCGCGTGAGTGCACCGGTGCACCGCTGGTCTCGATGTGATGGCAAACATTATGTTTTGGTACCTCTTTAAATGAAAATGGCTTAGTTAATATCGGATACTTTGCTAATAAATCTATGTATGGGTGATCATCTACTATTGTCTTAATCGTGGGTTGGTTGGAGTCTGAAATGCAACCTACAACCCTCATTTGGGTTTCGCTATCAATCAGTCGGCGGCCGCTTAGGTCTATTAACAATTTATACTTTACCAGAAAATCCGCGCCTATTATTGGTTGCTTTACATCCGCCACAATAAATACCCATCTAAAGTTGCGACGTAGACTAAAATTTAGTTCTTTTGTTATTAGTCCATATGTTTCTATTGGTGTGCCGTTCGCCGCGAACAATTTATACTTATTGGGTTCACACTCTTTTGATGCACTATTTACACTCACGAGATTACGCGGGTATACCGATACATTTGCGCCACTATCAATTAGGAATTGTATGCCTGTATTTACGTCCATTACACTTAGGCGGTGGTTCACTCTTGGAGCGCATATCTCCGCCACTCTCCGCTCCGCTTCTAGTTTTCCGGCTTGTTCCCTCTTTGCTTGTTCCAGTTGCATGGGTCCACGCAATTGTTGATGCGTTGTCCGAAGCGAAAGTGGTATACGCAAAGGCAATTTGGGTCTTGCGGGGTTCGTCGTCTGCTGGTGCTGCGGTCTCGCGATTTTGATCTGTAATTTTGACTTCCCCAGTTGTTGTACTTCGGTTTTGAGTTACGGCTCTCCAATCCTTTGATGCGTTCCCCTAGACTTCTTATTTCGGCGATTATCTCGGTCGTTTCTTTAGACGCATCTGTTTTGCTAATATTATCTTTTGTCGTAATTGTTTCCATTATTTTGTCCGCTACCGAAGCCAAGATCTCCGTGTCTTTTGAATCTGTGGCTGCTAGAACACTACTCACAGTGGTGGGCAAGTGATTCTTCCATAGAACTGTCAATGTTTCATCAGTGACTTTTCCTCGTGATCTCCCAGTTCCATTTCTCCTATCAGTTTCTGCACTTGCCGGGCTTCAGACTGCGCGTAAATGTTGCATAATCTTGTTTTTAGCGCCTCACACTTTCCTGATGCAGGTGGGTCCAGTAATATGTCCGTAACCTGCGATAACACCTCCTTGCCTAGCTTGGACACCACGACCTGGTACCTGGCCTCGTCGGATGCCTTTTGTGGGTTCAATGTCGCTTCTGTTTGTATGAACCACAACTTGGGTTCATCACGCCAAAAATCTGGAATTCGGGCTGGCACTGAAATGCTGGTAACCTGCTGCTCTTCATTCAACGCTTCCTTCATTTTTTCTGATTTCATTATTTGATTCTTCAAATTATTATGCAAGGCAATTTCCACGTAGTAGTTGAGTCACCCGACTGAGTTATGTGTAACGCGATATCCTTTCCTGCTTGTTCACATCGGGGTCACCAATGTAACTTCCTGGTTTTATCTTGGTTTGGAGGATGAACAAATGAATATATTGGCAGAGAGTTCACTTGTGGTTTTATTTGATTATACAGTAGTTACACAATGACACTTAATTATTACATACAGTTAATCCACGTCACGACAACACTACTCTAAGTGGAGCTCACCGAACGACTGGCTGGCCCGCACCGCCTGTGCCTTTTCTATGAGAAATGCTTACATTGCAATTGATGACCTGTACGGTCGCTACAATTGATATACAATTTTGTAATTTTTCAATAGCTTAATAATTATTCGTTATTCGATATTCGAATCTTGAGAGTTCAGGGCGGGAAGTCTCAACATAGTTACCGATCGCCTACCGACCGGATTCGGACGGTAAGGCCAACAGTCAACTTCGTACATCACGATCGAAATTGTTACTATTTTTCACGGCGTCTGTGTTACAAATGCAATTTAAGGGCGCCTTCAAATTAGTCTCAAAGTGCCGCGCTGCTTTGTTAATCCATACAATCAATAAACGCAAAGTGCCGCGCTGCTTTGTTAATCCATACAATCAATAAACGCAAAGTGCCGCGCGGCAGTAGCGCGACAGCAGCGCGCCTGCCGCGCGTTTGTTTTTTTTTTGTATGGATTAACAAAGCTGCTGCCCTACAGCACTTAGCGACTCATTTGAAGGTTAGGGTCCATGATTTGTAAAATTAAATGTTTCAGGTTTGTTTTGCTAATTTTGACGAAATATCCCACTAAATAAAAAAAATACATTCAATGAATTTTAAGAATCGTTCGAACGAGTTACGATGCTGATGAAGTAACAAGGGTGGGTTTTTCGTCAGTATGAGTCCGACACTCACTCGGAGAATTAATTTGATGACTTCCAATCCCAAAAAAACGTGAAAAATTCTTAGAATTAACAATAGTACATAGGTTTCCAAATACCGCAATCGTATGGCAAAAACTATTACGAGTACCACTTCGTTTCTTAAATCACCTGCCAGATACACGGTCCATACGAAACTTATGCACTTTAACTTTAAACTTTGTAGATATTTCTACCTCAACCTTTCAATTCAAGTGAACGACCTTCTCACATAGAAGACACAAGAACTCTGGCACTAACAGTTAATTAACTCCTTAATTAATTAATTTACTTAGCTCTTGTTATCTTAGAACGTGCATAAAAGGTTTTCTAAGTTCTGAAGGCAAAGTATTATCATCATAGGTGTTGTATCTGCAGTGCTTCAGTCGATCGATTCTGTAAACATGTCGAAGTGAAGGCTGAGGTGAAGTGATCACGAAGTGACCTGTCGTTCCATCTGGATTACATGGATTGACAGCTCACTTTATGATCACTTTACCCAAGCCTTCACTGACGTGTTTTCAGAATCGCCCGGCTGTAAACATGTCCAAGTGAAGGCTTGAGTGATATTATTTAGTATTTCACCGGCCCCCTTCTACCATCGGACATCCAGACGCACTGCATCTTCCCATCCTTACCTTGTAGCAATTCCACCAATTCGCACTAAGCGTTTCCAAACGTCTTTTATAATGCGCGCAGCGAAGGAGAGGAACTCTCTACCTGCGTCTGTGTTTCCAAACGCTTACAACCCTAACCTCTTCAAAGTTAGAGTGAACCGGCTCCTTCTGGGTAAGCTCGCTCCATCGTAGACTTTGTCTCTGTCATCTCTGACATAGACTACAGCCAACAGCAAACCCATAATTAATAAAAAAATAAAAAATAAAGTAGCTGATGGATGCGAGACCTATGTCCAGCAGTGGACGTCTTTCGGATGATATGATGATGACGAAGCTTTATGTTTAGTACTGCTATTATTAACTTCAATCTCAACGAAGAAGTTAGGCTATAGTAGTTAGATACTCTGATATACAAGACAACTACAGCCTATACTGTCGCCGTGTATTTAAATCTAGAAGCATGACATTTTCTGCATAAGTGACTTGCAGCATCACTATTCACAGCCGTATAAAAAATAATGTCGTGGTCTGCCTCTGTATAAAATTGTTCCGTTTACTTCTTCAAAACCTCGACACGGATTTTGATGCGGTATTCACTAAGTGAAAGATTGATAAACGAGGTTGGTTAGATATAAATTGGATCTTTACAAAGCCGGGAGGGGCCGCGAGCATAGACTATCCTAATATTATAATTCTTCTGCTCCTGAGTGAGTGACTAACAGGAAACGCACAGCTGAAACTACTGGTCGTTGAAAAGTGATAACGCGGGAACGAGATATGCGCGTACGAAGTCGCAGGCAGCAAAGCTAGTAATATTATACGCTGATGAGTTTATTTATTCAGTAGAACGAGCTAATCTAGGATCGAATTGAAAGATATTTTAGTGTCGGATAGCCCATTTATCGAGGAAGGCTATGGGCTATGCAACATCACGCTACAACCAATAGGAGCAGAACATTAATGAAAAACGTGATGCGGGCGAAGTTACGTGGGTCAGCGAGTTGATTGCTGAAATAGTCGATTAAATTATCGCCATTTTAACACCCATCTACAGACCAACCTTGGCAAGCGTTGCTTAACCTCGAAGATCGACCCGTGCGGCTGTTATTATCTAGCCACGAGCTCCTCACTCTAAAACATAATAGCCCATTATAATACTCAGAAACCTAAACAAACTGGAAGCAGCTTCGTCAGTCAGCGTGACAGTTTATGAAGCGACTTCTAAACATTACTCAGTGGGGTACTTAGATTATAAGGTATTATTAAGGTGGTATTGTAGTCTGATAAGGCTATTGTATTGTAGTCTGTGGCGTGTTCTTGTAGACCTTTTAAGGAGGTAATGAGCTGAGGAGGAATTGTTGTTTTTCTTCTCTACTTTGTAAAATAATAATAAATAGAGTATTTTGGAGATTTTTCTTACCACAAGATCAAATCCCGTCCTTATAATGAAATTCAATAAAAATCCATGTCAAATGTCAAAACGTATAATTAATGTGATAATAATATTATACATCACTATAACTACATAGTATAAAACAAAGTCGCTTCCGCTGTAGGGACAGACATACAGCTTAGATGTTTAAAACTACGCAGCGGATTTTGATGCGGGTAATACGAGTAGATAGAGTGATTCTCGATGAAGGTTTTTAGTATTTAATTTGCACCCGTGCGAAGCCGGGGCGGGTTTCTAGTCCTAAAATAAAGGTACAGTCTCAAGCATAAATAATATGTGTAAGTTTCACTTCCGCTGCAAACTTTATAGTTTGCAGCAGAAGCGGACATTATTGCAAATAGGTGTTTTCTCATTGTTACAATCGTTATATCACGATAAAATTGTGTTATAACTGCACGTAGTTACAAACAAACTAAATACTAAGATAGAAACAATATCTAGTTGATTTTTGCTGCTTCGTTATTTCACTGTAAGCATTCGACTCTTATGTAATGTTACAAAGTCGAGCATTACCTACATCAGTCAAAATGAATGAGAAGAACCGCGCATTTCAGATGCAATTTGTAATATTTTCGTACAATTTTTAACATCAATGAAACTCCAATAACGAAAGTAATTTTTAATTTCTTTACAAGCTAATGTTCATAAGTCAAGAAGATAATTTTGTACGTAACTAGCTTTTTCCCGCGACTTCGTACGCGCATGTCCCGTTTTTCCCGTTCCCGTATGAATTTCGGGAAATCCTCTCTAAGTGCTGTTCGTTACCTGTCACCCAGTCACTATATCGGTCAGTAACGGAAGAATTTTATACGTTACTAGTTGCCCCGCGCAACTTCGTCTTCGTTACAATTTTCGTTACTGCACCGCTCCTATTGGTCTTAGCGATGATATATAGCCTATAGCCTTTCTCGATAAATGGGCTATCTAACACTGAAAGAATTTTTCAAATCGGACTCGTAGTTCCTGAGATTAGCGTGTTCAAGCAAACAAAAAAACTCTTCAGCTTTATTTAATAGTACTAGTCAACCTCCACAACTTCGTCTGCTCCTGATCCGCTCCTTTTGGTCTTAGCGTGTTGATATATAGCCTATAGCTTATCTCGATAAATGGGCTATCTAACACTGAAAGAATTTTTCAAATCGGACCAGTAGTTCCTGAGATTAGCGCGTTCAAGTAAACAAACAAACAAACTCTTCAGCTTTATATTATTAAAGTATAGATAAGTATAAGATGCTCAAAAGTGAATCTAAAGATTAACATTATTAATGAAACTAGCTGTGTCCGCGACGTCGTTCGCGTGCGCTTAGATCGATGCCATATTATCTTACTTCTAATTTTTGTTTAATAATAAATGCGTAAGTTTGGCTGGCTGGATGTTTCTTACTCAATCACGACAATACGGCTGAACGGATCTGGATGAAATTTCGCACAGAGGTAGATTATAGTCTGGAATACCACATAAGCATTCTTATCTCGGGAGTACCTACTTTGGGAGATATTCAAGATTCAAACCATTTATTTACAGGTAGATACTTTGAATTGTTAAGATCAGTCTGTCAAAAACATGAAGCTATTTGCGAGTTTTAAAGCGTAAGTAGATCACTATGAAAAATAACGTGCAAGAAACACGGCGGCCAGTCTTTTATATCATGATATGTACCTATTATAAAAATACTAGTTGTACGGACATTTAACGAATTAAAGACAACTCAGAGAAAATAGCGATATTGGAATTTTTTCCCCTTACAATGACTTTCAAGACCTATACACAAAATCGTGTGAGGGTAGGTCATTCTCCAGCAGAAAATCTTAACACCGCAATTTAGAAAAACGCGTCATCAGTGCAACGCCATCTATCGACCAACCGTAAGTAAACTGACAAAATGTTTAGCATTGGAAGACGTTAAATAAGTATGACAACATTAAGGTATTAAAATGTTCACTTTTATTTTGCTACGTATAAAAGTTTCACAAATAACTCAACAATGTGTTTTAGGGTAATATTCATGTTTTCATGCATTTTATTTTTCTCAATAGATGGTGCTTTGCCTAATCACAATACATTAGGAAGTTTCCTACTAAACTTATAAATTCAATATATTTTGATTTGTGGATCGGTTGTTATGATAAATACCGATAAGATGTAAAAAACGTATTAAAAGTTTCACACATAAGTCAACAATTTGTTTTGGTGTTTTATACATGCGTTCATACATTTCATCTTTTTCAATAGATGGCGCTGTAATCAGAATACATGAGGAACAGAAAACATTAGGAAGTTTCTTACTTAACTTAAAAATTCAATATCTTTTGATTTTGTGGGTCGATTTTGATGAAATAAACGCTAAATGTTACTAGGATTATCACTTAATATTTTAAGTACCTAGATTTGAAATCCAATCTGTGGTTCATGCGTGATGCACCCTCAAACGCACAGACAAACAGATAAACAGACAAACAGACAAAAATTTCAAAAATAGCATATTTGTGTTTTGTATCTTTTTCCTAACTTTTCTATGTAATTTTTGTGCAAAAATATTCAATGTCAGACACGGTTGGTCTACGATTTTATTATATGTATAGAATAGATAGATATAGATAGATATTTAAGGCATTACGATCACTGCGACCTAATTTTTTTTCCTTATTCTTCCCACACATCACACACAAATCTTCTCCATATGAATAAGATTTCTCTCAAACATAGATATATCCGACATCCATTCTTCATAAAAACCTGCTTAGTAAGAGCGTCGCCCGGGTCGCCCCACAGTTCTCCGTATTGTCACCCCACAGGCCCACTTAATCACGTATCGCCTTCAGTGGCATCACGTACGACTCTTAATTACTAGCCACTTACTTAAACTTGTCTTTGTTTTATGTTTTGTTACGAATGTCTGTGATTTTGGTACAGAAAGGCGCGGAGTACGAGTATGACTAATTGAAAATTTATTTTAGTTATTTTTTTTTGAGCTTTTAGATACACAGTTAAAGAAGGGAACTGATAAGTTTAAACTTAAACATAATTTACTTGAAACGCTATAAGGGAGGGAGGTTTGCGCGAAGCGAACAAACAGTAAGACGTGTTGCAAGTCACTCCGTAAAAAATAAATATTCTCAGTTGTTTTAAGAGCAATATCGATTCAGTATTATACAAGAAACATAGTACATAAGCCAATAAAAGTGTTACTGATTTATTACCTACAAGTTACTCACCAAAAGTGAAGAAATAAGCAATTTTTTATTTTACTCAACGGCATTATCAAAAGCGTCACAAGTTCAAGCAGCAGTGAGTCATAGCTTTGCGAGACCGCCCCTACTCGCTGATTGGCGGTGAGTCAGACACACGACACGGCTCGACGCGCGACCTTATATGGTCATAGTTGCCCCGTTTCGTGGGACACAGGTACGAGATAGAGATTGTAAATTTCAACGCTGTGACATCAAGACTGAGTGGCTAAGTTAAACTTGGAGCTACGTCCCAGTGAAGAAGGCGCAGGTTCGATACCAAGCACCGGCGTTTATTTTTGCATTTTTTATTCATATTTTTTGCTTGCTTTTTGGTAAACACGTATCTAGAAACAATTGCTAAAAGAAAATTGATTAAAATCCAACATTTTTTCTTAACTATTAACGACAATACAATGGATTTTGAAAGGGATAACATTACTGTCCGGAAACCAGTAAGGGCTAATTCAGTGGACAACATATTCAATGACAATCGAAGAAATAATTCCACATTACTTGACACGACCATGATGAGCTTACCAAACACCTCACTAAATGACAGCGACGAAATTGAGAACTACAAGGACACAATCAAAAGGCTCACCACGGAACTCGAAAGCGCTCATCAGGAGATCGACAACTTAAATAGTGAGAATTTTCGACTAAAAATGGATATTGGACAATACCAGAAAGTTATAGAGACATATAAAAAGGTTAAATAATTAGAAACAAAGTGTCTTACACCAAAATCAGCACGCAAAAAAAGTATTATAAGAACTAGCTGTTTCTCCACTCCGTCCAAGTTCATTACTCCTCTTACAACGGCTCATCAATCTGACACAGCCGTAATAGCACAATCACCTAGCGAAGTCGGAAATGTATAATTCAACACAGCTGGCTCAGTATGCAGCTTGGAGGGGATACATCCCACTCATCCACAATCCCCACATAAAAGCATGGAAAATGACGCTTTAATAGGTTTGATTGACGAACAAAAATTCCACCAGAAGAGTACTGATGATTTTTATTTTATTTATTTATTTATTTAACACAATGTAAATAACATCTTACAGCTTACATGTCGCCAATTCGATGTTATCACAAAAACAGAAAATACAATTTAAAAAGAATTAAAAAAAAATCATATACAATTTGATTAAAAACACAAATATCAATAAAAATTCAATGAAACAATTAAAATAAAGGATAATTACAAATTCAATACCCAATAAAAATACAATTCAAAATAATTATGATGACATGGCAACGGTTTTCTTTGATCAGCAACAACCCTCCTACAAGAGCATGAAAAAAGTTGCTCCAAACAGTGTAATGGACAAACATAATAGAATAATAATTTTCGGGGACCAGCAGGCCTATGGTCTCAATAAAACTATGACCAATAGCAGGTTACACAAATGAAATAACAACTACAAAATTACTTTTTTCATCAAGCCCAATGCAACAAGTGCTCAGATTCTTAGCAGCTGTAATGACGACTTCGTAAAGACATTGACCAGTGACGATATTATAGTTTTAGTGATAGGATCTAATGACAAAAACCCGTACTCTTTGATAACTGAGTTGTGTAACGTCCTGTATAAACTGCGAAACAATACTGTATTTATTACTAACGTACAAAATAGTCCTTATTTAAAAGAAAATACAATTAACTATAACCTAGAATTAATAATACAAAATTACAAAAATGTAAATACATAAAAATACACAATTTAGAATCCATATATAGCATCAATGACAAGCCTACGAGTATGAAAAGTCACCGCCAGCACTATCTATCACATTTATGTATGAAGCTTAACACAAACATTGACTACGCGAAATATAAACAGAGTTTCTAAATCGATTTAAAAATAAGCACGTTTTCCAGAACAGAACAAACATACATACGACACCGCGAAAAACTACACAAACCAAAATTACTTATTTATTTGAGAAAATAAAACAAGTCCGCAATGATAAGGAAACTGTGTTTTTTCGCAAATAAATCTAAATCTAAATATACAAAAATAACTATAATCCACCAAAATATTGCTGGGGTATTGAACAAACAGGAATTAATAGAGGTTGCCATTTCAAATTTACAAAAAGAACTGGGTTCCGTAGATATTATATGTTTAACTGAAACCTTCCTTAAAAGTGGTTGCGAACAAAACCTTAGTCTCAATAACTATAAACTGGTATCCTTCTTCTCTCGAACTAACCAACGACGGGGAGGCTCGTGTATATTATTAAAATATAACCTACAATTTAGAGAAATTAAAAACCTGCCTCTCTCCATTCTCTTTCAATTCAAATGCTGTGCCGTCGAAATAATTAAATTTAACTTAATAATAGTGTGCATATATAGAACAACAAATGCGACTATTACCTTACTTCCAAATTAAAACAAAAACAAAAAATATTTTGTGCACCTTCTTTACACTAGTAATAATTATACATATCATTCGATACCACTAACAATTTTATACAAAACATTGACCAGAACATTGATTAATATTTCTGTCCCTATTTCTTGTGAGCCGGAGGAATGTATTTCATGTCTTCAAAATCCAATACAATATCTAAATATTCTACAACAGAACATCCGTAGTCTAAACTGCAACTTCCAAGAGTTACAGGTCCTCCTTAAACGATTGAAATTAACCTGTGACATTATAGTGCTGTCAGAATGTTGGCTATCCCATGTTGTGAACTTGCCAATGCTTGAAGGATACAAATCGTTTAAAACCAATGATAACTACAATCAAAATGATGGCCTTGTTGTCTACACAAAAAGTATCATGGAATGTACTGTAGAGGAACCATCGCTATTTGAAGCCAATTGCCTAACAATTAAAATAAAAGATCATACAATATTAATTGCGATCTATAGGCCACCTAGTTTCAGAACGCCCGATTCTTTCATTGATTCCTTACATACTCTATTAGAAGGCTTTCATCTTTCAAAAATATTATAATAGTTGGCGACATAAATATTGATCTTATTAAAACGAGCCCTATTAACACAGTGTACATGGACACAATTACCTTCCATGAACTACTTCCTGCCGGCAATACTGCAACTAGGGGAAAATCATGCCTAGATCATGTATTACTAAAACCGAAATCAAGTGCGTTTACATTTACCCTAGGAACCACTATTACGGATCATAAATCAGTGTTATTTAGCTTAAAAACTGACGTGTCTATAAATAAATCAACAAAACTAAAAATGATTTGTAAAATTGACAAAGAAAGATTAAAATCCGACTGTGAAAACTATGACTTTGTGGAAGTCTATCAGGAAGTTGATTTGAATGCGGCAATGAGCAAGTTCATTTATATAATACAGCAATTAATTGCAAATAACTCGATAAGACGACTAACACCTAGGAATAAAGTTGTATTAAAACCATGGATAACTAATGGTATGCTGCGTTGCATACGCACTAGGGATAGGATGCACAAAACATTAAAATCAAATGCAACCAATGAAATATTAAAAATATCGTACTTAAAATATCGTAACTATTGCAATAATTTAATAAAAAAGCTTAAAAAACAGTAGGAGAGAGATCAAATTAGAATGTATAAAAATAATTCAAAAAGGCTCTGGTCCGCCATTAAAACAATAACTAACGGCAATAACAAAAATCAACAACCACTACAACTTTTAAATTTTGCTGAAAATCCCAAAGAATCGGTCAACAAAACTAATGAATACTTCTCCAATATCGGTAAACGTCTATATATGATCTTTGCCCTCTCGTTTTCCAAACTTCAAGAAAGTTATTGAGCCTCCCGTGAAATCTTTTGTTCTCCTGCCAACCGACAATGGAGAAGTTGAGAGAACAACACTGCTTCTAAAAAGCGACTGTTCACCAGGCTGGGATCAGATCTCTGCCGAGATTCTTAAGATTATATCAAAATCTATTTGATAAATCGCTGTTTCGAGGCTGGGGTTTTTCCAGGTTCTTTAAAAAGAGCTGTAGTACACCCGATATACAAGGCGGGTGACAGAGGCAGTGTCAATAACTATAGACCGATTGCAATCTTGAGTGCATTATCGAAATTATTGGAGCGCATAATTAATACCAGGCTCACTAAATACCTAGAAGACGGCAATCTACTTTCAAACTCACAAAATGGTTTTAGATCTGGCTGCTCACCTAATAATGCAGTACTTGACCTTGTCAGCTTTGTAGTTAATAAATTAGATAATAAAAAGAAATGTCTAACTATATTTCTCGACCTTGCAAAGGCTTTTGACACTGTTTCTGTCCCCTGCCTTGTAGAGACACTGGAAGCCCATGGTATAAGAGGCATCCCACTGGCATTGTTTTCAGATTATCTGCACAATAGAACCCAATGCGTTAAAATCGGTGACAACATCAGTGACGAACTACCAGTTGAATTCGGGGTGCCACAAGGCAGTATACTTGGCCCAAAACATCTCTCTCTGCTATATAAATGAGCTCCTCACACTTAGTATTAAAAACTGCCGCATATCGGCTTATGAAGATGATACAGTTTTAACCTTTTATGCTGATTCATGGAGTGAACTTTTCAATCTGGCGCAGGAGGGATTCAACACAATTTGTCACTGGCTAATGTCAGTGAGACATTGATGACAAGACCAAATTCATTGTGTTCTCTATTCAAAATCAAAAAGAAATGGCTAATCTTACAAATAGCATATATGCACACAAATATAGTTTTCCTCCTACTCCAAGCTGTACATGTCTCAAAATTACCCCTACAAAATGTATAAAATATCTTGGAATCGAAATTGACGCTAATCTAAATTTTAAAAACCACATACACACTATATCAAATAGGCTAAGAAAATAACCATACATTTTTAAAACAATACGTGACATAGCAGACAAGCAAACCATAAAGCTAGTATACGAGACCTTGGCACAATCAATAATATCCTATTGTATCATTACTTGGGGAGGAGCTTGTAAAACAAAACTGATAACCCTTGAAAGAGCTCAAAGAATGATACTGAAAGTAAGCCTATCAAAACCTCGGCTATTTCCTACCTCTAAACTTTACGAAGAAGCGCAAGTCCTCACCGTGCGCCAGATTTACATAATGGCATTAATACTTCATAAACTGAGTGACTTACCAGAGGATAGAAGACAGCATATATCTCAGACTAGAAGAAAGTACGCGGTATGTGAAACGACTGCCGTAAACACCTCATTTGCACAAAGATTTTTTCCTTTCCGAGGAGCTATGCTGTTCAACAAAGTAAATAAAATAGTCACCTTCTCCAATTACTGTAAAACTGAATGCAAACATAGAATTTGTACATGGTTACAGACACTTAAATACTCTGAAACAGAAAGAATCTTAGAAGTAAGAATGTAAATTGGAATGTACAATATATACACATTTAGATATATTAAATCCATAATATTAAATTGTATATATCACTTTAGGTACTTATATATAACATTATTGACAATGCTTATATAATACTCTTATTTATAACTATTATTCATTTATCTACATATTACTCAAAATAATTAAGAACTCTATAAATAAATAAATATGTTAAAACATACAAAATTGTGATTTGACCAAATATTACCCCACACAAATACACACACACACACACACAAACACTCCATAACAAGTATATGGTTATATACACTAAAACATGTTCTCGTTAACTCCTTCACTACACTCATGTTCGCTTCACATATGTTGACAATCTATACAATGTTATAAAATGGGGGGCCTGGAGATCTATAGTACAGGCCTCGGCTTAGTTTAGACTCCAGATCTCCCACAAATTACGAATGTCTTGTCAATCATTCTTGTTGACTTTATATAGAATTACTTGAAGTAATTTGAGGAGATGAAATAAACAGTTTATTATTAAAAAAAAATAGAACACCAACATGTGACGCTACAATATTTTTAAATAATCTAGAACTTCTCACCAATAAATTTTGTAAATAAGGTGGAATATTGATACACTGAAAATAAATAAAACATCCAATGACTTAAATTCTATATTTAGTAATAATAACTTAATAAATCACATAAAACTACCTAAGAGAAAAAACGCATGTTTGGACTTAATAGTGAGTAACATACACGACGCTAAGTCTGCAATTCACTATCTAGCGCTTTCAGACCACGAATCGGCACAATCAATAACGGTTAACTTACAAACTGATTCTCAAATTAAAGATATTCATAGCTTTTGGTTTAAAAATGTAAGAGAGCTCAGTGACGAAAATATAATTTAATTTAACAACTGCATCTCAAGTATCTCTTTTTCCGAAGTTTACGAAGTTCAAACAACAAATGACGCGTTCGATAGATTACACGACATACTAACTCTTTTCTACAATTTATGTTTTTCTATAATTAAAGTAAAAAAACTTGTAAGCAAGTGAAAAATAGAGGTCTAACCAAGGGTATAAAGAGATGCTGCATAAAAAATGAATATTATATGTATTTAAAATACCATCTCAACAAACATAATAAAAACAAAACAAAAAAATATATGACAACTACACTCGAATACTGAAAAAATGCATACACAAGGCTCAGCCGATTAATAGCTTACACTATATTAATTAGGACAAAAATACAAGTAAAGCAGCCTGGAGCTTGATTAAAACAAACACAATTAATATGACAAGTAACTCTGAAGTTGACGCTGTTAATGTTAACGGTAAAATGTATGACAGTCCAAACGAAATATGTGACTTATTTAATGAATTTTATATATCCCAAACAAAGACGACCAATTCCGCTCAAAATAACATGCAATATGACAATAAAATGACGACATCTCAAAATCCGAAAAGCATTTTCCTCACACCAGTTGATGAATCAGACGTTTATAAAATAATTCACAATCTGAAAAACACTAACTCGACTGGATATGATGACCTGAGCACTAAAGTGCTAAAAATATGTGCAAGGAGTCTAGTGTCTCCCTTAACATACATAATAAACTTGTCATTAACAGAAGGAGTATTTCCAACACGCCTGAAAAGGTCAATTGTCAAACCTCTTTATAAGAAAGGTGTAAAAACTGACATGAGCAACTATCGCCCAATAACGTTAATCCCAATTCTATCCAAAATATCTGAGAAAGTTATGTGTAACAAAATGGAGAATTTTTTAACTGCATGTAATATTGTTAAAAAAGAACAATTTGGTTTTAGGAAAGGCAGCTCCACTGCTTTAGCAA
Organism: Lacanobia oleracea; assembly: GCA_950371165.1. Taxonomy (NCBI): domain Eukaryota; kingdom Metazoa; phylum Arthropoda; class Insecta; order Lepidoptera; family Noctuidae; genus Lacanobia; species Lacanobia oleracea. The sequence continues at coordinate 7,755,047 of OX493398.1, forward strand.
GTTTCACACTAGTAAAATACATAACTGAAAGTCTTAATCAAAAATCTAAGATAAGTTGTGTGTTCCTAGACATGACTAAGGCCTTTGATTTTGTTTGCCATAAAACACTACTCTCAAAGCTTGAGCATTACGGAATCCGGGGTAAGGCCAACGACTGGATCAAAAGTTACCTTTTTGAAAGAGTACAATGCGTGGAAGTAACAAAAACCTGTCAAAATGAAAAAAAAACCTATAGGTCGGAATACAAGCAAAACAACTATGGCACCCCACAGGGAGGTATTTTATCCCCACCACTCTTTCTAGTTTACATCAACGACATTCTAGAGGCGATTGGCAAAGATTGCATACTATTTGCTGATGACACGACAATTATGCTTAAGAGTGACACTGATAAAAATTTAGAAAATGAAATCGTCCAGGCTTTGGATAATGCAATCGACTGGCTTGAAATAAATAACTTGAAAATAAATATGACTAAAACAAAAATCATACTATTTCAGACATACAATTCTAACATAAATAAGCTTGACATTCATTATAAAAATTCTCACTTGACAACTATCGATAATTGTGTATTTTTGGGTTTAACGATGGACAAAAATTGCAACTGGAAAGCACACATAGATAATTTTTTTACAAAAATAGATCGTTTTATATATTATGTCTTGAAAAGAATTAGAAAAACGATAAACTGTGATACTGCAATGCTGGCTTACCATGGTTATGTATCATCCGTACTTAGATACGGTATTATAATATGGGGTAACTCAGTAGATTTAGACAGAGTTTTTAAAGCTCAAAAAAATGTATTCGAGCCATTTGTGGAGCTCACTTTTTAGACAGCTGTAAGCCACTATTTCTAAAACTTAAAGTTCTACCTTTTCCATGTTTATATATTTTTGAAATATGTATTTTTGTTAAGAAAAACTACAACCTTTTCGAGACGAACACTGACAGGCCAAATAGCCGGCATAAAGACAGACTACGGCTGCCAAAAATAAGTCTAAAATGATTTAAGAAAAATGTACCTATACTGCATGTCGATCATTATTTACAATCATTTACCAAATAGTTTACAAGACTTACCACTGACAATGTTTAAAAAAATACTTGTTAATATGTTATTATTTAAAAGATATTATACCGTTAAGGACTATTTAGAAGACAACTCAATAGAATCAGTAATCTGCAAGTTAAAGTAATTGACAACACTGACTGTGAATACATTTGCACGCCATATTATGGCAGGATATGCTGAAACAAAATGTACTGTAACACCTTACATACCATATTCTAGCAAATAAATATTTTGATTTGATTTGATAAGTATCCCATTTATATCAGAACAAAAATTCGTCAAAATCGGTTCGGCTAAGTAGGGTTTATTACATTATCTAACCCACTTGACTATTATTCGCTAATAGGCAAGTGGGTCAGATAATGTTTGTCACAGACTGTACTTAGGCGAGAAAGCATAATATTCAAGATACATAACACTTTTTATAGATGGAAAATTATCAAACGACTCCTCTCGCTCTGGGCGGAGTGGAAGCGAGTGTCAGACTCTTACTGACTAAAACCCATCCCTGTTTCTCCTAATGCTCTCTGCGTTCCAGGACCGCGATGACTCGTTCGAACAAGTTCCGCAACCCAGGCAGGCACAATAAGCGGAGCCCGCTAGGACCCGCGGGCCTCGTCTAATGTGCTGACATCTCTTTGAGGCGTTAGTGAAACACAACGCGCCTTCGCCGAACTGGGCCTGGTTCTTGGATATAGGAGGACGCGTCACCCAACGATCGCCGTCCGCAGGTCCGAAGACACATAACCCTCCCAACGGAATTCCGGTCACTGTGGCCAGTTCTAAACGGAGATTTGCCAAGTACGCAGAAGAAAGGTGCACCCTCTATTCCTTTCTTTGATCTGCGTGAGTAATAAGTCTTGCAAAAGTAAAATAGAGAGTAAAATGAAACAAATGAAAACAGTAATAACTTGAAAGTCGCATAATAGTACATTGTTCACCGAGAGGAGAAAGTGACCGATTACCGTCGAGGGTGTCGTTTGAAGCCCGAGCCGTAGGCGAGGGCTTTAAAACACCCGAGATCGGGAATCGCACTTTCTCTCGAGTGATACATAGTGCTTTATACTACACCTACGAAGAAAATAAAAAACTAAATCTTTACTAATTGAAATTTATATTAATTGATTTCTGTGGTAAAAGGTTATCAATCAGTATTTTTGCTGTTTCCTTCAACTGCGGCGGAGTTAAAAAATCTTCATCATCACTATCACTACTTATCATTTTGATAGTTTTATTTTACTTTTCTACGAAAACTGAATCCTCAAACAACACACAAATTGAAAATGGCGCCAATGGCGTCTGCAATTTTCACATGTTCTTTTTTCAAATGGTTTGACACCATCCAACACACAGCTAGTGGCCAGTGTCATTTTGCGAACTTGGAGATAAAAACTCACTGTAAAAACTTTTTGGCTTTTGATATTTAGGTTACCAGCGCATAGTCTTACCCAAAATTAAAAAAGAAAAACCACGTAAGAAATGGATTTTCATACACTTTTCTCTCCCGCTCAGATGCGTTTTCTCGCCGCATATTTGTTCGATATGCAATGACGTACTTTCTACCGTAAATTTGATAAAGTATCAAGGTACTTTCCGAGCAGGTGTAGTATAAAGACAATATTGTATTTCCTAGAAATGAAATTCACTCTTATCGTTTACGAGTATCTTAGTATACCATCGTAAGATTTTTATATTGTAACTTTATAATATTCTATTCTTCGTTCCTACGATTTAACATAGGTACCTTTTTGCTTTGGGTATCAAAAATTAATCTTAGGCTTATCTCAGAAACTACAGAATTACAAAACCCATTAATATGTCAAGCTTCTGTAATTCTGTAGTTTCATAAAATGGCTTTTATGAGGTGTACAATAAAGTATATAATAAATAAATAATAAAAGTTGAGAAAAAGGCAATCAATAAATCGACTGTGTGATTGATGATAATATCTTCATCATCATCATCATTATCATTATCACCATCATATCAGCCGGAAGACGTCCACTGCTGGACATAGGTCTCCCCCAAGTGTCGCCACGACAGCCGGTCCTGTGCATCTCGCATGCAGTCGCATGCGCTGAAAAATGACATGCTGAGAGTCGCGGGTAGTGACCCGCGACACTCACCAGGTCATTGTTCTAGCAAAAAATTACGCTAAACTACATGTCCTTTCATCCAGGAACCCCTCACAAACGCCTTGGAATATACTCGTGACAACATCCCGTGCTAACCCCTAGTGAGTCTAAATTTCGCCCCGTGCTCAAAGTGGCTCTTTGTTTGCGGTAGAGAGTGCTCGCCTGTGAGGCGGTCGTGTCGGCTGGCCATCGTCGACAAACAACGGGGATCTATGCCGAGGTAGGTTGGCCAACGAGGGTTATAAAATAAATAAATAAAATAAATTAGCCTTTTATTTCTTGCTTAAAAAATTACAAAAAACAATAGGTATACACACTGCATGCAATCATTATTATTACATTTAAATTAATACAATTTCACATATTCAATTTTAATTCAATACATAATATACAATGCGATTAAATAAACGAGGGTTATGCGGGCTCAAATGAGGAAACTGTTCATAGTTTTCACAACCATTACAATAAATATGTAAACTGAAGCTTATCTACAAGTTGCAATATTGTAATCGTGTGATTTAAATAACAAGTGCCTATTCTTAAATATCCTTTAAATTACATTTTTTAAACGATTCGTCACGTAGTTTTAGGGTCAGTTTATTCTGTGTGTGTAATAGGTATGCACATGTACTAACATTTCTGAGAATCTGCTACAAAATGTGTACAACAAACATTTATCTAGCTAGACAATAAAGCACAACTTTTTTTGAATACCTACACAAATATGAGCAAAACAAGTGGGCGCTTGGTCAATACGAAAGTGTTGCAAGATCGCCATCTAACCAACGGAACGACTCAGAACATTCTAGAAGCTAATTTTACAAAGTGTAATGAAATCTCAGTAAAATATTGATCATGCTATCGTCCATCTGTTTTCTAGCTCGTGAGCCTTGCGAACAGTATGTCACGACATCCGCCAAGCACCTAGGCGACCGCACTAACAAAGCTGCATCAGCTGAGACTTGGAAGTGCATTCCTCTAATAACGGTGACGTCATGTCAACACGTCACGACGTCATAACTGGCTGACTGAGACACTGGAAGCTTCCATTTGATTTTGTACTTTATTAGATAGAGTTATGGTTGAACTTTATACTTTGTGTTGGAGGCGACTTCTATCAGAAAAACTTAAACCGGCAGAACTGTCATGGAACTAGACTGCACTTTTTCACTATATATCTCAAAAATACTAGTCGACCCGCGCAACTTCGTTTGCGTCACAATTTTCATTTTTACTCCACTCCTATTAGTCTCAGCGTGATGATATATAGCCTATAGCCTTTCTAGATAAATCGGCTATCTAACACTGAAAAAATTTTTCAAATCGGTCCAGTAGTTCCTGAGATTAGCGCGATCAAGTAAACAAACTCTTCATCTTTATATATTAGTATGGATTTCGTAGTTTATTCAAGGTATCATTGCCTACATTATCTCCTGCACAACAAAAGCTTTCCATTCTATCAATTGAACCCTGTTAAGCGGAAAAGATCCAACCAACATTTTTTGTAAAATCGAGTTATCTACGTTAATAATTAATAATTTAAATATTATGGCCTATTAAACTACTAACTTTTAAATAGATACTTTATCATACGATTTTTTTATTCTCTGTCTAACGCTAAACTGTATTTACTCAAAAGTAATGAAACGTTGGTTGGATCTTTTCTGCATAACAGGGTCCAATTCTACTACTTACTTTGTACCAAACTTCAAAGCTAAAACTTCCGAGAAATTGAACTTCTTTCCACAAACTACAACAAAACGGTCTAGTTCTTGAAACAGGTCAATTAAACTAGTTGATAGTGCAATAAATAATGTAGGTAACGAACCGAGCCGCTGTAAAATGCAGGCTTATTACTTTTGCAACTTTGTTACACTGTGTAACATGCTAAGAGGCTGCGAAAAGTTAGAAAAACATATTTTTAAGCAAATATTTATTATTTAAATGTTTTTCTAACTTGAAATCAGAAATGTAATAATACGAGTATATATCAAGCAGAAGAGTTTGTTTGTTTGTTGGCTTGAACGCGCTAATCTCAGGAACTACTGGTCCGATTTGAAAAATTCTTTCAATGTTAGATAGCCCATTTATCTAAGAAGGCTATAGCTATATATCAACAAGCTAAGGCTAATACGAGCGAAGCAGTAATGAAAATTGTGACGCAGACGAAGTTGCGCGGGTCAACTAGTATTTTATGAAATTATATATGAACGCGTAGAAAACCCCCGCGTACCGCGTAGCCTTATTGCATGAAGTCCACCCATGTAACACTATAATTATATAATAACCATAAAGCTTAAATAATTAAATTAAAACAAAATAAATCAGTGAGCAACAAAAAATTCATCCACATCGCTGTCAATGGCAACGGTGTATTTTACTGGTACTTTATCTGGCTTGGTAAAGATGTACCAAATTTACCAAGCCAGATGACGTCACGCGTGTCTTCAACTCGCTATATCTCCTTTATTTTTTGTTTACGTGAAAAAAGAAAAAAAACGTGTCGAATATTTTTTGGAAATCTATTAGACGAACTAATTAGATTTTTTTAGTAAAATACCCTATTATGGCCAGTACACTGGCGGCAATGCCGCGTTAAATAGGAATGCTGATTCTATTTAGAAGTGTTGTTGGATATTAAAATTTTATTTCAATACCAGCGACCCGCCTCGGCTTTAAAAAAAAGCTTACAGACTAATAACAAACCAAGAATAAAATATGTCATAAAAAATATTCGATAAATTTTAGTAAAAGCGATTAATCTACGAATCTTTTCATATCAAGACTCACGAAATTCAGCCGAACTTTCAAAGTTCATATACAACTTTCGAACTTACTGTTCAAATAGAAAATCTAACGCAGTGACACTCGAAAAGTCACGTTGCAATGAAATACCTACCTAAATATTAAATCTATACTAAATATAAGGCTAAAGAGTTCGTTTGATTGTTTGTTTGGTTGAACGTCTCAGAAATTACTAGTTCGAATTGAAACATTATTTTACCGTTATCTTAACATGGATATGCCTTCTGAATCTCGTAACCAGTAAGTAATAAACGAACAACACCGTGCACGACCAGCTTATACCGGAAATCAGTAGGTCGGTGGGTCGTAGTGCCTACTCGCGAAAAGGGGGGGACCGACCTTAACACTTAGGTTAATTATTTAGGTAAAACGAAAATTTTATCAGCCTAGGGTAACTTAGGAACAGTTACATTAAACAGTTCTAAATGATCGACATTCAGAAAAATGTTCCCAGGAATCCCGGGGCATGTCCATATTAACATTATCATTCAGGTTCATTTACCCAAAATAGCACTACCTATACCGGTCACTCTCCACGAATCAAGTACAGGCTAACTCACCACAAACATTATGGAGCTATATTTAGACCAAATTGGACACATTCCTAACATTTTACCCAAGTCAAAAGTGACCAAAATCACCTTCATAGCTAGTACAGTCTGTGACCATTCGCTAATAGTCAATTGGGTTAGAAAAGTTGGTCACAGACCCTACCACCCACTAGTCCAACTTTCAACTTAGTGCTTAGGTAAAAGGTTCTTAAACTACCGACGAACATCGACTTACCTAATCAGGCTGTGGTTTCATCAGAGATGCGCGAGGATGCGTAGCGAGGGATGCATTTCTTAAGAACTAATAGAATTGCTTCCGCTGAGCGAGGTTAGGTAAATGAAGCGATTCCATACGTATATTTTTATTAGGGTTAAGCCCGCCACACATTTCAACCACTGCAACTGCTGAAAGCCAGAATCAATAGTAGTGACCACCAGAAAAACACCGAGCCAATGAAGCCCATCGAGTCCTGGAGAAACGATTCAAACTGTCTTGGATCCCGCAATGAAATTAATCAGAAAAGTACAGCGGAGGAGTAGGAAAAAACAAAAATTTAATTTCCACTTCCCTCCTAATCAAGCAGGAGACAGAATAGAGCTAGGCCAATAGGCACCAAAGGACATATACAAATGGGTTAAGCTCAGTTGCCAAGCACATCCCTCGCTACGTATCCTCTTACATCCTCAGTGGAAACGCATCCTTAAGTTAGGTAACAACTCGCGAGAAACCTAATTTTGGCCACGCTATAAATCTTCCCGGACACCTAACAAGGGAAACCCAGCCCTTCCCAAGCACGTAGGTATTAAAAAACTAGCCAAGCGCGAGTCGGACTCGCGTTCTTATGGTTCTAAGAACCAACAAAGACGTGAATTTACTTTTTGTGTTTAGAATACAGAGAGAAAGAAAATAATGCATACATTCGACTGAAACTAAATTCAAATCACGAACACTTCTGAGAATTTTAAAAATTCTAAAATGTTATCAGATTTTGTGGTTATTATTAGGCCAATAGAAATATACCAAATATACAGACTAAGATTCCAGAGCTGCCATACATAGTCTTATTTTCTCATCAACAAAATGTGTGGTCATTACTGGTCATTGTAATGTTAGTATGTTCTTATAACATACGCATACCTGCTAGCTTAGACCAACGTACCCACATATTAACACTACTCTAACATCCAAAATAACACTACTCTATCCCACATGTTTTAAAATAAGAAAGGTCTGGGAATTCCGGGATCTCAGTCTTAAAGTGTCAACTGTCAATTCATCGACTGTCAGTTTCAATGTTGTTTGTTTTACACAGCAAACCTTAACTGGATCGGTCCAGTAGATTCAGAGAAAATCAGCTGTGACAGGCGGACAGACAACCGATCAATCCTATCAGGATTCTGTTATTCCATATAGAGGTCCAGAACCCTAAAACTAATCTCAGAAACAAGTATAGCCCTTAACCTAAACCTTGTTACGCGGGATAATGTCGTGAGGTTACAGAATTGTTACCTTAGTAGCCCTCTAGCTAGCGTTGCCAGGCGTCCGGATAAAGCCGGACACAGTCAGGCTTTTTGGTTGTGTGTCCGGCCAAATTAGACGGTATCTGGCCTGACCGGCTTTCCATGTTTTTTTTTTTTAATTTGAGCTTTTTATTACATTTTGCCATGTGTTGATTTCCTCTCCGCCTACCTCACCTTGTATCGCTTGCTTTATAGAAATAAATACAGAAATGATTATTGAATGATGAATAAGAAGAAGACTGATTCATTCAATTTTATTGTTGTTCCATTCCAAAAAAAAAATAAGGGTGTCCGGCCTTTTTACCCAAATGTCCGGCTAAACTGGCTGGTCCATCCGGCTTTTCGGATGAAGACCTGGCAACTGTATCTCTAGCAATGCAGGGAGGTAATAAACTACTAAGCTACTGAGATTTGCGAGAATTGATCCTAGAATATCAAGTGGATCGTCGCGTCGGTAACTGTGCATTGACTTAACTAATTGTATTGAACAATGTATTGAAAGTACGTAAGAGTGTTTAAGTGCCGATCTTGACGGTAGAATTTATTGAAAGTGGTTCGAACTTTTTTCTATGAAAGTTGGCATAGTCCTCCCGCTGTAATTTTTTTTTTTTGAAGTTCATGATCTAACATGCTTTTATGTAGAGGACACATCAACAAACAAATAATTTTAGCACCATGGTGCCCTAAAATGTCACGTTGCCGAGATATTTGAAGGTAAAGTCAGCATGTGAGAATAACAAAAACGTGCTCACAATTAAAGGCAATAAGTCAGGATCCTAGGCTTAATTTTATACTGAAGTAATCATTATGTTCGGTTTAACCAGCCCATGTTATCTTTAGGAACCTTGGCATGTAACGAGTCGACCTAACAAAACTTCAGCGGGATTAACGTGAAATAAACATTGTATGTGCCTAGAAAATTTAACGGTTTCCCTCGATTTTCATAGGATTCCATCATCAGATTCTGACTTGTCAATGGAACCAATAGAGAAGTATATCTTTTTAGAAATAACACGTTTTTTTCAAATCGGTAACAAACATAAAAAATATAGCCGAATTGAAAACCTGCTTCTTTTTTGAAGTCGGTTAAAAATACAGAAGCCTATCGTCAAACCGGGACCCGAAAACTCCAGCCAATACCAGGTAATTATGCAAAGTAACATAAACAATACATTAGCATACAAAAGGGACGCAGTCAACAATACGTTTTAACAGTAACACTTAATTAAAGGTTGGTTTCGACACAGAATAGATAGGTGCAGAAGGTCAGTTTCACAGAACGTGTAAAAATGCTAACATATTTAGACAGCCTTTATATACAGTGAGTGCTAGCACACTCGGGAATACAAGCATTTTATATCAATAGTCACTGCGTTTCTGTTACGTGCCGTCGACGTGCTTTTTCAAGGCATATTTAAAGAATGCCGCTGTGTGAATATGTATACCAGGCTCTTCCAAATGATTGTAAAGGCGTAATAACACTTTGTCCTTCTCCCGAATTCGAGGTCAAGTAAATAAAAAAATAATTATCCAGCTTCAGCCACTCGACTTCATTCAAAGTACTCGTAATCATGCGAGTAAGCCTATTTTCAACTTTTGTATGGAGTCAGCCTTCTGTACCTATTTGCTCTATGGCTTTAAGCCAGGCTTTGGCACCCTGACAGTGTTGGCTCAGGTTAGGTTTGACGTCAGTAGCCTAATCTGACATCATCTAGTGCTCTCGAGCAGCGATTAGTGCAGCATTCTAGTAACAGATTAGAAGATTATACGGTCCGTTCACGAGATTTGCTTGACCATGTATAATTATCTGTTTGATTAATTAAGTATTTCTGTGTTCTTGTGACGAGAAAATGCTTACGCTTGTGGCGAATTTTCATTTGCAAGGGCTACAGCGTGGCTGAATTTTAAGTGTAAACATAATTGGAAATACATAATTAAACTCTTGATTGGAGCAGGTTTGTATAAAGTTATAATTAGTTACTTTACAATGTACATGAAGAAGAATATTGTATGACGACGATAGAATTTCAAACTTATGGAAGTTAAAAACAATCGACAAAAAATTGGGCCCGACTCTGGTTATAATTAAAACAGCACCAATTTTTTTTTATTAACGATTGGGCTTGCTCTTGACCTCGGTCACGCTTGATGGGAAGCATTAGATGTGGTCTACGATGAAGCGAGCTTAAATATAATATTTATATACTTTCTGCCTAGCCTTTACCCAACTATATTGGAGTCGACTTCCAGTCAAACCAGATTCAGCTGAATACCAGTGTTTTACGTGGAGCGGCTGCCTACCAGACCTCCACAACCCATTAACTGGGTAACATGGTACATCTTGGCAAGACTGGAGTCAGATTTACTGGCTTCTGACAATCCGTAACGACTGCCAAAGATCTACAAATGACAGCCGGGACCAACGGCTTAACGTGCTTTCCGAGGCACAGAGGAAACTCGTTATGTTAAGATGATCACCCATCCACAGACCAACCTTGGCAAGCGTTGCTTAACCTTCAAGATCGACCCGTGCGGCTGTTATTATTTAGCCACGAGCTCCTCAAGGCCACTGTCTTATTACATTATTATATTGTAATACATAGTTACTTATGAATTTATTTGAATAAACTCTGATTAATTTATTTGTTTATTTAACCTAATAAGTATACTAAACAAAGCTAAGCCGATTAACTACTCATACACTATGTCGGCTATGATTTATCTACACTGCATACATTTTGGGATTTCCTATTATGAAATATTATTGTGTATCTGCTGGCTTTGGTCCGTGGTTGTAAAATATATATTATCTGGATGCTTTATTGCGGTTTGCTGTATGCAAATGGATTGCTTGTTGAAAGATAAACAAAACATTGTCAAGTTATGCGCACGTAAATGTATGGGGCAGTTGATTTTTATTTCACGATTTTAGTGTCGGCATGATGGTAAAATTGGTACAGTCTGTGACCAACATTATCTAACCCACTTGACTATTAGCGAATAATAGTCAAGTGGGTTAGATAATGTTGTGCACAGACTGTACAATGACCACTTTATTCTTTCACACGTTTTATGATTATTTTTATTATGAGTACTTACTCATAATAAAAATACCGTGAGTTTTCTACAAATTAAAGAAAAAAACTTACGATCCATCTTTGACAATTTATTACAGGCTTATTAAAGGTGATGATGAATTACAGTTTTTCGATATAGATTTACATCTATATCGCTGGGCTCAATATTTGGTCATGAACAAGGAATTTCAGGAAAACCAAAAATAACGCTTTTAGGATTCCGAACAAAAAACGGAACCCTTATAGTATCACTCGGGTGTCTGTCTGTCCATCTGTCACAGCCAGTTTTCTCCGGATCCACTGGACCGATTCTGCTGAAAGGTACACATATGGACTTCTGTAACCCAAACACGGATACGTTACGTATATCATAAAATTTTTAGTATGGGCGTCACTTTTGGTCAAACCAGAAAATTTCAAAAAAAAGTTTTTTGAACAATATCGTGTGACATATCAAATTACTTACTGTGAGGCTTTAATTACATTTTTTTTCATAATTTTAAAATAAGTGGTTTTGAAGTTATTCTAGAAATTAGACGAAACATGACTATTCCCACATAAAATTTTGACAAAAAAATGGAGATTATAAGAAGAAAATCTATAAGAAGTGTATGAAAATAACATGTAAAAAAAATAAATTCGTTCGGAACCCTTTGCACGCGAGTCCGACTCGCACTTGACCAATTTTTTAGTCACATGTTTGTGATGGTTAGATAAATAAGGCTATTATTTCTAAAATTTTGCTTACAATTTCAGGGTTTAAATTTTCCTTAAACAACCTCCAAAATCCGAAATAAATAAACAACCTTCAAGTCTACCTAATTAAACTTTAATTAAAATACGTATTCGTATGAGTGCGTTTAATTTACAAACACTTTAAAACTCGAGTATTTTGTCACATTTCCAAAAGTTTATCTACCAAAAAGCTCTGCTTTACCAAATTCATTGTACATGATAAGGCATACGTCTCACTGTGAGCGGTGAGCAAATTATTGAAACCAAGTTTTTTCCAACACTTAAAATAAAACAAAAAGTTGAATTGAGAACCTCCTCCTTTTTTTGACGTCGGTTATTAAGCAGTTAAAATCAAGTAAGTACTATTTTTTGGGCAAGCGATTTAAGCAGGAAGTGCCATCAATAAACCGGGTCTTGAATAAGAGAGTTCAAACGTTCGTCTTTAGTCTGTAATATTCTAGCTATCCTTCGATTTCGAAGCTACAAACTTCCTAAAAAAAATTCAAACCCTTTACTTATGTTTCCTAATTGTATAGTTTTTACAATGAAAGTCATGAAACAAGGTGAATTGTTTTGTGTAAGTATTTAACATTTCTTAATATCTACTACACACATTGTATTCATCTCTTTTTTCACTCTCCTTTCGCAGGTGTGTTAAAATAGATTTCTAGAAATAAGCATAACCTCAAGTGATCACCTGATGAGTCACTTTATCCAAATAAACCATTTCCAAAATCGCTCCCGCTCCGCTTACAATAGAAGCCCTGTTGTAAGCGGAGCGACGAGGACTAACTGTGTCATAAACAAGAGCGTACACAGAAAGTTGCGCGGCTTAATTCGACATGGTTGCACAATCGCTTTGTACAATTTGTAACATACCTCTGTACATACGTATATTATATTCCACACAAAGCTTTTGCCGAAATTCCACCTAAAAATGTAATAAAAAGAGAGGAGGAAAACTAAATTAAATTTGTTTAATTATGTAATACACTCGTATTTGTCACACACCTCCTGTATATCTGAGAATAAATAAGTGTTAAAATATTCAAAGCTCCTTTTTCTAGTTCCCTTATGTAACAAGACTTATTAAGTTGAAATTAATATCTGCTACGTTGTACGATCTATTTACCCATGGAGCTCAAAAACAAAAAAATAAGATTCTATGTCAAACAAATTAAAAATACGGCGATCACTCTGTGCTTGTAAGTGTCTAATTTTTTGTCATTATATAGGATCAGAAAATGGGTTGTGGAGGTCTGGTAGGCAGCCGCTCCACGTAAATGGTATTCAGCTAAATCCGGTTTGACTGGAAGCCAAACCCAATGTAGTTGGGAAAAGGCTAGGCAGATGATGATGATGATATCAGGACAGAAAACTACGCAACCCCGTGTGCGGCCGGACACACATTGAGTCGGTTATCCAGTTTATTTTTCAATCCATCGATTAGACGGTTGGTAGATGTGCTTATTCAAAAATATTCAAAATAAAACATTTCGCTACCTAAAGTAAATTTGACACCACATTTGCCTATAAAAGTAGCCATTATGTTACCATACCGCATTTACGTAAAACACTAGAGATTTGGGTATCCACCGCACAAAGTGCCCTCGGCAGAGGCATCAGTAGTCGGTAATGCACATAGTATTGTTTCGTGTCCCGACCTAACCATGCAGAAAACTGTACATTTGCCAAACATTTTATTTGGAAAATACCACAGTGAATTGCGCATCGCCACGCGATTTTATAAATAATGTTGTGGAAAAATATTACAGGGATAAAATTACTGTTGAGTCGTTTGAGGTTAGGGTTATTGCACTTTAGTAAATAGAAGAGCTATGTTATATATAAGAATGCGTATGTTGTTCGTTTATAGGACACTTTAAAACCTTTACATGGTGTTTCCCTAATAAAATAGATAAATGCTAAAGCTTAAAAAAATACAAAAATACTCATATAGCGATAGAACAAGTTCCTTCTGTGATTTGTTTTGTTTTAGACATCCCAACCATAATTTAAAAAAAAACCGGCCAAGTGCAAGTCGGACTCTTACACGAAGGGTTCCGTACCATAAACTTTAATTTTATTATTTGTTGTTTTATCGGCAATAGAATTACACAATCTATGGAAATTTCAACTGTCTACCTATTGCGGTTCATGAGATACAGCCTGCTGACAGACAGACGGACAGCGGAGGCCTGTATTCCAAAACGTAGTTATTGAGTTTCGTTGGTTCCCCTTTGGGTACGGAACCCTAATGATCAGCTATGTTATCTTTACAATAGTTAAATACTTTTGTCCTAGGACCTATTTTACTAGGTACGTAAGTACGAATAAATTCCGGTTAACTTACATGACGGCAAATAATTAAATAAAATTCTGCTCCATTATTCAATATATTTGGTAAGTAGTCGCTAACATCGAGGAACAGGCCCTCACTTGAAAGTCTTAATGGAATATTAAAAATAATTTCAGCTACTGGGATGTTAGTAGGATTCCAACACCATTTATTCATTAAAATTATCCCCAATGTTTTCCTGTTTATTGAAAACAGTCTGGGAATCAATGAACACAATTTAAATATTTTAAATATTACCGTTCCGCTTGATAGCAGAATTCAATGTTAATTGGTTTCAATTCAATTGAGCTGTATCGGAGTGAACGTTTTAATTATATTTTATGGTTTCGGTTCTAGGAAAGCAAATAATAATTGATTGTTGCTTTTATTGTATGATGATTTAATTGACCGTGTTATTTTCAGAACTGCGCAATTTTTTTCTTTCTGGAAAAACATTATGGAGAACATAAAGGAGACTGATGAAAAGTGATATATGAACCAATAGCGATACTATTGTGGTATTCCTGTGAGGACACCGTTACATAAAAATGTATTCTAAAATATTATTTTTCTAAAAACTGCCGAGTTAGATTTTTATGCCCTTTTGCACATGATACAGTTGAAGCATCTCCACAGAAATCCTACTTTATGTTTAGTAGCAAATTCAAATTCAAAGCATTTTATTTCAAATAAACCATTCACAGGCACTTTTGAAACGTCAAGGTCGGTCAGTCAAAAACATGGAAGCTATTTGCACGTTCCAAAGCGTAGATCTCTATGGAGAAAAACGTGCAAGAAACTCCACGGACACTCTTTTAAATCATGTTCTGTTTTACAAAATTCCAAGTTACATATACTTGTTGCTTCTGCATGTGAGGACAATGCAAAGGAAAAAAAGGGCTTATTATAAGAATTTTAAATATAAAGATTAAAATAAGCCAATGGCAGTTAAGAGATGACCAGTCTCAACCGACGGCGCCTGTTCACGAACATGACGCGTGAATCGGCACCTTTCAGCTCAACCATTTCGAAGGAAACCGAATGATCAAACCCACGCGCCGCCATCAGCGAGACATTTGAGTGAGCATGACATGCTCTCAACCACCATGCTCGTTCATGTCCAACAAGTAACACTATAACTACTCACATAAAATGTAAATGATTTCATGGTACTCACATTTACAAAATTTGAAAAATATGCTTCTACTTTACACAAAACTGTGGTTGTCAATGACCAAATAATGAAAAATAAATTAATAAAGAGAACGATTAAGTTCTTACATCAAAAAGAATAAATAAGTAATTAATATAATAATATAATTTGTATGTATATAAGAATAAATAAACGAAATAATGTAAGAACCTCTAAAAGGAGCGAGCATCTCTTCCAAATATAAAAACATAAAAACCTAAAAAGTGGACCTAAGCAGCTGTGACTGTGGAGCAGGACCAGCATTTAGCCAAGCGTTTTTATCGAGGATATAATCTTTCAGTTTATAATACGCTTGTCTACATAGTGTGCGTTTTATGCATGCTTTAAATTTTCTCCCATTCAGTTCGAGAATATCAACTGGTATTTTATTATAAAATTTAATACAGTACCCCATAAAAGAAGTGTGTACTTTGGCCAATCTGATTTGGGGTTGATCTAATTTGTTCCTATTTCTAGTATTAAAATTATGCCTGTCACTAATCTTGCTAAAGAGATGAAGATTTTTCCGAACATACATAATATTTTCGTAAATGTATTGACAAGGTACCGTCATGATGTTGATATCCTTAAACAGTTCTCTTAGGGAATCACGCCGACGGAGATTGTAAATGGCTCTGATGGCTCTTTTCTGCAGGATAAATATAGACTCGATGTCTGCAGCACGTCCCCATAATAAGATACCGTAAGACATGATACTATGAAAGTAACTAAAATAGACCAGCCTCGCGGTATCTATATCGGTAAATTGACGGATTTTTCTGACAGCGTACGCTGCTGAACTTAGCCGTCCCGCAAGAGATGTTAAATGAGGACCCCATTGTAGCCTTGAGTCAAGCGTAATCCCCAGGAAAACCGTAGCGGTTCTAAGACCACTTCCCATCTTATTTTCTTCGAAGTTTTGCTTCTTCAACAAAAAGCCGCCAAGTGCGACTAGGACTCGCAAACGAAGGGTTTCGTAGCATAAACCTTATGTTTTAATATTTGTTGTCATAGCGGCAATTAAAATACACAACCTGTTAAAATTGCAACTATCTACCTATTACGGTTCTTGAGATATAGCGCGCTGACAGACGGACGGACGGACAGAGGAAGCTCAGTAATAGGGTTCCGTTGGTTCCCCTTTGGGTACAGAACCCTAAAAAGTAAATACACGAACAGTCATCTATTCTATGACTACGCTTTTTTATTTGACTGCTTTCCGTCTTCTAAAACAACCTGCCTACAAACTCTTTAAACATTCTAAACAGGTTTCAACCCTTAAATCCTCGAGTTCCCTAAAAGACAAGTATCTAGTTGCGTCAAGATACCTCGAATGACATCAATAAACATCTTCCTTACCCCAGAAGCCACAGATATTTTGTGAAAGCAATAGGAAGCCTGACGCACCACTCCATAACGACTTCAGGGACCATCTCAAGGGGATGAAATAAGGTTGTACGGGTTGAAACAGTGTTGTAGTGATTGTCGGGGGTTGAAATTAACGCCTTCCGCGATGAGGGAGGGTTATCTCAACCGCTTTATTTCGTGGCGTTGGGAATAAGAAGCTGAACGTTTTCTTTTGTAGATATCTTTTTGGGTGCTAATTTGTGGAATTTGACATTTTATATAACAACACTCTTGTCTTCTCCGAAGGTTGATGCAGTGAATTTTAGAGGTGTTTAATAAATGACGGATTTGAAGTTTTTTTAAGTTTACAGATATATAAAATCATCGTAATATAGTGCCAAGGTTCATATTTGTGAATGTTTAACGAGCTATTTTTGCCATCAAACATCGTCATCATCGAATTTTGCGTACTTTAGGGAGCCAAAAAGCTTGTAAAGAAAATACTGAAATTAAGTTTGAGACCCAAAAAGAATTCGAAAAATGTAAGAAAAGTTACATTAGTCATACTTTCTTAATTTATCGGATCATCATCTGCCTAGCCTTTTCCCAACTAATTGGGATCGGCTTTCAGGCAAACCGGATTCAGCTGAATACCAGTGTTTTACGTGGAGCGGCTGCCTACCAGACTACCACAACCCATTTACTGGGTAACACGGTATTTCTTGGCAAGACTGGAGTCGGATTTACTGGCTTCTGACAATCCGTAACGACTGCCAAAGATATAAAAATGACAGCCGGGACCAACGGCTTAACGTGCTTTCCGAGGCACGGAGGAAACTCGGTATGTTAAGATGGGCACCCATCCACAGACCAACCTTGGCAAGCGTTGCTTAACCTTTAAGATCGACCCATGCGGCTGCTATTATTTAGCTACGAGCTCCTCCTTCCTTTCTTAATTTATCGGATAGGTAAGGTTAAACGTGGGCAACATAATTTATTAAAAAAAACCTACCCTTACCACAATCACTTTGTCCCCCACCAACTAATTATCACAGCTTAAAACACTCAATATAACTTCTCAAAATATGTAAATTAACAGTAACAACTTTATACGTATTTCAGTGTGTGAGTCCCAAATTAAATTATTATGGCTGAACAATTCCGGGCAGTTTAAACGACTCATGTAAACTAGTCCGGAAAGGGACTCGTTAGCCACAGATTAACTGCTTAAAAGATTACTTCGTATTAATCGGTTTCGATTTCGAGTTGTTTGGTATTTAGAGGTTATTGTGTCGGCCGGTGCCGTATGGTGCCGTTAAAGAATAATACCATCCCATCACTTCACGTGGGGTCGTAAGAGGCGACTAAGGAACTCACCAGAGAATGGGCAGCAGCGTTCTTTGTAAAACGCCATACCATACACTGCGATCGCCAACTCGCCTGCTAAGCGTAGCGATTATGGCAAACCACCCCTTTTAGGGGAGGTCTGTGTCTAGCAGTGGACGTCTTTCGGCTGTTCTGATGATGATGAAGATGACATAAGTGACATTCAGTTAGTAGTCAGTTGTCGACATGCCAAATAATAAATCCCTTGAATTTTGGCATTTTGAACATCCCATTCGCTGATAGAATGGCTCTTCATCTTTATCTCGGTCTTCCCTCACCAACGTAAAGCTCCAATCTTTAACGTTTCTTTTTTTTCCCCACACTAAGAATTTTTCCTGTATCGCGGATATGTTCACTACCATAGAAACTCACATGCACAAACTCCACTTCAATGCATGGTTCTCATCCCTCACTTAAGTAATACTCGTCTCTGTAACGTTACAACGAATGCTCCAAATGAGGGGATCACATATAGATTACTTTTGTGTGTCTGGTTCTATTATACAGTAAAGGTTGGTCGGTGGATGGGTGACCATCTTAGCATACCGAGTTTCCTCCGTGCCTCGGAAAGCACGTTAAGCCGTTGGTCCCGGCTGTCATTTGTAGATCTTTGGCAGTCGTTACGGTTTTTCAGAAGCCAGTAAATCTGACTCCAGTCTTGCCATACCGTGTTACGCAGTTAATGGGTTGCGGAGGTCTGGTAGGCAGCCGCTCCACGTAAAACACTGGTATTCAGCTGAATGCGGTTTGACTGGAAGCTGAAAAATATAGTTGGAAAAAGGCTAGGCAGCTGGGATGGTTCTATTATACAGTAAAACCTGCAGTGGTCAAGTAGATTACAATTGTAATCTACTGTTCAGAACCCGGCCCCATGCTCTAAACAGGTACTCGTATAATAATAGATTAGGAGTTATACAAATCATTCTATCTAGCCTTTCACCAACTATTTTTTTTAAGGATGGTAAATCATCAAATGACTCCTCCCGCCCAGGGTGAAGCAGAAGGGAGTGTCAAACTCTTACTGACTAAAACCCATCCGTGTTCCTCCTAGTGCACTTTGCGTTTCAGGGACGCGGTGAACAAATTCCGCAACTCTGGCAGATGACTAGAATTTTACATGAAGAGACTGGCTATCTAACCTCCACAACCTATTAACTGGGTAATACCCCCCCTACCCCTACCCTACCCTTTGAATAGATTCGTGTCGGACTTTCTGACTTCTGACAACAGAATGACTGAAGTTACTGATAAGTAACGATTGTCGAAGATCCGTAAACGACAGTCTTTCACAGTCTATACAGTGCTTTCCGAACCGTGGAGGAGTCTCGATATGTAATGTATGGTCACCCATCCAACGATTGACCTCGACAGGAAATTAGTGAAAAGACATCGTTAGGATTGATTCATCTACTAATCCTATTTCCTACTATCTTACTAATATTATAAATGCGAAATTTTGTGAGGATGGATGGATGTTTGTTACTCTTTCACGTCAGAACTCCTGAAAGGATCTTCAGGAAATTATTAATATTTATTTATTAATAACAACTGGATTTTTTTTTTCGTCATTCAAGCGGGCGGAGCCGCGGGCGACAGCCAGTAATATATAATTTACAGGATAATTGGGCAAAACATGCGTAAGTACTAGTTATAGGATTACTTTAGGCATTAACTCCACAAAATTAATTAGAAAAAGGGTTCGGTACAAGTAAATTGAACCTTTTAACCAGAGCTCATCCCATACTCAATTATGTGGCAAAAATTTAGAGTCTATACCGCACTGCTTACTTTGTTTTAATAATTTCTGAAAAGGGTTTGAGTGTTATAAAATACTATCACAAAGGCTTTTAGAAACTAATCAACGTGAAATTAAGTTAGTCGAAGGCTCAGTTTCTCGTCAGAAAATAATTGTGATTGTCAAACACGTGCCAGGATTTGTTGAATGACTTTTCAGTGGCCGCTCCATGTTCAATCCTGAAATACAGCTGTATCCAAACGAACTACACTACACTACAAATTAACCTACGCTCAACATACATAACCATCTGCCTAGCCTTTTTCCAACTATATTGGGGTCGGCTTCCAGTCAAACCGGATTCAGCTGAATACCAGTGTTTTACGAAGAGCGGCTGCCTACCAGACCTCCGCAACCCATTAACTGGGTAACACGGTATTTCTTGGCAAGACTGGATTCAGATTTACTGGCTTCTGAAAATCCGTAACGACTAGACTGCCAAAGATCTACAAATGACAGCCGGGACCAACGGCTTAACGTGCTTCCGAGGCACGGAGGAAACTTGGTATGCTAAGATGGTCACCCATCCACAGACCAACCTTGGCAAGCGTTGCTTAACCTTTAAGATCGACCCTGCGGCTGTTATTATTTAGCCACGAGCTCCTCAACATACATAATATCACGCCTATATTTCTCGAAGGATAAGACAAAACTGAGCCGTTAGTCGATACACTCATATTTCGCCAGTTATATTCAAGTAGTAAACTAAAGGATTGCCAAAAGGCGATGGAGCGAAGCGTTGTAGGTGTTAGGCTCAGTGATCGAATACGTAATACCACGATTCGATCCAAAACAGGGATCGCCAATGTTGGCAACAAACCTGCCAGACTGTATTGGAATTGGGCGAGTCACATATATGTAGGATGAATCAAGTTAGATAGGCAAGATTAACCAAGCAAAAATATACTTCGAGACCTGTTACCGAGAAATTATTGATGAAATAACACTGCCTAATTTAAAAATTGAACACACGACTTCATACTCAGCGGTAGTAAATGAGACCACTAAACCACACGAGGCATTCTCAAAGAACAGTTATTCTAAAACATTTTTATACTTACAAACTTCTAGGCTAATAAAATAAATAATCCCTCCAACCAAATTTCGATCACTATGATTTACTTTTAAAATAGTTAAATAAAATATTACACTATAACACTTTTCTTCATCACTGCCCGCGATTGGGAAAGAAACGAGTGGAGTATGCTCCTATGCGGGACTAGAGCATAGAAGGAGAGACATTTTAGTGCACGAGTGTTTTTGCAAACACTGTTATTGTGTGTATTATTAAAATCTTTTATTTAACTTGTAATGTACTCGTATGTATTTGAATGTATATTTGTTCGGGTGGAATCTTGCTACTCAATTTTGAAACAGATATCTTCAACCGATTAAGCTGTTTAGTGTACACGTTTAGTTTGGATGATAATACACGATAAGCCGTGTGACGTCATTCTAAATCTAATATGGCGGACCATCCATGATGGCGGAATAGTTATTTTTAATGCGTTTCTACAATACGGGTATCAAATGAAAGGGCATTTTGATTGTATCTTGAAAAATAATGTGACGTCATTCTAAATCCAATATAACGGACCATCCAAGATAGCGGAATAGTTATGTTTTATGCACTTCTACAATATGGGTATCAAAACAAAGGGTTTGTTGAGATTAACTTGAAAAATAATGTGTCGTCATTCTAAATTCAATATGGCGGAACATCCAAGATGGCGGAATAGTTATATTTATGCAATTCTACAATATGGGTATCTAATGAAAGGGCTTGTTAAGAGTAACTCGAAATAACTAAAAAGTAAAAAATAAATTAAAAGAAAAAAAAACTTAAAAAAGCTTTTATTTAAATGCTCTAAAAAGAAGAAAATAAAATGTTCCTTTAAAATTGATCATAAAAGCTTGTCGAGAGGTTTGCGTAAGAATTAAATTAATCAAATCACGCGACAAGCTTTTATGATCAATTTTAAAGGAAACTCCGACCAATCCGTTTCTATCAATCGCTCTTTGTATCTGTTCATATCCGAATGAGTGTATCAGTGTATCTTTACAAGTCAGTCACTCACCGAACCTTTTTTATTTTATATAAGATGGGTTTGCTTTTGACTCTAGTATTTTTCTATCTGTCTCGCAACGCAACCGTATAGCTAGCGCACGTCTATGCTCCCTCGTTCTTTTAGACCTCCAAGATCAAATTCAAGCGTCTCTTTCGCACTTCCGTTTTTGAAATGTTCTGCTGCGCTTAGACGTTATCTATCGCTCTCACTGATATATAATGGATTGAGTTGAGCGAAGCGACTAAGCGAGCTGAATAGCGTGAGCTACTCATAAGGATATAAAGATACAAAAAAGTGATACATATCTCAGTGATCGAAAGATACATTTCAATCTTTTCTTTTTAGTGAAACATTTTGCCCATGTCTACTTTCGACCACTACATTAACGGGACAGTGAAACTCCTAGGTACTTAATTAACGAACAAGCTTTCATAATTAACAGGAGTATATCTTAATTTGATTATCAAAGTTAAGTCGTTTGTAATTCGTGGTTCTTGATTAAAACTGATTAAGATGCTAGTCAAGTTTGTTGCAGTAATATTAATTACTGCTTATCTTAAACTTCGGTTGTAATGGCAAAGGGGAGCCGACACGGTGCATTAATTTACTGTAACTCTGGGAGAGAACAGATTTGAGAGTTCAGAACATCCGTGTAAACAAGAAAACCTTTATATCACTTGTGAATCTGTCTACCTGTCCGTCTCATCATGATCATATCAGCCGAAAGTCGTCCACTGCTGGCCAGGGCCTTGGGCTTGGGCACAAGCCTCCCCCAAAAGGGTGGGGGGTTGTCATAATCGCCACGCTTGGCAGACGGGTTGGCGATCGCAGTGTATGACGTTACGTTTTACCACGCACTTTACAGACAACGCTGCTGCCCATTCCCTGGTGAGTCTCTTAGTCGCCTCTTGCGACACCCACGGGACGTAATGGGATGTTATGATTCGTTCATAAACACATTTGCTCGTAAAGGGTCTCTTATTTCATCAATTTCAATATCGTATTGTATCTCATTCATTACATAGAGGAGTTCGTGGCTAACTGCAGCACAGGTAGATCTACAAGGTTAAGCAACGCTTGCCAAGGTTGTTCAGTGGATGGGTGACCATCTTTACATAACGAGTTTCCTCCGTGCCTCGGAAAGCACGTTAAGCCATTGGTCCCGGCTATCATGTGAAGATCTGTGGTTGTCGTTACGGATAGTCAGAAACCAGTAAATCTGACTCCAGTCTTGCCTTGAAGTACCGTGTTACCCAGATAATGGGTTGTGGAGGTCTGGTAATCAGTCGCTCCACGTAAAATACTGGTATTCAGCTAAATCCGGTTTGACTGGAAGCCGACCCTAATATAGTTGGGAAAAGGCTAGGCAGATGATGATGATTGTATGTCATTACATACTTGTGCGTTATTGTTAAGTAAAATGCACGGTTAATCAAGACGCTCCATCTAAAACGAACGGCAAAGAGTTTTTATGTCAGAAAAATTAAACCGACTTCCAAAAACAAAACACTACAAAGTGAAAAATAACTTTAATTTCGGAAGTCGGTGTTCAAAAACGAAACAACCAAAAACACCGACTTCCGAAATTAAAGTTATTTTGTTGTAAAAAAGTTTTACAACAAAAATAACAATAACATAAAATAATAATGTTATGAACTGGTGTAAACAATTAACAGACACGCGATTTCAGAAATCCCGATCCATTTGCTGTCATTGACTGAAGAGTTCCGTTGCCTACCTCCGAAATTCTTCATCAGATCTTCTCCAAATTTAAATGGGACCAAAAAAAGTATCATCCAAATCGGTTAACAATTGGCGAAAATATCGCTAAACAAACATTTTTCATGGGATCCCGTCATCAGATCCTGACTTATACCTTCCATCATCAGCTCAGCATTATGAGATGATGATTACCAGACACAAATATCTGAATTGCGTTAGAAAGTTTATGAAAAACATTGCATGTGCTTATAAAATTTGAGGGTTTACCTTGATTTTCATGGGATCCCACAATCAGATTCTAACTTGTTGACAATGGGACCACCTCAGGAGTATAGGCTTTCGAATAAAAAAAATATATTTTAAATCGGTCCAGAATTGGCGGAGAAATCGGTGAAAATATAAAAAAAAAAAAATTACGTACAGCCGAACACAGAACCTCCTCCTTTTTGAAGAAGTCGGTTAAAAAGTGGTCAACATTTTATGAATAAAATTAACTTTGGGAGATAAAATATAATAAATAAACATTTAATTCTTTACTTAAGTTAATTAATTTTGACCATAAATTACAACCATTTCTCTGTAAGAAAACACAAACATATTAATTTACTTTATTAGTAATACTGGCTGTTTTTGGGCCTTTGCCTTAATAAAAGCGCTGATGCGCTCGCTTCGCTAATTTGTGAACAAGCAAAAATTATTCTGCGCGCTTTTTCTTTACGCTGTATTGTTTTTATTTGAAAATGTCGTCAAGTTATGATGAATTTATTAATTCGACACCGCCAGAAGTCTCGGTCTCGGTAGCAAAAAAGGCTACTCTAATCCTCTTGCCCGAAAAATCGACCGACAGATACTAAGAAACGTATCAAAATTTCATCTTATGGAAAACATGCAAAGATGCAAATTCATTTTCAGAAAGTGTGTTTTAGCCTATTTCATGGATTTTTCTCAAAAATATAAGTCAAGCTCATTGTGTGCTACTATTCTATGCTAAAAAGCATTGTGAAAACAAAACATGGTATTGATATCAAGTCATACTCCAACTTGCTGGCATTTCTAAAAAGACGCTCAAGTGACCATATGAGTAAAAAGTCGAAAGTATTTTCGGCTGACAATGTCAAGAAGTTCCTAAAAGAAGCTCCGGATTGCCAATATTTGGCATCAAAGGTCAGTTGAAACTATATTATTGTTGTTAACTTTTTTCACTTTCGTATTTCTTTACAATATAGGTGTTTTGTACGCTGTTTCTATCTCTTTTCTGGTTGTATTAATCATCATCATCATCTGCCTAGCCTTTTCCTAACTATATTGGGGTCGGCTTCCAGTCAAACCGGATTTAGCCGAATACCAGTATTTTACGCGGAGCGGCTGCCTACCAGACCTCCACAACCCAGTAACTGGGTAATACGGTACTTCATGGCAAGACTGGAGTCAGATTTACCGGCTTCTGACAATCCGTCACGACTGGCAAAGATCTACAAATGACAGCCGGGACCAACGGCTTAACGTGCTTTCCGAGGCACGGAGGAAACTCGGTATGTTAAGATGGACACCCATCCACAGACCAATCTTGGCAAGCGTTGCGTTGCTTAACCTTAAAGATCGACCCGTGCAGCTGTTATTATGTAGCCACGAGCTCCTCTTTTCAGGTTGTATTAATATTCGGCATAAATGGAGCATGTAGACGTCAAGACTTGGCAAACATCACCATGGGCGGGTTCTTCTTGTCCAGGTCAAAAACACAAAAAATAAAATTCCAAGATCGTTCACAATCCAGGGGCCTTTGCACGACATAGTGAAGAAATACGAAGCGCTTCGTTCAACAAAAGCAATGTCTAACCGATTTATTCAAAATTACTAAAATGGAAAATGCACTATGGCATAAATAAATTTGGAGCAATAACGAAACAAATTACCACTTTCTTAAATTTGGATGATCCACATGAATACACAGGGCACAGTTTCAGAAGGTCCTCGGCTACATAGCTCGTCGATTTAGGTGCGAACTTATTGACACTAAAACGCCACGGAGGGTGGCGGTCGATCAGTGTAGCCGAGGGCTACATAGATGACTCGATGAAAAATAAAGAAGAAATTAGCTCCCTCATTACAAGGAATATAAATTTGGAGCCAAGTGTTGACTCTCGACCATCTACGAGCACACACGCGTATATTCCACCATCGTCGCCGCCGCCAAAGCCGCATCCGTCGCCGCCATCGACTGCAGAACTCTGTGGTCTCGTTTCTCCTACGTAATAATAATAACTTGACAATATTAAAAATACCTGGCAACGTAATAATAAATTTTACAAATTGTTCAAATTTTTCAACTAAAGTTATTCGTTTTAGAAAGTCCGAGTTTTATTTATTTCCTCGCAAATATGTTATAAAACGTCGTATGATATACGTGCGCTTTGATAATTACAGT
The DNA here is from genome assembly GCA_950371165.1 of Lacanobia oleracea. Lineage (NCBI taxonomy): Eukaryota > Metazoa > Arthropoda > Insecta > Lepidoptera > Noctuidae > Lacanobia > Lacanobia oleracea. The sequence continues at coordinate 7,781,223 of OX493398.1, forward strand.
CTCTGCTGCCTTGCTCGCCTCGGCTGTAATTTTCAGCTTACCGCACTAATATCATAATATACTATTACGGCACCGGCCAACACCATACGGCATCACGACTGTCCGTCTGTCAAAACCACAGAACAGAAAAAACAGTAGAAGTGCAAAGTAGGCGTGGCACACGTGTATTACGCGGAGTTACGCGTACCTCAACCCAGTCGTGTTCTAACATCACGACGAATCGATCGTCTCGCTCACTCTCGATAAAAATTTATAATTTCTGAACCAAGCCGTATTGTTCCATTTTGGAGTGCAAAAATGATAGTAGGAGAATAAATCTTAAAAATGGAGGTGTTTCATACCATCGGTAAGTACGATTTTATTTGTTTTCTAATAAAATCTTCGCAAATTTTATTCTGCCAAAAACTTAAGTTCAAGTCTAGTTAAAATCCGCCTTATCCCATTAGCATAGGGTTTATTTTACATCGATTCAGTTACAGTTTCGTTCTCAAATGTTCTTCGCTATTCAAATAGTGATGCAGTCGGGTCGGATACTGGATGGACAGATATCGATAAAAACATTATTTGTAGTTCGTCTAGAAATTTTATTGAAATTACTACACATAACTTTAAAAATATTTTTAGGTTTCCCAAAGACGCTATCGTCAAAGAAAAATAGATAGATGCACGGGTAGAGCTGATTGGATGCCAAGCAAATGCTCCGAGCATTTTTTAGAAAACGATTTTTAATTTCAAAAATGGATATAGATACACGAAAGCTTTGTCTGCGTTAAGATTCTGTACCAAACTATGTAATAAGATATTATCGTAATCCAACTAACACTAAAGCTTTAAAAAAACCTATATAAGACTCGTATATCAGTTCCATTTGAGTACAAAAGTGTTAACGCATACCTGTGCAACTGAGTTAGAGCATGCTCTAACTCACTTATAACCACGAAAGAGGCCCACAGTTTTACAGGTAAAAGTTATAGAAAGCATAGGCTTTCTATAACTTTTATAGAAAGCCTATAGTACGGTGTCACAAAGATATTAAAGCTGCACAAGAGCGCGTATTCATAATAATAATAATAATGACAAGCCAACTGACGTAAGAAATTTTTCATCCCGTATTTTTATCGATTTTTATTTAAATAAACCATAGAAACAATGCTTTTTATACCGAATACATCAAGAAAAAAAAATAGAACCACACGAAAATAAAAAACTAAGCAATGCGGAACTAATGGAAAAACAAAATTACAATATGAAAATAAAATGTTGACACGACGCCGAGCACGACTACAAGCCGCACCAACACCATCTTCGGGTTCGTCGCTGAGCTCCGCCTCGCAGCCGCCGGGACCTGCGCCAGCCGCGAGTCCAGAGATTCCGGTAGCTGCAGTTGCGTCGAGCTCGAGCGACGAATACTTCTCGCCGCCGACGACACCACCACCTGCGCGTCGGCGCGGACGAGGCCGACCACCGGCCAGCTTAGGACCTCGAGGCCCACCGGTCTCTGACAGGGTCCCCGCTATCGGTGGAAGTGTGCAGCGTATAAAATGGACACAAGCCATGAACGAGAATGTTATACGCTCATACTTTGGGGCTACAGAGGGGGGAACTAACCTGACTGCGTACCGTGGTCGGATGCTCTCTCTGTTTCAGGTACTTGAGCCAGCTGTCAACGTTTCAGCCCAACGATTGTCGGATCAGGTGCGGGTTATCCAGCGTAACCGTATGTTGGATGACGCCGTACTTGATAGACTGCGTCTGGAATCACGGAGCAGCCGCGTCTCATCTACTTCGCCACTGGCCGCGGTGCAAATACAACCCAGTGCAAGTGTTTCACCGCGACCCAACTACGTCGGTGAAGATGATGATGACGGGGCCACATCCGTGAGTACCCAATGCAATGAGCGATTGAGGAGCGCTTTGGAGGATGCCTTCCGAGAGTATCGCTCCACACCGCCTGGGCTTAGACCTCGTCTACCTCGTTTGCCCATGCATAACAAAAATAGGGTGTTGGTGTGTGCTCTAGATTCGCAGCTAACAAGTTATTTTGATAGCAGCGAAGACCTTGTCGATACCCACTCGATCTTGTACTGTGCGGCTGCAGCGGCATGTCGTGTAGCTCATGTCAAATTTCCTAGTAGTGATAGAGTTACACGACCGGCTGTACCAGCTTGGCAGTGCAGGATCGAGCGTCGTATCGGTGAGGCTAGAGCACTCATTGGCAAACTAATCTGCTTCAGGGAGGGCAACACTCGCCGCAGAGTGATGCGCTTTGTGAGGCGGGCGTTCTCGGGGACTGATATTAGTCCTCGAGATTATCTGACCCGCGTCACAGAGCGTATCGACTTCCTGAAGCAGAAAGTCTATGCATGGGCAAACCGTATACGTCGGTACAAGCGGCGAGTGGAGCGATACACTCAGAATCGCACATTCCAAAGCAATGAGAGGTGGGTTTATAGGGCTTGGGAGCGACCAGACCAAGGTGTGACTGATACGCGCCTACCGGATGATGATGCCATGTGTTCATTCTGGCGCAGCATCTGGTCGGTGCCTGTCAGTCATACCGAGGGCGATTGGACTCGGGAGGTTGAGTGCGCGTGCGATCCGATACCAGAAATGGGGGCAATTAACATCAGCCCCCAAGACGTAGCTCGTGCAGTCCGTCCGTTGCCTAACTGGAAATCTCCGGGACCGGACGGGCTGCACAACTTTTGGATTAAATGGTTCAAAAGATCGCACGCTCGCTTGGCATCTCAATTCCAGTCTGCGTTAGAGTCAGGGTCGCTGCCCCAGTTCCTAACTACAGGAATAACCCACCTGCTCCATAAATCAGGTAGTACCGCGGAGCCTAAAAATTATAGACCGATCACGTGTTTACCGACGGTCTATAAAGTTCTTACATCCATTTTGAGAGGAAAGATTAACCATCATATTGATAGTAATTCAATAATGTCTTCTTCTCAGAATGGATGTAGGAACGGGTCCCGCGGTACTAAGGAGCTGCTCCTCATCGACATAGCCATTAGCCAACAGGTTCGACGTTCCCGAAGAGATCTGTCGACATGCTGGATAGATTATAAGAAGGCCTATGACTCAGTGCCACATACATGGCTCATGAGGGTGCTGGAGCTGTACAAAGTTGATGCAGTTTTACGCACCTTCCTGATGTCGTGTATGGGGCAGTGGAGGACGGTTCTTCACTATCCAGGGTGTTGACAGACCCAGGCGAACAGCGAACCGATAAGGATCGAACGTGGCATATTTCAGGGTGACAGTCTGAGTCCACTGTGGTTTTGTCTGGCCCTCAACCCTCTCAGTACATTGTTGGAGGGTTCGGGCCAAGGCTACCGGTTGAGAAGAGGTGGTCAGTAGAGTAAAATTGGGGGACCTGGATCAAGGAGATCCAGGTCACCCCAATTTTATCATTCATTTCATCAACATTCAAACATTCAACTTCCTATTCTAATTGATTATTTTTATATTCATTAAACTTATTTACACAGTCACACGTGCTTAGTTTCGAGTACCTATACGATTTTATTTTAGTAAGCAAAAATGAGATACTTGATCTGTTCAATGCAACTATGATCTCGCGAATGGACGAGCATTGTTGCTACGTGATATTTATAACACAATGTTTGCTTTATTGACTAACAGATTTTTTTTCAATGAACTTTATTTGCTAAATGACATTAAAATAATGGGAATATACTTAGTTTCTTATGGGTGATTTAATTTTAAAGCTTCTGTAATGAAACTACATTATTGTAATGAATAAGCAAGTATTTATTAGTTCATATAATTACAACTTAAATAAACAAATTAATTGCAATTAATTAGACAAAATGAACTAACAAAAGAACACTGAACCGAAGGACTGAAGGAATTAACAGATGCAGTAGGTGATCCGGGTGCTCGTAGGACCTATCCGTTTTTCTTCTTACAAGGATTGATAAAAAGTATTGTTTAAATATGGTAGCATGTCTTTGACACGTAAGTAGATGTTATCGGTGTAAATGCTCTTTACAATATGCTGAACACATATTTCAGCACTGCACTGGCACATAGAATTACTTTCAACTTGGTTTGCATCGTAAATTTCGATCCGTATAACTTTAGTGCCACCGGTGGAAACCGTTTTGTAAAAACTTATCAACTCCTTATTATTAGTTGTATTTGTATTTTGAACACATGGGGTTCGTTGTCGTTCATCCTCATCCAAATAATTTACGACTTTATCAATCACATCAGGTTCTATCATTAACGGAGGTGAAGTTGGTGAATAAACCCAACTCGGTATCTGAAACAAAATACATTATTATTATTATTATTATTATTATTATTATTATTATTATTATTATTTATTTTCACAGGTATAATAAATTATATATTATTATTATTATTATTATTTTATAATTAAAAGTAAAATATTTTCTAAAATTAGGTACTTACAGACATTGTAGAGTATCAGTAGCGCACTAAAAGAATGGAAGAACTGAATTGAATTTGTATCTTATTTTATCCTGATTTATATATAAAATATGTGTTGCTGATAGAGTTCAAAATAACGTAATGCTGAGTTGAATATATTTATGACTAGGAATAACCCGCGCCTATGCTCACGTAAATGTTGTTTTTAGCAGTAAAAAGTAATAGTAAACACATAAAAACATCTAATCTGCTGTACTGTGGAAGTAAACCATGGGGGATTTAGTAGTATGTATCACTTAAATTTAGGGTGTATTTACACGGGTCAGCCGTACTTTATACACATATAATGAAATACAGAAAAATAAAATGTAGACAACAATGTGTACCCTTACCCTAATGAATCTATATTTGGATAAAATGCTGACAGAGTTCTACTATTACTTGATGCTAAATGTAAGTCACTATATTGATTATGGTATCGGTTGATTTGTTTGTTTGTTGAAGTTTATATTGTATGAAAAGAAATGCAGGTACGATACGTTATTAGAATGAGAGAAACCAAGGTACTAGCATAGTACAACATAATCAATAACTCATATATATTTTTTGGATTGGTTAATATGATATCTTGTTTTGCAATGTAAGCATACATCTTCTCGATGACATATTTGGTAGTACATCGTCATAATTTGGCTGTATATAAAGTGCATCGATGCCAGACAAAATCACAAACTGCTCTCCCGAGGGAAACAATCATCACCTTCAGCCTTATCACATCTGAGCTTCAACCAGAATCAAAAATCTTCAAAATGTAAGTAGATCATAATTAATATTTTATTAGATGTGTTTAAATGTGTCATCACAAGGTCTATTCTATGAATGATCGAATGTACATATGTATGAATGAATGATTGAATGAATGCATATAGGTATAAATGAATGAATGAATACACAAATGATGGAATGATTGAATAAATAATTGAATTAACATGAATGAATTATTGAATGTATGGATGCATAAATGAATAAATGATGCTATTCTTATTCCTATCCGGCTTTTCAGTGGAATCTCGTAATCTATAAATAAGATGCTCCCTATGTTTTTAATGCAAATTTTATATTTTCAATTCCGAGTTTAACGGAGTCCTCCACTCATTTATTTTTTCTATCAGGTTAATATAATATTTCAAATTATATTGTTTCAGGTCCAAGTCATATTCATCTACATTGCCTCAACTGTGTTCATCGGATGAAGAGTCAGAGATCGAGACGCAGTCAGTGCAGCAGAAATCGACTTCTTCTTCTTCTTCTTCGAATCGACTCAAAAAATCGACTACTAACAAGCGGTTCAAAACCGATCGAGTCGATGGGTCTAAGACGCACGGACCCAAGAAACCTAAAATACAACCGGTGCCGTTAACCAGCAACAAGCTGACTGCACGGGATCTATTCGGTAGTGAGAGCGATGAAGAGGATTCGTCTGCGAAGCCGTCCACATCGACTGGTAAAAAACCGACTCCTCTTTATTCTTATTTCACTAAGAGGATTAGCAAAGGCTATGCCAGAAAAATAAGTGAGACAAAGCAGGGGCCTTATTACGTAGAGGTAAAGGTGTATAATTGTGATGAAATCACAGACGTACCACCAGTAAATAGATGGCGCCATTCAATAGTTACTATCAAAACAAAAGTTGATGCGGACACGGAGATGTGGCGCCATCTAAAAGGATTTACGTCTTCAGTTGAACAAGATTTTAGTAATTGTCCAGCTACCCTTATAAATTCTTATTATTAGCACATACTATGTACTTACTCTTACTAGTTTTTACACAACATATGTAAAAACACTTAATAATTACAAAATAATACCTAAGTATACATACATACATATGTACTTTATATTATAAGTAATCTTTATAATATCTAAATACTTGTACCTAAATAATCAATTAATAAATAAATAAAATATTATGTTATTTAAATCCAATGTTTTATTTCACAGTTGTACAGTCCAGAGATGGCAGAACACCTTTAACAAGACCATTTAGTAAAATTGTGAATTGTACCAAATGTGGAACTGAAATACCACGAAACCAGTTTGCATATCATAAGAGAACTAATATACACAAGACAAATAGCTTATTGAGTACTGAATTTAAAAATATTTTTATTGTAGCAACAGCATTTAAAAATAGAATTGTAACTTTTCGTCTGAACTTAGCTCAGGATGACGAGCACCTCACTCGTGAGGCGATCCCGAGTAATAGTCAGACATATATACCTCAGGATGACGAGCACCTCACTCGTGAGGCGATCCCGAGTAATAGTCAGACATATATACCTCAGGATGACGAGCACCTCACTCGTGAGGCGATCCCGAGTCATACTCAGATATGTACAGGTCAGAATGACGAGCACCTCACTCCTGAGGCGATGCTGAATTCTGTACATCCAGATATTGATAAATTAATAACTATGATATTGAAGAAGTATGATTGCATAAAAGTAAATTTTGAGCTTTTTGCAAAGTTTCTTCTGCTAAAATCTGACGACGAACAGATAGAACTGAAATCTTTTAACACTAAGTATGATATTATCTATAAAAATACTGATATACACGAGTTCTTTTTGAATAAAATACATGTATTTATGCGCAAAATGTCTGAATTTGAACATGTACAGTCAGGTTGGACATATCTTTCGCTAAGTCATATTGAGATTAATATATGTAAATATTGTCCCATGAGAGGCGGCACGTACGTAGAGTTGCCCTCACTAATAAAAAAAACTAAAAGTTGTTTGAATTTACGTAATAATGACGAGTATTGTTTCTTATGGTCTGTCGTAGCTGCATTATTTCCTCGTACAAATAATGTGTGCAGAACGACATCCTATCCTCATTATAGCCAAGTTCTCAATATTCAAGGAATGTCATTTCCTCCTTCACAGAATGACATCCAACTTTTTGAGCGGTTAAATCCTACAATAAGCGTTACCATTTATGGGCTAGATAACAAATACGTTGTTACTGGCCCGTTATACATGACGAATAAGAAAAAAGAAAAACATGTTCATTTATTATACTTTGAACGGAATGGTAAAGGACATTACTGTTTAATAAAAGATCTTATACGATTAGTTCGACGCCAGGTTACTCAGCACCATGGCAAAGTTTTTTTATGCGATTCATGTTTACAATTTTTTACAAATGAAAAGAAATATGTTTCTCATACTTGTTCTAAAATACTAACTATACTACCGGAAAAAGATACCATATTGAAATTCAAACATTATGAAAGAAAACTTAAAATTAATTTTATTATTTATGCTGATTTTGAGAGTTTGCTAATAAATTGCAATGAAAATAGTTCTAAAAATACTAAGACACTAAAAAAGCATCAACCTTCAAGTTTTGCATATTATATATGTTGTTGTCATGACAAAAAACTTAACAAGTTTGTCACGTACAGAGGCATAGATTGCGTCGAAGTCTTTATTAAACGTTTAGTAAAAGATGTAAAGCGGATAAATAAAGTTTTGTTTACTCATTTATCAATGAAACCTTTAACTTATAAACAAGAACGAGAATATCGAAATGCAACTAAGTGTCATATATGTAATCAGTCATTGTCTGGAGATAAAGTTCGAGATCATGATCATATTACTTCCGAGTATAGAGGGGCAGCGCACTCACATTGTAATTTGATGTATAAAGTGTGTCCATTCATACCGGTAGTATTTCATAATCTAAGTGGTTATGACTCGCATATATTTATAAGAGAGTTGGCTAAATATGAGGGCTCAATTAAAATAATCCCAAAAACTAAAGAAAAATATCTTACAATAACTAAGCTAATTAAGACAAAAAAAGGTGCTCGTTCAGTACAGATTAAGTTTATTGATTCATTTCATTTTCTTAGCTCAAGCTTAGATTCTTTAAGTAAAAGCTTGTCAGATAAAGATTTTGTTTATTTGTCAAGAGAATTTAAGGATAAAACCAAACTTAAGTTATTACGTAAGAAAGGTATTTATCCATATGATTATATGGACGACTGGTCAAAATTTGATGAAAATCAACTACCCCCAAAGTCTAGTTTTTATAATAGTTTAACTATGGAATTTCTATCAGATGACGAATATGCTCACGCCCAAGATATTTGGAACAATTTTAACATAACAACGCTTGGTGAATACAGTGATCTGTATTTGAAATGCGATGTTTTGTTGTTATGCGACATATTTGAAAAATTCAGAGATACAAGTTTATTTTTTTACAAACTGGATCCTGCTCATTATGTAACTTCACCTAGTTTGAGCTGGGACGCTATGCTTCTGTACACTAACATTGAATTAGAGCTCATTAGTGACTTAGAAATTTATACATTTATTGAAAAAGGTATACGAGGAGGCTTGGCACAATGTTTCCTCCGTCATGCTAAGGCAAATAATAAGTATTTACCTCATTATAATGATTTAGAACCCTTGAGTTATTTAATATATCTAGATTGCAATAATCTATACGGTTATGCAATGACTAAAAAGTTACCGGTTTCAGAGTTCAGATTTTTAACTCGACATGAAATCGCCAACTTTAATGTATTGTGTGTATCAGATGACAGTTTGTATGGTTTTATTTTAGAAGTAGATTTATATTACCCGGATTGTATTCACGATCAGCATAAAGACTTGCCATTTGCTGCAGAGAAATTTGTACCCCCAGGAGGGAAATCAGCTAAGTTAATTGCTAATCTGTATGATAAAGTAAATTATGTTATTCATTACATACATTTAAAACAATGCATAAAAAATGGTTTGATTTTAAAAAAGATTCATCGCATACTAACTTTTAAACAAGATGATTTCTTAAAGAAATATATAGATCTTAATACCAATCGGCGTATGGCATCAAAAACTTCTTTTGAAAAAGATTTTTTTAAACTTCTAAATAATGCGATATTTGGTAAAACTATAGAAAATAAAAGGAAACAAGTTGACATAAAACTGGTAACCAAATGGGATGATAAGAAAAACTTCACGAATAAGAAACTTTGTGCACAGAAATTGATTTCAAAACCTAATTTTACAAGTGTGTCAATATTTGCAGAGGATTTTGTAGCTATACAATTGAATCGTGATAAAATAATATTAGACCGACCAATTTACATCGGATTTACAGTTCTGGAGTACGCCAAACAACATCTATATCAGTTTCATTATGATTTTATAAAAAAGAAATATGGAGATAATGTTGAATTATGTTATACAGATACCGATAGCTTACTTTACTTAATTTATACAGATGACTTTTATCATGATATGTACGATAATTTAACATATTTTGATACTAGCAATTTTCCAATAGATAATCAATTTAACATACCAAGAATTAACTCAAAAATCCCTGGCCTATTTAAGGACGAAATGGGGGGTGATGTAATTACTGAATTTACAGGTTTACGAGCAAAACTATATTGCATTAGCAGTTTAAACACACAGATAACAAAAGCGAAAGGTATGTCTAAATCTGTTACTAAACATTTAAAACAAAGTAATTACAATGATTCTTTGTTATTAGATAAAAGTCAGTCTTTAAAAATGAATATTATAAGATCTATCAAACATATATTGTACTCACAACAAGTTAGTAAGCAAGTATTAAACAGAAACGATGACAAAGTTCAGATACTTTCAGATCAAATTCACACTTTGCCCTGGGGATTTTATGATGCGATGATCTAAACCAATGTCCTTCAAACTTTTTATTCAATTTATTATCAATTATAATGTAATCCACATCTTGAGAACCACTGTTCTAAATTTTATTCATATGAAATACATAATTTAAAAATAATAAAATAAGAATAAATTAATGTACCTATTGTGTAGAAATGGTGTATGTTAATTATTTTAGAATAAGGTTTGTACTATTAATAAATATATTACGCTACTATTATGATGAACTTATAATAAAGTAATATGTTTCAAACCATGGGCTTTTATTCAAACGTATTCAACTTTCTAAACATCCATCATTAAATTTAAGTTAATGCTTGTTCCATGATAAGGTTCATATAGTAACGAGTATATAAGTGTACGTTAGGCGGTAATTAGATCAATATGCACTATGAAGTTGATCAAACAACCCATATCTCTAAACGTTAATAATATAAGATTAAGTGACTCTGTTCACCACATAAGACATAGTGCTTTATTGCCAAATACCATTCGCTGTATAATATGCGGTCCATCAAGTTGTGGTAAAACGAACGTTATGATTAGTTTACTGCTTCATGAAAATGGGCTCAAATTTAAAAATCTTTATCTTTACTCTAAAACTTCTTTTCAACCAAAATACCGTTTCTTGACCGAAGTATTAAAAAGAGTGCCGCAGATTAACTTTTATGAGTTCAACGATGATAAAGATGTCATTTCTCCGAGTGAAGCTTTAGCAAATTCTGTATTTATTTTTGATGATGTTGCATGTGAAAATCAAGTAAATATCCGCAATTATTTCTGTATGGGTAGGCATAAACAAATAGATTGTTTCTATTTATCTCAAACCTATTCTAAAATCCCGAAGCAATTGTTACGTGATAATGTTAATTTCCTTATTATATTCAAACAAGATGATGTGAATTTAAAACATATTTATGAAGAGCATGTTAGTTCTGATTTAAAATGGAAAGAGTTCAGAAATATTTGCCAAACTGTTTGGAGTAAACCTTATAATTTTCTACTTATTAATAAAGAATCGTCATTAAATAACGGAAGGTACAGACAGAATTTTGATATGTTTTTTAAATTTGACTGACTGTTTACATGCACATATAAGTAATTAACTCGCAAAATCAAACTCAGTATAATTTGTACTTTAGCTGAACGCAGTTGGTGTAATATACCATGGAGAAAAATATTAAAATAGAATTAATGAAGTCTGTAAACTCCATAAAGAATAAAATAAAACAAATGAAGGACCAAGAATACTCAATAAACTTGTCACTCGATCAAATGCTAAAACCTGTCACAGGCCCTCTTAAAACTCTAGTTGATTCGAATATAACTATGGAAAAACTTAAACATTTGGAAAATACAACACTTACTAAATCTGAAGACATCGAATTGGATGAAATAAATACTAGCTCTTCTACAAATTTTTTGGACTGTTACGAACCAAAACCTAATTCTACACAATTGGTTAAAGAGACTTCTGAAATGGTATTACCAGATGATTTAGAAATCTCATTAGAGGATCAGGATATCTGTAATATTTGTGATGGTGTAAATATACCGTTTGGAATAAGAAGTGACAACAAAACTTTATTGATAGGAAATTCAGTAGTATCGTTTTCCAAAATTGACAGTTTGAATAATGAAAATGTAATTTTGATTAAAATCGGTGATAAATCCTACAATTTAACTCCTGGTCTGAAAGAACTTTTACTTCGAAAAAAACCTGATTTAAAATTAATATCCAACAAAGATAAACTTATCTACAAGGATATATTGTATTATACAAATGTTCATAAGAGAGACTTCAATCCAAAAGGTCAAATAAAAGGAGATAAAGGAATAAAATATCGTGAAATAATCAGACCTTTGTTTTCTGAAACGTCTAACGATAATATTCATACTAAACTTGGGGGATACTTGCCAATGTTAAAGAAATATAAAAGAAATACTGACCTAGTATATTGGGATGACCCCAACGAATTAGTTGAGAGATTGAAACTATTAATTGCTTCAAAAGATGCTGGCAATACAAACCATGATAATGAAATACTATCGATAATTGAAGAATTAAAAGAAGCTGACATAATAAAAGAATAAATAGTAGCAATAACATGGTTTTCATTCAGTATCATTGCTGGATTCACTACAAATGTTTATATACTGAGTTTTGAATATGAGTAAAGCCGACGTGGTAAACGAAATTCATAAAAATGCGAGGGTAAACTTTCCACGAAGACATGTTATTATGAAAGATATAGATGACCTTTGGCAAGCAGACTTAATTGATATGCAATCGATTTCCAAAGAAAATAAAAATTACAGTTTTATTCTTACCGTTATTGATACATTTTCGAAATATGCTTGGGCCTTTCCTTTGAAAAGTAAGACCAAAGATGTTGTATGCAACTCTTTCAAGATTTTGTTGAATAAAGGGCGTATCCCCAAAAATCTGCAAACGGATAATGGAACAGAATTTTATAATAATAAATTTCAAAAACTTATGAAATCTTTTTGTATAAACCATTATTCAACCTTCTCAACAAAAAAGGCATCAATAGTTGAGCGTTTTATCAGAACATTAAAATCCAAACTGTATAAGGAATTCAGTTTAAAAGGTGACTATAACTGGATAGATAATACCCTAATTAATGTTATCTATAAATACAATCACACCTATCATCGGACAATTGATGAAATCCCGGCAAACGTGGACAGTACTAATAAAACATGCATATTAGGGAGATATTTCAGGTTGGTAAAAACCGATAATATAAAAAGCAAGTTTAAAGTGGGTGATTTTGTACGTATCAGTAAATACAAAGGAACATTTGAAAAGGGGTATACTCCCAACTGGTCGACAGAAATATTTAAAATTCGAAAAATACAAAATACAACTCCTATTACCTACTTAATTGAAGATGCTATCAGAGGCCAACCCATTTTAGGTGCATTTTATGTGCAAGAGCTGCAAAAGACAAAACATCCTAATTTATATCTAGTCGAGAAAGTTCTTAGAAGTAAAGGAAATAGGGTTTTAGTAAAATGGTTAGGTTTGTCTTCATCTGAAAACAGTTGGATTGATAAATCGAATATTTATTAAGTGTTCAACTCATGATGCATCAGTCTAATGATGGGTATTGGAGAGAGCAGTCTTCTCAATTGGCTTATAAATAATTTACCAATTGAATTACATTTACCAGGATACAATTATTGCGGTCCAGGCACTAAGTTAATAAAAAGGCTTACACGCGGGGATGAAGGTGTTAATAAATTAGACGAATATTGCAAACAACACGACATTGCCTACCACAAGTCTTCAAACTTAAAGGAACGCCACAAGGCAGATTTAGTTTTGTTAAATATGGCTAAACAGCGAGCACTTGCCCCAGATGCTAGTGTAGGGGAAAAACTGGCAGCGCGCTTAGTAAGCAGCGCTATGTCAACAAAAATAAAAACTGGTTTTGGTTTAAAGAAAGATAGCAATAAGTGTTCTCGTAAAATTGAAGCTGGAAAAGGGTTGAAAAATAAATTTAAAAATGTTATTAACAAAACGAAGAGACATATGAAAAAGTTAAAACCGAAATGCAAGAAAGTGGCAATAGAATTAGCTATGGCTGCTGTCAGAGAATTAGCTAATGATTCATCTATAAAACTTCCTCGTGTTATTCCTATACCAAAAACTGGTGGAGTATTGCCTTTGATTCCGATTTTTGCGGGATTATCGGCTGCAGGAGCATTAGCAGGCGGTGCAGCTGGTATTGCTAAAACCATAAATGAATTCAAGATGGCTAAAAAGTTATTGATTGAATCGAAGAGACACAATGAAAAGATGGAAGCTTTATGTATCGGAAAAGGACTACACCTTAAACCACATAAAGCTGGGTTCGGAATTTTTGTATCGAAAGAAAAAAACTAAGATATCGGCTACCCAAACGAGCCTTGAGTAATTTAGACATTCTGAAATATGGAAATAATATTCCCTATTTCAGAGGTGTCTTTATGAGAGATAAACTCCCTAAACACCCTTTTAAAAAAGAATGTGGGGTTATAAATTTAGATAGCTCTAAAAATCCTGGTTCTCATTGGGTAGCCTATGCAAAATACAATGATTATATCGAGTATTTCGATAGTTACGGAAATCTTAAGCCTCCAAAGGAATTCATAAAATACCTAGGATACAAAATTCACTATAATTATGATAATATTCAGCGTGATCACCCTTATAATTGTGGACATCTTTGTTTAAACTTTTTGAAGAATTTTTGGTGTAGTGAAGGAATAAAATAAACAGATTCTTCCAAAAGAGGTCAGTATTAAAGCATGTCTACTACAGTTACCATCTCTGGAAGTAAATCGGAATTGGTTTCATACTTTCAACCACCACTACATTTGTCAGATCAATATGAGTGTGGTTTGGTATACTTTTCAGTATTAAAATCAAGACCGAATATTCCTATTACTAACAAAGGTCTGTCTGTAATCAGAATCGAATGTGATCTGGTTCATGGTTCGTACTGCAACGGATTACCAACTCATTTTATTCATGAATTTGTGTCTGATACTACTCCAGGTCATCAGTGCATGGAAATACCACAAAATGTTATTTACTTTCCAGTAAACAAAAATATAATTTCATCAATATCTGTTAAGATTGTGGATCAGTTTGGTCACTGTATTAACTTTGGAGAGGAACAAGTTCAGTTACGTCTTCATTTAAGAAAAACAAAATGATAGTATATTATAAAAACATCCAAGCGAATAAAAAACGTCTTAGTTCTTCTGCGATTGCTAAGGTGCAAAGACGTAAGAAAAAAGTTAAGAAATTGTCTAGAGAAAATAAAGATTTCCTTAAAGCCCTGGGGTTTAAAGTATGAATATACTACAGATTACTGAATCACCGCACTTCGACACTTCGATCGAAAGTTATGAAGTCCATTCATACAATCCCTACAATAACAGCTTTAGAGAAAACGATGAAATCAGAATTCCCATCCACCAGCAAGACATATACGTGCTACCATCAGCCAGTTCAATTTACGTCGAAGGACAGGCGAAGCTCTTCGGTAAAGATGGGAATCCAATCAAGAAAACTGTTACGTTCAGTAATAACCCTGTTATGTCTTTGTTTCAAGACATCAGATATGAAATGAATGGTATTGAAATAGACCGCATCAAAAATTCTGGAATAACGACAGCAATAAAATCATACATCTCATTAAATGAAGCAGAAAATAAAGTTGCTGCCCTATGGGGTTGGAGTTTAGACGGATTTCAAAGTGATGGATATTTCAGTGCTGTGATACCATTAAATAAGGTTTTAGGGTTTGCTGAGGATTACAATAAAATAGTGATAAATTGCAAACACGAACTTATATTGAACAGAAGTAACACTAATTTAAATAGTGTTATTTTGAATGATGATATTGCTCATTTTCAAATAGACATACAAAGAGTTCAGTGGAGGGTGCCGCACGTAAAAGTATCAGATCGAGAACGACTGACACTTTTAAAACATTTAGAAAGAGATAAACCTATTCAGATGGCGTTTAGAAATTGGGATTTATATGAGTATCCGTTACTACCTAAAACTACAAAGCATTCTTGGTCAGTTAAAACTGCTTCACAATTGGAAAAACCCAGATATGTAATTTTTTGTTTACAAACTAATCGAAAAAATAATAAAACTAAAGACAGTTCAGTATTTGATCATTGTGAAGTAACAAACGTAACGCTCTTTTTGAATTCACAATATTATCCATATGAACCTTTAGGGTTAAAGTTTTCTGAGAACAAATATAGTATATTATACGAAATGTTTGTGAAATTTCGTCAGTCGTATTACAACTGTCCTGTAGACCCGTTACTTGACCTGAAGCAGTTCAAAGAAAAAGCCCCTCTCTTTATCTTAGACTGCTCAAGACAAAACGATAGCCTGAAAACAGGTCCTGTGGATGTGAGGTTGGAAATTGAATGTTCTACAGCAATCCCAGATAAGACGACTGCATATTGTTTGATTATAAACGACCGACTTGTGGAATATAAACCTTTGAGTAACATAGTGCGCAGGTTATCATGACTGTTATTGTAGATGTTCAAGGGTTTAAAACAGAAACAAATGAATTTATTATTAAAGAAATTGCCATATTATGTGATAAAAAAGTTGCAGTATTTTTAATTAAGCCACCATTTACATTTCACCATTTAACGAAGCCAGAAAAAAGACAAGTCAGTTGGA
This sequence comes from Lacanobia oleracea, assembly GCA_950371165.1. Classification (NCBI taxonomy): domain Eukaryota; kingdom Metazoa; phylum Arthropoda; class Insecta; order Lepidoptera; family Noctuidae; genus Lacanobia; species Lacanobia oleracea. The sequence goes on from OX493398.1 coordinate 7,797,612, forward strand.
TTGAACGTAATAGAAAGATATACTGGAGTGAAGGATTTGTGTCTTACTCAAATCACCAGAATTTGATTGTAGATATTTTAAGAGATAAATGTGTTTACACTAAAGGTTTCGAAAAAGTGTTGTGGTTAAAAAATATTTCGAAAAATAATAACATAAATAATTTAGAAGATGAAGGTTGTCCTAATTTATTAAGCTTGTACAATAAATATGAACATTCTCATGATGTGTATAGTTGTATTTATCATGATGAAGTATGTGCTTTAAAAAATGTAATATGTTTAAATAAATGGTGGATAGATAATAAATTTTTGTAATAAATATTTTCTTGTTTAATTTTTCAAAATGTTACCCAATTTTAAGTATCAGTTTCCTATCCCCACCAATCCCGAAACGTATAAGTTGTTAACAACTGCTGTGCGATGTCATTATAGTATTACACTTATTATCTGTATCAAGAACTAGAAAGCGAGTAAGCAGACCATGTGTCAAAATAAATACAATCCTCGATATGACATGTATAATACATATAAAATGCGTGAATTTTCATTTGGTTATTATTGGGCAATGGCTGATTCAGGGAGAAGATCGGTGATGGAAATGGCTGACGCTGGATTTTTTTATTGTGGAAATGGTGCAAATGATAAAGCAGCATGTTTCTCATGTGGAGGTGTTATAGAAGATTGGGAGATTTATGATGATCCTTGGATGCAACATGCTATACATTTTCCTCAATGTTTTTATTTGAACGCTGTGAAAGGAAAATATTATATTAATAATTGTCTGAAACAGTTTGCGCCATTGTATCGTGCTCCAAAATGAGTCGATTAATATGTACCCTATTAGAATGTTTGTGTACCTACATGATGCCATATTGCACTCAAAATGAAGCAAATTTGTGTATATATTATAAAAGCGTCGTGCATCACAGCAGTTCAACTCTGAACATTGCAGTGGAAAGACTCAATTTTAAATTTATCTCCTAAATAAATAACTAAATTTATTTATATTAATGTTTCCCTCAATGAAATCTGATTTAGATGGAATTCGTAAAATTATTTGCAAGAATGCTAGGGGTGACATAATTTATATTCAAGATATGCACCCTAGAAAAATAAAAATATCGAAGACATGTGAATTAAAACATCAGGATAATGATATAACCCAAACAGAAGATTTATTTTACCAGAAGTTGGAAGATTCAGTGAAATCTAACTTGAAAAATACTCACCACCTTATACTCAAAAGCGAATCTGGTGAGAATCTTCGCAAATTCATTAAAGTTGACAACAAACAAGCTGATCACCGAAAATCGATTGTGACTTCGTCAAAGAATAGTGAGAGTAATATATTGACAACAACAGCAGATTTATTCCATCAGGAAAGTGATACAGCACATGAATTAGTTTTACCTGCATTAGAAGATATTGATTGCTACCAGATACAGCCAGGAAATGAAATTTGTTTCATATAAATTGTGTCCCCATCACTAAAGCGAGAGAAAGTAATCAAATAAATTTATCAAAGAAACAAAAATATATGTATAATGGTTTTTTTCTTATCCCATCCCAATGTTTCCCTTGGATTATTATCTATTTAGAGTCTTGCATATCTGAATCTATTTGAATAGATATTTCCGATGCAATAAACAGCATAATTATTCTAAATTCTAATAGTAGACCATCAATGCAACAAACAAGATTTCGTATATTTTTGAAATGATGATGATGATGATGATGTAAATTAAATTGGGTGTTTCTGGATCGAAGAATGTTGATGAAATGAATGATAAAATTGGGGTGACCTGGATCTCCTTGATCCAGGTCCCCCAATTTTACTCTACTGTGGTCAGGTCATATCGCACCTCCTTTACATGGATGACTTGAAACTCTTTGCTCCTAACAACTTGCAACTGATGAAGCTACTGAAAGTAACAGAAACCTTCAGTGGCGCCATCAGGATGGAATTTGGTTTGGACAAATGTGCGGTCATGCATGTAAAGCGAGGGGAGATTATGGAATCCGTGGGAACACAACTCTCGGATTCCATAGACCTTAGGTCCCTCTCCTCAACCGAAACTTACAAGTATTTGGGTATGTCGGAAGCGTTAGGCATCAGTGCTACGGACATGTAACAATCATTGAAGGAGCGCTTCTTTGGCCGCCTGAATAAGCGATGATGTGGTCGAAGATGGAGCACGCTTGCCTAGAAGTAACCTATTCACTCTTGACTTAAAGACTCCCAGGTTGTAGCTATCGGGAAACACAGACTCCGGCAGGGAATTAAAATCTACGTCGCAACAATAAGAACCGCGACGCCATCTATCCAACTAGCAGCGAACTACTTCGTCGTAATCTTGCATCGCGCAAGCAGAGTTTACCGTGCGATTTGAACATATGTTACATCAGCCCGAATATCAACTATCGGCCAGTAGCCCGCCAGGCACAACAGCCGCCTGCTCGGAGGATACTTCCTTTTCAATTGAGGTGTGTGGTACTTCCAAAATAGGCTCGCCAAATTAAATGGCGAAATGTGTGTAGGTATGTGCACCTGTTCTTAAGAACTCGAAAAAATTACAGCAAAACTTGCCAAAGGTTATCATGATAACTTAAGTTCTGCATCCCGTTGGACAGGAAGCCGACCCTAATATAGTTAGGAAAAGGCAGGTAGATTAGATTAGATTTTTGACAATTGATGGGCATACGTTTGATCACTGTCTCACCTGATGGTAAGAGGCGGTCGAAAATGGAGCGGAGCACGCTTGCCTAGAAGTAATCTATTCACTCTTGACTTAAAGACTCCCAGGTTGTAGCTATTAGAAAACACAGACTCTGGCAGGCAATTCCACTCCGTAGCTGTACGCACTATGAATGTGTTCCCAAATCGTTTTGTGCGTGTGGGTGGGATGCCCACCATATACATGTGAATACAGAGAGAGAGAGAGAGTTTTTTTTATTAGTGATAGGCTTGCATTTGACCACAATCTCATGGGAAGGAAAGCGATGATGTGGTTGACAATGGACCACGCTTGCTTATACTAGAAACGTTTAGGTA